>CM020024.1:56196522-57587695 GCA_009769605.1 Bucorvus abyssinicus | reverse complement strand
GTTTCATCAAACCAGTCTTTGTTCTTCTTTGTGGAGAACCCTAAAAATTCTTCGGAGGACTGCAGGATGCTATTTTTAATATGTTGCCAAAGCGCTTCAGGAGAAGAGTCTATGGGATGGTCTTCAAGCCTAGTTTGAAGGTTTGCCTGGAAGCTGTCTCTCACTGCAGCTGTTTGAAGATTGTTAACTTGGAGCCTCCTCCTCAGAATGCCGCCCCTCTTAGGTTTGGGCTTAAAATGGAGGTTAAGTTTGCAGCGCACAAGGCGGTGGTCTGTTTGACATTCTGCACTAGGCATCACTCGGGTGTGACAGACATCACGAACATTTCTCTGGCGCACTAAGATATAGTCAATGAGGTGCCAGTGTTTAGATCGAGGATGCATCCAGGTTGTCTTCAGGCTGTCTTTCTGCTGGAAGATAGTGTTGGTGATGGTAAGCTGCTGCTCAGCACAAAACTCTAGCAAGAGGCGACCGTTGTCATTGCAGTTTCCAACTCCATGCTTGCCTAGTACTCCTTTCCAGGCTTCAGAGTTCTTACCTACTCGGGCGTTGAAGTCACCAAGGATTATGATCTTATCATCTGCAGGAACCTTTTGAGTAAGGCGGCGCAGATCGGTGTAGAATTTGTCTTTTTCTGTGGGGTCAGCTTGGAGAGTTGGGGCATATATGCTGAAGAGAACAACATGTTGCTTGTTGTGTAGCAGGAGGCGTAAGGAGATAATGCGATCGGAATGACCTGTTGGCAAATTTTCAAGTTTAGAGGCGATGGAGTTTTTAATCATGAAGCCAACTCCGGAATGATGACTTTCGGTTTTGGGTTTGCCTGACCAATACAGCGTGTAGCCGGCACCATGTTCTTTAAGGCTGCCTACCTCATGAAGGCGAACTTCACTGAGAGCAGCAATGTCGATGTTGAGTCGTGACAGTTCGTGAGCAATTATAGCAGAACGGCGTTCAGGACGCCCACTGTCTGCTGTATCGAGCATGGTTCTGATGTTCCAACATGCGAGTGTCAATCTGGACACACCTTTGGAGGCAGGTGTATGCCTTTGTCTCTTTGTCTTTGGTTGACCGCAGAAGAAGATGTCCGTTGGCCGCGGCTAGCCAACCGGATTGGAAGGGAGATGAGCTTTGGTTAGGCCACCTTTTCTAGGCCCCTCTCCATGTGGAGCAAGCAGTGCTCTCCTTGAAAAAGGCTGCTTGGTCATTCGGGATGCTGCCGAACGAGACTGTCATCTCCCGGGTCAGTCTCAAGCGACCAATGTCCTGAACCGCCTGCATGCAGGGTTGGGTCTGCGGCTTCCAGTGACATCTTTCCACCTGCCGTTTCGTCCCTTGCCTGTCGCTACAGGGCTTTGCAAACGTGAGTACACCCTTCAAGCCTGCGCGGTGGATTTTTTAGGTGAGGCGCAGCGTGCGCGAGACTGGCCCCACCCTTTACACCTGAGGTTCATCTGCCAGGGCCTAGCGAGCTTGGACGGTGACAGCGAAGTCCTCAGGTCGTAGGTTTGGTTAGAGTATCCTTCTCTTAGATGGATGGCCTTACAGGGCTAAACGAGCTCCATCTGCCCGGGTTTGGAGTTAGAGTTGTCCTTCTCCTAGGATGGTTGCCCGAAGGCTAGTGAGCCCATCCTGCCCGTGGACACACTTTGTCTGACCCTTCAGTTGAGACCTGTCAGGCTTGGGAGACCCTACCGGAGGCATATGCCACCACCAGCATAGCTCTCAACTTCGCAAGGGCACGCAAGCTCTTTCCCCACGGCAAGGGGGTGCCCATGAAAGAGCCCAGAATTATGGCTCTGAAAGAAATTGTTATTGCAGTTTAAAAAAGGAAAGTACTCAGTCCAAAATATAAACTGGATTTTTCTTTTTATTCAGTGACTTTAATGTTGTAGTTGCAGTGCCTTTTCTAACTGTGATTAGGTATAACGTTGCCAAAATCTACCTGTATGTGGTCAGGTGTTCTGAAAAAGAAGACCACAGAAATACTTGAAATACGGCCAAAGGAAAGAAATTAAGGCACTGGTTGTCTGCAAAGAACCCATTTGTTCTAGTAAACATGGAAGAAAAACTTTTAATGGCAGTAATTCTTTCTGAATATGCTGTGGTCCTGCGCTGGAGGATGGAAAAAAATAGTTATGAGAATACCCAAACACACATACACTTTAAGCCTTACTTTTTTTCTCCTCTTACACTTCCTTCAGCCTGAGGAGTAAAATAGCACTGAACCATTCTTAGAAAATTGCCTTTTCTGGTCTTTGTACTGCTGGACCGCTTCAATTTCCTGATAGTACCAGAATATAGGCATTTTGAAATTCCAGGTTTAACTTTCTTGAAATAGTGAAAACATTTTTTGTAGAAACCAGGCTTTTGGAGGATGTCTTCTTTTCCTTACACAAGATCCTCATCCTGAAGGGGGCGGCATGGGGGTATCAATATCTGCTTGTATTAATGTTGGAAATAAAATAAGGCTGAAGTATAATCTTTTTTTCAGTGAAGCAATTACAATGAGAAGAGGTGCTTAAAAAGTGCTAATGGAGTACTCAATTATGAAATTTTATGAAATTTCTGACAGGCAGGTCCTACTTGACTAACCTGATCTCCTTCTATGAAAAAGTGACCTGCTTAGTGGGTGAGGGAAGGGCTGTGGATATTCTTTACCTAGACTTTAGTAAAGCTTTTGACAGTTTCCCACAGCATTCTCCTGGAGAAACTGGCTGGATGGGTGTAGTGTTTGCTGGATAAAAAACTGGCTGGATGGCCAGGCCCCAAGAGTGGTGGTGAATGGAGTTATGTCTAGTTGGCGGCGAGTCAAAAGTGGTATCCCTCAGGGCTGTCCTGGGGCCTCTCCTCTTTAACATCTTTAGCAATGATCTGGATGAGGGGATAGAGTGCACCTCCAGTAAGTTTGCAGATGACGCCAAGTTGGGCAGGAGTGTTGATCTGCTTGAGGGTAGAGAAGCTCTACAGAGGGTTCTGGACAGGCTGGATAAATGGGCCAAGGCCAGTGGCACCAGGTTCAACAAGGCCAAGTGTCAGGTCCTGCACTTGGGTCACGACAACCCCCTGCAACACTACAGGCATTGGGGAAGAGTGGCTGAGAAGCTGTCCAGTGGTAAAGGACATGGACGTGTGGGTTGACAGCCAATTAAATATGAGCCGGAGTGTGTCCAGGTGGCCAAGAAGGCCAACAGCATCCTGGCTTGTATCAGCAGTAGTGAGGCCAGCAGGACTAGGGAAGTGATCATCCCCCTCTACTCTTAGCATGTCGAATGTTGTGTCCAGTTTTGGATCCCTCACTACAAGAAGGACAGTGAGGTGCTGCAGCGTGTCCAAAGAAGAGCAACAAAGCTGGTGAAGAACAAGCCTCATAAGGAGGAGCTGAGGGAACTGGGATTGTTTAGCCTGGAGACAAGGAAGCTCAGAGGAGACCTTATTGCTCTCTACAACCACCTGAAAGGAGGTTGTAGCCAGGTGGGGGTTGGTCTCTTCTCCCAAGTAACAAGCGACAGGACAAGAGGAAATGGCCTCAAGTTGTGCCAGAGGAGGTTTAAGCTGGATATTAGGAAAAACTCCTTCACCAAAAGGGTTGTGAAGCGTTGGAACAGGCCGCCCAGGGAAGTGGTGGAGTCACCAGCCCTGGTGATATTTAAAGGACAGGCAGATGTGGTGCTTAGGGACATGGTTTAGTGGTGGCCTCACAGCGCTGGGTTAACTTGATGATCTTAAAGGTCTCTTCCAAGCAAAAACGATTCTGTGATTCAAAGAGCACCCAGAAAATTGCCACTTATTCATATTGTGATGAAACACTTTTTTTTCCTATTGGGTAAATTTTTTTTCATGAGCCAAAACCATCGTTATTTCAACTCTTGCATACCCTTGAGGCCCACACACAGCTGCACTGGTATTTGGGTTTAGATGTGCAGGTACGTGTGGCAAGTATCTCCTCTTTACCCAGAATGGTAAGAAAGGGGAAGGGCAGAACCTGGTGTATCTCAGGAGTATAAGGGAAACAAGTAGGAAGAGATTCCTTGAAGAGTCTTATGCGCAGTGCCTTCCTTGCTCAAGGCTTTGTTCCAGAGCACTGACTACCCTTATGTGTTGTTTCATTTGCTCTGCTCAATGGAGAGATTAAACAAAGAAGTAAAGTATTATGCCATTTTTATTAAATTCTGTGTCGGTGAAGTGGCATTTCTTTGTTGGAAAAAGGCCACTAATGATGGCAATTAGCTGATTCCTTTACCCTAAATATTTTCATGTCCTAATTTGTAACAAAACAGCACTTAAAAGGATAGAGCAACTAATGATGACTCTTGGTGTGTTCAAGGCACAGTCTCGACGAGAGCAGAGCCTGTCCTTTGTTTTCACTATGATTCCAGGCAAAGTCATCTGAAGAGATTTGGCTAATTAACAAATATAGTGGTACCTTACACTTATCCCATTTAGGAAATAGGTGAAAAGCTGTTTGCTGGTGGCTCTATCATTAATGACAAACACCAGCCCACAAGAGAAAGGAACATCTAAATTATTAACTGCCTGATCAGCAACTCAGTTGGGAATTTTGTTCAGTCCTGAATGCTGGCAGGTTGTCAGGGGAACGGGAGTAACTTAACCAACTGCTTACATTTGTTGGAAGACGAAACCCTTTAAACATATTTTTGGTGGCTAGTAGCGGAGCTGGATTTGCAAATGGTTGCTGAAATGGAAAACACAGTAATGCTTTTAATTCTCTACAGACAACTTAGACAATTTAGGTTTTAATATAGTCTTGGTATATTGGTTTCTGTTGGGTTTTCACCATTCTCCCCCTCCCTCACCTTTTCCCTTCTCTAACCATTCATTAATAACATGTATGAAAGATTTCTTGATATCTTGGCAATTTGCAAGCAATTAAATCATGTTCTGAAGCTCACTTTAAATCAGTTTCCTGAATATGATGAGCAGAAATTCCAAGTGGTTCAGTGCCACCGTTTCTGCTTAGCATTTTATTTGAGGCTGGCTCCTTTGGCGAATATACGCCCTTCAGGACCAGCAATGTGCTGAGGCAGTTTCCCTTTGTTCTGTACCATAAAACAACCACCTGGAAATGCAAGTTGAGAATCAGGCAGGAGAAAAGCTGTTTTTGACTGGGAGTTAACGTAAGACCAACCCACTTGGAGAGACGGGTGTGCTGTTGGGGTTAGCGGGAGGACTTTCCTGCCTGCATTGCCTGCAGCTAGGGTGTGGGAAGTTGTGAAATAGTTTGTCTCTGAAACACTCAAAATTCTGTGTGGCAAGCTCGTTAGAACTGATTGCTAGTCCATTGGGCTTGCCTATTCCCCTGAGCATTTGCTCATCTAGAAGTCATCCTGCTGGGAAGGAGAAAAACTGTTACAACAAGAATCTCTTTATTCTAAAACTTTGTCTGCTAAAAGAATTAGTCTCTCTTCATCTGTTGTTATTTTTTTTTTTTCTTGGTTCTTAGCATGTATGCTAGCACTGGTCAACACACGGGTTTTCAGTCACTGAATCATAGAAGTGAGGGTACCTGGTTCCTGTAGTTAGCATCATTTGTTTGACTCCTGCTTAGACACTCAGACAGCATTATGACCATCAGTGACTGTAGTCAATATTCACGAAATATTGAAGGATCTGTTATTCAGCAACTATCTCTTGAAATTTTTTGTGCTAAATAGGAGCAGTCATGAGCAGTCATGCCACTGAATGTTTCCTGAAGAAGGCATATCATTCTCAGGTCTCAGGATAGTCTAGTTTTCCTGGGACAATCTGCAAGAATAACAATTGATGGGAAGCCTGGAATTGAAAGGTATGCAATAATCTTCGACCAGCAAAGTATCAAAGAAGAGGCTTTGAAGTATTAGCTGTCTTCAGGGTTTTAAATTAAACCATGTTAATGGTACACAGCAGTCCTATGGCATCTGAAGCCAGATTTTCCTGAATTGTCACCATTGCAGTTAGAATAACTATGAAATTTTTCTCTTCCTCTTTCTCTTACGAAGTGTTGTACCAATCTGATACTCTCAGGGCGAATAGGTGAAAATATATGGGGGAAGTATGTAAATAGTGCTGCTCTTTAGCATTGAAGTGTACAATAGAGAAAAATTATATCTTAATAATGTATTTATTATTAATATTTTGACTATTCCAAGTCATGGCTTCTCTTTGCTCACCCCTTTACAGACTCTGATCCCTTTACAGTGCTTCAAATGGCATAGCTTGCCATCGGCATAATTCTGCTGTATCCCTAGGTCTGAATGCTGACTTAACAATGGAGAACAGCTCATCTGGTTTAACTCAGCTAGTTGTCTAGACCCACTTTATACTTACTGGAGAGAAACGAGCACTTCAGGGAAGCAGTTTGCTCAATCCAACAAGGTAAATGTTGGCTTTTGGCGTGAACCCGCTGACTCCATGGAAGTGCACGTTTTCTTCCACTGACAAGAAGTGGAGTCTGGACAATCAGCTCAGATAGCTGAACTGTTTATATCTGGGCAGATGAAATGCACCACACAGACAAAGGGTAGGTAAAACTGTGGCTTGTATTTGGGTATGAAAATAAACCATTTCTCAGTCAGACTTCCTCAGCATTTCCCTGCTCATTAGGAGGCTTGAATAAAAATCATACTCCCAAGTAGAACTCCAGTATTGTGCATGACAGACATTTCTTTTGGTATGTATTGTGCTATGTACGTTACTGGATCTAGTTTCATCGGGATTCGTTTGTTTGTTTGCTTATGTTGCAAAGTTATGCTGCGTATGTTCACAAGAGAAAATGTCAACTTGCTTGCCCACGCTACCAGAATTTTCTCTTCTAAAAAAAAGAAAAAGTACTTAATCTCTTTTCTTGCTTGGAACAGCTTCCCTTTTACCTGGGCTAGCAGATAGAAAAAAATTCTCCAGCTCCTCTTGCTTATATTTTTGTTGACTTCTTTTACAAGCAAACCCTTTACAAGTGTAACAACAGTAAAATAGGCTCTTAACATCGCCTGTTAGTAAAATGGGGAAGCAATACTATACCCCACAGTATTCATCAGCTTAAGTCCATTTCTTCTCCATTTCAAAGCAGTGGGTTTTTTTGACTGCTAATGAAAGCATTCTAAAGATTGGCTTCTGAAGAGGAAAAAAGCTTTCATTTTTTTCCTTCTCATATTCTCTCTGCCATCCAGTTACGGTTCAGAGACACAACCATTTTGCTCTTCAAGACTAAGTTCATTTGATGCACTATCGAAGTGCATTAAATTATCGAAGTCTCATTCCTGTCCTAGAATATGGTATTGAATTGAGAGCGCTGATCTGCTGGCATTTCATGGATAGCTTGAAAATATCAAGCTAAGAAACCGCAGATGAAATTACTCAAAGTTTATGCTTGTAGGTGATTATTTGTTTTCCCCTTCCACCATATAGTACAGTATTATTTCCCTGTAGGTTGATAGTTTCCCTCTTACTATCTAGTCAAAAGCTTCAATTTGTTATTCTCTATAGTGATCACTTAAACTGGGCGCACCGAAGCTTTCACAGCTGAAGAGATGCTTTAATATCCAATACAGTTAGAGTAAGCCAGAAAAGCCTTACATACAATAGGACTCAAAGAAGAATGTAAATATATTTATTAGTGAACTTCAATAAGAACTGTTTTGGTAAATGAAGATCATGTTATCCTATTGTCATGTCAAGTGATACCAGCTACTCAAGAGTAACTGGTAATAGAAAAAAATCTTTAAATAAAAAAAATCTTTAATAATTAAAAAAATCTTTTAATATTCATTATTAGACCTTGCTGGATGATACTTCTGGAAGAATTTTCACATTTCTTTCTGTCTAGACATTTGCAGCAAAACAAAGAAAAGAGGCCGCGAAGTACAAATTTATGGTTGGAGGTCTTGCAAGACCAGCATGAAAAGCCTGAGGTGTAGTTAGCACAAGGTGCTTTGTGTGAAGCATAAAGATCATATACTAAGTCTGAATTTTGGGTGACAAAGATCAAGATATTGCACAGATGAAGTGAGAAGTGAGATGAAATGAGGTCTTCTGAACAGAATGTTTTCTGTTCCAGTATTGAATAAATGGTTACGAGTGCTTACAATCCACCAAACTTTCTTAGAATGGGCAGGGTAGTATCACTCTCCTAATTCTGAAAAAGGGCATGGTGCTACTATTTCAGAGCTCAAAAGCTGACTCATCAACAGCTGGAAGTTTTCAGAGGAAAGCAATGGCATCTGGCAAATATTTGGATTAGAGGGACCATTGGTGCCTTCATCTGTGTGTGCTTACTGCAGAAAAGGCTCCCAAGAGCTTTTCTTGTGCACGTAAAACTGCTGAAAATATTTTTATTTCTGGTTCATACTGCTAGGCAAAATAGAGAAATAAGAGTTTTACCAGTTTTATGAGTTATAATTTCCATATTTATAGATTTAACTCAATAATTAGGTATTTATACCATCTACAGCAATTAATATTGTCTGCCTAGGATTGTAAAATGTTCACACTTGATATGTCTAACATCTTTTTCTTATGACTAATTAGCAAGCTGACAATATTCACTTCAGTTTTATGCAGGGAAGTGGCATTGTGGTAAAATGGTCATTTATCATTAATATGTGTAGTTGAGGAGGCTGTTTCTTCATTTTATAATCCTTTCAAATTACATATTGCATTATATTAATAACATGTTACACTGGCATTTTTGCAGCTCTTTTTGCAGAGTTAGTAGGCATCCCATTTTGCAGTCGATATTCCCCTTGACGCTTGGCACTCACTGAATGACTGCTGCTCTTACTGGAACTAATTTTGAGGGCTGAAGGGATCAAGATCTCTGCCATCATTTGTTTTACTATGCTCGAGGATAGATGAGTGAATAAAATAGTGCTCTGATGGTTTTCAGTGCAGATCCCTGTGAAAGTGTCTTGTTCCTTGCTTCTGTCAAGCCTTGGAAGTCTTTCTTTATCTACTAGAGATTCTTTGCTTGTCTAGGCCAATAGGAGGAATTTTTTGGACTATGGCCTGTAATTTAATTTGTTGGCTTTTTTGCCCCTTTAACTGGGGTTTTTCACACTTTCTTTTGTAGAAAGTACTATAGGGTATTTGTTAAAGTCTTTGAGAAAGATTTTGACTTCCAGTGAGAAGAATAATTTCTTTTTTTGACTTAAGTGACTTGTTTTCTTATGCTTCATGTGCTTCAATTTTTTTTTTTTTTAACTTTTAAGTTCTGAGAGAGCTCAGCAGCCTTCAGAAACTGAGGCTATATCCTACTGAGCAGTTGTATTTGCCTTTGGGTTTTTCTTTTCCTCTCTGGTGTGACATTCATATTTACGTTGTGCCATCTTTAGAAAAGCTCCTGTTGGCCTTCAATTTGGCCCCAGTGCATACAGCTAACTTCTTTAGCATTTCAGAAGGACAGCCTCAGGATATCCGAGATCACCTCTGTAGGATGTGGCATTCCTCTATATCTGCCTTGTCCTCTATAGATACCCCCTCAGGAAGCTTCTTATGTCCCTAATTAGCTCAATAATGTCAAGCTGGAGTCTAAAATTAACATACTTTTTTCCTCACGCCATACAAAATGACAATACTCTTTTAAAGCTTCGGGCCAGATTTTATGGACACGCATATTAAATGGTAAGGCACTGGCCTGTGGGCTTTCTCTGTTCAATTGAAAGCCAGAGTTGGTTCATGATGGTCGTTGGTAGCACTGAGAAACTTCATGGGAAATTTACTATAGTGCTAGTCATTTGTTGCAAGCTTGTCAGAAAGACTAAATGATACTGGCAACAATATTAATTCTTTGGGTTGAGTCCTTATTAAATAAATAGTTTCCACTTTTTCTTATCATACATGCTTGCCCTTGTCTGAGCAATCATGGCAAACCTCAGGCAACAAGAGCTTAATTCTTTACTGGTAGAAAACAGGGATGGTAACCTAGTAACCTTTGTCTCATACAGGGGCTTAAAAATGAGGCTAAGTGGTTCTTTCATAGTAGTAGTGATTATAGTGTTTCAGCTTATTCTTTTTAAATTACATTCAATTCACCTTTAAAAAAACAGAATTGATATAATGTAGTTTTCAAAAGGACTAAACCAAGATCTAGGTTGCTGCAGCCAAATCCTTCTCCTTTTCACCTGCTCCTTCCCCTAATATATAAGTATGATATAAAATCAGCATGTCAGCGTTCTCATGAAAATACAGTGTCTGCCTATCTTTCTCTGTCCATCTCATTGCAAATGCAATAGATGACAAAACC
Source organism: Bucorvus abyssinicus (assembly GCA_009769605.1). Classification (NCBI taxonomy): domain Eukaryota; kingdom Metazoa; phylum Chordata; class Aves; order Bucerotiformes; family Bucorvidae; genus Bucorvus; species Bucorvus abyssinicus. The sequence goes on along the minus strand of CM020024.1, from coordinate 57,577,458 downwards.
CAGCCAATGAGTGCTCTCATTTCAATAGCTATCCAGATACGGACAGAGAACATGGACTACTAGTGTTGCTGTTCCTCAGATATTTAATCCTTTTACTTGTACAAGTCATGCATGGTTTTCTTGGAACTCTTGCGGAGCCTGGAGTCTTAGACAAATCTCATTCAAGACAACAGGATGACTTTCATGGATTTCAATAGCGACACAATCTCTCATCATTATTACATTTTGGAAGCTTTTATTACTAACAAAATTTTCAATATAAAAGCTTAAACGACAAATTCTGACTGTTCCTTTTTTACCAGAAAGGTCCTGTCAAAGATGGATTCCTATAGTAAAGCAACACTTTTTACAAAACATAATTAGAAAAAAATTCATCTTCACATGCTTTTCTGAGAAAACATCTGTTTCTAAGGAAAGATGTTTAAATCTTCCAATAATCACATACACTTACCTATTTTGTTGTGGCACGTTGGAAGAGCTGCTGGGACCTGAAGGGAACATGAAAATAGAAAACTCATTTAAATAGTTGAGTTTGGGGTTTTTTTTCCACTTTGCCCATAGCTTGATAGACATTAGATTTTCTTTTTAAAGATTAAATGTTTTTTCTTATTTACATTACTAAATGATTGAGCGTCATCTAGTGATGAATCAGTAATATAAATAGAAGGATTAATCTATTAAGGTGTAGCAACTCATTATCTTTGCTTTGAAGTAGGTACCTGTTTTATTTATGAGTGAAGACCCACAAGTAGAGGTCATTAATTACTTCCTAACAGATAAGTAGAAGAATCACTTCATAAATCTAAGAAAATATTAATTTTTTAATGCACATTTTGGCCACTCATGCGTTATCTATCTTAATTAGGAATGCTGAAAGGTTACCTCTCCTCTCCCCCTTGCCCTGGTATGTTAGTTACATTAGAAATGTTACTTTTCCAAGTGTGGAAAGAACTATAAGATTAATAGATTTTCATTACCATATAATTCTAAAAGTGATTAGAGAATTCTAAGACAACTTTATAACGTGGTCAAACTAATAATTCTCATTTATATGCATACTTAAAAACTTGCTGGGAAATGTCTCTGTTTGTAGTAAATAACTTGCTTTTTTAGGCTCGAATGGATAATAGAAGCTGCTGTGAGAGTGAATAAAATTAAACAAAGATACTCACTAACACATTGTAGATAGGGAGCAAAAATAATTCCTCTACTGTAGGCCATAAGGAGGATAACCATATGTGGAGAGCAGTAAGAATGCTAAGACCAGTAACCTGATTTTGCTTGTGAGACAAGTAATGCCATAACACCTAGCAGAGCATAAGTGCCTGGACACTAGAAGTATTCAGTTTAAAGCAGTGTGATTCTTCATTTCTGGAGAGTACAAACCCTTAAGAATCTACTTGTCCTTTTCTTCTGCTAGAGCAAAACTGAAATCTTGATAAAACAATATTTGGGTAAAATAATCCAGCACTGAACCATGGTATTGTGAATTACTACAAGATGGTCCTAGTAATGTAACAGTAGTTCTACAAGACAGAGATTCAGATTTGTCTCTCTATATTATACAAGGCTAGCAAATTTTTCAGTAACTTCAGCTTTGACTGGTCTTATCCCTGTTTTGCTTATTCGTTTGATGGTAGCCCAGGCAGCAGTAAACGCAAATAGATGTTAGTTATTAGGCAGCCTGTGTGTCCTTAAAAGAACCCCACAAAACCAAACAAAAAACACCACATGAAAAACACAAACAAACAAACATAAAACCTTCTAAAATATGTAGGTTTCATTTTATTACTAAATATTATCTTATTATTCTTAAATACAAATTAGACATCTAACTTCACTGTAGATTTAATATCGTCCTGGGCATTAAAAATGCTTTTGGAATGAAGTAAGACTAACTATAAAATTTGAATCAGAAGTGAACCAGTAGCCTTAATTTCCAGGTCCTGCAGAACTCTGAGTCCAAAACAAGTTCTGTCAAATAGCTGAGAAACAAGCAGACTTGAAGGTGTTTTGGTGGGACTTGAGAATTTTTTTAACTATGTGTTTAATGATTACATGGTACTGGGTAAGTACTTGTGAATTTACAAATTCTTAGGAAACTGGGATAATGGCAGTGATTAATATGCGTTGTGTAATTGTAAATCTGTTTGTGTCTAGGAAAACAGAATAAGAAGTGATTCTTTATGGGAGGTACCTCTTCTGAGTATAAAGATTATTTTTAAGAAGGAATCCTTTAAATATTAATGCAGCAGAAGGAGAAAATAACCAAAGGAAGTTATTTCTGCCAAAGGCATTGGAGATGTTGGGGTTTTTTCCTCATGTTTGAATCATGTTCAGAAGGGATAATGGTGGTTAGATTTATAGAATTTCTAAAACGTACAGATTTTATTTCCACATGTATAGGTAGTGGAACTACAGGTTTTACTTTTTATTTACACATTGAACCTACTGGTCTAAATGGAAACATACAGCGACTTCCAGGCCATTAAGTAAAGAACACTACATGTATAGCAAATATATGCTATTGTGTCCTCACTTTCCAAGCAGATCATTTTTGAGTGGCATCACCTTGGCTTTCCTGCAGGCATAGCTGCTGTAAGTCTTTGTACACTCATAACATTCAGGTGACAATGAACAACCAAACGTTTTTTGACTGTCTATTTTAAGTTAATTCGACACTTCAGTGGCTGGTTTATGTGCCTATGTGGATCGGCTGCTGAGGTGGGCTTCTCAGGTATTGGCACAGATAAACAATTTTAAGTATGAGTAATCTAGTGAAGGTGTAGGATCCCTGAGTGAGTGGAGAGATCTGCATACTGTATGATGTGACAGGGCTGCTGTAATCAGAAAATGAAACAGGTTATTTCAGAGAATTTTTTTTTAAATCTGAAATAGAGAATATTTAATTCTACTTGCAATTTCTATAAACTGTTGAAAGAATCTTTGTAAGGAGTAAATGTCAATAGTAATAGTAACATTACTGGCAACACAGGTGTAACTGTGCCTGTAGGGGAATTCTCTCTGAGACAGTGAGCTGATACTTCACTGTCCTTTAATCAATGGTGGTATATCCACTGGCTTCAGTGGTTTCTGAATGTAACCCTCTACACCAGTCTTAAACTCTGCATTGGAATAATTTCCAATTTTTCTAATAAACTTAATTTCAGAAGAGCAGTTCACCTTGGCCCTCATGAACTAATGGTTTTGTTATGGACCAAATTAACGTTTCCTGTCACATAGCTTGCTTGATGAAAAAGGAGAAGATCTTTTAGCATTAATAAGATCAAGTGTCCATCTGACCTCCTTTATGGGTAGAAATTGTGTGTCGTCAGCTCTTACAAATTTCCGAACCTTAATTCCCTTTGTATGAGTATGGCATATTAAAGCAATGTGCCTTTTCTCAGTTTACAGATGAGGGCGCCATATAGAAATTTATTTAAATATTGAAAATCTCACATAACCTCTCTCATCTGAAGTTCAACTGTGTAGTTAGCAAATCCATGTGGATTCTTCCAAAGAATGCTGATTGTACTTCCTCATACAGAGTAAGTTCAGTTTGCTATGCATTCAGGAAGTGTATTGGAGTGAGAAGCCAAAGGGTCTGTAAATGTAGAATAAGTCATTTGTACATGTTAGCAATTCATAAAAAACCATTTGTGGTCACGTTCCCAGGGTCCCTTGGCTTATTGCATTGTGTGAGACTTGTTCCACCCCACAGACAGGGCTGCTGACACCCTGGAAAAGCGCAGTTGTAGTTCCCTTGCTTTCACCTGAGGAAACCTGTCTTCTGCAGGTATTGTACTGTTACAGTTAAGATCCATCACTCTGTGTGTCGGGGTGAAAGAAAGATCAGAAAGATCCCACCGCTTACAACATTTTAGACTAGTAAAGAAAAAATACAGAGTGCGGAGGTGGTTTCCCCCTTTTTCTTTCTGTTCAGAATGCTGTGCCTAAAATAGGCAAGTAATAACTGTGTATCATTAATTATTAATAGTCTAGTAGCAAAACACAGGATCAACTTAATCCTTTTGGACATTGACAAGTGTACACTGACACTTTAAATAATGGCATAAAAGGCATCATTGCTACTCGGAATGGATTTACCATAGTAAATGAATTGGAGTTACTGTATATATTTTGCACTTCATACCCTGTTATCAATAACAGCCCTCAGGCCTCAAAAAGGGCGACATGAGCAGGAAAAGAAGAATTGCCATTCTGCATGGAGCCAGTTTATTGATGAGGAGGACAGAAGTAATATTTTTAGCCTGCTGGGTGTCCATCTGTAAGCAGTTTCCTGGAGCTTCCACTTCTTACTCTGAAAACTGTTATGGCTTTGTCTGCCCAAGGAAAATAATGAGATCCATCTATCAAACAGAGAACAAACAATACACTCTATACCTTCCAATTAATTTGTATTTTCACCCCTATTTAACAATGTGCATGCAGTTAACTATCCATCATATTATATGCACGTAAAGAAGTGAATTTTTCAAAAGGTTGAATCTATTAACCTATTTTCTAGCAAAATATATCTGCATGCCCTCCGGCTAAACAGGAGACTTGGAAAAAAAATCAATCCTTTTGAAGTGTCAGAGCCTAAAAACATAGAATGTGCTGTAAAATCATACCATCCAATCTTAAGTCTGTATCCTCTGTTATGTTAGTAACTTACAGTCCATTAAAAGTATTTTAATGGAAAAAAAGTAATGCATTTCACTCTGACCCAAAATCTGCAGTAATGAGTTATTTCAGGATGTAGTATATCTACATTAATGTAGAGATCCCTCAGAAAATGCATTGGGCTGGTACTTGAAGCTAAAGTGGCTTCTCACCACGTTATGATAACTTACCTCTTTGTCCTAGCTATACTTCCCTCTCTTAGGTGGTTTTTCACTGTTCTGGCACAGGGATTTTCAAAGAATGTGGGAATGGCCATAACAGATGCTGACCAAGCTATACTGTCCTTTTGGCCATTGATATGGTAACGTGAAAGCTTGAGGGGTTTTGTTTGTTTGTTGGTTTGGTTGGTTGGTTCAGAACATTAGTCTGTTATGGGGTTTTGCTTTTGTGTCTACAGTCTTGCCATTTGCATAATGAAGGAGCACTTGAATCCAGGTGTTATTCATCTACCTGAACAGGTTTGTGTGCTATTTCCATGTATAAAACATGCAAGTTCAATTTTTCAGGACACAGATGGTGTACGAAAAAAAAAAAAAACCAAAACAAAGAAGCTAACTAGACAGAAACATGAAAAATCTGGCTGTCTACCACCACACACACAAAAAAAAACCCCAAAGAAACCAACAAACCAAACCAAAACCCACCAAACAACCAACTGAGGAAATCAGCTTCTAGGAATCAATACGTTCCTAATATTTCATTAGCTGTTAGTGCCTAACAGGCTTGAACACTGAAGATATTTCAAAACAGTGTAGCCAGTCTTCTCAGAATATGTCTGAGGAAAAGCCTAGTGCTAGAAAAGGAGTGATGCTTTGGATCTTGGGAATCTGGCGGGCTGACTATAAATAATGTTGTACGAATGGCTTAAGCACTGTATCATTGCCATTAGCCCCTCGGAAATACAGTAACGTTCCACCGGGGAAAAGCTTGCTTGCTTGCTTTGTTAAAAATGAGAGGAATCTGTTGTGAAGGAGGGCGTTAAAAGGCTTCAGAACTTGAGTGTGACAAAAGGAAGACAAGATAAGCGATAAGCCAAGAAGAAAATGTCTTCCTATGTGTTTCTCTCTAAATGAAACCAATTCCTAGCTGCCCTAAGTGAAAAAAAAAGGTATATGACATTTTATGCAGATGAATCAACACATTCTGAATTATAGCTGTATATACAATATCCGGCATGCAGTCAGCCTTTTAACTAGTGTTTTTTAGCAAGCTGCTCAGAGCTCACCCACAAACATGTCAGAGAGAGAAGTCTGTACATTCTGAGGAAGTGTGAATTAGAGAGGCAGATGTATAACCCAGGAAGACTTCCAGATTCATCTTTCTTAAAAATGGATGTATTCAGCATTGTCTACAGTGATCAGGATTATTCTTTGTGCAACAAGCCATCATCAGCATGCTGATAATTCAGAAATAAGCCGAGACTCGCTAACAGATCGTGTGTTTGATTGGTCCTGGCCTCAGCCATAGCAATTGGAAAGTCTTAAAGGAAGGAATGTCTGATCTGGTGCTCTGCTGTTATTTCTCTTGATATTGGGTGGCCAAATACTCAGTATAAATTGGCACAAGTCCATTCAATTTAATGCTTAGCTAATGATCTACATTAAAAAAAAAAAGCATATTTATTAGTCATGAATTTCCTATTACACATCTGAATTTGTTGAGTTCTCCTGCACTTGGCTGCGTTTTTTGCCTTTGTCCTCCCATCTGTTTGTACGATTGTGGTTTTTACTTCTGGCCTTTGCTACTTACGCACTGCTTATTTCTGCTGTTCTGCCTTTTTCTCTGAAGCAGCAACAACTGTTTATATGAATCTTCTGCTCAGTCTTGGACCCCAGTGTGTTTTCTTTAGTCTGAATTCGAACACAACTGCTTCGAAAGCTATCCATATGAAGTGCTTTCCAGTAGGATCACACTCATGTCAGTAGGGCTGGAATTGTTTGATAATGTTGACATAGACATACCACTTCACTACGATCTCGCATACATTGCGATGTACCCGTACCACAGGGGATTTTAACATTCATTGCTATTTTTTAATAATATCTCCCCCAATAAAGGTTGGAGATAACACAAAGTGCATGATTACTCTAGATTGGCAGAAGGCTATTAAGCTCAACAAGACTGCTGTTTTCAAGCAATAAGTTTGGAGGATCCGAGTTCTCAAGTCCTAATGTTTCAGTATCATATACGGGGACATAACTTACTGAATTTACTTCTATAAATTTTAGTTTAAGTGTGAGTTCTCATAAAATGACAACTACAAAGTAAGTGATGATGAGACTCTTCTGCCCGTATAGGGCACTACAGCTGAGTTAGGGAAAATCCCTAAGGAAAGGATTTTAAGATCCGATAGTCAGCTGAAATGACTCTGAAGAACTTCTCTGAAGTCTGCAGAAGACACATGAGTTTGCACTTTCCCAGAGTATGGCCTAAATTATATAAAGGCTTAGAATACAACATCATGAAATGAGAAGAATCTGGCTTAAGATATTTCTATAAGATCCATCCGTTTCATATGGTCAGACTCCTTAAAGACAAAGTGTTTGACAGTCTGATTCTCTCACTATAGTTCACTTCAGACCATAGGCCACCAAGTAAAGACAAGCTGGTTTTCCTGAGTTACTCTGAACCTAACTTGGGTTGTCAGATTTTTTGGCACTTGGTGAAATTTTACTCACGATGTTTTATATTCACTACTCAAGAGGCTGACTAAACTTGCATGCATCTACTGTTGACATGCAAGATTGATAACAATAGATATATGTTGTCACAAAGAAATAATGTAACAGTAAAAGTGTAAAAGTTTTAAATTTTTTTTTTAATTCAAGATAATTTAAAGAAATAGTGCTAAATAGGAGAGAAGTGCTGCACCACTGCCTAGAGGCAGTACGTAAAAAGCGCAGTATTTGTGTAAGGGTTGTCTGAGGGGAGAAGTGCATTAGTCTGAGTAATGTAGGATCATTTCCGCAAGATTATTATGGTAAAGGCTTTGCAGAGGTTTTTAATATGTGTCACGTACTTTCCAAAGGGCTTACTATGATGGACTGGAGTAGCTTGGTGTCTCCAGGTACTGTAACCTTATGTACTGGGTTTTTTTTCAAGTGCTTCAAAAATTGCACCATTGAATAGTATGACTGATAAACTTCTGCAAGTAAGTGTGTAAAACGCAGGTTTCCAAGCAGAACGCAGACCCTTCAACTCTGCAGAAGATAAGCCGTCTGGCCTTAGTCCACTAAAGCACTTAAGTATGTAGGCAGTTTTAAACACCCAGTAGTCCCATCATCTCGCATTTTGGGTATCAAATCACTTGCATCAGGGAGACTACTTGTGTACTGAAGTTTATTAACACGCTTAATTTGTTTGCTGGATTGGAATAGTTGTAAGGAATTAAGCCCAGAAAAGTGCTTTCCTTAGGGAGAGAGTTCAGACTGTGGGAGGTAGACACGACCATGTCTTGGGTCCAGAATGAAGTAGAAGCTTTCTGTGAATGCTACAGCAAGAAGTTCTGTAGGAAAAACAGATCAAAAATTGAAAAATGGATGCACTAGCTGTTCTTATTTTGATGATCCTTGTAGAGTTTTAATTAGTTGTTCCAAATGATACCTTAAAAACGTGGAATGAATGATCCTTAAGCAGTATCTATCCACTGCTGCATGATTAGTACATTTCTAAACTAGAAGATTAGATGTGGTGTCCAGTGTGTGCTGGACTGTGAATTGTCAAGAGAGAGCCTTTGAATACTAAAAATGCAAAATAGAGCGTAATTTGTTATGAAGAATATTCATATCTGTTTCAGATATTATCATGGTATATTAAGAAAAAATAGATGTACAGCCATCCTGAGTTATTGTTTCTTTCTTTTCAAGTTGTTTCTTGGAAATAGAAAATATTCTATTTCCAAGATTTCTATTCCAAAAAATATATTCCAAGAAAGTATAGAAAATAACCTGTTGGAGAAATACTCTCATTGAAAAAAATAAATAGATTGTTCTATGAAAATGAAATCTCACTCTGATCTCCTTTTTACTGATATGATTTGCAATGTTTCACTTAGAGTGGGGACTGTCAAGAGACACTGGACGGCAGACAGTGTTTCAAAAGAATTGGTCACAAGGAACAAAGTTGGTAAGATGTTATAAACATCAGCCCCTGAGGCAAGTCTTCTGCCTTGCTTAAATGCTCAGAAAATGCCACATGTTGCACTCTTTTTTTTTAAAAAAAAGAAAGATATTAAAAGTTAATCGAGGAGTTAGACTACTTTAAACCTTACTTCAGTATTTCTGAAAGTATTAGGGGAAAAAAAGCCCACATGATTTTAATAGGAGAGTTAAGTTCTTTACGAATGGAACTATGGCGTATAAAACTTACACTGTCCAGATTAATTTAAGGCAAGTACATTTATCTGAGGTGCAATAAAAATTTATGAAGTGATTATGATCAATGCTTACTGCAATAATTTCTGGCAAGGAGAGCAGAAATAAAACAATTCTGTACTTGGTTACAAACACAGATGTATGACTTCCTGTGAGGAAAATCGGGTCTAGTTTCTGCAGCTGTTGTCTGCAGATGTTAAAATAAACAGTGCTTGGCTTACATGCATAACATTTACGTTGCTGAAAGTATTTAGGAATTAATTTTTTTCCTTTGGAACTTGCCTGCTTGGTTAACAGAAGATGAAAACTTGTTACTGAGCATATCTTAAAGTCATCCTCGAATCCTTTTTCTGAGATATATTTTTCCTGTACAAAGCAAGTGGTAATAAATATTTCACTTTGAAAGAATGCTATAGATGTGAAATGGTGCCAATAATTTCAAAGTTGTATTAAAGGGTTTTGAAAAATGTAATAAGATACTTAAAGCAATTAACAAACATCAGATTTCCATTCTATATGCTGAATGTGATTAGAAACTGTAAATGAATAATGCTTCATTCCAGCTGTTCTGGGAGCAGGTTTTCATGCACCACAGCCATACTAAGCATAGCTGGACTTCTATTTATTTGCACAGACCATCAAAATACCATTTTGATTAATGGGATTTACTCTGTTAGAGAATTGCAGAGTTATACACAATGGGTCTCTTTATTATAACATAGAAGACTAAATCTGTGATATATGGTGAAAGTTGTAGAGATTGTTTGAATCAATAAGTGTTTGGACAAAATTCAAATTAAGGATCTATTTAGCAATAATGTTCCAAGATGACTTTTGGTTCTCTGTTTCATGGAATAGACAGTTATATATGTATGTAGTCTGAAGTAGTAACTGCAAAAGGAGCTAAAGTCTATTGCTTTCCAATTTTCCAGCATATGTATTTTTACTCATTTAAGAGTTTGGCGGGTTTTTATATCAGTTCCAAACCCTACTAAAGGAAAAAAGAGAATTCTCTAACAATTTTTTTTTTTTTTCGTGGTGAAGACTCTCTGTCTTTGCTGCCAGTACACTGTATAAGCTGGTTTTATTAGGCAAGTGAGGAACATAGCAGCCTTATAAAAACAAATCATGGACAAGCTCTTGGCATTGCCTGAGATATCTCAGATGCCTATGGGAACCCTTTTCAGATAATCACTAGTCACACGGCAGTGATAAAGTCATTGTAATTTTTTTGTGTTTTCTTTCCTGTTGATTATGTGATACTTAAACTATAAAAAACTGTATTCCTGTTTAAAGTAGTGCTGTCAGTTTGGAGACAGGAATTAAAGATCTTCCAAATAATTTTTTTCTCATGTACTTTTTCTTCATGTTAATTGTGTAAAAGAGCTTTTGTCTGAATGTGCTTCTAAGGCTTTAATCATTAATGTGCTTGCTCGGAAGTAGCAGCCTCTCACTTGATCATGTATTATCTAAGTGACATTAAGTAATTTCCATATTAACTTTTCCGTTTGCTTACAATAGTTTTATGAATGGCTGGTGTGTCGATTCTCCTACACCTTCTTTTTTCCCTTCCCCTGATCCTTCCTTTCTTTATGACAGGGGCTTAGCTGAGAGCCCACTTCCTAACATACCCTCTTTGTGCTGCTCCAGAAATAAAGCTAGGGCTTCCCTTGTCATCTAAGCTAAAGCTTTATGCCATTAACTGCTTCTGCTCACTGATAGATGCAGTGTGCAGAGAATTGCAAACTGCTTGGGATATATTCATCCCCTTATGCTTTGCACTGGTTCTTGATTCTCCATTGCATTGTTCCCTTTTGCCATCTTCTGCATCACTGCAAATGGGAAAGGTGTGCCATTCCAAATGGAAAAAGTTTTTTAGTTCTGAAAAGTGACAGAAAAAGAGGAGTAAAGCTCACCTAGTCAATCATTCGGTCCTTAGAAACCATCATATCTTCATTTGTCTTACTTGCAAGATCCTAGAAGCCCCCGATAATGGGAACTACGTAACATTTGCAGGCGACCTGTTCCAGGACTTCAGTGTGTTCATCAGTAGGACACGCACGCGGGCATTTATATATGTGTGTAATTATTCATCCAGGCAACTTAAAACCCCCTCTACAGCATTTAAAGGCCCACTTGATACTTGTCCTGTCCACAGGGGATTCAGAGAACAATTAATTCTCTTGCTTGCAGAAGCCTTTTACATGTTTTGACCTGTTGTTAAGCTCCGATTGACATTTTGGTGTGTGTCCAATTGACATTGACAGTCCCTCTTATTTGTGAGATTACATCACAAAGGTAGAAGTACCAAAGTATAACAGAGTTTTAGTTTTCAAATGTTTTGTTGTTGTTTGGGGTTTTTTTTAAATTATTTTGTCTTCTCACAAAAAGCCCCACATCAGTTCCCAAAAGAGTACTTTTTTTTTTTTTTTAGCTACGCTTTTTGTCTGCATTTTGTTTCTGTTACCAGGATTACTCTGTGCAGCTTTGGGGAGTATTTTTAATTAACTACTGCTTCATCAAGGGTAAAGGTCCACATACATTGTGCTTTTGTGGAGAGACATCAAAATGGAGTCTTGTATTTTAATTTCTGTGCAATAACACAGCTTTGCTAGGAAACAAGGTGGTTAGGTGCTGATTATATAATCTCAGATACATCTTCACATTCTGAATTATTTTAGTATTGTTTTTCTAAAAGCAGTGCTACGTTATAATAATTTAGTAAAAAACATTGACAAGCTACTTTAGAAGTAACGATAGAGAGGTTAATCTGATTGATCAAAGCTCTTGGGTTTTTTCAAAGAGATTCTACTTGACTTGGCTATCATTGCATTTTCAAAGCAGAATATTAGCTCAGAGAATAATTATATGGTTTTCAGCATTTATTTATGCATACACACATACATACAGTACAGTCTATATTGCTTCATTTTCATATTGAGTTGGACATTTGGTGAGTTTCAAGCGAGAGAAGCATAACCTTTTTGCTCCTTCCCACAAAAGTGAGTTGTAGTATTAGATGCAGGCACCTTGATCTGGCAATGGCTTGAGCTGGTGCAGCAGATGAGGCACCAGACACTTCATGGACACGGGCGTTCGGAGCGCATTTGTAGCACCCTGTTTCCGTGTGAGTCCCCCACTCCTCCTGGGTCATACTGGCTTCCCTGTGCCTGGGATGAAAGCTGATGGCCCCGGGCAGAGGGGAGGTGTCACCAGTTGGCTGAGGCTTGGCCAATCACGGGACAAATTCTCTCTCCAATCAGCCCCTCCCCTGATCCAGGAGAAAGGGTTAAGAAGAGAAATAAGAGGAAAAGAAAATAAAAAAGTGGCGAGGTCTCTGTTAAGTTTGGGAAACTAAAACAGTTTTAATAACAATAGAAAGATATTCTATACAAACAACAAACAAGAGATTAACAGGTTTATATAGGATCCGGGATCTGGGGCGGTGAGGGGTAACCTGCGGGAAAGAAACCACAGTGATAGAAAAATAAACTACCAGTCTGTTAATGGCAGCGGCATGTGGCGTGGCTGGAGCTGGGACCCGCTGGGGCCAGGACGTGACAGTCCACGCACAGGCACCAGGGTGATGGCGGCAGCGGTCCGGCTGTGGCGGTCCAGCGGAAGAGCTGGCGGTGTTAGCAGTTGCAGCAGCGATGCTGGGTGGCTCTGGGGCGACAGTGGCAGTAGGGATCTGCAGCAGGCAGCAGCGAGCGAAGGGGGGCAGCGGCACGTCCCAGGCGGCAGGCGGAAAAGGCACACATTTTCTTTCTGCACACCATTCTCAAAGAAACACCATCCAACCGAAAGCTCCACAGCCAGTGAGGTGTGCTGACGTGCAGGGGAGGAATACTCTAATTGGTTTGTTTGATATGTCCATCACTGACATATCAAACCAGCCCTGTTTATCTTAAACCAGGACAGCAGGGTGTGTCAGTGGGGCTGGGGAGCCTCATCTGCAAAGTGGAGGAACAGAGCACATGCACATCACTGCTCTGTTCGTACACATCAGCACCCTTCTCCCTCCAGATGACATTGTTTCACTGCATGAAGAATTATTCTTCAGAGGGCTGCCTTTCTTTTGCTAATCAAAAGAGCTGACATTATATTCTCCCCTTTCTGCTTTTATCACCATCCACTTAGCTTATTTTCCTCTAGCATCAAACTCTCTCTAGCTGTAATTCATCTCTCACACAAATAAGTCAAAAGCTGCAATTATTTACAGTGTGTAAGGAGGAGGAAGGGAGCACATAAATTTATAAATAATTTAAAATTTGCTATTCATACAGCGTGGCGTATGGAGAGCTCTGGCCTCCATCCACTTCGCTTAGCCAGAAAACACACCTGTTTAGTCAGAAGTAGTGCCAACTACTCCTGCCTCCTACAGCACCCTTGTCTGCAGTGACCACCTGAAAGCTAAAAGGTCTGCCTTTCCCTGACCCTGCATAGTTCGAGGCTTTGCTGCTGTTGAAGTCACCGTCACTTCTGGATCTAATGCTGGGACATTTTCCCTGATGCAGATTGTGACTGTCGGTTGTTTTGTGTAGATCAGAGAACCACTTCAGCGTTGCTTTCAGAGTGTAAGTCTGGGAGTGGTGGCTGGGAGACACATTGGAATACTCGGTGTAAGGTACTGAGGGTGCCAGAGGTCATTCAGTTGGAAGTGTGGGGGTCTACAAGAAAAGAAATTATCTCAGCACATGTTTTTAGACTGTCTGCCGTTAAATTACAGAAGACTAGATGAGTAATTTTGTGAGATAAGCAGCGTGTAAAGAACATGTGTGGAGGAAGTAATATATGAGTACTACCAATGTTCTTCTCAAGACACAAACCAAGCAGCACAGCAGGTAGCTACCAAAAAATGATCTTTTAGCTGCAAAAAAAAAATTTGTTAATGGCAGGTGGAAGACAGGCTTCAAAGTTACAAGCGGGCAAATCTCCTTCCATTGGGTTTGCCTGGCCAGGTTTTGGTAGTAGGGGGGCTACAGGGGTGGCTTCTGTGAGCAGCTGCTAGAAGTTTCCCCTGTGTCCGATAGAGCCAATGCCAGCTGCCTCCAAGATGGACCTGCCACTGGACAAGGCTGAACCCATCAGTGATGACTTTAAGCAGGAGAAAAAGTTCCTGTGCAAGAGCAATTGCAGTTGGAGAGAGGAGTGAGAATACATGAGAGAACCAACTCTGCAGACACCGAGGTCAGTGAAGAAGGAAGGCCAGGAGATGGCCCAGGCGCCAGAGCTGAGATTCCCCTGCAGCCTGTGGTGAAGACCATGCTGAGGCAGGCCGTCCCCCGGCAGCCCATGGAGGTTAACAGTGGAGCAGATACCCACCTGCAGCCGGCGGAGGAGCCCCCGCGAAAGCAGGTGGATCCTTGCCAGAGGCTGTGACCCCGTGGCAAGCCCGCACCAGAGCAGGATCCTGGTGGAGCAGAACCTGTGGCTCCGTGGAGACAAGAGTCCACACTGGGGTGGGTTTGCCGGCAGGACTCGTGACCCCATGGAAGGGACCCGCGCTGCAGCACTTTGTGAAGGACTGCAGCCCATGGGAAGGACTCACGTTGGAGAGGTTCCTGGAGGACTGTCTCCTGCGGGAGGGACCCCACGCTGGAGCAGGGGGAGCGTGTGAGGAGCCCTCCCTCTGTGGGGCGAGGAGCAGCAGAGACAACGTGTGATGGACTGACAACCACCCCCATTCCCCACCCCCTGCAGTGCTCAGCGGGGAGGAGGTGGAGAGCATTGGGGGTAAAGTTAAGCTCAGGAAGAAGAGAAGGGGGGAAGGTGTTTCAAGATTTAGTTTTTATTTCTCATTATCCTACTGTGATTTGATTGGTAATAAATTAAACAAATTTCCCCAAGGTGAGTCTGTTTTGCCTGTGATGGTAATTGCTGAGTGATCTCTCTCCCTGTCCTTACCTCAACCCATGAGCCTTTCGTTACATTTTCTCTCCCCTGTCCAGCTGAGGAGAGGAGTGATAGAGCAGCGTTGGTGGGTGCCTGCCATCCGGACAGTGTCAACCCACCACATCCCTGTAACTTTGAGAAAAAATTACGAGTATATAGTGATAACTTACAAAGTATCCCCTGTGTAAAGTGTATAGGTGGGCTGAGGTGAATAGCTGTTATCCATCTGGCTTCACACAAACCCCAGAAGACGTCAGCAAAATTATATCATAAATGTTCATCAACCTTGGCATACGCAGTATGCCTAGATCTAGATACTTATGTGGGCTTTGCAAAAGATCCATGGTTCATATGACACAGCCAGCCAAAATGCCAGGAACTGGGTGTTGCAATACCCTATAAAGGCCTGTGCCCTGTCAGCAGCTTTTTTTAGACTGGATCTTGGTTGTGGCAGCAGCTGCTGGCAGGGAGTTGTCTGCCAGCCTTGCATCCCTCCGTGAACACACACTTTGCAGCCAGATGCCTATCTTAAAACATGAAATTCATGACAGCAGCTCTGGCATTACTCACGCTGGTGATCACTGTGACACTATTCCTCCTGCTTTTCACCTCTAGGTCTGTACCAAACCAAGTTTAAGCTATTGTGTTAGCTTTGGGGTAGTTTCTTCATTCTTGACACAATGCTCAAATCTAGGTTGCCATTACCTACCCAGTTTTTAAAGGAGATGGGTAGTTCCTTCTTTAAATTCAGCTTGATTTTAAATGAGTCTTTTCTGTCCCAGTCTTTCACGTGCATGATGGTGAGAGATGGCCAGGACCATGCTCTGCAGCCGTTACAGCAAACTTTTCAATTACCTGGATTTGCCACATTTCACCTCTAAAGAGCCTCTGAAATTAATACAGGGACAGGTGCAGTCTTCCACATTCAGCTGAGTTCACTGCAGACAATGCCACCCAACTGTCAGCTGATGGTGAATGCCTAACTTTTACCACCCTTCGAGCTCTACACTGTAAAAGTAGCTGAGCCGGTTCATCTCTGTCTGCCGATTAAGTAAATGAGGTGTGCTGGAGAAACTTCTCCCTGCAGAGTTCTGAGCTGTGTAAAGGACCTCTAGACAGAAGAAGATAAATATGCATGAACACCTTCAGGTTCAGTTCATGTGCACTTACGGTCTTCCACTCAGATGTGTCACCCTATAAGCAGGGAAATCTCCTTGTTGCATCACTGAGGGATGATACACATTTATGCTGTATGATTCCAAGATAGGTCACTTTTGTACTGTCTATAACGCGTGTGGAAACCCTTGGGAAAAGCAGTGTAAAATGGGGATCATGAACAAGCAATGCTGAGACATACTGGTACCACTCTCACTGAATCAGTTGTATGAAAACAAATTTCGGTGGTACATTCATTACAAGACCCTCCTTTGAAGCTGCGCTTTAATAACTCTTATTCTTTCTTCTATCAACAAGAATAGAATTTGTAAATAATACTCCATAATACGGAGCAGTGGGTTCTGTGAGAGTTTTAACCCTAGATATCTGATGCAGAAAGGGTGCTTTGCAGCTTAAACAGAGCACCGCACTTTCATAAATTAGCCCCTGTGGTGTTGTAGTAGGAAATGAATGACCTACAGTGGACAGCAGGGGTTTTGCATGAGATTTAAGTACTGTAGCCTGTGACTAGTAGTATTTTTAGAATGCTATTAACCTGAGTGAGAGCACTTGCATGATTTAAGTGCAGCATACTCCTAAATATTTTGCTAGAGTAAAAGGATAATATGCTCAGCATCTAGTAATTTCAAATATTGGATTAGTGCTAAGGTTATACAAATCCTTTTGTTTGGTTTGAGTATATTGAGTACCAGATTATTACTTTGCAAGGACATGCACAGGAAGTCATTTCAGACCTGTGTTTTGGGAATTGTGCATTTCTTTTAATGACGTGAATGCTGAGGTGCAAAAGGACTCATTTAGAAATTAGTAAATAAATGATGGGGAAGGCAGAGTATTTTATTTTCTTTCTTAACGTGAGAGTTTATGGTGCAAACGTGTAGTTAGAAAACAGCTAATTCTCCGCTGACAGGATTAGAATTTCTGTAGAGAAGTGTGCATTAGAGGGTGTATTTGACTTTACTATTGCAGCATCTTGTTTTGCAAAGTGATCTAAATTGCTATCGCTGGTCATCTTATAAATGCTGTTAGAGAATTTGTGTAGTAGTACTATTATTACTGTTTTCCTTATGTTATGATCTAATCTTTGTATAGAACTAAGTATCAGCCATAGTCCCCATCAGAGACAGTGGAAGAGGGGGAAGTTAGTCTTTTGATGCACACCAGGGACTTAAATGTTACTGTACTACTTTTCATTTTAGCTAGTTCATCTAAAGATGACTTGATCTGGAAGTCATTTATGCCAATACAACTGATCTTAGAAGTATGTAGTGATGCTCACTGGGAGGAAGCTCATGAGCAAATCTTGAACCCTCCTTTACATTGTAAAGGAATGGACTCCCTATGGTTTTATGTAATATCTCAAAATTTGAGAAGATGACATGTACATAGGAAGATTGTATTTTATAACTAATTTTACTGAAAACATCAGTTGTACAGAAGTGTAATGACAGGAATCCTTAATTGCCTGTGCTAATAGAAAGCACGTTATAAAATTTTAAAAGTTATGAAATTCAGAGCAAAAAGCTAATTGACAGCCAACAGTGAAAGCTTCAGTTTTAAAGTATTGGGCCATAACTTCTGAAGAAAAAGTTATATATGCAGAAATCAAATTTCTTACTATAGAGTGTGTTTTGAAGGCTGTATTTTTAATCATATAGACAAGTCAGATAAATGCATACTCTTTAAAAGTTTTGCTAAATCAGGACTTTAACTTATCATTTTGCTTTTGTGAGCAGTTAAACCCAATGAATCAAATTCAAAACTACTTGAGGAGTAGGTGATTATTCTCTATCCCACTGCCTCAATCTTCCACCTGGTGGTCCTTGCCCCTTGTTTGCTCTGGAACTTATAATCAGCTTTGCTGGGTCGAATGCAGCTCACTAATTTTCTAGAATATCATACACTTAAGTTTTCCAGATCACTACTATTACTTTTAATTTAGCAGCATGAATCAGACTGGGACAGAAAGTAGCAGAGAACGATGAGAGATGGAAGTGTAAAAATGGTATGAGCAAGACCACGTCCTTTCAGAAGCTCGCCGTGGCTCAAAATAGGATGTGTAATGTCATCTTGAGGTGGGTGCTCAAACTGCATGGCATGGTCTTTAAATGCCTGATTTTGGCAATTTGCTTTTTCATTTTAGAAGATAGTTAAAGATTATATGAAACAATATATAAAAAGCCTTTCAATATATAACAGGGGCCTCATAAGAAAGATAAGAGAGACTTTTTACCAAAAAGTAAAAGTTGTGATAGGACAAAGGACAGTGGTTTTAAACTCAAATAAGGTCAATTGCGACTGGGCATAAGGAAGAAATTTATTACAATAAGGGTGTTGAGACACAGGAATAGGTTTCCTAGGAAGGTGAGGATGCCCCACTCTTGAAAGTGCTCAAGGGGCTTTAAGCAACCTGATTTAGTGAAAGGTTCCCCACCCATGGCAGAGAGGTTGGAACTAGGTGATCTTTAGGTGCCTTAGAGCCCAAACCATTCTGTGAAATGCTGAAATTCTACAAGTTGGTTTTTTTGGGGGAGTTTTCCTTCCTTTTAGCATTTTTTATTCTTCTGTCTTTCCTCTGCTACTACTGTCTAAGTGTATAACTCTACATGTTAATGTCTGCTGTATAACTGAGGCATCCTTGAATTTGAGATACCAACCTATATTCCCTCCATAGGCTTGCTTGAACTACTGTAACTGTTTTGTCCCTCGAACTGCTGTATTTTAATCTGTTGAGCATAGGTAGCATTTGCAAGAGCATCTCTGACTTTGAAACTCATTCCTGAGGAACCTATGTTCTGAGTAACATCCCTTCTCATGGAAGAGTTTCATGAGACTCTGATCTGGCACTAGCTCACGCATTGCTCAGCTGACTGAATGACTGGCTGCCACCAGAAGGAAGAAGTCTTCCCACTCCTGGCTGAGCTGTCCTACCCTGTGGTCTGCACTGGTCCCAAAAGGGAAAGCAGCAGCAATTTATCCGAGAAAACATAGCAAATTCTGAGAGTGGATGGATACATAGAGTTAAAGCACTTTATTAAAAAATAATAAATTAAAAGTCTTAGTAAATCAGAAAATTTGTTGAGATAATAGAGTGGGGACAAAAAGGCAAGTGGAAACCAGGCACAGTAGGCTTCCATGATATAGAGCCATTAGCTGAACTGCAGGAGGCACCGTAGCTGAAAAGATGGTCCAGTGCTCTTGCATCTCCAAAGCAGCACTTTGCTAGGTAGCATGCTCGTTATTCAAGAGGCAGAGAGAGGCTGACAGACCCAAGAAATAGCAAAAAAAAAAAAAAAAAAATCCTGCAATTTAACTCTTTCCTGCATATTTAGCACATTGAGGCATCCAGAATATTTTTTTGGTGTTGTTTGCAGATACTCAGACTCTCCAGTCTTCATATCATACCTTACTTTCACTGTCTTTACCATGCTATCTGTGTAGATCTTGTACTTCAAGCAATAAAAAAAACCATTCCCTTGGGCTGTTATCTTCTCTGAATATTGCAGTAGCTATGAGGACTTATTTTGGTTAAAATGTGAGAAAAGAACTGGGAGTATTTGTGTGCTCATTTTCCATTTCTTTTAACTCTCTTTTTTCCCTCTTTTTTAAAAATGATGATGATTATCTATTGTTTTAAGCTCATTCATGCAACCAAGTTTTATATGGATTGTGCTTGTTATTTTTTTTTTATTATTACTTGAGTGACCAATCGTGTCCATTGTTCCATCTTGGGAGACAGTATAGCACAAGATCTTTTGAAATTTGGGGACTGAAATATTGGCAACAGAGACCTTGAAATTGAGATGATTTTCAGAAAGAAAAGTGGAGTTTGCACTTTTATTTATGTATATATATATGTATATATATGTTTGTGTGTGCATATATACATGTGTGTGTATATACAGAAATTTTTTAAAATATATGCATGAACACCATACATGTATACACAGGGCTGCTAAATTGTTAACACACCTTAATGACCTGGCATGATGAGCAGCTCTAAGTATAACCCCCAAATCACTATTGCTTACTTTATATCTTGCTCTTCAATTCAAGAAAAGAAAAACACATTTAGAATAGAAGGCTACTGCTTTCACAGGTGCTCTGGATAAACAGCATCTCTGAAATTTAGAGACTGGAATAACTTATTGTTGTCTCATGATAGATTGAATTAGTTTAGTTTAGGTATTTGAATTGAAATATTTGTCTTAGCCCTCCTTTATCTCTCCAAGATAGATACTTCTGCGCATTCTTCCATTAAAAAGAAGGACTCTTGGGCTGACTTCCTAAATTTCAGCATAAATTTTTATTCTGAAGTTATACACCCCCAAAAATAGCAAGGGGAAAGATTATAACTGTCTGACACTACCTTATCTTCTATAGCCGAGAACAGCATCACTGCAATAAAAGAAGATAGCAGTGTTTCCCATTGATTATTGTTTGATGAATGTAAAGCAATTTACTGGAATGCAATTAGCATTCAGAATCACATTACTGTGGGGAATTTTTTTATGCTGGCTTTGAATTGGAAATCTATACATTTTCTGTCTGTGAGTCACTTCTAAGGAAGCTTTCTTTCTTGGTTTTCTTTTTTTCCTTAGGTTTCAGAACTATAATTTGCAGAATGCTGAAAGGAAGTAAACCTAGAATTTTTATGTTTAAAATAAGCTGAAGGACAAATAGTACAGTATATCTACTGCAGTAGATGACTTGGATTTAAATTTGTAATGCTGTGCATTGCTGGAGAATTAGTTTTTCAGGGTTATTATAGAAAGAAATAAATCTCTTGAAAAACAAACCATTTCTAGATATGGATATCTTAGCAACCTTGAAATATTTTTTAAAATGTGTGAATTAAGAAGCTTGAAGTACACAGATTAAATAAGCAAAGCAATATGCTGAAACGGTAAGATCTGTGTGTGATGGTAGGGTAACAATGGTGCAGGAAGTAACTGCTACCTTTTCACAAGCATCCAGATCACCAAGAAGCATTCATGCCTGCAAGTGCTTGGTTAGACACACCATTCTGTCTCTAGTTTACTCAAATTTAGTTAAGTCCCAGTTGTGATTATTTCTGCAATGCACAGAAATTTTATGATTTTTTAAAAAATACATACAGTTGTGTTGATTCACAGTTTGAATTTTCTGTGGACGTGTATGTGAATGATTGCCAGTGTTACTGGACAAATTTCGCCTGACATTCAGAGGGTATCAATGAAAAATATGTGTTTGTGGTATTGCGCTGTCAACATTGTCCTGATGGTGACACATGCGTACAACAGCAAAAATAATCTGTTTAATGTGTT
Source organism: Bucorvus abyssinicus (assembly GCA_009769605.1). Classification (NCBI taxonomy): domain Eukaryota; kingdom Metazoa; phylum Chordata; class Aves; order Bucerotiformes; family Bucorvidae; genus Bucorvus; species Bucorvus abyssinicus. The sequence goes on along the minus strand of CM020024.1, from coordinate 57,556,022 downwards.
TAATGGCTTCTGAATGTTACGGACCAAGTGCTGCTATACTGGCTCAAAGATGTCCACAGAGGGTTACTTCCATAGAGAACTAGCTATGAAGGTTTGTTGTTTTCAAAATGCAGTTATTTTTAACACTACCAGTTAAAGCTGCCTTGCTATAATGGTATATAGTGTACCTCAAGCACTTCAGGAGAAGCTTCTCTTCTATATGTTTGACCTGAGAGGTCTTACAAAGTCCCATTCTCTATTGCACCTTGTGTGCCTTAATCTCTGTGAGGTCTAAAAAGAATTGGTACTGAATTCCTGGATACTATATTAATTTTCCCACTGGGATGTTATCTTTTGAGCTATCAAAGGATTTTTTTTTTTTTTTTAATGAAAACCTTTAAAGAAAGCATAACACATAGGAATAGGAACAAAGGAGTTTTTGTGTTTAGAAATATAATATTGTGCTAGATCCTGTCAGTTCTTTTTTTTCCACTGAAAAATTCCTTCCAATTTTGATGGTAACAATGGCATTGTAATGACATCCTTTTTAACGAGAGTTGGCATTAATATTTTAGTGGAGTTAGAATTGCTTGTGTTCCCCATCGCTTCCTTGTTGAGAAAAGAGAATGCCATCCCCATTTACCCTCATTCACTGCTGTGATCAGGCTGTGTACTGGCATCTCTGCCATCTTAAGGAGAGACTAGAGGCTTTGGGACACATCTTGCGTTGGTAATAAATAAAGATAATTTAGGAAGACCTACTAGGGTGGCAATGCAGTCCCTGCTTTGTTCAGAATTAACTCTTTGCTGTATTTTCCTTTAACATCAATAATCGGTTAATTACTTCATATTTCCCACACTTTCTCGTTAAGGAAAAAAGATAGATACTTTTGCCACGTTGCCACAGCCTCAAATTTTTTGTCCCTTAACTTCTATGAAGGCCTAAATCAACCAATATGAAATGCAATATGCAAGGAATGAGGTAAAAATTATGAACAGAATAATTTGAATAAAAAATGAACAGAAACCTTAATCATTTTCTTAAAAAAAAAACCCCAAAAAACCAAAAAATAGTTTTTCTATTTCTCTAGCTGAAGTACCAGAATTTGTGTTGCTGAATTTCAAGGCTGTATGTGATCCATTGCAACCCGTTTTCTTGAGCAGGGAGATTTGTCTTCTTTATAAATTAAACTTTGAAAGTGAACCTCTTCATCTCCTCTTCTGTATCTCTGTCTTTGTCAGACTGCAGATTGTTTTGTTGTGCCCTTAGTTTCATCACCAAACAGTGCTAAGGCAGAGAGTGGCTTTGTCCTGTATGGGGCAAAATATTTTCTTTAAGTCGGTGTTGTCATTTTGTATTTGTAAGGCTCGTTTGGCACTCTCAGATATATTCATCCGGATTCTGTCTTCTGGAACATAAGTATTTCCTGGGCTTCAGTGGGGTTCAGCATTTTATCCAGAAACTGCTGTGACTAAATTGTGTATGTAATACTTCTAACGGAGTGCTGGGTGCTGTCTACCCAGTGTCCAGACTGGGAAAGGGGCTACACCACTACTTCTTCTGTTCTATGCGCAGTGACGTATTGTGGCTGAGGGACAGGATGGCTCCGGAACCAGCAGCTGGCACGAAGGCAGGAGTGTGCCAGGCAGTTGTTTAGGTTACTCTGCTCCTGGGTGATCCAGTCTCCAGATGAATTTAACAGGAACCGGTGCGCAGCAGAGGATGGGAGCCACTCTTTGTTGCGTAATTGATTATCTGATCAGTGCTGTCTTGTCTCTGTGAAGGCAACAGCTCCTGTTTCTTGAAAGGATAGGACTTGCAACTTCAGACAGAGCCTTCTCGCAGGGGCAAAGGCTGGTCTCTTGCCCCACACAAGCTCACTGCTGCTGTGGGAGCCTCTCTGCTTGTCTTGAAAGAAGGCAGTATCAGTGGAAGCCCACAGCCATCGTTACACATGGAGGCAAGAATACAAAGATCATACGGGGAGGGAGGGGTGGTGGAGTATGAGCGGCAATTGCGCCTGTACATACAGGAAATAAACAGGAAGCAGGAGATACTGCATGGAAGAATTTGGATGATTCCAGGAGCTCACATGAAACCTTTCCATTTGCATGTGAGGCAGCCATCCTAACTTACAAGGCTTAGTGCCACTTTCCCTCCACCTACCCCATGCCCTTCAAGCATTGTATACAAGGATACTTGTGACTTTTGTCTTCTTAAGGACTTTCACCAGAGATCAGGGGTGAAAGCTAGTAAGCAGAACTTTGTGGTGCCCTTATAAGAAGGTTAGGCTGTACTGAGCCTACGCAAGCTCTGCGCGGTGTTTTGATTTCATTTTGACTCTGGTTTTAAAATCATTGGAAATTACTCAGGGAAAAAGTAGATTTTGGAGATCTTACCTCACTCTACAAGCTATTGTATCCTGTCCAAGTCAGGGAAGACTGTTGTACAAGTAGTTACTGCAAGTGAGGTAGATCAGAGGTATTTCATGTGGAGCTGGAGGACTTTCATTCAGGCCAAGCGATGAGTGTTCAAGACATGGCAGTGAGTCTGGGTGTTTTGAGAAGAGATTGCAGCAGAGTTGGCTTTGATTAAATGTCCAAGCAAGCCACTTAAATGATGAACACTGGTAGAAGTTGGAAGATTAGGAATTGCTTACCTTTCTGGGGTTAAAAGACCAAATTGTATGTTATTTTCACCAGTATGAAGGGAAATAGACAGGAGGAGTCCATCATAACAGGTTGGAGCTACTTAGAAGTGGTAAGCTGAAAACATTTAAACCTGCTTCTAATGCAGCCTCTGAAACAAAGGAGGTAGCCCAACCTCTCTAAAAACATGTCATTATCACAGTGGAAAGTGTAATTAATTTATTTTAAAAAAAAAATACACAAACTGCTGCATAGGTTGGCATTATCCATGAGGAGGACAGAGCAAACATCAGTCGAGCTCATCAAATCAAACACAGGATTTGAAAAAAGTACACTGAGGAAGAGATCATGGAAACTTAAACCACAGCATTTTGCCCAGAACTGAGTCTTGGGAGTAACTTGGAAGAGAAAACTGAGCTCCATAAGCCAAGTGTGATAGATATCTTGAGGTCTCATTTGCATCTTTTTCCTGATCAAGAACTTTAGAGGCAGATATCAAGAACAGTGCAAGAGCCAAAAGAACGAGCTCAGGATTTATTATTTGAAAGTCCTGAGTGGGAACTCTGAGCACAATTATTTTCAGAAGTCTATGGTCACCTCATGTGTGCTCCTCTATTTCTATGAACTACACAACTGTTACAGTTTTCCCCCATTGTGGTTTATCTTCTGTGCCTCCTTTCTGTACCTTTATAAAGGTAAACAACGACTGTCTGACTATGTGTCAGAATGCTAACTGCAGCGAAACAGTATTATTAACTTCATTTATGAAGGCTGAATTTTCTGCCTTTAAGTTAGGCTATAAGTAACAAATGTGCCCCCTACCTCCAAAATTCTTCAAGCTTTGTAGCCATAACAACCTGCATAGTTCGAGGCTTTGCTGCTGTTGAAGTCACCGTCATTTCTGGATCTAATGCTGGGACTTTTTCCCTGATGCAGATTGTGACTGTCGGTTGTTTTGTGTAGATCAGAGAACCACTTCAGCGTTGCTTTCAGAGTGTAAGTCTGGGAGTGGTGGCTGGGAGACAGACATTGGAATACTCGGTGTAAGGTACTGAGGGTGCCAGAGGTCATTCAATTGGAAGTGTGGGGGTCTACAAGAAAAGAAATTATCTCAGCACATGTTTTTAGACTGTCTGCCGTTAAATTACAGAAGACTAGATGAGTAATTTTGTGAGATAAGCAGCGTGTAAAGAACATGTGTGGAGGAAGTAATATACGAGTACTACCAATGTTCTTCTCAAGACACAAACCAAGCAGCACAGCAGGTAGCTACCAAAAAATGATCTTTTAGCTGCAAAAAAAAAATTTGTTAATGGCAGGTGGAAGACAGGCTTCAAAGTTACAAGCGGGCAAATCTCCTTCCATTGGGTTTGCCTGGCCAGGTTTTGGTAATAGGGGGGCTACAGGGGTGGCTTCTGTGAGCAGCTGCTAGAAGTTTCCCCTGTGTCCAATAGAGCCAATGCCAGCTGCCTCCAAGATGGACCTGCCACTGGACAAGGCTGAACCCATCAGTGATGACTTTAAGAAGGGGAAAAAGTTCCTGTGCAAGAGCAATTGCAGTTGGAGAGAGGAGTGAGAATACATGAGAGAACCAACTCTGCAGACGCCGAGGTCAGTGAAGAAGGAAGGCCAGGAGATGGCCCAGGCGCCAGAGCTGAGATTCCCCTGCAGCCTGTGGTGAAGACCATGCTGAGGCAGGCCATCCCCCGGCAGCCCATGGAGGTTAACAGTGGAGCAGATACCCACCTGCAGCCGGCGGAGGAGCCCCCGCGAAAGCAGGTGGATCCTTGCCAGAGGCTGTGACCCCGTGGCAAGCCCGCACCAGAGCAGGATCCTGGTGGAGCAGAACCTGTGGCTCCGTGGAGACAGGAGTCCACACTGGGGTGGGTTTGCCAGCAGGACTCGTGACCCCATGGAAGGGACCCGCACTGCAGCACTTTGTGAAGGACTGCAGCCCATGGGAAGGACTCACGTTGGAGAGGTTCCTGGAGGACTGTCTCCTGCGGGAGGGACCCCATGCTGGAGCAGGGGGAGCGTGTGAGGAGCCCTCCCTCTGCGGGGCGAGGAGAAGCAGAGACAACGTGTGATGGACTGACAACCACCCCCATTCCCCACCCCCTGCAGTGCTCAGGGGGGAGGAGGTGGAGAGAATTGGGAGTAAAGTTAAGCTCAGGAAGAAGAGAAGGGGGGGAAGGTGTTTCAAGATTTAGGTTTTATTTCTCATTATCCTACTGTGATTTGATTGGTAATAAATTAAACAAATTTCCCCAAGGTGAGTCTGTTTTGCCTGTGATGGTAATTGCTGAGTGATCTCTCTCCCTGTCCTTACCTCAACCCATGAGCCTTTCGTTACATTTTCTCTCCCCTGTCCAGCTGAGGAGAGGAGTGATAGAGCAGCTTTGGTGGGTGCCTGCCATCCGGACAGTGTCAACCCACCACAAGGAGCAAAGAGAATTCTAATACTGTGCTTTATACATTATTATTCTCTTGATATGAGAGAAATCACAATATGACAGAGAAATGAATAATGAATCCTTTTAGTGTTGCATAACATCCTTGGGCCTACCATAAAGTGCCAAGATACCTTGGCTATTAGCTATTGCTGCCAACAATCAGTAGTAGAAACCTGCATGGACATTAAAGCTGCCATCAAGCCTATTGCAGAAGAATATATCTGAATAATACCAAAAAGAGAATCAACCCATTGTAAAAATATTTCACCATAAATCACAGCTCATAATAGATACTTGCAGGTTATTCTCTAGATAATCAAGAGAATGTGTGGGACTGGTAAAAACTCCTCTTGACACAGCAGTGGGAAGTACCCTGATGGGAACAGGTGATCTACTTCTGTGTGATATCAAGAAATGAAATCAGTTGCTACTGACCAAAAGGGACAAACTGAGTCAAGTCCTTCAAAATAAGTTACATGTCTAATTCAAGAGGAAATAATCATCGTGGAACTGGTTGTGACACCTCAGCTGCGAAGAAGAGACCAGTGGCTTGGATACATGCAAAGTGCAGTAGCTTTACACAGCAACCAGATGTGGTATGTTTGCAGTTTATTCACTAGAGTCCTGTTTCTGTCTTACCCAATCATTAAGAACTCTTAACAACCTGGAGGAATGAACAAAAGAATATACCTTCTAGGAAAAAAATCATTCATACAGTATTCAAGTGAAAAAAAAAAAAAGTTTCATTTTAGAAAAGTGGATTATTGAAACGGAAGTATCAAGCATACTTTCCTTCTTTTTTTTTTCTCCCTTGAAATAGAACCATCCTCCATAGACAAAGATAAAAAAGAAATTTAAAAAAACAAAATAATTAAAAAAGCACCACAACATCAGAGGAAAATAGTAAAGACAGCAATTCATAACACAGAAGGGATTTCTGGCAACTAAAATACCTACTAATAGGAAAACCTCACGTAGCAGAACAGCTGTGAATTGAGTTTGCACTATGGGAAGTATGGCAGGGCAAGTGGAGGTCTTCTGACCACTGAAAGAAGAACCACCAAATTTATGATGTTTGAATATTGGGACACCTAACTATCAGCATTTTAGTGCTTTTGAGGACAGCAGATCATAGAACTGTATTTGTGTTTTGACATATTTGATATTTTGTAGTTCCTTTTTTGTATCACCATACTTCTTACTCAAGACTAATTTGGTACTGACAAATGGCATGACAATGATTTGTTATAAATGTTTTTCTAAATCAAAGGTCTGATAATTCTGAGTAATTTATCAGAATGATTCAGTCAATTTTTTTAAAAAAAGTAGTTTCCTATACACCCATCAAATTTCAGAAACTAGCTGAATACTATCTGAAATGTAGTACGCTTGTATTGTTAATATATGGGGTGATTAAACTGTTCAGGACAGATTAGCCTTCTAAAAGGTGGAATTACAACTGCCATCATGCTTAACATGGACTCAACTGGAGACAGATGCACACACATTCATGTTGTCATTAGCAGAATGTATAAGGGCCAAAAGAGAAGGATGTACATCCAAACCGTCATCTCTTTAAAGATTGTGGAACTTGTGAAGAATTCCTAATAAATTTTAATGTAAGTAGTAATGCTAGAGCAATATTGCCCTGTGTGTGTGAGGGTGGGGGGCAGTGGTATAGCAAAATGCTAAGACTGTAGTCTTCATACATTAGGTGCACCCACACTGAAGACTCAGGGTGTGCTCCCAGAAAATGAGGCATTCTTTAGGAATGTGAGGCTTCCTTGGATTCTTGTGTTTGGATATTAAAACAACGAAAACTCAGCAGTAAGCGCCCCTTCTCTGGAAAAACTGCATGTTAGATTTTTGTAATGAAATATCTGTAAACGTGGAAAGATGCACTAATATGACCATAAAGAAAGGATCTTGAAAAGCTATAGCTTCAGAAATTTTAGGAATGAGGATTGTTAAGAATTCAGGATGACTGAGATAATCTTTGATGTAGTACCGGCTTGCCCACGGTTCCTAGGTTAAAAATTCCCAGTGAAAATAAAATAATGAACCTGTACCAATATAATCAGTCTGTCATATTCGAACTTCCGTGCATGCTCAATCCTCAGTTTGTGTTGGGTTTGATTTTGTGGGGTCTTTCTTTGAGTAGCAAAGCTCTTCACAACATCAAAAGTTTTAGGGCTTAATTTTGATTGCCTTTTAAATCTAATTTCATATCTTAATGACTCAGAAATCCTTAGTTGTTCCTGATCTGAGCAGCATGAAACACAAAATGCACGTATCATTCTCAAATACTTAGTAAGAACAAAGAAAAAAATGTTACTTTAAAGTCCGGGAACTTGTGCTTCTGCAGACCTAAAAAAAAAAAAATTATATCTTGATTACAAACTATTATACTTCATTCAACGTTCTCTAGTTCTACAAGACTGTAAGATTACATCACTTAAATTGTGTTTGGGTTTGTTGGGGTTTTTTTGTTAATGCTAAAAAAAAAAATCTTGCTGTATTCCCAGGAGAAAGAGTAGGTAGCTGTTTTATTTTGTGTCCTGTCTTGAAGAACATGTTTTACATGTGGAAACTTTTCTGCAAAAGGTGCTATGAAGTTGTTTAGTAATTTGAAATGTTAAAACATCTCTCATGGGAATGGGTGAATGAGCAGTTGATTTGATAAGGCCGGTAGGAGAGAAAATTTGTACAGATGTGGTTAATTTGTTCTAAATGCACCCATATCTTCAAACATCCACTACCCAGTTAATGCCTTTTCCTGTGAATTTACATTATATTATGTGAGAATATATAAATTTCTTACTGAAATTCCTTCTTTTGTAAGAGTAGTATGGGTTCTAATAAGCATTCAGTCTGTCAGTATACAGGAAACAGCTCTTAAGGACTCCAATTTTATTTTCTTCCTTTTGGAAAAAGAGTAGGAAGTGATCATATTTTTCAGCAAGCTGCTTTGCATTAAACATCAAATTCAGTAGTTCCCACTGGTGCTATTAGAAGTGCTGTCATAATGGCTGATGTGAAATAGCAGCTGGTGAAGCTACTGTCTGGGCACGGTAATACGAATGTTCGTGCTTGTGTGAGCTCGTGCACATTCAGAGCCGTGCGTGAAATTTTTTCAAATCTCTGTTCATTCTTTGATATATTACTTTGACGAGTAGTTTATGAACCAGATAAGGTCATTCAAAGAGGCTGAGAAGGCTTGGTTTGGAAAACACAAAGAATGACCTCCAAAAAAAAAAAAAAAAAACCAAAAAACCCAACCTGAAACAAATAAGCATTTATCTAGTGAAGTGTACAATGATGTTTGCGTGCATAAGGTGTTGCTCTATTTGTTAAAGTGATTGACAGGGGAAATGAAAGTGATATGCTAGAGTTGCAGCATTTCTCCTGCCTCTAATGTCTTACAGTTTGCTGCCTCACATGAGAAAATGATGGCTCGTAGTGTTGCCTTTGCAAACTCTGCACTCTTTGCAAAGTTGTTCAAGTTCTTGCTCTGACTTAATTAGACAAATCAGGACACAGAAATTGTTAAACAACTGTGTAGCCCCACCTGCCTGTTTATTCGATTTAAAAAAAAAATCCTGGTGACTAGACAAACAGCTTACAATAGCCTACATTCACAGCTATTTTTTTAAATGGAAACCTGCTTTATGCTAATTAAAGGTATAAGGGTATACTCATGGCTTGGCTTCGCGGACGAAGATTTGGGAAGGGCTTTGCCCACGCTTATTGCAAGCGCGTTGATGGCTGAAAAGGCCAATGCGGGATAGGCAAGACCGGTTGCAAAGAGCACACCGGAGGGTCTCCTTGGGTGGTATAGTCGAGGCACGGTTCTTTCTGCGCTGTCTTTTCTCCTCGAGACTGATTCTACGCGTGCTCTCAAAGGAGACAGCAGCGTTATGTATGGTGTGTCTCCAAATCTCCCGATTGGAGACCAGGGTGGACCACTGATGGTGGTCAATATGGCCTAGGCTGAGGTGTTGTTTCAGGGAGTCCTTCTATCTCCTCTTTGGAGCTCTTCTCTTGCGGCAGCCGGTGGCAAGTTCACCATAGAACACGATCTTAGGGAGGCGGTGATCCGCCATCCTGGAGACGTGCCCTGCCCAACGCAGCTGCGTTTTCAGCAACATGGCCTCAATACTGGTGACGTCTGCCTGTTCAAGGACAGCAACGTTAGTCACGTAGTCAGTCCAGTGGATGTTTAGGATTGTGCGGAGGCAGCGCTGATGGAAGCGTTCGAGGAGTCGCAGATGGTGGCGGTAGATGACCCATGATTCAGACCCGTACAGAAGAGTAGTCAGTACCACGGCTCTGTAGACACTGATCTTTGTACTTTTCTTCAGGTGTTTATTGCACCAGACTCTTTTATGGAGTTTTCCGAAAGCTCTGTTTGCCTTTGCTATTCTCTTGTCTATCTCTTTGTCGATCGTGGCATCTGAGGAGATGATGCTACCCAGATAGCTGAACTGCTGGACTGACTGAAGCTCTGACTCGCCAATGGTGATGTGGGGATGATGGTAATCATCTCGTGGTGCTGGTTGGTAGAGAACTACTGTCTTCTTCAAGCTGACTTCCAGCCCAAAAAGCTCAGCCGCCTCTGCAAAGCAGGATGTTAAGCGCTGCAGAGCTGCTTCTGTGTGGGCAACAAGGGCGGCATCGTCAGCAAAAAGCAGCTCGCGGACAAGGTGATTCAGGGTCTTGGTGTGGGCCTTCAGTCGCCTTAGGTTGAAAAGGCTCCCATCGGTACGATATCGGATATAAATGCCGTCTTGTTCGTCGAGGTCTGCCGTGGCCCTTTGGAGCATCATGCTGAAGAAAACTGTGAATAAAGTCGGTGCGAGAACGCAACCTTGTTTCACACCATTGGCTATTGGGAAGGGCTCAGAGAGTGCATCGCCATATCTGACTTGGCCGCGCTGCCCCTCGTGTAGCAGGATAATAATTTTGAGGAACTTGGGGGGACATCCTAATCGTTCCAAGATCTGCCACAGACCTTTTCTGCTCACAGTGTCAAAGGCTTTGGTGAGATCAACGAAAGTTACATAGAGACCCTTGTTCTGTTCCCTACACTTCTCTTGCAGTTGTCTGAGAACGAATACCATGTCTGTGGTACTTCTGTTGGCTCTGAAACCACACTGACTTTCAGGTAGAAGTTCTTCTGCGATAGCGGGTACCAATCTGTTCAATAGTATTCTTGCGAGGATTTTTCCAGCAATGGAGAGCAGAGTTATGCCTCGGTAGTTTGAGCAGTCTGACTTTACTCCTTTTTTCTTGTACAGGGTGATGATGATTGCATCACGGAGATCTGGTGGTAGTTCGCCTTGTTCCCAACAGCGCACAACTAGCTCGTGAAATTTAGCATGGAGCGTTTGGCCTCCATGTTTCCAGATTTCAGGTGGGATTCCGTCGACCCCAGCTGCCTTGCCGGTTTTCATCTGCTGTATGGCCTTAAGGGTCTCTCCCATAGTAGGGGCTATATCCAATTCATTTTTCACCGTTTGTTTTGGGATGAGCTGGATTCCTGAGTCTTGGACTACACGGTTGGCACTGAAGAGAGTTTGAAAGTGTTCAGACCATCGATTCAGGGTGGAGGTTTTATCTGTGAGAAGCGTTTGGCCATCTGCGCTGAGTAGGGGGCTTTGAACTTGGTGTGTGGGTCCGTACACTGCTTTCAGAGCCTCATAGAATCCTCTGTGGTCACCCAAATCTGCGCATAGTTGAGTCTTTTCTGCTAGGTTGAGCCACCACTTGTTCTGGATGTCTTGAAGTTTCTGTTGGAGTTTACTGCATGCAAGACAAAAGGCTGCTTTTCTTACATGGCAAGATGGCTGAGCGAGGTGTGCTTGGTGAGCAGATCTCTTCTTTGCCAGCAATTCCTGGATCTCTGGATTCTTTTCATCAAACCAGTCTTTGTTTTTCTTTGAGGAGAACCCTAAGGATTCTTCAGAGGACTGCAGGATGCTATTTTTAATATGTTGCCAAAGCGCTTCAGGAGAAGAGTCTATGGGATGGTCTTCAAGCCTAGTTTGAAAGTTTGCCTGGAAGCTGTCTCTCACTGCAGCTGTTTGAAGATTGTTAACTTGGAGCCTCCTCCTCAGAATGCCACCCCTCTTAGGTTTGGGCTTAAAGTGGAGGTTAAGTTTGCAGCGCACGAGGCGGTGGTCTGTTTGACATTCTGCACTAGGCATCACTCGGGTGTGACAGACATCGCGAACATTTCTCTGGCGCACTAAGATATAGTCAATGAGGTGCCAGTGTTTAGATCGAGGATGCATCCAGGTTGTCTTCAGGCTGTCTTTCTGCTGGAAGATAGTGTTGGTGATGGTAAGCTGCTGCTCAGCACAAAACTCTAGCAAGAGGCGACCGTTGTCATTGCAGTTTCCAACTCCATGCTTGCCTAGTACTCCTTTCCAGGCTTCAGAGTTCTTACCTACTCGGGTGTTGAAGTCACCAAGGATTATGATCTTATCATCCGCAGGAACCTTTTGAGTAAGGCGGCGCAGATCGGTGTAGAATTTGTCTTTTTCTGTGGGGTCAGCTTGGAGAGTTGGGGCATATATGCTGAAGAGAACAACATGTTGCTTGTTGTGTAGCGGGAGGCGTAAGGAGATAATGCGATCGGAATGACCTGTTGGCAAATTTTCAAGTTTAGAGGCGATGGAGTTTTTAATCATGAAGCCAACTCCGGAATGATGACTTTCGGTTTTGGGTTTGCCTGACCAACACAGTGTGTAGCCGGCACCATGTTCTTGAAGGCTGCCTTCCTCATGAAGGCGAACTTCACTGAGAGCAGCAATGTCGATGTTGAGTCGTGACAGTTCGTGAGCAATTATAGCAGAACGGCATTCAGGACGCCCACTGTCTGCTGTATCGAGCATGGTTCTGATGTTCCAACGTGCGAGTGTCAATCTGGACACACCTTTGGAGGCAGGTGTATGCCTTTGTCTCTTTGTCTTTGGTTGGCCGCAACAGAAGATGCCTGTTGGCCGCGGCTAGCCAACCGGATTGGAAGGGGAGATGAGCTTTGGTTAGGCCACCTTTTCTAGGCCCCTCTCCATGTGGAGCAAGCAGTGCTCTCCTTGATAAAGGCTGCTTGGTCATTCAGGATGCTGCCGAACGAGACTGTCATCTCCCGGGTCAGTCTCAAGCGACCAATGTCCTGAACCGCCTGCATGGAGGGTTGGGTCTGCGGCTTCCAGTGACATCTTTCCACCTGCCGTTTCGTCCCTTGCCTGTCGCTACAGGGCTTTGCAAACGTGAGTACACCCTTCAAGCCTGCACGGTGGATTTTTTAGGTGAGGCGCAGCGTGCGCGAGACTGGCCCCACCCTTTACACCTGAGGTTCATCTGCCAGGGCCTAGCGAGCTTGGACGGTGACAGTGAAGTCCTCAGGTCATAGGTTTGGTTAGAGTATCCTTCTCTTAGATGGATGGCCTTACAGGGCTAAACGAGCTCCATCTGCCCGGGTTTGGAGTTAGAGTTGTCCTTCTCCTGGGATGGTTGCCCGAAGGCTAGTGAGCCCATCCTGCCTGTGGACACACTTTGTCTGACCCTTCAGTTGAGACCTGTCAGGCTTGGGAGACCTACCGGAGGCATATGCCACCACCAGCATAGCTCTCAACTTCACAAGGGCACGCAAGCTCTTTCCCCACGGCAAGGGGATGCCCGTGAAAGAGATAAGGGTATAAGGGATAAGGTATAAGGGTATAAGGGAGGTCAAGCTAGTTGTCTGTTTTACTGTAGAACATGTTATATCTTATTCTATGAATTTATGTGTATTGTTTGACATTCATAATTGGACCATTGAATTTAGAAGACTGTCCCACCAGTGACACATCTGCTAGAGATTTTTTCTGAGTTTTTAAACTGTAGCAAAAATAGCACGTACTTAAGATCCGTGAAAACAGATTTTTCTAAGCAGTATGTAGGGATATTTTCTGGTATGGATAGTGATTAAATGATTACCTTCAGATGTTTCCTTGAAGAAGGGAGATAATTGAGAAGAAAGTACAGGTGTAAACCATAGCCTCATTGGCCTGGGCTAAGGATAGTTTTCCTTCCCAATTTCCACTGCATATGTAATCTTTGTGGTTATGTAAATCCTTTCAGTGAATGAAAAAAGGATGACCTTTTAATGAGTCAGTAGTGACCAGCAGTGAGTGAAGTGTTTCATAAGGCTTGCATCACAACCAAACATGAATTTCCATACTTGCTGAGTATAAAATGAAAGGGTATCAATCCATTTACATCTGCAAGATGAGTGTCTAAGTATTCTGAATGTTTAGAAAGACAAAGTTGTTCCTAGACAACTTTATCACATGTCATGTCAATACAACTCTCTCTAGGTATAAAGAATTCTTTTGGATTTTGCGAAGGAGTCCTGAGCTGGCCACAGGCTGGGAATGGAAGTGCCTGGCTTAGCTTCACAGAGAGCAAGCCAAAAGGTGCCAAAAGGCACCCAGACCTCAAAACTGTTCCACAGTAGAGAAGCAAATTTTCAGGTAGCTTGTAAGGCATTTAACATACTGGCTTCCCATCTGCTGACTGAAAACTATTGAAAACAAAGCCTTCCAGATCCTTTCTGCTTCCATCTCGCTTCCCTCTTGATCCGGGCCGCCTTGCTTTCTGCTCATTCTTAGGGCCAGCTCCCTGCTGTAGGAAACCTCTTGCTCCGCAGAGCAGCATCGCAGCTGCCCCAACACGGCAGGTTACCTGCCTGCTTTTCCTTCTTCTCAACAGCCCCATCTGCTCTCCAGAAGTTTATCCCTGCTGGACGTGCTCGATTCCCCTCAGAAAAGACCCACTTTCCTATCAGGAATGTCTGCCTAACCAGGAGAGATGGGAACAAGGTAAAAAGACGGCTGCCGTTGCCTTACTGATTGTTTTAAACAATCGGTAGCTATTGAGCACTTGTAAATTGTGAACTGGAGATGAAACAAATTTACATTACACTGAATGTTTGTTATATGCAGGGAACATGTTATTATTTCCCAGCTGGAGCTATAGACTTCATGCCTGTCCATCTTTATCATGCATCTGCTGTTCTTGGTGGAGGCGTTCAAAAACTGGCGATCCCTTCCTTGGCCTCCTGTGTTCCGGGAACAGGATGTTTTACAGTGGTAACATGAGCTTGTTGCCTTTTAATGATATGCATATCTTCTTCAAATATATTGCCCAGTATGTTCATAGACAGCATCACTATCATTAGAGTCTACTGTGTGCTGCAGGGCTTCTGGAAGCAGTCAGTGGTTTCGGCCTTATTTCCTATTTAATGACCATTTAATATTTAATATACCACCTCATTTGTCATTTTAGTATTCCCATCCACAGCTGAACTTGTTTACCTTTGGATGGTCTGCATACACATCATTATCTAATTGTAATTATCTGAAAAGGTAACCTATAATTGATTTGTTCATCAAAGTATGTGAGATTTTCGTACTTGGGATTTTTTTTCTAGATATAATTCATAATGCCCACAACTGAAAAAGAAAATTAATGTATTTCTTAAAAAAGGAAAATAAATATGGTGCTTCTTGTCTTAAACCTCTGTACAAGCTGCAGATGAGGTATGGCATCAATCATAATCCATCCTCTCAGTTGTGCTGATTTGGCATTATCTCGCATCATATTGGGATTGCGCTATCAGTTGTAGGGTATACAAGCAGTGGGCAAACCTAGTCTCTGTGCTGGTAACTCCAATTCTAGCATACATCTTCTGTGCTGCAGATCTTAGTCTCTCTCATGTTTTACTGGTATGGCAACTGTCTGATTAGTATAATTAGTGAGTTAAATTTGAAATGGTAAACCTTATATCATTCAGGGGACTTTTTGTTTTTAGTCGCAGGGTTACCTTTGAGGTGTTTCTGGTGGTTGAGACGCCTTGCTGAATTCTTTCCCTGAAGCAGCAACTACACTGCTGCTATCATCCTCTGTAAGGGGGAAGGTTTTTGCTCTGATTGAAGGCCTGTTTTTGCAAAGAAAATGCATGAATATCTGGAAGCTGTTCATCTCTCTTCTGCACCTGGTGTTTTAGATTTCCACTGAGTAACTTGCAACCTTTTTTTGATATGCTTTTCCCCCCGCCCCCGTTTTGAATTTAAAAAGTATAGAACCAATTTGCCAGTGTTAGAAAAAAAACTGTAGAGTCTACAAAATGTCTAAATTCACTATAAACCACCTGTAATTGCATAAATTAAAATAAGTGTTACTAGTAGTAGTTATTCTAGTAAAATCATGATTTGGCTATGGTTATATTACTATTCTGAGTATCTGAAACTTGTGTTGTCTTTCAAGTTAACTCTTTGTCAGACATTAATGCTTTAATATTAATCTATATTTAAAGAGTAGTATCTATAACTAATAGCTACGGATTTCTGTCCAGCTTCTCTGAGACTTCAGAGATTAGGTTGGAAGAAGGTGCCACAGTACTTTAAACAAGCTTCAACAAAATATCCATGCTCCTTACTTAGGTTTTGACAATGAAAAAAACCAAACAATCTAAAGAACTCCAATCCTATACTTTATCTTTACATTATCCTTGAACATTACAGTAAAATGCTAATTTCCAGCTGGCCTACACAATTTTTCTCAGATGTCCCACATCTTTGCTAAGTACGGCAGGTACTCACTCTGACTTCTGTGTCGAGTTGCTCCCTGCCTGTGATAATTGTACTTTGGTTTTGGTTTTTTCATAGCACAAATCTATGATCCAGTGAAGTAACTGAGATGGCAGTGAAATCTCTGAACAAGTGGCAGTTCTAAGATTCTTTGTACCTTTCAGCAACTACTTTTACAACTAGACTACTGCTTTTGTAACTTTAAACATTACGTTTCATAGCTTACTTCAGGGAACTTCAGTGTTTTCGTGCTGAGAAAGCTTTTGTACTTGATCCAGAGATGATCGTGCATTAATGATTTCATGGAGCCTCCAATTGGTAAAGAAAATGCAATCATGTAATTACAGCAGCAGAATTGAAATTGTGATAAGATTTTGAGGAAAGGGAGAAAAAGCCTCTCTCACCCAGAGCATCCAAGTGGCCTAGAATGGTAGCGTACATAACTGCCTGAGTATGAAAAGCATGATATACTAGAGCCATCAAGGGATGGACATCTGAACAGATGAGGAGAAAGAGTAAATGTCACTGGAATAGAACAGATAATGGCTTTTTGCTGACACATAAATGCTGAGGCCACAAGGTGAAGCAGAAGACATTTCAAACCAGGCAGCATTGATCCTGTGATAAAAGTCCCATTACCATGATTTTATTTCTGTGACACTGCTTGATTGATACAGGTGTAATCATTTCATTTCCCAGTTGCTGGTGCAATAGAAGGGTATTTCCTTAGTGTGTGCACAATAACCCTTTTGTTGCACGGTCAGACCTCCCACTCCGATCTCTGCACCAGTGCTGACATAGCAAGATATAACCTGATGACAGAATTCATCTGTATTTTGCTTTGAGGCAACCACATGCAATTGTGTATGGTGGTTTTATTACATGTTTTTGTGGACAATCTAGATGCTTCCTGAAGTTTCATAATCCTTAACGTGCACTGTTAGTAAATTACAGATGTGCACCTTGCAGTATAGTAAGTCATAAATACGGAAACTGCTAAAAATATAAAACAGTCATTTTGTCAAAGTCAAAACCAAAAAGAAACGAAGGACCAGTTTTCAAATGTAGGAAGTTAGATAAAACCAGAAAACCCACACCAAACTACATGAATTCTACTTACTCCAGATCTAGCCCTCCAAATTTGGTGGTTGAGGGATAATTTCTTTTTATATTTTATCTGAAGAAGACAAAAATAAGTATTTTCTCTTTTAGAAAGTTTATTGTTAATAAGGAAAGTTTTAATTAAACATCTAACAAACATTTAAAAGGAAAATGTGTATTGTGTGTGTTTATGTTTTTTGTGGCGTGATTAATGACTGAATGGCTGTGATTGTTTGAGGATCTAAGTGGGGAAATGCCTGGAAGGAATATGTATTTTATTAGAGCGATGGACATATATTTGGAGGAGGGAGACAGAAAATTCCTGGCACACAAATCCTTTTTCCTGTATGTTTGTTCTGTCATTCAGGAGTGCAGCTGAGAGACTACAAAATATGCCGTATGTCTTTGCCAAAATGTTTATAGTTTATGTCTTTAAAATTAATTTCTCTAACTTGTACAAACATATTTCAGGTTTTGAAGAATGTCAAAGTATAGGCAACCTTTTCAGCCGTACGAGAATTTATTTCATAATTTGCCTTATCCAAATGACTACTACCAGTGTTAGAAAAAAAATAAAATTGCAATTGTGCAATTTTTCTGGAACTCGTGTTCCAGTGGTGGTATTTCTGTAATGTGTTTCTGCAGATATTCTAGCTGGTACCTTCCCCTTGTCTGAACAGTAATAAAGATCAACATGGACTGGAACAAGATCTCATTTGCATCAGTGTAACTCAGATGTAATTCTGATGTCCCTAGATAGCATCTTAGTCCCAGTGAAGTCACTACCCAAGTGACTCCCAAGTAGCTTGATAGGTACAAAATCAGAATAAATAATGAAAGAATGTGAGCTAACTTACAGGTGACGCAAGTGTAGCTAGTTTTTCCACACTTCCCTTATTATAAAGAAAGACACTGGGCAATTAGACCTCTCTGTTTTCTCTTTTTTTCCTGTGCAGTGGGGAAATGCTTTACTGCTGCATCTAAGAGTATTGTCAAGATAAATTAGTTCATGGTTGTTCAGCGCTATAAGGGAGTGTTATTGATATTAAGCAAGCATGAGGTGATTGAAGTTATTTAGCACTGCTGTTCACCAGAACATTTACAGAAGGAATTTACTGTGAACATACACGTTCACTTAGGGTTAGTTGTCATTCATTCTGGACCTACCAATCAATGAATAAAAAATTTAGCTTTTTGACATGTCAGTCTGGATTTCAATGCCTATCTGTTCTGAATATTTGGCATCTCAAGGACAATCTACATCTCAATTTGTTGCTGGAGTTCCTGTAATAGAGAAGACAAGAAAAGATTATCAGAAATAAAACTCTCACTGTTCAGGAAATTCTTATGCTATGGTTTCCATTTCATGAGACATCACTTGCTGTTGGCTTTTTGCACACCCTTGCTAATAACTGAACTTGAATTCTTGTTTTTATACAAATACCAACCTGACCTCAAAAATAAATATGACATCTATCAGAAATTCTGCATTATTTTTCAAGGACTGGGTCATCTTTTTACGATATCCATCTGGACATAAAATACCAACCAAACACTGAATTCAAACATCTTGGGATACAGCCTTTTGTGCTGGATACAGGACACCCTCTCCCTCTCTCTTTTCTTTTTTTTTTTTTTGCCTGTGGGTTAATTTCCATAGCCAGGACTGAACCAGCCGAATGGGATATTCAACACCATACTGACATCATGCCCAGTGTGTATATATATATGGGGGGGGTTGGGGGGGGGGAGGCTAGCCAGAGAGGTCATGCAGTTTTCAAACAGCAGCTTCACGTGGCACAGCTCGACGCAGCATGGCGCAGTGCAGCAGTGGTGCTAAAGAGTGCGTTGTACATTACTTGCTTTATTGTTGTTATTACTATTGGTTTTTTCTCTCTGTGTTGTTCAAATAAACTCTCCTTATCTTAACCCAAGTGGCTTTACTTTTATGGTTTTTTTCCTCCCCTCGTCCCCCTCTCTGGGGGTAGGAAGGATTGAGCAAGCAGCTGCGTGGGACTTAGTTGCCAGCTAGGTTCAAACCGTGACAGTCCTTTTTGGTGCATGATGTGGGGCAATACAAAGGGTTGAGATAACGACAGATCTGACCCAAGCCTGTTGAAACAATTTTGCTGTATGCACTTTGTATATTAGTTCAGTAGTCCATAGTCACCATGTTGGCCCATTTGCTTGCGTGATGGTGTTATATAAATCCTTATTTACCCTATGTAGTCCCTGTGGTGACATTTATCATCTCTGGGAAACAGGTCAGGACTATCATGTTGTTATATTGGATATTGTTGACCTGTGATACAATTACACCACTGGTTACAAGGTTAATTTGGTATTCATATGTGGCATTCCTGTTTATTAGTATCCTCACCCAATCTATGGGCAGGACAGGGGAGAAGACTTTCTCAGCTTTTGAGAATTTTGAATATCCCTGGGATGCCCAGGCCAGTTTGCTCCAATCTTTATGTCTCCTGAATGTGTCTCAAGTCTTGTTTAGGCTTACACACAGGTTTTTTTAAGAACACTGCCCAGAAAACTGCCTCGAGGTTGGAGGGTTATGAGTGGAAGGGTATGTGGGAGAGTATGGGCAGGTGCCAGGACAGTGGTCACCTCCAATGTTTTGGAATTTTGCCCCTGAACAAATCAAGATCCTGACAAATTAGTACAGTATTTGGGAAAAGTATGTCGCCAACTGGGCAGTTCCAGAGAAACACAAATCACTACAATGCACTGGGGCCCTCAAGGGGAAGAGAAGGTCTCTGCGCCTAAAAACAGACCAGCAGGCTCTGAGGCTACACCAACCCTCGTGACACGCACTGTAGCTACTTGGACACTGGTGGCAGGTGCTGCAGCTGAACCAGAGAACCAGCCTGTGCTGGTAACAGTCACAACTATACAGAAAAAGAAATATACCAAAAAAATCTGTCCAGTTAGTGAGGGATGATGATGATGAACCAGGGCCATCACGAGAACGGGAGGGAGGCACAGCCAGAAGTGATCACCCCATCGCTATCCCTGAGCGAGCTGCGAGATATGCAAAAGGATTTCAGCCGTCATCCAGGTGAGCACGTTGTTACCTGGCTGCTCTGAGCTGGGATAACAGGGCTGGTAGTTTGGAATTAGAGGGTAGAGAAGCCAAATAGCAGGGATCCCTGTCTAGGGAAGGGGGCATTGACAAGGCAATTTGAAGACAGACACAAGCCCGCAGCCTCTGGAGGTGACCCCTGTCAGGTGTGAAGGAAAGGCACCCCTTCAAGGAAGATGTAGTATGTCAGCCAGGCAAGTGGACCACCACGGAGAGAGGTATCCAGTACCTGAGGGTGTGCTGGAGGTGATTTATAACAATCTGAATGGCAAGCAGCTACCTGTAGATCCA
Organism: Bucorvus abyssinicus; assembly: GCA_009769605.1. NCBI lineage: Eukaryota > Metazoa > Chordata > Aves > Bucerotiformes > Bucorvidae > Bucorvus > Bucorvus abyssinicus. The sequence continues at coordinate 57,535,818 of CM020024.1, read as the reverse complement.
GATGAAGCCCAATGCTTCATCCGTGTGGCAGAAGTTTCTGCAAAGTGCACCACCGTCATATGCCAACTCATTGGCAATAGTGACCTGGGGTGAAGGCATGGGACACACAGTGGATGACATGGCTGGCCAGCTCCGGCTATACGAAGGAAGTCTCTGTTCCTCTCTACAGCCCTGCATCTCAGCAGCGGAGGAACTGTCTCAGGAGTTCCAACAGTTCAAGGACTACATGTCCTACTTGCCACCCATACAGGATCGTGTCTCAGCCTTTTGGAGCAGGTGCTCTGCTTCTCAAAGGAGAGAATAGGGAAGGCGTACACCACGAGGTACCCTGTGGTTTTACCTACGTGACAATGGAGAGGACATGAGGAAGTGGGATGGCAAACCTCTGTCGATGCTAGAGGCCCAAGTACATGAATTGCAAGGGAAAACAATTGTGAAAGGGGATTCTCCCAAGAAAAATGCTGCCTTAGTTTCTAGTGGGAAATTTCTTAGACGGCGCAGGAGAGCTGATCTTACTACTCATCCTCTTGACTCTTAAGTCAATTTTACAGGAAGTGAGTGACTCCAATCAGGATTAGTGGGGCCCTGCCTCTAGCCGAGTGGAGAAAAGGGACAATCACACTGGACAGTGTGGATCCGATGGTCTGGCACATCAGACCCACAGGAGTACGAGGTCCTAGTAGATACCAGTGCACAGTTTACTTCAATGCCATCAAGTTATGAAGGGGCAGAACCCATCTGTATTTCTGGGCTGACGGGGATCCCAACAGCACGCGGTACTGGAAGCTGAGGTGAGCCTTGCTAGGAATGACTGGCATAAACACCCCATTGTGACTGGCCCAGAGGTTCTGTGCATCCTTGGCACAGACTACCTCAGGAGAGGGTATTTCAAAGACCCAAAAGGGCACTGGTGTGCTTTTGGTATAGCTGCATTGGAGACAGAGGAACTTGAATAGTTGTCCACCTTGCCTGGTCTCTTGGAGGACGCTTCTGTGGTGGGGTTGCTGAGGGCTGAGGAACAGCAAATGCCGATCGCTATTACAATGGTACTCCAGCAGCAATAATGCACTAATCAAGACTCCCTGATCCCCATCCATAAGCTGAACTATCAACTGGAGAGTCAAGGATTGATCAGCAGGACACACTCACCCTTTAACAGTCCTATTTGGCCGGTGTCAAAATCCAATGGAGAGTGGAGACTGACAGTAGGCTATCATGGCCTGAATGAAATCACACCACCACTGAGTGCTGCCATGCTGAACACATCAGAACTCCAGTACGAACTGGAGTCTAGGGCAGCTAAGTGGTATGCCACAACTGATATTGCCAATGCGTTCTTCTCCATTCCTATAGCACTAGAGTGCAGGCCACAGTTTGCTGTCATCTGGAGAGGCATCCAGAACATCTGGAATTGGCTGCCCCAGGGGTGGAAACACAGTCCCAGGATTTGCCAGTCTGCACTAGAAAATGGTGGAGCTCCTGAACATTTGAACTACATCGATGACATTGTCATATGGGGTAATACAGTGGAAGAAGTTTTTGAGAAAGGGGAGAAAGTAGTTAAAACCCTTTTGAAGGCTGGCTTTGCCATTAAATCCACGTTAAGAGACCTGCACAGGACATCCAACTTTTAGGAATAAAATGGCAAGACAGATCCCGATGGATGTGATCAACAAGATAGCAGCTCTCTCTCCACCAACCAATAAAAAGGCAACACAGGCTTTATGAGGCGTTGTGGGTTTCTGGAGGATGCATATCCCAGACTACAGTCGGATTGTAAGCCCTCTCTATCCAGTGACCCAGAAGACAACCAAGTTTACGTGGGGCCCTGAGCTGCGACAAGAGTTTGAACAAATCAAGAAAGAGATAGTTCATACAGTAGCCCTTGGGCCAGTCTGGGCAGGACAAGGTGTTAAAGACGTGCTCTCCACCGCAGCTGGGGAGAATGGCCCTACCTGGAGCCTGTGGCAGAATGCACCCGGGGAGACCCGTGGCCAACCCTTGAGGTTTGGGAGTCGGGGATACAAAGGATCTGAGGCTCACTACACTCCAACTGAAGAAGAGGTTCTGGCAGCATATGAAGGAGCTCGAGCTGCCTTGGAAGTTTCGAACAGCGGCTCGGTGTGGCACGGCTTAGCTCAGCTAGGTGAGGCGAGGGCAGCTGTGGTGGTGACCAGCGCGTTGTGTACTGCTTGCTTTATCGTTGTTGTTGCTGTTGTTTTCCCTGTGTTGTTCAAGTGAAACTCTCCCTATCACGTGGCTTTACTTTTACCTTTTTTTCCCTCCCCTCTTCCCCTCCTCTGGGGGGAGGAAGGGGTCAGCAAGCATGGTGCGTAGTTGCCAGCTGGGTTCAAACTACCTACAACGTGTTACCTACAAAGAGCCTGTTCCACATTCACTTCTCATTGAAACTGAAATCTTCGTGGATTTGTGCAGTTGCACCTTTGGAATTCAATTCAGTAACAACCTCAAAACTAATTCACTGCAGATTGTGCAATGAAAGGGAAGAATCTGAAATATTTTAACTGAATCTACCACAGCAAATCAATTTAAAAGGCACATGGCATCCCTTTTCTCCAATTCCATCTTTTAAAAGAGATTACAATGTTTGATGTACTCAAATATTTAACTTAAACTCAAGTTCTTATTTTTTCTTCTGGCAGAATGCTGAATTTATCCTTCATTTACTTCAGATTTTAGGTTAGGTTCTGCAGCTTGTTTCCCAAGACCACCATGTCCTAAAATGCTCTTTCCTTCGTTGTTGCTGTGACATTTCAGGGGCTGACATTAAGTCTTTTTGCAGCAGTAACTAGAGCACATTTTATAAAAGGGCCTTTATACCGTTAAGAACAGTGCGTGACGTGTTGAACTGTGTATGCATTTTCAAAACCATTGTTCCTGTTTTGTAGAAATAACAACTCGTATTACAGCTATTTGCAGCATTCTCTTGGGACAATTACTGAATTCCCAGACACTTCTAGAGAATTCCTGTTACCATTTTCATAGAAACTCAGAAATGACCTGCCTGTTTTTTTGAGGTTTACAAAGAATGTGTGATCTTTTTCACTAATATTCATGATTACATAGAGCAAACATCTAAATTATACGGAGACCAGCCTCTAAACACAAAGGAGGACCTGCAGGCTTAGAATTAATGAAATATGTAAATCTGTATGTTGCATCACAACCCCTGAATGTGTTGAAGAACTTGCAGAGGTTTCATCTAATCAATAGAGAATTTTGGGAAGGAGGTGGAACTTTGAACTAGTATCAGGGTGTGTTCTGCATGACTTCACCAAAAATGCATGGCAAAGATGGTAAAACATTTCTGAAGTGTACCATACCAAAGGTATTTCTGATTTTAATACCTTTCAGGATATTTTCTACCTGGTTTTTAGGACAGATGTTGTATCTTAGAAGATGACAAGCAAAACAGATATTCTGCAGAGCATGGTTGCCTATATAGAGAAGAATGAAAAATATGCTGCCAGAACTGTTATTATTTGAGATAAGCCTCCTCTATGGGATTTAAATTTTCCCCTGACCCTGAGCTCCTGTGCTGCTCAAACCCATAATAAATAGAATCAAGGCAAAGTTGCCAATTCATGGTATGTCAGCAGAAGAGCTGTCTCCACTTCTAGGACATTGTTTTACAGACAGGAAAAAAAAAAAAAAGTGGGGAAATAAACAATAATTTTCTTATAGCTGAAATATGTCAGAGAAGTGGTAATGCCTAATTTGTTTTGCTTTTTTATGATGAAGTCTGAGGACAGAGAGGTCACAGAAAATTCAGTAGAGCAATTCAGTCTCAAGACTGCTGAAGTGACGAGTCTGCGCATGGATGGGTAGGGTGCAATTCATTGGCATAAAACTTTTATCTCCTGCTTGCTGTTTTGGTTTTATTTGTAGTAGTCTGAGAAAGATGTGTAAAGTTGTTTTGTAGTTTTATTAGTGTTAATAAATAATACAAAGAATGAACTCATTTAAGTAAAAGAGTAAGTTTTTCAACAGTGTAAGAAATTTTTCCTGCCAGTAATCATAGTACTGTAGTTAACTAGAATATATTATTTTTATGCTGAATGTGTCATATAGGACCACATTTAGTATATGATGCATGATTCCAGTTCTGTAGATATTATTCTTTTGATAATGTGGCCTGTTGCACTGTTTAAGTGCTCAGGTAGACGAGTTCCTTTTTTTTGATGATAGTAGATTTTTAAGTTCCTATCTGTATGGGTTGTCCTAAATGAGTGTATATGTAAAGCCAAATAAGTAACGAAGCATGCATATATTCTTCTTTATAATCTATATTTAAGATCTCTTCTAATTCATGAAGGCAGGTTGCTGGATTACTATTTATAGTGGGGCTGAAAACTTATGAATATTCATGACAATTCATGTCTTATATCTGATTATCGTGAAAAACATACAGTTCCCATAAATAAATATTCAAATAAGCAAATGAACTGCAATAGAAGTGTAATAGATATCAGTGTTAGCAAAAGAGTAGTGAGGCAGGCACTTCTAGTGAAAGATAAACCTCTGAAGAAAACAACGCTTTCTTTTTTACATCTCTCTGATTTTCTGAATAGCAAAGGAATACATCATATGGAGGTGAATATGACTTGTCTAATTAAAAGGTGAATGTAGAAAAGTAGTGTAGAATCAGATAACAGAAAGAACACAGATATTCCCCAAAAAGTCCTGAACATGTTTTTTAAAACTCCGTGTTCACCACGATCTCTATTGTATCATAGTTTATGTTGTAAAAAAGAGTGCAGGAATTTTGCTTACCTTTGATTGCCCTAAATGCAAATATTCAAGACTGAGTGGGAGATGATCTCTGGAAGCATAAATTGAAAGCAGATGAATGTTTCAAAGTGTAGTCACAAATGACATTCAAAGAAACTAAATATATGGTTCTCCCATTCTAAAGTAATGTAGAAAGACATTTAGACACAATTTAAACAGTTGACTTGTAAAAGATTTCTCAAACCTAAAAAAAAAAAAAAAGGATCTGGAAATGCTGAGGAAAGCAGTTATGTTCTTCTGGGTGTTCTGGCTACTTAGGGCTCTAACAGTGCACTGCAAATGCAACTTCAATATAGCTCCTGTGAATCCTTTCAGATCAAACAAACTTGAAATAATGGGAAATACAAGTTATTATTATAATCATAGAAACAGTTTGGTTGGAAGTGACCTTTAAGATCATCAAGTCCAAGTGTTCACTCTGCACTGCCAGGTCACAACTAAGTCACAACTAAGCTCCACATCTACGTGTCTTTTAAATACCTCCAGGGACGGTGACTCCACCACTTCCCTGGACAGACTGTTCCAGTGTTTCACAACCCTTTCAGTAAGAAATTTTTCCTAATATCCAGCCTAAACCTCCCCTGGTGCAACTTGAGGCCATTTCCTCTCGTTCTATCACTTGTTACTTGGGAGAAGTGATCTACCCCCACTTGGCTACAACCTCCTTTCAGGTAGTTGTAGAGACCAATAAGGTCTCCCCTGAGCATCCTTTTCTCCACACTAAACAACCCCAGTTCCCTCTGCCACTCCTCATACGACTTGTTCTCTAGACCCTTTACCAGCTTCGTTGCTTGTCTTGGGGCATGCTTCAGCACCTCAATGTCCTTCTTCTAGTGAGGGACCCAAAACTGCATACTATATTTGAGGTGTGGCCTCAGCAGTGCTAACTACAGAGGTATGACCACTTCCCTAGTCCTGCTGGCGACACTACCTCTAATAGAAGCCAGGATGCTGTTGGACTTCCTGGCCACCTGGGCACACTGCTGGCTCATATTCGGCTGGCTGACAACCAAAATACCCAGGTCCTTTTCCACTGGACATCTTTCCAGTCACTCTTCCCCAAGCCTGTAGTGTTGCAGGGGGTTGTTGTGACCTGCCACTTGGCCTTGTTGAACCTGGTACCACAGGTCAAAGTTCCCCTCTGGAAGTCCAAGGTGGCAGTTCTACTGACCCCCTTCCTTACTTCCCCAAGAAATGGAAATTCTACGATTTCCTTATCACTTTGCTCGAGATGGCCTTCAAACTTCACTTCACCCACAAGTCCTTTTCTGTTCACAAACAGCAGGTGTAGCAGGGAGCCTTCCCTAGCTGGCTCACTCACCAGCTGTGTCAGGAAGTTGTCTTCCACACACTCCAGGAACCGCCTGGACTGTTTCCTCTCTGTTGAGTTGTATTTTATTCCCAGCAGACATCTGGTAAGTTGAAGTCTCCCACGATAACGAGCAGTAGTAATTGTGAGACTTCTCCCAGCTGCTTATAGACTATTTCATCTGCCTCTTGATGCTGGTTGGGCAGTCTGTAACAGACTCCCACCATGATATCTGCCTGGTTATCCTTTCAGCAAGAACCACAGACACCTAAAAGATAAAATTTCTGTCCTTCTTGATACTTAAGGGGGGTGTTTGGAAAAAACTCATGGCTCATTTTTTGCTTCCAATGAACTAAACAGTGTTATGTTCCTTTTTGCTAGAATGACTGCAAAATGAAGCAGGAGGTTTGGGGTTTTTTTGGTGGGTTTTGTTTTGTGTGTTTGGTTGGTTGGGGTTTTTTTTTTGGGGGGGGGAGGGGGAGGGAGGAGAGCAGCTTTTTTGCTTTGTTTCATGTCCTTTATGAGTGAGAATAGCACCAGGGATGCCCATGGCTGAATTCTCACCCTTCAAAATGGTTTACTGAGGAGGAGGTTATTTGTATTGAGTTTGTGTTGTAATATTCCTTAGCAATCTGTTGCAGCTTTCTCCTGAAGATGCTCTCAGCTGCAAAGAGGAAGTTAGGGGGTAGGTACCCACCAGACAGCTGGCTTGGCAGCTCCTGGCTGTGCTGTTCTCAGGCAGATGTTGATGGTGGGGCAGTCCCAGATGTGGCCACCGCACCCTTCAAATATCCCTTTTACTCTTGGGAAGCAAAGTGCTCTTTTTTTGTCTTGCAAAGTTAGAGTGCTTGTAGGACCTTTGGCTAGGAGTCTTCCCACCTCTACTTCATTTGACCCAGCTTTCCGTAAAGATCAAGCAGGCACCATCTCCAGGGCAGTCTCTCCAGTACCCCTGGTGCAGGTTGTAACTTCAAAGCCACAATCCAGCCTATTGTGCATATGTGCTTACTACTGGGTTGCTCCAAAGCACATCATCACAAATGAAACGCTACAGTTTAAACGTGCCCAGGTTATGCTATGGGTTAAAGGGCATGTAGGTGAATAAGACACACCAGGGACAGTGCAGTAAGACTCAGCATAGTTTACTCATAATTAGGATGGGGAATGAAATGAGTGAGTGAAATGAGGAACCTGAAATACCAGCCTTAGCATCCCTTTACAGTGATTGGCAACTACTGGTGCAGAGTGCTCCATGGACAGCCTGAACAAAAATAAATTTGATGAGCTAGTTTTTGGAAAATCGTTACTAGTGCTGTCTGGATCTGTTTGTGCTGCCGAAGTCTGCTTGATTCTTCTTTTACTGTTAGCTTAACGTAATTTATCTAGTATCAACTTAAACAGTTTTGCCAAGGATAATAACCAGAAAATGAAGAACCAGTGTGGTGGGATCCTATTTTAAGAAAGCCTTAAGTTCTTCCTCTTCAAAGTAGCAAAAAGACCTGTTTGTTAGTATGGAAGAGAAAAAATTCTTGAGAGAGAATAATTTTCCATACATATTTCAGAAGGTTTTTATGAGAAGGTATTATGCAGTGGAAGAAGTGATCACTGAACTTCTGAAGCAAATAAAATTATCAGTTTCTTAGTTCGTATCTTCTGCTGTATTGCTTCTCTCTGCATCATATCAACTTCTTTTGCCTCTTCTGTTCCGTTAGCTCTAGGATTGTGATAGTTTACAGTGCCTTTTACAGATTATCCCTGCCCTATTGTCTCTCATTTGATACTAAAATGTCAACTGCTTCATCTGATCAGCCCCGACTCCAGTGTCCACTGTTTTCTAAATGATTGTCAAAGAAGTACCTCTTTTTAATTTGTTTTTTATCATGCAGCCCTTCCTATTCATGCAAAAGTTTTGTGATATAGTTACCTTAGTTTTATGAGGGAAGGAAGACACAATATAAAATTTGGAACTAATAAAAAGCAATGCTTTTTAGCTTTTCCGCTTAAAATACTGACATGGAGGGTAAGGGCAGTTTATGACTGTTAATGGAGGTGTTTTTAGGAATCAGGCTCCTCTCCTATATTTGACCTCTCTTAGTAAAGCAATTGTTTAAAAAAGGTTGAAAAGTTGTATAGGGTGACAGAGACTAGTGTCAATGATGGCTCAGTGACCTCAGGAACTTCAGGGAGAGACTTACAGCACCCCATCCTTCCCCAGAGACTGTGTCTTTCAAACGTACCTGTATTTTTGTTGTTAATAGCAGAAATGTAATTGTTCCTTTAGCTGTGGTCCCCAAATACCACTACTGCTGTCACATCACTCCGGTTCCTTTTTAATATTTAGTTGTTAATGATTCATCTCTCTCGTTTGTGAAAGGAGGCTCTCTTTTCTCGTCACAACTTGCCTTTTCCATTTCTTGTTTGCTTCCATCTTTTAAAACGTTCACAGTGTTTCTTCTTATCTTTGTTGGTTTTCTTAAATGCATTTATTTGAATATAATTTCCAGTAATATTAAAGTGTCTTAAACATGAATGTAAAAAGAAGGGAATATCTTCCTTCTCTTGCTTAAACTTTTTTTTTTTTTCCCCTGACTTGATTCTGTGGTTCTTTTAAAGTATTATTTTGTTCTCACTTTTTAAAGCTAAATGCAGCTTGTCTAATAGACTATGTTGCCTTCTCTTAGTACTTTAATTGACATTATACCTCCTTGACCTAGAAGAACAAGTGCGCTTTTTCTGAAGCAAGCAAATTATATACTTCAGATTCCGTGGCAACATGGAGCTGATGAGCAACTCCTTTAAAGGAGTTCTATAGAAAGCACTTTCAAATTATAATATACCGAACTAAAAACATCAAGTTCTTTTAGTCTGGTATTCTTACGCTGCTGTTAACAATGCAAATCTGATCCCATCATTAAAGTCAATGTAGTACAATTTTCTGTACCTAAATTTAGATCTAAATCATTTCAAATAATTTCCAAAATATTGTGATAAGGGTGATTATTGTTAATCTATTGTTTTCAGTAGTTAAAAACCAACTTTGAGTATATTAAGAAAGTGAGAGATAAAAATAAATAATTAAAGACTGAATTAAAAATAGGGACAAACTCAGGGTACAGTTTCTAGAAATTACCAAGCAAAAGCTATCTTCTTGTGCAATTGGGAGTGGAAATACATGTAAATCTATGCTTCTTATTTAAAGTCTTCAGCTATGTGTATGCAACAAAAGCAGTGTTGGTTAATCTCAAAACTTTGATGTGTCTGAATGTCAGAATTATGCATCAGTGTTGGAGTTCAAACCATCTCTTAAACTCCATGGGGACTGGGGTGGTAATTAAAGTCCCTTTCTGTCCCCCTGAGGTCTAACCATTAATTCCTCTTTCTTTCCAGAGAGGACTGAGATTCTTCTTCCTGCTGCTCGTTGCCACAGATCAGCAGAGCTTAGGGTTTCTGTAACTAGGGACTGGATGTAGGAAAACAAGGGCTTTGGCAACTGGAATAAATTGGCTGTCAGCATGGAACTGTAATTGAAGCACAAAGCCAGAGAAAGCTCACCCTCCCTCTGTCCAGCAGAGGGTCATTTGTGATGCTCTGTGGCACTAGCACAGGCATGGAAGAAGATATCAGCCTCACTGTTTTTTAAGCAGGGACTGAAGGCTAAAAATATTCTCCTTGTATGCAATAGAAAGGCAGATAAGGTACACATACTGACTCCCGTATGCTGCAAAGCTAGGAAGGTTGCGTTTGCTGAATGGCAATCGAGTTAAAAAGGGGAAATGTAGCCTCAATGCGAGCTTCAGAAGGGAAAGCTGGGAAGAATCATACATTTTACTCGCACACAGAAAACTTCACCTCCCACACGCTGAGCTCTAATAGCAGCAGCATGTCCCACTCCAAACCTGCAGACATGCATAGGGTCATGCAGTTCTCCTGAGCTCTCTACAACTGCAAACCATTGAGAGAGCTGAATAATGCCACAAAGCAAAGAGAGCTATAGTTTTGTTAGCAAAGACATTCTGTCACCTTTTGAAACTGTATTTTCCTGTAGCAATTCAGAGGCACTTTAACCTGTGAAACAGTATGTGCATTTTGACAGAATTACTTTCTAAAGAAGGTGTAGAGCACTAGGAAAAAAAAAAAAAAAAATTTCAGACTTAAGTAAAAAGCCCAAAATAATTGTCCCATGAAAAGTCCCGTTGTAAAAAGCTGTTAGCATTTTCTATTCTTGCTGAGTTTGTCTAGTTTAAAACCATCTCAGCTACTCCGTATTGAAAAGCAATACCATGCTTAAATGTGAATGTTGCTTTATTTGCATTCTTCTCAGAATACCTAAAAAGCAGTGGGCAGAATACTGGACAGAGTAAAATATTTTAAAAAAAAACAGGCCCCCTTCTTCTCAGTTATATTGATTCCTGTTGGACACCTAAGTAAAGTTATGAAAAATTAAATGTGTTGATGGTGATCTTTTTCCATTTTCTGACACCAGCTGTCTGGTTACATTAGTGTAGCTCCTCTGTCAAAAGGATGCTGAAGTATGTGATGTTTCAGGTCAGGTTTCCAGTAGAGAAGTGATAACATTAGCTTCACAGGATTCTTATCTTTCCTATAACTTATTTGCACACAGACATCAGTGTTGGACCAGAGGTGGCCCATTAGAATGCAAGGCAATAATTTCCTCTGTCCTCTGTGAGACCCACATTGTGTTACATAGTCATGGAAACTAAAGCTAAGAATAATTTCCCTTTTTGGTGTATCTTTCCCATGCAGGGCAGTATGTAACCCAGCCAAGAACCACCACAGGCTTTCCTTCTACGGATGAAATCACTAAGCAGTCAAGCAAATCAGACTATAGTTATCTTCAGCTCATGTCACCTCCCTGATCAAATGTTGCAGTCCAGTGTCTACAGGAAGCCTTTCTCATGGGAATGGCTGGTATCTTCAATCCCTGATATATTTTCTACCTTTAATCCTGGGGAAAGCAAAATCCCCTGAGAAGAATATTCTTTTCAAGTAGAGAATGAAAAGAGATAAATTAAACTGGATTTATGCTGATGCCAATCCTGCTGTTGGTTTTGTTTTTAAAGGGAATTTTTTTTTTTGTGGGGTGGGAGGGGTGGTAGTGTCCAGTCAGGTGGACTGGCACAGGAAGGCCCAGTCAAAGTTTACAGCTGAGTAGGAAATGAAAAGTAAATGTATTCAGGTGTCAAAGGTTTCAGAGTAGAGGAAAATTCCTCACTAAGGGCTCAGCATTGGTTTATTCATGTGAATTGCTGTTTCTGTCTCTTTTCATGAACATCTTTAGTGACCTCAAAAGAATTTCTATCTTGTCCACGTACTTAACTAGACAGATTGGTTTTTTCCTACATCATTACAAGAGCAATCTGTAAGGTACCCGAATCTCTACCTATATTGATGGTTCTAAAGATATTTTAAATCCTTCTTTTCTAGTATTGATAGTTCCAACTGCTCTTCAGAAAGGAAGCATCATATTTTTCTTTATTTTAATTTTTTTATTCTTTTTAACAAATGAATGAATGTATTTAATATCATCCACAGATGTTCAATTTGCAAGGTGGAAGATCTCCTGAATAAGACATCTCATGTGAAAGCTATATATCTTTAGTTGATTTTGCAAAGTCAGTATTGGTGAGCCATATATATGATGGTAGGATCAAGCCCTTCAAAGTGCCTGTACAAGGTTTTCTGTTTGTTTATAACTCTCAGCATCCTTTGGAGTTATAACCAGTTGCACAGTCAACATTTTTTGCTACATCACCTGTATGTCCTTTTGTCATGGAGTCCTTCATCGATAATAAATTAATTTTTCTTCTGGTAATTTAAATGCTTGTTCTTCCACTCAGCCCTTCTTTGAATAAATGAATTTTTTTAATAGCAAAAATAACAATGTGTTTAAAATTTTAAGACAAATCCATAGTTATTTGGAAAAAATAAATTTTTTCTCAAAAAAAAAAAAAACACCAACAACCAAACCATGCTTTATTCAGTAGATTTCTTTCCTTACAAATTAATAAAAGTACTTGGGGCTTAAAATGAGTTCTTCAAGAATCAGAGTAACCTTAGTTTAAGTCAGCTTAAGAAGTGGAAGCAATATTATCCAAGGGGTTATAATCAGTAAAACGTAAAGTGAGGATGCACAGTACCACCTCAATTATTCAACACAGAAATAGCAATGAGAAAGGTGGTGGAAGGATTTAGAGAAGCTTTCAAGATGAATAATAGATTTTCCAGTAATTTAAACTACATGGATGATAAAAAAATTCATTATGTCATAAGATGATGAATGAAAGATTGTAGTTAATGAAAGGGATTGTTATCATAGGAAAATAGTATAGAGTTTCAGTTAGTATCTAAGACGAAGCCGGTAAACCAAAAAGGAGCAAGAATGTTCTGATGGAGAGGGAGAGTGTTTTATTTAGGTTATGAATTTGGTGTATAGACTTGGTTATTACCCAAGACAGTAAAGGAAGCCCTGGCAAGCTTATCAAGGAGAATTCAACTTTAATATAAAAGTGTATCTTTTGGAGGAAGACTGCAACACCTCCAGATTTTTTAAAATTTTATTTTATTTTTTTAAAAAGGCGTTTGAGAGTTGTTTAGAGTTGTATGGCCAGTCAAGAAGTCTAATGGCTAGGTTAATTTCGTAAGGAGAATTGTATGACAGAAAATCTTATCAACTAGAAATTGAGTCAGTAAATTGGGGTTTGTGATGAGATGAGAGAGAGAATCGTTCAAGGATGCCTGGACAAAGAAGAGTACAAGTGCAAATGAAGACGAGTGAATGAAGTTGATTACCCATCACTCAGAAAGATTAGTGATAGTGAAATCACTGTGGCAAAATCTGTTTTATCACAGTGCCAAATCTCAGAGCAGTTATAGCTAGTGATTAAAGTAATAGTTAAGAAAAGTATTGTTTACCTTTAGGAAATCATTGACATAAATTATGTCCTAGTTGATGGAGCCCTGCACACCCTATATCCCATCATGTCCATGTCTGTAAGTAGTGTCTACATCAGTGGCAGGTACAGCATGAAGAAGGAAGGACAACAGATTGGTTTGCTGTGTTCTGTTACTGTTCTAAGAGTATTTATTTGTATTTTGTGGGTTATGGCAATAAATTTGATGCTAATTGCTAGTCTTAGGTACATAAGATGAATATGTATCCAATAGATGACACGAAGTAGGTTTATGTGCAGTCATCCCAGATGACCGTCCCCATTGCACGTGCTGTTACTAATAGAAATTCATGCATATATAGTCAGTACAGAAGATCCTCTGAGAGGATGTGTTTTCTTCCCGAGGAAGGCATCCTCGGTCCACGTAGCGTGTGGGGGATGCTGGCATAGTATTTCAGCCTTGATTCCACTTGAGGAGAAAGCATTTCAAGGACATTTCAAGGTGCAGCTGAGTTCATACCACATGAGTCAAATTGCAGATGCTATGCAATGCATTTCTACCACTTTACATGTGAGCAGGATGGTTCCGGCATGCTAAGTGGGTTATGCAGATGCACCCGCTGCGGCATGCATTCCTCCTGCCCTACCAGTTTCTTTGCGTTTCTGCCAGTCCTGCCAGACAGGTAAGTAGGAACCACTCTAATTAATTTCTGGCCTTAGGAAACACTATGATTGCCTACAGAATTAAACTATTCTTATTCTTCTGGCAGGCCACTTCCCAAGTTTATCTGTAATATGCTGTATTCCAGTTTTTCTACTTTTTACCATAAAAATCTATTCAGTGAATTGTCAATACAAGATGAAAGACAGATTTGTTCTTGGTATGCTAAAGCAGATTGTATCTACAGAGATATGTGGACGAGGGTTTTGTTCTCTTTAGATTGGTATAGCTATGAATGGCAACTTGAGCGCATAAGCATATCTGTCCATCTATGGCATTACATAATTTTCAAAAAAAGCTGTACCATATTACCAAAGATCTAAGTATGTAACTGCCCTCATTCATTTTTTGAATGAAGCCTTTTAAATATGTGTGTTCATGGTGTCACAGAAACCTTTTTCAGGGTATAATTCACATTTTCAAAGTAACGTTGGGCAGGGGGAGAATCTCGTAGGCAAATACATATTTAATCTGGGGAGAAAGTTCATTTGTATCAGGTTTATTTTTCCCCAGGGTGTCTCTTCACCACCAGTGATTTGTTTAATGAGTGCATTTTAACTATTTCTTCAAATCCCACAGGATTAGACTTCTTAAATATTTTAATGTCATTAGCTACCACTGGAAGTCTCAGCGTAATTCTGAATAAGACAGTTGTACCAAGGTGTTCAGTGTTCTTTCCAGTCACATATATTTTTCCTGAATGTAAATTTTAAAGGGAGTTCTGCTTCTCCTGTGTACACATTAGAATTTTGATGGCTTTCTCCTCAACACACAGTAATCTACCTTAAGACAAAAGATAGTAAATGCTGGTTGCAATTACTCTGAATGGATTATGTTTAATTCATGTGCCCTTCCTATCAGATGTTTTGGTTTATTTTGCTGTGTGGATTGTTTAGAATTTGATCTATGTTATGTGTCACTAGTGGAGCTTCTTCTTATTTTGTAAGTAAAAAATTTTGCAATATTTTTCTTGAACAGTATGGCATAATGCTGCCCATGCCATTTTCTGCTGCTGGTTCCTGTGTTTGGCAGCACACAGCATCACAAGATGATTAGTTTCATTGGAGGATTGCAGTCAGCCACTGATAAAGCCTGTATCGAGGCAGTGTCTTTGAGGATTCACATTTAAGTAGTATACACACCAAGGAGGTGTCCCTGAGAGGAAGAGATACTTACACTGACATCTAGGCAGTTTGATACTGTTGATCATCTTCCCAGAGCCATTAATTTCAAATTCTGCTGTGTTTGAAGATGTTAGTGGTCTTTCTTCAAATAAGTAGAATAAGAGGTTGAAAAAAGCTGCAGTTGCAAGAAGCAGGAATAATGTTTCTGTTAATAAATCTTTAACCACGAGAATAGCATTCTTTATCTTTATTTGAGGGGCTGTACCTGTGCAGGGGATGATTATTTGAGTTTCAAAGGTGCGCTGATGAGTATCATTGGGGTTTCTGTCCTATTTTTTTTGATCGATCCAGCAAAGAATTTGTGGAGAACCCCTGTTTTCTTTCCTTGACCTCTTAATACCGGAAAAGTTTATATGACAAGCTCTGTTCCCTTGACCCAAGACACTAGATACCCTGGTGGAAATACTCTTGATGTTCTTCTCTGTATCATAGTGTAAGTTCTTCAGAGCTCTAGAGATTAGAAATCTCTTTTCTAAATGAAAAAAAACCAGTTTAAGTAGTGGGAGGTACACTTTTCTGAGGTAGCACTGGAAAGCATTTCTCTACAGGTGTGCAGGTAGATGCTCCTTTGTCTGCCTGATTCTACCTGTGACAAAGCATTTCAACTGTATATAAATGCTGCCTGCTGGTCTAATTCAGGAAGCTTTTTTTACACTGGTGTGCAGCTGTGATTTGGGTGTACCTAATTAGTCCAGTATAAGTACACAACAGTTCTGTCTTCAGGTTCTGTCCACAAATTTCCTTTAGACTGGGTTTTCTTGATAAGGCAATTCTCTTTTGTTCTGGTAGACAGAGGATCATATAGCTCCCGAAAATTACAAAGTCATAATGAGCTGAGGCAATTCGTGATAGGAAGTGAAACAGAGAGAAAAAAATATCAGTATAATTAAAAAAAAAAATTCCTTTAAAAGTTTTGGAAGGATGCCTATAAACGTAGTGCTTCACTTTATTATTCTTTCTCTCTCTCTCTCTTTCTTTCTCTTTCTTTCTTTCTCTCTCTCTATCTTCCATTTATTACACATATAACACAAGTAGGAGTCACTTTTTATTCTGACTTTTGTGAGCATGATTTACCAGAACTGTATGCAGTATTCGGGGTTGAGTCCAGCCAGTGCCTTGGAGACTGTCTTCAATTTGTTTTACCAGAGCTATAGTAGGGTTTCATCTCCATTTTTTTTGTGCCCACATTATATTGATGGGTTATACCTTAGCGATCCACCTCATTTTTATCGTATTCTATTCTTAAATTTTGATTTGTGGCAGAAATTCTATTAGTCATTAGTTGATCTTACACTCGTTGCCATTTCTATTACTTCTGCTTTTGTGATCAAATATTTTTTCTCCTGTGGTGCTTAAATTCTTCTCTGAATGTTTTTCTACTTGAGTAGAAGACATTGCCTGTTGTAATTCTTACCAAAACTGAGGTTCTGGGAGGAGGAGGAGGAGGAGAAAATAAGAAAATACGTGAGTCCAGGTATTCTCAGTCCTTTCTTTTCCAAGTTGGCATCTATATTTTAGTGAAAAGGGTTTGAGGGATGCCTTCTGCCATCCAGAGAGCTCTTTTGATGGTGCATAATCTAATATGGGGTAGATTCTTAAAGTAATAAATATTTTTGTTGCCATAAGATAAAAGCAAGTTAAAAGTGCAGAGAAAATTCTGATTTTAGTCTTCTGGATTCTAATTTTAAATCTTAGTTGGAAACTCATACGATTTTTGAAACTGATCATGTTGTTCATGATGAAAATCATTCAGCATCTGGCGAAGTTGATCCACTTGTATGCACTATTTTTTCATTTACAAATTAATTTGTTTTATTTCATTAGCTGGGCTTTTGTACTCATTTCCCTGAAACACCACAATGTAATGTTTTTGGAAGTGCATGTGACCTTGGAGATATACTTCTAGCCATTCCCTTGTTTTCTGAAAATACAAAATCCATATGCTGCTCTCCAGAAAGGAAAGTGTTTATGCTGCCTTGATGCCAAATTAGTTGTCATTACATTTGAATAAAAGGTGAACAGTTTGAGGCAAAATCTAATTATCATCTATGCTGCTTATATTCTTTGTGCAAATTGATAATTTACATTTTTCAATAACAATGCGGTACATCAAAGTGCATCGTGTCAATTTTGGTTATTACTGTCCTCTATGCTGGTGTCATAAACTCCGGTACTGGCAGGCTGACTGACAGAACAGCTAGAGAGCTAATGACTCAAAACAGGTTTCATGAAGGTTATTAATAAAGCATTGACGCAATTACCACATGGGAAAACTTGAAAAGAGTGCTGCATGGGAGCGTTTTGCTTCTATTGAAAACTTTGTTTCTGTTGAAGAATGAACACAACTTGACTGAAACTATTTACAAACTTGTAATGATTTTTTCATTTAAATTGATGTAAAAAAAATTACTTCCTCTTTTTACGCCTACTAATCAAACCAATATCACTAGAATAGAATAATATTTCAAAAGCTAAGAATGTTCTTGGAAGAAATGTTGTCATTCAAGAATACATTGGATCAATAGTAATAAAATGAATATAAAAATCGGTAGAAACAGAAAGCCGGAGGAAGTCCTTAAGTAAGTCTTTAAGTTCAGTACTCTAGAACAGCAGATAGGCATCAAGCACAGATCATGATGGTCCACAAAACACCTGCCCCATACAAAACAGGCCACAAAGCATTTTCCAGAATCTTATGTGAATTACAACACTTAAAGGATTGAAGATCAAAATAAAAATTTAAAAAAAAAACCAAAAAACAAAACTTAGTGTGCCACAGAAAGAGAGAAGAGGTCAAAGGCATTAACAGTGTTCTAAGTGCCTCCAGGCGTGTCCGCAAGAGTACTGACCTTATCATGCCATTGAAGTTGTACCTTTGAGACAGTCCCTGATATAACTGAAGCTGAAATTCCATCCAGTCCTCTAATATGGAGATCAAAGACCCTACCTGTGTGATCTATTCATTCCCCTGATAACTGTGAGAGCTGAAATCAGGTGGTTGATGTAATTAGCCAATCACATAGGCTATGGACTGAAACAAAAATTTCCCAGATTATGAGGATCCTGCCTGGTCGTGCTGGTACTCTTAAATATGTGGAAGAAGCAAAAGGACACTGTGAAGTTCAGTGCACTTCCAGATTCAAGCAAATATTTGTGGAAGTATTTTCTGTTCTTGACTCAGCTCTCTCTGAATGATGCATTCAGAACAGTTCAGAGCCAGATTTCTAAGCTCTCACTATCCATTTGTGGGTCACAGGGCTTGAAAAAGTTAAACTCCTATTTCCAGCTTATAAAAAGCATACCCATGGCGACAACGATGACCAAATTTTTCAGCGGTCAGTAGCTCTGTGCTGATTTTCCCTTGAAAATCCTCTCTTTTGACTGTGGGAGTCTGAACATGCTGGTGACAGTCTGCTCCCTGCAGGAAGCCACCTTTGGGAACTTTGGAGACATCACAGCAGGTTCAAAGTCAAGCTAGGTTAAATCTGTTCTATTAGTGTGACATTAAGGTATTTGATCTTTGGAATTTTCCTAGCTTAGGCCCAGACTCAAAAAGCTCGCTCTCTTTTCCTTGGTTTTTGCTTGTAGTCTCAGATCAGAAATTGGTTATTGAGTGGGCTACAGAACAGGAATCACCTCTGCCCACTGGAGATGATCCATTTAAAATTAGGGCTATTTTGTACTGATGAATAAATGTGAGCTGATTAGCAGTAGTGTGTAAATGCTCTTCTGCAGCTTAGGCACCATCTTAGTATGAGGGCTCAGTGGCCCAGAAATAAAGTTATAGAACAAAGTCTCTATGTTCACACATTTATATCTGTCTGAATGAGAGAGGGAAGATGCCAGACTGTTTTGCAGTAGTCTTTGTGACAGCCTTGGGGTTGAAACTTCGACACAAACAGCTCCTTCTGGTCAACATCGACACTGCATTTCCCAAGAAAGTTTTCAAGAGTAAGCTTTCCCTGGTGTGCCCAGTTAAATATCTTCCTTCTCCTCCTGCTTTCTTGTGCGCTGGGCTGCCCACCAAATTGGCTGTATTTCAGTGCCGCCAAATGTGTACAGCTCGATAAGCATGTGTAGCAAATCCTCAGGACAAAAGGCACTGTATAAACATCAAGTTAGTTACCCATTTTAATGCATTTTATCCTCCAGAGCCATAAATCCAGTACCATTTGCTAACACAAAATTAGCTTTTCCATACTGTAGGACCCTCCAAGACTAACGCATATAGCAACATCCATATCCTTGCTGGTGGCAAGGCAGAATGTTGATGTGTCTAGAAGGTGAAGCTTCAGCAATTCAAGTGCTTTATTCACACAGGGTTTAGAATCGCATTAATTGGCCACACCAGGTCTCTGTTCGGCAGTTCTGTCACCCTGCCTTCTCTTATGGGCAGTACGGACCAAATATACTCATGTACCACTCACGGAAATTGGGAGCAGTAAGCATACAAGCCAGGGCAGAATAGGACTCCAAGTTTCTTACTGGTAAAATCAGCATCATTTTTGTCCATTACTATATTTGCTTCGTAGAAGGTTTAGGACTCTGTTTTTGGAGAATTTTTGACCGAATTTTTTTTGTCACTTGAAAGTCTGAAAAAATGACAGAAAGCCTCCTTGTTTATTTTCAGGCTGCTGATGTATTACACACCTTGTGTTTTATCTTTGTTGGTGTTCCATTGTGAATTACTTCTTCTTGTCAGACTATTTCCTTCAGCCTTCGCTTACCTAAATTTGTCTTACTACTCTCACTTCCTTTTCTTAGAAGAAACAATCAATAGAAAGTGCTTTTAGCAGTGGCATGGCGCAGTGGTTTACCACAGTGAGGGTGCTGGGTGGTGTCCACGCTGCTGACCCACTAGATATTGGGATTTTGTTGAAGCAGCAGATACCATGTTGTCATGGGTTAAGATGGTGGCGGTAGGACTAAGCCCCCCCTGCCACTTTCTTTCTCTTGCCCTGAGCACACGAAAAAGTTTTCTCTTGATCTTTATGGGGGAAGGAGTAATCCGACCCTCCTCTCAGGTTCTCAGCTCCTCATTGGAGCCGAGGCATGTCAGTCAATCGCCTCTGTGAATAAACGTATAAAAAGCCGTGATCTGCGGCTTTCCCCTGGTGCGTGCACATTTGATTTCCACCGGGACAGACACAGAGAGAAGAAAACATGTTTTCTTTAGGTCCTGAAAGAAGACCTAAGACAGGATCTTATTTACCACTTTTAAATGCTTCTCAAAGAATATTTGTTCACATAAAAAGTATTTCTATTAACAATATAATCCTAAAAAAAGGGAACATAAAAATCTCAAGTATGAAAATATATTCTATCTTCACTGTTTTTTTCTGCCGTTGACAGTGGGGCAGGGCATTACTGCTTGTTCCTCATTTTAGTCCTGTAGATGTAGCTCATATGTTAAAAAGCTTTGGGATAAGGTCCATTTCCCGTTCAAGCCAGTATGCATGAAATTTAAACTCCTGGAACCTAAGCTCCAGAGTAAATTCAGTGTGAATTCAGAACTACCTACAAGTCACAGTCAAGAAATACTTCCTTGCTTGTCAATGGCCCTAGGACTTGTACCCCCAAAGAAGTGCAGTTTGGCAGAGGAGAGTGGAAGCCACAGACACATCTGGTGAGATAATGGAGGTTTCTGCCTTGGGTGGAAGACCTCAGCTCTGGGCTTTCTTCCGCTCTCATGGGCTTGAATCCATAGTGTACCCAATCGCCTCAGCAATCCCTGTGACCCTGCAGTGGTGGGCAGGAATCAGCACCGAGTGGCTGGGACCATAGGAAGCAAAGGGTGAGGAAGAGAGGAGCCACAGGGAGCCTGGCTGCAGCAGTCTGCACAGAATCTGGCATGAATGGGATGCTAGAACAGTTCCTGAGGACAGGTGTACGCTTTGCATAGCACTCGCTTCCAGTGAAGAAGCAGCTACTGTATCTGCTGCATCTCGTTAGTTGTTCCTCCACAGCACGGTTAGGCAGATCCTTGGCTTTCTTAGAGACCCCCAAGAGGGCTTCAGAGATAGGAAGAAAGCCTGAACTAAGGTGGCACTTAACATAGCATCTGATTTTAATCTGGTTGGTTTGATTGACTCTGATTTAGCTCATGGCTGTCATTACCAGCCTCAGGAAACATTTAGGTATGGGGGCAGCAGAGGGACGGTGAGGGCAGCCTGTCCCAGCACCTGTCCTACTTACGTGAAGTCTGTTCCAGGAACCGTTCCATGGTGAAACTCAAGGAGTCAGGCTTGGGTTATCTCGTGGTGATAATCTTGTCTTTCCTCTATTCAGTGCATCCTTTGCTATCTTTTGTCTTCCTTTAGAGCAGTAATGTGTGACGGAAGTTTGGAGACATCAGTCTCCAGATGGTTTGAGATTTTCACAGGCCTAAGTTGCAAGAGAGAATTTTTTTTTTTTTTGTCTTTTAACTTCCTGCCTAATGAAGACAGCTTGGCTTCAAGAAACTTTAGTAAGTGCATTCTGTACAGATATGTGGGAATACAAAGAATTTGAAGGCATATAAGAAAAAGCCGCACTAATGAAATGCCTAATATAGATAAACACAGGAAGCGCTGTTTTGCATTTTGCCTGCTTATTTATTGTTCGAGGAGACAAATAAAGGTCATCTTTTGCTAACGCATTATAACCTTGGCCTCCTTGGAACCAAAATATTAAATATTGTAAAGAAATGTTTCTGTGAGGGGAGGATTTTAATTACAATAAATCTTTATGTTTTAATTTTAGCACCAGTCTATTTTCTTTCCATACTGAAGTTCTCAGTAAATTATTCGTGACCTTTAACTGCTTTTAAGAAATGTAGATTGGGAATTATTGCTTTCCTCGCCATTGGAATGCCAAGGCAGGAATGCCTTGAGAAGCGTCCGGAGATTTTATTTATGAGATCCACTTCTCACATTAGAATAAAACAGCTGAAGCTGCTGGTTTTGCTCATCTTGGTGTATATGTGGATGATCAGTGTTTAAAATCACATGGAGATTTTTAATCTTAGATAAACAAGGGATCAGACCATATAAGGTCTGCCTATAACGATATGCAATTCATGATGAATAATCTTGTTTGTTAGGATTAATTTTCAACCGTGTGATTCTGACTTCCTTCTTCCTAAAAGTTGAGATAGCTAAAAAAAAAAACCCAGCTGAGTCCAAAGTCTGAGTAAGAAAAGAAAAAATTTCACTATATGTGTTAATGCACAGGCAGGAGCATATAACGTATCTACTCGTGTATTTGTTACGTATGTTCAGAAACACAGATGTAAAATGTATTTTCTCCCGAAATACCTTCATCACAATTAACTAATGCTGTAGACACAGACTTTAAAGGAAGATTTAGAAAATAGACACCTGGACACTGTAAACAGTTCTACATAGCTTTCTTTGCAACTAAGCAAAGCCTGACAACCTGGCAGGCTGACAAGGGTGGAAAGCTCAGGAACCCTGTTTCCTTTATGGGTTTTTTTTTTGCTTTCCACATCATGATCTACTCTCAGTAACTCCTCCATTCTCTGATGTGATTAGGCTTGGAGACAAGGGGAAAAAGGAGCAGGGAAAAGATGCTGATGCCAGCTGACTATCTGAAGATAGAGGCCATGAGAGGAGGAATGAAGACTGAGAAGCAGGTATTCAGTTTACAGGTCAAGACTAGAAGAGCAAGCAGTCGAGTCTTCAGAAATTTGAACGTGCATATGGCAAATTCTTGGTCTGCAACAGCTGTGAACTCCCTACAACTGCAGCTCTCACCACATGTAGGAGTGGTAGGGTCACAGGAACTGATTCATGTCCCTCAGTGTTCACAGGTCACTGGGATTCCTGTCCCTCTATGTTCTCTGCAAGCTTCCAGACAGCATGCATCAGGAAAAAACTTCAGTAAGGTCTTAATGGATGTACCAGACTGGATTTATAAGCCTACTTGAAATAATGAATTCAGATTAGGGAGACTGAGACTGCATCTGCAGCTGCAGGAGAGGGAATGGCAGTGGGACCCTAAGTGAAATTTGAAAGTGAAGGTCCCAGAGAAGGATTCTGGAACTCAAAAGGGAGAAAGAGATCAGGAAGGGCTAAATGAAGCACATGCTATCTCAGACCATTCACGTTAACAAATAATTGTGAAATGTTGACAAAATGTGCATCTTTCTCAGAGTGAATGACAGAAGGCAACTCTTGGTTTACTTGGTTCCAGCAGGACATTCTGTCGTGGATCTGTACTATCTGACCACTTCAGTGGACTATTTGAGTTTGTGAACTTAGTATTTTATCTTTGGAGATCAAAGGAATGATTTTAATTATTACCAAATGCAAGTTCAGTTGTCTAGTGTTTAACACATTCTAGAACTGGCAATCCTCTGTAGTGTACTTAATTTAATAATTCGTGCTTTTTGACATAGACTGTTCTGTGCATTTGATTTTGTATAGACAAATGTAGTTAACCTGCTCTTTTAACCTACTTTATTTACTCTTATTCTCTACCTACTTACTACTCTGCAGAAAAGTAAAATTGTCTGTTTCAGAAACCTCTCTTCAATTCCCTTCAAATTATGTAGAAAAAATTACTTTGGTACCAGTTATAATTTACCACTCTGAAAGAATTTTTGAGAATCCTTTTAAGAAGGATTAGTTTAGACTTAGGATAAACTCACTTGTAATCTTTTTTAGGGGAATAACTGTGATTGGTTTGTTTTGTTAGAGGTCATGAGAAACTCATGTCCTTTTTTTCTAATGACTAAGTGATATGCTCCTTGTAAGCAGTAGAAATATTTTTTCCAGTATAGTGTTTTGTACCTAAAGTAGAGTCTTATTATTTTATCAATGCAAGGTGTGATACAATGGAACTGAAGGTTTTGTTTTCAGCAGTATAAATTAATGAATGTATTTTAGAAAGACATTCATTGTGATGTGCTTTATTCCCAAAATATGTGCATGGCTTCTCTCCATTTATGAATTCCTTTCACAACAGGATCACCTTCATCGCTTGCAAAATTTGGTTTGAGCTTCCAGATTATGCTTCCACATTGTGCTTCCAGGTCTGCTCAAACTCAGATGCACAAGTCTGAATCATTTTTACACAATCATTTTTTTACTCTATTATGTGCATGACCACTAAGCATTTAGCATTAAATGCCTGGCATTTAGCATTAGAACCTGATGACTAGTTATTTGTCAGACATGTCCTATTTAGGTTTAAATTTTACATGATAGAGTCTCCCTAAAAGAAAATGTCATTCAGAAGTTAATCATATGAAAGTCAGTATCCACCAAGTGAATGGAGAGACAGAACACAAGGGAATCATCAGATGGGAGGGAGGAAACTGGGACAAAGGGTAAAAATGGAAGCGAAGAAGGGGACTAATACATTTCTGGGAGCAAGATAGGGAGCACGTGAGGAAAGGAGGAGCACAGGGCTGTCAGGGCAGAGCTAGTTCTGTCAAGAGATGGGCTTGAACATTTTGGATGATGGATTAGTAAGGGCAGTGACTGAAAGGGTATCTGGGATCAGGAGGGGAAAATAGAGAAATTAGGGATTTGTAAAGTGGGAAGTATTCAACACGGGTCAAAGAAAACCAATGAATTAGTTTAGATAATAAAAAGACTACCTCTGTGATAAAATGCTTCTCAGTTGGATAAAATATCTTCTGCAGAGCACTCAGTATACTTCCTCTATTAAGTTGGCTGCTTCGCTCTCTTCCTCAGTACATTATGTGATGTTCTAGATAACTTAGAATTCAGTGTCTGAAGGAGCGTGCTAAGGTTGGTTGGGTAAAGAAACTCAAAAGTGAATTGATAGGTTTGTACAGGTCCAGTTTAGTCAAAAAGCAGGACTGAGAAAATGAGCAAAGATGAGAAAGAAATGGAAGTGGGAGAAGTACAGATTGGAAGAAGAAGAAAAGAAAGGTCAGCCCTGTGAAGGCCAGGCAGAAGAGTCTATTCCCCAGATAGTCAGAACCTTGGGATATCCTCCAGGGTTTCTGAACACAGTCATTCTTCTGCTAGCTGTAAATGTTTCTAAAAACCTCCAGCAGATTCTGGACTGATGGTTCAATTGGTGGTGATCCAACAGTTACATGCCTGCTACTGCTGCTTATTACTCTGCTACCTCAAGTAGGAAAACTATGTGATGGATCTCAAAGCTCCCCAAATAGCTGATGCTGGAACACCAAAGTGAGTAAAACATAAACTAACAGGCTTCAGTTTTTCACTCTTGCTTTTAAAATCAAACTAAACAACTGTCACCGGTTGGCCCAGGTACGCCAATTACGGGACGAGTTCTTCCTATCTCTAATTAACCTCCCTCCCATTCCCGGAGAAAAGGGTTAAGAGCAGAGATAAGAAGAAAGAAAAGCTTGCGAAACCTCTTAAGTTTGGGAAACTAAAACAAGTTTAATAACAGTAGAAAAATATTATATACAGAAAAATAAATGAGATATTAACATGTTTCTATGGGATTGGAAAGTTAGTGTAGCGAGGGTTAAACCGCGGTTAAGGAAACAAAAGCGAAAGAAAAAAAAAAGAGTACCAAGCAGTTCAAAGTGGCGCAGCCACATGGTTGGCAGATTCGCAGGAGCAGAGCTGAGCCATGGCAATAGCCGTAGCGCACCCACGCGCCGGCAGGAGCGGAGCCAGGCACCGCAGCTGGGTTGCGGGTGTTTAGAGACCTGCAGCAGAAACAGGGCTGAAGCAAACGGAACGAGTAGAGCCAAGCTGCGGCGAGGGTCCCGGCAGCAACGCGCAGCAACAGTTTGCGAGGGTCCTGGCAGGTCCTGGAAGTCAGCGGTGAAAGAAGGAGAGACAGGTCCTGGGGCCGACGACGAGCGAGAGAGGCGATGCTGGTCTGGAGCCGGCGGTCAGCAAGAGGTGATACGGGCACCAGCACACTGAGAAAGAGGAAGTACCCCATCCCCCACGCAGTTCTCAAAGGAACAGAGAACCCACCAAAATTTTCACAGTCAATGAGATGTGGGAATGTAAATGGGAGGAATATATCACGATTGGTCGTTTGACGGAGAACCTGCCAAAATTTTCATAACCAATGAGATGTGCGAACGTAAATGGGAAGAACACGTCACGATTTGTTGTTTAAAAAATGTCCATCAAAAACAAATCAAACCGGTTTTTCTAATTAAACCGTTTTTTCTCCTAACCCAGGACAACAACTAAGAAATAATTTGCAGAAATAGCTTTGAAGGACACAGCTAAAGTAATGAAAGCAGAACTTACTGTTTGGAAATGACATTGCTCCGGATGCTTCTGCAACTTCACCTCCCTCACCTTCTAACAGACTTGTAAGATTTTTTTCTTGTTTACACTTCAGACAAAGAGCTGGATGGGCCCACTCTGGGAATTCATCAATTCTGAGTAATGAAAAGAAGGTATTTTTTAGTATTTCTGCCTCGCTTGTTGCAAAATTTGGAAAGCGTATTCTTTAAGTAGGCAAAGGAGCGCAGAAGAAAAGGGACCATTTCGGAATAGAAGTTGCTTGCCACTTGCTCTGAGAAATTGAATTCTAAGCCTGCCAGTGCCACTGAGTTCCTGTCTTATAACTGACAAGTGATTAAAGTAGACTTCCCCTACGTGTGATTGCATGTTCCTCGTTTTTTAGATTCCTAACCTAAGATCCAGATTTGCAGATGTGAAACTTGTCCTCTTTCTTGGAAAATGAGCTTCCATGTATGAGTTGCTGCATGTGCTCAGAACCTTGAAAATCAGGTCTTAAGTGTCTCATACTGAGCCTCAGGAAATAATTGATGCCTTGACCTTAATCTCTCTGTGCTACAGTTGTAGCAGTCAGTAGTGTAAAGACTGTTGTGAAAATAAATTAGTGAACATTTTGGAAAACCATGTGGATCATGGAAAGAAGCACCGACAAAGTAGCTGAGAAAATTAATAACTGGGAAGAAATTAATAGCTCTGCCTTTAGAGCAGGATGTGATTAGTATGCTCTAGGTAATGCATGAAGCAACATGTTGAACAACAAAGAGAAAACAAAATATTGAATTATTACCTAATTAAGTGGGTACTGTCCGTCAGGAGCCCTGAATAAGGTAGAGATCTTGAAGAAAAAAAACAGCATGCATTCAAAGACACAATCATACTACATATGCAAAAGGGGCGCTGTAAAAGTTGCACAGTCAGCTTCTGGAATAGCCTTACATTTGAGTACTCAACCTTGCAACCACTTTAATGTTCTTCGATCAGAATTTTTTTCATAAAAACTCATATGCACATAAATCTATGTATATTTGTGCACAGATGTTTATTACACAGATTCTAATTGGGTGATTACATTCTGTTTCTGTAGCAAACTAGATTTTTCCTATTCAAGCTTTAGCTGTAGTAGAACCTTGAATTTTACTATGAAATTTTACTCGCCCCTCTCAACGGGTACAGATTAAAAAATGAGCTATAAGATGTCAAGGTAAACCTACATTCAATACTATCGCCATGTTTTCCTGTGGATTCTGCCAAAAAAAGTGATTCACATGAAATAAAGACTGATTCTAGAAGCTCAATCTAAAAGCTCACGCAGGATTTGAGTACAGATTGGCTTGCAGCAGAACAGCAGCTGTCTTCAGTTTGAAATAGTGTCAAACAAAGGAAATGGAAAGTCGTTCTTCTACGTGTGTGCCTTAGAGGTGTGAGTCTGCTTTTTACTTTTCTAAGTGCAGCTGAGATAGGAAGAGCTTGATTTGTGTAGGTGATGCAGAAAAAAGTGTGGGCACCACTGTTACAGAAAGTAATTTCGAACTGGAAAAAAGAAACCTTTAAATTACTGCTGCTGGAGGAGGACTTAGCCAGAGAAAAGAGCATCCTGTCCTTATTTTGAAAACTTTGCAATCCCATCTTTTGCAGGTATAACTGCCAGTTATTGCACAGCTTGCCAGAAATGCAGGTAGGGTTTCCATCCAAGTCAGTGAAACGTTAGCAACCAATGTTTCCGTGCATTTTTATTCCCACTGTAAGAGGGCTCCCAACCAGTACATCTTATAAAAATGTACAATAGCAGTTGAATGTTTTGGTTTTTAGAAACTGGCAAAATCCCTTGCAGTGACTGCAATCTCCTCTTGACACAGGTTCTGAAAAACCTGGAAATCTCCTCTGTCTAGAATTGTAACAAATTGAAATTCCAATTTTGCAGAGTATTCTACAAAGTTGGCAAACTTCAAAGTCGGAAAATTTGAAATTAAAATTGCAATAAAAATTTTAAAAACTTAGTTAACCATTAAGACAGACATTTTGATATAACACACAAATATACTTCTCAAAAAATCTTATTCTGTAATTAAAAATAAGTGTTCCATTCCCACAATGAAATTTGATTCAAAAAGTGTACACTGCTGTACTAAGTTTCAAAACTGACAACTTGCTTTTCTGTGTAGTTTTTCCAAAATCAAAGATACCTTCTGATGGAAAATTGTTCTGTCAAAAATCTTCTAATCTGTTCAAGTTGTACTACCCTTTTATCTAAGCCAGAAGAATAAATGTACTTCTTTGATATGGAAATTAATTTCTAACTAGCAATAGGAAATCTCTTTCTGAGCATACAATGCTTTCATTAGTTTAGTAGTTTAGCAGTTGTGCATGTTGATGTACTTGAGCACAGTTTTCTCGGTGCCTATCAGATTTTGTGACAAGATTATAAGAGAAAAATATATATGAAGTTCTGTTTTAGTGACAAATGTTCAATTTTCTTGTAAAATGATTCTGATTTGGAATGAAAGCTAAAAAACAAAACCAAAAAAAAAAAATGCTATATAAATTCTGTATGCCTGAGAGCAGAAGCACCGTTCCCCATTTCAGATTCACATGCACAAGGCAGAGAGAATCCAAAAGCGGTAAGGTCCACCCAGCCTTGAAGTCTTGAGTTTGTTTAAAAGCACGTACTCCAGGACTTCTGCATTCCCCAGATCTCCTCCTTGGCTTTGAGCCAGACTACGAGATAAGTGGCAGCTTCTGAGATGGTTCTTTAGCATCTCAGCTCTTATTTTCTTTTCTGCCTGCTGCAGGGTAAGGCCTGGAAGCTCAGGGTGCTCAGGTGAATGTATGAAGCTGGCATGTGGAGTTGGAAAACATGGGTACTCCTGTAAATGGACAAAAATTGAATAATCTCCATGAAACACAGTTTCAGCAAACCTGTATTCTCCTACAGAAGACCATAGAGCATAGAACATTCAGTGACATCTTTTTTTCCGTGGCACAGCTGTTTTGGCAAAGCTGGCAGCTGAAGCCATTTTTTACCACAGGAGAGCTACCGCTAGCCAAATGTCTCGGTGCTCCAACTTCATCTCCTTGTCTCTAGCAGATGTGTCTGAGTAGAAAAAGCAGGACCATTTTCGAAACGCAAAATACTAAAAAATCAACGGTGACTGGGAAAGATGTACAGAGAGGTACAGCAGTGCCAGATGAGCGATCAGCTCAGGGGTTGCTGTATGTCATTGTTGACAGGTGAAAGTTAGGGCTCGTTGGGAGGCGTAAGTTCAGGTAACTAGACACATTGCTAGGTTCTAACCGATCGGTAAGAACCTGACGTAGTCAGAGGTTGTTCACTGACTGCAGCAGGAATTGGAAGAGCAAACGGAGTGTTGGGATATTTAAACCGACAGCTAGAAAATAGGGCTATGTTACGCAGAAGCCGTTATAACCAGTCAGCTGGAATATGACATTCAGTTGTGGTCAGAAGACTTCTGTATGAAGGCTCAACGTATAGTTCAGGAAGAAATAAAGAGAAGAAATGATAAAACGTCTAAGTAGAGACACACGGGAAGGATAAAGCACACGCTCATACTTACGTTTTGTTATTGTATAAGAAAGAATGGATAACGGAAAGACAAGATCAAAAGCATAATTTTGTAAAATACAAACTTTGTAAGCATGCACTGTGTGTGAATCTTATTTTCACAGGCAGGGTATAATTGAGGCCAGGATCTTAACACAGTCTTTAAATGGTGGTGTGATTTAGGACCTGGTGTGGTTTTCACAGGCAGGGGAACGAGGCTGCTGCCTTGGTTTTGGCACAATTTCAGTCACGGGGTGGGTGGGGGCGCTAGCGCCATGTAATTAGCTCTGCAAAAAGATCTTCCCTGGCTCCAGTTTTGCTCCCACCTCTGGCCCAGGCTGTGCCAACGAGGACCTCTGCAAATAAGCCTATTTAAGGGGGGAGACGCTTTCTCATCAAGCACTGGTGGGAGACATGGACAGGCTGGAGAGAGAGAGAGAGAGCCCCATCAGAGGAGCCGATGGGCAGGAGAGGGCGTGCCAGAGGAACGGGCAGAACCTCCTGAGAAACGCAGTGACTTTGAGCAAGGTTTGGCACCATGCTGGCTCGACACTGGGAGAGCGGAGCCTGGGAGCAGACATCCCCCCACCCCGCCATGGACTGGAGGCATTCGTGCTGGACTGTCTCCTGGGGGGGGTCACCACATGGCTGGAGGGAACCTGCGAGGCATGTGTTCCATGGAGCTGGAACCTCATGCAGAGGGTTAAAAGTGACGGCACCACCTGCCCTGTGTTTCCCCTCGTCCCTGCGCTGAGTAAAGCCCGGCCCAGGAAAAAGGGAGGGGTGGGGGGTAAGGTGTATTTAAAACCACGTTGTCTTCTCTTTCTCTCCTAATCTAATTGAATTGGTGCTTTGGTTGTGGTTTTCTTGGTTTGAACTCAATTGATTTTGTTTCCCCTAGTCAAGTCTGGTCTCTGCCTGTGGCCCCAAGCGTGTGTTTAGTCCTTCCTTATCCCTCACCTTGACCCATAAGTAGTTGTTTTGTTTTCTTCTCCTGGAGGAAATAAAATGACCACGTGGCTTTAGTCGCTGCCTGGGTCTAAACAGCGACAAAAGAATTAGACTTTCGCATGTTTCTTTTGACTTTGTATGATATCAAATAAAGATTCGGTAAGCAATATGCCTTTCAGGCTTAAGAGAGACAAAGGAACATCCCCAATAAGGCAGATTATTCCATAACCGTTCATCACTTTCCCCAAGGCGTCTCGTCTTGCTCTCTGAGACAAACTACTGGAATAAACCTCCGTTACAACTTGTTATAAAAGTACACCGTGCCGTTATTTTGAATGCAATGTTTCTAATGACGTTAGGCCTGGCTGTGTTTAAGAACTTCTCAGGCATTGTGACTTAAGCTTCGAGAAACATACGGGGATTCCTATGAATTCTTGCCACACCTCCTATCAAAGACATTTTTTGCTCTAGCTCATTCTCTGTATATCAGTGACACAGATAACAGAGAATACAGACAAGAAGCAATACAGAAAATCAGAAAAAGGTTTATCAGCCAAAGTAAACATAACTCAATGTACACTACAGTGACTGGCTTGACTTCATAGTCCTTCCCTATTATGAATCTTCTCCAACTCAAAATTAATTTTGACTTCTGAAATATTTTGTAAAGGCAAACGTAATTTTTAAAAGGTTGTTGTTTTTAGCACTTATTTTCTTTAAAATTAGGCTGGGAAAATAAAAATATTGTTCACCTGAAACATCAAGGGAACAAAAACATCATGAAGCATTTAAGATACTTATGATTAATTAGCAAATCTATTGATGAGCAACTGAGGAGCAGTCCGAAATATTTGAAGTGTGCTTAATTAATAGTTTTTGTAATGCCTTGTTTTTTCCAAGTTGTTTGTCATTTCAGGCTGTGAGATCAAAGATTTACAAGCTTGTTGCACTTTGCACACTGAATTCTGCAGCTGCTTGTGTGGGAGTGCTACACAAAAGCACAAACTGTTGTGGTCTGGGGCCCTTCACAGCAATAATCTCGTGTGTTACGTGTCTGGACTCAGGAAAATATGGTCTCTACCCTGTTCATGTTTCAATACTAGATACACTAAATAAAATTTGAAATGAAGTCCTGCCTTCCTGAAATCAGCTGAGTGACAATTTCATTGGTCACTTCAGTGGGATCAAGACCAGAACAGAGGTGCTCTGTTCGTTAGACTCTTGTCTCTAGTGATAACCAACTCTAAATGGGTGTAAAGACAGAATAAGCCTGTCATAACAGTTCTCCAGAATATTATCAGCCGCTAAGTTTAAGGTTTGCTACCCGTAGGTTTCATTTGATAACCTGTAGTTCTTGTATTGGAAAAGACGGTGAATGACATAACACTTTCTACTATAATACAACATAACGGAAATTAAACATCTGGCTCCTGTTTTACTCTGATAGGGACAGAACAATATGTAGTTCTGAAAGGAAAGATGCAAGTTGTCCCACGGAGTCTTAAGCTGAAATTGGTAGTGCAAAGGAAAATTTTACCCTATTTTCCTTTTATTAAAAAGAAAAAAAAGGTCTTAAAGCCTACAAGGGACTTGTTTTATTATGATCCAGAGCTTTTCTTTAGGGAGGAATGATAAAATGAAGAGTGCATTTATTGAAACGCACTGAGCCTGGACAGGAGTTCTGCTGCACACAGGGCCGTAGCACGTGCTGCACGTTTGCTGTGGGTAGCTCCTCGGTCAACACGCTGGTTCTTGCTGATTGCTTACCTGAAGGCCTCTAATTTTCCTTAAGCTTTACAAAGGCCAAAGAGGCAGATAGTGCTTTAACATTTCACATGGGTGAGCCAAGAGAATAAATTAAAGTGTTGAATCACTTCAGATCAACACCTTTAATACCTAAGTGGTTGTAGGCAGCTGATACCTTGCGCTGGCATAAGCAGATCATTAGCTGTGGGACCATGGCAGAGGGTGATAGGACAGCAGAAAAGGGAATGAACAGGCTTGTGACAAAATTAAACTGGAGTGCAAATTCTTCGATGCGTGAGAAATAGCTAAAGGTGCCATGCCATAATATTATGGCAGACCAATATGAAGTGGATACAGAAATCCACCTATGCAGAGGTCACAAGATGATACGGGTTTTAGGACTTGAATATTGTCTCTCAAAATTCAGTGGGAGTCCTTCCACCAACTTTAATGAAAACTAAATGAGGCTGCTCTTCAGCAAGGTGGTTAAGAATAAGCCTAGTTTTCAGGCACGTGAGTAATTAACTTCAGAGGGACCTGGTAAGTACCGTAGTCAACTGAGACTATATAAAATGATACACTGTCTGTTAGGACTAACCAGGAAGCAAAGACCGTATCATCTCACGGAAACACCAACATGAAAGTACCAGACTTTAGTCTCACTAATTTTTTTGCTAAACGTGCTGCCTGTGATTTCTTCATTTCGCTTCATGCAAATCTTCCTTAAAACTCTGTCTTCTAGTACTCAAATATATTGTGAAAATGTTAGTATTATTTTGACATAATTCAATATGCTCCTAAAGAAACAAAACAAAGCACATTTTTAAAAAATCATGAATTATACAGAACCCAGTCCCTACTAGCCTAAAAAGGTAAATGCTGAGTTTATGTCAGGTTGGTTTGAATTCTTAAGAAATGTCAGAACAGATATGCTTTGTAAAAAAGTTAGTGCGGGGGGGGTGGGGTGGGGTGTGTGTGTGTGTGTGTGTGTTATTTAGTGCTTGTTTTTATGCTGCCTGCGTTCATTTCTGTTGTAACTAAACAATGGAATACAGTAGCTGTAATTATTCAAAAAGGCACATTTGCAATTGTAATTCATTCTTTCACATGCAAAACCATTATCTAAAAAGGGAAAGAAATAAGCTCTTTATAGCTTTAAATAAAAAATATCAGTTAATATGATACAGCATTTTATAACTTTCAAAAAAATTAAAGGCTTTTCTTTTGATTTTGCTGGTCTTAAGTTAATTTAAAAGTATCAGCCAACTAGTAGAAACTAAATTTAAGACAGTAAGGGTGATTCTGTTATTCTTTCCTTTTTTATTACAAATTTTTTTAGTTGGAAATGCTTACCCTAGTTGTTGATTTAAAATGTTGGGACAAGACGTCTTTCTCTTACCCTGTTCAACTCTTACTGGCCAGAGCTTGTAGACATTTCATCGTAGATAGGAAGCCTTCAGCTAGCAGAAGTCAACATTTCCTACTCCATCTCTTTTTCTGTCTGTCACGGCATGCTGGTATATTAGTTTGAATGCTCTGGTTCTGCTTGTATCTATCCTGTATTAGAGCAGCTCTGAAGCTGTTCAAAAATGCATAATAGCGTACTGTTTGTTACAGAAATTCAACTGCTGGAAGCCTAATAGTTTCTAGTTTTACAGCACTGTGATTTTATGCAGTGACAGCAGCATAAAACTTGAAGAGCACAGCAGTGATGCAAGCCCTCCTCATAAATAAGTTTGTTAGAAGTAGATGCTGAATTAAGGCAGGTTATCCATCGTTCATTCAGTTTGAAGTAACAATTTCCATTGACTTTAACTTTCCATAGGTGGTTATTAAATGTAGTGGTGTCAATTTCTGCGAGTTATTTTACAAAAAGCCTGGAATTAGCATGTTTATAGTTGGGTCCTGTTAAATAACAGTGTTATATTGTTTACTAACAATCTGATCACCTGATTAGACACTATAACAATCATTTGGTTTGAGATTCTTTATTTGTGCTGCTAGTTTTAAAATATAATTACTTGGAAGTGGAAATATACAGCTTACATGGGTAGCACAAGCAATTGCTTTAGCTAACCATGCTATTCTTTTTATTCCAATACTTTTTGTTCAGAAGAGGAATAAACCTCAAAGTCTCGTACTCTACAAAGATCCTGATTTATAGTGTGTGAGGGTTTGCTTGGCTTTTTACACTCTGCATGACCAAATCTGCAAGAGCAAAACGAAGATAAAAGCTTTTTTCTCCTGAGCATTTTGTGTTCATAGAGACAAACAGTCAATTAAGAAAAAAGGATATATTTGATGGATAAAATCCAGTAACATTATCTGTCCCAGGTCAATTTGACATTTAATATGTTTTTTCCTCTTCAGCAATTTTACTACAAGGGGTAATTTAAGCAATTAAAGATAAAGACTGAACTGTTTCCATCTTGCATAGCTGGTTTTTTTACATAAGTGGTGTTTTAACGTCACAGCAGTGACGTTTGTCTATGTACATTGATGCTCCATGAAGAAGATTCATTTATATAGTAAGGGCTTTATTAAGACTGATAATGACCTCCTGAAGAATTATTACTATTTTAAATAATTTAAGGCTATCAAATTGTTGGATTCTTCTTTCCACAACTAAGAGTAAAATGAGTGGAAAGCAGTTATACCTATTTGTATGTACATATATTTTGGCAGATTTATGCAGAATTATTGAATAGCTTTGTAAATTAAATAAGAATACCTAAGCTGTCAGAAACATATCTAAGTGGTTAGCAACTATAATGATGTAGACTCATGAACAATCAATAGCTACCTGAAGTTTGATTTTTAGTTAAATAGTTTCTCTGAATTGTTGCAAATCCTTGCATGGCCAGTAGCCACAATAAGTATGTTTTTGATGGACCAGTGTGCTGAAAGGGAAAAATAAGTGTCGGTCATTGATGATTTTTTGTATTGGTTAAATAATTGCTTTATACTATTCCTGAGATTTTTTTTTTTTTTAAACTGTTATGTATAAATACAAGTCACTTCTCAAAGCAAAAGCAGAAAATTGTAATCATTGGGTTAGATTTAATAGCTGTAGTTGTTGTAGACAATCAAAACCTGCTCATTTTGAAGTCCATAAGTCTGCAAACATCTTAAGAGCTCATTCTGGATGTGATCTCTAAGCATATGGAGGAAAAGAAGAGTATCAGGAGTGGTCAACATGGATTCACCAAGAGGAAATCAGCTTGACCACTCTGACAGCCTTCTATGATGGTACGACTGGCTGAGTAGATGAGGCAAGAGAAGTGCACGTGGTCTACCTCGACTTCAACAAGGCTTTTGACACTGCCTCCCATCACATCCTCCTATGGAAGCTTAGGAAGTGTGGGTTAGATGAGTGAGTTAGAAGAGTGACGTGGATTGATAACTGGATGAATGACAGAGCTCAGAGGGTTGTGATCAGCGGCGCTGAGTATAGTTGGAGGTCTGTAACTAGTGGTGTTCCCCAAGGGTCAGTACTGGGTCCAGTCTTGTCCAACATACTCATCAATGACCTGGAAGAAGGGATAGAGTGTACCCTCAGCAAATTCGCTGATGTTACAAAACTGGGAGGAGTGTCTTGATACACGAACAGGCTGTGCTGCCATTCAGCGAGACGTGGACAGGCTAGAGAGTTAGGCAGAGAGGAACCTAGTGGAGTTCAACAGAGGCAAGTGTAAGGTCCTGCACCTAGGGAAGAATAAGCCCATGCACCAGTACAGGTTAGGGGTTGACCTGCTGGAAAGCAGCTCTGCAGAGAAGGCCCTGGGGGTCCTGCTGGGTAACAAGTTAACCAAGGTTAAGGAGCATCAGGGAGGCTGAGCAAGAGATAGACTGATGGAGCCAAACTCTGTCCTCCTTGATACAGAAATGGGACATATACTGGACCTGATGTTCACCAATGCAAGTGAGCTCACCAGTGATGTCAAGATTGGAGGCAACCTGGACTGCAGTGATCACACACTGGTGGAGTCCACAGTCCTGAGGGAAATGGGTCAGGTGAAGAGTAAAGTCAGGACCCTGAATTTTAGGAAAGCAAACTTCCAGCTCTTCAAGGAGTTAGTCAATAGGACCCCTTGGGAAATGGCTCTCAGGGACAAAGGAGCAGAACAGAGCTGGCAAATCTTTAATAACACTTTCCACAGAGAGCAAGAGCTGTGGATCCCCATGTATAAGAAATCTGGCAAGGAAGGGAAGAGACCAGCATGGCTGAATCGAGACCTGCTGCTCAATCTAAATGGCAAGAAGGGACTGCACAGACAGTGGAAGCAGGGACGCGTGTCCTGGGAAAATAGGGACACTGCCCAGTTGTGTAGGGATGAGGTCAGGAAGGCCAAGGCACAGCTGGAGCTGGAGCTGTGCTAAGAGATGCAGGGAATAATAATAAGGGCTTCTACAGGTATGTCAATCAGAAAAGGAAGGTTAAAGAGAGCATAACCCCTCTGATGAGCAAGATTGGCAAGCTGGTTACAACAGACGAGGGGAAGGCTCAGGTACTCAACAATTTTTTGCCTTAGTCTTCACTGATAACATCTCTTCTCACACCTCCTGAGTTGATGGACCGCAAGATGGGGACCTGGGGTCAAAGTCCCTTCCACTGTAAGAGAAGATCAGGTTTGTCACCACCTGCGGAACATGAACATACGTAAGTCTGTAGGACCTGATGAGAAGCACCCCAGAGTCCTGAGGGAATTGGCTGAGGTAGCTGCCAAGCCACTCTCCACGATATTAGAAAAGTCATGGCAGTCAGGTGAAGACCCTGGTGATGGGACAAAGGGAAACTTTGCATCCATTTTTAAAAAGGGTAGAAAAGAGGACCCCAGGAATTACTGACCTCACTTCTGTGGCTGGGAAGATCATGGAACAGCTGCTCCTAGAAGCTATGCTAAGGCACATGGGGGACACGGAGGTGATTCAAGACAGCCAGCATGGCTCCACCAAGTGCAAACCCTGTTTGACCAACCTAGTGGCCTTCTATGATGAAGTAAGTGCATCAGTGGGCAAGGGAAGAGCTATGGATGTCATCTACCTGGACTTCTGTTAAGCCTTTGACACAACATCCTTCTCTCTAAATTAGAGAGATACGGATTTGATAGGTAGACTGTTTGATAGATAACAAATTGCTTGAATGGCCACATCAAGAGGGTAGTGGTCAATGGCTTGATGTCCAAATGGAGATCAGTGAGAAGTTGTCGTAGTTTGGGAATTGGCGCCGTTTTCAGCTGCGGGGAAGGGGGGCTGCTCCCATCTTGTCTGGGTGCGAAAGGAGCGGTTAGGTAGAGGGGGAAGAGGCCACTACTGTTCCCTGTAATTAGCTTTGCAAAAAGCACCCTGGCTCAAATTTTACTCCCGCCCCTGGCCCCAGCTGTGTCAATCAATGCCTCTGCGACTAAGCCTATAAAAAGGGGGGGAATACTTTCCGTTTTGGCACGCTCTTTTGCTTGGAGGGGAAAGGACGAAAGAGAAGAGAGAACTAAATGAGTGGTTGCCAAGGTGAGATTCTTCCTTCAGACTGTGGCGAGTGAACTTTTAACTTTGCTGGTTGCCGGTGGGGGAGAGAAGGGGGTCCGGGATGCAGAGACCCGGGGGCCCCTCCTTGAGAAATATGATGACTTTGAGGTTCAGAACCGGGTTGGATAGGTGATGGGAGAGTTGACCCTGGGAGCAGACAACCCCTCAATGTGGACTGGAGGCATCCAGACTGTTTCTTGTGGGGGAGAGAGACCCACGTGGCCAGAGGAACATGTGTGAGGAGGGTTTTTTCTGTGGAGCAAGCTGGAACTTCATGCCAGAGGTTAACAGGACTGCGCTTCCCTCCTGTGTGCCTGCTGCCCCCTCTAGCACCAAGTGTATGTGCGGGGTGCGAAGTAGTAAAGCTGGGCCCAGGAAAAGGGGAGGGGTAGGGGAAGGTATATTTTAAGATCTCGCTGTTCTCTCTCTCTGTCCTACCCTGATTTATTTGATGATTTGTTTGTGTTTTTGTTGTGTTGAATTAAACTGATTTTGTTTCCCCTTAGTGGAGTCCTTGTTTCTTTGCCTGCAGCCATAAGTGGTGTGCTTCGCCATCCATTTATCCCGGCCTCAACCATTGAGTAGTGGTTTTGTTTTTTCTCCTCCCAGAGGAGGTGAAACTGCTCTGAGGGCTATTGTTGCCTGTGCTGGGTTCTAAACAATGACACAAGTGGTGTCCCTCACGGTACCACTGTTTAGTATCTTCATCAATGACAGACAGCAGGATCCCGTGCACTCTTAGCACCTTTGTAGATGACACCAAGCTGAATGATGCAGTTGACACACCAGAGGTATGGAATATCATCCAGAGGGACCTGGACAAGCTGGAGAAGTGAGCCCATGTGAACCTCGTGAGGTTCAACAAGGCCAAGTGTACTGTCCGGCACCTGTCTCAAGTCAATCCTCAGTATCAATGCAGGTTGGGGGATGAAGGGATTGAGAGCAGTCCTGTGGGGAAGGAACTGGGGGTACTGATGGATGAAAGGCTGACAATGTGTGCTCGCAGCCCAGAAAGAGAACCTATCCTGGGCTTCTCAAAAGAAGCATGGCCAGCAGGTTGAGGCACATGATCCTACACCTCTACTCCACTTGGTGAGACCTCACCTAGAGTACTGTGTTGAACTCTGGAGTGCTCAGCACAAGGAGAACATGAACCTGTTGGAGAAGTTCCAGAGGAGGGCCACAAAAATGATCAGAGGGATGGAACACCTCTGCTATGAGGACAGGCTGAGAGCTGGGGTTATTCAGCCTGGAGAAGAGAAGGCTCCAGGGAGACCTTATTGCAGCCTTCCAGTACTTAAAGAGAGCTTAGAAGAAGGATGGTGACATTCTTTTCGGCAGGGCCTGTTCTGACAGGACAAGGGGTGATGGTTTTAAACTAAAAGAGAGTAGATTAGACTAGATATAAGGAAGAAATTTTTTACAATGAGGGTGAAACATTGAGTGGTGAAACACCGACACAGGTTACCCAGGGAGGTGGTAGATGCCCCATCCCTGCAAACATTCAAGGTCAGGTTGGCTGGGGCTCTGGGCACCTAATCTAGCTGAAGATGTCCCTGCCCACTGCAGGGGGCGGTTGGACTAGATGATCTGTGAATGTTTTCCAATCCAAAGCATTCTGTGATTCTATTCTGTGATTCTATGAGCCAGCAATGTGCCCTTGCAGCCAAGAATGTCAATGGTATCCTGGAGTGCATTAAGAAGAGTTCTCGTCTCCCTCTACTCTGCCCTATTGAAGCCACATCTGGAGTCTTGTGTCCAGTGGGCTCCTCAGTTCCAGAAAGACAAGGAGCTACTGGAGAGAGTCCAGCAGAGAGCTACGAAGATGATTAGGGATCATCCAGAGCATCTCTTTTATGAGGAAATGCAGAGAGGCCTGAGTCTGTTTGGTTAGAGAAGACTGAGAGGGGATCAATGCTTCTGAGTATCTCTAAGTATCTAAAGGGCAGATGTCGAGAGGATGGGTCCAGACTCTTTTCAGTGGTGCCCACTGACAGGACAAGGGGCAATAGGCACACTGAACTGTTCTCTCAGTATCAGTCGCAGGCCACTGTCCATAAGATAAAAAGATGCTTGGTCTAGGTATAGTATAACTGTGTCTAGTTATGCCCGAAGAAAATCTCAGGGAAATTACCAGAAAGGTCATTGGGGAAAAAGAAAATGACACCTTCTCCTCTTAATGCTCAATGGAGGTCATCATAATCTTCTGGCAGAAATTCGTTTTACAGGTGAGTGCCTCTGCACAGGAGACTTTTCTTGAAATATCTCCCTGAAATATCCATCATCTCCATTAGCTTTTGTGGATACTGCAAATATTCTTCAGCTCTTATCCCCTTATTAGACTATAATTACTAAGTTAGCAATTACAAAAATTAAAATGTATTTTTTGCCCTGAGCCTAGGTAGAAATGTCTCTATTATTGACCTAGAATTGCCTGGTCACCTTCTTCTACACAGACAAAGATGTGCTGAATACTGTTCTAGTATCCAGCACTCTCAGTCATCCCTAAAAAATGTTCTCTATCTTAAATCAGATTCCTAGTCCTACCTCTCCTCAGGCTTTCTTACACAGTCAAAATACTTTTTAATTGGTTGAAATGCTGTGGGCTCCTGTGGTTTGCATGCAGAAAATGTTGCATGTGGAGTTCTCTGGTTCAGTAGTTCAGGTCTGTTATGCAAAAGCACCTCTGATGTTTCCCATTACAAACTGAAAAAGAAAATGCACTCAGCTAAATCTCTGTATGTATAAAGATTCTTAATATATAATTAATATGTACAATCCATGAGTTGGAAATGCTGGCTTCAGTCCTACAAGTACAGATGCTTTTTCATATGTGTGCCTTTTGTTTGTTATGCTTCAATGATTGCGTTCCTGTCGCAAAATATTTCTTGGGAATTTCTTGTTTCGTGGGACAGTTAAAAAGACTCAGTGCTTCTGTGTAATTTTCTATCCCTGTCTTGCCCACTGGTAACAAAGGGATTTACATGTTCCCTTCTAAATCATTTCTCTTGATAAATTGAGGCTGACAAATATTTTGTTTCACTTTGGAATTTGAAGAGCAGCTCTTCATACATGCTCAGCATCACTTGATGTCTGTGTGAGATGCAGAGTGGCCATGGTACTGTTCGCCCCCGTGCTGCGCAAAGTCCTTGCCACAGGAGCAATGGAGAGAACACATTTGGTTCCCTGCTAGAGTCTCTTGCAGGTCCTGGTTAGCATGTCTCGAGGAAAGGAGAGAGTGTTAATGCACTGATGG
This sequence comes from Bucorvus abyssinicus, assembly GCA_009769605.1. Classification (NCBI taxonomy): domain Eukaryota; kingdom Metazoa; phylum Chordata; class Aves; order Bucerotiformes; family Bucorvidae; genus Bucorvus; species Bucorvus abyssinicus. The sequence goes on along the minus strand of CM020024.1, from coordinate 57,494,621 downwards.
TTAAGTCCTCTGCAGTTTTTTGGACCCACTGGTAATGTAAGCCCTACCTGAAGAAAATTCCTTTTTTCTACTCAGGTTTGTACACAGGTTAACCTGTGTATGATCCATGGCCCCAGCCCCCAGAGGACAGCGATATTTTACAGGAAAACTTGCTTTCATTTCCTGTGGAGTGCTGAACATTTTGCTCTAATTAGGGAACAGAAGCTTAACTCAAAACCGTAACACTTTTGTTTATATTCACATATATATATATTCTGACAGTATTTGCTCAAGACTTACGTTCTCAGTCATGCGTCGGAATCCAGGTAGTATATAAACACAGCATGAACACACTGCCCTTGCTCAAAGAGGTTGTAAAACAAGAGATGCCAGGTTGCTACAGACAGATGGGGAAGTGGGTTAAAACGACGAGACAGAGCTGCTCAGCTGAAGAGGCTACAAAACCAGCCTACCCGTGACTTAATCCCTGTCAGGCAGCAGGAAGTTTCAAGGAGAGGTTTAAAGGAGGTTAGAGAGGAATCTCTGTGGATGTTTGCAGGGAACTCCTATTAGACGTTAGAGGCAACTTCGAAGACTGTGTATGTTTGAAAATACAGGTAGTAGCAATAAAAGTTTCATAATTTGATCAGGGGCAGAAACTGTGACAAATGAAAAAACATATAGGAAAGGAATACTGTATATATAGTGCTTTGAAAATTGGATGAAGACAAGTCAATTAAAGTTTGTGCTTAAATGGGTCGCGTAGTGGTAGTATGATCAACGCAGTGCCCTGGGAAAGTGATGCTTGCAAAAAGAGAAAATATTTGAAGGATGGAATTTGCTTTGTTAAAGCCAGACTTGAGTAGCTTGCTGGATAGCTCTTTATTGTTGTGAAAAGGCTCTCTGCTAAATCATGTGTGAAATGTAGGAAAAAATCTGTATACAATTTTTTTCTTTACAAGTGCTGTTCAAATAATTGTTCTTATTTTTATTTTCTTTCAAATCAAACATCGGTTATTTTCCTGTGTAAATTAAAATCATCAAATTAATGTTTTAGTTTTCCCCTCATATTTGTGCTCCATTATGACTAAGGCTATAACAGAGGCTTTCTTATCATTCAGCTATTCCTTCAAGATCAGCATGAATACCTTCATAGAGCTATTTTCCACATACTTTATAGGAGAAGTAGTTTTCTGGCAATCAACTTTCCATTCAGTCATGACTCTCTGATTGAAGTACACTATTTGTTTTGACTTTAGCATATTGTCTTGATTAAAAGGATTTGGAAAAGTGAAAACATCAAAATAAAAACTTCTGCAGATCACTAGAACAAAGTATTTCCACTTCTTATCTCAAAATACTTCTTTTTCTGTAGTCTTTATTTCTCAAGTATTTTAAAAAAAGTGAGTTTTAGAATAAATCAAATCAATATTTTCTTGAACTGAAGCACCTTTGCTGTATAATTTTTTTTTTTTTTTAAATTCTAACAGTTTTTTGGCCCAGTTTGTCCATCAAGTCCAACAGTGAGGCCTTTTTCAATTTTCAAAATTTATTATAAAGTACAGTATTGATCTGTCAAACATTATAGTGTGATGGTGGCTCAACTTTACATTACATGCAGAATTGCTATGTATATTGTCAAGATTCCTACTGTATCAAATATCTTTGGATACTGCCCACAGGGAAGTATAATAATTTTGATATGCTCCTTTAGCTTCAGGTTTATGTACGTACTGCATTTTGTGTGACCTAGAAGTTGTATAAAGCACTTGCATTTATCTTCTTGTCTGTCTGTCGTGAGAACTCTTATGCTACCCTCAACAATAAGAGTCCTTCATAATTTTTGATCTTCAATTCCCCACCATATGGGATATATATTAGCTAGCACTGTCAATGGAAAAAGTATAAATTTATTAGAGGACTACTATTTTAAGTATAAAATATATTTAAGAAAATCCGGCAAGGATCCACAAATATGTTTTTACAGAACTAAAGGATTTTGTAACTGATAGGAAATTGAAGCAGTGTAGACCTGAGCACTATTTCTCGTGGGTAGCCCATATACTACTAGTAACTATGCAAAAAATGTTTCACATATGGTGCAAGTCCACCTCACAGCTTTGCAACAAGAAAATAAGCACTACTCGCTTTCTTTGTTTTTAAATCATCCACATTAATTATTTCCAAATTATTCTCATATGTTGAATGCTGCAAAACCTCTTTGGAATAGCGACTTTACCCTTTTTACTATTTTTTGCTGTCTGTGAAGATGGTTTCACTTCTTCTAAGCAGTGCTCATGTGTAGAGCTGATGTAGTGGGAATAAGGAATGCCATGTCTGATTCATTAGTTGCAATTACTTATAATTATTCATTATTTATTTTGATTTATAATGGATAAAAAGAACCTACCCAGGGCCATTTTAGCATGAATGATAAATGGAGTCTCATAAAACGATTAAACTGGCAACTACTGCTTGTCTCTTAAGTGGACAATAATTAATGTAAGATTGAGAAAATTCCAACCAATGCTTGCCTCAGTCTTTTTTATGCAACTCTAATTACAAAATCTGACCAATCTTCCCCAAAGCTAGGAAACTTCTGGAAAATTTTTAGCGAATGATGAAGAAACAAATTAAAGCCTCATGTAAATTCAGGCACTTTTCTTATCACAGTCAACAAAACTTGTTTTTCAGTGTCAGCAGTCAAATCAGTCCAGAGTCTGCAGGGGACTAAAAACCTGTCAGGGAAAGGTTTCAGTGAATAACACTTTTGTTCTTGCTCAGGTATCCGTCAGAAGATCAAGAACCTCTTCTACAAGCTGGAAATGGTCTTTCATTATACTAATGTAGTATAGCTACACTTTGAATAATTAAATTCCCCACCAAGAACAGGAAAGGACATCAGCTGTTAGGATGTCAGGACATTGTTAAATACACTAATACAGTATACTAATCAATCCAGTGTTTCCTGAAAAGTACCATATTTATATATACACATATACATACTGGTATTTTTCAACAACTTATCTCAGAATTATACTGGAAGGGGAAAGTATATCCATAGTTCACATACTTTGATTCTATTGCTGTTGACCGTTTCGGTGCTACAGTATTTCAATTTCTGTCTGCCTAGTAATGATATTAACTTTTTGTCCTTTGTAAAAGGAAATCTTGGTTCCTAGGAAAGCCTTGCAAATATAAACGTAAGTAAATGCAACTGGGCTTGCGGTCACCAAGAAAGCAATTCTAATTCAGTCATCTGTGGGACATTCCTTTAGTAAGATTGGCATAATGAAGTCAGTATAGTTCTAGATAATGGGACTACAGGTATTTTTGTTCAGTAAGTCTTGCGAGAGACAACATAGCCCTTGGTGCCTCCCTGAGTCTTTCTGTTGCCCAAAGTGGTCTTCAGATGAGAACTGGAGGAGCACTCCTCAGTTCGTGGGAACACCATGTGTCCTTCTTCTCTGTCAATGTATACACATCACCTAGGTGACAGGTCATTGAAAGGTTTCTACTCAGCCACCTAGGAAGACAGTATGTCTGAAGCTTGCTAGTGAATATAAATATGTTCTAGATGTTCTATCAGCTGTAAAGCTACTGAGGGTGCCTGGTTTCCTACAGAAACTTTAATCTCTCAGATCTCTCTTCCATGGCAATAACATCTGTTCCTTCCTGGGTCTGTCTGTGACACCTCTGCAGATAAAGGATTTTGTCATGAGTCTGCAACTAGATATGTGCAGATTGCCTGGCCCAGCTGCCTTCAGATGGGGTCTGTAGCTGTTATATTCTGCCTACCTTCCTCTCAGGAATTTGTTTCTGAGAATGTAGCTGTGTCCACAGTTATCTGTTTACCTCCCCTTTTTCTAGTCTCAAATTTTATAGTATCTTTTAGGAAGTCAAAATCTCTTTAAGCCTTCTACCCCTTTGCCAATTCTACCTGAAATTGGCCCACTGGCTCAAAAGTTATTTGGGGGATGACAGGGAAAGACAAGAAAACAGCATAAAATTTGTCTCAAGACATTTGAAAATTAAGAAGTCTAACTTTTAAATTAAGAGTCTAACTTTAAATATGTATCTAACATATCTTAAAATGTGGAAATACTTATTTCTATAGTGGATAAAAGGAAAATAAGCTGTATTCAGTACACTCACAAATACGCGTAGGATCCGTTGTATACTATTTAGTCTGCAGTCTTCATCGTATTAATTGTAGAAGTAAATTTATGAAGCTCACTTTCCCAGCAGGAGTAGCACAGTATTTGAACTTTTTGTTAAGCAGCGTCTTAGATGTTTTTATTACAGTTTATTGAACAACAAGCAGGATTTTGATTAACATATGTAATGCCAAGATTTGCATAGAGTTTTTGTAAAAGTGAGGGCAAGGGTGGTGACTTATGTCCTAGAATTGTTTTAGAATAGACCCTCAGACCTCTGCTTTTTTATAGCTTCTTGCAATGTTTTCACACTTTCTGTATTCTAGGACTCCTTTGTGCAAAGGCTGATGTTGTAGACTTCTCAGTCACAGAATTTGCTGTATAGAGTAAAAATTGGAAAGCTGATAGATGTGTATTACATATATCTAAAAGCACGGATTGTAGAAGAGGTAAAAAAACCACTAATGCAGATGAGAATAGTTGGCTTTATTTAATACTAGACACACTTTTCCCCCCTTCAGAATCAAGAGTTAAATTATGCATAGACCACATAACACATTACTCCTCTCTGTGCCCTGACACTTCATCACTTAATGGATAGGTGGAACTTCAGAAATAAATTATTGCCATTTTTTAAAAAACCAAGTGTAAGAACTTGATTACCACTGCAAGACTTGTCCTAATATTAAGTCTGCAGCATGTGCTGCATATAAATGCCTGGTTTGTGTGGTAAAGGGCAAGATGGATGGCTCTGCTACCATGTGCTTACTAATTAACCAGCATTGAAGATAGCCTTGTTATGAGAGAATAGTTATCTCCAGTACAACTAGGAAGCAAATGATTTTGCTGCTTAGTCCAGAAGATGAATGCAGAAGCAGGCTGGATGCTGCTGGAAGAAACAAAAGGAAAGCGATTCACAGAAGACTATTAGGTGCCAAAGACACTTTTTCATTCTGTATCGAGAGTTTGGGCGCTATAACATTGGTAGACTTACAGGTTTTTTACTAGTAGCCCTAAACTGAATGGACAATGAGAAAGTGAAGCAAAAAGGAAGAGCTTAAGCAGGCAGTGCTGCCAAGGCCCATTAATTTTATTCTATGTAATCAATTTTCTGCTATTCTTTCAACATCTTATTTAATGCTTTCAAAACTTGCCATAACTTTTGCCTCTGCCTTCTCTTAAAATGCATACGTTTATATGCAACAGTGAAAAAAAGTTAGGGAATTGTTAGAAAATCGGTGTTTTATGATCAGTTGTGATAATTCTGTTTTGTTTTGGTTTATTTTATTAGTACAGCTTTAGCTGAAAATCAGAAAAAAGTTATACATTTCTCAGAATCTTATTTTCCTTTCTGGGGCTAACAACACATTTGTGTGTGAACAACTGTTTCTAATAAATAATTGAAGCTGCTGATCTTTTGCTTTTGAGAAGTGTCAAACTAAGATAAATGATACTGTAAGAGTACTGTGAAGCAAGACTTACATTTTAAGAAGCCAGCTATTATAATAACTTCTATTAGGGAACATAGGAGATAAAGAAATTAGCTATCTGTTGTTGGTGGGAGTAATTTGTGAGTGCTATAGTTCTCCATATTATGATTCCCAGTATAAATCACTTTATTTCCCACTGTTTCTATCCCAACCAGGTGATAAGGCTAAGTAATTGAAGATGAAATACATTTCTACTTGTGGGAAATATAAATAATTATTCTGTTTTGAAGATCACAAAGTATTAGAAAGGATATTTTAATCCTGTGAGGATGCAGAATGTAATGATAATTCCTAGAATGACTGTTGTTTTTCTTGTAAGGAGTAATGGATCCCTCAAGAAAAGACATATATAACAACTATTTTCTTTTCCAATGGGGGACAAAACAGGTCTTTTTTCCCCACAAATATCAATCAGTTATTGACAGTGTAATGCCTGGGCCACCCAGTCAGGAACACACAGCTCCTTACAGAGCAGTTATACCATATGAAGCTCCACTCATGTCAGAGAAGATCGCTATGGACACCAGGGATGTAGGGCAGCTCTTTCCAGCCTAGTGGGTTTTATTCAGTTGAATTTGTGCACAGTTTTCAATTAACACTTAAGAAGATCCTTTAGTAAATGTGTAATATTTTTAACATAATAGAGAAAGGATAAATGCCTTTAGGCCCAAGATGCTAGTTATTTTTATTTAGGAAGGATTATGGGGAAAAAGTTTGGCAGTAGGAAAATTACTCACTAACCCTGCCTATAAAGGAGAGGCACTCGATCTTCCTATGAACTCTGTCCCTTTGCTGTCACAATTAAATATCACAATCTTTTTTCATTTACAAAGGATTTTAATGCTTCTTGTATTGATATATACTCTTGAGTTACTCCTCCGTTTCACCCTGCCCTGGCTTTGTACAGCTGCTGTAAGGTTAGTAAAGATGTGTGTCCCAGCCAAAGCATCTATGTTTGTGTCCTTCCTGTATCTTGACTTCCAACAAAGGTGTGATCAACGTAAGTATCAGCCCTGCATTTCCAAAGACAGAAAACTTGGATTCATCAGTTGTAATAAGGAGCCACGATGTAGTCTATCCAGATCACAAGTTTCTATAAATAGGGGACCAAAAGAGGGGATCAGTAGCAAAGCACACAGCTGCGTCTTAGTCTAGATAGACCCTTGGATAATTTTGGCTTAGCCCTCTTGTTCTGATAGAATGGCCATAGAAATTGATGTTAATCAGTGATCAAAAATCTCCAGCAATATTTATAGTGGAAACATGATCACTCCATGTCACCGGTTGGCCAAGGTACGCCAGTCAGGGGACGTATTCTTTCCTTTCTTTAAATTAACCTCCCTCCTACTCCAGGAGAGAAAGGGTTAAAAGCAGAGATAAGAAAGAAAGTAAAACTTTGTGAGACCTCTTAAGTTTGGGAAACTAAAACAAGTTTAATAGCACCAGAAAAATATTTTATACAGAAAAACAAATGAGATGTTAACAGGTTTATATGGGATGGTATAGCAGGTGTAGTGAGGGTTAAATGCGGTTCAGGAAACAAAAGCGAAAGGACAAATAAACAGTACTGAGCAGTTTCCAAAATGGCAGTGGCCACGTGGTCGGCGGTTTCGCGGAAGCCAAGCAAAAGCCGCGGCGGCTGGAGCAAACATTGCGATGCCGCATGTAAGCAGGAGCCGTGCTGAGCCGAGCCCATTTGGTCGTGGGTGTTAGAGAAAGGGCAGCGAAGGAGCAGCGGCTCCGGAGCACGCCGGCAGCAGGAATGGCGGCCGTGGCAGTAGGGGTCTGTCCCAGGCGGTGCAGAGCAGCAGCAGGTCCAGGTGCCAGTGAAGAAGAAGGAGGTCTGGAGCCGTGGCGATGAGGTCCAGGCAGGCAGGGCTGGAGCCAGTGCAGGGACGTGCGGTACGCCAAGAAAAGCAAAAGCCCCAAGTGAGAGAAAAAGCCAAGGGCAAAGCATGGAGCCAGTCCCTGGAAGCCCCCGAGCCAAGCCCCTGAAAGTGCCCGCTGAGCCAAGCTGCAAGCCCCCGACGCCAGCCCCGGTGCACGGCTTTTAAAGGGACAGGGAGCCCGCCAGAGTTTTCACAGCCAATGAGATATGCGAATGTAAATGGGAGGAATTCGTAATGATTGGTCATTTTAAAACAAACCATCCAGACAGGGAAAACTGGTTTTTTTCTAACCTGGGACACTCCATTACTATCTTTGACTAAAGTTTATAATTGTTATGCGATTTCTAGATAGCTAAGCTATAAAATGGCAAGCTCAGAAGTGCTGCAAGTGCAGGTCGCATGTCATATAAATATTGTTTAACTCCTGAGAAACAGCCAAGAGGAGAAGGGAGAAAAATGGTTAAGAGCCCTATGAGTTGGATGAAGAAAGGCTTCCAATCCTGAAGATAGGCAGTTCATGCAATAAAGACAACAAGAAGATGCAGTCCCATCCTTTTTAAGTCAGATATCTCTCTCACCCCTACAAGTATAGACAGCCAGTGTCAGTGATTGTTGTATGTCTCCTTGAGCTTTATTGCGCATAGCCTTTTACTGTGGATGTGCATCTACTGGGATGTGGGTTGTACCCACACTTACTACTTTACTACTAGTACTTCTGACCTCCTTCCCTGTCTGGCAGAGAGAAGACCCATGTGTGAGGAATGACAACCTGGGCTCTGGGGCTATTCATTTCAAGAAAGATTGAACTCATAATTTTATGTCCTAATCCGTATTTTGAGTGAGTGTGTGCTTCTCTCTCCATGTTACACTTATGCCGCCAGTGGGTTAGAAGCGGAGAAGTCATGACGGATAGCTCACTGGAGGGAGATGAGTCTCTTCTTACCTCCAGGGAACTTAGGACAGGCACCACTGGGTTCCAGGTCAGTCCCATGAACAGGAACATATTCTACTTAGGATTACTTTAAACAGAGAAATAGCGCTGCAGCAGCAGCCAAGAGCCAGTTCAGTGCCAAAAACTTTGCCAGAATTGTGTTTCCTCATGCTCCTTCTGGTTGTCTGGCTCTTGACTACTCCATGCATTGCAACCTACAGTGTAGCTGAATGGAAAACCCATTCACCCTGAGTTAGAAAGTGGACTATATTGGTCTAGACCTAGATGAATTAGAGGTATTTAAACAGCAACTTAGATAGACAGATTTGGTTTGTTAAATGAGTATGGAATGATGACTTCTTTTCCACACCTGGAAATGCACCTACCTGAATGGGATTACACCAAGTAGCTGCTGCCCACACTCCCTCTCTTCTTTGTCAATGATAAGGAACTGTCGACTCCTGAGCGGGCGGTCTAATACCTTGATAAACTGATGAATTAAAATTTACTTGTATATTTAATCTGCTTTTCTAATTTCACCAAAGTTTTATATGATGTCCTGTATTAGCAGGTTAAGATTAGATTAGTATAATCTATTATAGTAAAGGATTCATATAGAGAAAATAATCAGGAATTTTTAGTAGCTGTATGACACGCTAAACAGTTTTAGTCATAGGACTCTAAGGGAAAAAAAATGTTGATACAAAGGAAAGCAGAAAACAAAACAATTAGGGGACTGTTTTTAATGCAGGGAAACATTTTACATATTTTTTTTTAATTATTTGTATATACGAAACAGCCATTGTGTAATGAAACACACATAGTAAATCCTGTAAATCTCACATAGACTTTTGTGTATGTTCCTTCCTACGAATACATTTCAGATAACTGATGCACAAGATTTTGGTTCTTATTTCCTTACACAATTGCGAGGCTAGCGTAGTAGGGAATCAAACATGTGATTCCATTAATAATACCAGTGGAGTAAAAGAAAAACCCAAGGAACCAGGTTTTTAAAGTTATTTAGGTACTCTTTGCTTGCAGTATGGACCAGAAAAAGCCATTGGTAACTTAAACCTGCCCAGTTTCTTTGACATTAGTAAAGTTGCACAGGCTAATATTGGCAGTAGAGTTACATCGTTTTGCTAAAAAAGGCCAGCAAATATCCTTTTTGGCCTGCACATTAATCTTTATTATTGAAGTCATTCCAAGTCATTGTTTCTAGAAATCTGAAAATTGTGTTCCCTCACTGTATGGCTGATGATCATAACCAAAAGAAAAATCTAGGGCAACTGACAACTCTGTGAGTATATCTGGGTAGTGCAGGTGAAGCTTCACACCTGTTGAAAGAGATTGGTTGCATTATTCTGTATGATAACCTTGAACAGAAATACGTATTAAAAACCTTTCCTTTAAATTAGTTGGGGGGTTTTGTTTGCAAATTGTACTAAATTCCCTTCCTTTAGGCTCGTATGAGAGTTCCAGAAGATAAGCAAAATGTACAGAACAATCCCATGTAACTCATAGGTCAAATTGCTTAGTACACAGCTGTAAGGAATTAAAGGTGCTCACTAATCATGGTGAAAATTATTATTGAAGAACTGTAAAGATTAGTACAAAATAGAACAGAGGCACCTGACAGTAATGAACACTATACTCACAAATGACATCATGAGAAAGAGCCACTGTCTTGCATTCTTATGCATAGGTAGCTAGATAGTTACAATAAATATTTTTCATATTTGTCAAACTAAAATGCTGTGGAGTTTATTTTTAGACTATTCATGGTTTATTTAGAATTAAGACCTATAATTTCCAGCAGCTGTCGTTCTCAGTATAAGGATGCCAGTGCTTGTGCCCAAGTGGCAGTCTTATTAACAAAAGCTCTGATAATTTGCGTGTCAGCATAAACGTACTATAAATTGTCTTTTGCTGTAGTCTAGATAACATTTTCAAAGACTGTTGCTATCTTGGGCAGAGGAGAAAATTCTTAAAGAATGGTGTGTTGGGACATGTAACCATGGTAACTAGAAAGCCGACTTGCTATAATTTGTTGTAATTTAAAAAATCTAATACTGAGTTACTTTTTACTTCACAAAATAGAATAGAATCTTTAATAAAGAATCTATACTAAAAAGTGGTGTGCTTCTACCTAGTGTTGGAACTCACTGAAACAGTATTTTTGGAAAATAATGTGGTTTATCTGTATTATTTAAGTTTTTGTTTTCAATTGTAAGTCAAAAGATTTTATCACCATGAGACTACCTATGAAGTTAAGTTAGAATATACTGGTCTTCGTCCCTGCTAGTGAGTGTCTAGGAAATATTTGTATGGGGCACTTTTAATAATGCTCTAGTGACAATACTGGCTGTGTGTGATTGCATGTTCTCCTTCCACAACTGACAGTGCCCTATCTTTCCATGCTGTTGTTATATTTTCACTTCATGCAGTTGTTTTGCACCAGTACCTAAAATCTAATTCCAAGATAGCTAGGAAAAAAACTAAAATCTAACCCTCAGAGTAGCCCTACCTCCGCAAGTGCTGTTCAAGGGAGGAATTCCTGCAAATCAAGGCTCTCACAGAAAGGTGGAAAGAAAGGAAACAGAAATGTTAAGTCAGTTCCTCCCAGACTGGAAGTAAGAGTTGCTCCCTTTAATAAGATTTTAGAATTGGAGAACTTTGAAGTCAAGGATTAGCAACCTCCCTCCTTCGGGATTTAAATAAAGTAGCTAATTAGCCCCCAATAGAGAAAAGGAGTCCCGTGAAGTTGAGCTTTTGGCTTTGTTTTATGTTTCCGTGACTTCTGAGGATTATGAAGGTTTTGTTTTGGAAGTAAAGGACCGTTTTGTGGGAAACTGTAACTTGATGGGATTCCTGCACAGGCTGATTAGGGTCTGTGGTGTCTGTGTGCAGAGGTTGACCAAGTGCAGATTTCTAAGAATTAAGGCCCAGATACTGAAAGAAAATGACTTCTGTCAAATGCTTTGATTCTCAGTGCTTGCTGAACAAAACATACATTCTCCATATAGCTTTCAGTTACAGTAATTGCCTTGTTCAAGTAAAGACATTTTTATATTTTGCTCATACTTCCAAGGCAAGGATGACATTTACTGTTAAATCTTGATGGAAAGACAAATTACAGACTTTTATACTATCCCTTTCTCTAACATCCATTGCAAGATATCTCTTCTACTGCAGCTGTGAAATACCAGCCTGTTTTAGTATCTGAAGTTCCCAGGTGGGCTCAGGCAACAGATACGACCTCCTTAATCCTAATATTTGCAAATTTAGTGAAAAAATTTTGAATACAATGAGTTTAAAAAAGGGAGAACTTCATATCACTGTCACGTCCACATCTGTAATTGATGACAGTTTCAGAAACCACCATTAACTTAGAATATCAAAAATGAAATGGAGAGTTTTCACTATCAATCAAAATTTCAATATTGGAATGAATTAAATAGTTTTGGTGTTGAAATCTCTCCATTTGAAGAATCACACAAAAGGCAACCTATCTTCATATAGAATTTATATGCTTTAAAGCATCTTTCTATCTGAATTTATGATATAAACTCAGGAAGATCGGTTTCTATGAAATACATCTAGATTTTATGAAAGAGTCAAAATGGAAGAAAACGAAGTGATACAATCAATGCGAATCAATCAGCCTGAAGGTAGAAGAACTCAGAATATCTTCTACCCATATTTCTACTTGTCAAAATAAAACACTTTCTCCGACACAGTTTCATTTGGGATCTCCTTACAAATGACCTTTGAAGTGTAGTTCAATCTCATGTATGACTTCCTGCCAATAAATATATTTGAAAATCAGTATGTCTGTGAAAGAAAATTGTGAATAGGATTTCTCCTGCAGGTGCATATCTGCCATTCTGCTGTGTTCTAGCTTTTCTTGGAGGTCCTCTTGGAGTTCCAGGTTTATTATGTTGTTTCTAAGGAAAAGGAAATTATAATCTTGAGACAGCTCAAAATATCGAACTGGTTTAAAAATAATACTCCCTTAATAAAGAGAGACCTGAGTCAAAGGGTAATTATGTAATTAAAAGGCACAAGAGATAAGACTTCAAAAGTTCAAACTTAACGGTTGAATCTCTGATTTTTGATAAGGGAAAATTAATTTTACATGAATGTAGAAACTTACAGAGAACAATTTAAAAGGAAGAAAAAATAGTCTCCATTATTCTTTTTACAATAATAGCTGAAGTTCCAGGTTTGGGTTTTTGTTTTGGTTTATTTTTTTTTTAAACCATCTTAGTCTATTTTTAAGCTATTCTTATTTCCTTTCTGGTTGCATGGTTAATTTAAAGTGAAATTGTTATAATTTCAAGTCAAATTGCCCTTCTTTTCTCTATCATGAGAAAGTCTCTCTGTCTCATATAACCTTTCTCCAAAAGGAAGCTTTTACATTACTGTGTTTCACTGACAGGTCTGGCTTCATACAAACACATCGTTTGAAAGAGCAACAACCAGATCCTCATAAACTACTGAAAGTACAGATTTTTCTACAATTAGAGAGGAAAAAGGTATTTTCTATAAATAGTGTGCAAAGAATTTATTTTTTCTGCTTCTCTTTGCCAGAGTATGTCTTGGTCCTGACAATATTGTACCTGAAACAAAATGCACTTGCATAATCTTCTATACTAGATTTTATCATAATTAGTTTCACGAATGATAATCAATTTAAAGTTCAGTCAACCAATTATCCCCTTTTCTCAAAGTCTGGGTGAAAAGTCTCAAAGTCTGTTTGAAAAAGCTACTAGTGTCTCCACAGGGTGCTGTCTTTGCTGCTCTGTTTGAACCAAACCACCATCCTCCTTCCCTCCCTCCTTCCCTGACTCCCTTCATCCCAGTTTTCGGGTGCCAATAACCACTCAAAATCTATGATGTGTTATCAGTAAGGTGAATATCAGAAATAATACAGGTGAGATAAATGTGCATAGTAGGAGAGGAAGGTTTTATGGCAGCACTGTTTTTTGTAGATGTGGACAAGATATGTGGGAAAGGAAAGGTCAGGTAAGGTGGGGAAATGTGAACTCAACAAGAAGAGGACTGGTCAGAAGATAGAAAAGTAGATCAGGAGGATAGAGGAAGAAGGCATGAAGCATAAGGAAAAAAAATCAGCAACAACAGGAGTGATTGGATGACATGGGTGCTCAGCAAGTCTACAGATGGCTCTACACTAGGGAGAGTAGTTGAACCAATGGGGGAAGGGCTGCCCTGCAGAAGGACCACAACAAATTAGAGGAACGGATGGACAAATCTCATTCAAGTTCAACAAAAGAACTGTAAACACTTGCTTCTGAGATGGAATAACCAATGCAGCAGGACAGTCTGGGGACTGATTGGGTAGGAGCAACTCTGTAGAAGAGGAGCTGGAGGTTCTGGTAGGCCAAACTGAGCATGGTTCAGCAGAGTGAGTTTTTGGCAATGAAAGCTAACATTATATTAGTAGCCCTCTATACTAGTAGTCTATATTAGCAAGAAGTGGAGCCAGCAGGTCAAGGACAGTGATTATTCTTTTCAGCAAAGGACTGATGAAATTACATCTTGAGTACTGGTTTCAGTTTTGGGGCTTTCAGTGCAGTAGAACCATTGACAACCTTGAGAGAGTCCAAAGGAGGATCACCGAGACTGTTACGCAGCTGCAGCACAGGACGTGCAGAAAAGGCTGAAGGAGCTGTCCTCGTTTAGCCTGAAGAGGTGGAGAGATGAGGATGGGGAATATAATTCCCCTTTTCTGCTCAGAAATGCAAATTACAGACAGGAACAGGCTCTGTGTCACTGTGAAAGAAGAACAGTTGTGGGTTGCACCAATGGAAATTACAATGAGTTATGAGAAAAATGGGTCTTACTGGGAGTGGTTTGACAGTGGAGCAAGTGTTCATAGAAGTTGTGGAATCTCCACCCTTGGAGATTTCCAGAAGTCATCTGAAGACTGCTCTGTGAAACCCGATTTAACTTTGAAGCTAGCCATGCCTTGAACAGGAATTTTGTCTAGATGACTTTCAGAGGTCCCTTACAAATTAATTTGTCCTGTATTTCTGTGATCCTGTCTTTCTACGTAAAAAAAATTTTAAAAAAAGGAAAAGAAAAAGGAAAAGAAAAGAAAAAGGAAAAGGAAAAGGAAAAGGAGAAGGAAAAGGAAAAGGAAAAGGAAAAGGAAAAGGAGAAGGAGAAGAAAAAGGAAAAGAAAAAAGAAAAAAGAAAAAGAAAAAGAAAAAGAAAAAGGAAAAGGAAAAGAAAAAAGGAAAAGGAAAAGGAAAAGGAGAAGGAGAAGAAAAAGGAAAAGAAAAAAGAAAAAGAAAAAGAAAAAGAAAAAGAAAAAGAAAAAGAAAAGAAAAAGAAAAAGAAAAAGAAAAAGAAAAAGAAAAAGAAAAGAAAAAGAAAAAGAAAAAGAAAAAGGAAAAAAGAAAAAAAGAAAAAGAAAAAAGAAAAAGAAAAAAGTTTTTTTTGTTTTTTAAAGTATATCAGTTGTGATCACAAGCTGTTACTCCATATATATAAGAATTCCATAACTCTGTCAAGTCAAGGGTGCAGACTTTGTGTGCCTTTGTATTTTTGATGTTCTGCAAAGCAGTAATTGGAAAACCTACATTTCTATGATGGTCCATTTTAGTATCCCTTGCCTGAAGTGTTTAGCTATTGTAAGCAAACTGCACTCTGCCCAGAGCACACTGACCGAATACATAATAGATGTTTTGCTGGCCTACTATTTGGCTATAGTGGGCAATTTGGTATTCTGACACTGCACAGTGGCAGCTGCACAGCCGGCACTGCATTTCAGGGAGGTATTTCGTGGACAATTTTTTGACCTACCAGCATTTTTCTGCAAAAGGTATTAACTTATGTCTCTACTTTGAAACCTACCGCACAAAAATAGAGATGAACTTTCATCAAGGAAGTATATAGAGGCATCTGATTCTCAAGTTGTGGTAATATCTACACATTACTGGTGCTGGCAATTTGTCAAGCTGACATCAGTGAGTCCATGCACACTGTGGACTAATTGGCTGTAAAAGTGTGTCTATAATGAAAGCAAACTAGTTCACAACTTTTTTCTTTTTTTTTTAAATACCTGCTAAATTGCTATTCATGTAGAACCGTACAAGTGCTTCTGACTCATTCACATCCTTAGTAGGTATCACATATGTACTCTTTTCCAAACCATGCCATTTCCTGGTCTGAGAGGAGATCATTAGTGCTTAGGAGTATATATTCTTTGGGGAAATGAATATGGTTCTGCCAGGGGGAAAACAGATTTTGTAGTATTGTGGACTAGTTTCCAGAGGACTGCTGTATAATAATAACTCAGTGCTGTGTATTGCTTCTGGTGAAATTCTACTGCTCCAAGCTCCATTCCGGCACTGATTTGGTTGGAAGGTTTTCCCTAGCTTTCAGCACTCTGTTGTCCTAAAATGATGCCATTCAAATGTGACCTATCAAAGTTTTATTGTTCTTAGTCTAGGAGACGCATCGGCATGACTTTGATACCGTATACTCTGAGACATTTAATGATGCAGCGACTTCACACCCTCAATTAGAATTCTACTTCCATATAGAGAGATTCCCTGAATTGTCATACCCTCAAATTACATCTCCTCTGTTACGTAAATGAAGTGTGAAAATCACTTACAGATCCCGCAAGATGCTCTGCTGTACAAAGAGCTGCTCATAAAATTACTGAATGGAATGAATGGATTAAGAACATTCACACTGTTAGTTTCAGTGGAATAAATCTCCATGCTTTTTTATTTTAAGTTAATCAGCACTTTGTACTGCAAGACAAAAATCAACAACTCTGTTCACTAAGCCTCTATAGTAGGAATCATAATGCCAAAGAACTTTCATTGCCATGAATAAACTGCTGAACTTTTAGAGATGCCAAATTGCACTTCCTAAGTATGTACTATTTCTGTTCTTTTTAAAGGGAACATAGAGGTTTATTAAATGATGTATTCAAAAGTTTAGAGTTTAAAAAGTTTCACAAATAATCTAAGCCATGTTATTCATTCTGTCTAAATTGTAGTATGCACTCTGTATGAGACATCTTAATATACTCCCACACATGATATTACCTTTTGCTGAAGGTGGCTGGATGCCATAGTGTGATTTTTTTTCAAATTACATGTCTTAATAAAGAAATTGATTTTCGTTTTGACTTAATGCACAAAAAACCCATACTACTTTGTGTTTTATCCCACAACACTTAAGCAAGTATGAAACATTTTTAATTGAGATAGAAGACACACAGATGTGAAACCGTAATAGAAGCATTTGTGCGACATGCTACATGAAGTGCCTCTCATAACTATTGTACCTTATAGATATTGTAACTTTTCAGCCGTAATGTGTGTTTACAAACTGTAGGCAGCCTTTTGAAAAACATGTACCTGCTAGTTATTCCTAGCAGAAGACAGTGTAACATTGATTATGCATATGCAAAAAGCACAATAAACTTCAATTTTCTCTAATAAAGGCTCATAGATGTGCTGCACCAGTATCAAAACCTGTAGAATTATGAATAAATGATTCTAAACAAGTATTGTGTGTCTAATACCAGTTGTATCAAAGGGCTGAGGGCTTTTAGGAATTTTAAGCCAAGATATGTTTATGGCAACTAAGATATTCTGGAAATACTATGGGAGTTGGCATAATTTCCACTTCACCTGTGTGCTGTATATCCCTTATCACCCCCGTCTTCTAGAAGTGAATGTTTCCCTTGTCAAACACCTTGAGACTAAATCCCTGTTTGGGCTCTCAAGCAGATGATACTTCTGCTGTCAGTCCGTACCTTAAGCCACAACATTTAAGAGCAGGGAAAATCTACACCGGTTTCTTGCATTCATCCAGAGCGCTTCCAGTGCTTCACTGTTGTAGTTGCTTTTGTGGCAAGAATTGATCAACCCATGTGCTCCTTCCCCATTCCTGAACTCAGCAAACAGTCTTTGCGGAACTCCAGCAGATGGGCCTATTCTGTTCTGACGACGCATGTGGTCTTATAGACCATTTTATAGCTTGTGCTTGTTCAGTTTATACCTTAATAGATACAATAGCTCACCCATGTAGTTCACCTCTGCACTTCAAAAAGGTGAAAGGTGTTGTGAAAAATAAGGAACTAGAAAGAACGTGTGGCCAAATGCCTTGTTTTCAGTGAGACCATGGGAGATTTATGCCTGCTGATGTATACCTTTTATCTACAGCAACCCCAAATAAAGAATGGTATATATTCTCTTAAAACTAAAAAACACTGGATTATAGTCTATTAAAATATGTTATCTTGGTATGACTTAGAGTCCTGAGCTCTAGTTGGATCCCTTTGCTTGATGTACAGAATTCCATTCTGCCAGCCCTTTTGGGGAGAGTCTCTTGAGATGTGGATTAAACTCATTGTGTCACAAAAAGCCTTAATAATTTACAAAAGCCATTAAACGTTACTTAAAACCACTATTTTTTACAGACCTATTCAGGACCTATCAATTAAATCGTAGTCAGTGTGCTTGCTTCTGTGGTCAAATGGAAGTGTACTTCGTGAGGAAAAGATAACAATGCTAGGGAAATCTGTGCAGTAGATATAAAACAAAGAGATTTAGAAGACAGTAGCAGCTAATAAAGAACAGAACAGGAATATAAGAAAAAAATATTCAGGCATCAGCTTTTGAGAATCTCACCTCAGATATGCCAAGCAAACAAATTTGCATCTCTGTCATTCAAAATATTTTAAAGTATTAAAGCAATCTTCTCCTGTTTGCAAACAGAACAAACCACTGTGCATAAGTTCCTGCACATTCCCAACTCTATTGTTTGAAATAATGTCTTTGAGAATACAGCAAAAATGGATTAGGCATCTCTTAATTAAAGCAAACTTTCAGTGAAATTATGTTTTGACTCTGGGTTTTGTGATAGCAGGGCTGTGGGCCAGGATAGAGGTTTGGGGGTTTAGTAGTTCTGACAGCTCTGTAGTAGCTACTGTAAGCTCTGATTCATTCTGCTTTGCTAGTAGGGATGTACTTCCATCACTTGATTTAAAAAAAATAGTCCTATAATTGGCAGCATCAATTGTCTGGGGTCTGAGAAGGAGGAATTTTAAATACATGTCTTCAGGCTAAAAGGATCCTCAATGTTTATTCCATTCTAACAGAGATACACTTAAGGAGCCTTCATTCTAATGTTGTGTAAGTTTTACCTTTTTTATTATATGCTTATTTTTTTGGGTGTTCAGAATGCATTCACGGTATGAGCTAAAAGCTCACAGCCTTGATTGCCATCATGTATTCTGCTGTTGAGGGATAGAGGAAGTTACTGGGAGGCTGGGGTGAACACTCTCTAGATTGCTGTAGATCTCCTTAATATTTTATTCTATACAGATATGTCTCTTGCTTTCAAAAAGGGCAATAATTTTTTTCATATTTAACCTCTAGACCCATACAGTCTGGTGTCTTAAAGTCAGGAAGTGCAAGGACACACACGGGGGAAAACCCCATCGATACTGCATAGTTAGGAGAAACAGCATTTATTGTAAAACAGCTTCTTGGGTGCTCTCCACCATGCTGTGTGGCTGTGGCAGGAGTAGAAGAGAGGAGCTGGCAACCTTTGCCTTCCTCCCAACTGTCAAAATCCTCCTACACCTTTGTGTTTTCACCAGAACTTTCTACCACATACTCACCCATCATTCAGCCTCTGCAGCATATGTCTTTCTGTGTATAATGGAGTTTTCTTGGCTTACTACGTCTTTTCATGTTTGAAGCAGAAGTACCAGCTTTTCTACATTTCTAGAACAATTTTGACAGCTGTAAAATTCTATCAATTGCAAGAATGCACAATAGAATCCGACCTGAATCAGTGATGATCCCTGTGTACATAGAGAGAGAAAAAAATATGCCTATTTAAATACCAAAATCTTTGGTAAAATGATGTGAAAGGACAAAGCAAAAAAAAGTAAAATTATATAGAGTAAAAGTCTTTTTAACCTTTAATCCTATAACTGTATTTCTGTATTTTAGTTGTGTCACCGGTTGACCAAGGTACGCCAGTTATGGGACGTAACTTCCTCTCCCTAATTTACCTCCCTCCTGCTTGGGGAGAGAAAGGGTTAAAAGCAGAGCTAAGAAGAAAGAAAAAGTTTGTGAGACCTCTTAAGTTTGGGAAACTAAAACAGGTTTAATAACAGTAGAAAAATATTATATACAGAAAAACAAATGAGATGTTAACAGGTTTATATGGGATTGGAAAGTTGATCTAGTGAGAGTTAAACTGCAGTTAGGGAAACAAAAGAGAAAGGAAAAAATCTAGTGCCAAGCAGTTTCAAAGCGGCGGTGGCCGCGTGGTCGGAAGGTCCGCAGAAGCAGAGCGGTGAGGGAACTGGGGTTGTTTAGCCTGGAGAAAAGGAGACTCAGGGGAGACCTTATTGCTCTCTACAACTACCTGAAAGGAGGTTGTAGAAAGGTGACGGTCAGTCTCTTCTCCCAAGTAACAAGTGATAGGACGAGAGGAAATGGCTTCAAGTTGCACCACGGGAGATTTAGGTTGGATATGAGGAAAAATTTCTTTACAGAAAGAGTGGGAAAGCATTGGAACAGTCTGCCCAGGGAGGTGGTGGAGTCCCCATCCCTGCAAGTGTTTAAAAGATTTATAGGTGTGGTGCTGAGGGACATGGTTTAGTGGTGACATGGCAGTGCGGGGTGAACCGTTGGACTCAATGATCTTAAAGGTCTCTTCCAACCAAAATGATTCTGTGATTAACCTGGTGAGTTATATGATAATTTTCTGTACTTTGAATTTAAATAAAAGTGAAAGATTGGGCACACTTGTTTCTTACATGGGAAAATATATATCAATGCCTCTTAGGAATAAAATTATGTCAATTAACTACTAACTATATAACTGAAAATATATAATGTCAATAAACTAAATTGTGAAAGGTCCTTCTGTGAGCTCTATTTTTATCTGTAGAGACATTTATAGATAAAAGATATATTGAGATAAATCTAGATATCTATATATCTATATCTAGAGATATCTGTAGATCTCTATCTATAGAGAATTACTGTGCAAGAGCCTAATATTAAATCAAGATTAATGTAACTCCTAGAGTTGCTATTTTGCTGTCTAGTTTTGCTGGTTTTATTAATTTATTGTTTTCAGTATTTTTTAGTGGTCCCAGTCATGGCTTATGATGCTCTGTGTGAATATGAAACAAAATTATGGTCCATGCCCTTTAAGTCTGACCACAAGTCAGGAAACTGCACCATCAGAGATGAAAGAAGAGGCAAATCTGATGAATGTGACAGGCAGTATGTTAATAAATTCATTGTTATCAAATTTTATGATGGCTCCTTCAGAACAAAGAAAAATTTTATGAAAGCACATGAAGGAAAATAATAAAGCAGTTCTGCATGTGTTTACAAGGAAATCTTCCAAACTGAAAAGCAAAATAGGAGAAAAGAAACAGATGTTTTTAAACATAGCGAATGGATGGAGGCTTGGATCATGAGTTAATCAGTGGCAGAAGTCACTCTTTGCAGCTGGTGAAAGAAGAATGGCCTTGACGTTTGAGGCTGATATTTGAGTCAACAATGAAGGACAGACAACAAATGGGATGGTCTGAAATGAATGCCCCTGACCAACTCACTGGAAACAAAGATCCTTGAAATAGTATTATGCACAGATATAACAGAGCAAGAACACATGCACCTAGGCCAGAAAAAAGGATGGCACTGTGACTGAGACTTCAGATGACAGAGAACTTAAAAATTTTTAGATGCATGTGCAGGTGGAAAGGAAAAAAAAAAATGTAAGATGTTATGCAGTGAGAACTAGCAAGGTTAAAGCTAAGTAACTACGACTGACAGGCATTTGCCGGATACTTGTTGATTTACTATCTTAATGATTTTAAAGAACTAAATGACATGTTCATGAAATTCATATATAACGAAAGTTCACAAAACATGCAAACATATTTAGGGGAGAAAAGGTATCCAATGACTGGAAGAACTAGTTAGTGAGAAAATACAAAAAAGCAAATGTAGTGAAGCAACATTGTTTGCAAAGTTCTGCAGTATTAGAAAAAAAATGCTCATGCTCATTAGAAATTTAATAACTTTAGGTCAAGATATGTGACAGAAACGCAGAAAAGATTCAAAGGTCAATATGGGAGTTTGTTACAGATTGCCACTGCTGGTCCAATATTGTTGGGAATATTACAGGAATATACGTGCTTTGGGAGCTTAGAAGTGGCCTGATTAAAGAACAATGCTGTAAATTATAATAGGTTTTACATATTTTGACACTACGTGATCAACGTATCAACAAAAGAGTACTTTATGTTGTGCATTGGAAAGTCATTGTATTAGACCTGTGGCTTAAAAACAAACCTGCATGTGAGTGTTCCTTAAAATGGTTAAGAAAACCTAAAATATATGCAAGGTTCTTAAATTTTAGAAGAGGAAATATTAATAATTATGTAGACTGTCTAGTGAAACTAAGTGGAAGAAACAGTTCCAGAATTTAAAAATTAAGAAGGCTTAGAGTTTCTTTAAGCACTATAGCAAAAGACACTTGAGCTAAGGGAAAGTACTTAATAAGAAATAGTTCAAGTTCACGACATAAATAATTAGCTCTTCTTTTTTTAAAGAAATTGAATGTAAGCAGATAGCTTTTTTTTTTTTTTTAACCAATCAATGTGAAAGCTACATATTGGAATTCAGCACACATTGGGAGTTTAAGAATTCCCAAATATCAAGCCAAGCTACATCATACAAAAAGTAATCAAAACAAGAGGACTTTGGCCATACAAAATTGGAAAGGAAAGAGGAACAAAAAGGGTCTTTATTCTAGGACCAGGCCGATGTTAAAAATGGTTTATTTGCCCCCAATTCTAAATGAAAATCTTGTCAAAACTTTTAGTAAAGGCAATGGTATGGAACATGAAGAAAATTATGAAAATGAGGATATGGAATGTGATTTACTGCTTCACAGGAGAAAAAATGCTTAGAAAGTTCTAAGTGATCCAGATGGGACAGATGAGAGATTCTTCATTCCAGAATTTTGAAAAAACCACATTTGAAAACACAGGTCTGTTTGATCAACTTATCCCTGGTCAACCTTTCCCAGCTGATACCATATACTCGGAGAACAATGGTAAAGCCTGCACTTAGAATTTAGAGGCAGACAGTCCGTGCTCTGGTATAGTGGGTTCATCTGGTCTTAATAGCATGCACAGTTCTAGAAGAAATTTCAGCTGAAATGTATGAAGGCAATTAGAAATGGGACAAAACACAACATGTTTTTAACCGCAATATTTCTTTGATAAATGCTTTTCTAGGCAAATGAAGTGCAGTAAAGCTCATCTATTTGGACTTTAGTTAAATATTCGATTCAGTGCCAAAGAGTAAATTAAAAATAGGATTACTTCAAGAATTTTAATGTGCTGCAAGGAAATGAGTAAAGGGGAGAAGAACATGTCTGATAGTAAAACAGATAAGATATACTGGAGGGGGAGGGGGATATTGCAGGAGAATGTTCACATTGGTTTGTAAGGTTTCTTATTTAATGTTTTCCTTAATGACCTTAGTCCAAAAGGGAGGAGGTTGTCATTGGTATTTGCCTATGGTACATGCTTAGAGGGCTTTTGTCAATTCAAAGAAAAACTGCCATCGGAAAAAGAAAGAATTGGGAAAAAAAACGAAGACGACAATGTAAATAATAAGAATGGGAACATGGAATTAAATTCATTAGAGCAGTGGATAGTCATGGACTGTTATGAATTTATACCAAAAACTAGGAGCTATTAAGTAGGTGAAAAGGAAAAAGTGTTGGGTGTATTAGATGAGCGAATCATCAAAATCATTCAGACGTGAAGAAAGCCAACTCAGTTGAGGGGTTAGTTCTGAAAATGTAAAAATGCTAATGCTAAGTGTTGTGTAAGGAAGTGTTAACGCCTCCTCTGAAAAGATTTGTAAAATTGAGGTTACTGAGTCCATGAAAAAAATGAATACTACAAGGATAAATACAGGAAGGAAGAAAATTAGAAAGTAGTTATTCCAAGAGAATTAATTGGATGTAAACTGTCAGTGAATTATTTAAAGCTGGAAATTAGAAAATGTTTAACCATGACAGATTTGTGTTTAAAGCTTTCCATCAGAAACAGTAAAACTAACTTCTTTTAAGATAGCACATATTTACCTCCCAAAATAGATTACATGGAGTACCACTATATTAAAGTCAGTGAGCCATAAATCTCTTTCAGTCTGATGTTTCTCTCCTAGCCAAAGGGAAACATGATGCAAGGATCTGAAAGATATTTAATTTTTCCTTTCTATTTTTGTTTTTAAGGTGGTGCATAGTGATAACATTACTGTAAGACTACTGGAATATAATATCAAAACGGATAAAATTCCTTTCTCGGCTCTGAAATAGCTTGTTAAGAAAAGCGACGGTAGCGTCATCTCTTGGAACTTTTAAAGCCAGATTCAACATGCTACTGAAGAAAAATACTGTAGGGACAAACTGACCATGAAAGGAAGAGGCTTAATAAGCAGTTTTGCCCCTCCCTCCTTCCTGGAGTGCCAGACCTTCTGCTGGTCTTTGCTCTGGTGTTGCATCTCCAGATCCGAGCACAGCACTACTGCCCTTCTGAATGAAGAGATTAGCAAAGTAGCTGGTGCAAATGTTCAGTAGCTATTTTCAGATTTAAGTCATTTTCTATTCCACTTTTTTATTTTAATTACAACAACTACTCACCTGCAAGTTGTGTATACCCTTTGATTGTTAATGGGAGATTTAATTTTCTGGTTGAATATTCTGTTGAATATTCATTCTGGTTGAATATTTTGCTCAAAGAAACTGGAAACTATAACATGTATCTAAGAACTATTGAGGAAAATATAGAACTACACAAGTCTTGACGTTTTCTTTCTTTTTTTACGATGAAACAGAAAAATGGAAAATCTTGCACATGAAAAATAAGTACATTCAATTTTCTGCAAGAAACTTTACTTGCAAATAAAAGCAAAGCACCTTCTAAGAGTTTTCTGAATGTAACCAGTGTCGCTTTGGGAGTAGAGCAGAAAAACCTCCAGACTGTCACATCACAAATATATGCTTTTACTCTCACAGAGAAAACAGGATTTAAATGATAAAATATGCCAGGACTGTAGACTTCTGGAGCCATTGTCTTTTAGGTAAAGCTAAAGTTCTGCAAGTTACAACCTGCAGCAGGCCATTCAACATTCACGGAGCTGTTCAGGCTTCACAGAAGCCCAACAGCCCATATATACTTTTCAGCTTTCAGAAACATTTATACTATGGGAAGCAATCCTGCGCTGAGATGGAAAAGGAAGAAAATTGTAACCGAACAATATTTCTTGCCGTCAGCCCCTTTTCCTGAATTTGTACAAAACCTTTATCCCATTGGCTCAAGGTTTTACAATACGTATTTTTGACCCTTGAATAGATGAACCAAAATAACAATTTATGCGAGGATGATTGAATTCTCACTTTAAAGCTCCAACTTTGAAAGAGCCAATAAATTCATTGTGGACTTTTGTTAACACTGGTGGGGGGAAGAAGAACATTTCACTTCCTGGATCCAGCACTGAACCACTGAAATTGTCAGTATAATTCTCCAGATATCTTTGTGAATACTAATCTGGCATAAAATGAAAGCAAAACTTAACTCTTGCTTTGACTGTGCCCATTATGAAGACAATATTCCTTCCTGTCTCGAAGAGAGTGTAACAATTTTAAGAAGGCATTTCCTCTGGCCTTGTGTTTAAAGACAATGCTTTTCTTTAGAAGTGTGTAACATCGCGATACTAATTTGTATGTTCTTTATAGAGCACTGAGGAGTTCATTGAGGTCAACGGGAAATAGTAGGGTTGCTATTATTTAAAGGCACTGTTTTCAGTAAGACTGGGTTGCTAGGCAAATCATTGTTAGGTGTACTATAAATTTAAGAATAACGTGTTATTACATGTGCAAATGGCCTAGAAATACTACCTTTAATAAGTACATCTTGTTAGCTGACACACAATTATGTTAATGCAACAGAATTGGAGAGTAATTTAAATGTAATTATCATTTTAGGTCTTAAAAGATAAATAGTGCAGAACATGGAACATGTTCTCATAGAAATGTCTGAAATACCATTTTACCTTTGAAATGACGATTCTTCAAAAGGAATAGAATAAGAGTAATTTGTAAATCAAAACACAATCATGTTGCTCAATGCTTCAGTTCAGTTTCGAGTTGCACAATTAAAACAATCAGAAAGCGTATCCATAACTGAGGTTCAGAATAATGATGTGTGTATCATGGCTTCAGGTTTTCTGTTTTAGTATTGCGTAACCTAATAATGAATAATTTATCTCCATTTGTACCTCTACGTTAGATTTCTTATCAAGATTACTCCGGTATCTATCTTGTCTATCTGTCTCTCTGAGTATGTTCATGTCTCTCATTTTTATAGAGGTAATGCAAGATCCATTTTCTTCCATCAATATTGTGATAATGCAAGTTTTGGAAAAAATAAATAATAATTGTGGATTATTTATTGATTTCTCTAGATCCTTATTATTTAGTGTTGGTATTTCAGAATTTGATTTTGCTATTAATTTAAGAGATATATATTTATTTTTTAACATTTCTTGTCCTGTTTTCTATTTAAAACTCTCTCTTCCCTTTTAGAATTTTTTTTTTTTTAAATGGGCATTTTTATCACATACAGTGTGGCTAAATTTAAGGTGCTGAAATCCTTAATGTTATTATTTTTTTGATGAATGAAGGCTTAAATTCTCAACCTTATCACCATATGATTAGTAGTTCTGTTATCATATAAATAGGTAATTAATTATGGCCAGATTTCAAGGACCACTTTTATTCACTTTACTCTTTTTGCTAATACTTGACTAGTTCAATAGTTTCACTAATCATTGTTGAATATGTTTGTTTTCCTTGAGGAATCCATTTCTTTTCCAAAGTATTCTTGATATTGGGAATACATTCTTTAGTATTCTGCTTAATTTTTTCCTTTCATAGCCACAGCCTATTACTCCTCCTTCCTGTGTTCATATATACTTTTTCTTATAGTGACATCTTGAATGTACTTATAGACTGCAATCATGATTTTTTCCTTTTTCCAGATTATAAATTCAAGTTTTTCACCCTTGGCTCATTTTTCTTTTTTGGTCCTCACTCAATAATATTTCTCTTTCTGCTCCACTTAACATTTTCCCATGTTTTTCTATGTCCTCCTTACACTGCAAAGCCAAGAATACATTTATCAAAAAAAGAGTGAACAAGGAAAAATACACACACAGTTATAGTTTTGAAGACACACCCTGTGTCAGAGAGGACCTCAAAATTTATTCTTTTATGGCAGTCTATGATTCTGTACCTGCTCCGCATTAGAAATAAAATCCTCTGCATGCCTGGGATAGAGACACTTTCTCCTCCCATTTTCTGTCTCTTTTCCTTAGGTATCCCATTTCCTGGACTGGTGACTAATTATCATTAGGCTGTCATATAATGAGGTGAGGGGTACCATCAAATTCACGGTTACTTTCTCCTTTCTCCATGTTTTTTAGTAAAAGTGGCTGAACTGCTGTAGTTTGTACTGAACTCTTGGGTATTTATGCTGTGAACACTCCCGTAGGACCAGGCACTTCATGGGATTTAGACACCTGGTTTGCAAGTCTGAAACGGACGGGTCAAGAGAGAGGTATGGATTCACTCACTTCTGCAAAGGTTATTATAGCACTCAGTATATATCACAGTAGAAATTCAGCTGTCTGGGTAATTTTACTCAAGAAGATGTAGGCACTTATAGCCTTTCAGACACTTTTTTTTTTTTTTTTTTTGTATTGTGCTTTTAGACTTAGGGGAAAACCTAATCTAGTCTTTTAGATGCCTAATATTAACTTCCACCATACATCAAAACTGTAGGTGTGCGTCTTAGGTGTCAGTATAGTCAAAAGCTGACTAGCATCTCTAACTGTCAAAATGAGTACCTAAATTCCTTACAAAGTAGGTGGCTGTCCTGGTATGAGTTGGACAGAACTAATTCTGTTCAGTGATTTTACTTTTCAGCTCAGTCTCTTCTAAGTGACGGCACTTTCTGAAGTTAACAGCATATTTGTACAGACAGTGTCTGCTTGTAGCAGTGATAACGCTTGATGTTTACAGTTACTGCAGGGGTTGGTGTGCAGAAAGGCTCTTGCTTATACTTGCTCCTGTGCAGACCAAGGTCACTGCTCAATCCTGTGTCCCACGTTGGGGGTGCAGTAAGTGAGAGGCTGCACCTGCAGGGAGGAGCGGACAGGACAGGTGACCCTACACTGACCAACAAGATGTTCCATCCCATAGACGTCATATTCGGTGTAAACCTCAGGGATCACAAGGATCTCGCTCTCTTGCTCTCTTCTTCAATGGCCGGTGTCTGAGCAGGACTCTGTCCATTCTGCCTTCGATTCCAATCTGTGCATTCCCAAATCCAGTTCCTGAACCCCAGTCTGGGCCTTCTCCAGTGTCTGCCCTGCAGCATCAGTGGTGACAATGATGTGGTTGCCATCAGGGGCACATATATATAGAATTTCATTATTATTCTTCCCATTAAAGCAGTTTTAGTTTTCTTTTCCAATCCATAAGTCTCTCTCCCTTATTCCCTTTCTCTTCCCCTTTGAGAGGTAGGGGCTGGGGGCAGTAATAGACAGCATCTGTCATTTGTCTAGTGGCAGCCCCAGCCCTAACCCTTGACAGTGTAACAGGCTGATGCCTCTGAAGACCTGCAGTGTCAGTACGGATAGTTTAGCCTGCCTAAAAAGTGTTTTCTCTATTTTGGTCATACATCTGACTTAGCCAGCTGCAGAAGGCAGAACAGGTTGCTTAAGCTAATTGTCTGCCTTTTATGAATGGTATTTTTGAACCCAGTGAGATAACGTTAGTCACCTTCTGGCCACCCTTCTTGCATTGCCACCTTTTCTTTGCCATACAGCTTCTGCAGGAGACAGAGAGTTCTTAATGTTCAGGATACCACTGAATGGCCCTGCTTGACATAGACCACTTTTGGAGAAAACCAAAGGCTGTACGCAGCTTAGAATAAAGATTGACTGTTCTCTGAAATAACCGCTTAGCTTAACTGCTAAGCTGTTTAACAAGTGATAAACTCCAAAATTTTTAATGAAATTTAATTCAAGTCTGTCTGCCTGATTCTGGGTCATAATGGAGCCTTTGGTAGCAAGTGTCATCTCACAGAATCACAGAATCACAGAATGTTAGAGGTTGAAAGGGACCTGGAGATTATCTAGTCCAAATCCCATGCTAAACCAGGTCCATCTAGAGCAGGTTGCACAGGATCACGTCCAGGCAGGTTTTAAATATCTCCAGAGACAGCCTCTCTGGGCAGCCTGTTCCAGTACTCTGTCACCCCCGAAGTAAAGAAGTTTTTAGTCATGTTAAGACTGAAATCCTGTGTTCAGTTTGTGCCCATTGCTCCTTGTCCTGTCACTGGGTACCACTGAAAAGAGTCTGGATCTACCCTCTTGACACCTGCCCTTGAGATACTTACACTTGATAAGATCCTCTCTCAGTCTTCTCCAGCCTAAACAGACCCAGGTCTCTCTGCCTTTCCTCATAAGAGAGGTGCTCCAGATGCTCCCTAATCATTTTTGTAGATCTCTTCTGGAATCTCACCAGAAGTTCCTTGTCTTTCTTGAACTGGGGTGCCCAGAACTGGACACAAGACTCCAGATGTGGCTTCAATAGGGCAGAGTAGAGGGGAGGACCACAGTATCATTTTGGTTGGAAGAGACCTTTAAGATCATTGAGTCCAACGGTTCACCCCGCACTGCCATGTCACCACTAAACCATGTCCCTCAGCACCACACCTATAAATCTTTTAAACACTTGCAGGGATGGGGACTACACCACCTCCCTGGGCAGCCTGTTCCAATGCTTCACAACTCTCTCTATAAAGACGTTTTTCCTGATATCTACTCAAGATCTCCCCTGGTGCAACTTGAAGCCATTTCCTCTAGTCCTGTCACTTGTTACCTGGGAGAAGAGACTGACTGCCACTTCCCTACAACCTCCTTTCAGGTAGTTGTAGAGAGCAATAAGGTCTCCCCTGAGTCTCCTCTTCTCCAGGCTAAACAACCGCAATTCCCTCAGCCGCTCCTCAGAAGACTTGTTCTCTAAACCCTTCACTAGCTTTGTTGCCCTTCTGTGAACATGCTCCAGCACCTCAGTGTCCTTGTATTGAGGGGCCCAAAACTGGACACAGTACTCAAGGTGTGGCCTCACCAGTGCCGAGTACAGGGGAACAACCACTTCCCTGACTCCTGCTGGCCACACTGATATAACCCAGGATCCTTCTAGGCCACCTGGGCACACTGCTAGCTCATATTCAGCTGGCTGTTGATCAACACCCCCACATCCTTTTCCATTGGGCAGCTTCCCAGCCACTCTTCCTCAACACCTGTAGCGTTGCAGGGGGTTATTGTGACCGAAGTACAGGACCTGCCACTTGGCCTTGTTGAACCTCATACCATTGGCCTTGGCCCATTTATCCAGCCTGTCCAGATCCCTCTGTAGAGCTTCTCTACCCTCAAGCAGATCAACACACCCACCCAACTTGGTGTCATCTGTGAACTTACTGAGGGTGCCCTCAATCCCCTCATCCAGATCATTGATAAAGATGTTGGAGAGGACAGACCCAAATACTGAGCCCTGGGGGACACCACTTGTGACCAGCCGCCAGCTGGTTTGAATCCCATTCGCCACCACTCTTTGGGCCTGGCCATCCAGCTAGTTTTTTATCCAGTGAAGAATACACTCATCCAATCCATGAGCAGCCAGTTTCTCCAGAAAAATGCTTTGGGAAACAGTGTCAGAGGCTTTACTAAAGTCTAAGGAGACGACATCCACAGCTCTTCCTTCATCCACTTGATAACCTTCCTCAACCTGCTGGCCACACTCTTCTTAATGCCCTCTGTCTTTTAATGCAATTTTGAGCATGCACACACGAGTAAATCGGGTAAGATAACCTGGTTGTTTTAACCACCTTCATAACTAGTTTATTGGGAAGCAGATTTGTAGGAACTCGGTTTGGGGACCGTGTATGGTTTTAGGCAAGAAATCGAGCTTTTGCTGCCATGGCAGCCAAGTTGCATCCTAAGCATTTTTCCTGGAAACTCCTCAAATATCTCTGAACCCACAGATTTTACTTTCTTCCACTACACACTGACAGAGTGAAAGAGCAGTGCAAGGGCCCATGCCATAGTTTTGAGAAAGCTGCAATGGCTCCTACAGTCTTCAGACAACTGTCTATAAATGTATTGAAGGAATATTCATTTTATTGATCGGAAATCCTTAGAATACTAAGCAAGGCCTTCTTAATTCAGGGGAAAAAAAAAAAAAAAGATAATTATTCACAATAGTGTGAAGCTGTAGTATAACAAATGTTTTAGAAATCTGGAAACTTAGGGCAAAATCCTCAGCCTGATGTTAAGGCTGCTCTGCTTTATTTTGTTTTAAGTTTCATTTGCAACACATCTTGTTTGGCAAATGAAGCCTTTGTCTTGTATGTGATATTCTTATACACTTTTTTTAAGCAGCAGGGATCTCTGGCTGTCAGCATGGTCTATAGGCATAAGTGTTTTCACTAAGGACACTGGCATTATTCCAGCCATCTGTTCTGGAATAAATTCCATCTAGTGTGACTTTTTAAAAATCAGTATGCTTTTTGCTGGTTTAATTATGTTCGACTGAATATTTTAATTGAAAATTATCCATCATTAAGTATTGGCCAATCAACACACACTACCATTCTCCTCAGGAAACCCAGTTGGATTCCGGTTTCACACTGGAGTAGATGTAAAAATGAAGTTTAATAATGAACTTTTACAGAAACAAAATTGGATTCAGAATGTATTGTTATGGAGGAGGTAAGAAGAGGAAAATGCAAGACAAGAAATACAAAACTAATTTAATAATCTCAATGCCTTAATACAATCTCATTCAAATGACAGAGCATCTTTTACGGGATACAAATTGACATTGAACATGAAATTTTGAATTCTGTCTGAGATGCAAACCTTGTCTTGATCTGCTAAATATAGCTTTCTGAAGCATAAAGCTGTCTCCATAAAGCGTCCTTGAAAAGTTGCTCAGAAAAATTTACACATCTTAACAGGCCATGCAGGAAAAAAATTAAAAAGAAAGAAAGACCTCAATAGGAACTAAGGCTGATGGAGGGAAATTAGTTTGGCACAGAGATAGTTTATATAGAGTGACAAGGGGAGGAGTAAGGAAGTTGGAGTGATATAGCTTGGCAAGTTCCTGTCCCTCCAGGACTCTGAACAAGAGATATTTGCCTCTAGAAGAGAGGTTTAAAAAAACCTTCTGACATTTTTTTCATATTCCTAAAGCATTATCATCCTCCCTCACACAACAATTACAGTCTCAAAAGCAAAAGAAAACTTGCACATGAGGTGCTTTCAGTTCTCTGATGGACCTTCTATAAGCAGCTTATATGCACACAACGTAATGTGACAAAGCGTGTTTGGTCAATGCTACCTAAACTCACATTTGCTTCACATATGCATTTCCTGTATTTCTTAATTGCTTACATTATTTTTCCTAATACACTGTTTTCCCTAAAATACTACTGTAAGTTTTGCCAAGTAATGGCTAGGCAAGGAGGAAAGATTGACATGATTGGTGACATGACTGAGGGCAAGGCTGCAAGGGAATATAATAGCTATGAGTTTTTCTCTCATCTCCTTGATGGACACAGTATATATGTAACCCTCAATGTGTATGTGACTGAGAACAGCCACCACATAATCTTGTCTTTTCCTCAGGCTGTTGCTGGGAGCCCTGGGAGAAGGGACATACAGAGTGTGTATGAAGATTGAGGGTTGTTGTTAGTATCTGGACATACTGCTGGACAACCAGAAGGTTGTAAAGGACAGGACAAGGAGCAAGGCTATTGTGGCAATGGTGGTTTAAAGTTAGTGTTTTAGATGACCTGTCCATTCCTACAGTTGGTCAGATTTAATGTCTACATACCAACCGTTTTGCTCCAGGTCAGAGAAATTGTTCTGAAATGCCTAGGTTTCACTGGGGCAGCAGTTTGTCACAAAGAAACCTGGGCTGTAAGTGTCAACGCAGCAGTGGGCTCAGGGATGTACCAATTCATCTTCTGGGCTTGCTAAAGCAGCAGGTTAGGCCTGCTTTAGAAAACTCCAAGACGGGGATGTTTTGGTCAAACTTTTTCAAACCTATGCAGCAAAACAAAGTGGATCTTACGGATTAGGAGGCTGTTTCTGAAATGCTTGGCTGCGGGCTTACCAAAGGTTCATTGACACCTACGTACTATTATACAATGATGTTATTTCAACAAAGAGTATTAAAAAGTTGACATTTTTACATTATGCGAAGAGTATACCTGAGAAAAAAGTGCAAGCCTTCTCTTTTTTATTTTTTTTTCCCCTGAGTCCTATATCTGTTGATCACAGAAAGAATTAACGTTTAAAAACTGTTTTAATGATGTGTCATTCCAAACAATTAATCCTTTCTTTCTCTGCAAGGTATTTTCTTCATAATTGAAGGGAAAAAAGAAATTGAAAAATCTGTTCTCTTCACAAGAAGAGCAAGACAACAGGCCTTCAGTTCCCTTTCCAGAAGTGAGGTTAATTGCGTTGCTCCATTTTCAGGAGCAGCAGAGACAATAACATCCACAGTATGAGAATTGCAGTTATCCTAATCCTTGCAGTTTTGCAAGTTGTTAGAGTGATCTGTATCCAGAGAAATAAACTACAAAACCTATTCAGAAAATCTTTTTCCAAAGGTGCTATTCTGAATCCAGAAAATTTAGTCTGCAAAGAAAAGCACCACAAAATTATCTATTATGGCACAGATTTCTTTTTACCTCAGCTCTTTCACCAGTTTATGAGTTTGCTTTTTTGTTTTGTTTTGTAACAATACTATTTTCAATCTCTTCTTGTCTTTTCTCCTTGAAGGGTATGAATTATCCAGTTTGACCTTTTGACAAAGACCTGTGCAGTCTATAACCCTTTTTTCTCTCTCCTACTTTCTCCAGAGCGATAGCTCTCCAGGAAATGTATGGCTTCCTTTCCAGGCTATCAGGACTAATCTAGTCGGGGACCCCACTCCTTACTAAGACATACAGAGGATGCTGCAGGCATTTAAAATGGAATGTGCTTCGCTCTATTTATTGACAGTTTCTTGGTTTAGCATGTGGAAACGATCATTCATTTTGCTCATTCAATGTGTTGCCCCTGGCAGTGGTTTATAACACACAACACCAAAGAGGAGATCATACGCGCGTGGCACCTGAACAATTGTGTTATTCTGAGTGAAGAAAGACAAATTGATTCTTTCAACTTGCATGTGAATATTTTTAAAAATTTTCTTAACTGGTGTAACTATGACTGCAGCATGCCTGAGAGCCCCTTGGCTGGAATTCCTTTGTCTGAAATAGGAAAGATGAAGAGCTGTCCCTATGTGGTGACACAGGGTATTCTGGAGAAAGCCAGATACAAGATGCAGGGTGAGATTCAAACAGAGCCGATCCTTCATGCAAGGCGCAGGGAGCGGAGTGTCCTTGTCAGAGTCCTTTGCAATCACAGCATTGCTATGAAAAGCACTCTCGGCCAATTAGGTTAGAAAGATCCCCAGCACCTAGTATCATGCTGAAATTCATCACAGGGAGGAGAGATTAAAGAAAGGAAGTGTCCAGATCTTTGGGATATGTTTAAAGATAAAAGCCTTTGTAATAAAATATCTGACCAGAACAAAAATGCTGTTATCTGTTAGTGTGTCTGTATTTGAAAACATTTCATTATTTCATACAGCTGCACTTAAAAAGAGATCCAAAACTAGATGAGTAATTTGAGACCATTGTACATAGTTACCACATACAGATTTTTCTGATTGCAAACTGAAGGTTGTTTTAGATTTACATACAAGTCAGATTTTGATTTTGGCTTTTTTTTTTTCTTTTTTTTTTTTTTTTCCCTGTTATTTAATCTTTCCATGTGGGGTCTTTAGGAGATAACATGGCATCAAATGTCAGAGCCAGAGATATTTTTTTTTAGCTGCAGGTTTTTTGTTGTTTTTTGGGGTTTTTTTGGAGGGCTTAGGATGTGAGTAACTAAAAGTGATTTGTTTTCATGATCTGGATCAAGTGTTTTTGCCAGATGCCTAAGATACCTCTGAGATTTGGGCAGAATTTTGTCACATCATCCAGGAAATCCTTATCAAAACACAGCTTGGATCTCTGGCAGCACTGGGTGTATGGCTTGATAAGTGAGTCCTATTTTCTTGTCTGCACACCAGTCCTTTGTAGCAGACGACATTTGTTAAAGGAACAGATGGGGAAACATCAGTTATCTTTTGTGCCTTCTGTTTTCTGTAAAGGCCAGCAAGACAAGGGAAGCTCAACCAAATAATTGAAGGCTTCACAGAATAAGTCAGGCAAGTCAGGAGAGAATAGTTTCATTAGAGCTCCAGCAGCACTATAGTTCCTGATAAAGTGTTTTTCACGTAGGTTAATAAAACAGCTTTTCAATTTTGAAAAGCCAGAGACCTTATTTTTCAAAGAAATTTTGATCAATGAAATTACTTTATACTGATACAGGCTGTTGTGCTACGTGTACGTGTAACTGGTATAAACCATATCCGCAAAAAGGTTATTTAATAATTAAGGGCTTCGGTGCTGGTGAACTACCACCTGTGGGTTTTATGGACTTCTGCAGAAATGGCCAATATTTATTAAAATCCCAAGGAAGTTACCTTTCATCAGAATTATAATCATTAAGAGCAATATTTTTGGTCCAATAAATAGCTTCTGTAGAATTAACTCACGCCTAATATGTTTATGTTTCTCTTAGTTTTGTGGTGGGTTGACCTTCCCAGGTGCCAGACACTCACCCTTCTGTTCTCACTCCCCTTCCTCAGAAGGACAGGGGCAGAAAGTGAGAGGAAAAACTTGTGGGTCAAGATAAAGTTGGGGAGATCATTCATCAATTACTGTCACAGACAAAACAGACTTGACTTGGGGAGAAATTAGCATTATTTATTGCCAATTAAAGTAGATTTGGACTGTGCAAAACAAAAACTAAACAATTCCCATGCACCCCCCATACCTCTCCCGATTTTCCCAGGCTCAACTTTGCTCCTTCATTCCCAACTCTTCTATCTCCCCACCCTGAGAGGCACAGGGGGATGGGGAATGGAGGCTTGGGACAGGTCCAGGACAGCTCCTGCACGCAGCTCCTTCCTCCTCATGCTGTTTCCGTGCTCCAGCCTCTCCTCTCCAGGGACTGCAAGGTAATCTCTGCTCAGGCACCTGGGGCTCCTTCTCCTCCCCTCCTTCTGGTCTCAACCTGGGGCTCACAGGTCTGTTTCTCAGTTTTTCCCCTCACTCATTGCTCCCGGGAAGCGTTTTGCCCTTCTTTATACACATGCGTTCCCAGAGACGCCTCCGTCTTGGCTGAAGGGCCCAGCCGTGCCTTACAGTGGGTCTGTGGGAGCTGGCTGGAACCCCGTGTCGGGCTCTGGGCAGCACTGGCCTCTCCTCACAGACGCAGCCCCCCTGGCAGCCCCTGGGCACTTGCACCCAGCACAGGTTTACAGGTAAAATGTGACTTCATTAACAATACTAGAATGAAAATGATAGCGCTTAGAGACAAAGTTCTTTCATCTGAGCTTTGTTCATGTCTGGGCTTCATATTTCTAATAACTATGAGGTGTATACCTTTGCTCAATAATGATAAATTTCTTTATTTATAGGGTTGAATGAAATAAATAAAATCAGAATCACCAAAATCTGAGGTGATTTCCCATACAAATCCTCCTGAAAAAAATGTCAAGGAATGTGAACAGTGCAAGTTAATATGACTTCTCTCTACTTTTTGAGACACTCCCTGCTGTATACATACATGCCATAACACTTTTGCT
This sequence comes from Bucorvus abyssinicus, assembly GCA_009769605.1. Lineage (NCBI taxonomy): Eukaryota > Metazoa > Chordata > Aves > Bucerotiformes > Bucorvidae > Bucorvus > Bucorvus abyssinicus. The sequence continues at coordinate 57,458,179 of CM020024.1, read as the reverse complement.
TTCTTTTCAACAATTTCTTAACACTATTTCAAATGTTTGTGCGAAAAAATTAATGGTATTTTTCTACAGTGTGTGTATAGTGGTTCATACTATTTTGACTATGTTGAGCTACCTGATGATGTTATCCCTCAGACAATATCGCTAGGTTGCCTGCTATGGCAGTCATAGTATCTAGATACAAGTAGAGTTGTTTTTCACATTGCCTATATTAATGACCCAAATGGATAAAAAACACAGAGATAAAAAGCTCAGGTTTGTGAGTCTGTATTAGACATGTACAAAAGTAACCTTTTTTGCCAAGTGTCAACCCAGATCAGATTACATTCATGTTTGCTGGCTTTAAATAACAGGAAAAGAAGGTTGATTCCCTTCATTATAACTTTCTGTGTACAGGTACCTCGTCTTTTTTAATCATTACCCATTTGCCATTGGTATTACTGTTGCTTTCCAAAGCCATGAAATGGTATCATAGCTACAATAATGCAGTTTATCTATAGAATTCTGATAGCAACTGGCTGCCTGCTGCTTGCCTTTTCTGTTATCTCTAGTCATTTCCCCTTGTGGATTCACAACAAGAAGAAAATGTAATCGTGGTTTGGAGGTCTCTGGAAAATAATTGTGTGGGGTTTTTTCCTTCTTCTAAGAAGATATGTCTTGTGCAGCCTAAAAGTAACTGAAGAAGATTAAGGAGCCTAGAACTCATAGCTACCTGCATCTCAAGGAAACTGCAAAGTCCTGGCTAGATGATACAGGGAGGAAACTCCCTTATCCAACCTGTTCGCCACCATCATTGGCTTAAAAATAACCAGCTCATTCATTTTCTGTGGCCCACAGCAAATAATTTGCTAGTTTAGGTATGGCAAATGGCAAGGTGGAAATTATGTGTACAGGAAGACTTACAAGGCTAGTTAGCAACAAAGTCTTGTGTGCCTTGCCAACCACTCATTATTTCAGATACTTCTGCTATTTTCAAAGCAGAACTCGAAATTCTTACTCTTAGTGTAAGTAAGTTACACATTACCCAAAATTGCTACACTTTACCACTACTATCTGCTTCGCCTTCCATTTTATAGCTTAGTAAGGTGTACCTTGTTTACTGGCGTGTTATTTTGTCCTCAAACTTTACACTTTAAGCTTGCAAAAGATTTTTCTGTCTTGTGCTCCAGCTTGCGTGGTTTTGCACTAATCTGCCATATCTGAGTGATATTTTTTCATTTGAAACACTCAGTGATCTGCTTTTATTGCAGTGACAGTTTTGAGTGGGGGTATGTCATGTAGCAGTTACTATATGTGTCACCTCTTGGTGCTGTGCCAGCAAGTGTTCATCCATTAAAGGGCTAATTAAAACAAGGACGTGTTCATATATTGGATGCCTTTAAAGCATTAGGAACACAATCACCTTATTATTTATGTACCTCACAGTGTTACTTTTTTCCTGACATACATTATTAAAGCCAGATGATAATACAGGCAACAGATGTTTACTAGAAACAGATAGATGGCTCTTCTGGTTTGTGGTAATGAAAGGAAAGTGCCACCTAATAGTTGTCTTCAGTGAAAGCAAAGACTGCGTATTTCACTGGTTAGGACTCTCGGCAGGACTGCGGACATGTCAGCTATTCTCCATGTTGGAGCATTCAGCTGTTGTTTGGGAGAATTTTGGTAATTCTTTATCCTTCTTGTTCTTAAGGCCCTTATTTTTAAAATTAAGATAGCAGTGTTTCATATCCCTTTGCAAGAATCTTTGGGTGAAAGACACAGTAACAGACTTCCAAATTTATTTTTTTATGTATTTATTTATTTAGGTTTGCTAATGACCACAGAGAAGCAGAACAATTGAAGAGGAATAGTTGAATAGGATCAGCACCGCAATGCCTATCCCAGGACAGACAAAAGTTACCTGTCCTGAAGGATGGATAAATCCAAACTGTGCCCAGTGTTTCTTGTAGTCTCATTTTATCCACACACACTTGTCCTGTGGAGCCTTTTATAGTACTTTCTCAAAATGTTTGAACCGGTGCTGTACAACATCAACATTATGTAACATGTGCAATGAGATTAAAATGGAAACAAATGGATAAGGAGTTGTAAATAAAGGAAGTTATTTCACATTACACTTTCCTAACTCCTGATCTTTCTCATTAGCCACTAGACAGCAGCTCTTGCCAGGACCTGACGAGAGATTACTGTCCTGCAGTGTTACTGAAATTTAAAGGGGGGAAGTCTCTGAAATGATTATGTTTAAAAGTCATTTTATATTCATCTAGTACAATTTCAGATCATACTGGTTTTGCTTCTGACCCAGTTTAAATCTTAACACTTTGGAAAATCTGACAGCATAATATTCTGTGACTTAAGCATAACTATATATATTCTTTTGTGCTGTCAGAGGGCATAATTTTAATATGATTCGTGATTTTGCAGTATTTTCATTGCAATTTGAAAAAAACCTGTAAGCTGCTTCAAATGGAAGATAAAAAGAGGTCATATTAGATGAGAACAAAAGATCACCTAAGCACAGAAACTTGCCTCAAGCATCAGCCAGTAGCAGTTGCCAAGCGAACAGTGCAGGACCCTGTACAGCCTGGCCGTTCCTTAAATTTACCCTCTCAGGTTTCAGCAACTGGTTGGTATGAGACTTCTTAAACCAAAGGCTGTGGCCAGACCTTTGTTTTTAATTGCTCTCAATGGACTGATTTTCCATAAAATTATCTATTTTTGTCTAAAACACAAAAGCCTGAGGCAATATTTTTCCCAGCTTCATTATTCACCCTGTGACAAATTTTCTTTTTTTTTTTTTTTCGGTCACATATTGCAGCTGGTTGACTCTATTGCTAGTAGTAGGAAAAATAATAAAATTTGCTTCCTACTTATTTACTTTATATCACATTTGATTTTAAAGACTTTTCCTTGTTGCCCTACAGCTCTCTCTTTACTGATTTCAATAGTCCCAACTGGTTTAGTCTGTGTTCAGTAGAAATCTTGCATCCTTCTGATCATTCCTGTTACATTTCTTTGTGCTTTCGCAGTTTTACTCTGTCTGTTACTGAGACTGAGGTGCTCTTTCTGATAGTGAAGTTCTCCGATTCATTGCCTACTCTTTCCTAACGTTTTCTAAAATTTGGAGTTTGTTTATCATCAAGCTGACATTTTATGCTAATTCTCTGGAATGATCGTATAATTTCCTGAGTAGTAATAGTTAATTTAGAGCCATTCACGGTGTATGTTACATATTCTTTCCCAGGGAAGTACATTATTTTACATTTATCAGGAATTTATTTTGTCTGCCACTGTGATGCTAGTCATTTGGGGTTGTGGTAACCTTTGCAACAATTTGCTGAAATTTTAATATTGTCTATCTTGCAGATTTGGATAGTGAGAAAGCTTCACCACTTTCACACGTAATTTCTTCTTACAGCATGCTTTCTTCAATGCTTCATGCTGAAGCTTTATGAAAGAACTGGTATACTGGGAAGGTTTCGTTACTGATTCTTAATATCCTTCAACAAAAGTAGTGTTGATTCACTCATAGCAAATTATATTCATCAAAATATTTTCCCAATCTAAGCTAATTGTAGTCTGCAATACAGGAAGAGGAGAAAGTGGTTGGATAGCATTTGACCCAATTTGTACTCTGTCACACTGACTGTTGACAGGACATTACCTGGTGTCACGTGGTTCCTGATCTACTTCTTTTACAAGGGTGGAAGAGAAAGTCCAGTGTCTAATAACACTGAAAACTAATGTTTACCTTTAAAGGCTTTTCACCTTACAGATTAAACTGATACACAAAATAAGATAGGAACTTGATAATTAGAGAAAGTCAATGAAATCTCAGGTTCCAAGGGACTTCATCTTGAAATCAGGATTTAAGTACTGCCTAGTTTTGTTTCCCCGAAATGAAAAGATTTTGTCTGAATCCCATGGGGAATCTTTGGCAATCCCTGGAACAGCATACAGCCTAACAGTTTGTTCATGGACTACTACATGTATCAATTAATTTAATAAACACAAAACTCATTTAGATTAAATGGATCAGAGTCAGTTTGTCTCGCCTGAGTGTCTGCTCTTAGCCAGATCTGGCCCCTCTGGAGGCCTTCAGAGACCCATTCTTTCATTGAGTATATCAAAATTTAGGTGCAGGTTCAATACCTAAAACGTAGACAGAAGTTAAGGTCCTAAATTAGGTAGATTTGACCTTGCCTCTGCTTTCTAAGTAGAAATGATGACTGGGATGGGCCAGTGTGACCTTTCCAAGGAAAGCAGAGTCAGTACATGGGGAAAGTTTATTTGCTCAGCTCTAAGGGTTTGACATCTATTTTTGTGGCGAAATCTACTTCTGAGCAGAGGATGAAGGAAGAGACTTGACTGCAGTGTAGCAACATTCACTACAGCAGGGAAGGCACTCTCACTTAGGGGAGGGCAGCTATGCAGGAAGCAGTTGTTCCTAGCTGAGTTTCTCATAAAGCGAGAGCATGAATGTCCCTCCAAAAATATGACAGACACTGAGAACCATTGGCAGTTCTCATCAGACATCTACTGGCCGTTGTGTTAGCTGCCCACAATACAAAGCTGTCTTTACCCTGTCTTTACTTTTTGGCATGATTTTCTTTGTATAGTGAGATAAATTAAGGGGAAATTTGATGACTCCTGTTTTTTCTTCACATTTTCCCAGATGTGCACGTTTTGTCTATTCCTTCTTCTCTCCAGTGTAGAACTACCTGTCAACTGCAGGGCATTTTGAGTGGACATTGATCCTTTCCTTCCTTGGCTGCAGTGACAGAGCAGCAAGGGTGAAAGAGGTTGACTGCTTCAGTTATTTTTTACTGCTCAGAAAGAAGGCAGTTCTCATGAGCCTAAGTTCCCCTTCCACCTAATTATACTATTTGCCGGGAAGGTCATTTGTCTGCATCTTCATAGTAAATGGAGTTCCAATCAGTATGTCATCAGGCTAGAGATAAACCACAGGGTAAACCATTATTCCAGTCAAAACAGTGCCAGGCAACGCAAGGCAGGAACTAGCAGATGCAGCATTCATTGCATAAAGGTATGTTCTTGCTTTAGCAGAGAAGCAGCACATACAGTATTATCAGTTTAGATTTTCTTGAGTTAAAAAATATTCAGTCTAGAGACATCACCTATACCACCATGAAATTGATAGACATTTGGCATTACATAAATGTTATTTTTTCCTATTATTTCAATAATAATAGGAGTCTGCTTTGAAAAAGGCGCTGTAGTTACCCACAAATAATTGTATTAAAAGCTACTGTTTAGCAAAGGTTAAACGGTCAGTAGACATGCATCATTTGAAACTCTGACTAATGTGTTCATCGGAAAAAAGCTCTGTTTGATTTTTTACAGTCTTCTGTAGGATAGCGTACATTATGAAATTAAATTGAACACTGTTGCACTTCCTCTCCTAGTCTAATCCAGACCAAACTGGTCAAAAATTTTTATGAACACCTCTTTTTGATAGGTCATGATTGGATAGGTGATTGGGTTTTGCACAGTTTGAGGGGGTTATTTAGTCTTCAAAATGTCTAGGTTTAAGCAGCTAACTTAAAAACATGGAATTGCCAGGGTTGGTTTTTTTTGTTGTTGTTGTTATTAGGCACCGTAGAAGACTCTGGCTCAGGCAATTTAATTTGCCTTTCATAGTCTATCACAAGGCTCATGATTATTTCTTAAAACAAAATATTCAGTTCAGCAAATTAGTGGATGCTGCTATGTTGGTTGGGCTGCATTCCAGCTCCTGCCTTAGTGATGCTGGCTGCCTTCAGCACTTCCAGCACAATAATTATTGCTGAGTTTTCTAGACCTCATCAAACAGCAAGGTGATCACCCCCTTGGAACATCTGGGGATATGAGGTATGGAAAAGTGGAAAGAAATTGCAGCAACTCTGTGCTATCATGCCAGCAAGTGGCACTTGACCAATGGCAGATATCGGCAGGGGTAGGGCTCTGCTGGAGAAGATCTTGTAGCAGTTCTAGGTTGTACTTTCACTGCTTCCAAGGAGAATTGCTGTGGGCATGGAATTAAAGAAAGCAAATTGGAAGGTGGAGAAAATGAAGATTTGAAGGTAAATGTAGAAAGGGAGATGATTTGTGACAACGAAGCAATTTTTGGTTTACTGTACGTGATTGGCTCTTTTATGAAGCAAAAAACTTCCACCAACACCATAATGTCAGCTAGGCAGGTTTGTATGCAGCCATCTCTAGCCTTTGTCACATAATTAAGGTACCAACTGGTGTCAGCAAAGTGATGTCATTCTTATTCCAATACAGAGAACTATAATACTATTTATTAGCATTTTACTGTATGAAGTAGAGAAGTAAAGTAAAAAAAAAGGTTTTTTAGATATTTAACAATATTATCATAATCAAAATGCTGAGAGACTGCTACTGTGCTTGACTGCATATTCTGGGTAAAGAAATGGGTTTAATCCAGGACGCTCAACGCTGACCTTTACAGAAAATAAACACCCAATAAAAATCAGAGTTTATCCTCGAATTAGTTGATGTAAATTATCTCCATGTAAACCAGAGGAACATTAATGACTGCAGTAAACATTTATGCAAATAAGAAGGCCCATTATAACCCTCTTTAGTATCTCTATTTCCTTTCCTGTTTCTCCTGTTTGTTTGAATATTTTAATTCTGATCCAACTATATTTTATTTTCTGGGTAATCTACTTGCACAGAAGTGGAATAATTTGACACCATTCTCATCCCTGGGATGCAGTGGACCTATTAGCACTATGGAATATAGCAACATTCATCATGTTTAGTCTTTTGTCAGAGCTTTGTATCTATCCTTCTCCTCGTCCCTCTCATTTTTAACTTTTCACTTTGTGATTCACTGTCTCTTAAGGCAGAACTTTATTACAGTACTCCATTCTTCACTATTTGTTACCTTGTAGGTTTATAAAGCTTGGCTGCAAATAGATATTTCAGAAACAATGTACTTAAGAGAAGAAGATAATTGTATGCATACATGAATTGGCACACTAAAAACAGGTCAACATAGAGTATTAGTACATTAATCATTACAGACTAGCTTTTTATTCATTATATTTTTCATCAGGGCTAGGGAAAAGGAATGGCCAGTCTGCCTTTTAACTTTATTATAACTTTTATATTGGAAGAGGCAAGAGAATGAGACTATAATCTGTACTGCTTGCTTATATTACAGAGGCTGTGCTTTCAAGGAGCAGGTGATGGGTTTTATATTTCTTTAAAGTAGAAAGCTTAGGGTCCCACTCATTTAAACATATTATTCCATAAACCCAGAAGGAAACCTTTGTTTTCCTTGAAATGTTTAATGGGATCTTTTTGAGTTCAATGTCTGACTGACTCACTCTAGCTGTCCAGAGGACTTGGAATGGGGACCCCTACCCTAATTGCCCAATGACCTAGGGTTTTTCTGTAATGACCATGACAGTACAGAGTGTTTCATATGCTGCCTTTTTTTTTCTTATAATCATATTTCCAAGCAGATTGAATACAAACAGTGAAATATTCAAAATTGCTGCAAACTGGCTGGCTTTAAGCAACAATTCTTGAGTTGAATCAACAATCTTGAACTAGCCTATGAGAATACTCAATTTTCTTTACCAAATAAAGCCTCAGCCTTAGGATAGAAATTTCTGTTTGTGGAACTGGGTTGTAAACAACAATAGGTGTTACCTACCTGTAGTTGAATTTAAAGGTGCTGGACCTGGGTCACTGGGCATCTGGAAGATGAGATCTGAGACCTTATGCTTGTTCTTGGGGCTTTGGTGCAGAGAACAGATGACAAGGCTGACTCTTAAGATAGCCATGTTGCAGAGAAGATGCATTGCTTCCTTCAGCACTGCTTGGAGCTGTAAATAGTGAACACTAAGGACTAATGGCTTTATACACATGTAATAGGCGAAGTCTAGCAGCTAGAAACTGTTCTGACTATAACTGATGTAAATTATCTCTTTTCCATAAAAACATAAAAACCATAGTTTAACTGTCAGTTTTTGGGTTATGCCAAGGCATGAAAATGTAGTAGTTGCTTCACATATTCTATGTAAGAATAATGACTAATCCAGAAGTAGCATCTTAAAAGAGAGATTTCTGTAAGGTCAGACAAAGTCAGCATCCTGTTTATCCCGATTTAGTTGTGGAATGAGTGATTACAAAGGAAGGATCCCTCTGTGCCTTACAGTTCTGACGTGGATTATTCATCATTCTCTCGCTTTGTGGACACTCATATGTCTGAATACAAGTAAAATCACTGTAGTGACTCTAGATTGGCTATTTTCACTTCATATAGTCCTCTGATACCACAGCCCCAATTCATATTATCACAGGACTCAGTCCTGATCAGATAGTGAATAATCCCTGCCAATACCACTCAGAATTATTTGGCTAATGAGGTTTCTTACAGGTGTCCTTTCTTGCTGAGCAGGAGAGGCTAATTTTTTTGTTGTTAGAAGGTAGGGTTTTGAAGGTATTAGGCCACATTCTATTGTTGGCTGAAGAAATATACACAGAAGATAGTTTCACTCCCTCAAATTAAGATACTCTAGATACATCCTCTTGTCAACTCCATAACAGCATTATCACATCTTTGTTGGGTTTACAAATGTAACATACTGTAATTTGCATCACAGTGTAGAAACTAGTTGTATCTTTGTGAATGAAAGGGAGACCTGTTTTATTGTCAAATATTTCCAGAAAGACAGAAACAACTTGAAAATATTAGATAAGGCTAATCTTTCTGAATGCTTTCCGAATGCTTTCTGAATGCTTGATTTTGCCTTCAGGCTTTACGGCAGGCAAATTCAGATCGTGCAATTATAAAATATTTTTAATGTTTAATTCAAAAGTATTTTTATGTTCAGAACTGGCTCAAGGCTTCTCAGTAGTGTCAGTAAAATTGAATTTTGCTACCTTAAAGATGAAGTGTGAGAGCCAGGGCTTCGATGCTCCTGCTAGAATAAAGAGGTGAAGGGGAAAGAGAGAGAGAGGAATAGAGGTAGGGCAGAAAGGTGAAAAGGAACCCCTGAGAGATTGGTCTTGATCTTCCCATTGTCAGTGGTACAGAATGGGAGTTGAGTATGCTGACAGCGTTTAAACTTATTCCCAGCACTGGTCTTTATCCCATCTCTCATGACCCCTCCTTTGGTACCAGTCACAGCTAGCCTGTCTGTGCAGAACTTTGACACAAGCAAAATAGGCATCAAGCTCAAGACCCTGCTTGTGACCTACCTGACTTTGTACCAGGTAGTCCTGTGAAGCTACTGATGCATAGCACTGCCTCCAGCCAGTGCTAGGTTCCTAGTACATTGAAGCGGGTTTGTTCATCCTTGATCCTACCTCAAGGTTGCACAGTAAACTGGCACAGCTTTTGCGGCAGGGTGCTGTGGCTGTGGCAGGCACTATGTTGCTATACTGCTTCCAGACCTGAGCTGGCACACGCAGAGACACCCTGCACTCACTAGTTTCAGAAGCACTGTGGGAAGAAGCAGTCCTCACATCTCTGCCCCTATGATACAGGCCTGCACTGTGTAAATCTGCCCTTCTAAAAGTAGAAATCACATCTAAGCAAGTATATTAAACTGTTCTTACAGATTTTATCTTTTGTGGCTATTGCTTTGTTAATAAAGATTTTTATTTTCTTTTGTGTGTGCATCTCATCAGATTTTCAATGTTCCTAAAAACCACACAGGCAGTAGTAAAACTGCTAAACGATTATTACACTCCTAGCTGGGAGCTGACAGCTGAGTATTTTGTGTTATAACATTATCTTGGGTTTAAGGCAAAAATTAACCTCATAACTTGACACAGTTTATCTGTATGAGTCTGAACCACTTTTTTGCACATTCCATCTGTATCTTCCTGGGTTTAGTGGAGTGTAACTATGACTTATTAAAATAATGCACAAATTGTTATTCAAAGTGTTCATGAACAAGAAATAAAATAGTTTACAGGGACTAAAACTTTTAGCGCCACTAAGTTATTACTTAAGTTCAACCTGTAGCTGAAATACTCACTTCATGATAATTAGCCTCATGGATATTACAGTTTACATGAGATTTGATTTTTCAAATTTTCTTTCAGGCATGCAAAAGGATGTGGTTCTGATACATATCTTAGATAGAAGTCTTGTTACTGTTGGGCAACCAGAAAGAAGAAACTCTGTGGTCTTAAAACATACACCTATGCACACACACACAAAAAGCTTGCTGCAAGATGATGCTCAGATTTGTGATCTGAACTGTAGCATGAACTTAAGATCCCAAACCATTTAAGCCAGTCCTTGGGATCAAGCGTGCAATCGTATATAAAACTTTGCTCGGAAGACAAATGAGTGAACAAAAATACTTTTTTTGGTTTCAAGAGTATTGAAATCTTGAATACCTCGCAAATTCTGATTTTTTGTTTTTTCTTTAAGTTGTTAGCAAAAGTGAATTTTGTCTTGTACGGTAAAAAAACCCTATAGATATCTGAGACACAACTATCTCTACAGCTCTCTTTAGCTGTGTAAAATGTTGTCATGAATGCAAGCATTTGTTCTAGGTTTCAAACTTTTACATGTCTTAAGTGCAACACTATGTAATTGCTTTTTTTGTCACAGTTCTAGCAATATGGTTCCTATAAGGTTATTCTAAAAATTGTTTTAGGGAACAGTATTAAAAATACCAAATCACTCAGTGTAAAATTAGGGACTTCCCCACACACCCCTTTTTTCTCCCCATCATTTATCTCTTTCATGGGTACTGGTGTTTCAAAACTTGTGTGGAGAAAGTATTTTCAAGAATAGAACTTGTTGATCAAGCATTTTGACAGCAGTTGTCTCTTCTTTTCTGCTTGCTCACGCAGGTGATTCTTTCTGGGAAGTACATGGAGGACAGGGTTTTGATTTTGTTATTGTTTGAGTCACTGGGTCTCCATGTATGTATGGTGGAGTCTAAATATTTATAAATCATGAATATGATCGCCTGAAGATGTGTTCACTGCACAGTAAATAATTTTTATTTAAACCAACTGTCAGCTTCACCAGCTCAGCTTTGGCTAGAATCTCTCTCATGTTTTCATGTCATGAGTAATAATAACTCAGCAGATAACAGTTCTACTTCTCATTACTACATAACAGAAAACTTACTGTGGAGAGCTTGTATTTACCAGTTTTTTATTACTACTATGTTCAATTAGAGAAGGCAGCAACTGAGACTTAGAATACACTCTGTACCTGTGGAGAGCCCTGCTGTCCTCAGTAGGTCACAGCAGAAATCCACTTGTGTGCTACATGATGCAGGGATGTGGTGCTACACCGGATTTTTAAAAATGGTAATTACCTTCTTATCAAGTGCGGTGAAGGCCTATTCCTTTCTTCGGCTGCATCAAATGCATTAAGGACAGGGGCTTGATATTACTTACGTGATTTCCTTCAAGGGGCCAAAAGTCAAGTGGAAACTAATTCATTCTTGATTTTAATTTGAATTGTCTGTGCTTGTGATGTTTTTTGTTAGATGTGCTGAGAACACCATTGTGTCCACAGCTCTTCACAGAACTTCTTTTTAGTTTTGCTTTTCTTCTTACAAAAAAAAAAAAAAACAAAAAAAAAAAACCAGAACAAAACCACTTTTTCTTTCCTTGCTGTCTTTCAGTAAAGGTCTTGACTCACATGCGCATGCACATTTGCAGATGTGTGGGTGTCTTTTGTATGGATTTAACTTTCAAAATATTGTTCTGTTTTTCTTCTGGGTAACTGTGGAGAATTCATTGAGTAACTGGGCCCTCTATCTCAGGGTACTATCTGAAATTTTGAAGGAAACTTAAATGAACCTCTCTAAGAAATGGCACAAATATACACCTTCTGCCTCAAAAAGGTGGAAGTGCTGGGGGAGGGTTAGCTGAAGATGTTGGATGTGATGAAAGTAACCTTTAGCATTAGAATTCTTTCATAAGCTACAGGTCCAAAATACTTGTATTTATCGGGTTCTTTCTAACTTCCTATGCCATAGATCCAAAAACTGAAGTCATAAAAAACACCTGAAAACACAAGCATATTGTCAGAGGCTGTAAGCATCTGACGCAGCACAGTTGAGCTGAGAGGACTCCATGAGTTACTGATTAGAGCTTAATTTCGGTAGCTCATTCTTAGTCTGCACCAGTCATTATATAAACCACAGTTGCTTGATTCTTCACTGCAATTTAAGGTAATGCTCTCTTCTTCCCTTGGAGTGGACTGAGAACCTGTTACCACGACTCAGCTGGTCAGTCCATCAGCTGAGTGTGACCCTGCCCAGGCCCCAGAGTACAGGATGCCTGTGTACTCTGAGGGTGCTATCAAAGGGCCGTGGTTGGTGGAGGCCATGTATACCCACGTGTGTGTGCGTGCCTGTGTGCACTTCAATTTAGAGCAATGCAAAGTTTTGATTCTGCATCACTGCGAAGTAGTTGTGGTTGAGTTTCTTCTCAAGGAGATTTCCAAGGAAAGGCAATTCTTCATTTTCCATTTTGGAATTTGTGTTATAAATCATCTTTTGACTGTTTCCTCCTTTATGATTCCTGTCTGAAATTTTAGTCCAATCATATACTTGAAGAATCATCTCAAAATTGGTTTCTTTATCCCCTGGAAATTCAATTCTTAGGTCTTTCAAGGTCAGTAACACCGTTAACTTATTAACGACCAGTATCTGACAAGAATCTGTAAATAGTTTGAACTATTCCAACTTCACAGTATACGTGCTGTTTTTATTTTGTATTTATTTTTAAAAATAGTAGAAGTCTGAAAAAAAAATGCATTAGTAAAAATGGTTCACTGTCATTCACTCTTCTATAATTTCGTCATTGATTATGTAAGCTAATCTACCTATGATATATAATTTATTTGGAAGCCTAAGAAGATGGCGTGGTGGATGTTTATTTTCTAACATTAGGAACTGACTCTCCATAACCCTGTATTTCAGGTTCACTGCATTATTAATACGGAATTGAATTAAAACATTTTTCTTTTCTTGCCATTGTGTACTTTTTCATTCAAAGCATCCATTTTTCCTCTTTCCTGTTTTCATTTTAAACTCTTGTTTCCAGAAGAAACAAGAAAGAAAATGAACAAATCTTTATCTATTCCTAGACTTTAATACTTCTTCGTCAGTCCTTTCCTTTCTCACTGTAATGTCCTTGAATCATTAAACATTTGAAGCTCCTGGATATGATTTGGAGAAAGAAATGCAGTTTAAATGAAAATTTAAGGAAAAAAACCCACCCAAACTCTATTTTCTCTTGATATGTAAAGAAATCCCTTATGATCCTGGCATCTGTGGAAGAGGAGGAAGCTACATATTAGCGTTTTTTATAGCTATTGTCAGTAATTTGTCATACTTTTCACTTTTCCCCTTTTAGAAACACAGACCCAATGAGATTTTTGGGTTTTTTTTTAAGTAACTGCATCTAGAAAGTCCAAATGTGTTGAGTTTGTGTCTGGTGGGATTTCAGTAGTGGGGAATGGGGCTGCTGGTGCAGCCCCTGTAAAAAGCTTCGTGAAAAGCTGCCCTGCTCCAATTTGGCCCTGCCTCTGGCCAAGGCTGAGCCAATCAGTGCATCTGTGAATAAACATATTTAAGAGCAGAAACCGGTTTGGCAAGAGCCTTTGTTTTGGGAGCTCTCTTTTGTTTTGGAGGTGTGTAGGACAGAGGGAGAGAGGCAACCATGCAGTCATCCAGGTTACTGAGGAAGGGATCGGACAGACATTCTGGAGCGGCCATTTACCTTCTGCCCGTGGCAAGATGGCAGGCCATGTACAGTCTGTGGAAATGCTCATGCTGGAGCAGGGGCCTTGCAGTCCTCAGAGATCAGTGGTGGAGAAAGGTTCCTGGAAAAGGCCATGACTCTGAGGGACACCTGCACTGGGGCGGTTCATCATTGGGACAATCGCTACCGATGGGGGATGACCATGGTAGTTGGAGGAGTTCACGGAGGACTGTCTCCTGTGGGAGGGACGCTATGTTGCCACAAGGGAGAACTGTAAGGAGTGTTTCCCTTGAAGAAAAAAGAGCAAACTGGGACTAACCACAATCCCCATACTCAGTCGGACAATGCCATTGGTTCCCACAGCTGCTATCCCAAAAGCCCATTTACATCCTTTTGGGTCCTTAAAATACCCCTTCCGGAGGAAGTCTATACCTAAGATGCATGGAGCATCTGGGCCAGTCACAATTCGGTGGGTTTCCCAGTTATGTCCAGTGAGGCTGACCTCAGCTTCTAACAAAGTCAGCTCTTGTGAGCCTCCTGTCACACCGGAGATAGTGACAGATTCAGTTCTTTGATGATTCGATGGTAGCAAGGTACACTGGGTACCTGTATCTACCAGGGCCTTGTACCTCTGTGGTTCTGATGTGCCAGGCCATCGAATCTACACAGTCCAGTATACTCTGTTGTCCCTTTCCTCCACCTGGCTAGAGGCAGGGCCCCTCTAATGCCTAGGGTGTGGTCCACTATCAGTGGATGGGTCTATCCGGCTTGCGGTACCTTCTTCACAGGGATTGGTCCTTGGGCTGCAGCACTGTTCACTGGAAAATGGAGCGACCGTTCTTCTGTTGCTGTCTTCATGTTGATGTCGTCTGCTCTGCAGCTCACGTGCTGGTACCCTTGGGTCAGTGGTAGGCTGTCGCTCCCATCTTCTCATGTCTTCACGATCTCTCGAGCAACACTGGTGGTCACATCGTGGCCTGTCCTGTCTGTTTCGGATTGCCCTTGGGGGAGGACGATTTCTTTTAACAGCTGACACATGGGTCCATCCAGGAGAGGAACTGGTTTTTTGCTCTAATCTATTCAGAGATTCTAGTACTTTCTCTGTCATTCTCTCCACTGCTGCAATAACGGCAGAGTGACGGGGAAGACTGTCCTCGTACTGGCGAATCCTGTTAGACGCTTCTTCTATTATGAGTGCCTGACCATTACCTGGTCTTTCCCAAAGCATTGTGGACAACGTATGGGCATATGTTGGGGGTGCACTCTGCACAAACTTGTGCAGCAAAGGCTCGTTACTGTGCACTTGATCAGGCTTAACATTAACTTGCCAGTCACCATAGATAACTTCCTTCATAGCCAGCTCTCTCAGGTAGTTAATACCTTTCCCCAGGACAGTCCATTTGCTAGGGCAACATTCAATGTCATCTCTGAAGGGATATCTGCCCTTCACAGCAGCCAGAAGTCACCTCCAGAGACTGAGCCTGTTTGCCTTTTTCCCGATTGCCCTATCAATAGCTCCTTCTCGGGCCAGGTTCTCTAGCTGTCTGGATTCTCTACTGGTTAAATCGATGGTATCAGCTCCATTATCTCAGCAGTGAAGAAACCAAATCATAAGTGTCTCCTCATCATGTCTGCTAAACTCCTTTCTGATATTTCTTAATGATTTTCTGGGCTGAGATTGAGCAATTACTTCTTGGTCTGACAACTCCTCCTGCGATGAAACTTGGGGAGTTTTCACTGTTGGAGCCACTGAGGCAGGAGTCTTTCCTGAATGCTTCTGAGAAGCGCTCAGTCTTGCTTCGTCATCAGAGCTGTCTTCTGGATAGTTTGTCTTTCTATGGCGTTTAGTGCGAGAGGGATGATTTTGCTTTTTCACAGGAGCAACCTGTACTGGTGTGGGTGCAGAGATGGCAGGGGCTGTTTAGGTGGCTGTAGTGCCATTCTGATATCTATGCTTGATAATAATCCACCCCTGGACCATGTTAGAGATAACTAATAACAATATTATCACACACACACAGAGAATATCATTTCCAGAACCCCCAGTTTCAAATGCCATTGTTCCAGTATCAAATGGAGAAGTGTGGTGTCCCATTATCCATTTGATAGTATAGTTATAGGCGGCCACTAACACGTAATGTCCAAGATATACTGGCAAGGTTAGAATCTGACCAAATAGAGAGCGAAGCAGTGGCATTAGGCATGCTAGGGATAACACCCTCCTTGCCAGATGCCCCAGACCGACAAATCAGAAAACAGTACCAATTAGAAACAAATAATATGATATCATGATTGGTGTGCCAGGCACCAGATCATAAAGCATACTTATCCCATACTGCTTAACAGCCTCAAACAGAATCTCACTTACAACCATCCTGAAAAACCTTGTTGTTTTAGTTTCCAAACTTTAAAGAAATATGAATATGAAATATGAAATTATTCGAGACCCCACCCTTGGGCGCCAATTATGTCACCTGTTGGCCGAGGTACGCCAATTACGGGACGAATTCTTCCTCTCCCTAGTTAACCTCCCTCCCACTCTGGGAGAAAAGGGTTGAAAGCAGAGATAAGAAGAAAAGTTTGTGAGACTACTTATGTTTGGGAAACTAAAACAAGTTTAATAATGCTAGAAAAATATTATATACAGAAAGACAAATGAGATATTAACAGGTTTATATGGTGTAGCAAGGGTTAAACTGCAGTTAGGGAAACAAAGGAGAAAGGAAAAAAAATATACCAAGCAGTTCAAAATTGCAGTGGCCACGTGGTCAGCAGATTTGCAGGATGGCAAAGCTAAGCCAGTCAGTGTAGCCATAGCAAAATCCACACGCGGGTAGGAGCCAAGCACAGCACAGCAGTTGGCTTGCAGGTGTTAAGAGAACAGCAGCAGAAAGAGTGGCGGCAGCAGGGATGAAGCAGTGGCACGGGCCATCCTGTGCGGCATGGGGGGTAGTAGCCAGGGTCCGTCCCATGCAGCGCGAGGATTGCAGCCGCAGTCGCGAGGGTCCGGGCAGGTCTATAGTTGCCAGTCAGCAAGAGGGGAGGCAGGTCTGGAGCCGTCAGGGTGAAAAAGTAGAGACGGGACGGGCATCAGCACACTGAGAAAAAGCCCGAGCAAAAGGGACCGCAAGCTGCCAGAGCGAGCCAGAGCAAGCCCCAGAAGCACCCGTGTCCCGTGGGCAGTTCTTAAAACAACAGAGAGCCCGCCGAAGTTTTCACAACCAGTGAGATGTGCAAACATAAATGGGAGAAATACATCACGATTTGTCATTTTAAAACAAACCAGTTTTTTCTAATCGAACCGGTTTTTCTTCTCCTGACCTGGGACAAACTCCTTACCCTTTCTGTCTAAATTCAGTTCACCGTCATGTTGCCTTCTAATATTCACATTAATATTACTTTTGTTAAAACATGCCATTCTGCCTATGGGTTGGGGTGCAGTGCGATATTTTGACACAATGTCCGAACATCAGTTAGCCTACTGTTTGAATTCTGGAATTATTTCTGCTGATACTGTTAGAAATGCAGTTTTTCTACTTTCCGATCTGCATGGAATGATATTGCTTGGAAATACTCATCAACAGCCCAAGATTGTTCCTTAATTCATTTTTTAAAATTAAGTATCTAGAGTCTTGGGTAACAGCTCATACTTCAGCTGATATTCGTGACAGCAGGAGGAGGCAAACTAGAGTCATTATCACTAGAAGCAGGTCAAAAAGTTGCATGCTTTTGGTTACAAGTAAAAGCCCACTGACAGGATAAGCTGTGGGTAGAAGGAAGAGAAAAAAATCTAAAGGTAAGGAAACAATGGAAGTAAAGAGACAGGACTAGACTGAATGATGGTGTTTATGAATAGAAACAAAGTAGGTGAGAAGATGTCATAAGCCTGCCACTTATTTTCAGCATCGATAACCTAGAGCATTATAGCATTTGCTGGTGAATGTAACAAAATTATTTGAGTTTCTCCTGTAAACAAACAGCCCTAGTTAACAGTTTAGCATCGCGATAGAATTGCCCACATGAATATTTTAGCTAACTGAATATAACTCAGTGAATGAAAAGTGAGAAATGCAGCTTTCATTAAAACAAGAAGGTGAAACATTGCAAACTCATTTCATTTTACTGCTGATTGAAGTATTTTTTTTAACCCAGAAAAAGTGATATTTGGTATAGAAGAGGGAAATTCCCTAATAGATGTTTTCTGGTCTGTTCTAATCTACTTATGTTTTTGCTTTTTAATTATAGGTTTCTGTGCTCGAGAGGCAGATATTTGACTTCCTCGGTTATCAGTGGGCACCCATCCTGGCAAATTTTATACACATTATTATAGTCATACTTGGCTTATTTGGAACCATCCAGTATAGACCTCGTTACATAACAGGAGTGAGTATTTAATTTTATTTACTTTTTTGATGCGCATGTAACAAAAAAAAAAAGAAAAAGCATTCCATATTCTATTGCTTATAAGTCAAATAGAAATCTTATCTTGGTTTAACTTTCTTCAGTAATATTTTACATTTACTTATTATGTTTTTGAGACAACTGCAATAATGAAGTGCTAACAACCTACAAAAGTTGAAAGACAATATGATGACAAACTACATAACAATATGAACTTTCAAGAAGTGAAGTCGGTTTAAAAAATTACAGTATCCTTAGAATTACAGGGATTTAGAGCTAAATAAATGCTAGCCATAACTTGCCTGGATACACCGGACTTCCCAAACAAATCCGTGGTTTATTATAGTTACTCATTATTGTTATTAACCATTGTTGCTGGAGTGCTCATCTGTTTGTATATTTCTCCTAGAAATTATAGTCCAATTTGAAAATAAAGTATGAGAATATGATAAAAAATGCAGGATTGATGCTTATGGACTGATTGCTCCATAATAAAATTAAGGATTTAGACCTTTACCTTTTTAATCCATTTTTTTTTCTTATTCAGTGACCCCTCATACACAGACTCAATATTGTTGTACTCTCTGGTACAGCAGAGTATTAATGAAATCCTCGTTTCATACTCTAGGTTTGGTTCTTTCCCCATTTTTAGGTCTATAAAGACAGAATAACAAATCTCAAAATCATCATTCAGAACCTCTTTTGTTAGAAATGGATTTGCGTAACAATATTTCTATTGAAATTGACTGCTAATTCAGTTAAAGCTTGTATACTTTTCAGAGAAAGCCAGCAGTTGAAAAGACTTGTTTGTACACAAGCATATTTTCATGTCAAATAAAAATAACTCCACTGAATCTGTAGCTGCTTCCGCAAAGTTTGTTTCCCCTTATACTGTTCCCTCATATACCAGGAAACACTCAGGAGACGGAACATTTTTTCTTGTACTCTGTGGTGCCATCCACACTGCAGTAGTGTGATGCTAAGAGTAATAAATAAACATTTGTGTCTGTGTTTGTGTCTGTGTGATTTCCTATGTGCAGAAAATGTGTGTCCACATGTCCTTAGGCACGCACACAATTTAATATATTGCAAAACATGTTATCAACATCGAAAAATAGTTTGCACATCTTAAATATTTAGAGTGTTTCCTTCAAGGCACAACTCTGGGAGTCACATAAATGTGAACTGGAATTTTCTTCTTCTGTTCCTAGTGCGTTGACACTTTGACTGTCCTGGTTTAATATAAAACCAGTTAACCATGAAACAAACCAGTTAAGGTGTTCCTCCTCCTGCACGTCACTGCACCTCATTGGTTTGTGGAGCTTCTTGGCAGGATGATGTCTCTTTAGGAAGATGTGTGGGAGAGACCTCAAGACCTCGTGCCTCCTGCCCTGCCGCTTCTGCCAGTGCTGGAAACATTACAGTTCCAACAGTGGCTAGCGTTTCAGCCACTGCCTGCCTGAGGGTTGCTGCTGAGGGGACGGGCTGTTGCTGACCAGCAGTCCCTACTGCTGCTGCTCGACAGGAGCTCTGGGGTGAAAGATAGCGCCTGTTGCTGCTGCCTGCTACAAATTACTCCTGTCCTTTGCCCCAGGGGCATGTCACGCTGTGAACCTGCCGTGACGGTTAGCTCCGCTGTCACTGCTGCTGCCTGGCCCGGCAGGAGCCGGCACCAGCTCCAGGTCCCTGCCCGGCGCCTTCATGCCTGGTAGTTTGCCCACGGTTTAACCCCCGCCGCACCAGGTCCCCAAACCTTGTCTATATTTGTTATTCCCTTGTTGTTAGTTGTTCGTATAATATCGTTTTTGTTGTTATTAAAACAGCTTTAGTTTCCAAAACTCAGCTGAGGCCTCGTCCACTTTTATCTTTCCCTTTTCTCTCTCTCCTCACCCTTTTTTCTCCTGGAATGGAGAAGGGGCTGATTTGGAGAGAGAATTTGTCCTGTGGTTTCATCCTGCCTCAGCCAAACCGGTGACATTGACAAAAGGGTTGTGAAAAAAAAAGTTTAAAAAAAAAAAAATCAATTCAGTGTCAGTTAAAAAACAAGAGTAAAAAGTTCCGTCCCAAAACTATGGGATGTCTTATTTCAATGCATAAAAACGAACATGAGCATAAAATGCTTAGCTAAACTAAACAAAAAAGCGAGATTGAAATGGACTTTACAACAGGAGTACAGAAAATTATCTGCGACAACGATGAGCGCATTGTGAATGGGGAGGAAAACCACCCTTAGTTGGACCAACAGAGAAGTGCTGTGATTTTTTCATTTCTAGTGCTGCCCTCTTTGGAGAGTATCTGAAGTCAGGATGAGGGAAATGGTACTGGTCACTGGAGGGAGAGTTAAGGGAACTGCATCCTTTTATTCAGTTCTGCTGGGCTAGGACAGGCACCTTACTGAAGCTGGGCAAAACTCGGTGTCATCTGACATCAGGAGTAAAGTAACGAGTTCAAGCCTAAAAGCCTGCAAGGGTGTAGCTATGGTGAGCAGATGTAAATACTCAGACTTCAATAGATTCTGCAAGGGTCAATTTATCTTGAGTGGACTCTATAGGACTTAATCCACAGTCACATTAGAACCTCCAGTATAGCTTTCTTCAACAAGACTACAATAAATTTCCTTTTTATTCTGCATGCTTCATAAACAATACCACAAAAATGTTTTCCGAAGGTTGTGAATTATAGCTTAAAGAGAGCAGGGAGGTTTTAAGATGAGATTTAAAGAGATGATTCAGTGGCTTAGGGAGAAAAGGAAATAAGTTTTAGGCAGATGGGACACCACAAGTGAAAGCGTGAACTTGAACTTGCAAAAGTCACAGGGAAGTTTAACTGTAGGTGAGGGCAAAAGGTGGCTCTGTGGTTTCAAGCCGTGGAAAATAGTTCAAATTACATGAGATGCAGAAGTTGTGGTGGATAAAAAGGGCAGAAAATTGAAGTTCAATACCATCAGAGGGGTTATTCTTAGTATAGGTTCAGCAAGAACCATTCATTTTTGCCTGTAAACCTAATCCATTAACCCATAAATGAGCAATTGACACAGGTGAAACATATGTTATGAGGGTGGGAATGAGTGTCTTTTCAAAGATGTCTTTTCAAAATATAATAATTAAGTAAGCCTTTTTTTGTGGAAACAATAATGATAAAAAGACTGCTTAACAGCACCATGCTGAAACAGAAAATAAGGATTTCAGTAGGAACAAAGGTTAGCCAGTGTAATGACTGAGATGTAAATGTGGGTTTTTAGCAGTGCTGTCATAGGATCCATCCTCTTTCATGGGCAACCCCTTGCCGTGGGGAAAGAGCTTGCGTGCCCTTGCGAAGTTGAGAGCTATGCTGGTGGTGGCATATGCCTCCGGTAGGGTCTCCCAAGCCAGACAGGTCTCAACTGAAGGGTCAGACAAAGTGTGTCCACGGGCAGGATGGGCTCACTAGCCTTCGGGCAACCATCCTAGGAGAAGGACAACTCTAACTCCAAACCCGGGCAGATGGAGCTCGTTTAGCCCTGTAAGGCCATCCATCTAAGAGAAGGATACTCTAACCAAACCTACGACCTGAGGACTTCGCTGTCACCGTCCAAGCTCGCTAGGCCCTGGCAGATGAACCTCAGGTGTAAAGGGTGGGGCCAGTCTCACGCACGCTGCGCCTCACCTAAAAAATCCACCGCGTAGGCTTGAAGGGTGTACTCACGTCTGCAAAGCCCTGTAGCGACAGGCAAGGGACGAAACGGCAGGTGGAAAGATGTCACTGGAAGCCGCAGACCCAACCCTGCATGCAGGCGGTTCAGGACATCGGTCGCTTGAGACTGACCCGGGAGATGACAGTCTCGTTCGGCAGCATCCTGAATGACCAAGCAGCCTTTTTCAAGGAGAGCACTGCTTGCTCCACGTGGAGAGGGGCCTAGAAAAGGTGGCCTAACCAAAGCTCATCTCCCCTTCCAACCCGGTTGGCTAGCCGCGGCCAACAGGCATCTTCTGTTGCGGTCAACCAAAGACAAAAAGACAAAGGCATACACCTGCCTCCAAAGGTGTGTCCAGATTGACACTCGCATGTTGGAACATCAGAACCATGCTCGATACAGCAGACAGTGGGCGTCCTGAACGCCGTTCTGCTATAATTGCTCACGAACTGTCACGACTCAACATTGACATTGCTGCTCTCAGTGAAGTTCGCCTTCATGAGGAAGGCAGCCTTAAAGAACATGGTGCCGGCTACACACTGTATTGGTCAGGCAAACCCAAAACCGAAAGTCATCATTCCGGAGTTGGCTTCATGATTAAAAACTCCGTCGCCTCTAAACTTGAAAATTTGCCAACAGGTCATTCCGATCACATTATCTCCTTACGCCTCCCGCTACACAACAAGCAACATGTTGTTCTCTTCAGCATATATGCCCCAACTCTCCAAGCTGACCCTACAGAAAAAGACAAATTCTACACCGATCTGCGCCGCCTTACTCAAAAGGTTCCTGCGGATGATAAGATCATCATCCTTGGTGACTTCAACGCCCGAGTAGGTAAGAACTCTGAAGCCTGGAAAGGAGTACTAGGCAAGCATGGAGTTGGAAACTGCAATGACAACGGTCGCCTCTTGCTAGAGTTTTGTGCTGAGCAGCAGCTTACCATCACCAACACTATCTTCCAGCAGAAAGACAGCCTGAAGACAACCTGGATGCATCCTCGATCTAAACACTGGCACCTCATTGACTATATCTTAGTGCGCCAGAGAAACGTTCGCGATGTCTGTCACACCCGAGTGATGCCTAGTGCAGAATGTCAAACAGACCACCGCCTCGTGCGCTGCAAACTTAACCTCCACTTTAAGCCCAAACCTAAGAGGGGCGGCATTCTGAGGAGGAGGCTCAAAGTTAACAATCTTCAAACAGCTGCAGTGAGAGACAGCTTCCAGGCAAACCTTCAAACTAGGCTTGAAGACCATCCCATAGACTCTTCTCCTGAAGCGCTTTGGCAACGTATTAAAAACAGCATCCTGCAGTCCTCCGAAGAATTCTTAGGGTTCTCCTCAAAGAAAAACAAAGACTGGTTTGATGAAAACAATCCAGAGATCCAGGAATTGCTGGCAAAGAAGAGATCTGCTCACCAAGCACACCTCGCTCAGCCATCTTGCCATGTAAGAAAAGCAGCCTTTCGTCTTGCATGCAGTAAACTCCAACAGAAATTTCGAGACATCCAGAACAAGTGGTGGCTCAACCTAGCAGAAAAGACTCAACTATGCGCAGATTTGGGTGACCACAGAGGATTCTATGAGGCTCTGAAAGCAGTGTACGGACCCACACACCAAGTTCAAAGCCCCCTACTCAGTGCAGATGGCCAAACGCTTCTCACAGATAAAACCTCCACCCTGAATCGATGGTCTGAACACTTTCAAACTCTCTTCAGTGCCAACCGTGTAGTCCAAGACTCAGGAATCCAGCTCATCCCAAAACAAACGGTGAAAAATGAATTGGATATAGCCCCTACTATGGGAGAGACCCTTAAGGCCATACAGCAGATGAAAACCGGCAAGGCAGCTGGGGTCGACGGAATCCCGCCTGAAATCTGGAAACATGGAGGCCAAACGCTCCATGCTAAATTTCACGAGCTAGTTGTGCGCTGTTGGGAACAAGGCGAACTACCACCAGATCTCCGTGATGCAATCATCATCACCCTGTACAAGAAAAAAGGAGTAAAGTCAGACTGCTCAAACTACCGAGGCATAACTCTGCTCTCCATTGCTGGAAAAATCCTCGCAAGAATACTATTGAACAGATTGGTACCCGCTATCGCAGAAGAACTTCTACCTGAAAGTCAGTGTGGTTTCAGAGCCAACAGAAGTACCACAGACAGGGTATTCGTTCTCAGACAACTGCAAGAGAAGTGTAGGGAACAGAACAAGGGTCTCTATGTAACTTCCGTTGATCTCACCAAAGCCTTTGACACTGTGAGCAGAAAAGGTCTGTGGCAGATCTTGGAACGATTAGGATGTCCCCCCAAGTTCCTCAAAATGATTATCCTGTTACATGAGGGGCAGCGCGGCCAAGTCAGATATGGCGATGCACTCTCTGAGCCCTTCCCAATAGCCAATGGTGTGAAACAAGGTTGCGTTCTCGCACCCACTTTATTCACAGTTTTCTTCAGCATGATGCTCCAAAGGGCCACGGCAGACCTCGACGAACAAGACGGCATTTAAATCCGATATCGTACCGATGGGCGCCTTTTCAACCTAAGGCGACTGAAGGCCCACACCAAGACCCTGAATCACCTTGTCCGCGAGCTGCTTTTTGCTGACGATGCCGCCCTTGTTGCCCACACAGAAGCAGCTCTGCAGCGCTTAACATCCTGCTTTGCAGAGGCGGCTGAGCTTTTTGGGCTGGAAGTCAGCTTGAAGAAGACGGTAGTTCTCTACCAACCAGCACCACAAGATGATTACCATCATCCCCACATCACCATTGGCGAGTCAGAGCTTCAGTCAGTCCAGCAGTTCAGCTATCTGGGTAGCATCATCTCCTCAGATGCCACGATCGACAAAGAGATAGACAACAGAATAGCAAAGGCAAACAGAGCTTTCGGAAAACTCCATCAAAGAGTCTGGTGCAATAAACACCTGAAGAAAAGTACAAAGATCAGTGTCTACAGAGCCGTGGTACTGCCTACTCTTCTGTACGGGTCTGAATCATGGGTCATCTACCGCCACCATCTGCGACTTCTCAAACGCTTCCATCAGCGCTGCCTCCGCACAATCCTAAACATCCACTGGACTGACTACGTGACTAATGTTGCTGTCCTTGAACAGGCAGACGTCACCAGTATTGAGGCCATGTTGCTGAAAACGCAGCTGCATTGGGCAGGGCACGTCTCCAGGATGGCGGATCACCGCCTCCCTAAGATCGTGTTCTATGGTGAACTTGCCACCGGCTGCCGCAAGAGAAGAGCTCCAAAGAGGAGATAGAAGGACTCCCTGAAACAACACCTCAGCCTAGGCCATATTGACCACCATCAGTGGTCCACCCTGGCCTCCAATCGGGAGATTTGGAGACACACCATACATAACGCTGCTGTCTCCTTTGAGAGCACGCGTAGAATCAGTCTCGAGGAGAAAAGACAGCGCAGAAAGAACCGTGCCTCGACTATACCACCCAAGGAGACCCTCCGGTGTGCTCTTTGCAACCGGTCTTGCCTATCCCGCATTGGCCTTTTCAGCCATCAGCACGCTTGCAATAAGCGTGGGCAAAGCCCTTCCCAAATCTTCGTCCGCGAAGCCAAGCCATGACATAGGATCCATCAATGGAAATGCCTGTGAGGTAATACCAATGCAAATTATTAAGGGTTCTGGAAAGAAGGAATGCTCTTCACCTGGGTGGGGCTTCTCCTGGAGTCTCAGTTTCTTCCCATTCCTTCTATTGAGGGATTCCAGCTGTCATTATATACTCAGAGCATATTCCTCACTCTACTATAGATTATTAGTCTCCTGACTAATCTAGTGATCTTCTACAATGGAGTAACTGCATTAGTAGACAAAGGAAGAGCTATGGATATAATCTGTCTAGACTACTGTAAGGCTTTTAGTGTGGTTCCAAACAACATTCTGACCGCTAAATTGGAGAGATATGTGTTTGACAGATGGACTGTGACATGGATAAGGAAGTGGCTGGACAGCTGCAGCCAAAGAATTATATTCAATGGCTCATTGTCCAAGTGGAAACCAGTAATGAGAGGTGTCCCTCAGGGGTCCATATGACCAATAGCATTTATCAATGACATACACTGTGGGATTGAGTGCACCCTCAGCAAGTTTGCAGATGACACCAAGCTGAGTGGTGCAATCGATTCACTGGAGGGAACGGATATTATCTAGAGGGACCTTGACGACCTTGAGGAGTGGGCCTATGCAAACCTCATGAAGATCAGGAGGGGCAAGTGCAAAGTCCTGCACCTGGGACAGGGCAATCCCTGATACCAATACAAACTGAGGCATGAATGGATTGAGAGGAGCCCTGTTGAGAAATACTTGGGGGTACTGGTGGATGAAAGGCTGGACATGAGCTGGCAATGTGCGCTTGCAACCCAAAAAGCCAACTGTACCCTGGGCTGCATCAAAAAAATGTGACCAGCAGGTTGAGAGAGGTGATTCTCCCCCTATACTCAGCTCTCCTGAGACCCCACCTGAAATCCAGCTTTGGGGCCTACAGTATAAGACTGACATAGACCTGTTAGAGCAAGTCCAGAGGAGGGCCACAAAAACACTCAGAGGGATGGAACACCCCTCCTATGAACAAAGACTGATAGAGTTGGGGTTGTTCAGTCTGGAGAAAAGAAGGCTCTGGGGAGACCTTATTGCAGCCTTTCAATATATAAAGAGCACTTAGAAGAAAGTTGGAGAAAGACTTTTTACCAGGGCCTGTAGTGACAGGACAAGGGGCAACAGGTTCAAACTGAAAGAAGGAAGGTTTAGATTAAACATAAGAAAATGGTGGGACACTGGGACAGGTTGCCCAGAGAAGTTGCGGATGCCTCATACTTGGAAGTATTCAGGGTCAGGTTGGATGGGACCTTGAGAAATCTGATCTAGTGAAAGATTTCCCTGGCCATGGCAGGGGTTTGGACTAGATGATCTTTAACTCTTTCCAACCAAACCATTCTGTGATTCTATGATTCTGCGAATGGTACAGAGGAATGAATTGAATGAATGGATGTTTACTGGATCCGGCATTATGGAAAACCTTGACAATCTCATTCTACTGTTGTTTTAACATTTCTAGAAAGCATTCTCAGTTAAGGAGGACAAAAAGTCCAATTTGTAGTGAATGTCATTCTCTTCTCCACACAGAGGAATCCACCTGACAGGTGAAGCAAGCCCACCTTAGGGTTCTCCAGTGCTAAAGAGCTAGCATTGTAAAATTAAGTACTTTTTTTTCACTGCCATGGGAAGAAGATAAAGGAGTGTCTAGTGGAGCTTGACAGTGACATAAACAGATAGAGAAAACTTTGAAGTGAATTATTAAATGTAAGAATTTGAGGAAAATCATGTCTGGGAGTTAGATTCCACTGTAATTTCCACTGCTTATTTGTATCTTCTAGGCGTATAATATTTACTTCTTCTAGAATTAGTTCCAACAAAGAGAGAATTTTATACAACTTTGTAGATTTATTGAGCAGTCTTATAGCCAAAGCAACAGTGATAAGAAAGTGAAAAAGCATTTGTACTGAAGATAAAATTCTCCTGCCTTGAGCATAAAGTGAAGATCCAGTACCAATAAGAGAGAAAACTTTTAATCCAGAAGGAATTACCTGATGCAAACCTATGATAGCAGAAGATTGTGCAAATTGTTTTCTCATAATGACCTACTCATTGCACAGTTCAAGTGGACTTCTGTTGTGTGTGAACCAAAATTACGCAGTGGACAACAGTGTTACTAACATTTTCCCAGGGGTTAATTTATTCTGTTCTGGTATTTCCCCCTCTTAAATATAATAGTAACACCTCCTAATAATAGTGAATGTAACAGGGACTCGTACAGACCACAATATACTAGCAGAGGAGAACAAGAATCTCAGTTTGACACAAAGCAAATTTGCAGCCTTTAAGAGCAAAAAAAATCTTGTATAGGGTAATACGTAGTCACATTAAGCCTGGGAGAAAAGGATAGATTATCACTGGTACATTACTTAACATGTAATTGCTAATATATATTAAAAAAGAGAAAGAGGCAATTACCTTATGTCTGAGCTTCTTTGCAGCATCATCAGTCTGCCAAATCATTAGGCCCCAGAGAGTATAACTGAGTTCATCTATGTCTTCTTGAAGACAAGGCACTGCCAATCGCTTCAACATCTCTAGTAGGATCTACTTAATGACTTAAATGACCGTAGCCCTGAGCCTACCAGACCCATTTGGGAATATTTCAGCTGTATATTGCAGTTTATTATCTCCCCTGTTTTTCAAATGTTTAAAGTAGTCCATGAAAGTGTGCACCAGTTCATCTGTCATACGTACACATCAGGACACTATCCAACAACACTAACCATGCCATAGGAAACTGTAAGGCCAAGAACAGCATGGAATCTGCAGCTCTAGAGCCATGGTCTCTGAGCTACTTTTTTGAATTTTAAAGACAGTCTCTGTATAGTTAATCAATTGTCCAGAAATTTTGGTGAGAAAACATTTCAGGAGACAATTGTGACGCATCTTGTAAGAGAACCAGTTTTCGGTTCTTTTTCCTGATGAAACAGTTAATTATAGTAAATGAAAAGGATTCTTATGTTTAACATTTTTTAGCAACCGAGTTCTTCTGAGATTAATTTACCTTATTGACCTAATGTAATTTATTTTTCAAATACTTTTTTTTTTTTAAATAAAAAAGTGCAGGCACTCGAGTTCAATACAGGTATTATTAAAAATATGTATTTTACTTCTGCTTTTTTGCTGTTGGGAAAAAATTATATATATATAAATATATATATAATTATATATATAAACCTATTTAATAAAGAGAAGAATGAAATTAAATGGCATGTTCATTGTACGTTCTGGTCAGCCTGCAAGTTCTTGAAGTCTAGGAAATCAGACTCCTACTGAGACTGCTCTCTAAAAAGGAGTTTCTCAGGAAGTAGTTTTGTCTCCATTCAGAGACAAATCATTCGGTGCTTGACCTTAGCTGTACTTATGTGATGATATACTGCATTGCAACTAAAATGTAGGCAATGTAGACATTTATTTATAGAAGGCGGCACATAGTCACACAAATTGCTTCTACGCTCTACACAACTTTTCCCAGCAAATGATAATTTGGGGACATAAGCAATAATCTTCTGCATAATTATTTTTAGTTAAAGCCCAATAATACTGTAAGTACAATTAAGTAAATAAAGACCGTGAATATTTTAGTAGCAGCTTTGTCTGCTGGTTGTCACAGAAGGCTGTGAATCAGAATACTGATTCTGTTTCAAAATGTGCCATTGGCAAGATGTTTTGTTTGCTAACATGTCATTCAAGCACACATATTGATATTTGGTTCAGTAGTTTGCCATGGATAATAATGAATGTGAACATTTATTCTGTAGTTTGTATCTGTTTTTTCAATGTATTCAGTTACTGAATACAGTGTTGTTAATACTCAACAGATTTCTGGTAATTATAATTGTAAATCAATTAACAAAATAGTTATATAAATATATATATTATATCTATTTATCTTTTGAAGAAGACCAGTTTCTTAAACTCACATTTCTGGGGAAGATGTGCTTGAAAAAATAATAATTTATATTTCTGCAAATATCACTAGTATCAGCAACACAATGATTTTTTTTTTAGCATATTCTGATACTATATTTACTAAAATCTTTGCTGAATGTGAACAAGAAAACAAGGTGAACAAGACTGAAATAAATCCACTTAAAATTGAAAATTATACTTGTAGGAAACATTTTTCACTACTCATGATGTTCTCAGTGTAAGATTTCCAGAATTTGTTGGTTTCAGTCAGGTTCAAAATATCGTGACAAAAGTTGATTTGTATTTTCATACTTACAAGCCAAATCAAAACCAGCAATGGTGTGACCACAGAAGTTGTATTTCCATGTTAGTAGAAAAATCTGTTTCAGTAAAAACTTAAGTAATGGCTAAAAAATCAGACGTAATTCAAATGTATACATACCCATTGGAAAAGCTAAAACAGATCAAAAAAATAGACACGTCTCAGTGAGAAGAAATAAAAGAAAATTTTGACAGAATAGTAATTTCCACAAATAGTAGAATTCCAGAAATTAAGCACTATATAGTGTGTGTGTGCCTTAAACAGGGAGGACAGAACAGCTGTTTTATTTTGGAAGTGCATGTGTATAAAGAAGTTCTTTATACATGTACTTGGGAAAGGAATAAGTGGAGGAACTCATCCAGTAGTTTCATGTCAGAGTAGTATATGCACACTACCATTCGATGAGGAAGATGAAAAAGACTCAGAAAATACAAACTATACAGTATCAAGGAGGTGATAGCATCCCACAAAATGGTCATTATGAAAAGCTCTGTCTACACCTAAACAGAACAAATGCCCTGTCAGGCCAAACTTTATCAAAACAGTTCCTCAGTGCTTACACATTTTATTCTTGGTGGTGTTGATTAAAAATCAATCACAAAGAAAATTTGCCCTCAGTTAAAAGTAAACCAGATGAGTTTGTTAAAAAATAATTATATGAGTCATCAAATAATAGTGACTACGATATTAGTGGTCACTGTGCCTCAGGAAATATGAAGTAGCAAACATTTCTTACTCATCTTCCTCTTAGTGAAAATGGGGAATAAAAATTTGATCATAGTTTAGATTCAGAGAGAGACTTGCAAAGTAAAAAAGTGACAAAGTAAAGGAGAAACAGCACACTCCTATGGCTACTTAGTAGAGATGGTTAACTAAAATAAACATCTCTGTGAGAGTTTGTGTCTGATGAAGTAAATTAAAAAAGAAAATTACTAAACATCATAGGATTGTATAGAAGTAAGAAAAAGCTTTGAAGAGCAACAAGCATGACCAAAAGTTTGAAAACAAACAAAAAAGTACAGCATAAAAATAGGAAAGTTGAAAGAATGCTAAAACCTTCAAAATTAGATTGCAGAACCCTTTTGGAGACATTAGTAATTTCATTCATAGTTTCATTTTCATAATGACAGATAAATAAATGCTAAAGGAAGCACTAGTATTTTATAGTGTAGTAATTGCTGCATGGGGGCACTTCCATGAAATACTTCCCATGGTATGAATAGTGATGTGAATTCTCCGTAGCACTTTTCGTGATAAGTATTCAATATCATTAACATTGCTTTCATTACAGAATTTGTACTAAATAGTTTGGTTAAGGGATGCTTGCTGTTTGTCAAAATTTACCTTCCTAAAATGATTCTCTGTCCTGGTCACCTTTTCAGTAATCTTCTTTCAGATCTCATCAGTGTTTTCTGAAATATCTCCATATTCAGAAAAACCTGGAGTAAAAGCATGTTGTTACAAATTTTTCTCTCAAAAAAATATTATTAAAAAGATAAAATTATAGAAGATTACTGATAAGAATTTGGATGTCACAGAAGAGTAGATTTTGGGACTATTTTTATAGTCTGTCCTTTCACTACTGGATGCTATATATAAGAATGACCTTTTAAAACTTTGCTAACTTATTTTATTGGAGAACGTTGCTCATTTCTGGCAAAATGCTGTGAAAAATTGGTAGGGATGTAAGTAGAAGACTACCCTTTGGACTTCCAAACAACATTTGCTGAATGGGATTTCTGCTCACAGGGAGGTATGCAGTTTAACAGTGCTTTTTGCTGCTGTTGTATTAAAAGATTAGATTTTAGTATGTTGTGGATATAAATGTGCTTTCCTTTATATTTAAAAGGGCAGGCTCAGCAGTTTGCTTTTGAAAGGGAATCTGGCCTGCTTTACTGTAGGGGCGGGAATGTGAAGGGAGTAGAAGTTAGTGAATAACCAGCTCATCAGTGTCATAGCTGTAGGGGTTCAACTAATCCAAATGTTGAGTCTAACACCTTGCACACATACAGAACTTGAACAAAGAAAAGCTTAAGTATTCCAATGGTCAAAAAAATTTTCTTCCTTAGTTTATTGATGGAGTATTAAATATCAGTTTAAAACAGATGACCTGCTTTTTTACCTGATAATCAGTCCAGGAAGCTAATCTAGGCTTCGACTACACTGGGTTTTTTATTTTGACTTCTCCTTTTAGAAATATTTTGATAATTTGCAAAATATCTCAACAGCTCTCAAATTCTGCAGCCCTTGAGATTCAGCTGAGACTTGGGCAAGTATCTGAGAGAATCAATTCCAATATAATATTATACAGAGTGCTTCTGTCTTGACTACATGGAAGTAGATGAAAGAAGGTAACCTACAGTAAATTCTGCTGACATTTTCTGCCTTTTTTGGCTCTTGGCTTTAATATTTTCCTACTATTTAGAATAAAGACAACACAAAGTAATTTTTCATAGAAATTCTCTGAGTAAAGTTTGACTGCTTTCATCTTCTTTCTTCTCTAGAACATATTTAGGTGTGAGGCATTGAGGTACAAAAGGATTAATCTAAAGGAAATTATGGAAAGGAAATTTCTTCTGTGTTCAGAAAACCTCACCCAACTTCTTCTTAAAAAAGTGTAAAATATTCTCTCAAGATTAAAAATACCAAGACAGTTAGTCTGTCAGCTCTAGGGAAGCACAATGGAAAAAGGAAAACCAACCCTGTTGATCAGAGAACAAGACATAAAAGAGAAATGATCCCCATTAAGGTAGCCTAAGTCTCTTCCTCTAAGCTTTGTATAGGACGTTACTTTTCCAGAAGTCCCCTACTGTCAAAAAACGGAGTGCTAAAGAGGAAAAGTGTACTAGCCTTCTGCAGTTTCATTATAGATAATTGAGTAAGAAGCTGTCAGACTCCAAGATGCCTTTTACATAGCAAACATTTTGAAAACACAATAAACTCTTCTCACTTATTTGAGCATGAAATCTTTTAGGTTCTTAGAACAACTGAATCTTGAAAATTAATTTGGGATGTTTTCAGAAAATATGGTGAAAGACACCCTGGATAACATTCCACGAGAGTTTACTCAACAACAGTTCTGCTTGGAGTTCTGTTTTCTTTTCTTTTTTTTTTTTTTTAAATAACTTTTCAGAGTGGTTTTTACGTGTTCCATTTTAACAAATCATTTTAAATATACTTAGCTAATACTATTTTTAAAAGTGCTATGTATGTTGAGTATTAGAAGATGAAAGATTATAATTTGCATCCCATAATGAAGTACACCATTGATTTCTAGGAAATTTTATGAGTGCATGAAGCTGGTATTTTAATTTAAATCCTTAATTATTAGTTTCATAGCAGGTTTAACTGGTGTAGAATTCAGCTACATTCATCCTTTCATAATGCTTTTACCCCTTTCAATGAATTGTATTCATATTTTAAAAGTAGCCATTCAAAGTGCCTCTCCCTCATCCATTCCACAGAAAAGGGTTTTCCAGGGAGTCTCTGCTGAGGAGTACAGACCCGTGTCGAACTACTAATAACAAAATGATTACGGTATTTTCTTTTCATTCAAACTAGAGACCTCACTAACAGAATCCCTGGAAAGGGGGCAAAACATGAAGTTCCTCTACATTTCATTTTCTCTTTCTTTAGAACCGATCCTCTGTTTTGTCATTGTAATGACAACTGGGTTTTATTCTACAGTTTTTGGGAAGGTTTTTGTGGGTTTTTTTAAGAACTAGGAACTCTTTTTGCTAAAGTAATGTCTAATTGGTGCTTTGTCTTTGAAATACTATAAAAAGCGTGGAGAACGAATGGCTTACCTGATGATGTCTTTAACAGATACTCAATGGAAGAGATTACAGAGAAAATCCATGGGTTTTGCTACCACTACCTAAACTGCAGTTGAAAGCATTAACATTCTCTCAAACACCCAATAGCTCTGGCCATCTAGAGATAATTAAAAATCAAGCAAGGACAAGGTAATGTTTCCACTACTTTGAGATGACCTCTGTAGTTCTGTGCCAAATATTTCTCTTAACCTAGAGCCTCACATTTCCTTGTGTTTCCACAGTTGCTCCTGTACCTGTTACTATGGATTTCCACATTGTTTATTTAGTGTTTTTTCTAGCTGGCATAGATCAATTACGGCTGACATTCGCTTGTCTAAGAGGTTATAGCTCCATCTTTTCATAGAATCACAGAATCATCTGGTTGGAAGAGACCTTCAAGATCATTGAGACCAACAGTTCACCCCGCACTGCCAGGTCACCACTAAACCATGTCCCTCAGCACCACACCTATAAATCTTTTAAACACTTCCAGGGGTGGGGACTCCATCAACTCCCTGGGCAGCCTGTTCCAATGCTTCACAACCCTCTCTATAAAGATGTTTTTCCTGATACCTAATCAAGATCTCCCCTGGTACATCTTAAGGCCATTTCCTCTCATCCTGTCACTTGTCACATGGGAGCCCAACCCCCACCTCACTACAACCTCCTTTCAGGTAGTTGTAGACAGCAATAAGGTCTCCCTTCAGCCTCCTTTTCTCCAGGCTAAACAACCCCAGTTCCCTCAGCCGCTCCTCAGAAGACTTGCTCTCCAGACCCTTCACCAGCTTTGTTGCCCTTCTCTGAACATGCTCCAGTACCTCAACGTCCTTCTTGTAGTGAGGGGCCCAAAACTGGACACAGTACTCAAGGTGTGGCCTCACCAGTGCTGAGTACAGGGGGACAATCACTTCCCTCCTCCTGCTGGCCACACTATTGCTGATACAAGCCAGGATACCATTGGCCTTCTTGGCCACCTGGACACACTGATGGCTCGTATTCAATCGGCTGTCAACCAGCACCGTCAGGTCCTTTTCCGCTGGGCAGCTTTCCAGCCACTCCTCCCCAAGCCTGTAGCGTTGCAGGGGGGTGTTGTGACCCAAGTGCAGAACCTGCCACTTGGCCTTATTGAACTTCATTCTATTGGCCTCGGCCCATTGATCCAGCCTGTCCAGATCCCTCTGAGGAGCCTCCCTATCCTCAAGCAGATCGACACTCCCTCCTAACTTGGAGTCATTGTGAGGCCACAGCTTGGGTACTGTGTTCAGTTTTGGGCCCCTCACTACAAGAAGGACGTTGAGGTACTGGAGCATGTCCAGAGAAGGGCAAAGAAGAAAACAAGTCCTCTGAGGAGCTGCTGAGGGAACCGGGGTTGTTTAGCCTGGAGAAAAGGAGGCTCAGGAGATACCTCATCATACTGTACAACTACTTGAAAGGAGGTTGTAGCAAGGTGGGGGGTCGGTCTGTTCTCCCAAGTAACAAGTGACAGGACAACAGGAAATGGCCTTAAGTTGCGCCAGGGTGGGTTTAGGCTGGAAATTAGGAAAAATTTCTTTACCAAAAGGGTTGTGAAGCACTGGAACAGTCTATCCAGGGAGTGATGGAGTCACCATCTCTGGAGGTATTTAAAAGATCTAGAGCTTAGGGACACAGCTTAGTGGTGACCTGGCAGTGCTGAGTTAACAGTTGGACTTGATGATCTTAAAGGTCTCTTCCAGTCAAAACAATTCTGTGATTTCGTAATACTATGTCATTCATTTACAAATCATCAGTTCCAATTTTGAGAGAAGATGAAGATTATTTTGTTCAGTAATATTCCAAATGTGGCCCTTTTTTTTCCTTCTGAACAAGAACGTACATAAAAATCATTCTATAAATCTCCTTGTCACAAATCTCCATTTCAGGACTTCCAAGATACTTCTCTCTTCCCATCTGTAATTAGCTTTTTCAGTTTTTAATGTTTTCATTATGATATTCAACTCCTGAATCTCCACAAGAAAAACGACACTACTTTTTTCAAACTTTGCCTCTTGCTATGTGTACCATTACCAATGAAAATACATTTTCTGAATGACACTGAAAGGCAAGATAAACTCTGAGTAGAGCTAAACATGTTCCAAGATTTTCATTGCTCCCTATTTCTATAATTTAGCTGTCAAGGGCACTATTTATTTACAGTTTGTGCTTATGGGTTATTGTGTATATTTGGGCATAGATGTTAATAGGACATACATTCATGTTGGATAAACAAGTTTAAATAAGAAATAAATTTAATAAAGGTCATAGTGAAGCAGCATTTTATGTGCTGTGAACTCAGCAGGTATGATGTGAATTATAAATGCCTCTAATGACAGAATTCTGCATATCCAATATAAATTTTACTTCTAAACAACTCTAGTAAATTAACATTGTAGTTTTACAATTAAACACTATGATTGCCTCTATACCAGTTTGATCTGCTGATGGTGCTGCTTCTCAGTTTCGTTCCTAGCTGCAGTTTCTTAGCTATTTCCAATCATACTGGTTTTCATGCTGCTTATTCAGCCACTAAACCACTTAAAGGTTCTGTGGTGCTTCTACTCTGAGACCAATGAATGTTTTTGCTTTGCTTCATGGGCCAAAAAAGTTAACATATATCTGTGGTGGGTTTTTGCTATCAAACCAGGAAAATACAGCACTTACTAGAGAAAGCTACAGAAGTTTCCAAGTTAATTAAATCACCTGCTTTGGGAAAACCCTGGGTGTTGGTCATTAGATAAAAATTTTTGTTAAAGGATAGCATTCTGTAACTAATGCATAAATAAGCACAATTATTGCAGCCATAGGGGGTTTTTCCTAAAATGTTTTAAATCAGTGATAAATCTGAAAATAAAATCATTACTTTTAAGATGGCATCATTTATTTTAGCTGCTGTTAAGCAGATGGGCATTTCTAGTCTAGATCTAAAGTAATCTTTGAAACTTTTTTATCATGTATAAAATCCTGGAAGTTACTCATAGTCTGTGGCACTGGGCACTCTGCATATTTCACCTTTACTTTGCATCTGTCTGAACAGCAAGTTCAAACAATATTGAAACAAGTGTGTCATTGGTTTTACTTATGAGTTCAGCTTTACCTACTCACCACTTCTACTTTCTGTGAAACAAGAAGCAATCTTCTGTCTTTAGACTTCTTGAAATATAATTTGGAATAGTTTTGAAATGGTTTTGGTGGTATAAATCATACAAAGATTCTGGGTTCCACATCACTTACTGTGCTAGGTAAGCCAGTTTTTGGATTTTATCTTGATGTGCTGTGTTCTATAAAAAAATTTAGATTCAATTTCTGTCTTGAGAGACTTACACTTGTAATAAATTTAGTTGATAGCAATATTAATGTTTTTGCCTGCATGTCTCAGTTTGATTGACAGTGTTTTGCCCTCATAAAGATGTCATTGTTAAATCCACTTAAGTATAGGCACAGTGTGAATGAGCAGCCTTTTGTGATATTTGTCTGCTTCTAAGATATGTCACTCTTTCTGTTTCAGAAGTATCTTTGAGATTACTTTATTGACACTAACTTTTTACCTTTCTGTAGTTTAATTCTAGCATAACTTATTCTAAAAATGCACAGTTTTACTTATGGCAATGAAAAGTCTGACAATGGGCAGTGGTCAACAGTCTACATTTCAGCTCAGATGCAGATAACAAATAAACAGAACTGCATATTCAGAGACCTAAAACTGATACTTAGGTTTATTCAAGGTACTGCACCGTAGTTAGATTTACCACAGAAATTCAGGAATCAATATTGTAGTTTGGTAGGTGCAATCTCCAGTCAAAGTGCAAAAATGTATAATGTCAAACATAATGCAAAATGGAAACAAAATCCACTCCACTCTAAACTTACTGAAGTCACAGGATAAAAAAAAAGAATCCACGTTGTTGACTAAATAGCGTCAAAAGGGCTGACCTAAGGAAAGGCATACACTGTACACAACTGTAAATAAAAAATTAAACTCTGGAGAATTTACCCAGAAAAATGCAGTAACCATGCTACTGCTTAAGAAAAAATGTTGATATATGAACATTAAATACATATATTTATTTTTGTATCTTAAGTCTGATGTGAAAAATAGTAATTAATGTGAACTAGAAGTTATAATAAGTTAAATAATACTACTGCAATGTCTGAAGCACAGCCCCAGACATCCTTTTTGGACTTGAAGATAAAGTCTGTATGTTAGACAACATAAAAACTAGCAAAATGGTAATGAAAAAAGTCTTAATCCTTATATGCTGTTATTTGGACTCCATTACACTTTAAAAGCTGTGACTGTATAGTAGGAAGTTTCCTGTACAAAACATATCGCTGAGAGCCTGTACGAACTACGAAGGTCTGATTAAATCAGGTTAGTATCACTCATGATAATGACTGGAGATTTTAAATAAAATGTTGCCTTCCCCGTAAGACGAGTCTTCATTCTGCTGGTGGGGGAGAAGATGGGACAGTCCCATTTATCCCGTTCTGCCATCTGGGAAACAGAGGTGCCAAGTAAGAACTGGCAACATTGAATTTAATGAAGATTTTTTAATTGTCTTCAGAGGAGTTGGATTTTTCTCTGTGAGTGTCATCTGAGTGGTCCCGAGTTTCAGCTGGTGCTAACAATAATACTCTGCTGGTGCCAAAGCAACCAGCTGAAAAATGGCTGCGAGGACAGTAACTGTGGGATCAGTGAACAGTTTATAAGTTCTTAAAAAGTATTCAGATAATGTTTCAGAAAAAGAAGTTAACTCATATATGATATTTACACTGTAGGCAATTTAAAATGCTAAAAAAAATCAGGGCTAACATAGATTTTGCAATAGGTTTTATATTTAAGTGGTGCCTTGTCGAGCAGGAGAGAAAAAAGTAAAATCATAAAGAGAAAATTAAAAAATCTTGGTAGAAATTAAGTACAAGCTCATCAACTTATATATGTTATTTACTGTAAAGTATATGAATATTTTCCTAAATTATGTAATGTTATGATCAGTTATTTCTTTCTCTGTAGGACGTCTATCCACACTTGTGCCTCATGATTTCAAAATAGAAACTGTTCCTAAAAGAAAAAGAGATTTACAGAAATGTTAAAATTTTCTCGTCTTCAAAGCAAACAAAAATAGAATATGGACTTAATAACACTGTATTGTTATTGGCCTTGCTTCCCTATAGAAAATCTTCATTTAGTAGTTACAAACCTTGCTGAGTGCTCTCTCCTCATCATTCATATAACTTAGGTCCCTATATTAGATCTTGTGGTCCTTAACGTATGCTCTGTCTGGGCAATAATTAGATGCTCTGCAATCTCTGGGCTCCGGGGTCTAGCTGTGGTGCAAATACTTTGCTCAATTCCCCTTCTTCAGAAATGGAGTCTGCTGCTAATGGCCTCATGCCTTAGTGAACCTGTCTGTAAAAACTATCCCTCCCATGTTCAACTCTCTGAGAGCTTTTTTGTGTCTTTTCCGTTTTTCTAAATTCCTTTTAATCCTCATATCAGCCTTCATATCTGTCTGACATTCTTATTAGATCTGTGAGGCAAAACAAATCCCTAGGATAAAGGAAAGCAATTTTGCAACATCTTTCCACATCTTCTCTTGTTTTACTTTGGAAATTCAAGGGGTTTTTTCTGATCTCAGGAAAAAAAAAAGGGGGGGATACCTGATTTTTTTATTTATTTTTGTTTTGACTTGGCTGACTTCTCGGCGTAATTACTACTTCCTAAGTCTAGGTTATTCCCTGCTAATTTGCTTTGAGCCCTGTTCAGATAGGACGGTGTGCATGTTGAACTGGACCGATTCCAGTTCCACATCTGATATATAGTCCTATACATATGTATTCCAGACAAACCACTGGACTCCTTAATTTTCACATACACATATACCTCGGACCATTAAAATTATGCTGGTGAGATAAGCTGCAAAATATTGGCTTAGTGATGAGAGATCTGGAGTGCCTCAGTCACAGACTCCCAGGAAATTACGGGTACATTAAAGTACGGTGTGTTAGACTGACACTATTTCTGAATTAGTTGCCTAATATTACGTAAGTATTTCCCCATTTTTGAATGACAAAATATTCAAGTATGTTTCTGTGCTTGCAAAACACTAACTCAGATGTCCAATATCAAATTTAATATCTAGCAACTCTCCAGGTTTAGCCCAATCAATTTGGCAATTTGCTTTCAATACCAGTAATGTTCATTTTCACAAAAACTGGTATGTATTAACATTAGTGATTAGCATTTGCTTACATTAGCCTCACAGTGAAATCCAAAGAGAGATAGGAGTATTTCAATGTGTGATTAACTTTACCAACTCAAACATGAATAAAAACGTGATAAAAACAAAGCAGCTCACATTCACTAGCATTTTTCAAATGGTTTGTTGCTATTGCTAGAAGCCTAATTTTATTACAATTTAAATCTGACATGATAATATATTTATTTTGACAATTAATTACTTTCTACCAATATATTTCAAATCTAGCAATGTGGGGAGGTTGGAAGGTGTCGCCGGTTGGCTGAGGCAAGCCAATCACGGGGACATGCCTTTTCCTATCCCTGGACCCCTCTCCTCCGGGAGAGAAAAGGGTTAAAAAGCAGAGATACGAAAAGGAAAAGAAAGATTTTGTGAGACCTCTGAACGTTTGGAAAACTGAAACAAACTTTATTAAAACTAGAACAAAATATATAATATGCAGGGAAGAACCAATGCAAAATCTGAGGGTTTGTACAGGATGGAAAGGCAAGGGTTAAACGTGAGAAAAGAGAGAAAGGGGGACGGTGCCACGTGGAGTCCAAAAATGGCACCGGCCACGTGTGCGCTTTCGTGGAGTGAACAAAGGGAAACCGCAGCTGTTACGAACGCCGGGCTCCAACGTGCAAAGCGCTGTTCCTACCAGTTTCTCATCGTGCAGTTTGTAGAAGCGAAGCAGCAAGAAGCGGCAGTGCTGGCGGCAGAGAGGGTACGGCGTTACAGCAGCAGGCAAAGAGCAGCCTCAGGGCGCGGGTCTCCAGGCGGCGCGAGCAGTCTGTCCCAGGCGGCGTGGCAGGGGCTTCCCCGGCGCACAGCTTCACTCCCCTCTGGCGGCGCGGGGGAGCCGTAGCCGCAAGTCTGGAGAAAGCCTCTTCCCGTAGCGAAGCTGAGGTCCGCAGCGCCTCTCGCAGCGCAGAGCCGGGAGTGTCCGGAGAGCGGAAAGACCCGAAAAGCCGAAAAAGCCCCCGAGCCCGCGGCTCTTAAAGGCACAGTACGCTTGCGAGAAACTTTCTCAGCCAATAAGATGTGCGATCGTAGCATGGGAGGGAATAGTTCAATTGGTCAGTTTAAAACAAAAGCTTTCAAGCAGTTTTTTTTTCTTAAAACTGCCACATTCCACTCCTTATTCCATACCATGTACGTTAAGCGCATCTCATTTACATTGTATTATACAGAAATTAACAGCATGAGACTCTGGTTCAGGGTGTTTCAGCCAGGGTTAACTTCCCCTGGGGTACACAGGGGACTTCACCATCCTCCTGCATTACCCACCAGGTGTGTCCAGGGCCTTGGGCTGAGACAACACCACAGATGGGTCTGTCTGGGTTTGCAGCAGGGGAAACCCAGACAGCTTTTCCCAGCAGATTACTTTCACATACCACAGGGACTCTATCCCCCTCTATGGTATGTAAAAGGTCTGATTGGGCAGGGCCGGCTCGATTGATTGATCCCCTCGTGTTCACTTGCCAGGTGGCTTCTGCCAGATGTTTATCCCAGTTTCTCAAAGTTCCGCCACCCAATGCCCTCAGGGTGGTTTTCAGCAAGCCATTATAGCGTTCTATTTTACTGGAGGCTGGTGCATGGTATGGAATGTGATAAATCCATTCGATACCATGTTCTTTGGCCCAACTGGCCACCAGATTTTTTTTGAAATGAGTCCCATTATCAGACTCAATTCTTCCTGGAGTGCCATGCTGCCACAAAATCTGCTTTCAAGGCCCAGAATAGTATTACGGGCAGTGGCATGAGGCATGGAATAGGTTTCAAGCCATCCGGTGCTTGCTTCGACCATTGTCAGAACATAGCACTTACCCTGGCGAGTTCGAGGGAGAGTGATGTAATCAATCTGCCAGGCCTCTCCATACTTGTACTTCGACCACCGTCCACTGTACCATAAAGGTTTTAACCTTTTGGCCTGTTTAATTGCAGCACAAATCTTACAGTCATGGATAACCTGGGTAATTGCATCCATGGTTAAATCCACCCCTTGGTCACGAGCCCATCGATAGGTTGCATCTCTTCCCTGGTGACCGGAAGAGTCATGGGCCCACCGAGCAAGGAATAATTCACCTTTGTGTTCCCAGTCCAGATCTATCTGGAACACTCTGGCTGCTTTTTCCACTTGGTGGTTATTTTTATGTTCCTCAGTGGCTCTGCTTTTTGGGACATGGGCATCTACATGCCTTACCTTTACAACTAACCTTTTCAGCCGGGCAGCAATATCTTGCCACAGAGTGGCAGCCCAAATAGGCTTACCTTTACGCTGCCAATTGTCTTTCTGCCACCTCTCCAGCCATCCCCACAAGGCATTTGCCACCATCCAGGAGTCTGTGTACAGGTACAGCCGTGGCCAGTTCTCCCTTTCAGCAATGTCCATGGCCAGCTGGATGGCTTTGACCTCTGCAAATTGACTCGATTCACCTTCTCCTTCCGCTGCTTCTGCAACTCGGCGCATAGGACTCCATACGGCAGCTTTCCACTTCCGTTGGTTTCCTATGAGGCGGCAGGATCCATCGGTGAAGAGAGCATATTTCTTCTCCTGGTCTGAGAGGTCTTTATATGGGGGTGCTTCATCGGTACGAGTGACTATCTCGTTCAGTGGCATCCCAAAATCTTCTCCTGCAGGCCAGTCTGTAATGGCTTCCACAATTCCTGGGCGACCAGAGTTACCTATCCTAGCTCTCTGTACAATCAGGGCGGTCCACTTACTCCAGGTAGCATCTGTGACATGGTGGGTAGATGCTATCTTCCCTTTGAACATCCAGCCTAGGACTGGCAGTCGGGGGACTAGGAGGAGCTGTGCTTCAGTGCCAATTACTTCTGAGGCAGCTCGGACTCCCTCATAGGCAGCCAATATCTCCTGCTCAGTGGGAGTATAATTGGCCTCTGAGCCTTTATATCCCCGACTCCAAAATCCTAGGGGACGACCACGGGTTTCTCCTGGTGCCTTCTGCCAAAGGCTCCAGGCAGGACCACAGTCCCCAGCTGAAGTGTACAGAATGTTTTTAATCTCTGGTCCTGTTCGCACAGGTCCCAGGGCCATAGCATGTGCTATTTCCCTTTTGATTAATTCAAAGGCATGTTGTTGGTCAGAGCCCCATGTGAAATCATTTTTCTTCCGGGTAACAGTATAGAGAGGTTTAACAATCTGGCTATACCCGGGAATGTGCATTCTCCAGAAGCCTATGACTCCTAAGAAAGACTGTGTTTCTTTCTTGTTGGTAGGCGGAGACATGGCTGTGATCTTGTTAATCACATCTGTGGGGATGTGGCGGCGTCTATCCTGCCACTTGACCCCCAAGAACTGGATCTCTCGGGCAGGTCCC
Source organism: Bucorvus abyssinicus (assembly GCA_009769605.1). Classification (NCBI taxonomy): domain Eukaryota; kingdom Metazoa; phylum Chordata; class Aves; order Bucerotiformes; family Bucorvidae; genus Bucorvus; species Bucorvus abyssinicus. The sequence continues at coordinate 57,415,104 of CM020024.1, read as the reverse complement.
TTGACCTTACTTCTCTTAATGGAGAAACCAGCATCCACCAAAATGCGGATTATCTTCCTACCTTTCTCATAGACTTCTTCTGCGGTATCGCCCCATATAATGATGTCATCGATGTACTGAAGATGTTCAGGAGCACCACCTTTCTCCAGGGTAGCCTGGATCAGTCCATGGCAGATGGTTGGGCTGTGCTTCCACCCCTGGGGCAATCGATTCCAGGTATACTGGATACCCCTCCAGGTGAAGGCAAACTGTGGCCTACACTCTGGTGCTATGGGAATGGAAAAGAAAGCGTTAGCAATGTCTATCGTGGCATACCACTTTGCTGCCTTGGACTCCAGTTCGTACTGAAGCTCCAAGATATCAGGAACAGCAGCAGTCATCGGTGGTGTCACTTCATTCAGCCCACGATAGTCCACTGTCAGTCTCCATTCCCCGTTGGTCTTCTGCACAGGCCATATAGGACTGTTGAAAGGTGAGCGAGCTCTGCTGATGACATCTCGTCTCTCCAACTCTCGAATCATTTTCTCTATGGGGCGCAGAGAGTCTCGGTTGGTTCAGTATTGCTGGCGGTGAACTGTGGAGGATGCAGTAGGCAACTTTTGATCTTCCACCTTCATTCTGCTAACAACAAAAGGGTCATCCGAAAGTTCGGCCGATGTGGACAACCGGATAATGCCATCGGCTCCCACGGTTGCTATCCCAAAGGCCTATTTATAACCTTTCGGGTCCTTAAAATACCCTTTCCGGAGGAAGTCTATGCCTAAAATGCATGGAGCATCTGGGCCAGTCACAATTCAGTGAGTTTCCCAGTTATGTCCAGTGAGGCTGACCTCAGCTTCTAACAATGTAAGCTCTTGTGATCCTCCTGTCACACCGGAGATTGTGACAGACTCAGTTCCTTGATGATCCGATGGTAGCAAGGTACACTGGCTGCCTGTGTCTACCAGGGCCTTGTACCTCTGTGGTTCTAATGTGCCAGGCCATCGAATCCACACAGTCCAGTATACTCTGTTATCCCTTTCCTCCACCTGGCTAGAGGCAGGGCCCCTCTAATGCCTAGGGTGTGGTCCACAGTCAGTGGAAGGGTCTATCCGGCTTGTGGTACCTTCTTCATAGGAGTTTCTCCTTTGGCTGCAGCACTGTTCGCCAAAGACTGGAGCGACAATTCTTCGATTGCAGTCGTCATGTTGGTGTGGTCTGCTCTGCAGCTCATGTGCTGGTACCCCGTGGTTAGCGGCAGGTTGTTGTTCCCATCTTCTCGTGTCTTCACGACCTCTCGAGCAGCACTGGCGGTCACATCGTGGCCTGTCCTGTCTGTTGCGCATTGCTCTGGGAGGACGATTTCTCCTAACAGCTGACACATGGGTATACACAGGAGAGGAAACAGTTCTTTGTTCTAACCTATTAATAGAGTCCAATATTTTCTCTGTCATTTTCTCTGTCACTTTCTCCACTGCTGCAATGAAGGCAGAGGTATGAGAAAGACTGTCCTCATACTGGCGAATCCTGTTAGACACGTGTTCTATGGTGAGTGGCCGATTTTCACCCGGTCTCTCCCACAGCATTGTGGCCAAAGTATGGGCATATGACTGGGGTGCACTCTGCACAAATTTGCGCAGCAAAGGCTCGTTACTGTGCACGTGATCCGGGTTGACATTAACATTCCAGTCACCATAGATGACCTCTTTCATAGCCAGCTCTCTCAGGTAGTTAATACCTTTGCTCAGGACAGTCCATTTAGTAGGGCGGCATTCTATGTCATCTCTGAAGGGGTATCTGCCCTTCACAGTGGCCAGAAGCCGTTTCCAGAGACTGAGCTTTTTTGCCTTTTTGCCAATTGCCCTATCAATAGCTCCTTCCCGGGCCACATTTCCCAGCTGCCTGGCTTCTTTACTGGTTAAATCAATGTTATCAGCTCCATTGTCCCAGCAGCGAAGCAACCATATCATTAGTGACTCACCATCATGCCTGCTAAATTCCTTTCTAATGCTTCTCAGGTCCTTCCTGGACTGAGGCTGGGTGTTTACCTCTTGATCTGATGAGTCATCCCGTGATGAGGATCCTTGGGAGGGCGGTGCTGTTGGAGTCCCTGAGGCAGGAGTTTTCCCTGAAGGCTTTCCTGGACGCTTTTGAGAGGTGCTTGGTCCTGCATCATCATCAGAGCTATCTGTTGCATAATTAGTCTTTTTCTGGTGTTTAGCACCAGAGGGCTGATTTTTCTTTTTCACAGGGGCAACCTGTGCTTGTTTGGGTGGAGAGGTGGCAGTGGCTGATTTGGTGGGTGTAGTGCCCATGTGATACCTATTCTTGATAATAATCCACCCCTGGACCATGTTAGAGATAATTGATAACAACAATATTATCAAACACAGGGAAAGAATACCATCTGTGGAACACCCAGTTTCAATTGCCGTTGGTCCAGTATCAAATGGAGAAGTGTAATTTCGCATCATCCATTTGGTAGTGGAGTTATAAGCAGCCACTATCATGTATTGTGCAAAATATACTGGGAGCATTATAAACTGACTGAATACAGACCAAAACACTGAAATTATGCACGCCAGGGTGAACACCTTCTTTGCTAAGTGCCCCAGACCAGCAAACCATAAACCAGTACCAATTAAAAACAAGTAATTTGACATCACAGTTGGTGTGCCAGGCACCAGATCATAAAGCATTTTTAAACTGTACTGCTTAAGAGCTTCAAACAGAATCTCGCTTAGCACCATCCTGGAAAAAACCTTGTTTGTTTCAGTTTCCAAACTTTAATAAAAATATGAAATATTAAATTATTCAGAAGCCCACCCAGGGACGCCAATTATGTCGCTGGTTGGCTGAGGCAAGCCAATCATGGGGACGTGCCCTTTCCTATCCCTGAACCCCCCTCCTCCGGGAGAGAAAAGGGTTAAAAAGCAGAGATACGAAAAGGAAAAGAAAGATTTTGTGAGACCTCTGAACGTTTGGAAAACTGAAACAAACTTTATTAAAACTAGAACAAAATATATAATATGCAGGGAAGAACCAATGCAAAATCTGAGGGTTTGTACAGGATGGAAAGGCAAGGGTTAAACGTGAGAAAAGAGAGAAAGGGGGACGGTGCCACGTGGAGTCCAAAAATGGCACCGGCCACGTGTGCGCTTTCGTGGAGTGAACAAAGGGAAACCGCAGCTGTTACGAACGCCGGGCTCCAACGTGCAAAGCGCTGTTCCTACCATTTTCTCATCGTGCAGTTTGTAGAAGCGAAGCAGCAAGAAGCGGCGGCGCTGGTGGGAGAGAGGGTACGGCGTTACAGCAGCAGGCAAAGAGCAGCCTCAGGGCGCGGGTCTCCAGGCGGCGCGAGCAGTCTGTCCCAGGCGGCGCGGCGGGGGCTTCCCCGGTGCACAGCTTCGCTCCCCTCTGGCGGCGCGGGGGAGCCGTAGCCGCAAGTCTGGAGAAAGCCTCTTCCCGTAGCGAAGCTGAGGTCCGCAGCGCCTCTCGCAGCGCAGAGCCGGGAGTGTCCGGAGAGCGGAAAGACCCGAAAAGCCGAAAAAGCCCCCGAGCCCGCGGCTCTTGAAGGCACAGTACGCTTGCGAGAAACTTTCTCAGCCAATGAGATGTGCAATCGTAGCATGGGAGGGAATAGTTCAATTGGTCAGTTTAAAACAAAAGCTTTCAAGCAGTTTTTTTTTCTTCAAACTGCCACAGAAGGTGAAAGTATAATAACTTGATGCATTAGTGACTGCTCTTCAGAGATATGAGGGCCTGAATTGCTCCTACACGTCCTTTTGTTTAGTTGTTAACTTTTTAAGTGTTTTGTATTTTTTTTTTCTCCAATACACTTTGAAAACAAATCTGAAATTCAAATCTCATTTTGCCTGACAGGGAAGGGGTTTTTTGGGGCAGTCTTGTTAAATATCCCATGGGGGATTTTGCTGGTTTGCATTTGTGTTTTTTTCAGTGAGGTCTTAGACCAGGTAACTATAACATTTGATGCTCCCCATCTCATTAGAATCTACCAAAGTAGTCACAGTCAGACCCTTCTATTACTTGAATGGGAGAACAGTCTGCGTTTCTTTACAGTGTAACCTTTATCATGAGGGAGTACAAAAATCAAAGAAATGAAGCCCTCTCACTGCAGGGGCTGACTCTCAATGAATAATCTATCATCTGTCTCTCCATCTATTTCATGTAATTTATTTGAAGCTCCATGGTGAGTGCTGAGTGCTGAATGTCAATGACAACCGTATTAAGCCAGCCAGGAATACTCATGAATATGCTTGTGCATAGTTTTCTGTTTCATTTCTCTGATAATTGGAACTACTTCTACTCATTTATCAGGAAACATTTAAAATTAAGAATATCTGTTTAAGAAGTTAAATAGGAAAAGCAAAGGGATTTTTGAGAATTAGTGTTTTAGTAGAATGCTCTTTGTTTATACCAGTCTGTAATGGTCCAGTTCCCATTATGCCTAGTTAGCTCATCAGTCCAGCATAGGCAAGGCATGCTATTTTCTTAGCCAACAGCTCATAAAGCACATAAAATACTATCCTATCATTTTATCTCTGTTTTAATTTCTTTGGGCCAAATGAGCATATGTTTCCTTAAAATTGGGTGAAATCAGAAGGTCCTTCAATGCAGCGTAGGAGTGAGGCAGGGTTTCATCCCTTTTTCTTTTGTTAGCAGAATGCCTTTAATTGCTGTATTGTTATGGCTCAAGGCCCAGCAAGTTTGGGAAAAACAAAACAAAACAGAACAAAAAACCCCACCAAAATGAAAAAGTTTTTACTAGTTTATTGGGTGCGCACCACTTTAAACAGAGTTACAGAATTAGTTCACAGTCAACAATTCCGGCCAAATTCTTCTAGGACGGTTATTTGGAGGTTTTCTACAGCTCAATACGTGTGTGTTAAAGGCTTTTATTTTATTGGAGAGAAAAAGATGAGAGAAGACTCTGACCACTTTCTGTAGAAAATATCTTGTTGAACCCCAGCCAGCAACTAAGGACCACACAGCCGGTGGGATGGGGGAGAGAATTGGAAGAGTAAAAATTAGAAAACTCGTGGGTTGAGATAAAGACAATTTAATAGGTAGAGCAAAAGCCTACTCCCTGGTGGGATGGTGTGAGAAGCAGAATAGGGCTTGAGTCTGTGCAGGCACTGCTCTGCATTACCAACACTGGTTTGAAACATAGAAATACGGGCATGTGAACTGAAACACACATGTGGCATCAGATGCCATGATAAGGCCAGCATAGTACAGAATTACACAGACATCCTGGTTGGAAAGGACCTCAGGAGGTCTCCAGTCAAACCTCCTGCTTAAAGCATGCTGAATTTGTGTCACATTTTTGACACTTTATTTGATACTTAGCTTTTGATCTTTTATAGAAAAGATAAAAACCCTATTCAAACTCTTCTAGGTGAGATTTGCACCAACCCTTGTGAAAAAATGGTTGTTTCATAGCTTTAAGGACAGGGCTGTAGTAGGATGGGTAAAGATCTGGATAGTACGGGCAAGCTGAATCCATCTTAATATGGCTGCTTTCAGTTATACTTCTAATTACGTGCACCAAGAACACGAAGACCGTCTGACAAGGGGGCATTTAGAAAGGCAAGGCACATAACAAATGTTCTATACTGCAGTGAAGACTGATTTTCACCCTTGTAAAGTTCTCCTGCTGTAAGACTTCTGGAAGGAGTAGCATGGCAGGAGAATAGAGAACGATATTGTTAACAGTTTAACTATGTGAAGTTTTCCTGAGCTGTAGATGAAATATTTATATCTACCAGAGGAAGAAATGTTATTAATCCGTTCCTCATGAAACACTTCTAGTCAATAGTCTTGTGCATGCTGTGGCTGTCACCAGTGAAAATGGAAAGCTTTTAATATACATAACAGATAACAGTTGTAATTGAAGTTCTATTTCTTCCTTTCACTAATCCAGGGAATAAACTGGTTGTTTAACAACAAATAGCTGCATTTTGGCTAGCTACTTTTTAAAAAACGCTTCTCCAATTGTAAGTTTTCTCTCAGCATTTATGTAATTCTGTATGTCCTTCCAGGATAAACACTTGTACAAAAATTTGCCTCAGCTTTTACCAAAAGAGGAGAGTAATGGTAACTAAATTATATTTGACCTCAATTTCATTCTAATAAAAATTGCAGCCCACAAAATGCAAGGCCTAACTGAATAGTCATTGCTAAACTTTTCTTTAAATGTTTACGGATCCTTTTGGAAGCAAAAATGGGTACATAATATCACGATTTCTGTACTTTGTACAGTCTTTAGCAAGTAGCGCAAATGTTGTGAAAGGGTACTAAGAATGTTAAGGGTTAAAATGGTTAATGTTGATGCTAATGCAAGATCTAATTAGAAGCTTTTCATTATTTCACTCATTCATTAATGTAGTTGAACTACCTGTTCTTTGATTTTCTGTGGACAGCTGTGTGGAGTCATGAAAGGTTTGTTGAAGTGAACAAAGATATTCAGACAGCTAAGGAAACAATCCTACATACACCTACGTGCATGATTTAACTTTTTACCTATCAGTGACTTCCTGAACTCAAGCAGGACAACTTAGGCGTAAAGCATGAACACATTTGGGGAATTCGTGGCTATAAATTATGATCCACGGTATGATTGAACTGGGAAGAGGATTTACACTGGAATTTCATCTAGATCTAAAATGGGACAGCAAAACCAACTCCTTTTTTAAAATTAAAACAAATTTAAATGCAAATCTACAATGTGAAAGGATTTTGCCTACTGAGCTTTCTTTCTAACCCTTAAAACCAGGATGATGACTTCGCATTTCAGGTCTATGGAGGGTGTGCATTTGCAACAGGAATTTTGAAGACACCTTACCAAATCAACATATCTGGTCAGCCCTGCAACAACATTTATGTTTTCAACATATCAAATGAATTTGCATTGCTCCCTATGTCTTGTCTTCCTGGCAGTATTCTCAGAAATGACCTTCAGAAGCATGAAACTTCAAAGCTTCGAGAGACAAAAACCCCTCATGATTATAATCATGTACATTTGAATATTTGTTAAAGTTGATTGCAATTCCTACATTAAGGTATAATATTCTTAGTTCACTGTATTAATTATTCACATAAGTGAAGCAACCATGCACATGTATAATTTCATATGATTCATGAAACAGCCTAAACAACAGAAATATTTACCATCTTCACCAAAACTAAACAGAAGATCAGAGTCTTACTGTTGAGCTTGGTATGTTGTGCCCAATGCATCAAGACGTTGTCTTATATGATGTTGGAGTCAAACCTTTGAGTAATAACGTATTTATGTAACATAAATATCTTTTGATTAATTGAAAAGTAAAAAAAATCCAGTTTGCACAATTTTATTGCTACGCATTTGCGATTTTGAAAATGCATTTGCGAACATTATCACCTGCTTATGAAAGTAATAAATGATATGTTCTCTGGAAAATTGCAGACTAATTTCACACCTTTTAGTTTAACTAACCTTTCATGGCAGAATGCTGGCATTTGAATTATCACCCAGTAAAATTCATGGTCTGAGAGGCTGCTGTTGTTAATATCATTATTAATCACTTTTGTTACAATAATTTCTAAGAGCCAACCAAGAATCTGCTTTGTTGTATTAAACAATGTACAAATACAACAATGGGGGGATAAGACAGTAACTTGTAGAGAAAAGTTAAAAAGTAAGGAGTGACAAACAGCAATCATAGTGACAAAGGCTAGAGTAAAGCTGAACTAAGATGACAGTTCCTGTGTTTTATGGCAAGGTTATACAAAGATATCCCATTTTGAAGGGGATCCTCCGTTTAGATCCTAGCATCTAATGACCATGCACTAAGTCAGATTGGACTTTTATTGTGGTTTCCTGGCAGTGTCAAACTCCTTGGAGGGTCTGGGAATGGGACCATCACCCCATGCACACACTCAGCATGCTGAAAGAAACTACTGGAACAGAAAAGCACGGCCATGCAGAGGCTGAGCACAGGGAAGTCCAGTCATACCTGTAGGAAGGTCTCAGAGGCTGATGTTCCCTGTCTGGCTTTTTTCTGTGATTATTAAGGCAAGAGAGTCTCTCTGAGGTCTTACTTCCTTTGCCTGGGGAACAGCAAGGGATCTTGTTGTGTCTCTGTCTGATGTCTGCTGTTCTAATGCTGCTGGGATACAATTATTATGGAAGAGTTTATTGATTATCTTAAAATAGGAGCTTGCAGATAAGTGTCTTTTCAGCTTTGTCTCCTTTTCTAACAAGATGACACGTTAGATGCCATACAAAATATTAAATCTCTAACCTCTGTCAGATACAGGATGTCACAAAAAGATCACGCAGTTATCACAGGCCAGCAGATGTGAGGATTTAAATTCCTCATCTGGATTATAGCTCTGGTGTAAACACATGGGAAGCTATTGCTTTCTGTGGAACTTCATTGACTGTACCAGCTAAGAATTTGGTGTTAAGGGCTGAAAGCAGCACTGATAGGATGCTTTCTTCTCCACGGTAAGTGAAAAGAAATAACAACAAAAAACCAGCAGCATAACTGTAAGAGTAATTGTACTAGAGCCTGAAAGTAATTGCTATCTTTTTTGTCAATGCTCCCTCCCTTTCAAAAATCTCATGATAACTGCAGATGCAGAACTTAGTTGAAGTTTTGCTTTCTGTTATTACATGGATTTAATTATCATGGAAGGAGGCAACTTGATAGCATTAGAAAATGAAGTCCTGGTTTTTATCCACTGAACGGACACAAGCACACTGTAGTGGAAATCTCTGTTAGCATTATAACCTGCCAGACACCTGATCCTAGGCCAACAGGTGAAAGAGTAGTTTAGTTCCAATATTCATGTACATATAAATCTTTGGCCTATCTGTAAGATATAAGCTAATCAAAAGAGGTATTTTTACATCACGCGCTACTGTAGGTTCTGAGTGCCTCACAAATATTTTACATTATTGGCATTTTAAACCTGACAGAAATAGGTTATATTTCCATAAAGATATATATATAGATATAAAGATAACATCTGTCTTCTAGCATAATCTGCTGTTTCAGGAAGTTTTTGTAACCTCTTTAATTTTATTTTCTTTTTGTTCCTCTTAGTTTTATAGAAGAGATTTCATAACATCATTGCAAGCACTGGTAACAGGATTAACTTTTGATGGGTACAGTCTGTTAGGTATCCACTACATTTAATAAAATCAAAACCTGAAGTTCATTCTTCAATATGATTATGTTTATTACTGCATTTTGTTCAGCCAGTATCTCATGCTTGGCAAGTACTTAAGTTCCATTGACTCCAATGGACTTCGCTTGCAATTAACCATATATGTTTACATGTATTTTCCAATGAGGATTAAATTAATCATGCTGGATTAGAGCATTAGATCTCAAAGAAATGTAGAGGGTTTCTGTCCATGCAATAGATATTACCTGATGATAACCCCAGGATTCCTTCATTTATTGCTGTAAACTGAAGCTGATTGATCATGTCACAGAAGGGAAATGATTAAGAAATCTTTGATTTGTCCTCCTGAAATCTTCCTAGGTTTGGACCTGAATTTAGAATTCAGTGTGAAATTTCTGAGTGTGCTGGGTAGATGTATTTTTCCACTTTGCTTACCACATAGCAAATGCACTGTCCAATTTTACACTGTGTGGACCTTGCCAAAGGGGAAACCCAAATGGATGTACAGGAGTAATGTATGGCATGCACAGAGAGAGAGTGTAAACACGAACACACAGGTTCTGCAGCAGCTCCGGTATAGGTCATTAAGAAATGGGAACTTGGCAGGGAAGTCATGCTAAATTGTAGCATTGTGTCTTTAAATTTTTAGTCCTTGAAACCAGTGAACTGTGAGTCAGGTTTAATTATTAACACATGCGAATAGTAAAGAGGAAAATGCTCAGGGGTAGGAAATTAAAACAAGCAACTGCTTGTGTGGGTGGTGAGAAAGAGCAATGTATCTGTTACGAAGGTAGAAACTCATAGATATAGAGAGAGCTGATTCCAGAGACAGTTAAAATGTCCGTAGAAGGTCAGCCAGTATGTGACAATATTGCAAAAAGTGAAAGGAAAATGACTGGGGGGGGGGAAGCGTTGTGATGTTCACAGTCTACAGCTCTGCTGTTTCACTTTCAAGGCTAAACACAGCAGAATTATTGCATCTCTGATTTCCAGGAATTTATGAACTCGGGATTTTGCTCAGAGCTGTATACTCTAGGAACAGAATAGATACCATGAACTGCAGTTCCTGGGTCCTGAACTAACACTAGAGCAACAAGTGTTGCTGTTGAAATCACTGCAAACATTTTAATACTCTTCAAAACTCCTTCAGATCAATATCCTTTGCTGGTTTTAAAAAAGGTTTTAAAAATTTCTGCCAGAAAGTACGGTAAGAAAATGCAGAGTTTGTTGTTTAATTTTTTATTTTGTAGAATCTGTTAGAAAATAAGGCAACATTTTTGCTGATTCATGTGCTTGCAAATGAGTCAATAAAGCCATCGAAGCTCCTTAGACACTTGGCCTCAAAGCAACAGAGGTTTAAAGATAAGACTATGGATTTTTTTATAAGGAAATTACAAGAAGAAAATAAGCAATATCTTTTATGAAGAAAAAAAAAGTAAAAAAAAAAAAGTAGTTACTATGCCAGGGAAAACACTGGAGACTGCTTACCTGATCTTTCTTAGGATAGCCACACAAGGCAGGAAATCTCATACTGCTGTGAAATCTGTAATTATGCCAGAAGCAAGTAACAAGTGTAAAGCTATTCGTGGAGTACTGCAAAGCTACAAACAAGCTAAAAAAAATATTTCAAAAGTACATCTGACAACAGAATCAAAAAATTAAAGACATGAGTTCAGTTGTAAAGTCAACCTTGTACAGAAATATTTGAATTTTAATACCTGTTCAGGTGATCTTTGGATTACTTGCTGGGTATATTTGCAGTTTTCATGGCATTGTTCAAAATGAATCTGGTCTAAAACAAAAATATAAATAACATTGGAATAGGAACTTCAAAGTGGTATCTATAATCTTTTTCTTTAATCACAATTAACCAGAAAAGAGAATAACATAGTAATGAAGTAGCATTTATAATGATGATCTAACTGCAGTCATGTAAATGTACTTAGCTATATTTTATTCTTCTGGGTCTCAAACATTTCCATTAAGAACAAAAATGAACCCTTATTTGAACAGTGGTGCTAAAATCCTTCTTATTTATTAGGAAGAACTCTGGTTTTCTCCTTTTATTCTTGCAGTGCTATATGCACATTTAGAATTTATTAACATTTTGAAGTTTGATCTCCTGGCTAGAAAATGCAGATCACAGCTTAAAATGTCACCATAGGAGGGCTCTTTGAGTAAAACTATCCCTTTTTTTCTGGAGGCATCTAAATTAGTTTCTAATTCCTAATAATTAATATAAAATGAGAAAATTAGCTATAATGCCAACTCAACATTTTGTTACATCTCTGCGTACCAGACATGCTATACTTTACATATCCAGTTCAGGGTCCATTTCTTACTTGCTTTCTCACATGTAGAGAGTGAAGGAAGCAAACAAATCATACGAAAGGTTTTGAATTTGCTGGACAGTGCACTGTCTTCTCTTTCCATTGACTTCCTGTAAGTTCTTTATTGCTATGCTAAATCCACAAGGTTTGGAATAGGTTGGGTATTCAAAACGCATATGGGAAGGAGTTGCAGACCTGCCACTCTGAACAGATTTTCTCGCCCAATCTGTCATAGCAGAAATTTATACACACTGGCTACAGATCATTTTTGGGAAGGATTCTGAACAGTGCAACTCATGCCAGAGTCAAGAATTTAGGGGACTAATAGTTTCTTAAGAAAATGATTCAGAACTTTCCTGTCGTTGGGTAGATGTTCCCTTATCTTTCTTTCATGACGAAAAATGTTGCACAGTAGGATTTTTAAGGCTTCATTTCTGCAGGTTTGCACATAATGGTCTGTCAGTTTCCACAACAAAGTAAGATATGAAGAGAAATATCCCTGCTGGATCAAAACTATTGTACAGACCAGCCTCTGGCTTCTTTACAGTGAGCATTAAGGGATCACATCTGCAAACTTAACTTGAGACCTTCTGTGAGACTTGGCATTTATGAGTTTGAATGTTCTGCAGGAATATCCCGTGGGATAACTATAAAGACATCCACGTCATTGCTTCCTAATAGACCTTCAGCAAACAAAAGCATGAGCACAATTGGAACAGCTCTGGGGTAAACAGGAAATGTGAGTTAGATATCCCAGCCACACAGCAGCCTCTTATGATGCTTCTTCTGCTTTCTGCACCATTTTGTTCCAAAATGAGCGCCTCAGGAATGTCATCATGACAATAGGTTCTCACTTAAGCTGGGAGCAGGCAAGGTTGCCATAGAATTAATTCAGCCAAAGACACTGCAAATGTTGGAGTGTCGCAAAGGACCAGGGTGCACTATGCTTTTCTCCCCATCCATTTCTCCCCATACAGGCAAATGTGGTCTCGGGTTGGATGAGACAAGTGTTCAGTAACAGGAAAGGACAGAGATTCTTAAGGATTCTCCTCTTCCTAGATCTGCCTTCTGCTACTCACAAAATAAGCATTTCCATGAGCCCTGAGATGAAATCAGTTTGTTACTGTTTCCTTCAGACCAATTCTTTCTGGTGCTAGATGTGCGTGATAAGTCTATCAGTATTCTAGATTTCTATCTTTTCATTTTAATGCCAAATTGCTTTGCAGTTACTTCCATTGGTTTTCTATGGAAGTGTGGTCCTGCGTCCAAGATATTACAAACATAAGCTAATTGTTCTTTTATCTTTCTTGCCATTTCTCACACTGTAACAGAAGATCAGATTTGTGTCCACCTGAAGAACATGAACAAACATAAGTCTATGGGACCTGATGAGAAGCATCCCAGAGTCCTGAGGGAATTGGCTGATGTAGTTGCCAAGACAATCCCGATGATATTGGAAAAGTCATGGCAGTCAGGTGAAGTCCCTGGTCACTGGGGAAAGGGAAACGTTGCACCCATTTTTAAAAAAGGTAGAAAAGAGGACCCTGGGAAATACTGACCTGTCAGCCTCACTTCTGTGCCTGGGAAGATCATGGAACAGGTCCTCCTGGAAGCTATGCTAAGGCACATGGGGGACAGGGAGGTGACTCAAGACAGCCAGCATTGCTCCAGCAAGGGTAAGCCCTGTCTGACCTTATACAACGAAGTGACTACATCAGTGGACAGGGAAGAGCTATGGATGTCATCTCTCTGGACTTCTGTAAAGCCTGTGACATGATTCCCCACAACATCCTTCTCTCTGAATTGGAGAGATAGAGATTTGAAGGGTGGACTGTTTGGTGGATAATGAATTGGTTGAATGGTCACATCACAATGGCTTTATGTCTAGATGGAGATCAGTGACAAGTGGTGTTGCTCAGGGGTCCGTACTGGGACCAGTGCTGTTTAGTATTGTCATCAATAACAGAGACAGTGGGATTGAGTGCAGCCTCAACAAGTTTTCAGATGACACCAAGCTGAGTGATGTGGTTGATATGTCTGGCGGATGGGATGGCATCCAGAGGGATCTGGACAAGCTGGAGAAGTGGGCCCTTGTGAACCTCATGAGGTTCAAAAAGGCCAAGTGCAAGGTCCTGCTCCTGGGTCAGGGCAATCTTTGGTATCAGTACAGGTTGGGGGATGAAGGGATTGAGAACCTTCATGTGGAGAAGGACCTGGGGGTACTGATGGATGAAAAGCTGGACATGAACTGACAATGTGCACTCACACTCAGAAGGCAAACCGTATTCTGGGCTTCATCAAAAGAAGCCTGGCCAACAGGTCAAGGGAGGTGATTCTCCCCATCTACTCCACTTCCATGAGGCCTCACCTGGAGAGCCTGAAAGCTGTGAGAGTTGGGTTTGCTCAGCCTGGAGAAGGCTCCAGGGAGACCTTATTGCAGCCTTCCCATACTTAAAGGGGGCTTATAAGAAAGATGGGGACAGTCTTTAGCAGGGCCTGTTGTGACAGGACAAGGGGTAGTAGCCGTTTTAAACTAAAAGAGGGGAGATTTAGACTAGATACAAGAGAGAAATTTTTTACAGTGAGGATAGTGAAACACTGGTGCAGGTTAAGCAGGGAGGTGGTAGAAGCCCCATCCCTGGAAACATTCAAGGTCAGGTTGGACGGGTCTCTGAGCAACCTGATCTAGTTGAAGATGTCCCTGCTCACTGCAGGAGGGTCGGACTAGATGACTTTGAAAAGTCCCTTCCAACCTAAAGCATTCTATGATTTCATTACTGTTCTGGAAAGAATCCAACTGCCATGGAAGTTTTCTTAATCCTCTAACTCTAACTTCTTGCTGACCACTACTGACCTGATAATGATACTCTGGCTTTTCTCTTTTATTTATTTTTTTTTCTCCCTGGAGTTTTATACTGACCTTTTGGGCTTTTGTTCCCAAGTACTTATGTGAGACACAGATCCTGTCAACATTTTAGAATTTTTTTTTTTTCTGTCAGTGAAATTACCCTTTTTTATGCCTCAAAGTTGTGACTACATTCTCTAATGACCTCTTGTGGCTTGTGTATTTGAACATAATCTTATTTACTTAACCTTTCACTCACTCCTTTCTGTTTTGAGACTTTTTTGCTAACTCTCTTTGCAGTGTTAATATTCCTATCTTCCTTACCCTCCTTGCTTTGGAAATTCTCCTATTTGTTCTCTGTATTACTACTACTACTGCTATGAGATGTCTGTAATGAAGGAATGAGAGCAAAAGAATTTCTAACAATGAGGAGAGATGACCATCAAAAAGCTTCAAGATTTGGGTAATCCACTGAAATTTCTTGTGGATGAAAGAAGACCAGAGCTTTTATATGGGATTCTGATTATTTTGAAGTATCATCAAAGAATGCGGACATATCTGCTGAATATTACTGAGGTTCCAGCAGTACATTTACTCAACATCTGAAGTTCTAAAGGAGCATGAAGAAAAAGAAATAAAATAATGGAATCAAAGAAACAGAACCATTACTCTACCACTTCCCTGGATAGACTGTTCCAGTGCTTCACGACCCTTTTGGTAAAGAAATTTTTCCTAATGTCCAGCCTAAACCCACCCTGGCGCAACTTAAGGCCATTTCCTGTTGTCCTGTCACTTGTTACTTGGGAGAACAGACCGACCCCCCACCTCGCTACAACCTCCTTTCAAGTAGTTGTACAGTATGATGAGGTATCTCCTGAGCCTCCTTTTCTCCAGGCTAAACAACCCCGGTTCCCTCAGCAGCTCCTCAGAGGACTTGTTTTCTTCTTTGCCCTTCTCTGGACATGCTCCAGTACCTCAACGTCCTTCTTGTAGTGAAGGGCCCAAAACTGAACACAGTACTCAAGGTGTGGCCTCACCAGTGCTGAGTACAGGGGCACAATGACTTCCCTACTCCTACTGGCCATGCTATTTCTAATACAAGCCAGGATGCTGTTGGCCGCCTGGGCCACCTGGGCACACTGATGGCTCATATTCATATTCAGCTGACGACCAACATCCCCAGGTCCTTTTTCGACAGGCAGCTGTCCAGCCACTCCTCCCCAAGCCTGTAGAGTTGCAGGGGGTTGTTGTGATCCAAGTGCAGGACCTGCCACTTGGCCTTGTTGAACCTCATACCATTGGCCTCAGCCCATTGATCCAGCCTGTCCAGATCCCTCGGCAGACCCTCCCTACCCTCAAGCAGATCAACACTCCCACCTAACTTGGCGTTGTTCACAAATTTAATGAGGGTGCACTTGTTCCCCTCATCCAGATCATTGATAAAGATATTAAAGAGAACAGGCCCAAAAACCAAGCCCTGAGGGATACCACTGGTGACTGGCTGCCAACTGGATTTAACTCCATTCACCACCACTCTTTGGGCCCGACCATCCAGCCAGTTTTTTATTCAGCAAAGAGTATACTCATCCACGCCATGAACAGCCAGTTTCTCCAGGAGAATGCTGTGGGAAATGGTGTCAAAAGCTTTACTAAAATTAGGTAGAGAACGTCCATGCCTTTCTCTCATCCACTAAGTGGGTCACCTTGTCATAGAAGGAGATCAGGTTAGTCAAGCAGGACCTGCCCTTCATAAACCCATGCAGACTGAGCCTGATCACCTGGTTGTCCTGTACGTGCCATGTGATGGCACTCAAGACGATCTGCTCCACAACCTTACCTGTCACTGCCGTCTGACTGACAGGCCTGTAGCTCCCTGGGTCCTCCTTCCAGCCCTTCCTGTAGACGGGTCTCACATTTGCTAACCTTCAGTCAACTGGGACCTCCCCAGTTAGCCGGACTGCTGATAAATGATGGAAAGTGGCTTGGTGAGCACTTCTGCCAGCTCCCTCAGTACCCTTGGGTGGATCCCATCCAGCCCCATAGTCTTGTGTGTATCTAAGTGGTGCAATAGGTCACTGACCATTTCCTCATGGATTATGGGGGCTTCATTCTGCTCCCCTTTCCTATTGTCCAGCTCAGGGGGCTGGGCACTCCGAGAACAGCTGGCCTTATTATTAAAGACTGAGGCAACGAAGACATTCAGTGTCTCAGGCTTTTTGTCATCCTTGGTCACTATGTTCCCTCTCCATATGCCATATAGGATGGATATTCTCCTTGGTCCTTCTTTTGTTGTTAATGTATTTATGGAAACAATTTTATTGTCTTTTATGGCAGTAGCCAGATTAAGTTCTAGTCGGGCTTTGGCCCTTCTAATCTCTCTGCAGAGCCTCAGAAAATCCTTATAGTCTTCCTGAGTGGTCTGCCCCTTCTTCCATTGGCCGTATACTATCCTTTTCTTCCTGAGTTCCAGCCACAGCTCTCTGTTCAGCCACATCAGTCTTCTTCCCTGCTTTTATGATTTCATTCTTGAAGAATGTCCAGCCTTCCTGGACTCCTTTGTCCTTCAGGACTGCCGCCCAAGAGACTCTGTCAACCAGTTGCCTGAACAGGTCAAAGTCTGCCCTCCGGAAGTCCAAGGTGGCAGTTCTACTGACCCCCTCCTTACTTCCCCAAGAACTGAGAACTCTACCATTTCCTGATCGCTATGTCCAAGATGGCCTCCAACCTTCACTTCACCCACAAGTCCTTTTCTGTTCACAAACAGCAGGTGTAGCAGGGAGCCTTCCCTAGCTGGCTTACTCACCAGCTGCATCAGGAAGTTGTCTTCCACACACTTCAGGAACTGCCTGGATTTTTTTCCTCTGTGTTCTATTGTATTTCCAGCAGACATCTGGTAAGTTGAAGTCCCCCACGATAACAAGCAGTAGTAATTGTGAGACTTCTCCCAGCTGCTTACAGAATATTTCATCTGCCTCTTGATCCTGGTTGGGCCATTACACTAATTTCCAATAATTCTTTTTTTCAATGTCACTGTAACATTTGACATGGAAAGAAAGAGGGAGGAGATGCCACAGGACATAATTTCAATCTGTCATTTGTCCCCATTGCAAATTCATCTGGCTTTGTTTGAATGGGCAGTGATTTCAAATTAGGGGATGGCAGCAAACTCTAGGCAAGAGAGCCAGCATGCAGCTGTCCATCAAGCAAGTGAGCCACTGTGTTGAGGGAGGAGGGTCTGCTTCTGCTGAACAGACAGACGAACCCTGGGGTCTGTGTGGGCTCTTAATTTGCCCGTGCCTCTCTCTGATCGGTCAACTGGCACCTGTGCAGGATGGAGAACAAGAGACCATACTTTCTTTGCTCCAACCGTATGGAGGAGAGGAAGGAAGCCATTGTTCACTGTGGGGAAAGGGGAGGAGGGCAGAGCACAGAAGCCTCTAGCCCATGTAATTGTGACTGATGGGGTGTTGCCTCCTGTGATTTTGTTGCTTTGATTGGCACAGATCTGTTCTGAGAGGTTGAGGGTCTCTAATGTCTCATGTATAGATCAACATGTCTCTATGAAAGCGTTTCAGGTTTTCTTTTGATTTTCAGTGTTTCCTTTAAACAAGATAGAAGTATTTACATCTATGTATTAATAAAAGACTTATTTGGGAGCTAAAAGAGCATTATCCTTCTGCTGTCATCAGCTCATGTGGAGGGCACTAATCATCACATGTTATTAATTGTGGTTACCTGACTGTGTAACACCCACTATCCACAGTATAAGCACACTTATGAAAATACCTACACACACACTTTTACTAACAAGAGCCTATTAAAGCTGCAAATGCAGAACCTGAGACCGAGAAAGTTCCAGAACTGGAGCTGCCTCTGTGACCTTTATTTAACCATTTGCATTTTTTAATTATGCCACGATCTTTAATTGTGTGATCAAAGTGAGCATCTCCTTATTAGTGCACAACATGGGTTTCTCTCACTGGTAATGAGTAATGTGGTTTCCTTCAGTGCCCAGACTCATTGCGGCAGAAATTTCTCATTTCTAACATGGAACTAATAACTATGACCCTGCCTAGCCAGGGTCTTAGGAAGGTAATCCGGGCTTAAGATGTACTGAGAAGCTGCAGTAAATCAGCTAGCCTAAGAAAAGCTGACAATTGACTGTGGATGATATTCAGTAAATAAAGCACAAGGCTGGACTGTGTGGTGAACATACAAAGAAATATTGAACAGCAGCATCCTGTGAACCTCTGCTGTGACAGACGAGAAAGAATTGGCTGTTGATTTAAATTAACATAGGTAACTTCTCATTCTCACTTTGCTTAATTTTCCTGTATTTTACTTAACTTTACATTGGATGCATGGAACCGTCCTTTTTTTCTTTGCATTAATACATTATTGTGCTTGGACAGGAAATTATTTTTGAAACACCCAAGCAATTAGGCCAGCAGCATATTCTAATTCAAGCGTGAAATATAAGCAGGAACTTTAGCTTGCATAGTTACAATTTTTGTCAATGGTCACAAGTTATCCTGTTGATCTTAAGGCAACAGCAATAAAAATTACAGTATTTTTCTACTGGGTGTTTCAGTACTTATTTCCACATACCAGGAGGGAGTATGCACTTGATCTGGCAGTCTGAAATGGAATTGGAGAGTGGGAGAAACCTATTCAATTTTCATTATACCTTACAGAATTTTGGAATAATTACAGAATCACTGAATCATTTTTGTTGGAGGAGACCTTTAAGATTATGAGTTCAGCCATTCACCCTGGCCTGCCAGGGTCCCTAAACCATGTCTCTCAGTGACACATCTACATGTCTTTTAAATACTTCCAAGGATGGGGACTCCACCACCTCCCTGGGCAACCTGTTCCAATGCTTTACTACCCTTTCTGTAAAGAAATTTTTCTTCATTTTCCTCTCCTTTTGGGGAGTTGTAGAGAGTGATGAGATGACCCCTGAGTTTCGTTTGCTCCAGACTAAACAAACCCAGTTTTCTCAGCCGTTCCTTATCAGATTTGTTCTCTAGACCCTTCACCAGCTTTGTTGCCCTTCACTGGACACGCTCCAGCACCTCAATGTCCTTCTTGTAGTGAGGGGCTCAAAATTGGACACAGTATTCGAGATGTGGGCTCACAAGTGCTGAGTCCGGTCCCTTAAAAAAATCCATTGATTTTCCAAGCAATATGATCAGTCTGTCAAGCTATCATAAAACTGTCATCACCATCTCTCTGATGTGGCAATGCTGGGGGCACTGGTGAAGCTTCTTGGCTTGATGGTGCTTGGATTTTGCATGGCAAGCTAAGTTGCTGCAATGAAAGTCACGTGGCTCTTCTGCCACAGCGTGGGAGCTACCATGCCTTTCAGTACTGATGTCATTAAATGCCATCTTGACATCTGGGTATACTCCTATTCCATTTGAAAGATCAGCTGCTTATTCCCTCATTGTTGTCCTTTCTTACTTCCTTATAATTTGTTGAGCTAACATCCTTTCAACAAACTGCACTTTAGGGTTTTTTTGTTTTGTTTTGTTTTGTTTTGTTTTGTTTTGTTTTGTTTTGTTTTTTCTGTAAAGTGCTGGGAAAGGGTCTCTGTAACTTAATGTTTATCAAAATAATGGGTATGCTTTTCTATCTGAGCTGTGTATAGGTTCATAATGCCAAGATCTGTAAGACTTAAAGAACTGGAGGAAAAGCTGGCTTGGATGGAAACCATCTCATCCAACACTCTCCTCAAAACAAAGCAAAGTTGTGTAATCTTCTGTTTCAAGGCAGCTTTTGAACCTATAGTCACACTACTGGGTTTCTTGATGGTATTTGCTCTATCCCCTAACATTGTTATATCAGAAATTATGCTGTACTTGATTGATTAATGATATATGACAAATTTATATGCATCGTGTACTTTGCAAGTCGGTTTAATTTCCTCAACATGTAATTTCAAGAAGTTTTTTAAAGACTTGTTTAATTTAAGGGTTAAATAATCTCCTTGTATTCCAATTTGCTGAATTAGGACTGCTATAAAAAGAATATGTAGTCTACTCTTAGCTTGAAATGACATCTATGCTGAACAATGGTTGTTTTCAGGTGATACATCCAAACAGAACTGTAGCTATATTTTAATTTCATTTTCCATGCTATCCACATATTTTAATGATGGATTTACAAGAGCTCTAGAACACTATACACCAGATCGTGGTTTTTTGCTGTACCTTTTCCAACAAGTCCCCAGCCTTTAGGTCTTACTTTAATCCCCAGTTTGTTGTAGAAAATAAGCTTCTGAAGTTGTAAATGTTTCTTGCCAGAACTCTTTTAGATAGCTGATTTCACCTCGCAATCAGTACTTCGTACAAATTCTTTTTTTAATTTCATCACAGGCAGTAAGACTCTTTTTCTACCTAAAGAAATAATGTGATATTTTTAATAGGGACTACTCTGTGATTGAATAATCATATTCCAAATGGCTGCAACTTATTCTTTTACCTTTATATGTAAATCAAATTTTATTCTATGGTAGTTGTTAGTTCTGATGCAGTTATGATCTCCACGGAAGTTTGTGACCTGACTCTTGCAAGTAGGAGAAAAACATTTTTAAAACAATATGTTTCTTAATTAAAAGCTTTACCAAACTACTGATCCAAACTGGGGGCGGGGGGGGTGGGGGTGGGTGGGGAATGTTAAATTTCTGTGGGAGTGGTGTGTCATCTCTGTAGGACAAAACAGGGCTATTTAGAACATCTCAGCTGTATGTTGCCATGTAATAATCTGTTTGAATTCTTCTCAGTGTGATCCAATTCCTGCATTTGAAAAACCTTCCTTGTTTCAATATTTGTAAAATGAAACAAGATTGTATTTTTGCCTTTTTTTTGTCCTTTGAATTAGTGATATATATTCCACAAACCTTAAACTATACTCCTAACCTGCCATACTCTCTGAATTTTATCTCATAATGGCTTTGTTCATCAATGTCTTGTCTGTAGATACTGCTTTCTTTCCCTTTGACTACCAGCACTGCATCTTTCTTTGTAAAAAACATGTAAAAATGGTTTTGGCAAAACCCATCTTCAGTGAGTGCAAAAAAAAAAAAAAATGCACAAAGACGTAGTCTATTAGTATCTCAGCACTAGCATTTCTTCCTACAAAAGAAATGGCACTTTCAGGGTTGTACAGGCTATGCATGTAAAACCTTTATTTGGCACCTCTGCGTACTGAAACTGTCCAACTAGCTGATAACCAGGCACCATGCCACCGAAGCAGATGGGCATAGCTGTAGAGAGCCAAAAGACAATGTATGTGCATCAAGTGTGGATGTTGGTGGCAGGCTTCCCAGTTAGTGATGTCTTAACGATTAAATGTCCTGAGGTTTTTGCATCTGTAGTTACAGAGATGCCAGCCTTATTCCTGGATGTTGTTTGAAAGTTTCTCCTGTTTTATTAAGAACTTTTTGAGAATGCTTGATCTAGAAGGTACTTGCGACAAGCTTAACAGTAAATGAAATAGTAACAATAACCTTTCCCAGTCCAAAAAAGGCACATGGTCTCACCAAAAACTGAGGTGCAATCTGGAGATCCAGAGGGAGGAGAAAGAAACTATTATTTAGGGTATTTGAGATATGCAGTGGAGAGAAGCAACAGGTACTTTCAGAGAAAGAAAATCAGATACAGTCAGAGAAAAGCAATTTCCATATTTTTACAAAAAAAAAAAAAGGTGGCAGCTTTGGAGGTTACACCATGAACGAAAGAGACTCAAAGGCATGAATAAAGAACATTATGCTATTCTGTGATTGTATCACATTTAGGGAAACAGAATTTGCCCAGTCTATGTATATTAAGAGGGCTGGACCACAAAACTGCCTGATTACATCACCAGTTTATTCTCAGAACTGGAAGAACCTGTTGCACGCAATATTTTTAACTAATGATTTTTGATGCAGGATGAAAGTGAAGGAAAAGGCACTTTCCCTAAGATACTCTCTAAGTAGTTTTTTCTTTGTTTCCTGAATAATACAGAGCCAAACATGCACACAGAGCCACGTATAAACCTTCCTGAGGAAGGCCATAATTCATTGAATAAGCAAACAAAGTGTAATGTGTTCTGGTTATTTGAGTAAAGTCAGATATTGATTGATTGATTGATTGATTGATTGATTGATTGATTGATGAAGAAGATATTTTTAGAATAGTACTTCCTTTGAATATGTGCAGTCTGTTTTCAGTGTGAAATTAATTTTTTTAGACACATGTAGTCTTAAATTTTCCTAAAGAAATAAGAAAATGAAGTCCAGTTTATATTTTATGCTTTTTTAGAAAGAGTGATGTTTGTATATGTACTTTACTGTTACGGCGTCAGATTTCTATCTCATTTAATACATTCAAGATTGAAAAAGACTGAAAAAAAAGCCATGTTGTAGTGAAACGTACTGATCTTGCCAAATCAGACAGTCTTACCAATCAGATGTACCAGAAGGGAATAAGGGAAGGGGAACTGTGTTCTTTGTCTTCCTCTCTCCCCGACCTGTGGCTCATTAGGGACACTCAGTGTGTCAGTCACACATGGGCATACAGGTATACACTTCCTACACAAGGTAGTTATATCTAACCCTGTGCTCAACATACACTTTCATGAAGCTAGTTTTTGTTCCTCTAAAATTTGGCTCCATCCACTCCAGGTGTCTTGGCCTTCTAAAAAAATTCCTTCTGGCTCATGTGATGAAAAATGACTGCAAGGTTCAAGGAAACTACTCATTGAACTTCACTTACATATTTACCAGACTCCAAGGTTCAAGAAAACTACACATTTGAACTTCACTTACAGGTTTATTAATTATGCCACTCTTGCAGGTTTTCATGGATACAATGGAAGAATGCACTATTAGTACTCAAAAAGAACCAAGAATACAATATAATGACCCAAAATGCACTAAAGATTACACGTATGTTAGTTAATCACTCACATTCATGAACTTACAACACGCTAAATATTTACTCACCCTGCCAGGTAAGGGTTCCAAAAGCAACCTTGGCTGGTCCTGGCCAAGGGGGAAGGGTCTCCATACACTTCCAATTTTCCTACCCAAAACTCATGGTTTTTATCCCCTGTTGTAGGTGACGTTGGGCAGGGCTGTGTCTGAGTGAATTATACAATCTGGAATGCTTATCTTTGGTGATGTGATGGCCCTTACCCTCCCGTGAGCGAGATTTAGCCTGTACTTGTTCTTTTGCTAATTTGGTGGTGTCTAAAACTGAATAGTGGTTGAATGGGGCTCAGGACATTTTATTTGTTAAGGAATTTCAAGGCTTCACTTCGTTTTCATTCTTAGTGTGATGAAATATTCAAACAACTCCGGGCTAAGCTGTTTCCGCAGCTCCCCCAAAGTCATCTCTGCACAGATAAAGCAAATTGCAAGAGGAAGCTGAGTAGAATTAACGATCCCCTGCATTTCGCCTTTGTTCTCAGAAATCTGTTCAGCCAGTTTGCTCCGAACAGCTCTATAGTATGGCTGGCTCTAAACCGCTATGCTAGTTGGAGTCCCTTTAAAGGCAAACACTCTGCAGATCCAATTTATGTATGTTTGTTACTTCCAAAGAATGGGACATGACCTTTGCAGTTGATTGGTACTTTCAAAACAGCCACCAACCTCCCAAAACAGAGCTGCCAGCCACTGACTATGAAACTCTGTGTGCTCTGTTCCCTAACCCTGAAACACAAACTTTCATAGTATCTTAACCACCTCTCATTTTTTTTTTTCCCAAAATTTAAGAGTGGTCTTAGGAATTTTTTGAAATTTGTGATTTAGAAAACAGTTCTGAGAGAGGTAAGAAAGCACATGATAGTCCTCACTTATTTTTCCTATGTCAAATATATCTTCAGCTTCAATTCAATCTCTTTTGGAATATGAACACCAATGACCAAACTCAGAGCCCTGTGAGTTCAATGTCAAGGCTCCTCATAGCTTTGCCTGTTAAGGCATTAAGTCAAAGAAAGTAGAAGCAAGAAAACAATACCTGGGAAGGTGAATACAAATATCTCAATTTATCAAAAATACATTATTGTGAATGGCTAAGTTTTAGGAAGAATTTTGAGGTATTCACTGAGGGATATGGATTCCCTTTATAAATAGTTGCAGTTGGCACTCAAATACTAAGGCATCAATAAAAGAATAAGGATAAGTGTTAGTAGAGTACTGTTCCTAGCAACAGTATCTATTAATTTTATTTGTTACATTCTGTGAAAAATGAACAATGACAGAATTCTGAGTGTCCTGATTAGTATTCTTAATAGGGAATTTAAATGAGCACAGCTGCTAAAAACTCCATTAAAATAAACTGTTCAATGACTGAATTCTAATAAAGATTTTTCTTTTTGGATGTTTCTGAAAAGGCCAGAGACACCAAGGAAACAGCCAATACATGTGTAGCTCCACCAATATTCTGATATTTGAGGCAAATTATGGCTTCCCACCCTTCCAGTGAGAAGCCCTTCTCATTAGATTACAGCAAGAATGTATTTCTTATGTTTATTTTATCTGGACAAAACCACTTGCCTTCCTGGCTGCACATTGTCCAGTTCAAGCAGGTGGGAGAAAAAATGTTCCCACCCAGGTCTGGTCACTCAGCAGTGAACAAAGGGGAAGGGTCTCCATACAGTCCCAATTTTCTATCCAAAACTCGTGGTTTTTACCCCGTTGTACGTGACGTTTGGCAGGGCTGTCCCTGAACGGATTATACTATCTGGAATGTTTATCTTTGGCGATGTGATGGCCCTTATCCTTCCATAAGCAAGATTTAGCCTGTACTGTTCTTTTGCTAATTTGGTGATGTCTAATATTGAATAGTTGTTGAATGGGGCTCAGGACATTTTATTTGTTAAAAGATTTCAATTTCATTTCCATTCTTCGTATGATGCAGTGTTCAACTCCGGGCTAAGCTGTTTCAACAGTCCCCACCCCACTGCCCTTAAGTCATCTCTGCATAGATAAAGGTTTGCAAAGCTCAAGACATTGCTGAGTGGAATTAATGACGCCCTGCATATCACCTTGGTTCTCAGAAACCTGTTCAGCCGGTTAGTCCCATACACTGAGATTGAAAAGGACCTAGAGAAGTGGTCCTCAGCTGGTGAGGCTGGTTTACCCTGGGTGAAATGAAAGCAATATGGCAGAGTGGACACGGCACAGAGTCCACATGGAGAAGCACTGCTATCCACAGAGGGGTTGTGCAGTCAGTGAGGCTTGTTGGACTGCTCTCAAGATCTGGTACCATCAGCAGAGCCTTAGTAGAGTGGTGGTCCCCAGACTTGGCAACAACGGAGAGAGAGCAACACCACTTCTTGCTTAGGGGCTATTTTCCTATTCTGCAGAAAAGCAATTACATAATCTATTCCTGAGCATTTTTCCAAATATTTATTAACAACTGAGGCAGACTTGTACATATAAAACCGTTCTTCCACCCACCAATTTTGTGCTAAATGTGTGGAATTTTTTAGCAGCAGGTTCATTCCATAGTAAGAGTCATTCTCAGGTAAAGCCTTAAATAAAGCAGTAACACTTTATAGCAGCCAGTGATCTTGTTCATGTTTCTTTTTCATTGGTAACTCATTGGTAAAACGCTCTCTGTGCTACAAGTTTCAGTGAAATTTTACAGCAACAATTCCTGCAGTTTCCCCCTAACATGTAATAATGAAACATATCCACAGAAAACAGCTTGAATTCTTGTGATTGCAATTTCTATGCTGATCACTGGGTATGAACGCTGAGGAAATCCAGGGCTTGAAATTCTTAGCGTCTTAAGAATGGTCTGGCAGGCAGAGTTTGGAAAAATTCTTTTAAAATATTTCTAGACCTTGCACTGAAGAACCAAATCACCTCGAAAATCACATAATTTTTATTTATTTTTTTTCTATGACAACCATAACATGAATTTAACAGCTGATAAGAACTGCTCAAAAAATAATGCCATTTCAAAGGCATTATTTCAGGTGTTCAGATCTTGTACAGCATTGATTTCTAGAGTTAGCAGCTCTTGAGGTAGATCCTGGTAGATTCATGCTGGAATTGAAGCAGATGTATAGAAGAGGATCAAAACAGCACTATTTTAAGGTTCACTATTGCCTGACCAGCTCAAGTTATGTCTTGAAAAAAAGAGCTATTACTAGAATTCCAATATAAAGAAAGCACTTCGAGCTCTATTAAATGAGAATTCCTGTTACTGACCTTCAATTATTAGTCATTTCTATTTTGAGAGAGTTTATAATCTCTTCCCAAAACAAAATAAATAATACTGAAAAAAACCTAGGAAAGTAACATAAGAGCAAAAATACCAATCCATCTGTGAATATATGCATGTATATGCATGTGTCTGCAGCTGGATGGCTATGTACAGTGTTGCAGTAAACTGAGTATTCAGACATTTGAATGCTTCCTGCTGGTAAATGTTTCACAACAAAGATGTGATCAAAAGATTGAATGATGAGTGAATCCAAACCAAATAAATCTCTACTGCTAAGTCAAAAAGATAAAATAAATATGTCCTTTTAAAATTTCTGCCTACCTTTCTATAGTACATAAAATGCACTTCTATTAAAAAGGTTATGAGCTTTAACATGAAGTATAAAAAAAACCCCCCAAAACCAGAAACTGCAGGCAGGGAAGAATTTGAGATGACAAGAAGAAAATTTCTCTTCTCCTCGTTTGTAAAAAGCATGGCAGAAATACTGTCTTTTTAAAGGAAACTCTTTTTAAAGTAACTAATTCCTTAGTTGCAGAATACTTTGATTTGGAGATCTAGAATATCTGTAACACCCTAGTATAACATAGTAGATTGACTGAACAAAGCTAAAATGTAAGATATGTATTTCTATGTGCTTACTTTTATGTTTTGGACATTCACCCTTACAGCATCATATGAAAAGAAATAATTATTTATTAAGAATAGAGTGACTACACTGAGAAAATGTGTATCTTTCTTATGAAGGCTGTATGAATGGGCTGACAGGTCTCCTGAGTTGTTCATAGGTTCTTGGATTGGAGATGTCACTTAGTGTTTC
Source organism: Bucorvus abyssinicus (assembly GCA_009769605.1). Lineage (NCBI taxonomy): Eukaryota > Metazoa > Chordata > Aves > Bucerotiformes > Bucorvidae > Bucorvus > Bucorvus abyssinicus. Next base: position 57,387,708 of record CM020024.1, on the reverse strand, counting down.
GGGTAATATTTTAAGATGGTACAGTTGGACACTGAAGCAGAAGCTGAGAAACAAAACCAAGTGATGCAGTACGCAAAAGCAGCTGCCATGTTAGCACTTCACCCAATCTAAAAGCTAAGGAGTTACGAATACAAGAAACAGAAAATGAACAAACAAATGATTCAAGCTCTAGCACTAATGGACCATCAGAGTGTGTGCAATGAGAGGCAATAGTTCCTAGAAGATGTATCTTCAGCAGTTCTGTGGGGGTATTTTACATTGGTGACATTTAAATTGCTTTGTTCTTTTTGTTTATGTGGAATAAATGGAGTGCATACCTGCATAGTGCAGCCTTACTACCTCATTTTTGATTGTCACCGATACACGATTTTTAATGGGCTCCGTGACATTGGGAATTTTGCCCTGGAAGAGTTTAGCTTTCCAAACAGCAAGGGTAGAGTGATCTGTGTCAGACACTGAGAAGTGAACCGAGCCTTGGAAGTGCTTTTTCCTCTCAATTGACTGTAATGGGAATCTAGACACTGCTCAGAGGAGACCTACACTGCAGACATCTAAATGTGGGCAGATAGATACCACTCCAGCAGTAACGTGCTCTGTAGAAATCCAGCTTCTCTTTACGCAGAAGGAGTTGGAGCTGTGTCTTCAACAAAAAAATGTATATCTCCTGTGTGTTCTGACCCCAACATACCTGTGGCACACAAGAAAATAGAAACACAACAGAAGAAGCCTAAAAAAAAAAAAAAAAAAAGACGCTGGTGTGTTTCACCCAAGCAATAATTCCCTGTCTGTGAGCAGACTGAGGGGTGACTGCACATCAGTGTGCTGGGCTCTGGGCTGTCCCTTCATCCATTTGTGACCTGACCAGAATGTTCTTCATCTTTCTTCCTGCCTTTTATGCTTATGAATCCTTCCCACACAAATCAAGGGGGAAATAGAATTAACACACACCTATATAAAATCAGGGCTTATAACTGATCCCAAGGAACTTGGAAGTTTATATATAGCCACTGGGTGCACAGAAGCCTCTGGAAAGAAATTTCAAGCAGCACTTGCTTTATATCTGCAAGTAGTGATTGCTTGGGAGGAAAAAACCAGTCCAACAGTAATTTTCTGTTTGGTAGTGACCAGTTCTGATCACTTGACAGTTTAGCAGCTTTCAGTCAGTTTTGGCAGAGGACACATAATTATTAAAGTGTAATGTAAAGGAAGTAAAATATCCAAGATACTTTTTACCGGAGAGAGCAAATGGAAGGAGAAAATACATATGTTTGTAACTGATGAAAGACTGAAGAGCCAAGGGCTCACAGTGCCAAAGTGTTAAAAAATTTCCTGATAAAAACAAAGAGACAAACTAGACTGTCATTGCAATTTGAGACAGAAGAGTCCAACAACTAAAAAATGGATTGTACAAAATCAGTTCATCTGCTTAGAAACAGAAACTCACAAAGATGGACAGTGCTCTGACACTATAGCCATGACTGATTAAAAATTTAAAAAAGAACAGCAAGGAAAGGGCTAAGTCCTAATGATATGCAAAATTCAGCCAAGCAAAACTACTGTAAGTTGCATGGTGTGTCAACCAACAAGCAATGAAAAAAATACTGAGGATTATGTCATTCTATAAGATCTTCCCAGTACATTCAAGAAAGTGAATGAACATTTATTGAAGTTGAACTGGTTGCACAAAGACCTCTCCTACCAGGATCACTATTATTTGTTGTCAAGGCTACTCGTTTTAGCCCTGCGCTCTCTCCTATTGAGGCCTGTGGGTAGCTGCTGGGCAGTAAAGACTTTCACCTGGATCATTAAAGCAGAGCATGATTGGTCTTCATATTAGGTGGCTGAGAGCATCAGTTCTGCTTAAAACAGGTGGTCCTCACACATTCAAACACTGAATCTCTCCTGGGCATGAATTTGGCTCCTGATTCCTCTTTGGTTTCTGATCCTGCTCTGCACTGAAGGCTTCCCTCTGAGGTATGGGTCCTGCTGGCTTCTAGAGCTGGACTCTACACCACGCTGTGCTGCTCAAACCCTTATCAGCTCTCAGAAGAAAGCTTCAGGCAATGGGAATGAGAAGGAAACAGAAAAAATATGTAGAGCAGATTAAATTAGAGAATGGTGCCTACTAAGTGGCCACACAAAGTTACCCTGTAGACTGCTGTTGTTGCCACTTCAAATGGACTTCTCCCACGGAAGTCTAGGTGAGGTCTTTTGGCTAGTTCCAAGAAGGTGGAAACAAGACAGAAATTTTGCTGTTTGGTGCTGAAGAGGTTTGAACAGGCAACACCACAGGTTATGACAACTAAACCATGACTTTGCTGTTCAGGAAGAGAAGACTTTACCAAATAGTTGTTTCTGTTTCAGAGGGGCTTTTCAAAAGTAAGCAGAGCTGTAGGCACATCAAAGATTAGCTGAATGTTATCAGGATGTTGGTGCCAAGTAGTCAGAATTCCACTTGTTATCAGATTTGATGGGGAAAAGATAAGTTTGAAAATTGTATTTTTAAGTGATGTATCTTCATAGACAGAGGAAATCAGGGGAAAATAACCTTCGAAGCAAAGATAATGATAATTGTGGACAGTTGTTACTGTGTTATTGGAAAGAGGTGTTCTTTCCAAACAAGCTGGGCTCAAGGTAAACTTTCAACATGTCAAGTACTGTTGCCCAGATAGTATAAACAATCACATTTTTAATTAGTATGTAGTAATTACTACATAGTAATTATAATTTTCAAAATGCATTTAGGTTATTTTTCCTGAATGGAGTATGGAAGGGTCTCGGGGCATAATATTTTCAGATTTGGAAGAGCATGAAACTAAAATTGTATATATTTATAAAAAGAAAATAAGTAGCAAATCACTAATTACAACAACAATTCAATTGTTTTGAGTTGCACAAGGTAATACCTTGTAGGTCTGGAGCCCTTGTATCCCTCAGTTAAATATGACTGTAACTGACTCACATATCCAAAAAGAATTTGGAAGCAAGAGAAATGCCAGGTAAAGTTCTGTGAAAAAAATGCTTAAATTTAAAATGCTTATAGCTATGAGAGTTACTCATTATTTATACTCAAAGTATTGACATATTTCTCCTTCAGTCAAAGTGAAGGTAGTATTAGATGTTAGTTCTGGTGACCAGGTTTGTATCAAATGCAGTAGTGGGCTACCTGGACCTTTGGTTCTTGTGCCTTTGTGATCATTTTTCTATTGGGCTGTGGAATTAAGTCAAATCATTTAATTTCTTTGACCTTCAGCTACACAGTTAGTAAAATGGAGATAATGTGACTTAGCCTACTTTGAGAGCAGTATGAAGAGGGATGTATGAATTCTTAGTACCGTTACAAATATTTTAATATTTCAGTTTCCCATTCCCCAAGAAAAAAGACATCCTATGTTAAGTTGTGATGATTCATAGCAAATTTTCAAACCTGTAACTGCACAGTATCAATAAATCTTAGAGTAGGTAACTATTCTCATAATTCTTTCTAGAGGGCTGTAAATTCATGTTTACTTGAAGAATGCTAACCATATTCTACCATATAAAACCTTATTTATGGAACTTATTTTACAAAATAGGTAACTTTTACTGTTGGCCACTTTGCAAAATAGTAAGTATTTAAATCTTCAGTTTTAGCCTTCCAGTTATACGTCTTTTCAGTATGGATTTCCATAAAAATAATAAACTGTCATTGTTATGTCTCCTGTCAGTATTTCCTGCTTTGTCAAGTGTGTGTTTACGAAGGTTCATGTCTTGTGGATATGTGATTGCTGTAGCATTGTGGTGACTTCTGTCAGTTAATGCAGCTGTCTTGAACTCCCACATAAGAGACAAAAATACAGCTATAGCCCTCTGAAGAACTCTTACAAAATGTGTTTCTAATTAGATACATATAATAGAGAGTAGCTGAGAGATTTGTTCTTTGTCATAAACCTTCAAGCTGAATTTCCACAACAATTTGCTGAAGCACATAGACAACAAGAGGTATTTATGACTGCATGTGATCCAGAGATAAGAGATGTGCTAGATTTGAAGCACCTGAAATAAGAGACAGTGAGAAGCAGAAGCATCCTTATATTTCGAGGCAATTATACTCAGTGTTTATCCGCAGAATTCAGGTAGCAAATACTTAAAATAACATTTTGAAAGGAAGCCGTTTAAAACATACTTTTAAACCTTATCTGTAGTCCAATAACAGCAAATGTTTGTTAAAAGAGTGTATCTAAGTTTCTGTTTCTTATGAAGGAGTAAGGCTCTATGCTGTGACAAGCAGCTCCAAAGTGCCTTGAAGTGTTCCACTGGATGTGCTGTGCACAGGAAGCTTTTTAATCAGCCCTTGCTGATGTGCAATGTGACAAGTTTTGCCATGAACAGCCTATCTAATGAAACCTAGTTTTTAGTGGCTCTTTCCCACATTTTTTTCCTTTTGGTGTTGTCTGATAAAAGATGATCTTTTAAGTCTTACTCTGTATGAGAATTTAATAGAGTATCTCTTCCCATTGGTAGGCCTATTTTCCTGAAACTTCTGTGAAAAAAATATCTTTGAAACTTCTAGTCTTTTGTCCAGTTTGTTTAAAATTGTTCAGGAACAGAGAACTTATTACAAAGGAACAGACATCACACATGGATATTACTGCTTAAGTCTAATTTCTTTGGGAAACCAGTCTAAATGCCGTATTTAGAATTTTCACTATGAAAGGCATACTTGCCTTAACTCCATCAGAGTATATGTATACCTGTATATAACATTAAAATATTAAAATAATTGACAAAACCCCAGCAAGTTTAAAATGCTGCAAAGTTAGAAAAAAATGCCAAATTAAGGTTACTGAATCTAAATTAAAGTTTTCTTCTCTTGGTCTGGTAATTATAACATTCCTGTTACATGCAAAGCCAGGTGTACCATGAGCAAGCTACAGGAAAAATAAAAGCTCAATATACTTAATGTCTCAGAGTGGGTTTTTTTTTTTTAAAAAAAGTGTTTTAAGATCATGCCTCTGAATTAAGTTCCTATGTTCCAAAGTTTTATGAGCAGTCTATGCTCAAAGACTAGCTGTGCATTAGAGAGGCCATGAAATCTCCACCCCTGGAGATATTCTGACCTCAGCTGGATAAATCTCTACACAACTTGATCTATGCTCATCATGCTTTGAGCGGAGATTGGACCAGGTGATCTCCAGAGGTTCCCTCCTGCTGTAAATAAATCTATGATCTGTGATGAGATCTATAGACCAGAAAGTGCTGTCCTAATAAAGTATGTCATCTATATGCTTTAGATGACCTAAAATTACTTCTGTGTAAAGCAATTCAACCCTTTACAACTGTGTTAGCTTCCATGAGATTAAATTATTTATTATAATCCTTTAAAATCTATACATGGCCTACCTAATAGCTAGGCTGACTGACAATTATTTGGTTATCTATAAAAATAAGAAATCGGAACAGGCCTAAGTTTTACTCACGTTGGATATAGTCTCACTTTAGATCTCCCAGCAAAGGACAAAATCGCGTTATCTTCACAGTATTTAGAAGATGAAGTAGGAAAAGGCACGTTGACTAATGGGCAATCTTACACACTTCCAAGAGAAATGCAAGAACGTGCCGCGGGCTGTTACTGAACTTAGGGATGAGGTTGTCGTTCGTGACGAGCAGTGGTTTGTCCTGTGTGTTTCCTAAGGGGTGAATAGTGTTCTGCTGCAATGGTTAAAATGGCGGTGGCGGGGGTGGGGGGACTAAGCCCCACCTCCCGCTTTCTCTTCCCCCTTAGCGCAGGAAAGGGCTTCTCTGAGGGGAAAGCAGGAAGCACCAACTGTTTGGAGCCAAGACATGTCAATCAAACTCCTCTGTGCTAACCTATAAAAGGCCTCAAACCACGTGGCTTTCCCTCGCGCGCGCGTTTAATTTGCGCCCGGACAGACGCGGAGAGAGAGCTCACACATCAGAGAGAAATGTACGGCAGTTACCTCGACCGGGCAGTAAAAGAATTTTTCGCGTTGAAGTAAGTCTTCTATTTTGCCGATTGCCAGGGGGGCTGGAAGAGAGAGGCAAAGCCCCCACCCCGTACTGAGGTTTACCGCTGGTGAGGGACGAGAGGAAAAGGGTCCAGGAGCCGGGAGGCCCCGCTGGAATGCAGAGGCAGACCCAGACCGTGCCCTGGAAGCCGGTGCTGTGAAGCCTGTGCAAGCCAGACGAACGCAGCCGTGGCCCGAGGGACACACACTGACACAACCCCTCCCCACCTGCAGTGGAAAAGGGGACGTGCCAAGCCGTCTCCCGAGGGGTGAGAAACACTTTGGCAAATGTTTGGCCCAAAAAAGATCGCTTTTGAACTGAAAGCGATGAGGTTAAAAAGACTGTGCCTCCCCGCCCTGCCCTGACCGTGTGGTGGGCCTTTGTTTGTTAAAACGGGGATGGGGGGTGACTGAGAGAAATGTATATTCATATGTATATACCTACTCATGTATTTATATCTGTCCCTCTCTCTCTCTTTTCCATCACCTGTCTTATTTAAATTTAAGTGATTAATTTATGGTTCTAATTGCTTTGTGCATTAAACCAATTTTGTTTCACCCCCTTAGTCCAAACCTGTGTTACTGGTTTTCTTTCCTTGCCTGGGACAAGCCCCATTGTCCGTTACGTAGCTCTCAGGGAGTTCACATTTCCCCGAGGCTTTATTTGCCTCTTTTGAGACAAGTAAGTCACAGAAACCTTTCAATGGTCTTTTATAACGTTTTTTTGTTTAGAAGGTGGTATCATATAGAGGTGTGCAGAGAACAGTGTTTCCTGATTTGGAAAAGTAGTTTAACAAAATTTAATCAGTATAGTTTGGAGAAAAGGTAGCAAAACAAGAAGAGTAAGTCTATAAATACTCGAGAGAAATGGATTGGTAGTATAAAAGAAGGAAATAGCCCTCAGCTGTAACAGGTAAGGAATAGTGTCGTGTCTCTCGTACTTCATACATATGCAGTGCCATGGGTCTGTGGAATAAAATTAGCAAACATGTAGAATAGAATTGTGAACAATTAGAGGATAGCTACAACAGCCATTAGAAAAATATTTGTAGATCTTAAGGTTTGTTAGATGATGGAATAATTTGTCAAGGGAAGTTCTCAAGCACAAACATTAGAAAAGAGTAGCCCAGCAGGTCAATCTTTATTCTACAAGATCCTCCAGCATTACAGCAGGGAAATGTACTTACCGGTCCTAGCAAATAAGGTCTTATGAATACAAACAAGCAGCAAGGTAGTGGACTAAAGGAGAGAGAACGTGTACTTCATTACTTACATCAGGGATGTAAATAAGAAATTTGGCAACCACCATGAACAGATATTGCTTAAGTGTGAATACTTCTCCTATACGCTGTTAAACAAAACAAAACCAAAACAACGAAGAAACTGGCAATTTAAAATGCAGTCTGCCTCTGAGCGTATTGAATAATTATGAACCATGCTTTCAGATGTCACAAAATATATTGATAAAGGCAACTGTCATGACCAAATCCCTCCATATTTTGTAGAAATACTGCAAAATAACCTATATATATAGGTTTATTTTCTTGAGGTTATATATAGGTTTAGTTTCTTGAGACTAAATCTGAAGTGTTGCACAATCCAGTGCCCACTTAGATTAGACCTTATTATTTAGTAAGTTATATTTGAATAACAATTTGAATAAACAGCTCTGCACTTTTCATATAATTTATACTACATGCCTCTCTTGATATTACAATATTACCCATCTGAACAATAATAAAAGAACCAGATCAGTGTCGAATACAAATGTCAGATCTGTTAACTGTTTTTTTCTCAGATACAGATTTTCTGGTGTGACTGAGTATTCACTAGGTCACTTTAGGTTGTGAAAGGGAAGAATTTATTCTTCATTCTTTATTATATGTAACATTTTTATTCATATGCACCATATTTATAGTCTGTTTTTGTCTTGGATTGAGTTAATGGTCTAATGAACTAAGTTTAACTCAGTCGATAGTGAAATTGTTAACGCACTGTTTCTCTCTGATTCCCTCCAGTATGCTGTCTGGCTGGTCCTTTGGGTTACATGGAACGTGTTTGTTATCTGCTTCTATTTGGAGGCTGGGGACCTTTCAAAGGTAATTTGCCATTGAATGCATTTAAGCCATCAACACTTTGTTAACATGCCTCATCTGAAAGGCATTCTGTTTTACTCATCCTCTTAGTGTTATTGGAATGAGGGTAGTATGATGGAAATTTGGAGTGTTCTGGGTGTTAGAAACTTTTAATTTAGACAGTAAAGAGCGTAGACTTTCCGATGTCCACAGCAATAATGTTATGTATGATTTAAAAGAAAATTAACTCTTTTTCCCTCTCAGTAATTCTTGCAATGCAAATGTCATTTCTATGAGAGACATTAACTAGTGATTTCATTACTACAAAATATTACTGTCTCAAGGGTAAACAAATGTTTTTTTATACATTTAGCTTGCTGTAACTTAGCTGGATTCCTTCCAGGAGTCTTATATCACAGCATAATAATTGTAAAACAAGGTGTCTTTCATTAGATTAAAATGTAAACTGAGGTGCCAGAATAGATTGCCGTTTGGCTACAGAAGTGTTTTTTAACTTGTGCTTCTGGTAGGAATGTTATGACTGAACACTTACACTCAGTCAAAATCCATAGGAAAAATATATTATCCTAAGAATGGCATAATTATAGGGTTTCATTGACACTGTAAGTAATAACACATTAAGTGGCAGTCGGTAATGTGCTCAAATCAACATCCCAAAAGAAAATTCCTGCTTTCTAAGACATTCTCGAAAGGCTGGCAATTTGAAGAAAAAAAAGATTAGTAGTGGTAACAAATTATTTTGTTAAAGTAATAAGCTTCAACTGAGTCTAAATATTGCTGTCCATGCTGAGTTATGCTCAGAGTGGTGTGAACCAACCATCAAGGACAATCTCACATGTGAAAGAGATCACATTTTCTTCTTGACTCAGATATTTAATTGCCATTCCTGATTAAAGGGAGTTTAGCCCAACTGTAAATTACAGATGTAATTCTCTGATCCTTTGTGAGTCACTGATATGTTATGACACAGAAAGTTAAACACAATTACAGAAAGAATAAATGAGGCAAAGATACTTCCTTACCTGTTATTTTCTCTCAGTTCACCCCTGTAGTACAAAAAATACTAGAGAGAGGGATATTTCATCCTTGTGCATTCAGTTTCTTCAAAAGGTGATGGCTTCAAAGGGATCAGAGTAATTTCCAGAGGTTGTAAAGTAATTTTCTACAGGTAAAACATTACACTTTCTTTTATACCTTCAGACAGACCCAATCACATTAAAAGCTTGGTAAAAACATAGCAAATAAAAGAACTTGCATATATTATCCTTTATTCAGTTAAAGTGCTTTCTGTATTGCTAAGTGAACTAATGTATATAACAAACCCAGCACCTGTTGTACAATTATACTCAAACCAATCCACTTCTTTCCACCTGCTTGTTTTAGCCATGTGCATATCTAAACTTGTAAATGTTGGGATTCTTACCATGCATGAGGAAGAGAAAGAGGGTGGGAAGGAAGGGAGAAAGAAGCAGCTATTTGAGCACTGTTTTAAAGGATATACAACTGCTTAAGAACACTGGTAAGAGCTAGTTGGAATAAAGATGGGTCTTTAGAGGTATTATTTGTTCCAATGATATGATCTGACTCGAAATACCCAGTAGAGTACATTTCTTCCACTTCAACTGGTTTTCAGACCCACACCATTGGTAAAGAGAGGGAGAAAAGGAAAAGTTCCTAGAAAATGGATTTAAGAAATAGGTACAGATTGACTCGCTATCTACAAAAGGTCTAATTCACACTCTCCCTTTCAACTATGAATTGTACATCAAAACTTCCTCGTGATCAAATCTTCTGCAATATTTAGGGCCTAGAACTATATGTCTAATGGAAAGACATCCAACTGTTTGGATGGATAAAACTTATCCTCCAGTTCTAGATCCTTCAGAGGCTCCAACTGTTTTACAGATGTTTGTACAGATTACAAAATGGACCATTTTGAGTTTTATGTCCATCAGTCATATCCATATGTCTTGCACTGAATCTTCTATGTTATATTTTTACCTGGGAATAATTGCAACCTCAAATCTGAAATGATACTCCTGTGTATTTTTTTTGTGTTTGAAATGGCACGTAGCAGCTTGAAAAAAGCTCTGGGTCTGAATTGGTTCTAAACAGAGAATAAAAAATAACCTTTACGTAAGTACCAGAGGGATGGCTCTGAAGTTGTAAACCATGAGAAAGGATCCTGCACAGCATGGCTTTAGGAACTGATAGGTTAAATTTACAGCCTAATAATCATTCAGCTGGGTATAGTTTATTTTTATTTGTATAATTTATAGCTTTCTAACAAATAAAATAAAGCTTTTTTAAAAAAAAGTTTTGAGAACAGCTTTTATTTTGTATGTATAAACATCATTTTTTCCATTATTTTTTTCTGATACAATGGAGAGGACATATTTCGATTGTTAGCATACCTTATTCCAAAAAGGTTGCTAGCTTCAGTTTTCATTTTAGCTGTGGATGTGTAGGTCATGACATTTTCACAACTTCTCCTTATTACACTGAAACAAACCTTCAAAGATTCAGAAATTTTTAGAATAAGGTAATCATCTCTGAAGAGACTGAGGCTCAAGGATTATTAGTGAACAGCCATGCAGATCTGTTTACATTATACACCATTGTAATCATATAGAACTTGTAGAAAATGGCATCACACTAAGTATTTTCTGTCCTTGAGACACAGTTGTCTTTGCTAAAACTCCTTCACAGAGAGCTAGAATATTTATGGCTTTGTAACAAAGAGGAAGTGCAATCACTTGTTCTTAACCTTGATTGTTATGTGGATCATTGAATGAATGCCTAGAAAACCCACTTCTCAGACTTAGTTTCAGTATTATTCTTCAATATTTAATGAGTCTGTGTTTTGCTTGCTGGTGAGTGCCATAGTGTAAGTAGATTTCAGGAGTGGCAATATTTATTTATTTATTTATTTTGGCCTGTGACTAAGCAAATGTAGCACAGGAAAAGCATAACCCTTTTTCTTGAATGAGGCACATCTGAAGTACACTAGAGAAAACAAAGAGAAAACATAAAAGTGTCTCTGAGAAGATGTAATATTTCAATGATCTGTGTAAATACATCAACAAAGGACACAAGGAGGTAGATCCAGCTATCTTGGAACAAAAGAACAAAGACCCAAAACCCCAACAAAAGTTAACAGTCTGTTCAGTATTTTTTACTTCTTCAGACAAAACTCCCATTTACTTCTATGGGATTCAGCTGCAGTCTCTGAATTGGCATCTTCCTTATTTATACCTAATAACATAAAAAGGTTGCATTTAATATATTTAATCATAGGGTTGTATTTGTATGTATTTTGACACAATAACTTGGTGTTTGAAAGTCAAACACTCCAGCGTCAAGAAATGCCAGCATTAAGATTGCTTGTATAAGCATAATTTCACTCTCTCTGTACGTTCAATTTTATATAGCTTTTCATTATGCCTTCACAACTGTATTTTTTTCCTTTTCACTATCCTTAATCTCTGTACAGCATGGCCTATTTTAGGGATGAATCAGGTTTGGGGATTGAGTAGGGCTGCCATACTGGATCTTATTCCATGTGTTGCAGCAGTCAGAAAAAGGTCAAAAAAATTGCAAGAAAAAAAGAAAATTGTACTTTTCTTATCACATGTGGCCATTACATGTTTTCTCCTCACTGGTCATTATGTAATTAATTTCCATACTTCACGGACGTAAATCCTGTACTTCAACTCTGCTCTGAAAACATGTAGAATAATGTTATGAAAACTTATATACAGAACTGTGGCATCCAAGAACCCTAAGCACAGTGGCAGTAGTACGTACATAGCCCACCGTGTGTAAAGCACAGTTCCTCATGATTTTAGCACTTAGTCTGCAGATGAGTCGCAAGCTACTCTTCTTTTTAAAAAAGTTGCTTTTTGCATTCAAAGGAGGCTACTTCATTTCTTATATTGTCCTGAGCTGCAACAGGGGGAACATGAAAAAATAGGAAAGATTAAAATAATATACTTATTTAATATTGAAATTATTAAATATGATATAAACAACTGAATGTATTCAGATTGTCTTCTGCCAGAAGTTTTAAGGGAAACCAAATGTTTCTGAACACATTTTCTCTACCCACTCCAAGTATCTGCAAATATAAGATAACTTAGACCCACAAAGCAGGCTAATTCGTGTTAGAAGAGACCTCTCAAGGTCTCTTAATCCAGTCTTCTGCTCAGAGCAGCACCAACTTCAAAGTGAGACCAGGTGGCTCAGAGTTTTAGCCAGTCAAGTTTTAAAAGCCTCCTAGGATGGTCATTTCTCAACATCTCTAGTTCTTTTCAATGTGAAAACATTTCTGATGACATGTAGTTGAAATTTCCATTGCTGAAATTGTGACATTGCCTCTTGTCCTTTCACTGTATACCTCTGAGAAGAGTCATGCTGTATCTTTTCGAAGACCCTCTTTAGACTTTTAACTGAATTTGAGTACTTCAGCTTACTTGTTTTTCTGTAGGTGAATTCCTGTTTCCAACCACACACAACTTGTTGCACCTCACAAGAAAAAAGCTAATTATCATGTAATAAATAATCAGTTCATTTTTCACAATTTTACATGCTTTACTATGGAAGAATGTCTATGTTTAGCCTGTATCCAGGGCTAAACTATAACAGTTGTTTTATCACCTGATGACTTCTCCCCAGCCAAGAAGGGGGATCAGGATAAGGAGAGGAGACCAGTGGGTTGAAAATAAACCAGGTTTAATGAAGCAGCAAACCTAATATTAATGCCAGTATAAAGTATATAAAGTTATAATCAGCCCAGTGAATGAATAGTGGTCACAATAAATGGGAAAGAAGTCCTCAGGAGCAGAATGATGAATAAGCCCATCCAAGGATAGCAACCCAGAAGAGGAAGAGCCCCTTTCCTTAGCCAACTCTCCCCTTTATAATGAGTGTGATGTTTATGGTGTAGGATATACCTGTCAGCCAGCTCTGGCTGCTCTGGCTTTTGTCCCTTCCAGCTTAAGGTCCTGAGTGACTAAAAACTGCTAATGGCCTGCTTACCATGGCTGGCCTATCTTTCTATCACAGCAAAATGAGGACAAAGAAAAATGAAAGGTCTTCACATATATATAAAGCCATATAGTATCTTAAGTAAAATGCAGAAAGATGAAGGTTATCCTTGTTATCTGGAAGGAGTAGTAACACATTCAAACATAGTTAGAATCCTTTATTTCAAAGATAATTCAATTTATACAAACGTTTAAGTTGCTTGATACTGTACTTTGGAAAATATTTTATATAAACCTTGCAGTCAGATAAAATGCTGAAAATGCATAACTCTTCCCCTTTCCTGCTGAGGTAAGTATGAATCGGGAATATTAACCAAAACTTGGTGAAAGCTCTCCAGTAACTGAAAAGGAGCAGGAGGAAAGCATTGCTGGGGAATACCCCTGGGGAGAGAGACAGATCTGGGAGTGCACAGGAACTACTGGAGAAATGAAGGTTTAGGGAGAGAGTTTGCTGCTGTTTACTATCTGCAAGCATTACCCACTCTGTAGCTGAAATGCAGCTTTGACTGCTTTCCTCATCATGAAAGCAGGGTAATAAAGACAAACATACGAAATCATGTAAGTGGAATTCCCCAACTGCCAGTGTACACTGTGATTAAAATCAGTGTTTTCATACTCATAGCCATGTTTTATAGTAAAGTAAGGCCAGAAGGGACTTCAGGATATGGCTAGTCCATTCTCCTGCCTCTAGCCAGACTCAGAAACCAACCTGGACTATGGGAGAGCATCTGATGCAAAAGACCTTAAGGAGGAAATGAGCAGTTTAGGAAATAAACAGCTGTTGTTCATGCATTAACAACTTTTCACCACTGATATGACCACCTTTCCCGTTTTGACCTCAGATGTTAGTCCAGGATTAGCTGGATATGGCTTTTAGTGGCTGTAGTGCAGACCATCCCTTTTCTTTTCCTTTTCTATCAGATGACCTAATAGGAAGAGGAAGAGGCAGCAAAGTTTATAGTACTTCCTGCCAACAGACAAATTACATCAGTCTTGCATTGCTGGTGGGAAGAAAGGGAATGAGTGAGAGGAAATACGAAGCTCCTGCTTACCCTTACCATTCTTATTTGTCCCCACCATCTTATCCAGCAAAGTTATAAGGACCAACCAGAAATAGGGAGCTTTAAGTATTTTTCCACTTGAACTTCCCAACATTGTGAAGCATACATCCACCTATGCAGCTTACTTTCACATACCATTGCTTGGCTTGATACCTAGTTGCTCTGAAATGCATTTTATATCCATATGCAAATTAACTGAAATAATGCAAATTACTTCAGGATATGATTTGCATAGCTTGTCACTCCTGAAGCTTACAAAACATGCGGGCTATGAGGGCTGAACATTTAATGCAGCTAGTAGACTCTGATTTTAAAGGGACACTGTGATACGTAGATGAAGCGGATGGAAGGAAGAAACAAAAGAAACTGTTCATTCATCTTCAGTGTAACTCAGTTGTAATGAAGCAATGAACTTGGCAACAAAATTGATTCTACATTACTTTGTGTCCATTAGTATAATTGTTACACTGCTTTGATTCCACATTTTACTAATTATTTTTGTAAGATGGTGGTTGTTAACAGTTAAATGTCAATGTTGCACAACTTCTAATAAAACAACCTGCAGGATGTTTAATTTTGAACATATTACCTTCCTTGGATGTTGTTTTAACAGATGTCCTATTATGATAACAGAGAAATTAAATTACTTTTCAACTCAAAGCAGCTGATTAACTTTGTAGGTAAATGCCTTTGAGCAGTAAATCTGACCATGGTTTTCAGATAAATAACTATCAGAACGTTTTAAGTAAATGACTTTATTTTTTCACTTCTGTTACTCAGGGCAGATTTGACATGCTTGATCATGTATCTAACAATAACAAATTAAAATAGTGCTACCAACTAGCAGTGTTAGGTTATTCTGATGGTCGTTCCATGGGTAGATAATACTAAACTTGCTTATGGTTTCAGATCATTTAGTTTTGCAACAATTTTTAAACCTCAAGATCTTTACCTGCTAGAAGATAACAGATTATAAAATTTTAACTGTTTATTACTGTAGTCATAGTATATGGTGGAAAACATTTAGATAAAAGTGGATTTTTTCATCTCTTTGATGGTGAAGCAAATTTTGATAGGACATAATTCAAAGTATAGAAAAATATGAAATATGCTTATATAGGTTTTGCTTATTGTACAAAGTTTATCTTTTAAATTGTGGTTATATTTTATGTTGAGTTCCTGTATAAACATACATCTACATATTGATTTGTATACACACACTTTTAACATCACCTAGTAGTTTAGTTACGCACTGAATACGGGAACACACGAAAATGAGTATGTGTAGTGACTGGTCAGATGATAATTCTATATGATAATGCACTTATGTGTGTACATATTGTATAAATATGTATGCCTATACATATGTATTAAGTACCTCAGTTATATTGTTAAAATAGGTAAGAACATATAGCATATGCCTTAACAACTGCATATATTATAGTTACATGGAGGTTTTAGTACATATCTAGAGGCAGTGCCATGGATATTTATGCAAGCCTTTCAAATGCTACAGTCAAGACATTGCAAAAAAAAAAAAAGAAGAAAAAGAAATTTTTAAATATTTATTAATTATATTGCAGTACCATCTAGTGGCCCCAATTATATATCAGGGTGCCATTATACTGTGAAGCCTAGACACACATTATATAAATATAGCCTGTCCTAAATGGCGCATAGTCTCAGAATGTGATGAAACAGAATAAGAAGTGGGAACCAAAAAATAGGAGGCTGCAGGGAAAATTCAAATCAATGTTACATCTTTGAAATTCTTCATGAAGTTTGGATTTTCTCAACTTTCTCATCAAGTTTTCTCAACTTTTCTCATCAAGTTATCTCATCCTTCCTCATCCCTCTGAGGATGGATAGACAAGTGACACAAAGCCCTGCTTTTGATTGGGCAGCATTACCTGGTCCCCCTCTGTAAGGAAATAACTTCTGAATGCTATAATATACCCTCGCTAGCATTTCACCAATTGTTTAAAGCACTGGGGGAAAACCTGGTGATTTTGCTTAAATTAAAAAATCAGAAGATAGATTTATTTCCAGGGAAGCAGATGCTCAGATCACAGCTGCAGAATGCACGTTTGCTATGACAGCTCTTCTGGGGAGTTGTCTATGCCTCTCATAGACAGGACCTTTCCTATGGGTATATAAATCAGGCTCTGGAATCAGCTATGGACAAGGGCTGAAGGGTTATTTACCATAGTTGAAAGCTGGGGAGTCTGCCAGAGCACCCACTCATCTTTTGTGAAAGCATGAAAACATATGAAATATGTTCTGCTTTTTAAAACTGAGTTAAATTTCACTCTCATGATTTCAGCTTTTTGTTTCATTCTTTATTCTTTTTGAGTACATGTACAATACTTTAAGACAGTCCTTAATTTTTTGCTCTATACGTAGGGGCAATAGCTAGAATATACTTTCTCCACATTTACTTTTCCTCTAAATATAAATAAATAATTGTTATTCTCATTATAATCTACCAGATAAGCTTCATCTTGTGAACCAGATGCCTACCAGAAATTTCAAGGCAACACTAAGCCCATAGAGTTTCCAAGAAGCTTTGTATTATTTGCAATTTTTGGAGGAAACCATTCTGATCCTTATGTCACTGAAAATAATACCATTGTTAATCCAGTAGGAAATAAAAATTCTGTATTGCCTTCAGAATCTTTTCACATATGAATAAGTATTTATTGAACCTGGGAAAACTACATGAGCCGTGAAGCACTCTCCTTTTTTGACCCTGCTTAATATTGTCCCCATCCCATAGAACAATGTAAGCGCCGCCAACAAGCAGTGCGGTATCATTTTTACCATCCTTTCTCACCACTGCAGTAGTAGCAGCAAGATGACAGACCATAATGCCATGCAATGAAAATGGTTGCAAGGGCTGATCATCTCTTACAGTCGTTCATTCATTATCTTATAACACTCCATATTTGCAGTTGCCCTTCTGCTGGAGGGTCCCGCTCCCATGGCCCTACTAGAGCACTGAAGCACTTGAATGTTCATGATCTCTCTGTGGGCTAAAATACACAGGTGCATCTTAAGCCACTCCTAGCAGCCACACAAAATACATTCTCACCCACACACCCAACTTTGCATTGAAGCAGGTGAGTAGCTCTCAGAGAAGACACTAATAAAATCTAAGGAGGCAGTAATATCGTTAAACTGTCACAAATATTTCAAAGTGAATGTTTGCCCTAGTCACAAAGTCATGCTGTGCTTTCTGCACCCCACGAGTGCACTCACTAGATAAATCTCCTTAGACATTTAAAGAAAAATTTCCAGAAACATGGTGCAATGTAACTATTTGGGATACAAAAGAAATTAGTATTTCCTCCTGTAAAATTGCTATGTCAGAACGGTATGATTACTTTTAACTATTAGTAATTATTTCTTGTCATTTCTTCCTTCCTTCTTCCGTCATTCTGGTGAAAGGAATGTTTCCAAAACTGCTACTGAAAGGCAGAGATCAGTGGTATATGGATAAGTGAATTAACTAACGTCCGCTTTGATAACTGTAGGGTTTCATGATCAATTTTTATTAATTGTCCATAATAAACCAGAAAAATTATTCTTTGGAAAAACCTCATTGACTTCAGTGCTGTCACATGTCAGCTGACAGAACACTCTCAGCTTGTTCTGTTTTGTTAATTCCATATGCTCAGAACGAAGGACTCGCTATGAAAAATATTTGGGCTGCTTTTCTAATAAACCCGTAAACTCAGTGATTACCTTTGTGAATTTATCCCCAGAGTATGAGTTCACTCTAGTATTGATGTTTTCAAAACTTGCTGCAGCTACTTCAATGACATTAATTTTAAGGAGTATCGTATCTATTCAGGAGTAGACTGCTATATTATGGCATCATATCCCACTTATCAGACTCCACAAGCACCTGCTTGAGTGGAAACTGGATTCTGTATTTTGAGAGTAGGATTTGATTGATTAAATAACCTTATGAACTGAACGGAAGTGTGGTTGATTGTGGGTTTAATTCTAAAAGATTGTTCTTCAGCAGGCTACAGTGTAACTTGGGCTATTTTTCTTTCACACTACAGTACCTGGCTAATTCAGCAATAATGAGGTGATAAGTAACATGTTGTGTCTGAGTGTCTCACCGGTATCTTTAAACTGCTGATGAACCCTTTTATAAAGAAAGTGCTGTTTGCACTATAGAGGGTAAGATCAGAGTGCTCAAAATTAGGTGAAAAAAAGAGTTCCTCCACTACAGGTAATTGAGGCATACCTCACTACTCGAATGAAAAAAAAAAACAAACCCAAAAAACCCAAGGTGTTGGATTTATCCAGTTTTTGACCGTATCTTGAAAGTGAAGGGCTCTCCCTGTCTATATAAGGGTCTGGTCTATGAATTCCAATCAGATGCACGAAGCAATCTCTGCCTTCCTCTTTCTCTCTTGTCCTGGCAATTTTATGTTTGTCACTTCCCTCTTTTCCTCAGCTTATTAAAGCTGAACATTTTTTCTTTTAATCTTGTCTTTACTCATCACTGACCCATTCTTCTGATGCTTAGCACATCCAAATGTACTGTAGCTGGTTTTGGCTAAACTGGCAATTTTTATTTTGCTTGGAATTATGGGGAAACACTGTATTAGAGTGCAGCTTCATTTAGGTGTTTCTCTTTACCTGCCACTTACAGAATACACTAAATATTGTAATTCTGTACTTTGCTACCCATTGTAACCATATGCACCCAATTCATAGTGTTCCCTCTAAAACCTAAGTACAAAACCTCTGTCCTGCAGCATCAATGATGGGGATTGATTTGCCTCATCATTCTTCCAGGTGGAGAAGTTAAGAAGTTGGAACATACTTGTTTATCTTAAAGTTTATCTTATCTGACTTAAGGAAAAAGTTTAAACTATTTTTTTCCTCATTAGAATATTCAATATCATGTTTATGTAGGTATGTTTCTTCTTTCATATGTTGCATATGACATCATAATATAAATTCCATGAAACATTGTTAAATATATTGCAGATATAGTCTAGATAAAAAACTAGTTGCATAAGTATTCACATAAGAATAATGTAAAAATTGACATCATGGATTGTGCAAAGGTTATCTGTGAACATTAGCATCTACACTTAACTAGTTAATTTAGGTATTCAAATAGCCATGAAAGAAATACTGCTATGGACAATATTGAAACAAATTCCTCCATTGGAAAAGATTCTCCTTAAGCCTAGGGAACCAACCATTCACTTTTATTGAGAAACATAGACATATATACATACATACATAAGTGTATATATATATATGTATTTGGTCAGTGTTTTCATTTTCATTTGACAGCACATATATGCCATTCTGTGTCTGATTCTTCTTCTTTAATATTATTGGTTTATTTCTTATAATAATGAATTATACAAAAAATAAGCAAATGCTGTTCTTAGCTACATTTGTTTTACTATTTTTCATTTTATCAGATGTTTTCTTGTGTTATGGGTGCCCTGGTTTACACTGTGCAAAAATATCCTATCTGTTTTTAGTATTCAGTCTTTAATAGTTCCTATCCTACTTGCCAAATGCTATCAGTGCCTTTGTGAATGGTTTAAAGTATTTCAATCACATAAGTAGTGTCAAGTCAGCACAAAGATATAAAACATACCATAATTTGTGTAGAATCAGAAAGCTTTTGAGCTTCTAAATGCTTTTTTCGTGGTTGACAAACAAGGGTGGGGTTCCAAGCACAAGATGTTTCCTAAAACTACAACTTGTGGCTGTTATGTTTGCCTTCCAGAGTTCTGTGGTTTTAATTTTTAATAAAGGAAAAAGTTATGAGCTTAGACAGCTGTTTGGAAGAAGATGTTACGGGAGTACTTAGTAACAACAGATTATAATATTATGTAATTATTTTTTTCCTCTTCGTTAGTATATACAACCTGCTACTGGAATGAGACTATAATGATAATTGCTAGACTCTTGGGTTTTCACACTTGGAAATAGTGTAAAGTACAAATCTGAAGTAATTTGGATTCTTTCAACAAATGTCTCTCTGCAGAGTGAATAAATGAGCTTGTAACAGACTATGGAGACTTAATTTTGATGTTATATTTCTGGCAAACCATCTCCAGGAAATAATAGTACTTATCCAGATTCAGGTCTGAAAGTGAAAGTGAGTGTATCAATCTTTAACATATCATTAAAAGATGTTTGTCTATGTCACAGTATGTAACATTCATGATAGATTCTGCAGAGGGTTGCCTCTATATGAAAAGTCACTGAAGACTACAGTTTACTGAGAGAGTTTACATGGAAAATTTGTTTGATTCCTGTACCCATTGTTTTTAGCTTTAGGCAATGTTTTCAGTTGTTCTTCACAAGCACAAAAGTGTGTCTGTTAAAAAGAATAGATAAAAAGTAATATAATTTTTTTTATGCTGGTATCATTGTGTACTGTGTTAGACAGTACACCCTTGTGTCCTATCATAAAGAAGCATGCTTTCAAAGGCAGTATCGAGTACCACCTCTTCCATGTCTCATGCAGAGGCAGCGCAAAATACTATATGCATAAGTGGCAAATTGCATATAAGTAGAGTGTTATTTCACATATAACTTTTGATAACCTAAACTGTAAAAATTATTTTCAAACAATATTCAGATAGTCTTCTATTTATTTAAGGTGGTAGGTTATAGGCATGAAAACATGGACTCCAGGAACTAGCAAGCCACTGTGAGTCCAGAGGCGGATGATGTATCTTCTTCTCAGCAGAACATGCCACTCTGTGCTGCCACCCTCCTATGCCCATGTGACATGCTCCTTCCCATGTGTAATTCTTCTCTCACTCCTTTTTACAATTCCCTTGTTTTCCTAGGCACTTGCCTAATGCAGGTGGTGATGGGCTGAAACAGTCTTTGGAGATCTCTGCTCCTCTGCCTAGACTGCCAACATAGCTCAGAGAGGATACCTGACTTCTAGACAGCTAAAATTAAATGAGCAGAATCCAGCCCTAAATGCTTATCATCTATTGAATTCATTGTAGTTAAGCACAATGGCATGCCTTCCTTTAACACCGAGCTTCAAATCTTGTGCCATGGAGCCTAAATTGTGTTTCAATTGGAATTTAAATGTTTAGTCTGTTAGTAATTTCTGAAAATGGGGTTTGAGTTCTAGCAAGTAATTCCTTATGCTTTTTTGAAAATCCTGCATTCATTGATTTGCCTTCAAGAAAAGGAGAAAGAATGGAAATAGTAGAGGTTTCATTTATAAACATGCAGAAAAACCGCTTCATGTTTTCAATTGGAGTTGCATAGTTTATTTGATTCTCTTCCTTCATGGATTATAATTTTGTTTTGGAGTAAGCCAGTGATGCTGCACATGAAATAAACTAAAAACCTGCCTACCATGCCCATGAAAGAACGGGAATCAGTTTTGAAAACCTTATACAAAAAGTCATACCAACATGCAAATGAATAATAAGCATTTGGAGGTTCAGTTTCAGAGCATGGAATAGTTGAATTTCAAAAACTGAGGTCCTTAAAAAGGCAAATGAAGTAAGTGCACACTTCAAAGAAAAAAGCAATGTCAAGAATTTGTGGTTCTGTATTGATTGGTACTATAGAAGACACTCATAACAGGCAAAATGGAAAGACTACATGAAAAATTTAAAGCAAAAGATCTGATCTGAAGGTTTCTGATACTGAGCAAGGGATATATATTCAGCCTACTTAAAAATGTAAGGATATATTTTTATTAATGGCTGTTACTTCTCTGTAGTATTTTGTGATGAGCTTCATGGTGCATGTTAGATAAGGTAAAAAAGGGGAAAAAACCAAACCATTGAATATGTAAGTCCTTAAGAAAATAAATATTTTATTTTACTTTTTTAGAAATAAATATTGAACTGTAGAAACTCCTGTGTTTTAGGCATAGAAAGTCATGTGGCACTATGTTAAGTATAAAGTCCTTTGGGATGATGACTTACTTTATCATGGGAATGAAAAAGAAAAAAAAACCAAATTACGTATTTGTATGTTGCTGATATATTTAGAAAGATATACCCATGAGTCCATAATGTCCTAACTCTTTTGCTTCTCCACTTAGGTGATGCCATATTACCTATAGTAGAATTATAGAGACATAAAGATGGAAGAGATCTCCTTATAATATTTCTTGCACATAGAAATTAATAATAAAGTTTAGTCTGCCTTTAACACTTGGTTAGCTAAATGATTCTTTATAAACTAATAAAATGGATTGTGTATCATTACAAAGTAGCCTGGTTTTGCATGCAGAAAGTTTTTCCTAGTATCCAACCAAAATGATCTTACTGAATAACTTTGACCTTTCCTGAACAGGCGGGACAAACATTCTTTTTATTATACCACTTACATGTTGAAAGACATTTATCAGCATTTATCAGATATGCCAGCTGAGACCTCACCAGCACCAAGTAAAGCAGACCTATAGGACCTCTAGTATTTTATTGATAAAGCTTCCATTAAAGCTTTACTGAATCAGGTTTTCTGGGTTTGGCACAGCCCTCCAGTGTTGATTCTTATTTCTGAGTCACTATTGCAGTCTCCTGCAGTTCTCTGCCATATTTTGCTACCTTGCCAAATGTTGCTTACTTTCAATCTGATTTCTTGAGCCTACAGGAAGTACTCTGCTCTTTATTTAATTCACCTTTTTGTTCTTGGGTCATCTCTTCAATTTGCTGAGATCATCTGGATTGCAGTCCTGCTCTCTGCAGTGTTTGCTATCTTCTGTGTGATATAAAGAGTGTTCAATCCTATCACCCAAATCATTCAAGAAAATATTAATGGAGTTGAATCTGGAGAGGATACCCACCTTCCACTTCAAGTCCTTTCTCAGTTTAACAGCTAAACACTGATGCTTTTTGTGAACAGGTTTTAAACCAGTTGTGCAACTGGTGCATGGTGATTTACATCCATCATGCACTTTCTATAGACCATGCAGCCCAGGGTCAGAAGCCAGAATAAAGTCAAATATGTCCTATCTACTGCTCTGCCTGCCCAGAACTGCCATAGACAACTCACCTGTCATGTCTGAAGAAGGAAAGTTATTTTAGTATTAACTTTTCTGGAAAGTTCATATCAGTATCTTTTTATCTTCCAATTTCATAAGAGCACACAGATTGACAGATGATTAGCAGTTTTATTACAGAATGTCAGGATTGAATGCAGACTCACTATTATTCTAAAACTGTAAAAAAAAAAAATCTATAATCTGTGGTTACTCCTTCAGCTTTTTAATTAGTTCTGCTTGGTTGGGTTTTTTTAGGCAGAAACTTCAGGTGAAATTGTGTCCCTATTGAAGTCAATGCATGTTTGGGTTTTTTTAATTGCATTGACTAAAATGAGGCCAGAGCTGACATAGGCTTTTCAAGGGCTTCTCAAAGCGTCAAGTCTTATCCCTAAAAGCATGATGGTGTGTTGAGAATTCTGCACATCAAAAACAATTTCAAAATAAGAGGGAAGATTTTAGTTTCATTGATACAGAAATCATGTTATGGACCATGCATTGTGAAAGCATTCAAGTGTCTAAACTGACATTATGTAAGGCATGCATAGATAATTTCCATCCTTGCCAAAATGTTATTAAATTAGATTTAGTAAAAAAGATGTATCGGTATTAATCATCACAAAACACTGATAAACACAAGTAATAGTATGAGTTCTGTTTTGTTTTTTACCTTTCATATTTCTGTGGAATATAAAAGACGTGCACATCTTAGGGGATCTGAATCTGTACACGAGGAAGTAAACATACATTAATCTATTAAATATCTTCTGCTCGCTGAATAAGCCAGTTATTTAATTGCAGAAAAGTAACATGATTCTGTAGTTCAAATCACTTGACTGAACCTTGGGAGGTTTGATTCCATTTTTCATCATTGACCCACAGTACCTGTAAATCAGAGCTTCTGCCTCAACTTCTTCTCTCAGTTCTTGCCACTGTAAAACAAAGATGATTGCAGCTGCCTGCATGAAAAAGAGAGCACCACACAGTGAGGTTAAACTCAGTATTCCTCAAGAAAATATTCTCTTATTAGAAACTGTTCACTTCAACACCTAACAAGTGATAGTCAGTTTGGTCCAAAGAATTTTTCTTTTTAATGATTTGATGAGTATAATTGAATGAGATGAGTCTGGCATATTGAGTTTCCAAGCTATGGGACATATGCATTCTTTAAGATGCTCGTGAGAGTAATCTGAAAGAAGTGCTATCCTGAAAAATCACGGATAAAAAACTAAAGAATTTCAGGGTTCCTGAAAGTTGTAGATCTACATTTTTTAAAATTATATTTTCTTGAGTTTTGCTCACTAATTTAAAACAGTGACAAAATATTGGTAGAAAAGTTGTGTCAGAATCCTTGTAATGATTCCTCTTGTCTGGGTTTGGGGTGAACAGATCAGAAAACAGACCTGGAGAATAGTATTCTCCAGTTCAGTATCAACTAAATGCAGTTGTAACTTCCTTTTTTTTACTAATTGTCCTTAGGTTTGGTGTTATAGAAGCCATATGAACAATACTTTTCTGGAAACAGTATACTCACCCACTTAATTAAAGATAAAAACTGGTAACAATGCAGTCTGCCAGTTTAAATGAATCCTTACGTCTATGTTTCATTTTTTGTGGTATGGAGGAAATCGGGAAAAGGAAGGTGATAAATTGAACAAGTTTCCTTTAGAATTTCAGTCACAATTACCTAAAGATTGTTCATATATCTCTCAAATTATATTTACTTTGGGGATTATGGAGGCTAAACATTTGTACAGTATTCTAGGCTCCTAAAACAAATTTTCTTACTTTGATCACGATTATCTATAATGCATTGAAATGAATACTGATGTAGTGAAAGTTTCTGTTTCTCCTAATTTAAGGTGTCATATTTTCCTTTAGAAAAGGTGATTGTCCCTGACAAAAACTATGGAAAATCAATTTCAGTAAAGAAACTCTAACACTTTTTCCTATGATATGAAATGAAGTACAGTGGACCTTTCATTTTATAGGAATCTCAGGGCAAAAAAAGTCTGATATATGTTTAGGCATCACTTTACATTTCAAAATATTCAAAATAAATTTGTAAACAATAAATTTAGGAATCACATCATGCATAGCTGAACCACAACAGTAACTGAAGGTGGAGGTATGAGCAACCTTTTCTACATGAGACAAGAGGGAAATCCTACCCCCCCCAAAAAAATTAGATACGCAGAATGTGATTTAATCCTTCTGATCATCTACCATAACAGAGGCCAACACCTCTGTACTTTAACAAAAATATGATAGGACCTTTAGCAATGACCAGCACTTAAGCATTAGACAATTCATTAGAACTTTCAGTAAAGGGAGGTCTATCAGAAAAATGACTGTTTTTCAGGACAGTGGCCTCCACCTGCAGCTACCCTTCCAGGAGAGTGGCAAAGAACACTATACTGAGAATAATGTCATTTCCAGTGGGGCAAATGTAATAGAAATCTAGGGATTTTGCTATAACATTCTGTCAGTAACATGCTGCTAATTTTTCTTCTTTTTTAATAGTAAAATATTTCTTGATAATCTGTAAGCATATAGGAAACAAAAGATAGAAAACAAAGAGACAATTTTCACAAGGGAACAAGTAACCAATGGCTCCTAGCATGACTTGGGCTAGAACCTTTGCTCCAGCAGAACATTCAATGTTGTTCGAGAAAAAGTGATGAACAAAGTGAGGAGACAGAAATAGCTGAGTGTCCTGGGTTAGGAAAAACCCGTTTGATTAGAAAAAACTGGTTTGTTTTAAAATGACCAATCGTGATGTATTTCTCCCAATTACGTTCGCACATCTCACTGGTTGTGAAAACTTCAGAGGGCTCTCTGTCGTTTGAAGAACTGCCCACGGGACACGGCTTGCTCTGGCTCGCTCTGGCAGCTTGTGGTCCCTTTTGCTTGGGCTCTTTCTCAGCGTGCCGATGCCCGTCCCGTCTCTGCTTTTTCTCCCCGCCGGCTCCAGACCTGCCTCGCCTCTTGCTGACTGGCAACAACAGACCTGCCCGGACCCTCGCGACTGCGGCTGCGATCCTCGTGCCACTGCTTCCTCCCTGCCACCAGTGTGCTTCTGCAGCCACAGTTTTCCTCTGCTGCCAGACCCTCACTGCAGCTTGGCTCTACGCGCTGCGTTTGCTTGCTGTAGCTGCCCCCTGCTTGCCCGCGACCCGATCGTCCCAGCTCAGCTTTGCTCTGCTCCCACGAATCCACCGACCATGTGGCCACCACCACTTTGAACTGCTTGGTATATTTTTTTTCCTTTCTCTTTTTTTTCCCCTAACCGCAGTTTAACCCTTACTACACCAACTTTCCAATCCCATATAAACCTGTAATACCTCATTTGTCTTTCTGTATATAATATTTTTCTAGTGTTATTAAACTTGTTTTAGTTTCCCAAACATAAGAGGTCTCACAAAGTTTTTTTTTCTTTCTTCTTATCTCTCTTTTCAACCCTTTTCTCCCGGAGCAGGAGGGGAGGTTATTTAGAGAGAGGAAGAACTCGTCCTGTAATTCGTGTACCTCTGCCAACCGGTGACACTGAGTGTACAGAGAACTTCGGGTTACTCAAGAGGCTGCATAGAAGTGCAGACCCATCTCACAGTCTTTGTATTTTACAAAGAAGCGCTGACAGGACAATTTGACCCTTAAGTTAAATATCCTGTGATAGGCATTAAATTAACTGTTACTACTTAGGGAAAAGATCTATCATGTGACCAGTTCTCCGAAAACAACAGCTCAATACTGGTTTTTAACCTGCTCAGAAAGAAGCAGATGACCAGGTGGATGACAATGATGCTGTTGTCAAATTCATGGTGAACCCCAGTAGTGACTACTGTTTTCAGTTCTGTTGATTTGAATCAAAAATAATGAATAAAATTGTTCAAGAAAAGGCACAGGGATACTGGATTGGTTGTATGAGGGGTGAAGGACTGTCACAGCTTCTTGGAGTAAATAATACTTTCCTGCAGTATCTGTTTTACACTTCCAGTGTCAGGGCTGTAGTTTTGGCCATGGTTCCCCTGCTTTTTTCTTTTTGTGAAATACAATATGTTTTGGTTGTTGCTTCTAAATATTTTCCTCTTAAAAACAACAATTAAAAAAAAAAAGAAAAAAACCCCAAAGGACACAGACAACTGGCCAAAATTATTTAGTAATTTTCTTGTAATTACTTTTTTGCTTTTGTAGCTGGTGAATCACTCTGTCTGCCTTCCCTCCCTCTCCTCTTCTGCTCCAGTGGAGCAGAGAGAAAGACAGCAATGATAATCCTCTTGGACTGAAATATTGTACTCTTGTTTGGTAGGTGATAAATGCTGCATTCCAAAGGGGTTAGTACAGTGAAACTTCACTAAAGCAGTGAGAATTTCTGCATGCACAGTAATATCCACACTTTTTCTGTGGGAAAAGCTAATCCAAGAACAACGGCCACATGAAGTTAACTAAAACCTATTTTTTTTTAAATATATTATTCTACTGGAGCTACTGTACTACGAACACATTTAATTGTTGTGGGTTTTTTTTTTTTTCCCCACTAGTTCACACTGATTTGTGAAATTCTGATCAGTTAAATCTGAACTGATTTAGTAACATGTATTGTGTTTTCTTGGGAAAGGATGGCAATTTTAGGCAACTTAATGTTCCAACCCGGATGAAATGTTTGTAATGATCAGCAGTACAACCACCATAAAATCTTAATATTAATTTATCTTAATAAATGCAAAAGGTATAATATTGCAAGTGAAACATATCTTCTTCTAGTGGATTCCTATAATTTCTTTAAGCGTTTCAATTTCATTAAAACCAGCCCTTGAAAAGACATGCTGAATTTTCAAGAAAGGCAACTGAAAGAGTGTTTTGCCTTTCCTCCCCAAATCTATAAGCATCTAAAAATACCGTTGAAGAGCATTCAGGTTTTTTTCTTACCTTAGTGAAAATAATGTGATATGTACAGCATGCTTAAAATGAGAAATCAGTTTGATGATTACAAGCTGTTATATCTCCCTTCTTCCAAATACGTCAAATTTATTGTTTAAAAAATGCTGTTGCTTGGAATTTCTTCAGTCCACATAGAATAAAAAGGCAAATAACCCATTCTAACATCAAATCCAAACAATATGAGATTTAAAGGACCATATGGAAAAAGCAAAGTGAAATTGTTTTCTGTTTTCTTGATGTTTAAATATAGAATGTAATCAAAAGTCATAGTGAAAATGTTAACTTATGGACATTTTATACCTTACTTCATTTTTCCTATTCTGCCATCTACTATTCCTAGTCATGTCCTAATGCCCAGGCAGAAGGCTGCAGTGGAACACCAGGAAAAAAGAACCCACTAACCCATCTAATACTAGATATTTCTACTACCAGATGGTATCATATGGACGATACCATGGATCATATGGATCATGTGGAAATTGTGAGCTTTATGCTAGAGCTGAGTTCTCCATCCGTGACACACTTCTAGCTACCCAAGATGGAAATACTGCTTTTCATCCATTTACCTGATGATAGAGATTGAATGCACTATTTTTAAAAAAGACATGCTTTGAGCACAATTATATTTACTTTGAAGCACCATTGCAAGATAATGTCCCGTGAATTGATGCCAACATATTGAGGCATGCTTGCTCCCACTTAAGATTACTTGTCTTTGTAGCCATTTTACAGGTTATTGCCATACCTGATCTCAATATTGAAAGTGTTGGCAGGAGGGGAGATTTGCATAATTATCTTTTATTTCCCTTTTAAAATGTAGTTCATGCAGTTCTTCCTTCAACAACACAGGATTACAGACTAAAAAAATGTAGCCGCATTGCATGAACCTATTGATACGTGATGTAGTGGAGAAGACAAAGGAATGATAGGCAAGAGTGATAGAGCATGTTCTGCCTGGATGTGGGCTGGTTGCTGGGAATATTGATATACCTTCCCTTAAATATTGAGATACTTTCCATTTACTAGTCCCTTTCGCATAGTTCATCTCTCATGACTTACAGTGTACAAAGTGCTCAGACAAAATATACTGTAAGCTGTTCTTAGGAGAAATCTCAGGTTTTTTAATAATTTCATTGAAATGTTAGAAAAAGAACTAGTGAAGACAGAATTCAGAAAACACTGAGTATAGGAGTATTTTCTGTCTTCAGTGCCTTGACACGAATTGCACCGCTTAAATGGTAGGCAATGTATTTAAAATGAATACTAAGCTAGGAGAGGAAAATCCTAGTAAGTCACTTTACAGTATTTTTCTGAAGGAATTGACATTTTTACTATTTGAAAAAATGTACCAGTGATGACTAATTAGATCTTGAATTCAATACTAAAATATTGTAATTTTTTTTAAAGCCATCATACATAAAAAGCCATCTAAAACTGCATTTACAGTGCTTGGCTTAGAATAGTTTATTTCACGGCTTTGTTCCAGCTTTCCAATATGAAATGCATTTACGATGCCAGAAGATAAAATAACACTTCCTTTGCTGATTTAGGCTATAACATTTAAATGCTGCAGTATCTGGAAAAACTATCTGCATCTTAGTGGTAATTGTAATTTTTTGGGCTGCTAGAAGTCTTCTTGACGCATGTAAAATACAAGAATAAATTATGTCTATGCTAATGCTGCAACACTCAAAATACATGAATATTGTCAGAGAACTGACTTGATGGTTAACACCAAAATTTTTCCTTTTCATGGAATGTAAGTTTTTAGCAGTTTAGACAAAAATAAGACTTGTGGCAATAAAAATGCACAGTATTGGTAAGTCTATTAAATATATTTCCATGTACATGAAATATTATGTACAGATTTGTGCTCTTAAGAAGTGCAAATTTTTTTTTTTTTTTAAACATAGTATGATCTCTCATAGCCGAAGTTACATAATAGTCACCAGTGTCAAAAGCTGGGGAATGTGTGGTGGAATTAGTCAGTTTTCTTAAGCAAGTTCTCAAATAAAGAGGCTTACATGTTTCATCTCTTTGCTTAAGACACATTTCTAAGTAATGGATACAGGATTCTGTAGGGGGGTCTTTTTTTCTTTTGGCAATTGCATAAGGACTGTATCTGTGTGTGAGAACGCTGACAGGTTGTGCATGAGGTGAATTTTGTGTGGCATGCACACACCAGCACAAGCAGTACGTAGATGACAGCTTAGGTGTAAAAATGATTCTATGTGGAAAAGTATAAACATAAAAAATAGTTTTCTTCAACAGATCTGATAATTTGGGCCATTCCAGTTTTAATGCCAAAAGCAGTGTTTGTTCCTTTTTATTGCCTCATTACAGTGTTGGTACAAATATGAACAAGTAGACAGGTTTTTAAGTCCCTTTTCAAATAGAAAGACATTTGGAATATCTTTTAATATATATATAAAGTGTAACAATACTGTTAGTGTTCACCTGCTTGTATGAATTCTAGCATGTGAGAGGGAAGGAAGGTAAGGAAAAAAAGGAGCTGGAAGTGTTACAAGAGAGGGTGGATGCTGTACAGTAAGAGCTATAAAATACTTTTAACTGAGAAGGATGAAGTTTTTTATTGTTACTATAAAGATAACATATTTAAGTAACCCAGTTTAAAAATTATGTGAATTGTCTTACTGGAAACATGATATTCCTGATTTTCTAATGCTTTTTAATCAGAAAATCTTTTCATTCAGTGCAACTTTGCATCACCACCTACATCATCTGTTGGAAAAAGTCATTAAAAGGGTAACTCTTGCTGAGGGAGAAAATAGACACATATTTTGTTGGGGGGTAGTAAAAAGGTCAAAGATATTACTTGAAATGTTATTGCAATTTCTCCTTTATACTTGCTATGTACTCTTCTGTTGAAAATTACATACTTGTGATCTGAGATGTAAGTAATCCATTTTAAGACTATGAGAGCCTGTTATCACCCTCCAGTTTGATCTTTTGAATAACACAGTCCTTTGAATTTCACTGAGTAATTTTTCGAATTCTGATGGAACTTCTTCTTATCTTATGGAAAGAAACTCATTCTAGTCTAAAAGATTTAAATTGATGGAAAATCCATTGTTCTAGATAAGTTATTCTACTGATGTTCTGTTCAGTGATTTTATATTTCAGCTCAGTCTCTTCTAAGTGACGGCACTTTCTGAAGTTAATGGCATATTTTTGCAGACAGTGTCTGCTTCTAGCAGTGATAACGCTTGATGTTTACAGTCACTTCCAGGGATTGGGAAGCAGAAAGGCTCTTGCTTATACTTGCTCCTGTGAAGAACAAAGTCACTGCTAAATTTTGTGTACCACCTTGGGGGTGCAGTAATTTAGGGGCCGCATCTGTGGGGAGGAGCAGACAGGTCAGGTGACCCTAAACTTACCAACAAGGTAATCCATTCCATAAACATCATATTCAGTATAATGCTGAGGGATCACAAGGGCCAAGCTCTCTTTTTCAATGGCCAGTGTCTGAGGAGAACTCTGCTAGTTTTGCATTTAATCCCAATCTGTGCATTCCTGAATCCAGTTCCAGAATCCAGCTACTGAATCCGTTTTCCATCTGCTGCTGAGTCTGGTCTGAGAATTCCCCAGTGCCTTCCCTGCAGCATCAGTGGTGACAGCGACGTGATTGCCAAACAGGGGTGTTGGGTTCAGTATTGGTTTTGTATATATTTGTATATATTTTGTTTTATTGTTATTATTTTCATTCAAGCAGTTTTAGTTTTCTTTTTCAATCTGTAAATCTCTCTCCCTTAACCCTTTCCCTTCCCTTTCTGGGAAGGCAGAGGGGTTAATAGAGAGCATCTGTCATTCATCTAATGACCAGCCCAGCCTGAACCCTTGATAACTGAGTAGATATCTCTAGTGTTAAAAGACTGCTCCTGTCTCCTCTGACTTTATTTAGATTCTACTTTCAGCCTATACATCTTGCAATACCTTTGTCTGGTAAATTTGGCATCTTCCATCATCATAAATTTTCTGTTCATTTTTATTTGGTCTTTCTTCTTGCACCACTTGTACTGTATCATCTTAACCAAATAACTTAATTTAAGCCTAAACTAAAGATTACTAATAATAAATTACTAGGTTAAGTTAAAAAGATTGTGACTTTGTAAATCTCTCACTCTTAATTCAAGATTCCCGGATCCAGAGTAACTTTTTGAGCCCTTCCTGTAACTCTTTTCACTTTTTCAGTGTCCATTTGAAAGTGAGACATGAGAGCTGTTTCCCAGTAGTGGTTTCAACAGTGTCAAGAACAGGGTAAATAAAAAGTCCAGTTTGAACACACACACACACACACACACACACACACACACACACACACACACACACACACACACACACGCACACACATCCTACACACATTTCAGGTATTCCATCTATTCTCTTTTCCATGATTGTACTCTGGTAATTCTAGTTCATTAACCACTATAGATCTCAACATCCTTTCTGAGAATTATTTTCCAAAATATGTGCATTCATCAGAAAATCCGTGACCTGCATTCCTAGTTCCTCATCGTAAGATATTAAAATGTGTTAATTTGAAAAGTCCCCCTTACTTTGTAATTCAGGTATAATGTGTATCACTGTCTGCTCCTTATTCTGTTCATCATTCCACCATTTTTGTATTAACTGCATGATTTGCCAACATGAACATTCAGTTTCTTTTGGATAAATGAATATTGGTCAAGATCTTTCCGCTAGCCCACTAGAAATTCCTCTTTGCAATATTGCTCCCAATTAGCATCTGTTTTCTGAGATTTGCCAGTGAACTAGTTTTTCACATGATCAGTATGTGGTACAAGTAATTTTGTATAGTGCCAATTTTTAATCTGAATGTTGAGCAGACAACTGCCATACTGAAGTTGTATTATGTCAACACACTTTCCTCTGTGAACTGGTCACCTCACCAGAGTTTTGACAAGATCTGTTTACCATAAAACTGTGCTGATTGATAATAATTATTCTAACATCCTTTAATTCTTCAGTACTTTTATGTTGCATCCGCTTTTCCGTGACTTTGCCCAGAACGGATTTTCAGCTACCAGACTGCAATTATTAGGGTCATCACATATACCCTTTACAAAATATGTTGTAATAGTTAATTACAGGGTTTTTTCCTTTACATTGTGTTTTATATATGTAGACTTAGATCTCCATGCACAATGGAAAGTACAGGTTTTTTGTGTAATATGTCCTTGAAAAGGACTCAGATCTGCAGGCCACAGAACAGACTGTCCCAGAAAGGTCAGAGTACCTGCAATACACATGGAGAGTCTGCATATTGCTTACTTTTCACATGACATTGAGTGAATAATGATGACGCTACTGGAAAGGTTACAGTCTCCTTAAAATTTTCTCTGCTCCATTAAGTCATCATATATGTCAGATAATCTCTTTCAGTGGTATGTTTTTAAAGCCTCTGTCGTAGTTCAGTATTGTCCTGTCTGTTATGGCCAGACATCACAGAATATATACCCCAGAGAGACCATGAAAATGGATGAAGATAACTACGCAGAATGAGTTGTTTTCAGTGATGAACAATCAGACAGACTTAAATAAAAGGCACCATAGAATTTTTCTTGATTCTGGATCTTTTGTTCTAAATCTCCAGATGCTTATGCAGTTATAATCTCAGGGTCAGTTCCTCAACCGGGGTAAATCAGTGTCAACAGGCTGTGCAGTGCCATGGAGGCATGATTCCCACCGCAGCTGAGCAGCCATCTTCACTCTGAGTTGGCATTAACACAGTATTTCTCTTTTACTCCTGCAGAACAGTAACAGGAATTACATGGCATTACAAAAAACAAGTCTTTAAGTATTTACTATGCACTTGGAGTGTTTCTGATTTTCATTCAGATTAATAGATCAAGAGGTACCCTGTGTAGTCACACTGAAGAACAAAAACCCAGAAAAGTAGCACAACTGGGAAAAAAAAAAAAAACTTCAGAAAAAAATGATCTAATATTTTCATGCCTGTCCTTGTCCTTTCAATGGCGCAGTTTAAGGAAACAAATCTTAATTTCTCCACTTTATAAACACAGAATTCTCTTGTGCAGCGAATGATGTTGGGATATATAAAGGGAGTAGAAATGATTTGTAATGTTATTTTACCTGCTAATCGGATATACATTTTATTGCCACTCTGACCTTAGAAAATAATTAGAGGACAAAGTGTTCTTGAAATGTGTCCTGGTTTAAGATAAAACCGGTTTGGTTTGGTTTGGTTTGGTTTGGTTTGGTTTGGTTTGGTTTGGTTTGGTTTGGTTTGGTTTGGTTTGGTTTGGTTTGTTAGAAGCAAACCACTTACAGTATTCCTTCCCCCTGCACGCCACTACATCTTACTGGCTGTGAAGCTTCTTGGCGGGGCGATCTCTCTTTAAGAAGCTACATGCAAGAGAGAGAGACTGCTCGCGCCTTTGCTGCCCTACCACTCCAACCGGAGCCGCCCACGCTGCCACAGATGCTACGGTTACAGCCATTGCTGTGAGGGCTGCGGTTGCTTCTGAGGGGACTGGCGATTCCCCTTGCTGCTGCCGCTCAACGGGGCTCCTGACCACTGGCCGGTCTGCTGTCTGCTGCTCAGACTGCCAGTCTCGCTCCAGAGCCGCCCTGCTTGCTGCTGCTGCTGCTTCGCGCCAGGGGCATGTGCTGCTGCAGCCACCGTTTTGCCCGCTCTGGCCCGGCAGGACCCGGCCCAGCGGGGTGCGGGGAGGGGGACCACGTCCTGGTCCCTGCTTGAGGCTCCCTGCCGCGGCCAGTAACTGGTAGTTAACTACCAGTTTAAACCCCACTGCACCTTGAACCTTGTCTATATTTGTTATTCCCGTGTTGTTGGTTGTTTGTATAATATCGGTTGTGTTGTTGTTAAAACAGCTTTAGTTTCCAAAACTCAGCTGAGGCCCCGTCCACTTTTATCTTTCCCTTTTCTCTCTCTCCTCACCCTTTCCTCCTGGAACGGAGAAGGGGCTGATTGGAGAGACAGAATTTGTCCCGTGGTTTGGCCCTGCCTCAGCCAAACTGGTGACAAAATGTGGCAGCAAAATTCTTATAATGGAAGTCTTTTTATTTTGAGGTTGCAGTGCAATCCATTGAAAATCAGAAAAACTCTCTCTACACAGGGATTGAAAATACAGCACAATAAACCTGGTTCCTCTGTGTTAGAAGAAAAGGGTAAACAAAATCTATTTGATTATCTAGATTTATAAAAAGTATATTAAAATGTA
Source organism: Bucorvus abyssinicus (assembly GCA_009769605.1). Taxonomy (NCBI): domain Eukaryota; kingdom Metazoa; phylum Chordata; class Aves; order Bucerotiformes; family Bucorvidae; genus Bucorvus; species Bucorvus abyssinicus. The sequence goes on along the minus strand of CM020024.1, from coordinate 57,352,294 downwards.
TAAAAGTCATAAATAAATTTCGGAGAAGGTAAAATGATCTGCATATTATGCCACAGTTGAGGATTCATAGCAGCTGTCACCTTGAGCAATTGCTAACCCATGTTCTTGCACATGTGCACTGACAAAGCTTAATAAAGTTATTTTTACAGACAAAAATACTGCCAATTAAAACTTTTTATTGGAATTATATGAAATAACACACAATAACTTTTTTTTTTTTTTTTTAAGTATTTTGCATTGTACTGCAAAGAATCTATGAATCATCTCTGGTCCAGAATTCTCCTAAGGAGATTTTGTCTTAGGAAATTTCTAATGCTTATTGCTATTAGGAATTGAGCAGATCACTTTCATGAGATGATTCTGTAAGTTTTGCTAGAATCAAGAAGAAAAAAAGAATTATAAAAACTCCCATCTATTCTGGAGGCAATGTATTTATGTTTGATTCTGTGTCCTGGGGAAGGTTCAGATGTTGTCCTTTTCAAAATGTTACTGTATTTAGTTTGCAAATTCCTTAAAATAGGTTTAAGGTGTTTTCTTTTTAAGTGAATCCAGTAAATACTAATGTAGTAATTTTTCTATTACCTGTCATATTTGTTGGTATAGGTAGTCTTTTGGTCTTGAACAGCATTGTACTATCTGAGATTTGTGAATAGCATATGTATTATCTGTGATGCGGGCCAAAGTAACATGAAGATGAGTTGAGATTGGTAAGTTTGAAGTATAATGATTCAACCTATAGATGTTCAGCTGTTCAGCTTTCTGAATTTGATACACAATTTTTCTTTAGCCTATCATTATTATCACTGTAACACACTAGAGAAATTTGATTTCTAAATGATAAAATGTCTTAAAGTCCTTGAATTTCAACTTTTTAAAATAAATGTATCATACTGGTCATTCATTAGAGAGGTCCTAATTCATTTACACTTTTAGTTGAGACCTACTTGCCAGTTACACTGTCCATAGGTTGTTTGCCTTCTGTTCAGAATTAGTCTGCATTTAGTAGTGTTTATTTCTGGGCAGATGCTGTCCTGAATCCTTAGTAGGAGACTTCAGTGTGATGAGTTTTTACTTAATGCAAAAATGCTAATCTGTCATTCAATAAATAAGGGACTTTTTAAAAAGTTCTTTTTAAAGACAAGAATTTCCTGACGCTGACAATATATTCAATTTAATCTAGATACTCCATAGGATCTCAGACCTCTATATTGCATGTTTTAAACAGTTTCTCAGGGACTGACAGAGAATATAAGCTATTTGGGTTTTAGCTATTGATATCATCCTTGTGAGAAAACTTGAACTCCTTGAGAGCTCTGTTCATCAAAGTCTAGTCACAGTTATCACGTTCCAATCATCATATCCATGTACAATTATTTAGGAAATATTCATATGGAGATAGATTAAGCAATGACACTGCATATAGTTGTGTTAAACATTGCTCACAATATCTGTGTCTTCGGGCAGACAGCTATAGTGGAAAACAGATAACTATTTCTTTATTTGAATTTGCTTTTTAGACTAAAAAGGAAAGAAGTTTTATGCAGCAATGCCATCTCTCAGTCCTCTTTCCTTTATTTTAATTATTTCTCAATTCCAGATGAAGTTGAAAACTTTATTAATTAATATTTTTATTACCTTCCCTTTTTATCTCCAAAAGTTAAACAAACTGAAGTATTAGCAAGGTAACCTAAACAACACATATTGACATCCTAACTTTGAAGGTTTTGGTACTGTAATGAAAAGTAGATGAAAGTAGATACTTAGAGCTAGTGCAAGCAACAGAAAATTCCCCAGGGACAAAGTATTGTGTGTCAATGAAGGAAAGAGACAGAAGATTTCTGGGCATTTTAGATTCTTGTATGTGAGACTAGTTTCTCTTAAGCAGACTGGTTTTTCTGAAGTCTAATCTATTTTCATTACCAGTGCTTGGAAATACTGATGAAAAGCTGCATTTACAAAATTAATACTATAAATTAAATTAATTAATTAAATTAATACTATAAAAATTGCCTACAAAGGGGTTTCCGTAGAAAACAATTTAGAAAATATTTCAGGGACTTGACAGCATTATGACATAGTAGGTGTGAAGGTATTGTAACCTAATTAAGTAAGATAGTATGTTTTTTCTTACTCTGATTTCAGCAATATCTGTTCAATCACTTCAGAGGAAAGGTGAAGGCTAATTGTCTCCTGTGGCTCCATATTTAAGGACAGGAAAACATATCAGATAGTTGTGAAGGAATGAGAGAGGAAAAGCAGTGAGAAAACAAAAACAAAGGATAGATTGCAAATAGTTGGGAAAAACTGGTATAATGACTAGCATTTTTTTCACTGGTACAGAGTTAAGTAATTTTTTCCTTACTTTTATTCCTTTACACATTTTTATTGCATTTGGGATCAGTTTCTAGCTGTTGGAATGAATTTTATCTTATTTTGCTCTATTTTTGTATCACAGATTGAATTATATTTTACTTCTGGGAGGTGGAAGGGGAAAGTACAAGGAAAGCAGGAGAATGTGAAACATCCTCAGTGCTCCTTTTGAGTGAGAGGTCTTTATTCCTGAGCTTATCTGCTATTCAGTTTCTGAAGACAATTTACAGGAGTGGAGACTTGCTTATTTTACTGAGCCTTGGTAGAATAGAGGGCAGGAATTCAGCTGCCTTTAATTTCATTATTTTACCGTTCACTGGAAAAAAAGGGCAGAGAGAAAGAACAGTCATATCAGGGCAGGGGCCCTTTTTTACAGGGTGACTTCCCATTTTTCAGCTTCTGTGATGCAATGGCTCGAATATGAAATTACATGATCCATATGCAACTTAATGACTTCAAAATGTTGCAGTTCCAGACACTTTTGGTATCAAGGAAAGTAATTTTTCTCTTCCAATTTTTATTTGATTTTAGTAAGATGCCAAACCTGTTTAATTTTTATCTTTTTTTCTGAGAGAACCAAGAATATAGCTATTTTTTAACAAACAAGAGAAAATGGAAAGTATTAGCATGAACTTCTTCAGGAACCATCACAAGTCTCATCAGCTATTTCTACAAAGATGGTAAATCTTTGACTTCATTCTTCCTTAATATAAATACAGACCAACATGTATTTTTAGAAAATGCATAACAATAATCCTTTCCAAACATAATGGCAATAATACTGCCAAAACATGATACTCTACTGCACATTTATCCCTCATTTCCCTCTTCCTTAGGTCATTAGGGAAACATGTGAAATAGTTAGTTGCATTGTTTAGAGTATACTCAACATAAAAATCAAAAAGTATGGAAAGACTAAAATTATGTCTAATTTGCTTCTCCCTAAATAATTATTTCCATAATATATACATGTAATTTTCTCTTCAGAAAATGGAAACTAGAAAAGTAATGGATTCATGAAGCTAACAATAATTCCTGTCTTAAATACCTGTATTTATCTAACTACGTGTCACCTTTTCATACAGATATCTTCTTCCTGTACACGTATGTAGAAAACACATATACTCTCAGTCCTTCCTTTTCAGTCTGTCCTTAAGAATTGTGCTCACTGTGCTTCTATCAAGTAAAATGTCTACAAATTGTTAAATACAGGTTACATTATAATAAACGTTCATATTCAAAATTCTCAGTTTCATATAGATTTACGTGTATCTCCAGAAACAAGCAAGGCCATCCCTACTGTATTTGAAGGGATGCTATTGAATTCTAAAGACTAGCATTCCGGCATTTGGAAAGGGAAGTCCTAGTTCATTGCCCTTTTATGAAAGTAGTATTACACAGAATGTGAAAGGATGGTCATACACAACTGTAACACCATGCCCACTGCCACATCAAGTGCACAGAGTGCTGATTATGGTCTAAAACAGTAGCACGGTATTCCTGTTTGTGACATAACTCATTTGTTACACATTATCTGGTCTCTGCATGGAGTAAGGGTAGTGTTCTTTTGAAGTCTGCCTTTATAAGTATAAAATTTCCTTCAGATTCCTTTGATTCCTTTTGATTCCTTCCCTTTGATTAAAAAGTGTGTGTATAGTGCTCAGCCTTTAATAAGGATGCCTATTTTTTTTCCTCCCTAATGAACTTCCGTTGGCAAGCAATATAGTAATTATGAATTAAAACTCATTATATGTCAGAAACTAATGCGTGCTAAGGTACTCTGCTGAAACGTGACATGAATAGATTAGAAATAGTTGTGCAAATCCTGATAAGGTAGTCCAATTTTCTTTGGAAATATCTTGCCACAGGCACAGTATTAGCAGAGCAGGAAGACAATCCAGGCATTTCAACTCCCTGGCTGTTCCTTGAACTGATGGGAGCTGTTCTTTTTATCTGAATTTTAAGGGTGCCTAATAATGCAATTACTCTGCATCTAAAAACTGTCATTTAACTTTCTAGGAAGAATGCCAGCAGTAGTAACTAGGAAGTAATGCCAGCTGTAGTCCAGAGTATTTTTCAAGAATTGTCCCAAAACACTTTATCTAAGCTTGTGTGCTCACATTGTTCATTCAGTGCTCTAAAATAGTCTTTATGATGGCACATACCAAATCCTCCCAGCCAGCTCAGCAGTTTATTGCACAAGCAAAATCTTGGGTTTATTTTGCCTTCTCACATTACAAATATATTTCATATATAGATAGATAGATAAATAGATATATTTCATGTATATTTCATAACTTCAAGTTTTGTCTGCACTGACTGTGTCTCCCCTGGAAGTTGGCACACTGAGTTACTAAATGATTTCTCAATATTATGCTGAGACATTGGTCTGTACACAGAGAAGAGTGTCAAATACTGGATCACCAGTGTTACTTTCCTTAGCATCTGGGATTTTCTTTGGGAAGTTCCCAATCAATTGTTACGCAGGCCAGAATCTGCTTACCTTACGAGAGCTGACAAGATCACAACCTGAAGAGACACATACAGTAAAGCATTCCTATCATCACCAGCATCCACGGGCAAATGCACTGTTTTTTGTTCAGATTGGCTTCCAAGAAGACATAATATTTGATGGATATAATTATGTTAAGTGAGCCTGAATCCAGGAATAGATAGAAAATTGTATTTGCAGTGCATAGACAATATATCTCAGTTATGGATATATGACAGCACTTACATCTAAAATATGTGTACACAGCAAAAGGTCTCAAAGAACTCTGAAACTCATCATTTTGATGGCCATCAATTATAGGAAAAAGTAAAAACTAACCCAAACAGTCCTACCAAAGGAAACGACTGTTTGCAGAGCTATTTCCATGCCTTTCAGAGGCCTGTATGTACATATAGATAGTTTTCTCAATTTTCTCAATTTTACATGCAAAGTATCATAACATGTTGATAGGAAATCATGGATTCAGTTGTTTCAATATGCTTCTCATTTGATGCAAAGATGGATTCTGCATCAAAAATGAAATGCAACAAATGAAAGGAATTAACAAGACTGAAGAAATAAAATATGCAACCCCTGTAATGTTACTGTCCACATCACGTATACATAAAGTCACAAGTTTTGTACCATCTGCCTCCTGTTTTTCAACTTGAGATGTTTTTGAATCCCATCTTTTCTGACAGTTGTTGCTTTGAAGTCTGTTAAAATTTCTCAAACCTCTGGATTTTCATTTTTTTAAAAGATCTATTTTTCACAGAAGTAATTTTGCCATTCTTCTCTCCCTCCATATCAAGATGTCTTTCTTATACAGTTGAATTGCAGTGCTTTGGCTCAGAAATTTTACAGTCCTTTTCAGTGATCACAATCTGTGACCCTCATGGAGCACCTACAGTTCATCTACAGGAACAAAGTTGAGTCTACCTTTATATCATTTATCTGCCTTCTTTTTTCAGATACATTTTTTGTCATTCAGGGCTATTATTTCACCAGCAGTGAAACTGTGCTTATAATATACATATTTCTGTGTGGAATGCAGATGAAAATAAACCAAATCTGATTAATATGCTAAGAAATGTTATTCTTCTGACTCACTTCACGGTGAGAATAGACAATGTCTGAAGAAAGAGGCATTTTGTTTTTCTCATGTGTTCTTCATAAATAAATGCAGGAAAGAATAAAACGCTAAGATAGACTTTCCTGCATACCAATGTGTGATATCCAACATCTCAATCCTCTCTGCAATTGTGATACCATTTTCCTTTACAAAATTGATGCAATTAGCATCTTTAAACATAGACTTTTCAAAGTATGCTGTTTAGCACAAATTTATCAGAATTTTCATTGTGTAAAATTCCATCTTAATAATCTGTAAAGGTTAAGGTATTAGAAAGACAAACACAAGCTCCAAAAGCATGCCTGAAGCTAGGTGGAAAATTCATGACACTTAAGTGACTTTTGGCTATAATTCCATTTCACCTCAACAGACCTTAGTACTCTCTACATGAAAAGAGCAATAACCTTATGACAGTTGCAGGGCAGTGTGTTTTCTGACTATTTGCTCACTTGACTTTTTTTTAACCTCAGGGTAATGTACAATGTCAGCATATTTTTTAAAAGTTAAAGGCATAAACAGGCTTTAAAACTGTAATATTTTTTCATAAAAGCCTCACTTTTTTTTTTAAATAGACAACTGTGTAGTTGCACTAAATTTGTATATGTGTAGTATTTTCTGTGGATAGGGTGTATTTCTCTAAACAGAAAAGAAAATCCATTTCAATTTGTATGCCCTTTTTCAAGCTCCACAATAATATTTCTTAGAAATACTAGCTCAGCTGTCTTTCAGAAATCATTTCTTCCTACAGCTCTGAAATCTACATAAGGTTATGATCTTTATACATTAATTTATCTCAGAGGAGAAATTCCATCAGAATTTTTTTAATAATTTGTGTTTCAATAGTAAGATCAAAAATGAAAGCATTGGACCACAAGTGCTCCCTATGTTTTAATTTTTATGATGTAAACCAATCAGCCAATCAACCAAAAACCCAAAACAACCCCAGGTACTTTTATACACACTCTTCTTCTCCTGCAAATACCACCATTAAGGATCCAAATGCATTCAAATCCATTCTTGGTTTAGGTTCATGCCACGGACGTAAATTACCTCCTCAATTCCTTTAGCATTGGATTTAATAATTTTTGAAACACTTCATGGGGTGCTATTTATGGCCCTAATCTTGATCTCCCATGGATCTTTATATTTTATTTCTAGTTTATATTTAATTCAGATTTATCTTAATTTTTTTCTGCATATTGTGTGCACATTCTTCTAGCTTACCATTCTATCAGCTGTGCAAATTCCGTGTCATTATTAAGAGTTAATGGGGCAAGCAAGTCTCCATTGTCTAATGATACATCCACCCTGATACAAAAGCAGATGAAATAACATTTAATTGAGTTTAATAAGGAAAGGTGGGGGAGGTTTTTGCTGTGTTAGGTAAGACAGTAGTCAGTGCTGAGGGAGTAGAAAACAGGCAGCTGATGTCAGTACTTAGCCATTGAAAATAATTAAGTAAGACACATGCTCATTATCTGCTGGGTTAACAGTATCAGATTCAAACAGTTTCACTTGCAACTTACTGGTATTAGCATGCCTTCTAATGGGAACAGGTTAGCGGCTTATTGCATGAAGTATTTGCTCTTGGAGAACCACTTTTAAGCTAGGCGTAGGCATGCATTACATTTGTCACCGGTTGGCCGAGGTACGCCAAAAACGAGGACGTGTTCTTTCCTCTCTCTAACCCCCTCTCTCCTGCACTGGGAGAGAAAGAGTTAAAAGCAGAGATAAAAAAGAAAAATTTGTGAGACCTCTGAAAGTTTGGAAAACTGAAACAGGTACTAGAACAAGGTATATATACAGAAAAACCAATGAAATATTAACAGGTTTGTACGGGATAGAAAGCGCGAGTTAAAACGTGGTTGAGGAAAACAAAGCGAGATGGATACCCATCAGTGTTCGAAGTGGTGGTGGCCACGTGGTCAGTGGAGGTGGAAACAAAAGACCCCTGGCTGAGGCAAACACAGCGATGCCACATGGAAGCCGGTGCGCACGCTGCCATACCGATTTTGTCGTGGGTGTTGAAGAAACAGCAGCGAAGCAGCAGCATCGGCAGCAGGGAAGTAACAGGTCCAAAGCGCGCCGATGACAGGAGCAGCAGTGGCAGGGTCTGTCCCACACTGCATGGGGGTGCAGTAGCAAAAAGTCTGCTCCACGGCGTGGGGGTGCCGTAGCTGGAGGCAGCAGGCAGCTGAGGGAAAGCAAGCTGTAAGCTGGAGAGCAGAGCTGGCAAATTTGGGCAAGCTCCCCTGGAGATTCGAGCCGCGAGGAACGCAGCCTGGAAAGTACCACCCCGGAGCCAAGCCGCATGCTGCTGAGACTGCAATACCACCGGGAGTGTAAGGGCAGCCCCAGGAGTGTAAAGACCAGAAGCAGGGCTGGCGTGCAGCTTTGAAAGGGACGGGAAAACCCGCGGGAGGTTTTTACAGCCAATGAGATGTGCTGATGTAAAATGAAAGGAATACTCACAATTGGTCAGTTTAAAACAAACCTTCCAAACAGGAGAAGCTGGGGTTTTTCCCTAAACTGGGACAACATTGTTGCCTAAATGTTAAGGTCTAAATGGTTTCAGTTTTGAGCCATGTTATGTGGCTTTAGTTTATTATTCGTTTTAGCAAGTTTCCTACTGTGAATTTTGCCATGGTCAGTGCGTCTGGTAAGTAGCGAGATCTGTGTGGTCCACCTCCATAGAACTGCACCTTCCCAAAACAAATAGAAGAAACAGGGAACATGTCAGATCACACCCCTTTGTTATGTCATCCATGTACAGTAATGATTAACGCGTCTCCTGTCATCTATATAGAAGGGTTTACATGCTTGACTACCTACCCAAAGGGATGTAGAAAATAAAATTTTGCATGATAACGTCAAAAGCTAAAAATAATCAGTTGGAGAGATGCATTCATGCTAGAGCACAAAAGAAACCAAATTCAATCATTTAAGCTCAGGTCATCTTCTGTGCTCCTCTTCGAGGGGCCCAAGGAGACATGTTTCAGTTCAACGTAATTGAATAAGAAAACCAGACTCCTAATTGTAATTTGCATTCATAGACAATGGTCATCAAATCTGTAAGTGTCCTTGAAGTTATGAGTAAAGTCAGAAGTGTAAGTCATTTTATTTTACGTGCTTACAAATATTTCTAAGTGTCTATTCTTTGTTGCTTCATGTATAGACTTTGTAGCCCTAGCTTGATAATTTTTACATTTGTAATAGAGGTGGCTATTTGCTTAAGGACAGCAAGTCTTTAGTGCTGGAATTAATGAATAACATTTACATAGTGCATATCAACTCATAGAGGATTTTGAAAGAAGATAAATCAATAACTTAACTGGCTGTCCTGTACTAAGTAAATAGCTTTGATATTATATAATTCTGATTGTTGGCGATCGTCTTTTGCTTTTCTAAATAACAAATTCATAAAACACTTTCAAGATCAGAGCAGCAATCTACATAAATACTTTCGGTACACCCACCCTATTTTTCTGTTTTGCACTTTATTAAGAACAGAAACAAAAGAGAGCAGAAGGTTTCTTTTCCACTGAAGTAGTACTCTGTAGTGAAGGATTTTATTTTTTTCTTTTTTGGTCAGGGTATATATTAGGAGACTTAAAAGTCAAAATGAGAAATTAGCTTACAAAGAACTGAAAGTAATTGTAAACTGTAAGTTCACAAGGGTTATAAGCTTAGATTGTTTGCCCAGTAGAAATGAGCCTGATTAGCTTTCCCTTTCTGTCACCATGTCAAGTGTGTGTGTGTGTGTATGTGTATGCACACATCTGGTTAGTGGCAGTCAAATTACAATTTTTTATGGGGAAGTTAAACCTTGCAATATGCAGTGCTTTCCAACAACAAGATCAACCATAAGTCTTATTTCTACCGCTAGCCTCTATGACTTCATATAAAATTTCAGATTTCTGATAAACTGTCATGGGGAAAAATGATAAAGTGATTTATACTCAGTTTTGCTGGAAGGGAGAAGTGCAGAGGCTGTCAGTCTGGGTCTTCAGAACAAATGAGTTACAGTTCATGAGGCAGCTCAATAAGGCTATCATTTCCCATCAGCTCCTATCACCGACAGCCACAGATTTACTGGTTGGGAAAAGGGAAAATGGCTGAGTTTCGGTGTCAGGCGAGTCGACACGATTACTCCATCAACCAAACTTGTGTAGACAAGAGCCTCCATGAATATTTGATAGAAGGTTCTTCCCAGAAGGGCCTGTAGAAAGCAGTAAATCTGTTCTTTCACTTGTGTAAAATAACCTGTCTGTGTTTGGATCCTGTTGAAAATGTCCATTTGTAAACTGCTAAGGTTCCTCTGATTTATTTTGTGTGTGTGCATTTGTTTCACTCAGCAGTCTGTTTTGTGCCACACGGCTTATTTATAGCCCTCACAGAATGAAACAAAAGGATCCTCAATCTGCTCGGATTTAATATAGAATGCATTTATCACTGTCCAACTCACAAAGTGGCAGTATGAACGCAGCCTCAGAGCCACCTATGCATGCCCAGAGGAAAGAGGCCTTTGACCCGCCACGGTTACAAATCATTAGAAATATGGATGTTTCCTTTCAAGGCAGAAAAATGTTCAGGTCAAAGCCGAAGAACTTGTGCTGTCTATATTTGTCTAAAATAGACCAACATAAATAACTTCTATATTATCCTAGCTTTCTGTTGGACAAAACTTTCCTGGCAATTGTTGGCATCTGTTCGAATAGCTGCTATATATGCTACCTGCATTTCTTTGAGGATGGTTGCAGAGGAGAATTTCTTAACAGAAATCCAGATTTGCATCGCTGATACTCAGATGATAGAACATTTAGCTTTTTTTAATCTTAATGATCAGTAATGGATTTGGTCTCTAGATGTCAGCGTTAAACATTCTCTTAGACTGGTTTGTTGTGCTACAAGTGTGAGATAATACCTGCAGCTATTATTGCCTGTTTGCTTTTTAAGACAGATAGACACTTCTAAAGGAGAATTCAATATGACAGAAACAAGGCTGTGATGTTTTCACTCACAGTGATACACCTAATTCCATGTGCAAGTCTAAGTTTTGAGTCAAACACTACTATACCTGAATCAGTCATCAGAACTGTCTCTCTATCCCATAATTACCTACAGAAAAGAGGTATTCTCCAAGACTTTTCTTGTGTATGTAGCTTAGACAAAATATTTTTAAAATACCTGTTAAGTTACAGAAAGTCCCTCCATCACTCAGCCACTCAGAAAAAAACAGTTGAAGAGTTCGTAAAAAAGAAATTAATATTATTCTCAAATATGGCTTTCATTAAAAGTAAAAGCAAAAGCAAACAAAAATCCCAAACAAACAAAAATCATTATCACGAAGTATAATTTATTTAGTTTCTCAGAATCCTCTAGACTGTCTATTCAAGAGAATCTTTCCTCCCAGATCTGCAGTTCTTTTCATAGGTAATAAATATATAAACAAAAGCATTATATCCCCAGAACATCCATGGGCTCTCTTCATTTGTGATTTTGGTCCTGTTGCCACAGGAAACATAATTTATTATTTTCATTTTAGAACCTGAGAAGGCCATAGCAAAGATATCCAGGCATGGCAGCTATGACTAACCTAGCAATAAAAGTGTTAATGACATCAGATTTATTTGAGACAGAAGTTTTTTATATTGCTATGAAGTTTTAGAATAACTTTAAACATTTTCACAGTTATGAAGAAGTACAACTAATACATATATTGCTAACATTAAAATGATGGTTTCTTACTGGAATTTTTAAACCAGTACTAACTGGTTTGTTTTGATTTGCCTAGAAGCCAAATATATTTCCAAAATATTCCCAGGGGTTTTTTTCCCCGCATGCTTGAGCCTTTCCCATCATTGCTAATAGGTACCATTTCTGTTTTTCAAATACTGTCTTGCTTTCATTTGCTTTAATAATTGAAAGTTGTGTGACAGTTCTATCTTCAGTCTTTTTCTCTTAAGCTTCAGGAATCTCAGTAAATACACTATCTAAAATAGAAAAAGAATTCAAAGTCAGATTAATGGGTTTGTCATTTCATGACCTAATTTTCATTTAGGAATAGTAAATACAAAGAAATACTTCCTGATTTGTATTCTCTCTCCTGGAGCTAGAGATGCAGACCAAAAGTGTGTTCTAAATGGATCAGACTCTGTGTAGACAGAGAAAGGTAAGTGCAGGATGATTGCAGTCATAGAGTCCTCATATTGTCATATTTATATGTCATCTGTCATGCTAAAGTCTCAGAGTACATAGCAAAATACACACTAATATAGTCTTGGAAATTCTAACATATCTATTGCCACTTGTTTTTCCACTCCTTTTTTTCCTTCATTTATCTAAATGCAGGAGATAGTGATAAGGTAGAGATACCATAGGAAATACCATAAGGTAGAGCCTCAAAAATCTCTATGTAGGGAGCAGGAACTGTTGAGAATCCCTGCATCACTTCAGTTTTTGTCTTCTCTATGTTTACACAGCTGATGGTAAAAAGGGATAGCAAACTAGGATACTAGGTCTCTGATCCTTTTCACTGCAACCGTTCCCTGCTCTCTCCAGTGACTGAAACATTGAGTATGAACTGGAACAACTGTATTTTTTCAGAATGTCAGATGATTTTTCACAAACAGCTGGAGCATCCGGTATCTCTGTGAATTGAATATTATGGCAAAAAGGCAAGGCAAGCAATGTACAAAAATTGCACATTAAAGATATCTTCAGGAAGAAGAAAGTGTCTTGTGAGTCTCTCAGTTACACTTTTGCAGGTGAATAGATGCATGATTATATGACATTATCTCCATTTTATTTTCTAGTAAAACTATAACAGTCATTAAAGGTAGAGAGCCTGTGGAAAAAAAAAAAGGTAGAAACTGACTAGACGGTATTAATTGCTGTCACAGTTATTTGTGGATTAATTATATAAATTTTGCTGTAAAACCGGGCTTGTAAAAATGTAGCTGCTGAGATGTTTTCAAACTATATGCAGCTGTATAGCTAGTGCTAGGTGAATCTGGCTATTCGCCAAACTGCATCACTCTACTTTTCTCACGCAGGTTAACATAGATACTAGTTCTTTACAGGATGAGAAAGTATATATCTTGCTCAGGGATCAAATAATTTACTTTCTAGTAGTTGAATCACCCCTCGGATTTCTTTATTATATCATCTATTTTCCAGTAATAGAGTGCTGTTTCTCTATAGGAATTCAAGGTGTAACACATCAACTTCTCCACTTCTCGAAGTAAAATCATAATGGATAATGTATAAGGAGCAAAAAATGGACCTGTCCCGTGGTCTAGCTAAAGGAGAACCACAGTAGGCAAGATGTTGCTTTATTTCTTTGAGTCTTAATATTCTGAATTTTTCAGAACTTCCTGTTCAAGAATGAGACTAGAATCAACAGTTAAGAAAGACGTAAGGGTTAATAATGTTAGTTCAGGAAGTCCTTAGATCATACTATCACTGATGACAGCAGAAGCCTTGAATGTTAACTGCCTACTGATACTATGTTTAATCTGATAACTCAGAAGGACTCTATAAAAATAATTTTCTTTTAATCCATAAGAAAAAAATTAAATTAGGCAACAATTAACAACTGATAGACATTAAAGGCAGAGACACATTTTGACATGGTTGATTTTTCTAAGGGTGCTTTAATCCTTATTGCAGAGAAAATTCCAGAGAAAGGATAATTTTTGTTCTGTCTTTTCCCCATCACCAGACAAGGAAACCATAAGGAACTTACACAGGACTGCATTTATTGAATTTATGAAATGTAGCTATACATATACACCACTCCTCAGACACAGTTCTGGCAATAATTAGAAGAGTCCAAAGCTTTATAAAATACATGTTGGTGAGGAGTAATTCACTCGAACGTTGCAAAGCCATACACACTACATCTAATGAATCAGAGTCAGGGTCTAAGTGGAGTCCATATGTCTCAGTTACATTTACTGTGTAGGCTAGCATACTTCTGGAGATAAAATAAAGGATCACCAGAAGGCAAGGGACAATTCCCTCTGTTTATTTTAGCCACTGTCAGAGGTGCAGATGCAACAGCCATGTCTCTGTCATATCCTGTCTCCAAACGCATTGTATCCCACAACACCCAGCCTCCACTGCTCCAAGCTGGTTGCAAGGGCCAGTCAATCCCCCCTACATATGAAGATCTCAGTCCTCAGCCTTTCTGTTTTCTGGAGGTCCTAATCAACTCCAGCCCTCAACCATCACTCCCTCACTTGTGTAGCCCCTGTCCTCATACCGATTCAATATACCCAAACTACCCAGGCTTCTTCCTCTTCAGCCTCAAAGCGTTTTGATAGACATCTCAGAGGCAAAATCCGAAATGTCTGGCAGTCCTATACAACACCTGGCAGCAGGCTCCACAGAGCGTGATTCAGACACCATCAACAGGAGGATTTAGGAGGGTATTTGCTGTAATATCAATGATGGCCTAGAGTCAAGGCCACATGTAACTGCTGTTGTGAAGGATGTGTCACCCTAGGTAGTTCTCACGGAGTCAGGGAGAGAGCCAGTCCACAGGAACATTGATTCTTCATTTTGCACAGTAGCACTGGGGTTACATGAGTGGCCTGGCGGTGGCCTGGCAATCACCTGCCCTGGGTGAGATTTCAAGTTTTCTTTCAGTCCTGGGAAAGTGAGCCCTAAACCTCCAACCATACTAGAAAATTATTTGGCAGCTATAGTCCATTTAGAGATAGTGCCACTCTTGATCATTCAAGCACAACTATTTCCACACCATAGAATTCAAGAGTATTTAGATTTGAGAGAGTGGAGGTATGGCCCTGTAATTCAGAACGTGGGCTGAAGAATCTCAGATGCCCATAGGAAGATCAGAGGATCTGAGGAGCTTTGTGGCCCCCCTTATCTTTAAAAGCCTCGGTGGAAATTGGCGGGTTTGTATGAAGTATCTTGATTTCTTCAAATTGATGTTTGCCAGTGGCAAGCATTTAATTTGGTGAATTTGCAGCCAGCCCTCCCTCTCTGTAAAATGATGAGAAAAATCTGACAAGAGAACAGTTTATTGCCAGATTTCTTTTATAAATGGCAATTTGCAACAATCTAGTTCCAACAAATTGGAAAAATATGCGTTTAAAAATAAAAAGACATTGAAGTTCTCCGTTTTGGCACAAAAAGACAGCCACCACATTTTCTAGTTCTTCACTAATTTAGCATGACTTGCTTCCTTCACACTTGCATCTAGAAATAATTCCTTAACCCTAATTAAACTATATTTTCAAGTCTCATTTTATAGGTTGTCTTAACCAAATTGATTCCAGCAATAGCATAGTGCCTATGCACATGTTTGGCCACATTAATATACACTATGAAGTCTGTTGAAGATCTTACCTGAAACACTTACAACTGTTCTTGCTTGTAACTCTTAACTATTTAAAAAAGCTTTTGACCTTTATCAATGGAGTTGTGGGGTCTTTAGAATTTTTGTCTATTCTTTCTTAGAAAGCTTGCTATGCGTAGTATATGTATAGTCTGTGTTACCAGAGCTGTGAAGCACATGCAATTTTTGTGCTTTCATAAATACTATATTGTTAATAGTTTGTTACACTACTTCTAGAATAAGAACATTTAAAAATCTTTGGTTTTTTGAGGAACGTAATGCTTCCTGTTTCAACTCTTAATTTTTTTCTTAGTGATTTACAATATAAACCTTCAACTGAGATTTAAAACAAATAAAAATATTATTTGTGTCTAAAGCAAGCTTCCTTGAATCTGCCAGTGTTATCATGAAACATTTTTCTTACAGTTATTGAGCACTTCCCAACAGAAAAAGTTTCAAAAATTCAAAAAGTTTTTAATTGCCTTTGTGCATTTCTGGCTCTGTTATGGCATTTTGTGAAATTCCTCCACCTTACTCTGAGCTTTTGATGATACTGTCACATTCTCTTTAGACTTCGTTATCCTACACTTTGAAGAACTGAGTAAGGTAGAGTAACACTCTTATTTCTACTGAGTTATTTCTGTGCCATTTCTACTGATATTTTCCAGCTGTCTTTGCAGATGATGATCAAGGTCTTTTCACTAAACTTATGTAGTTTCTTTATGATATGTCTTTTGCTTTGCTATTTGCATTTTCATACTGGCTTTGCTATTCTTTACTACCTTTACTCCTTTCTCCTCTTTAGCTTTGCTCTTCTGCCTTGTATTTTCATACTTTTAAAAAATTGTACATATCTCTTACTGTAAGTCATTCATTCTTTTTCTTTAACTTTATGAGTATAATTCTAAGCATTTCAGTTTCCTTAATTCATGACACTCCTCCTTAAAGGATAAAACTTGACTACTAATACTTGACAGAGCAATTAATGCAGTGCTTTTCGGGAAGATAAACTACTCTTGTTTAATATGCTTGGCTTGAAGTAGTTGGAATTTTCTTTTTTTTTTCTGATAACATTGGGAGTGGAAAAAAATCAGTATTAAATCTTCAGTGTAATGTCAGATTTTACTTTTTTGAAATGACTTGTGTCTTACCCTGTCCCTTATATAAGAAAATATTTTAAAAGTGCACTTTATTGTACTATGTTAAAGCTTGAGAGTTTGGGAGTTTTCCTCTTAATGTGACATAAGCTATCAAAGTAGGTGGCCTAGTTGCTCAGCATACTATTCTCTGACTCACATAGCAGGTGACTGAGTGAAATTATACAAATTTTCATTCCAGTACTATCAGACTATTTCATGTCTGCTCAGGGGAGCACCAGGAATTAATTTTTTTTACATAGGAATCAACCAGAAGCTCAAGAAAAACTTATCCTTTTTTCCTTCCTTAATTCGTGTTACTTCCTTCCCAGTGGTATGGAATAATTTTGTTCAGTTCTTTAAAAGAGAAGATGGTTTTGTTTTTCTCAGTGGAAATGAGGGTCGCCATGAATGCCTAAGCTTGCATGGGTCTGTGAATCGTGCTCTGAGAAACCTATTGCCCTATTTCGGTCTGACTTCACAGAAATGCAGCAGATTTCCAAGATTTACTTCAGTGTGCTTGAAATCAGAATGTGGATCATCCTGGTTTTTAGACTTGGGGACCTCAACTCGTAGAATCACAGAATGGGTGAGGTTGACCTATGGAAATCATCTAGTCCACACCCTGCTCAAGTAGAGTCATGGTCCAGGACCATGTGTGGTTGAATTTCGAGTATCTCCAAGAATGGAGATTGTTAAGCCTTTCTAAGCAACCTGTGCCAGTGTTTGATCATCCGCTCCACAGTAAAAAAGTGCTTGTGTTCACATGGGATTTCATTCATTTTAATCCATGTCCTCTTGTTTTTTCACTGGGCCCTACAGAAAAGAGTCTGTCTCTTTCATCTTCATTCCATCAGGTAAATGATCCTTTCCTTGCTTGGTTGATGAGGAGAGTCTCCCTCCCCTGTTGTCTCTCACGTCTGCTGCGGAGAAAATGGGTCTCCACAAATGCTTAAGCTCACATGGCACTGTGAATGAGACTTTAGGCAATGGTTAGTGCATTGTGGGTGACTAAGAAGCACCACTCTTGTAACAGGCAGTGCATTTTGGAATAAAGGGAGACTGAAAGCAAAAAAGTAACATGTCAATTCTTTTATCTGAAATTTGAGCAGGTTATAAATATTCTCAGTCTGTCAGTGCTCTGTAACTCAGAAATGATAAATATTAATAGAAAGTAGATTTAAAGAAACTATGGTAACATCTGCTTGTACTTGACTCATTCTAAACAACCTGTAGTAAGTTCCTGTTCTTTACATTTTATTTCAAATATAGAACTCTTATGTTTAGAGTTTCCCACAAATTTTTATAATGTGTTTCTTCCTTTATGCTGACTTTTTTTTCATTAATGCATATGCAACCTAAAGACGTTGGAAAACCAAGATCTCTATTCTTTTTACCACTTTACTGCCGCTTGACTTTGAGAAAGTTATTTAATACTTTGGATGAAAATTTTGAAGAAAAGGTTTCTACAGTTTGGCTCTGTACATATTTCAGTGCTGTTGACATGGGTTTAGAGCTACTGAGTACAGCTAGCTGTTGTGTTATAATTTTTATCTCAATGGAAAATTTTGACATAATTTGTTTACTACATTCCAGTGAAGGACTAGAAATATGACTTAGAAACACTGGGTTTGGTAGAAAATTTGGAGGGATTTCCAAGGAATACTTTTATGGATACATTTAAAGAGTATATTCGCCTAATGGAAATTATTTTTCCAATTAGAAGTATTTGGGGGATTTTTTACCATGTCTGTGCTTTGGTCAGTCCCACAGCAATGACTGCTCTCTCTTGGATGGTTTTTTCTCTCATATGGAATAAAGTATGCAAATTATATAAATATTATGAGCGTACACTTTATACTTGGATGATTTCAAAATTCTTGCATATTTCAGAATGCTATCTGCCACAGGGGCTGGTTGAAGGCAAGAAAATGAGGACATAATGAAAAATTGCAAAGCATTCCCTGCCTGTCTCTATTTCTTAACTCAGATTCGTAACAGTTAAAATCAGCTGAAAACTAACAATGCAGTAAGAAGTCTAGTTAGCTATCCTTATGCATATAATGCTTTACACTGTGCCAAAATTAATGGTGTATGTAAATGTGAGTACTGTAATAATGGTATAGTAGATGGAGCAGTGGCATGTCACATCTACAGTCATTTTAATCTAACCTGAGTTTTTAACAACAATTAGAAGAGTTTTAGCATTATTACTTGTTAGACAGTAGTCCACCATTATCTTTAATAAAGAGAACAGCATTTATCACAATTGGGCTTAACTGAAAATTCTCGGTCTGTGTTCAGCAGAATATCAGGACTGAGACAGCATGGTCAATTGCTTTATTCCTTCCATCCCCAAAGGTGATTTTCTTCAGGTCCTTTTCAAGCTCAGTGATAAACAGTATGAGGATCTCATTTAAAAAAATCAAAACTATGAATCAGTAGCTGTCATGTGTTTCATTATTCCCCAAGTTAGGCATTCGAGGCAATTCACATAGCAGACAGGACACTTCAGTCAGAAGATATCTTGAAGTGCATGACATTAGATATGCAGAAATCTAAGAAGTATGCTTTACAGTTCTTACATTCATGGATAAGATCATATTGGCATGTGCTGTTGAATACTATGATGGCAAATCTTTGTATGTTTAGAGAGAATAAATAAAAGCTAACACTATCTTGAATTTTGCATGCTAATCTGTCCACCACTCAGACTGTATTTCTGGAAAAGCTGTAACCCCATTCAAGCTTTTTCCTCTGTTCCAGAATGTTTGAAAACCTATTTGACCACTGCTGAAAGTGTTACAAAACTGTAGCTTATGCACAATCAGCTCAGTTGATTTCAGTGCATTTGTTTGCCTCAGAAGACATCCTTCTTTATAAACTGCTTTTAACTTTCACCGATTATCTGCTGTGACCCAGCACTGATAAATGCAGAATGTTCGCAGGCAAAAAACCTCTCTGGCACACATCTGCCCATCATTTGTGCAGTTGCTTCATGGAAACAAGGGAAAATGTAGGAAAATGAACAAATTTAGGTTTTACTCCTTTTAACTATGTAATTTCTGTGTTTCAAAATCCTGACAAATGCAGTTGTTCTAGATCAGTGATAGAGTGAAGCATGAAAGCATAGCTTTATTTCAGAAATTTAAAAATAAACTCCTGACCTAGACTATGATATATTCAGATTGGACTAATCAAAAGGATAATCATACTCCTGAGAATATGGCATTAGATGTAGACAAACAATTACCTTTGTATTACCTGAAATATAGTAATAACTCTCTTCTGGAAAAATTAACATGAAGTGACTTCATGGTATACAGAGCTTGCTTACTGAATTTGGTATTAAAGATACCTGTGGGTAGTGATAACATGGTATGCGGAACAGTAAAATCTGCCACCCTTTCCTCATAGTGAATGTTTAAGCAAGAGCATCTCAGGATAAATTTTATGTTCAAATTACACAATTTTTAAATTTCCTTTCAAATACTCTGAGTGACCAGAACAGAACTGAAGTGATTGTGTTTGTGGGGCTTTTTGTTCTTAAAGAAGTTATAATTTCTTCTTGGAGTTTAAACACAGTATTCACTTCCAGATGCTATTCTCCTTAACAATCTGTTTCCATTACACCAGCATCACCTCTCTCAACCTTTGTTAAGTACACATTTCAGCATCAGGAGCATACACTTGATCCATAGGAAAAGTAAAAATGGATGCAGAAGTGGATATTGTAACCATATGTTTTCATATGAGTAAAATATTCTATGCCAGAATTTATTGTTTTGAACATTATTTCCCTGAAAAGGGAATAATCTACCTCAAAGCACATGAATGCAAAGTAGTATAGTATCTGAAGAAAGTTACATAATGAAGAGTCAATATTTTCCTATTTCACTTGACATAGAAGATCTGTGTCTTGAAATGTGCTCGTTTTGACCTATGAGCAACAGAGAATTTAAACTGTCTCTTTAGTGCAGTAACAACACAATATGTTTATATAGCATCTTCTCTAAAAGAGTCACAAGGGGCCTATCTGTGATCTTTCAGCATGTCAAGCATACTGACTCTGACTAATTTCTAGTGTGGTGAAAGGAAAAATGAATGTTGTTTAGGTTTCCTAGACAACAGTCTATGCTTCAAAAGTAAACTATGCAATAGATACATATTTGATTCAAATCTAGGATTCAGTTCAGGAGTAAAAGAACATGAGTATCTGTCATTGTTTGCCTGGACTACTTCAGATGGACAAATAAAAAGCCAGGCTTCAGTATTATTCAGTTCTGATAATATAATTTTTTAAAATAGATATCTAGACAGAAAACTGCTGTTTTCCTTATAGGAAAATTAATTCAATTAATTTTAGTGTATTGATCTTTCTTATAACAGTGATGTTTGCTATGTGTAAATTCTATTTTCCAAATGGGCAAATGTGTACTATAAAACAACTACTAGTAATGCATTTCTTTGTTGCTCTTTAGCTATTTTTTTTAACAAAACATTATTTTCCTTGGTTTTATACATACATTTCTTCTTATGCATGGTTTAAATTCCCTGATAGATGTCTGCTATCTTTAATTGCCAACCCAAGTACCATAGTAATATGAATTATACTGAATTTTTTGTAATAGGATACAGAAAGAGGAAGATTATCCACAGAAAGTAACAAAGACGTAATTAAATCAGCAATGCTTTCCTATATACTTACGATGACATCTTTAAAACCACTGTTATGAAACATCCTCAGTGTGATTTCTTGCATACATGTAATCATAGATAAGCATTGTTTTGCAGGGTTGATCTGAACAACACTGCATGGATTGACTATGTGAACTGATTTTCAGCTGCATCAGATTTCAGGTGAACTTCCAATTAGCCAATCCAAATGTAGCTAAACCATTTTTTCCAGGACTACTTCTTGGGAAAAGAGAGAAGTTATCAGCCAAAATACTCTAAATGATAAAAAATGTAGACAATTCTTTGATGGCATTTTATCCTGAAGAAATAAACTTTCTACACAGATTGTTGAATTTTGGCAGGCTCCGCTCTATTAAATAATGCTAAAGTAATGTAAAAGAAGAAAAAATCTTTCCTAAGAAAATTAATGTTTGAGGTTCCCCAAATTAAGAAAAGCATTTTTGTGATACTTTGCCTCCAAACTAATACTGCTTTTCTGTAGCAGGCAAAATAATTAAGTTTGCTTAATTATTCATTAACTGTTTTTAAAATTTGTCATAGCCACAACCACTAAAGTTTAAAAATATTAATTCAAGAATCCATAAAATGTAAATTATGGCTTTAAAAAATTAGATGGGCTTGCCAAGTTATTTTTAATCTTAAATACTATATGTGAATATGTAAGTACATATGATGGTTTGTAAGTTAAAATGTTGCACAGATAGACATTTTAGCAAGTAGTCTGAGCAGAAAGGAGACCTGTTGGTTGCCAGTCTATATTTTCTCATTTACTTTCAGAAGTAAAGACTTGTCACATTTACATGCCTGTGACAATTTTAACACAAAATAATTAGATAATTGTAATTATCAGGTATCATTTTTCTCTCATTAGAAGACTTGATATATCTTTCTAGAGCAGCTGTTTGGCTGTCAAAATTGGCCAAGTACCTTTTTTTCCTGTTGAGGAATATTTGCAGCAACCATTTAACTGATCAAAGGAGTCTGAAAGTTCTTTCAGCTCTTTCAGTTTAATGTTAATTGCAGCGTAGCTATCCATAGAAAATAAGTCTAAATTATTTGTTTTATTGCATTTTAACTGGAATGTATGTACACTTTAAGATGAGAAAGGAAAAGGTAAAGTCAGAGTAAAAGATAAGATTTAAGCCAAGTAAAGTAGTTAATAGTAAATTACTAGTAATTTTTCAGATGAGAACGCTTTAAAACATACATACAAAAATGGAATCTTTTTTTCCCTCATACCATTTTTCATAGTAGTGTAATTCTATGGCATTTCTAGGATTTTTATAAAATCACATCTCAAGCCTCTGTGCCTTAAATCCCTGACATGAAGAAAAGCTTTGTAACTTCAGTGGGACTCTCTCCTGGTATTCTGATATTGGACTGCATTTGCATGGGAAAGGGGTGGGGAAGGGTAGGATATGGGATCAGTGCCTAAGCAAGAAGAGTATTTAGCCTAATGAATCAGGGAATGCAAAGGGTGACAGACATCAAGTCACTGACAGTTTTCTTGTTGCCCCCACTCCATGGGACAGCTGTTGCCTGACCTGGAGCATACAGATGCTGTGTATTCTTCTACAGTTTCCAGGTTTCACAGCAGTGTGTTAAAGGCTGGAGCATAAGAGCAGATCGGTCTGTAAGCAAACTGCTGAAAGCTGGAAGAATGCACCAGTGAAGAATCACTGGATACGTGCCTACATGTTCTCTGAAGCTTCCAAAAATGGTCTATGTCATAAAAAATACTCCAGATGCTCTTACAGTTGAGTCTTGCATGGATGGAGAGGGTTTGTTTTCACTCTTTGGGAGCTGGAAGCTCAAAGCAATACTGCATATTTGGTCGCAAAAGTGCTGTTCAAGGCTTTTTTATGGTTGAAGGCTTCACAGTAGCGCAGTCTTAATGTCATATTGGCACGACCTGTGTTAGATTATATTTAATGACAGACTGTTAGAACTTCAGAGTACACAAGGTTTAAGCACTGATACAGATGCCACTGTGAGATCCCAAATTACCAATGCAGATATCTGGAGTATTAATGGGGAATTAAATCTCTTTCCAGTAAAACATGGAGAAAACTCTTCTTTTATGCTTCCCTGCCCTATCTGAACCACTTCTGTTTTATAATGACTGCATTTCTGCCAATTGCCTCATCTTTCCAGGCAGGAACTATAAAAACAAAGTGTCCTTGCTATTTGGGAAAGATGTTGGCAGGAGGTAGGTGCAATGATCCACTGCAAACTTATGGCATCAATTCTTGACTCAATCAATTTTTGACTAGCATCACTTATGAATAAGTTATTGTCTGCCAAACACTGTTCACTGGAATAGAGACACTTAAACAGTACTGGAGAGTCTATTCTGGATCCCTAACACAACAAAACTCAAGTTCTTATCTCTGCATAAGAGTCAGTTTAATTAGTATTAAACCCGAGTTTTTTACTAAACAAGTGGGCTTAAATCAGGCATTGGAATTAAGGCTTACACTTTACAGATAAACTTCTCTGAAATGTATGGTGCGTAGGAATGTTGTATATTAAAGCATTATGTTCAGCAGTGAGTTGGCCATAGAATTTAATGAGAATATAATTTCTTTCTCTCCATGATATTGGAAAAGTCATGGCAGTCAGGTGTAGTCCCTGGTGACTGGGGAAAGGGAAACGTTGCACCCATTTTTAAAAAGGGTAGAAAAGAGGACCCTGGGAAATACTGACCTGTCAGCCTCACTTCTGTGCCTGGGAAGATCATGGAACAGGTCCTCCTAGAAGCTATGCTAAGGCACATGGGGGACAGGGAGGTGACTCAAGACAGCCAGCATGGCTCCACCAAGGACAAGTCCTGCCTGACCAACCTAGTGGCCTTGTATGACAACGTGACTATATCAGTGGACAGGGAAGAGCTATGGATGTCATCTCTCTGGACTTCTGTAAAGCCCGTGACATGGTCCCCCACAATATCCTTCTCTCTGAATTGGAGAGATGTGGATTTGATGGATGGTCTGTTTGGTGGATAATGAATTGGTTCAGTGGTCACATTGAGAGGGTAATGGTCAATGACTTGATGTCCAGATGGAGATTGGTGACAAGTGGTGTTGCTCAGGGGTCCGTACTGGGACCAGTGCTGTTTAGTATTGTCATCAATGACAGAGACAGTGGGATTGAGTGCAGCCTCAGCAAGTTTCCAGATGACACCAAGCTGAGTGGTGCAGTTGACATGTCTGAGGGATGGGATGGCATCCAGAGGGATCTGGATAAGCTGGAGAAGTATGCCCTTGTGAACCTCATGAGGTTCAAAAAGGCCAAGTGCAAGGTCCTGCTCCTGGGTCAGGGCAATCTTCGGTATCAATACAGGCTGGGGGATGAAGGGATTGAGAACAGTCCTGCGGAGAAGGACTTGGGGGTACTGGTGGATGAAAGACTGGACACGAGCCAACAATGTGAGCTTGCAGGCCAGAAGGACAACTGTATCCTGGGCTGCATGCAAAACATCATGGCCAGCAGGTCAAGGGAGGTGATTCTGCTGCTTTACTCCACTCTGGTGAGACCTCACCTGGAGTACTGCATCAGCTCTGGAGTCCTCAGGATAAGAAAGACATGAACCTGTTGGAGTGGATTCAGAGAAGGGCCACAAAAATGACCAGACAGATGGAGCACCTCTGCTATGAGGACAGGCTGAGAGAGCCGGGGTTGTTCATTCTGGAGAAGAGAAGGCTCCAGGGAGACCTTACTGCAGCCTTCCAGTACTTAAAGGAGGCTTATAAGAAAGATGGGGACAGTCTTTAGCAGGGCCTGTTGTGACTGGACAAGGGGTAGCAGTTTTAATCTAAAAGAGGGTAGATTTAGATGAGATATAAGGAAGACAATTTTACAATGCGAGTAGTGAAATAATGGCACATGTTGTCCAGAGAGATGGTAGATGCCCCATCCCTGGAAACATTCAAGGTCAGGTTGGACGGGTGTCTGAGCAACCTGATCTAGTTGATGTCCCTGCTCACTGCAGGGGGGTTGAACTAGATGATCTTTGAAAGTCCTTTCCAAACCAAAGCATTCTGTGGTTCTATGGTTCTATGATTTTCTGAGGGTAAAGCAACATGTATCAGTCTCTGGTCCTGAATGTTAAGCAATGCATTTCAGTTCCGTATCCACTGCATGAATTCTATTAGAATTTGTTTAAGAATTCCATGTCTTTCTGTGCCTGAGTAAAACATCATAATATCAGACTATCACCTGTCTAATATGTAGTTAGTATAAATGCACTGAATGGTCTGAGTTTTCTAACTTTACCTTGTAGGCTTGGTAAGTACCATCTACGAAGTGAAAGCTGTGTTTTCTCCATTCTAAATCTGCGTATGGAATGTATATGTAAGTGTAATGCTTGGCAACCAAGCAGATGTAAAACAATCAGTATATGGAATATACAATGATGGTTAATCTAAACAGCTGAAAACTGCTACAACATACTGGCAGTGAAATAGCACATGAATTCTTCAGATCATTCTATTTTAAAAATCGGAGTATTTCTTTATATTAGTAATTACCTATTCTGCATAGATTAGAGTAATGCAAATGATAACATTTGGAAAATTATGTCGTAATGTTGGTACAGTTTCCATAGAAGACTTGAAGCTAGCTTGTTATTTCCTAGGAGTTATTGGACAGCACGTGCCAAACAGTGCCTCCTAGTCCCTTAACCTCAGAAGTTTCAGCCCAAGAAACTCCTTTGGAGCAAACTTCCTTGCAGTAACTCAGTCCTTATTCCTCCGGTGTGGCTGGAAGAGGCTTGAGTTTACCAGTCTGCCAGGGGCTGCACTCTGGCTTCCGGCTCTCCCCATCTATGGAGCGGGGCACAAACCTGATCTCTGGGGAACACTGTAGGTTTTTCCCCTCGTGAGCAGCTGTTCCCTTGGTGCAGGATGTTGGGGGCTTACAGCCGGGTTGCCCCTTCCTTCTGGTTAAAACTCAGTCAGAAAACCACCCCTGCCAGTGATCGGCAAAGCGAGGTCTACCTGTGTTGCAGAAGAAATCTTTTACTGCTCCGGGAATTGAGGCAACTGCAGTCTCTCTGGTCAGTGTTTTCTTCTCTGTCTTGGTCCTGGGCAGAAATCGAATGTGCACTCTGGGGGAAAGCCGCAGATTTTGGCTTTTTATGTGCTTATTCACAGAGGCGCTTGATTGACATGCCTCGGCTCCAATAAGAAGCCGAGAGGGTTGTGGCATTCCTTACCCCACAAAAGAAATGAGGAAGTTTTTGCGTGCTTAGGGGGAAGAGAAGAAAGACAATGGGGGTGGGGGTGGGGTGTGTCTTCATCCCGCTGCTGCCATCTTAACCCATTACAACCCTGTACTTCCAAGTCACCACTAAACCATGTCCCTAAGCACCACATCTACACGTCTTTAGACACCTTCAGGGATGATGACTCCACCACTTCCCCAGGCAGCTTGTTCCAATGCTTCGCAACCCTTCCTGTAAAGTAATTTTTCCTAATATCCAACCTAAATCTCCGATGGCGCTACTTGAAGCCGTTTTCTCTAGTCCTGTCACTTGTAACTTGGGAGAACAGATCAACCCCCATCAGGCTACAACCTCCTTTCAGGTAGTTGTAGATAGCAGTAAGGTCTCCCCTGAGTCTCCTCTTCCCCAGGCTAAATAAACCCCAGCTCCTCATAACACTTGTGCTCTAGACCCTTCACTAGTTTCGTTGCCCTTCTCTGAACCCGCTCCAGCACCTCAATGTCCTTCTTGAAGTGAGGGGCCCAAAACTGGACACAGTATTTGAGGTGTGGCCTCACCAGTGCCAAGTAACTAACAGTCAGTCACTGAGGGGAGCTGCCCCAGAGCTGGCACAGCCCAAAGCAGAGCGACAGATCCCAGAGCACATCAGGTTTTCTGAGGCTTTCCTTTGACGGGAATTTCAGGAGAGCGGTGAGACCCGCCAGGAGCTGGCAAGTCTCAGGGGAGAGTTTGGCGCAGCAGTTTGTGCGGCAGTTTGTGCAGGAGTTCTCGTGGAAGGGTGTGCGAGAAAGGAGCTGAACACTGCCTGTGCAGACCAGTGAGAAATGGCTTTCACAAGGCAGAACGCCGTAGCCTTCTCATGATGCACACATCCTGACCAATGCAGCTTCACAGACAGAGCTGCAGTGGAGACACGCAGCCACCCAGGTGACAAGCTGCAGGGTGTGTCCTGCTGTTACACCAGTGCAGGACGGCAGCTGTGAGTACACCTGTGGGAGGTGTACACAGGTGGGGGGACTCCTCTGCCTAGTGACAGAGCTCCAAGAGGAGTTAAGCAGGTTGAGGAGTATTAAAGAGTGTGAGAAAGATATTGATCATTGGGACAGCATCCTGCCTTCCCTGAGATAGGCCCAGCAGACTAATAAGAGGCGTAATACGGAGGATCCCCTGTCTCGCTCCATAGGAATGAACCCAATGACCAGAAGGACAGGGAGCATTGGCAACAAGTTACTGCCCGACGCAGAGAGCGCACTCCCTCAGCAACACCACCACCACCTTCCCAGGCGTCCTTGGGTAACAGATATGAAGCCCTGCAAGTGGAGTCAACCAAATAAGAACAATGACTTAACCAATAATGAGAACAATGGCTCATCAAGCGTGGAAGTATTGCTGGGGTTAAGTCAGTCCAAGCCCAGCTTAAAAGCTTCTCCTACAAAGAAAAAGCGATGGGTCTTTGTCATAGGTGACTCCCTTCTGAAGGGGACAGATGGCCCAATATGCAGACCTGACCCACTTCACAGGGAAGTCTCCTGCCTCCCTGGAGTCCAGGTTAAAGACGTGGTGAGAAAACTTCCCACCTTTCCACCACCACAGCCCACAGATTATTATCCGCTATTGCCTTTTCAAGTAGGTAGTGATGAACACCAAACAAGAAGCCTGAGAGCAATCAAGAAAGACTTCACGGCCCTGGGACAACTAGTCAAGGGATTGGGAGCACACGCAGTGTTCTTCTCCATCCTTCTACTTGCAGGGAATGATGAGGTAAGAAACAGGAAGACCCACCAGGTCAATACCTGGCTCCGAGCCTGGTATCACCGACAGGACTTTGGGTTTTTTGATCGTGGGTTGATTTACACCACACCAGGCTTGCTGGCATCAGATGGGGTACACCTGTCTCAAAGAGGGAAAATGGTCCTTTCAGAGGAGCTGTCAGGGTTCATTGCAAGAGCTTTAAACTAGATTTGAAGAGGGACAGGGATAAAATCAGGCTCACTAGAACCAAGCTTAAAAGGTGCACATCAGTATTAGTGGGACAGTATGCTAGCGAGCACCTTAGGTCCATTGCACCAGTGGAAATAGAGGACAGTGAGTATAGTGGTAGTATAGTCACAAGGGATACTGGTGTGCTAGGAATCAAGGCAGTGCCTGGAAATGGTCAAGTGGGAATTAGGCCTTCTCCCCCCAAAAAACAGGTGACCAGCTCAGTAGCCCAACTGAAGTGCATCTACACGAATGAACACAGCATGGGCAACAAACAGGAGGAGACGGAAGCCATTATGCAGCAGGAAAACTATTACAGAGTTGATATCACGGAGACATGGTGGCACAACATGCAAAACTGGAGTGCTGCGCTGGACATCTACAAGCTCTTCAGGAGGGACAGGCCAGGAAGGGAGGAAGGGGAGTGGCCCTGTATGTTAGGGAGGTTTTTGATTGTCTGGAGTCAACAATGGTGATGAACAATTGTGACAGAAGGGTAGAATGTTTATGGATTAAAATAAGGGGGAAGGGCAACAAGGCAGACATCATAGCGAGAGTCTGCTATAGGCCACCCAACCAGGATGAAGTAGATGAAATATTCTACAAGCACCTGGGAGAAGCCTCACAATCACTGCCACTTGTTCTTGTGGGTGACTTCAACTTACCAGATACCTGCTGGAAATACAACACAGCAGTCAAGAAACAGTCCAGGAGGTTCCTAGAGTGTGTGGAAGACAACTTCCTCACACAGCTGGTGAGTGAAACAATGAGAGAAGACTCCCTGCAGGATCTATTGTTCATCAAGAGAGAAGGACTTGTGGGTGACGTGAAGGTTGGAGGCCATCTTGGCCACAGTGACCATGAGATAATAGTTTTCAATTCTTGAAGCAGTAGGGAGAGGGGTCAGTAGAACTGCCACCTTGGACTTCAGGAGGGCAGACTTTGACCTCTTCAGGAGACTGGTCAGTAGGGTTCCTTGGGAGACACTCCTGAAGGGCAGAGGAGTCCAGGAAGGCTGGACAATCCTCAAGCAGGAAATCCTCAAAGCTCAGAGCAGGCTGTCCCGGTGAGCCGTAAGACGAGCCAATGGGGTAGAAGACCGGCCTGGCTGAACAAAGAGAGCTTTGGCTGGAGCTCAGGAAGAAAAGGAAAATCCATGGCCTATGGAAGGAGGGGCAGGTCACTCAAGAAGACTGTAAGGTTCTTGTGAGGCTGTGCAGGAAGAAGATTAGAAAGGCTAAAGCCCAGCTTGAGCTTAGTCTGGCCACCTCCATAAGGGACAAAAAAAAATGTTTCTGTAAATACATCAACACAAAAGGAGGGTTAAGGAGAATCTCCATCCTTTGCTGGATGCAGGGGGAAATGTAGTGACCAAGAATGAGGAAAAAGCTGAGGTACTGACTGCATTCTTTGTCTCAGTTCTTAATGGTAAGACCAGCTCACTGAGTGCTCAGCCTCTTGAACCACAAGGCAGAGATGGGGAGCAGAATCAAGGCCCCATAATGAAAGAGGAAACAGTAAATGAACTGTTGCACCACTTAGATGTGCACACGTCTATGGTGCCAGATGGGATCCATGCAAGGGTTCTGATGAAGCTGGTGGAAGTGCTCACCAAGCCACTTTCCATGATCTACCAACAGTCCTGGCTAACGGGGGAGGTACCAATCAACTGGAGGTTAGCAAATGTGATACCCATCTACAAGAAGGGCTGGAAGGAGGACCCAGGGAACCTCAGGCTTGTCAGTCGGACCTTGGTGCCAGGGAAGGTCATGGAGCAGATCACCTTGAGTGCCATCACTCGGCATGTACAGGACAGTCAGGTAATCAGGCCCAGTCAGCATGGGTTTATGAAGGGCAGGTCCTGTTTGACGAATGTGATCTCCTATGACAAGGTGACCTGCTTAATGGATGAGAGAAGTGCTGTGGATGTTGTTTACCTGACTTTAGTAAGGCCTTTGACACTGTTTCTCACAGCATTCTGCAGAAACTGGCTGCCTATGGCATCGATATGTGTACTCTCCACTGGATAAAAAAACTGGCGGGATGGCTGGGCCCAGAGAGTGGTGGTGAATGGAGTTAAGTTCAGTTGGCGGCCAGTCACAAGTCCTGTCTCCCACGGTTCAGTATTGGGCCTGTCCTCTTTAACATCTTTATCAATGATCTGGATGAGGGGGTTGAGTGCACCCTCAGTAAGCTTGCAGATGACACCAAGTTGGGTGGGTGTGTTGATCTGCTTGAAGGTCAGGAGGCTCTACAGAGGGATCTGGACAGGCTGGATCAATAGAACGAGGCAAATACTATGAAGTTCAACAAGGCCAAGTGCTGCATCCTGCACTTGGGTCATAACAACCCCCCGCAATGCTACAGGCTTGGGGAGGAGTGGCTGGACAGCTGCCCAGCGGAAAAGGACCTGGGGGTGCTGGTTGACAGCCGATTGAATACGAGCCATCAGTGTGTCCAGGTGGCCAAGAAGGCCAATGGTATCCTGGCTTGTATCAGCAATAGTGTGGCCAGCAGGAGGAGGGAAGTGATTGTCCCCCTGTACTCAGCACTGGTGAGGCCACACCTTGAGTACTGTGTCCAGTTTTGGGCCCCTCACTACAAGAAGGACGTTGAGGTACTGGAGCATGTTCAGAGAAGGGCAACAAAGCTGGTGAAGGGTCTGGAGAGCAAGTCTTCTGAGGAGCGGCTGAGGGAACTGGGGTTGTTTAGCCTGGAGAAAAGGAGGCTGAAGGGAGACCTTATTGCTGTCTACAACTACCTGAAAGGAGGTTGTAGTGAGGTGGGGATTGGACTCTTCTCCAATGTGACAAGAGACAGGATGAGAGGAAACGGCCTTAAGTTGCACCAGGGGAGATTTAGGTTCGCTGTTAGGAAAAATTTCTTCACTGAAAGGGTTGTTAAAGCACTAGAACGGTCTGCTAAAACAAGTGGTGGAGTCCCCATCCCTGCAAGTGTTTAGAAGATGTGTAGATAGGGTGCTGAGGGACTTGGTTTAAGGACCCTGGCAGTGCAGGATGAACAATTGGACTCGATCTTAAACTTCTCTTCCAACCAGATGATTCTATGAATCTGTGGTTCTATGATTCTGTGATTCTGTGAGTACAAGGGGACGATCACTGTGCTGGTCCTGCTGGCCACACTATTTCTAATACAAGTCAGGATGTTGTCAGCCTCCTTGGCCACCTGGGCTCACTTGGCTCATATTCAGCTGGCTGTTGATCAACACCCCCAGGTCCTTATCCACCAGGCAGGTTTCCAGCCATTCGTCCCCAAGCCTGTAGTGTTGCATGAGGTTGTTGCGACCCAAGTGCAGGACCTGGCACTTGGCCTTGTTGAACCTCATACAACTGGCTGCAGCCCATCGATCCATCAATGTAACCTCATTTGAAGATTCATCTGAACCTTGTAGACACCACAAGTTTCAACACATTCTGCACTCTCCTGTTCCAAATTGATATCAGTATTTCATCCCAATTGCTATAGAAAATAATTAGACCTTTTTCTTAATAGAAAAGATTTTAAAATTTAGTAGTAGAAACTTACGGGTGTTTGTTTGGTTTTTGGGGTTTTTGTTGGGGACGTTGTTGTTTGTTTGTTTGTTTGTTTGTTTGTTTGTTTTTTGTGAGAAGACCTCTATTTCTATTAAACCTTAATTTGTTTAGCGTTTTACATCTTGAGGACAGTTTAACTGATGAAATTCAGAAGCATCACCCCTGGATACTCCTGTGGCCCAAATGACTACCAAGAAGGAAGCATTCACATGGAGCCTTTTTCCTGACTGAGAACTGAGTAGCTAAGCTGTGCCTCCCACATTTCAGTCACACCTCCTACTTATACAGGCGCTTGGTGCTATGAGTGGGTCTTCCCAACAACACGTGTAGGAACTACTCTATTTTGAATAGGTAGTTCAGGAAGTTTGATCTGGTGTGCCTTCATTTCAATGAAATAATTCTTCTTGCCATAAATAATGGTAATAATACCATTATTAAATATTCATGACAGCCAGGACCTGTAAACATGAGGTATGTGGAAAATGACCAAACAGCCTAAAAGAGTTATCCAATATTGGAGGCTTGTCAGGAGTTTGACAGGGTTTAAGTGAGATTCAGCAAAGCGCTGTAATAAATCTTTCTACTGCCTTAATGTGAAATAAATCCTGCAGTATAGAGCATACCACAAAGAACAACTTGGCTATACTGTTGGCAACACACCAGGGCAAACCTCTGCTCGTTCTGTCACTCATGTATGCATAGCAGCAAAAATCAGATAAAAAGCATTCCCCAAATTTAAGGGTAAAATAATGATTTTTCCAACAGTTCTAAATTTAAGTTGGCGTTATATTAAATCCATGAAGTTAAATTAATTCACAATCCTTTTTGACTCTCATTCAGTTATAAACAGAATATAGATTTTGTTCCCTATCCCCCAAAAAAACATGAAAGTGAACCAAAAAGCCTTCTAATTTCTGTGAAACTGCTTTGAAATATGACTTATAATAGTAGTATTTGACAAAGCATCCTCAGCCTGACAAAACCAACAAACCAAAATAATCTACTATGTTGCTGTCTTGCTTCTACTGAAAAGCTGTCAAAAATCAGTGGAGAAATCTCTAATGAATCTACAAGATATCCTCTTAGCAGTTGAAAACATAGCTTTTTCCATATGTTTTATCCTCTCACATTGCTCTTTTGGCATCACTGCAGAAGAGATCTCAAACTTTCAGGAGATATTTGTTGAACTCTTAGAATATGAAGAATGTGCTTTGAGTTTGCAATGTGAAGTTATAGAAGTTAACAGTTATTCAGGGATTTGATGAAAGAAGATTTTGTTTCAAAAGACATCAAATAACAGTACGATACGATTTCAGTAAACTCTCACTCCTCAAGGAATAAAATTGTGAGTAACTCAGAATTCTCTGATGAAATTTTATTTAATTAAATATGATTAGTTAGAATTTATCAAATTATGATTAAGCAAGATCTCTCTCTAGGTTGTAGAGAAAATTTTCTCTTTTACTGTTTAAAATTGTTTGATTTATTCCAGATGACTTTATCCATCCTTACACAAAATTTTTTAAGTACAGCAGAAAAATTTCAATCCTACTTAGACAAATTCATATATCAGGCATAAGGCCAAAGCAAACTGGCTATTGCATATTCCTAAATTATATTTGTGCACCTGAACGTAATTAAATGCAAATTGTTAGTAAAAAACAAAATACTGATGAAAGAATATCCCTTCAAAGTAGTTTCCCTAGTCACAAAATTTGCAGGTTTTTGCAAGATCTTCATGAAAAATGGCCAAAAGAGTGATCAGGCACTCAGATCCTCTTCATTTCTTCCACTTCAGCTGATCTTGCTTTGTCAATTTAAGAAACTCATTACTGAAAGGAGTTATACATGCAGTAGCAAAAGATAACATAAACTAGCTAACCTTCTCAGTCAGTTAGAATGTCAAGTATATGTTTCTGTAATGCTGTGTATTTTCCAACATCTACCAATTAACCTTAAGGTGACATTCAAGGTATTGGTACATAGGCATAACTGTTAAACATCCCATTTCCTGCAAAACAGCTTTTCAGTCTCTGCATAACCATGTTTCCTATGTTTAGTTACCTGTCCCATGGGTAGTGAGGGTAGTAATCACATGCTGTTCATACTGCTGGGGTTTTATTTCTAGAAATGTTCCTTCCTGGATAACTGATAAATATGATGACTTTGAGAACATGATGCAAGCTGTGAGCCTTGTTCAAATTTTCTACTTTACATCCCTTGCCATTTAGATTCCCAACAATTTCTTTTTTCAATTCTTTGATCCTTCCAGGGAGTTAGTTCACCTGCTGCAAGAGATCACACCGTAAAGTACTCCCTATAATAGAGAAAATGCCCCTTGTAATTTTCTTCGTGTTTAAATCCTACAAGGACCCCAGATCAGGGAATGGAAGTTTTACAGATGTGCATATTAGTAATTACAATTAAAACTCATTAGGATATGTTCTGCTTTGTAAGTTCAGGAGGAAAATTCTCTGTGCATGCTAAGCAAGGAGAAAGACCATTGAGTCAGTCACGATACAGGTAGTGGGGAAAAAAATTGAAGTTTCTTTCACTGAAACATGAATATTTGATACGATCTAAAGCAGTTACTACCGGTCTTTGAGAGAATGCTTATTATTAGTAAGCCCATCCCAACCACTCATACAAGTGTGTGTGATACCTTGTGATAGCTTAAGTGGGAGAGAATTGAGAGATGAGAGCATTCTGTGTCTTCCAAATTTGAGCTTCTTATTATCTATAATAAATTTGGTGATATTAATTTTCGCTTCTTTAATTTACCTTGTATAAGAATGAACAAAAATCTCAGCACATGTACATTTTGTCTTCAATGTCATCTTCAGTGAATGTAATTCAGTTCATGTGAATTGTTTCTATTCAGTTTATCATGCATTGGTTTACTTGATCGCTTTATTCTAAAACCTGTTCTACTGGTTTTCAGTCTATGACATTTTAGAATCACGTCCCAAAGGAAAAAAAAAAGAAAAATTCCTTGTAGTGAGCACCAGTAGAAAAAAAGAATTTGTCTAGTTTTTCTGCTGTGATCTTACCCTCTTTGAGTGCTCGTACACACTCAGATCATCTATAGCACTGAATACTTTTCAGCTGATAGAACTCTTCTAATGAGTCTAGTGGGAAAAAAAAATATATTCGTTTCTAAGTTTAATGCATACCTGTAATTCCTCACACTCTCTTTTTGTCGTATGTTGTCATGGTTTTGCATTTAACTTCCCAGATATCATATTCTTTCTGTTCTTCTAGTCCAAACACAAATTACAATTTCTTAAGCATATCCTTTATTGCTAATGGCTTCCTTTACTTTTTTTGGTCTGCTTATAATCTTACTGATGAATGGTTGTTTTTCTGAGCAGTGTACTCTTTTTGAGGCACGCAAAGTTGTTAGAATTTATGTAAACTTTGACCACCGACAGCAAGCCAAGAATAAGTCATACCACAGACCCTGTGTTGATGCACCACATCACTAGCTAATGTAGACACATCCACTGTTTCCTCTGAATCTTCTTGTTGTGTTTTGAATGTTATCCATGATAACAGCAAGCATTTTATCTTTTAAGCTTTTCGCTTTCATTTATTTTTAACAAACATCTTTGCTTTCTCTTTTAGAAATTAAGTATTACTCTCTGGATTTTATTTTTTTAATGTGTTTCCTTCACAGGTGCAGATAATGAAAATTTTATTATGACTTATAAAATGGTTTTTATAGCCATTATGCCTTAAGTCATGCTCTGTTCACCTATACCATTTAACATAAAATAGCTAAATAAGGTAATATATATCTATATATTAATATAGATATATAAAATAAGCATAAAAATAATTGGAAAAAATAATTTACCTAGCAATGGAATATATCAAAGACTCAGGATTCTACATTAAAAATTAAGTATAAAGTCTGCTAAGATGATAAAACACCCTCAAAGAAAAGCATTTTTAATAAAAGCAGTTACACATTCATCCACTACAGGCAAAATCCTAAATCCATCATAAATATAGCTGCTATTATTATAGGATAGAACACTGAAAAGCAGATGGACCTTATTTGGAATAATGTAGCTGGGCTGAAGGTATTTTTCCACCTCTCTTCCTGCATTAATAATGACAGGTGCTGCTGAAGATAATTTTAACCAGATTATGATGGGCTGTAGTTCAGATTCAAATAATTTTTTTGCCACTTCTCATGCTTGGCATATGACTGAACATACTTTTAAATGCAGTTCTTCAAAAACAGCATTTGAAGAGTTGTGTGCATGAGAGCTGAGGAGGTGCTTGCCTTTTCTGGCAAGAATTTTTTGAAAAACTTAAAAAGCATGTTTCAAAAAAAAAGGTTCCTCTGACTTTCATGTGAAGATATCTATTTTGATATGAAAATGATTGTAAATGGAATTTCCAGATAGCAGATTCTCTCCTTCTAAAAAAGGATCACAAAATAGATGATGAACAAAAAAATATCCTGTGCTTACTTTAGACCTTACAAGCTAATGAGGTACTTTATTAATTGCAAGGTAAAGTTTCTTCTTTTTAAGAATGAAATAAGTATATAAATTTATCTGGTACTTGGTTTACCTCACAGCTCAGTGAGTTAGTTACCTTCAAAGCTAGCTCAGTCTTTGAAGAGAATTTCATTTTCCTAACTCACATTCTTTGAGTTTCACCTTCTGTGCTATGAGTAATTATGCATATGAATGTATGCAGATATATGCAAATGACCGCATATGTTTAAACATATGTAGTGGGAAAGTAAAGTAAAATAATGCGTAGACTATAGTTCATAACTTAAGTTGGGGAAGAAATTAATTGTGAAAGTGTTAATACCCGTAACAGCCCTATTGAACTGAATGAAGATACATATTAATGAAATATTAAATAGAGAACTTGTGCTTTCTGTAATTTGTTTGTCATGAGAAGTTTCATTTTATGAAAAGCAAAGTCTGTTTTTAAACCGATGAAACTGAAGATACAAGCAAAAGAAAAAAAATGCATTTAGTCCAGCCACAAATTTATTTTGAATGACATCTGAATTTCCAGGCTCTGATAGCTGAAAAAATGGTAGCTACAGATATTCAATCATTTCAAAAGACTTCATATGCTTGGGAAAAACAGTATAAAGAACAGTGGTAATTGTGCATGTACCCACTCATAGTGTCTGAATAATTACAAGTTCTGTGAGTTTATTCTGCCTGTTAAAAATTGATGCTCTTTTTTCTGCCATATGAAGTCCCTCTGCAAAAGTTTGTATAATTGCAAATACATTAAAATAGTAATATGGTGCTGCCTGAGTATGTGTTTGAATTCTTTTTTGTTATCAAGGAACTATTTCTGTCTTGAGGGAGAGCTGGTGGCAGATTCTCAGGTGCCCAAGGCTGAAGCTAAGGTCATGGACTCCTCCTTTCTTCTGTTTATACATCAAATTACTTGCTTTGCTAACTGTTTTGCCCAGCTGAATCTTCACTCATTCTTGCAGTAGGCTTACAGTCTGTTTAAAAATGCAGTTTAAGCAAGAACAGGTCACATGAGTAGTGAGTTCTCTTCACGAGGGCTAGGTTTATATACAGCCATGACTTCAGAAAATCCTTAGAGGAGTCATAGTAATGCTTGCCCTTGTCAATGTGAGCTCACTGAGACCACCAGAAAATTATTAAAAAATCAAAGATATTTCTCCCAAAGCAATCCCTTGCCATAAAGAGGATCTGCATAAGGCTCAGTTTTCCTTTAAAACAC
Source organism: Bucorvus abyssinicus (assembly GCA_009769605.1). Classification (NCBI taxonomy): domain Eukaryota; kingdom Metazoa; phylum Chordata; class Aves; order Bucerotiformes; family Bucorvidae; genus Bucorvus; species Bucorvus abyssinicus. The sequence continues at coordinate 57,314,606 of CM020024.1, read as the reverse complement.
CTTGATGCATTTGAGGATTGTTCCAGCCCAGTATTTTAACACATTCTTGCTATGAAGTTTTTGGTAGATCCTTGTAACGTGCCATTAAGTCTCACTCACAGGAGTGAGACGTGCAGTTGCTCTGCACAGTAACCCTTTTTGGACATGAGCTTTGTTAGTTACTGACCAAAGTAGCAAGATAGTTAGCAATATTATCACATATCTACTGCTAAATTTGATAAACTTGCCAGGCTACATGTTAGCTTAAAAATTCAGCCTTGAATCTATAATACTGTCATCTTGGTTCAGCCAAAAGTAATAAATCTGACTAATTTAACTAAACCAGTAAATGAAGTTGTGCAGCTACTTTTATTGCAGTTTAAATGAGGCATTTTTCAATTTAGCATAAACTGGAATCCATTTAAGCTAAACTGAAATAAACTGCTTTTAAAGAGAGTTATACATCACAATGGAGTTTAACTAATTCACTTTATAAAAAAGCTTAAGTTAATAAACCACAAATCTCATGTGAACAGAACTTTATTCTTCCGGTGCAAAACTGACGAAAGACTGTTAAAGTTTCCTTGCCTTAACAGAAAAGTGTAAAAGGAGTCATATTTGACACATGGTAATCAGATCGCATCTGTACTTTGCTGAAATATTCTCAGATAGAAAGTAAAGGTATGAAATAAAAAATTGGCTTGATTAGAATACGTTAGAGAGAGATAAGAACAAAAGGAACAAAATATCTTCATTCAGGTTCTGAATTCTTTGCTGCAATGAAGATAGTGGAGCTGGATGATTTATTTATATTATCTATCTACCTTCTTCTAATATTCAACTAAAATGTCATTTCTTTCATGCACAAACCTGAATACAGGTCAACAAAGTTTTTAAGAAAAGCATTTAAGATAAACAGTTATTAATCTTCAATTATGTGCTTTGGTTCTATCAAATTCCTGAGTAAAGAGAAACTTAAGTACATACTTCTGAACTTCTTTCAGCTGGGACTCTGCACCATTAGTAGCTCTATGTAAGTATAGGTTCTCCTGTGTTATAGTGGAGTATGACTGAAAAGAGAAATTGCTTTTGACTTCAGAATAACAGAGCACCTTGGAAATAACTTTATTATAGCAGCCTGAGGCCTTTCTCTGGACAAGAGGGGTTTAGAGTAGTATAGCTCTGCTGCAAAACAAAGAAGTGTTTTCTGCTTTGTATAGATACCATAGATCACACCTATAGGGAAATTATACTGAAGATCACTTTCATCAGGCTTTTACACTTTTCCTAGAGCTGACCACACTGGACTCTTCCCAAGCAAAAAGGCAGCCACATTCATGCTAGGCTGCTCAACAGCACTCCCACACATGCCTAATGTAGCGAGGTGGATGTGCTCGCTGTGACACTGGAAAAAGAAAATGGAACAAAAGGCTCTTCACAAAAAATCACAAACACTTAATGTCTGGACCCACTAAATGGTTCAGATACCATTTATTTATGACTTAGATTGATCTTGAAACATTCACTTGAGCAGCCCTGCACTTGATATTGCCTTGATGAGCAATCCAGAGCTTCTGGAGACAAAGTGCACTGTTTCCACAAGCAAAGTCTGGAGGAGAAAGTGATGGACACTTTCTTACCAAGACAAGAATCTTCCCTTTAAGAAAGGAGCCTGCCGTTGCAGAGGCATGGAGCTGGAGATTGCAATGGGGCAATTAAATGGAGGACTGTGGCTGTCCATTATAATTGCCCTATACGACTGTAACAGACAATAGGGGGGGAAAAGTCTGAGGCCATAGGTAAGATCACAAAGAAATTTTGATTGATTAGTTGTGAGGAAAAGGAAAAAAGGTCAAGATCCATCTTAAGTAGGTACTGTGTTTCCATAGCAGAAGGCTGACATGGAACATCTTAAGTCCTTTTAAACAGTTTCATTCAGGATAAAGTATTGCCAGAATTCAGTTATTTAAAAATAAATAAGCATCAGCTTGAATGCAGATAAAGGCATCTATCTCAATTAGGAAGGATTTTTTTTTTTCCAATTCTGAAAGCAGGCATTATCCTCCTTCAATAGAAAAACACAGCTGTGCAGTACCGAGATACTAATGGATGCTGCATTCAGCACATTGTAGGGAAAGACATTCTTATTTTGGATACAATTCAAACTTCTAGCAATGTCTTCCAGCTTCTGAGGCCGTTTACATCACTTCATTACAATGCACACACATTGTTCATACCTTGTTATATGCCAATTGACTGAATAACTATTTGCATGTTATTGCTCCACGGCTTATTGAGAGGCATTTCATTTCAGAATTTTAAATATTTAGGGACCAGGTGTTTAACTGCCAAATACAAATTATCAAGTCTGTTTCTTATGAGGAAAAAATCCAACCAATCCAGTAAGTCATTCTCAGTACCTAACCAGTGAAGTGTGTAAAAATATGTAGTGAACTAAATTCTATTCTCATTTAAAACAGCATAAATGTGCAATTATTCCTCTGAAGCAAAAAATACACCACCAGATATATTTGATTTTGATTAAAATTAGAATGTGGACTCTAGTGTATCAGTATGTTAGTGATATTTTATGTTGAAACACAAATACAATGGATGGAACCACTAGTCATTGGTGGAATAAAGAAAACAAAACATAAAAAAAAAAAAAATTGAAGCTTTTTGTCCATTGTTGTTTCCATCCTTTCTCTATTTATTTACATTTCATATTTGTTCTGTTTTGTTTTCAGTGATTTTTGTTGTTTTGTTTTGTTTTTAATTGATGGCTGACTTTCAGACTCTTTTAACATGTACCTAAATGAAAAAACCCTGGTTTTAGAAGTCATAAAGCGTCTTCTGCTTTCCTTGATTCAGCAGCTTTCATTATTTGACCATGGAGTGACTATTATGATGAATGTAATTGGATGATAAAAAAGACAGCTGCAGCCCTGGGTTATGTCCGGTAAGGTATTTCCACTAGAAACAGGGAAGTATTGAAGCTATTTTAGAAGTTATGGCTGAATCTTCATACAAAATACAGAGTATAGTCCCAGTGTTTGCATCCAAGGACCAAGTATTCAAATGCAACAGATGCAAACAGAAGCTATTGGGATGATCAGAGATTTGGAGAACTCGCAAGAACTGATTGGAAGAGTTCACCTTATTCAGCTGGATAAAGAAAAATATATAAGAAAGTGGGCAAGAGGTTCCTGGCTCTGTGAATTGGTGTATTAGAGACTTCCTGAGATGTAGAAAGCAGTTCCGTACTACCACCCATCCTTGTCACTTTATGAGTACTGTGAAGAGTATCATAACCTTATGTCTGAGAAAAGTGGCCTGAAGTGTGTACACAGTATTTGAGGTTTCTTTGCATTATGTATTTGTACAGTGGCATAATTGTTTTCCATTTTGTCCTACTTTGTTTAGTTTCCTACTTTGTTTATTAGAAAATAATTCAAACTTTCTATTTGTCTTTTTATTGTTATTGATATTTTCAGATCTGTAATCATTCCAAACTCTCGTGCCTGACTGGCAACATCTATTTCAGAATCCATCAATGAATTTATAGAATTAGAGATTATTTTTTTCCTTGTGTGCTTTACTTTGCAGCAGTTGGCACTGAATTTCATCCACATATTATTTATCTAGAGAGTTAGCTGATTCTGCTCCTGGCATAGCAACCTACATCTGTATTACAAGACCTAAAAGGATTCAGGCAGGGACTGAATCACAGGCTCAAATCCATATTCTTGTATTGTTGCCTAGACAATTGACAAGCACCGTTCGGAAAAGAGGACTGTCAAGGGGCTTTTTAAATGCAGCTATAGGATAGGAAATAGATAGTAATCGAGTTTAGCAATGTGCATAGCAAAAGCTACACACGTTCTTTCAGCTGTCCTCTGGGCCAGAGCAGGCTCTGATCTTTTTTATTTACTACTATATACACTGGCATAGCAAACAGGACTGAAAGAGACCCAGAAAATCAAGATGAATTTTATACATGAGACTCCTGACAGATACTTGTGCAGCCTAGGCTTCAATGTTCAGTGTTTTTACAGTCATTTGAACGAAGTTTCCAGATCATGACCGCATAACTTAGCTTTACAATTAGAAGAGGTTTTATGATATGGTAGCAAATCTTCTGCTTCTACTTAAACCTGCTGCTTTTATCGTATTCTCATATAGAAGTAATAGATCAGCTGCTCAGCAGCAATTGTTACTGTGTCCTGCCTCAGATTTGCCTTTATGTTGCCAAAAATTTTGAACAGTTTCCTCATGACTGCAGCTCTTAATCTCTGCTCTGCTCTGGGCATCTCTGTCAGCCCGCAACTTTTGGGGGGACTGATGCCCAAAACAACTGTTTGAAATGCTCCCGTTGAGTCATTGTCAGTGCTGGGATGAGAAAAAGATTGATTTGCGTTACAGAATGTAATGCTCTTTTGCTTCCTAATATGGTATTTGCTACTTCTACACCTGTGTGAGAAGAAACTTCTTTCTCTTGGCCTCATGGTTCTGAAACCTCCAGCAAAAGCAGCGTCTGTTTTCTTTGCTTCCTTTAAATTGCCCAGCCATTTTAAGGAGAAGCATCCTGCTAAATTCCGGGTGTCAAAACTGTTAGATATAATTAACATATAAATCAATGCCCCCCCTACTTCTATCTAGCTGTCCTTCTGGAGTTAGCTATGACTGTTGACATTAGTTGTTCCAGTCAGTGTCCTGCTGATTCTCAATTATCACACCATTTCCAGTTCACCTGCAAGTTTCCTGTACCTATGATCTCACTGTACAGATATCCATCACTGAATTGCTGATTTTCTAAGCCTGTGAAGAATGATGTAATCTCACCACCACCGCAACCACAACCATGACTTTAGCCTTCTGACCAACTGCCAGTGTTTACACTTACCTGTAGGCTTTTGTCACTGGCCACCACTACTGTTTTTTATTAAAAGCTGCAAGGTGGTGAGATTTTCTCAAGCTGAAGATACTCTTCCTCTTCTTCATGACATGACCTTTCTCCCTCCTTACCAGTTCATTGAACTGTATCCGAGCATCAGAGCAGCCAGAGTGTTCTTTTCGACATCATTGCACAATTAGGTGTTAATATTTCCCTTGCCCCTCACTGTGCATGTCTTCTCTTCTTATTCTTTCCTGGCAAGAATAGATCAAAATCTTAGAAAATGCAGCCTGTGATGTGCATTAAATCATCTGATATTCATGTCCCCATTTGTTAATCTTGTTATAGCCATTTGTGAAAGATAATATTAAGAGAAGAAATGTAACTTATAGGAAGTCAAGTAAATGCATAGTGCTGACAAGAAGGCCACCCAGCCCTTCCTCATATGAGAGAGATTGTACCAGGGATACTGAGGAAATTGCTGTCCTTTCCCTAACCTGAAACTATTTTTCTTCAGGGATATTCCATTACAAAGGCCGTTCAGAAGATGTGTAAAGACAACATAATTTTACCCACTGTATTTACTATGTTTGCAGTATAGCTGATTCCTAACAATCATCTCCAAGATTTCTGGGTGCCAAGACTATAATTTATTTTAAGCAGTCTGGGCTATCTTAATCAGATGCCTGTATTTCATTACATTACATTGTATAGACTTTAAAAGACAATGATTGATGAAGGGAGTTTCTTAATCAGAGGTTATAATTAAAACTTCAGTTTTCAATACTTACTCTAGATTATGGACTCATTTCTTAACCATTTTAACTTAAAGCACAGCAGTCATAAATGTTTCATCAGAGAAGTTTAGAAAGTCTTCAAACTAGCACAGTATTCTGTTAGGTCATATAATAGCTAGAAGTTTGAAGGATCTCTGGTTGAAGTGTTGAGGGCTGTTTTCTGTGCCTTTTGCATCACAACAACTTACTTTGGGCCCGTTTTTTCAGCTAAACAGAAAGCATGTTTTAGCCTGTAAGACTTCTAGACATTTTCTTTCCTTTAGTCTGAATCATTGAGGTAAAGAGGAGAGTGTGTGCATATAGGAGGAGTGAGTTCTTTGTAAAATGAGCATGCGCTCTATGAATTGTTAGCCTAACAACTACGACCATTCATGTTGTTCTACATCTTCCAAACGTGAGTAGATATTTTGTTATTATGAAAATAATTTTTCTACAATGTTTTAATCTTTCTTTATGTGATGTTCCACTTCTTGAAAAAATATGTAAGTTTAAGTCTTCATTTGCTGACGAGCAGTGATCTGGTTTGATATACAGGCTCTAGAAAAAAACATTTCTTTAAGGTAAGAATGGAAGTTTTTATTATCAGTGTTGCATTTAGAACTTTAACTGTTCTATGTTTTCACATACCTGCAGTGCCAAACCAGAGGTTTTGAACACTTTTGTTTGTTTGTTTTAAATTTTAAACGAAACTTTAGGGCTAATATCTTATGTTTTGTTTAACAGCAAACCAAATCTAAACCAGTCAAGCTATAAGCAATTGAAAATAGATTTTAAGATGAGCTTGATAATAAAGGATCCATAAAAAAGGCTATAAAGCCATTGAGCACTAAGCTGCTATAAGATAATATATATTGAGTATTATTATTTTCAGCATTTTTCCTGAGTTTCCTATAGAAAACAATTGCTTTTATTAATTTCACTTGTCTAATTTTCTTTATTTTTCAAATGCACAGTAATGCAATCTAAATATAGGTGTTGCTGAATTCATCTTCATGCCTCCTGTTTTTCATGCATTTAGAATTTCGACGTGTATATTTTCACACACATCATACACAGATAGAGCAGCTATGCCTCACTGGCTGAAGGCAGTTTATCTGAATTTCCAGAAAGTTTTCTGCCTCCTCTATGACAAATCATTCAGAATGGTCTTTGTTATAAATCTGCCCTTCATGAAAAGGTTAAAGTTCTGCACATACTTTGACTGAAACTTACATCTGATGTTTTAAAACTAGAGGTGTCCTTCCTTTAAACTAAAACTATTAGGATGTAGTATTGAAAATACCAGGCTGTCAAAAATGATTCTTTCCCTGCTAAGCCTTTAATTGATCTTGATTAAAATGATAACTGTTTCTGAAGCTTGATATATCTTATGTACTGTAAAGGATTCCATGAAACCATCTCCAAGAAGAGTTAAGGTAAATGGTCTCAGAATGATGTTTTATGGCAACAGATACTGTTCTTACATGTTGTACTTACTAGAGTCCTGCTTTGAGATGTTTTAAGTTTTGAATGCCAGCACCCACTCAAGTGCACAGAATATTATAGTATCGATTTGAAAACAAGAAATAGATGTTCACATTAGCTGTTTTTCTACTTCTCTCTCTACAAGGCTTACAAATATGTCAGCAGGTATGCTGGGCCTCACTTTAGCTTCTGGTAATTCATTTGTCTTGGTGTACTATTATTTATGTCTACTTGATTGACAAAATAAAGAGGATGACTAAGTTAGGTTATGGTTTATTTTTATTTTATTAACTCCAACCTTGGTCTCTCATTGCCTACATTTCATGTAGGAGTACTCTTAGCAGTTATGAAAGAACAATAAAAATTATTGAGGGTCTGGAAGGAACTGATTTATGAGGAAAAGGAGTAGAGCTAAATATGGAGTGCCTATCTAAATAATGATTCATGAATGATGTGCTAAATATCTGTAAGTTTTTTAAGAGGTTAGATGAGAAGAATGAGGTAGTGTTATTCAGAGAAGTAACCACGAGTAACTGAATGGAAGTAAGTAAAGGAAAGATTTAGGCATATTTCTCTTTATAGCCATATTTTTCTTCCAGTAAAACTGCATGCAATAAGAATCAATCTCCCAGGGGTGCTGAAAGCAGTGCTGCAACTTAACTGGATCAAACACATCACCAAGATGCTTTAAAAAGAAACCACTCTTCTTTGATTCAGTAATAGCTGTAAGAGTATATGTATCTCAAAGTGATTCTCAACCATTATTTAACACCTTATGACACCTTTTGTGTCAGGTGAGGAAAGAGTGCAGTGAGCAAAATCAGTCTAGATGTGGGTGTTCACAAAGTTTTACATGAATCACTCATCACTTTCATTTAAATGCATTACTTTGAATCACAAAATTGAAAAGAAACAAATGCTTTTCCTAACAGCCTAGTTACAGTGTTCCCAGTTCTGTCCTCTATTTATAGATCATGGAATAGAACCACAGAACCATAGAATGCTTTGGTTTGGAAGGGACCTTCAGAGATCATCTAGTCCAACACCCCTGCAGTGAGCAGGGACATCTTCAACGAGATCAGGTTGCTCAGACACCCGTCCAACCTGACCTGACATTAAATCCAAGTTAAGAACCTACACAGGAGATCCAACTTTTAGAAACAAAATGGCAAGACAGGTGTCACCAGATCCCGATGGATGAAATCGACAAGATAGCAGCTATGTCTCCACTGTCACTGTTTGAAAGAACTGAAAGGCAACAGGCTTTATCTCCTCCAACAAGGTAAACAAAAGAATCTAAAGTGTTTGAGCTGGGAGTGAATGGAGGGCTTAACACGCCACTTACGGCCAGGAGCAAAGAAGCAGCAGGCTTGAATAGGGGGGGAATGAAAATTAATTTAATTCAAAACGATGAAACCAACAAATGATTACTTAAATTCAGGTAGGGGAGAAAGAAATAGAGAACAGTGATCTCCAATACATAAATACATATACCTTCCCTCTACTCCACCCTCTCACTTACAATGAGACCTCACATGCGGTCTGTGCCGGAGGTGGTGTGGGGAAACAGGAGCAGAAAAGATGCAGTCCTTTTAACCTCTTGCATTAAGTTCCAAGTTGATTTATTTTGGGACAAACTTCCTCTTCATGTGTAGCTTCTCTCGCACTGGCAGGTAGACAGCTTGGCACGGCCGTTTTCCATTCCATGTGGGGATGGGGTGTGCATCCCTCGGGCTGATGACTCCAGTGCCCTGCTTGGCCCAACTGCAAAACTTAAAGTCACAAGGTTTCCAGGGGACGTTTTGGATCTCTGCATTCCAGCGGGGCCTTCATTCTCAGTACTTTGACCCTTTTGTCTCCTCACTCGCCAGCAGTTACTACAGTGCAGGGTTGGGGCGGGGGGGTGGGACTCCAAGGTTCCTGCCTCCCAGTGCCTCCTCTTTCCAGCCCTGCCAGTAATCAACAAAGTTAAAGGTCTACTTACATGGAAGATCTTTACTGTCCCTGTGTCATGAAGAAAAGTTCTTGTTGCCAAGCTGACTGCTTCAGGAGTTCTCTCTCTCTGAACTGTGTTTGGCTCTTTTTATAGTGTTATTCAAAGAGGCGTTGATTGACATGGCTTGGCTCCTGGGGCAGGTACGAAACTGAAGCCGGGGCTGCATTTTGTATCACCAGTTACAAGGGTCAGTACCCCTTCCCCCATGCTACCTCCTTTCATACCCAAACAAGGTGGGGGGAACAGCCCCCTCCTTGCTCTGGAGCCAAAATCCTAAACCACAGCACTCCACCAACCAATAAAAAGGCAACACAGGCTTTATGAGGCATTGTGGGTTTCTGGAGGATGCATATCCCAGACCACAGTCAGATTGTAAGCCCTCTCTATCCAGTGACCCAGAAGAAAACCAATTTTACGTGGGGCCCTGAGCCACAATAAGCCTTTGAACAAATCAAGAAAGAGATAGTTCATACAGTAGCCCTTGGGCCAGTCTGGGCAGGACAAGGTGTTAAAGACGTGCTCTCCACTGCAGCTGGGGAGAATGGCCCTACCTGGAGCCTGTGGCAGAAAGCACCCGGGGAGACCCGCGGCCAACCCTTGGGGTTTGGGAGTCGGGGATACAAAGGATTCGAGGCTCACTACACTCCAACTGAAGAAGAGGTTCTGGCAGCATATGAAGGAGCTCGAGCTGCCTTGGAAGTGGTCAGTACTGAAGCACAGCTCCTCTCAGCACCCCAGCTGCCGGTGCTGGGCTGGATGTTCAAAGGCACATCATGCAACTGATGCCACGTGGAGTAAGTGGATTACACTGATAACACAATGGGCTCAAGTAGGGAGTCCTGGCCACCCAAGGATCTTGGAAGTGATCACAAACTGGCCAGAGGGTAAAGATTTTGGAACATTGCTGGAAGAGGAGGTGACACATGCTGAAGAGGCCCCACCACATAACAAACTACCAGATAATGAGAAGTGATATGCCATGGTCTCTGATGGGTCCAGTCGCATTGTGGGGAAACATTGACGGTGGAAGGCTGTTGTGTGGCATCCTATACGATGAGTTAGCAAAGCTGCTGAAGGTGAATAGAGTCCGTATGCAGATGTGAAAGCCATCCAACTGTCTTTAGATACTGCTGAGCCATAAAGGTGGCCAGTGCTCTACCTCTATGTTGACTCATGGATGGTGACAAATGCCCTGGGGTGGGTGGGGTGGGGGTGTTACAGCAATGGAAGCAGAGGGAAGCAGAGCAACTGGCCACGCCGAGGTAAATCCATCTGGGCTGATGAATTATGGCAAGATATTGCTGCTCAGTTAGAGAACCTGGTTGTGAAAGTAAGTCACGTGGATTCCCATGTGTCCAAGAGCTGAGCCACTGAGGAACATCAAAACAACCAGGAGGTGCAGCGGGCTGCTAAGTTTAAGGTGTCTCAAGCAGATCTGGATTGACAGCATAAGGGAGAATTATTTTTGGCTCAGTGGGCCCATGATACATTAGGCCATAAAGGCCATGCAAGAAACAGATGGGCTCATGGTGGAGGGTTGACCATGGACAGTATCACACAGGTCATCCATGAATGCTAAACGTGCTGCAATTGGACAAGCCAAACGGTTAAAAACCTGTGTAATATGGAGGGCATTGGTTGAAATATAGGTATGGGGAGGCCTGGCAAATTGACTGCATCACACTTCCATGAACACGCCAGGGTAAATGCCATGTGCTTACTATGGTGGAAGCCACTACTGGATGGCTGTAACCATATGTTGTGCCCCACGCCACTGCCCTTAACACCATTCTGGGTCTTGAAAAGCAGAACTTGTGGTGATATGGCACCCCAGAAAGAACTGAGTGAGACAACGGGACTCATTTCCCAAACAGCCTTATAGACTCCTGGGCCAAAAAGCATGGCATTGAGTGGGTTTATCACATCCCCTATCATGCAACCAGCCTCTTGGAAAATCAAATGGTACAATGGACTGTTAAAAACTACAATGAGAGCAATGAGGGGTGGGATCTTCAAATAGTGGGATACACATTCAGCAAAATCTACCTGGTTAGTTAATACTAGAGAATCTGCCAGTTGAGCTGGCCCTGACCAATGAAAACTTCTATTGACTGTAGAAGGGGATAAAGTTCCCATAGTGCACTTGAAGAATATATTAGTGAAAGCAGTCTGAGTTAGCCCTGCTTCAGGCAAAGGCAAACCCATTTTTGGGGTTGCTTTTGCTCAAGGTCTTGGGTGCACTTGGCAGGTGATGCGAGAGAATGGGGAAGTCCCATGTGTACCTCAAGGGGATTTAATTTTGGGTGAGAACAGCTGGTGCATTAAACTGTGTAATAGTAATCACTAAATAACTCTGCTACTGTATGTGCTCACTACCACAGCTGTAGTGTGTCTTATCAATGGTATTATGGAAAGTATCACTCAAATCAATGAGGGATGGACTTTGAAACCGAGCAAGGGGCAGCAGTGATGGAACTCCAACTAGCACCCAACAAATTCCTCAAGATCCGCACCTTCAACCCACACAGCATGAGCATGGGCCATGCCAAATACACCATTCTTGAGGTCTGGATGTGGCATGCAATAATCCAACACAATCTCTCCTGCTCTGAAACTGTTATGACAGATGGAGCCCAAAAGTCATGGATTAAATGAACTCCATGGACACATTAGAGGGATGGCCCATAGTTTAACGGAATTATATCTGTGTGTGTATATGTATATATAGGACAGGTAAAGCAGTGGATCTGGGCGTAGCGTAGATGGTATAGAGTAAGGGGTGGATAATGTCCTGGGTTCAGCTAGAATTGGGTTAATTTCCACAGCCAGGATAGCCAGTATAGCCAGACTGAACCGTCCAACAGGATATTTGAAACGATACTGACGTCATGCCCACTTTATACATATAACAGGGAACTAGCCAGAGAGGGCGTGCAGTTTTCAAACAGCAGCTCGGTGTGGCACGGCTTGGCTCGTCATGGTGTGGCACAGCAGAAGTGGTAAACAGTGCATTGAATATTACTTTCTTTATTGTTGTTACTACTATTGTTTCCTCTCTATCTCTGTGTTCTTTCAGTAAACTCTCCTTATCTTAACGCACGTGACTTTACTTTTACCTTTTTTTCCCTCTCCTGTTCCTCCCACTCCAGAGGTAGAAAGGAGCGAGCAAGCAGCTGTGTGGTGTTTAGTTGCCAGCTGGGTTCAAAGCACAACAGTTGTTCATTAGACCTATCACTACATAACAACTATAGTAACAACAAATGGTTAATCAGACATGACATTTGGTCTAACAATCCATACCATCATCCATACAGTTAAACGTTCTCACTACTAAAATACCCTGTGCAGAACTCTGTGTCCATGTTACTAAAGACGCAGTTTGTAAACCCAGGGGTTGCAAAACAAGCTTGGTGCTAATTTAGCTCTGCCATCAGTCACAAGTGCAGCTCAGTAGGAGATATTTTCAGAGCAAAACTTTTGATGCAGAGGACCTGACTTGCACACTATGGAAGGTTCAGGGTCAGATCCCATTGATTTAATGCCTGCAGCAGTGGTAAGTCATTGGGAGTTTCCTAGAGTATATCTGGATTATTTTGCCCAGAAAAGCTCCCTTGCAGGACTTCTGGTACTGGTCTGCAGTGTGAACTGAGGCACAGCAAGTGAGATCTGCAGTCCTGTCCCAAACTGAGCCACTAAATTAGTCTTGCCTTTGTGATGTGTAAAACCTGGAAAACTGGGGGATTTAAAATCAAAGTCTGAAAGGATTCTTGGATCTTCAGTCAACCACGTGAAACCATGAGGGCTTACAAGTGCCCTGGGGTGTCTGGTAACTCCTGCAGGCCAGATTGCTCTGAGGTGGTCCTGTGAGAGAAGCGCTCATCTCTAGAGCAGCAGCTGCACACTAGGCAGCACAACCAAGACTGGATCAGCATCCACATTAGGGAAACTCTACCATTTCCTTGGCAGGGCCTTTAGTTCAATATTCAGGTACCAGAATTTAGTCACCTTTTATACATCGGTGTCTTGAGTGCCATGCCATCAGTGTTGTCAATGGATACACAATGTTGTGGAGCACACAATGGAGTTGGAGCAAGTCCTTTCGTCTGAAAGTAGATAACATATCCTCTGGTCATCTGAGTCACTCCTTAGGCTGCACTGACTGTATCTCCACTTTCCTGCAGCAGAGCATTACTGAGCCAAATAATGGGAATGTCAATACTTACCACACAAGCAGATACCGATGAGAGACACAAAGTTAGGTGTCTTAATCTTGTGCTGGATTTGGTTTTTGATATCAGAACTTGGCCATGCCGAAGTTCCCAAAGAGGTATATAAGCATCAGCAGAAAATTCTTGTTCAAATAATTCACATTAGGATTATTTAGATCAATATGAACATTTATAAATTTTGAGCCTTTATGAAGAAGTAGATTTTGAAAGGGTAAATAACTTCAGTAACAGAATGTCAGTGTCTCAAAATAGACTCAAAAAAGCTGGTTTCCCTTCACAGTTAAACTAGATTACTTAATGCTGTGTGTTATTTGCAGATGGCGAGTTCTTAATTTACAACACAAATTTGTTTTTGGCTTTGGAATAAATGTACTTATAGAGCAAATTTAGGATTTTCAGTTCTACAGTGTTTCAGTGAGACAGTAATCTTTAGAAATCATTGATTCGTAGGAAAATCTTGTAGCAAATGAAAAATTCTCTTTCTGGCTGCCATTATTCATTCCTCTCTTGCAGAAGAGCAGTAACTCCCCATGTGCTGAGAGACAGACTGTGCCTCACAGCTGGGGGACTGGGGTCATCTCACTATACTTAATTCTGTTAGCTTTATGGCTCTTCTTTCACTCCATCCACATACTTTTCCTTCTTCTACATCACTCATCCTGTACAGTGGAGGACAAGATCTCCCTGCTTTAGAGAAGCAAGAGTCCCTCTGTAAGATGCAAAGAAAAATTTCAGCACTATAGATGGGAAAGGGGGGAAAGCTGAGAGATGGTAAGCAGGGACATTTGTGTTTTAGGAAAGCTTAACTGTGGGAGAATCAAACTTCAACATGGTATTATAGGCTAACTGCAGAACCAGGGTGTTTCTTAAAATATAGCTGATACAGAAGTGTAGCATTTGAAAAGAAAATCTGTTTCAGAAACAGAAAAAGGAAATACTTTGGAGGAGATGAAAGTGATAAAGAGGGTAAAATGCTGGAAGTCTTTTGGAAAGGAGGTAGATGACTCAAAATACATATGGTGGTATCTGAATAGGAGAAAATCAAATCCACAACATCTTTTCATCTTTTTTGAAGAAAAATGCATCGCTAACTCCCTGGCAGTAACATTCATAAAGGGTGGGCCATATATTCATGGGACAGGGCAGAGAGAATTGAGCGAATTTTAATGTCAAATCCGTATTTCTAGAATGAGAAGCACTCATTAGAGACCCATCAGGATATTTGCATCTTTAACACAAAGAGTAAAGTTGTAACTGAAAAGTGGACTCATCTTTTTCCTCTGCTGTTTTTCCTATGTTATGCAAACCATAATCTAGATCAGATCACCGCACAGGATGTAGAAAGCGCCATCCTGTTTTCTATTCCTGACAATCCAGACTTTGATTTCTAACAAATTAAGAAGTAGAAATATTTATTTGAGATAGCTTAATGTTAAAATTGTTTTCATAACTAAATTTAACTAACTTTAGCATTGAGATTATAGCCAAACAATTTGGTTTTTCTCATTAATTTACATAAATTTGTTGAAAATTGCAGTTTCAAGGCCCAGACATATTCAAAGAGTTTGGTCAAGATTAGCAAATTGTTTTTGTCAAGAAAGGGGAAAACATCATTTTGTAGTAACATTGATTAGGTAAGTGTTTTGACTTTTTTCTTTAAGCAGTTGTAGAGTATCTTTTCAGAAATTTTAATCAACCTTTCAATATGGAACAAATGCTTTCGATCTAAATCAAATTAATAATTAGGGTTTGATTGTTAATTCCTTTTTTTTTTTTTGGTGACAAAAATCAAAGAAATTACTTTTGTACAAAATGAAACATATTTGCACACTTTGTTGATATTACTGTTTGGCCACTGACTGAAGAAGTAATCTTCAACTTATTTTTGCATTCATTTTGCATTCAATTTTATTTTGCAGCTGAAATCTGCATATAAAATACATCTCTATTTTTACTACTTCTGTGACCAAATAACAGATAGAATGGTTTCACTGGAAAAAAAATGTTTCTTTTTCAGAGTACAATTACTTCAAAGTATCACTTTTGCATTTACATATGTAATAAGAATGACTAATATCATTCCTTGCTTTCAAGCACTTCATCTGTGCTTGGCATGGAGAAAATGTCATTCGTTCATTACACAGCTGCTAACACAGTTCCTGTTCATTGGCTCCAATTATACAAGCTATCACTGCTCAGGCCTAAGAAAGCACTTAGGCACACACTTGATTTCCATTAATGGTGCTTGTTCAATAGGGGAAGGCAGACACAGTGCTTTGCTGAATAGGGACCCTCTTAGTCACCAGTCCTGACAGCATTAACATCTCATGGCACTGGAGCAATGTCATTGATTCCAGCAGGGCAGCTCACACAAACAAAAGGTCGAAATTAAGCACACATCTGAATATTGGAAGAATCAGAAGCTTAATGCATGCCTGCGTAGTTAACTAGATAACTGCAAGCTAGCATCATGCACAATGCAAACTGGCCACACACATACCAGCTCAAGTCCTATGGCTATTATGGTAAGTCTAGGACGATACTGCTAGACTATTTCTTGAGCAGCTATTGTCTCTGCTACTCTGCCCTTGTACACCATTGCACAACAGCGAGGGGTTCTCGGGGTTTGGTTCTGTGATATAGGAGAGGGACTAGCCCTGGCAACAGAAGAGTCCCTGCTTCTGCATTAAGCACCTATATTCCAGTCACAGTCTATGAAGAAAATAAAGTGGCTAAAAACATCATTCACAATTGCACAGTTCACATAGAGCTGTTGGAGACAGGACATCAAAAACATCTCTTCAGCTCTCACATTGGACAGCATTTCCACAGTAAGGGACTCCTCGTGAAACACTCATTGACACTAGGGGCCAGGGCCTGATGACTGCCTTCTCATGAAAAGGAGAAATCGTCATTATGGCCAGGGGAAAATAAAGAAATTAAAATAATTTTTTTTAAAAAGTATTTTTTTTTTTTCTGCAAAATGCACGCATTCCAGAGAAGGGAAGCTAAGTGTAAACTTCTATGAGTAAAAAAATGTTAATCATTACTTGTGTCTGGACAGAGCACACAGTTTTCAGATGGGCAAAAATTCTGTAAGGAGAGAGTATCTGTAATTCTGCACCAATTCATAAGCCAAATTTACAGTTTCTCATTCACTTCACTTATTCCATGTTCTTATTGCTGAAGTGGTTACTTTCACATGAGAGTCCATTGAATGTAACAAATGTTTAACTCCTGTTGTTCTTGACTGTTGCAGGTTAAAATTAGAAAGGAAAGGAAATCCGAAAGGTTTGTGACTTCTGTAGCCTCGGGGAGAATGTAAACTTACCTGAGAACTAAATAAAAGAGATTTGAAAAAGTTTGGCTGATAAGATACAATGGGCTTATCTGGGCTTAGGAAAAGAATACCAGCGAAAACAGGTTTTAATTTAAAGGGGTGGAACAAAATCAGTTTAATGCTCAAAGCAATTAAAACCATAAATCATTTACATTTAAACAGGATAGATGATAGAAAAGAGAGAGAAAGGAGAGATATATTAATAAAAACATAAATAAGTATATACAGATAAATATACATTCTCTCCCGTTTACCCCACATCCCCAGTTTAACAAAGCAAGCCGCCGCCACGTGGTTGCTGCCCAAGGGGTGGGGTGGGGGGTGCGGGGAGGTGCAGTATTCTTAATCTCAGAAGTTTCAGCCCAAGAAACTCCTCTGGAGCAAACTTCCTTACAGTAACTTAGTCCTTCTCCGAGGTGGCTGGAAGGGACTTGAGTTTACCAGGCTGCCAGGGGCTGCACTCCGGCTTCTGGCTCTCCCCATCCACGGAGTGGGGTTGTTAGGAACCGATAAATGTCCATTCGTGAGAGGTGTGATTTCTCAGTGACAGAATTAAGACACAAACGAGGTCAAGCGCATAAGTTTGTTCTATATTGCACTCACACACAAAATGGTAATGAGGGAAAGAGAGAGAGAAGAGGAGAGAGAGTTACCGCCATGGAAATCTGCGGCGTCCCAACAGTCTGTCTTTCAGGATGGGTGGGAGAACATTCCAACGTGGTGCGGTGCTGTGATCCCTTTTGTTATCAATGTCCCCACCTTTTCCTCAGTACTCCAGCGGAGATTCCTAGAACTCCTTTACATAAGTCCCTCCCTCAGCATGGCCTCAGTGTGCCTGCTCCATCTCACTTTTGTGGGTCTTTGGGACTCGTTGGGCACTGCCTTCTTGCTTAGTCTTCCTCGGTCTTCCTCTCAGTGTCCAAGACTCGACCCTGTCCCTTGACTGAGGACAAGCAGGTGCAGGGGAAGGTTGTTTTTCACTTGTGGGTTGTTGCACATTGGGAGGCCCAGCTCTGCACTCAGCAAGGGCTGTGGTTGCCACATCCGCTTGTCTGGTTCCGTGGTGGCAGTTGTTATCACTACTATCAATACGCTGCAAACGCGAGGCGTGCTCGTTTCTTTCAAGCCGTGCTGCTGTCTCACCAATACATGGTGAGGCGTGCTGTTACGTAATGTCCAGCAAGACAGTGTTAAGACATAATGTCCACAGAAACATTTTGCATTTCCCCAGAGCCAATCTCCATCACCTTGCCCACCACTCGGCAGTGGTGTGCATGCCCAGTACCGTCACGGGGGGGGTGGTTATTTGGCGCCGGGCATGGCGCTCTTCAGTCTGTTCAGGGAACCTGTGCAAAACAGGATACCAGTCTCGTCACAGATGGAACTTTAGCTTAGATGGAACTTTAGAGACTCTTCTAGTGAAATGAGGAACTCATGTTACTACTCGACGATGTTACCTGCTGGTGACGTTAAGACATTAATTTTCTAGTAGTCTCTGTCAGGGGCACAAACCTGATCTCTGGGGAACACTGTAGGTTTTTCCCCTCACCAGCAGCTGTTCCCTTGGTGCAGGGTGTTGGGGGCTTACAGCCGGGTTGCCCCTTCCTTCTGGTTAAAACTCAATCAAAGACCACCCCTGCCAGTGATCAGCAAAGCGAGGTCTACCTGCATTGCAGAAGAAATCTTTTACTGCTCCAGGAATTGAGGCAACTGCAGTCTCTCTCTGATCGATGTTTTCTTCTTTCTCTGTGTCCGTCCTAGTGGAAATCAAATGTGCGTCTGCCAGGGGAAATTCGCAGATCACGGCTTTTTATACGCTTATTCACAGAGGTGCTTGATTGACATGCCTCGGTTTCAGTGAGGAACTGAGGACCTGAGAGGAGGGTCGAATTACCCCTTCCCCCACAAGGATCAAGAGAAAACTTTCTTGTGCGCTTGGGGGAAGAGAAAGAATGTGGCAGAGGGGGCTTAGTCCCACAGCCACCATCTTAAGCCATTACATTGACACACTCACCCATCCTTGTAGATGAGATTAGGCAAAACAGCCTTTCTCTTCTTTATGTTACCATGAAAGCCTGCACTGATTCTTCAGGTGCAGAATTTGTTGCTTAAAATATAACCCGCCAGTAAGGATACAAACGTATAAATCGCCTTTGGTCAGCCATCATATTTAACTGTTCTCCTAAACTGTATTACTCCTAGGCACATGCTGCAACACTCTTGAATCAGAACAGATAAACAGTATCATGATTTTTCAGGGGGAAGAAAGATAACTTAATGAAATTGCCATGTTTAATATGAAAACTCAGTAATATTCGGTCTTGGTTATTCCAGCTGAGATATTAATGTCTCGCAGTTCTCCTTGGAATTCAATAACTGAGAGGGAAAAAGATAGAGATGAAGAGATAAATAATACTCAGTTGTGCTAAGCATATAAGGTCACTGGAAATGTTGGTCGAACTGATCTAACAGCACTTGCTCTTTAAAGATATTTTGCACTATTTTTCAAGTTAGCTAGAAGGGAATACCTCATCTGCCTAGAGGCTAAAAATGATAATTTTAGTTTTACTGTGAGGCAGAAGCTATATCACATGGAATCCAATAAAATTCTGAACCAATTTGGAGTGCAATGTCTTTGTATGCATGGACAATGACTGAATTCAACTGCTCTTCAAAGCCACCGAGTAGAGTTGGGGAAGACCTGGTAGTCAGATATTGAAACGAGCAGGTTATGAATTCGCTGGCTACTTTCTGCTTTAAGATGCTCTCTTTGACCTAAAAAGCCCTGTATAGAGACCTGCTGACTAAGGACCCGTTCTGTGGAGTTACGTACTCAATGTAACAAACATGAGCAGACCCATCTCTTTCATGAGATTGTTCTATGTATAAAACTAAGAATGAGTGCTTTTAGACCCCAGGAAATTAAATCCATTAATGTCATATATAATTGTGATCAACAGAGATTTTTCAATTAAACATTCAGGTGTGAATTAGCAAGACCTCTGCTGAGGAGATATTTGAGAGGACCTGACTCCTTTTCACTGCTTGCCCCTCACTTCACTATTGCTGAAATAAGATTACTGAATATACAGCAAATCCCCACATATCAGAAAGAAACTGTGGACAACAGCTGAAAGGTATTTTGACAGAAATTTTAGCATGTAGGGCTTCCTAAATTTCCTTATTTTTTCACTGAAGTCATGCTATTTTTAATGTCTGCAGGCGTTTTTTTGTTAGATGACAGTTTCACAATAATTGCAAAGACCAAAGTTTTGCTTATTCTTTTTTTCCCCTTTTAATTCATATTGTGCGATATCTTTTAATACTTAAATGAATAAAAGAAAAAGAAAAAAGAAATGTTGACTGAAACTGAGTCAATCCTTTCATGTTTTTTTTTTCTTTTTGAGCAACAGACTAACTACAACACTACTATTTTTCATATATCACTTTGTTTACAAAAATGTGTCAGCTTAAAAAGAACAAGTCTGAACATTTTACAGTGGTCAGTTTTATACTTTCAAAAGGAAAGTCTCCAGCTTTTTAATTTGAAAATTTTTTCATTGTACCCTTCAATTCTAAAAATAAAAATTAAACAGACAATATAAAAATATAAGTTATTTTGTAATCCAAAATACTGTGTTGCTTCTAATCTGAGCAAGAAAAAGCTTATAAAAAACAACAAATCTGTGGGAATGTAGGTTTTAATTCAGGGCTGAACATTATGCATCACAATTTAATCAAGCTGAAATGTACTGAATTTAGATACATGCCCAATGGACCATGCTTCATTCGTTTAAAAAAAGTCATCTGCTGGAAAAGGATATTTGGATAATGATGATAGGTTTTATCTTTTACAAACAGTGTAATAATTAAAACATTTTACCAATTGATGTAAAATATGAGTTATGGGTCTCTACATTAGATTTCAGGGTTGCAAATCCTGATCCTCTACTTCCATGAGAAATTTCTCTAATAAATCAGGCACAGAACAGCTGCCAAAAAAATGGGAAAACCAAATCTGTGCGACAGTGCAGCGAAGTATACAAGATTTATAAGGCCAAAAAGAGAATATGAAAGCATCTAACTCCTTGGTCAAAATGTCAGCTTACACCCCTTGAGGGGAGAAGACTCAGCTCAAGTCCTTGTCCCCAGGCTGTTTCCTGTATTATTCACTAAAGAGTTTTTGCATGAAACCAAAAACAAGGTATGTAAATCACTGCAAGATAAACAGGCTACTTTGAAACAAAAATTTGTTATTTTCAGTAACTTTAAAATATTCAGTAATTTTAAAATATTTAACCATTCATTAGATTGGAATTGCAGAGTAGCATGACACTGATGTTGATTTTGTACTTGGTCTCCATACATACTGTATTTCAAAGATAGTTATCCTTTGGATAAGCAGTCTTTGGGGTTTATCTAAAAGGTGCCTAAGTAGAAATATTTGGAATGACCTAATCACAGACTATCCCAGTTTGGAAGGGACCTGTGGAGTTTACTTAGTCCACTCCCTCTGCTCAAAGTAGGATATAGCTATAGCAGGTTGACCAGGACCATGTCTAGATGGAATTTTAATAGCTCCAAGGATGGAGACTCTGCAAACTCTCTGGGCAATGTGTGCCAGTGCTCAGTAACACTCACAGTAAAGTGTTCTTGATCTTCAAAGGAACTTTCTGGGTTTCAGTTTGTGCCCATTGCCACTGGTCCTGTCACTGGGCAACACTGAAAAAAGCCTAGATCCATCCTCTTTGCACTTTCCTTTCAGGTATTTGTGCACACATAAGTTTCCCCTGAGCCTTTTCTTCTCCAGGCTAACCAGTCTCAGATGTCTCAGTCTGTCCTCATATGATAGATTCTCCAACCCCTTCATCATCTTAGTGGTAGTATGTCCATGTCTGCCTTGTACAGGGGAGTCGAGAACTGGACCCAGTACTCAAGGTGTGGATCCGCTAGTGCTGAGTAGATGGAAAGGACCACCTCCCTCAACCTGCTGACAGCACTCTGCCCAATGCAGCCCAGGATGCTGTTGGCCTTCTTTGCCATGAGAGCGCATTGATAGCAGGATCCCAGGTACTTTTCTGCAAAGATACCTTCCAGATCATTATCCTCCAGCCTGTACTAGTGCTTTTTCTTCTCCAAGTGCAGGACTTTGACTTTCCCCTTTTTGATCTGCATCAGATTTCTATTCATCCCTTTTCTTATCGATATATACAAAATACAATTATCCTCAAATTACAGCATATAATCTTACGTGATTGCAACTTTCCAAATGTTTGAAGTAACAAGTCCTCAGGTAGCAGTGAACCCTTGGTGCAAAGTAACAACCAATGTTTATTTTCTTATTGAGATCTCAGTTGTTTCAAAATAGAGCCACTGAATGCTTTTGGGCTTTTCATTACAGTGTAGTATCATGGACATCTCCTGTTGGCTGATTTAGAAATCATATAACCAGAGAATATCTGCTTTGTTTTGTTTGGTTTGGTTTTGGTTTTTGTTTTGTTTTGTTTTGTTTTGTTTTGTTTTGTTTTGTTTTAACTACCTGTTGTATCAAACACAATAAATTTACTTGTCTGTAGCAGTGAAAATCAAGGATCAAACTGGAGTTCTTGCAAGGACAACAAGCAGAGTCCTCATCAAAGCAGAAAGGATCCCCTGCCCCTATTGAATTGTCTGTAGCACTGTCTCCTCCCTCAGTATTTCACATTATAGTGCAAGCAGGGATTCAGCTATGGTTTCTTAACCAACCCTATCTTTACATCAGTCTAGTTTTATGAGCTTCAATAAATATATTTCAAAAACAGGTGTAAGATTCCTCACTTTGTTATTCCCAGCATCTAGGCCAGCGTCCAAAGTGTATGCAGAAGCATCTTGTTAATGTTGGACATGAGCAGCATGCTTGAAATTCTCCTTGAGTGAAGAAACACCAATAGCTAGAAACAAAGAGGTTGGAAGGAAGAGACAGGACACCAGTCTGTGTTTGCCGGGCTAGAATTCTTCCTGTAATTCTACCACTTTTGTAAATAGCTCTTTTATAAATAAAGAATCAATTCAGACTATTAAAGCACAAGTTGTCTAATGTAGTTAGGTAGAGCAAAATGCATGAAACATAGTAGAAGGGAACTGTCTACTAGCACTCACAGCAAGGAAGAGAGGGTGATTAATAGGAAAAGAATAAAACATATTGGAACAGAACAGCAGGAAACATGGAGAGACTCAGACCACCTGTAATCCTTATTTCCA
Organism: Bucorvus abyssinicus; assembly: GCA_009769605.1. Taxonomy (NCBI): domain Eukaryota; kingdom Metazoa; phylum Chordata; class Aves; order Bucerotiformes; family Bucorvidae; genus Bucorvus; species Bucorvus abyssinicus. The sequence goes on along the minus strand of CM020024.1, from coordinate 57,291,667 downwards.
GGAAAACAAAGCAACCTCGCATAAACAGGAAAGTGGTGGTAACAAGAATTAAATTTGTGTTTGTAGCTGGTTTGGGGGATGAAAGTATAAAATTGAGAATATTGAGATGAAGTTCATTGCTACCTCTTTTAAAGGACAGTTTAGGAAGTCAGTGAGACAGTGCGGCTAGACATATCGTTCTAAATATCAAACGGCTTGAGTGCTGCCACACAGGATATGACCTCTCTTTTAGGGAAAATTGATCTGGATCTGACATGAGGTGCCCAGTCTAGACATAAATCGTGCAAGACTCCATCTGTAGTGAATAGAGAGGAAAAAACCTTCTTTCCAGAAGGAATTCATCTCACCCTAAAAAAAGTCAAAGATTATTTATCTCTGCTTATCTTATAGAAATCTTCAGTTAGTTTAGATTTAAATGTGAAACTAAAGGATGGGTGAAATAAATTTCATCAATAAAGGCTAGAGTGATACCATTTTAATTTGTTTGTTTGTTTGTTTAGTTTTGAACCAGAAATGGATGTCAGCAAATTATTTGTCCCTACAGCTACCACAAGGCAGTATCTAAGAAATATCTAATGTTTGCCAAATCTGTTAGTTTTTCAGTGTTTATCAAATCTGATGTCAGTTTTTCAAACATCATCACAGCCCTAGATAATTTCTCCCAATTTTTATTACTTTTAACATGAAAAGATTGTTATCATGGAAATCAAATTCTGTAAGGATTACTGAACACATATAACCCACAGTGCTGCAAGAATATTTCAAGAATTAAAGGCCATATATTTGCCTATTCTTATCTGCCTCCCAAGACACCTGCTTCTGGCCCTTGACAGAGACAGGACACAAGACAGGATGCATTTTTGTTCTGACTCATTACAGCCATTCTATCTTTCTAATGCTGCTTAGTTGTCTCTTCTTAGTAAAGCTACACACAGTCACTTCGGAAAAATACATAATTAGTTTTCAAGAAGTACCAGAGTCAACATCAGTTGTGAGATCTGTAACACCAGTTTCCAGGAGAGATTATTTCAAAGAAACAAATTTAACCACACTGAAGTTACTCCAAAACAAGGGTGACAAATCTACCCAGGGTAAAAGTTAAAAGATGACAATCCCTTCTCGAGAACGAGAGCACCTGGCAAAGCTTCAGGAGCTCAAGGAGCAGGACAGGAACACTAAGTGTTTAGGCGTGCAATGTCCAGTACAAGTATCATTAAGATCGGCATGATCAGAAGGAAAATATTCAGTCCCTATCCAGTGGTGGAAAAGGCTTCTTGTATTCTGATTATCCTGGCAGGCCTTTGTGAGTCCAGCATCAACAACTGAGTTCCTTCTCAGGCAGTGTCAAAGTTGCCAGGGATGGGCAGGCTTTTAGCTCACAGTACAGTTTGTTCAGAATAAAGGAATAGAGGAAATTGATCACAGAGCAATAAGTAGCTTACAGTAACTCTTTGTTTTCTTAACACTGCCTATTGCAGCTGTAGGAACTAATTCCTGTTAGTTTGGGAATTTTTTTTGTTCTGGTTTGATGTCCCTTATCCTAATAAGCAATATGTATTATGTTAATCTGTATTGGAATTATGGATAAATTATAGGAACAGGTAACACCAATGTACAGTAACACACATATATGCACAGAAACACATATAACACTTCTAACACACCAATGAAATATTTTTCAAATATTTCATATACCCATAACATCTGTTATATGTCAATAGAATATTCATTATTACGTGCTTCCAAAACATCTGTTACAAAAGGTGACATCTATTCTACTGCTACATTTTGCAACTTTGCTCTTAGATTAGCGAAAAATTTTATTCCAGCTGATTTGTGGAGGCAGCTGCAATGTAAACCCTGCCACACTGAAAAGCAGAAGCATTATGCTGAAGGAGTATGACGAAGTGCTAGTGTTTTAGAAAAAGAAAACATTCTGAGGCCAGTGACCCAATGCAGTAATTTGATAAGAAATTCCTGAGAAAGAGAAGGTGCTTGCAACCATCAGTGGCACCAGGTGCTATGGAGCTGGACAGAGAAATCCACATATTTCATTTCAATGCAGCACCAGAATATCCTCAAATTGAAAGAGAAGAATTATAAGGGGCTTGTAGAGCTTGCTAATAGATAGCAAAGGCATAGTGCTAAGAATTAACCACTAAGATACTAAGAAAAATGTGAGTAGATCCTGAAGTATCACACAATACACTACACTACTCAGCATCTGTTTTTTATGAAGCTCAGACGGAAGAAAATGGCAAACCTGGAAAGAAAAGGCAGCACTGGCTGTGCTGAAACTTGCACAACCTTCTAGGAAACAGTGAGAAAGTCACGTAAAGAGAGGTTCTGCACTGCACCTAAATGATTTCTCAAAGTGTGTGGAAGATGTCATTGTGAGGCCAGTGATCATGTTCACACCTGTCAGTCCATCCAGGAAAAAGTGTTTTTCTGTATGTGAACAATGTTAGTTGGGTATGTAGGGTGCTCCAAGAGGGAGGAGAATGCCCTATAAACACAGAAGAAGGGATATTGGAAAAGCTCAAGAAATTTTGCTGGGTATGACCAAACGAGCAAAACATTTTCTTATGCCCAAGACTATTGTGCAATATCTGTCAGAGAAATCACAGACAGTACAAAGAAACTGTTAAGATAATGTCAGGCTAAGCAGGCACCCTTTAATAGCAAAGACGTTGAGGATCTCAGACAGGGGAATCCTGTTTAGTTCAGATACACTTCAGATAAAAAATAAAGGCAGGCATTAGGCTGTACCTCAAGGGCTTCTGCTTATGTGACAACACCATACGTTAAAGGATGAAAACAGGGGAAAATGTCCTAAATTGGGAGCAGTCCCTCAGTGGCAATAACAGAACAGACAAGAAAAAGGATACTGTTTTGATCAGCATAGCTGAAGAATGACTTTGTTTATTAAAGGAAAAAAAGTTGAGAGTGAAGATCATTTTGCTATATTAGCTGTATACTCGTGTATATGGTCCAAGCAAGTTAGTCAAGAAGTTTCAGAGCAGAACATATTTTCAGGAGTGAAGAGAAGCAGACAGTAGGAAAAAAATGTTGAAGGAAGCACCTGGAAAACAGTCTACATATTGCCAACAGCTGTACCGGTAGGCAATTGCAGTATCCCTGTAAAAAGTTTTGTTGTATAAAACTCGTACTTTAGTTTTACACATTCTTGTACAAAACGAGAAACAGACATCAAGGCAAAGATGAATGCCTTCAAAACATGAGACTAGAAAACATTCAGGTCTTCTGTCAACCCGTTGCTTTCCCATAGACAAGCTGCGCCTGTCTTAACTGATACAGGCTGGATAAGGAGTAGCAAGAGCAAGACTGTTCTGGTATTGGGGGGATGAGCTGAGGGGATGAGGGTGACAACAGTACAGGCAGCACCCTCAAGGATCTGGGTGCAGTTCCACACCTCCAAGCAGGGTCCACATGGCAGTAGTGACAGGGCTTGCTGACAGTCTTAGACAAGAAGAGGTAATGGGTCCGGTCCAGAGTCCATCCATGTGAATGACAGGAGGTGGCCAGAGTCAGCCCTGGAATATTCAGTGCATAAACCAGCAAGCCCAAGGCTTAGATGCAGCCTGCTCTATTCCTGATGTGTATTCAGTATCTTGCATCTTAAGGCATTTTGCAGTAGGACTATGTTCATTACTGCAGAAATGTTTAATTCAGTGTTAGCAGTGTTCTATTTTCTAAATTTACAGGACCACACACAGGATTTGAACTAGTGGCAGATGGTCCTATAATGCTTTACTGAATTTTTTGAACTGATGAGGATACATTATTTAGAAAAGTGTAGTCAATAATTTATCATGTCATATGGTATTAAAAGACCAACGTTGTAATAATGCATCAGAAAGCTTTGCTTTCCCTGGGTTAATGTAGGACAAAAGTATGTTTTATTAATATTTAAGAACTCTTCAATAACTGGCTAGACCAGATTCATATTGATAAAGTGTAACAACATCAGTCATATGGGTTAAAAGTCCTCAATATGTTCTATAGTTTATAATATTAAAACCATGGGTTTTCTGTTCTGTGAGATTTTAATACAACAGAATTAACTTAAATCCTTTGAAAACTAAAAAAGCACAGATTCTATAGTTTTGCATAGTTTTATGGTTGGTACAGATTATTGCATAGGCAGAAGATGCAGTCAAAAAGACCTCTTGGGGTTGTGTGAAGCTTGTGTTGAGTCGGAAGCCTCTGACTTTCCCAGAAGAGGGAAGGATTGTGTCATGGGGTGGTACAGTTACCATCCCTGGTAACTGTTACCATTCTTGGTAACAAGTGAATGGGAAACTGAGTATTATGAAAAGACGAATGCAAGGATTTGCCTCTATAAGTCTCCACATTTAGCACATAAAAAGTTATTTCTGTCTTCTTGTATAGCAGCCCCGTAGGTGGCCTTTACATTTGGCAGCGTGCTTCCTTGTTGCGGTTTACATAGAAGTTGATAATACCTTTCTCTTACTTTCCCTCCCAGCTGGAATAAGAATTATATCTCTGTGCTTAGAAGCTGAAACCTCCATGTACTGCTGCACTAGGGGAAGGATCTATGGTGTTAAAATGTTTATACAGCTGGATTCAATGAGATGCAGCACCTCCTTTTAAGTTAACAAGCTCCCGTCAACTGCTAGATAGAAAAAAAAAAAAAAAGAGTCAAATCCCCTCAGACAATTTTTTTGTGGTAATGTTATGAACCATGTAATTCACAACGTCATTTAAAACACTGTGCAGTACCACATCCCAAATACAGACTAGAATACACACTTGTGTGCATATAGAATACAAATACACTATTCTTAAGTCTCTATGCTTGGAAAGATTTTGCTTTAGTTCTAGCTCATGGAAGAGAAAATATTTCCAAAAGAACAAGAAAATAATTTTGTCATTGTCAAGGTGAAACCAAAGTCACCCATTTGTTTCTTTATATATACATTCTAGCTGGTAAGATCAGAGAAAGCATTTTCTTGATAGTAGCAGTCGGATCTGGATTGCTTTTTTGTGTCTTAAATAAATGTATTATGCCAAGAGTAAATTAAAGGTTAATATAAAGTATTTAATCCAGTCAGACATATTATTATTTTTGCACTGACAATAACATCTGAAATTACTAATTTGATATAAAAATAAAATACTGATTTGAAATCACTAATTTAGAAACAGAAAAAAATCTATATGCACAACCACCAGATCCTACTACTACACAATATTTTTGGCATATTTCAGCATATACAATCTGTCTGCTCACACAGAAAACCTAGAAAACATGAGCAGTGGAGGCTAGCGGCTAGCAAGCCACAGGGTGAATGAAATCTCCTTATGGTGTGGCTGTCTCTCAGACAGGTGCATATACATGTATCTTATGGTTTGGGAAACTTAATTTTCCATGTGAACCATTGGAAGGAGACTGCCTTTCTAGACAGACCCTAGAGAAGATATTGTCCTGCTCTGGTACAACAGCAGCAAGCATTCATGGCCCCTGCCCTCTCTTCCCTTCCTAAAGCATAGTCTGAACATCACAGACTGTGCCTGACCTCTCCTGCAAGCCCCTGGAAACACTTCATCCCCCAAGGCATTTTCCTAACAACCACTTAAGATTAACTTTTTATTTTTAACTCTGTTGTATAGTTCTGACAATGGGTTCTGGACAGTGTTAGGGCCCACTGCTGCCTATTAATTTGTTTGTGGGAAAGTTCACTTATTCCACAGAATGAACGAAACAGAAAGACAAAGACAATGACTTGTGCAAGATTTCTTCTCTTTTGTTTTGGACAATGCTTCCTTTTTAGGTGCTGAAAGGTTGCACAAATTTTGACTTTGGGTTATAATTGTGATTTCACAAAAACGTAATTGTGTTAGCCCCTTCTTGAAGTTAATAAAGCAACAATTTTTTACAATTGTAAGGCTAACAAATAGGTGAATGCTCAAGAAAATGATAGTCCTGACAGTTTTACAGAAAACCGTGGTATGACAAAAATGTCTCTTTCATTTAAAAGCCATAAGGCATCGTGCCCTGGAGCAGACCTGTCAGTTCTATGTCTAATTTGGACACAACCTGGGATCTGAAACTAAATTATAAGCAAACAAATAAAATTCCAGCAACTGAGAAAATGGGTTTTGGCTAGCTCCACTGATAAATAGTGACAGGGTCAAGTCAGCTTTATGGATTAATCTGGATTGCTTGGTGAAGCAGGCTCATCTGAAAAAATGTAAACAATTCTAAATCCAAGGTCATGCATCTAGGGAGAAAAAAAAAAGTTATGCAGGTTATTCTTGTGAGATGAGAGAATATAATGGATTGCATTGATGCTGGAAAGAATTTGGAGATTAAGGAAAGTCTCAGATAGACTATGTGCCTCTGAGGATAGACCTATGGATATAGAATATAGCATTTGTAAATGGCTATTAGTCTCCTGAATGCAGTTTTGCTGCATTTTTAAAAGGATAATGAACAACTAGATAGGAGTGGGAAAAGAGTGATTAATAAAACATAGTAAGAAATATAGGAAACTCAGTCTATTCAGTTTGTTCACAGAAAATAAAAACAACCTAGATAATGACCAGATAATTTCTAGGAGATTTTTTTTTTAATCTAGGAGGAAAAAAAGTTGCATTAAAATCTAATGATTGAAAATTCTAGGTAGATAAATTCAGAGTGCTTTATTTATAAACCAGAGTAACCTTCCCTAAAGAACTGGAGAAGCCCTCCTCACTCGAAGTAGTTAATATAAGATTGTGTAATATTTTTAATTCTGTACTAAATGTCATTAGACAGTATCTTTGTGCGTGGTGAAACTGCCTGAAATTCTCTGTCCTGTTCTTCAGAAAATGAAATATCACATTAACATTCCCCTCTGACTTTAAAAACTATATTTCTGGTAATTTTGAGGTTTTTCTCCAAGGAGCTCAACACTCTGCAACTTCCTGAAATCCTGGCGGCATTTAGCAAATCCTACTTCCCCTTGTATTTTGTGGGCTAGTGAAAATAGTAACCAAGTTCCACAGGAGAAGCCTTGACTGTTTGCACATTTATGGGGAGGTTTTTCTATGGATGACAAATTAGGATATAGAGCTGTTTCGAAGTTTTACCTAAACTGCTGAATCATTGTTCACTTTACATATCGATGGCTGGTCTGCAGCTCTCTGCATTCAGACAGGAAATAATTACATTTACATATGCAGATGAAGTCATCTCCAGTAACCTAGGTGTTGGAAGCAAGGTAGCAAGATCATTGTATTAAACTGATTACCTTTATTAAACTATACTTAGGAAAAAAAACATATATAAAAGAGAGAACAGACTTACCTGGGTTTCCATAAGCCTTCAATCAGTGCTATATTTAGAAGCAGGGATCACAAAAGTTTGAGCGCGTTTTATGTGCCTGGTTGTGAAGTCTGATTCTAATGGTTTCTACTGCCTGTGAGGAGGCTTTACATGAGGTGAGACATCACCCAGCACAAGCAATTGTGCCACAATTATGCCTTTCCACAGCAGAGTCATCAAGGTGAATTACCCATAGCCCACCATGAATAAACTGGTTTAGACAACTCTATTGACAAAAACTGAATTTGAGGCAAGAATTTGGATCATGAAAGGATTTTTTTTTGCCAGATTTTACCATATCTTTTTGAGCTGTGAGAAAAAGAACAAAAGAAACTCAGTTTTAAAATACTCCACAGATTAGTAAGATTTGTTTATTTATTTTTATTAATGAAAATAAGCTTGCTTTGATATTCTTGAGCACAGAGATCCTTGACTTTGCATCCTTAACTAAGACATTGAGCAACGTAGTGGTCTCAGGCATGTGACATTATAATTTGTGCTCATTTGATAAAAGCGTGACAAAAAGAGACTAGGCTGCAAGGTTCAAGCAAACTATTTATTGAACTTTGTTTACAGGTTTAACTGGAAGGACTAAGCAAACATTTGAACTTTGCTCACAAGTTTAATACGCCTCGATCGCAGGTTTTCACAGCTGAGGAACGCACTATTACAGCTTAAAAGCAAGAATATGCTCTAACAACCTAGAAGGTGCGCTAAACATTATAAGCGTGTGTCACCGGCTGGCACTGAGGCGGGACCAGCCTTGGGACAACTTCTCTCTCCAGACACCCCTTCCCCGTTCCAGGGGATAAGGGTCAAGGAGAGACAAGAAGAAAACGTAGGTGAGGCCTCAGTTAGGTTTAGGAAACTAAAACGGTTTTAATAACAGTAGAACAGTATTATATACAGAACCCAACGCGATATCAACAAGTACAGATAAGGATCAGGGGTCTGGTGCAGCGGGTAAAAGGAACAAACGCGACAGAAGGAAAAAACTGCCCGTCTGTGCTGGCTGAAGGCGCAGAGGGGCCGGGGCGCTCCGGACGCGGCAGCGGAACAGGCCGCGGCGACGAGGGGCGGCGCGGCCTGCCCCCAGGGCCGGAGCGGTTGTCCGCAGCAGGCAACAGCGGCAGCTCGAACAGTAGCAGCGCTGAGGGGCAATTTCCTGGCAGGCCAGGAGGAGGAGGAGGGTAGCGGCTGCTCTCCGAGGGCAGGCACAGAGCACGCCCCCCGGTTCCCTTCCCGCCAGCGGCTCTTACGGTAACAGCGTCCCGCCAAAAGCTGCCCAGCCAGCCAGGTGAGTGCCGTGCGGGGGGAGCAGTGCTGTAATTGGCGCGCTTCCGTGTCCGTCAGAGCGAACCGGGCTGTTTTGTGCTAACCCGGGACAGCGTTAGTTACTCACTCGCGGTTACAGACTTACAGCGTGCTAAATATCTGCCTACCCGTCCCGGCGGGGCCTCACGACTCCGGACACACGGCTTCGGCCAGCGTCCCGAGCGGGGGCAGGGGTCTGTGGACAGGCGAGGTGCAGCGCTGGAGGGGCGACTGCCGGCTCCTAACCTGATTCTCAGCGGCTTTATCCCCTCATTTACGTGACTATGAGCGAGACTGTGCCTGAGGGGATCGCACCTTCTGGGATGTTTATCTTCGGCAGTGTAAGGGAGTTTCCCCGTGTCTTTCTTCATTCTCCCACCGAGGAGACTCATTTCTGCTTTGCTGATCTCGTGATCATTTGGATACACAAGGTTGTCCGCTGAAGCTGACACTAAAACATTCCAGCTTCTCTTTATCTTACTTTCCCAGGCAACTGACCAGTGGTTTGGGTTGAGACGCGGGGCGTATTATTTGTTGCGGGATTTCGAGGCTCTGCTGAGGTTCTGGGTCTTTGGTCTGTGGCGGATGGACAGCCTGGGGCTGAGCTCTGCCCAGCTCCCCACAGATCGTCTCTGCATAGACAGGGCCGCAAGGTGATCCAGGGCTGTGTCGCTTTTACAGCCCCACCACCAGCGGCCTGTACGCACTAGACATGACCGAAATGGCCAGATAAGCCATCCAAAAACTACCAGATTTCAAAAACGTATTTCTTCAGAAGCGTTAGCAAATGGTTTAATGTTAACGAAATGCAGCAGTTTTCATGTTTATAAAATCACAGCGTCCTATCAGGCTGTCCCTTATGCATTAGAATTTCGGAACAGAAAGCCACAGTGGCTCACAGCAAGCTCTTCAACTTGACATTTTGAAGAGTGTGGTTATTTCTGTCCCCTGTTTTTTCAGCTTAATGCATCATAATTACACATTTTAAAGCATTTTTATTCTAATTTATGGCTCTTCTTCCAAGCAGTATTGTTCTTGAGTCTCATAGAGCATATATTTCATGACAAGTATAATTAATATTTTTTTCAAAGTGACTCCTTTGTGTATACTCTGTGGTATCCAGTGTTATTTCTCAGAATTCAATATAGGTAAATTTGGAGAAAGAAAGAAATACCCCTCAAGCCCTTGTTTATCTCCTGCTCTATACATACAATAGGAACAGAAATATCAGTGTTTCTGTGAAAATTAGTATCATATGTACTGTGCATATTTCAAATGCACTGTGTACTATAAGTTATTCACAATATGTGCTTATGATCAATGAAGGCCTGGGCTTCTTTTGTAACTTAGGCTGTGAAAAATTCTGGTTATCTCTCTTCTTGACTGTATAGGGATTCTGTTTCCTAATTTTAGGAACATGTATTAGTCTAAAATAGCAGAATTAAACTGCCACTCTATTTGGAGGATCACAAAGTAACAAGATATTTGTCTGTGTTCTGTGACTACATCTGCTGATTTATTTCAGTCACACTCACAGCGATTTTATTCACATTTATACAAGGAAGACTGTATTCATCAGAACAGACAAGGAAAGGGAATGAATCATGAGGAGTAGAAATAATATATTGATAGAGTATTCACTGTTAGTCGAAGGCATTGTGGCCCTTTAAAGCCTCTTTTTTGCCTTTATCACAAGAGCCATCAAAAACTGTGGATATTGATGTCTAATTAATTTACAAACAAGGGATCTTCCCTGGTTATAATACATAGGTCATCCATTCTTGGAACAGAGATAAAACCATCTGATTTTGGTGGTTAATCAAAGTGCACATAGTAAATAGGAAATAATCATACTGATCAGTTATGAATAAATTCTGCAGGAGGTTAAAAACTGTACGCACAAACTACTGCAAATAAAGAAAGATTTAATTAACAGCTTGCCCAGGAATAATTTGCAGAATTACTGTATTTATCCAAAATGCTGTTTTCCGTAGTCAGTAAAAGCAATAAATATTCACTTTTTAATGTTCCATTGCAGTGCTTGGACAAGCAAAATATATTCATATGCTGAGCTCTCCATGAAGCTGGGAAAGTTTTGTTTTCTATTGGTAGTTAAAAGGGTGATTGGGTAGTTCCACTGTTTAGGATGTTATCTTAGACATCAAAAAACAATGTGTGAAGTGCAGAACCGAAAATATAATTTAATATAAATTAATATGAATGAGCAACTACAAAACAAATTGTTGCATGAGCAGAGTAGCTCAGGCATCAATCCTTAATAAATTCCATGTAAAAATATTCCGTACTTGCAAGCGAACAACATATCTAGGAAACAATTTCCTGCACATAGGATTTAGTATAAACTCTCTTTATCTGCTCACACCATGTCTTGAAAGTACAGAAGCCCTTTAACTTCAGTGTGGTTCTGTTGCACCACCTCTGTCCTTTGCTTCTGTAAGGACTACAGTAAACACAGTAGATATTTTTTTATCGACCCCAACTTTAGATTTCCATACTTGCGGCTTTTCAACTAGTTTAAAACGTACAAGGTGTTAATAATTCTTTGTGTGCTCCAATTTTTCCACAGAGCTGGATGTAAGCATGCAGTATGGATATCAACCAGTGTTGGTTCCTAGTGCAAGCAGTTACATTTTCTGGTAACAAAATGCTTTTACCTTCCCTGGCATTATAGATAGCTTCACAGCGTATTCCATATTCTAATGAATCCTTTACCACTACCATTTAGACACCTGCAGAAGAAGTGGGCTATGCAAATACCTTGCCCCCCAAATTGTATTTTCCCTCTCTCATTAAGCTTTCAAAATAAATTATATCACAGTTAATGGCTAAAGATTTTCCCCTCAAATTTCAGTGTTGCATGGAATTTAACCAAACATCTCCCACTGTTTTTAGGGAGTTGTGTGACTGCAAGTCTTTGAAAATTGATTTGCATTCCTTTCCACATGCCAAACCTAACCCTGCACGCACAGACAAACCGAAATGCGCTCCCTTCTTCCCTCCATAGATTCCCTCCTCCCACCCTCCTTCACTGTGACAAAGTATTCCGGTGGGCTTGGCAAACTGCAGATTATTGTTGTATAACTTGTCATCTCTGGAGGTCCTTGAGGTCGAATGTGACTAGATGTAAGTCACACTTGCTGTAAACTATATTTATTGGTTGTATACAAAAGGTAGAGAATAAATAACAGGTATTTCACTTATGAAGTTATATTTCTATCAAGGTTTTCCAATGATCTCGTAAACCATGCGAGAAAAGTGAACATTATTTACAAAGTTGCCACAAGTCCCAAGGTAGAACTATATCTCAGTAATTCACACTTACATGCTTGTTTCATGCCCAAGTCAGGACCTGTTCTAAGCCCTGCCTGGGATACAGTCACCATTAACATCTTATCTGCTCCTGGCTCCTGCTGCTGCTGCCCCATATTCCAGTCTGTCTGGCTCCTGCTCTGGTTGCTTTCATCTCCTTCTCCAGGGTGCTCTCTGCTGAATGCCTTGGCTGGAGCTGTAAGCATTACCCCATATCTTTTAATTACACATGCAAGCACATTTCTGAAAGCAAGCTGTACATTCGTAAGTCAAAATTGGATTATGAGATGCCTAAACAGTTTGTGCTCACAGGCAAATATAAGTGCGTGATCATGTCTGAAAATGTGGGTAGCACAGATTTGGTAGTAGGCTTTAGATATCTCTTTTGCAATTTTGGGCATATCACTTTAAGCATTTCATAAAGGAAAATGTCTCATGAACAGCTAAAAACTTGAAATCTGATTTACAAAGCTAGAAAGAGGGTAGTGGCAAGTATTTTACTGAGCCTGAAAATGTCGCAGTTTGAAAAGGACCAAAAGGTTTTTGGGTTTTTGGTTTTGTTTTTTTTCTTTTTTTTTAAAGGGACAGAATATATCCTCAAGGAGATGTTAACATCTCTTGAGAGCTAAACAAAAGAATTTAAAAGTTCAGGCTGATAGGACAATAGGGCTTAGGACTACGGGCAAGGAAAAGAAACTAGCAAAACAGGTTTTTGGATAAAGGGGGTGAAAGAAAATTAATTTAATTCAGAAAACAATGAGAACCATAAATCAATCACTTAAATTTGGGTAGGACAGAGATAGAAAAAGAGAGAGAGATGGTAGGAAATACATAAATAGGTATATACATATAAATAAAGATTTTGCCCACTCCAATCCACATCCCCTATTACCACAAGCCCACACACGCAGTCTGCGCCAGGGGTGGGGTGTGGGGTAAGGAATAACACTGGAATGGGGAAACACAGTTCTTTTAACCTCAAAGATCTCAGCTCTAAATTGAACTCTTGAGGACAAACTCCCTTGGCCAGATGTAGTCTTTCTCTAGGGGGACTGAAATTCTTGAGTTGCCAGTTTGCCAGGGGCTGTTTTCAGCTCTTTGCTCTCCCCATCTGCAGAAGAAGAGATGAACTGGATCTCTGGGGAATGCTGTAGATTTGTGGCATTGCTGCAGAGGCTCCGTCCTGGGCATCTGAAACCTTCCCACGTTTCCCCTCACCAGTGGTCTGTCTCCCTCCATGCAGAGTTGGGGGCTTGGCTGTTTCGCCCCTTTCCTTTTAGCAATCTCTTTTTAACCACCCCTGCCAGTAATCGGCAAAACGAAAAGACTACCTGCTGTGCAGAAGATCTTTTACTGTCCTGGCCTGAGGATGACTGCTTTTCTCTCTCTCTTATCTGTCCTGATGCTGAAAATGAAATGTGCGTGTGCATTTGTGGTTTGTGATATTTGGCTTTTATAGGTTTATTCACAGAGGCGTTGATTGACATGTCTTGGCTCCAAAGGCAGTGCGAGCCAAAATGGCAAAATGTGAGCCAAGGGCCGGCTTCTTCTTTCCCCAGTAGAGGCCACGAAAAAGCTTTTCCCGCACTAATGAGGGAAAGGGAGGAGGGAAGTTCCCCCCTCCATGCTGGAGCTGACATTTTCACCCATTACACTGACTATTGCTTAAACAAGATTCTTTTCACATGTCAGTAACTGTAACATGACACAGGAAAGTCATGTTTCTCTGCAGAAAGAATATGTGTGTCTTTCCAAGTTGGACTATCTCAGCCACAAAAGTGAGGTTCACTTCATTTTAGTCTATCTATCTGCAGATATCATAAAGATAGAACATGCCTCTTACACTTTTTTATCGGACAATTTCAGTGAGACCAGTTGTAAGAATACCCTTCGTTTGTGTAAATGACAACGCAAATTAATACCATATTATCTTCATGCACATGCTTGTATTGTAAAACCAGAAAGCGGAGGACAGACTGCATCTGCTGTTGAGCTTCACTTCCTATGTATAACTTTGCATTTTAAGTCATAGTCAAAGCTAGAATATAATTTAAGGCATTATACCACCGTTTAGCTGACCTCAAAACAAGTACGTTGTGGGTTAACCCGAGTTGGCAGCTCAGCCTCACACACCTGCTCCTCACACCCCCTCAGGTGGTGGGGGAGAGAATCAGAGAATTGCAAGGGTAAAAGTGAGAAAACATATGACTTGAGATAAAGACAGTTTAATAGGTAAAGGAAAAGCTGTGTGTGCAAGCAAAGCAAAACAAGCAAAATATGAAGAAAATTAACTCCATCCCAGCCAAACTCAATACAAACATGGATCTAAAATATAAGTGGACTATATATATATTAGGATTACTTTTACATCAAGTTATGTAACTTGTTGACATAATGAATTATACATGTATTTAGTTATAAAACATAAAATCTACTAAAATATATGTCTCTCTAACAGTTACTATTTTTCTAGAAAAGAGGAACAAATATTTTTTAGCTTTGCTTTCAAGTTCGCATTTGAGTTTTTGCCTTTTTATTCTCACTATGGTATTAATAAAAAAATTCCAGTTCTAGTAGCTTTCAAAAAGAGGGACAGAAGATTGGACAGAATTATTACTTTGATTGAAACGCCAGCAGTGTAGACTTTCTAGATATCTCAAAAATGGTAAGAAATTTGCACAGTTAACTACAAATATTGCCTTTAGCGCAGTTCTCTGTATCTCACTATGAATTAAGTATTTACAATGTGGGCTTATGTTTATCACAGAGACCCTTGCTTAAGGGGTAAACTCTGAGAAAAGGGATGTTAAATGATCATATAGTAAGACTTGCATTTATTCTCTGGATTTTTTTTTTTGAGGGGGTGGTTATTGCTGTTGTTAACTTGCAGTAACACCTCTCTAGGTGACAGAAAACAAACAGAATTTGCTTTATTTGCTATCGCTCACAAAACCTCAAGTAATACAAGTGTGTAATTATTCTGGGTCATGGAAAGGGAACACTTTAGATACTACAGGAAACTCTATTGCCAACCTGTTTACCTGAAATATTTTCCAGACAACACACAAGATTTTCCTGAATCACGAACAGGCACTGTTTTCTGTCTCAGAATGAAATATTAATAGTTATTGATTAGAATACGTTTCTGTTGATAATTCAGTGTTGAGGAAGATATATTCCTTTGAAGCTTGTTTTCTGTGTAGCCTGCATGAAAGAAGTTTAGTTTCTGGAAAGAAATTAGTCTGGGTGGACTGGTTTTTCTGTCACAGTCCTGGCTAAAAATCCAGACCAGTGAATGGAAAGATTCCCTGGGTGAGCGTAAGGAAGTTCAGCACCCAGAACCCACTGAAATAAATAAACTGTACTGCTTCATAGCAACAGCTTCAGCCTCTTTCAGTTATCAGTGTAGGGTGGCTCAAATTCCTAAAAACTGCAAAAAGTAGCAGTTTTAGCAGTTGCCTCTGTAATATTTGGTGTTTCCTGTTTCCAGAGTCAAGATTCACCATGCAGATACCCTTCTATCATATGAATACCCTAATGAAGGATCTCAAAAATATTAACTAAAAATGTTTTAATTACAACCCTCACATTTGTTAAGAAATGCTTCACACACAAATGCTTCATACACAAATGTAACACACCTGTAACCAAAACGGGTCAGAAACCATTCTTTTTTTAAAAAGGTTCTGTTTTTAAACTTAGTCTCAGGATCTGAAAGACTGGTTCAAGATTTTTATATGTTTGAGGTTGAAAGCCAACCCAGATATACAAGGGAGAAGATTGTGTTCTATGCCTCTCTTAAGCCAATATGCGTGTCTTCCTGAAAATGTTTAAAGTGCATCAGTAGAAGGGGAGAGCAATGTGAGAAAGTAATTAACATCTTGCTACAGGAATGTGTTCAGCAAACAAATTTTTTTGGCTCCCTAATAAGTCTTTCCAACCTTCTCCCCAAAATACTTAGTCATATACAGGTTCTGTGAGGGTCTTTTTGGGCTATCTGGATTATTATGACCTGCTAGCAATTGACAAGAGATTGGCCTCTTCAGAATGTTACTAATTTAATCTGCCTTGGAAGCGTATCTGTAGGACAGCTGGCTCAATAGGGAGCTTAGATTATAGACAAAACCTGTCCTTTGGATGACTAAAATTAGGTGGGCTACACCCAAAACTTTGTTCGTAGCCTTACATAATGATTGCCTATTAAGAAGCTGTTCTGTAGATCCAATACTACTTTATCAATTTTTGGTTTGTTTTATGGAACAACTGAAGGATTGTTTTGACAACATGCTATTGATCTGGAAGAATCACAATCAATAAGTATTATAGCTACTCAGTTACTAGGTTATTAGAAAAATAAATTAGAAACTATCCTACTTGAAAATAACCATTATTCCACATGATGGGTAGAAAAAATTGTATACGTGTCATGGCATATTGTTCATTTCCAAACACAGAAAGACCTCCTAACGTTATAAATTTCATTTATTGATTGGAGATCATGAGAAAGTGGTTTATTTTGAAGTGCTCTTTGTCTAAGACATCTCTTTTAAATTAAGGATCTATTTTACGTTACCACAACCCAACATAAAATTTATGTGTCTGTATGTTGTCCTGGTTTAAGATAAACAGGGCTGGTTTGTTTTGATGGACATATCAAACAAACCAATTAGAGTATTCCTCCCCTGCACATCAGCACATCTCACTGACTGTGGAGCTTTTTGGCGAGATGGTGTTTCTTTAAAAACGGCGTGCAGGAAGAAACCACACGCTTTTTCCGCCTGCCACCTGTGACTGCTGCAACGTGCCTTTTCCGCCTGCCACTTGGATGAGCCACTACCCCTCTTCTCTCAATGCCTTTTCTGCCCTGCCGCCCCAACCGGCCACAACCCTCCTTTCTCACTCGCGCTGGGACCTGCTGATCAGAGCTGCTACTGCTCAGCTCAGCTCCTCGTGGCCAGCTGCCCTGCGTTGTTGCTGCCTGCTGCTGGACAGACACTTTGCCCCAGGGCACACCGTGCTGCTTCTCACCACCATTTTGCCAGCTGCTGCTCCCGGCCCGGGTGGGCACCGGCTACAGACCCAGCCGTGCCACGTGCCGCGTCAATTAGCAGACTGGTAGGTTTTTTTTCTCTATTGCCTTTGTTCTCTTTACCCACAGTTTAACCCTGGCCACACAAGATCCCTGACCCTATATGTATATACCTGTTAACATCTTGTTTGTTGTTTTGTGTATAATATCATTTTATTGTTACTAAACCCATTTTAGTTTCCCAAACATAACAGAAGCCTCGCCAACTTTTATTTCTTTTCTTTTTGTCTCTCTTCTTAACCCTTTCTCCTGGAATGGGAGGAGGGGCTGATTGGAGAGAGAATTTGTCCTGTGATTGGCCAAGCCTCAGTCAATCGGTGACATATCGGTACAAACAAATCACAGAATCACAGAATCATCTGGTTGGAAGAGACCTTTAAGATCATCAAGTCCAACCATTCACCCTGCACTGCCTGGGTCCCTAAGCCATGTCCCTCAGCATCACATCCACACGTCTTGTAAACACCTCCAGGGGTGGGGGCTCCACCACCTCCCTGGGCAGCCTGTTCCAATGCTTCACAACCCTCTCTGTAAAGAAGTTTTTCCTGACAGCTAACCTAGATCTCCCCTGGTGCATCTTAAGGCCGTTTCCTCTCATCCTGTCATTCATAACATGGGAGAAGAGACAAACCCCCACCTCCCTACAATCTCCTTTCAGGTAGTTGTAGAGAGCAATAAAGTCTCCCTTCAGCCTCCTTTTCTCCAGGCTAAACAAATCCAGTTCCCTCAGCCACTTCTCAGAAGACTTGCTCTCCAGACCCTTCACTAGTTTCGTTGCCCTTCTCTGAACACGCTCCAGCACCTCAACGTCCTTCTTGAAGTGAAGGGCCCAAAACTGATCACAGTACTCAAGGTGTGGCCTCACCAGTGCAGACTAAAGGGGAACAATCATTTCCCTATTCCTGCTGGTCACACTATTTCTGATACAAGCCAGGTTGCTCTTGGCCTTCTTGGCCACCTGGGCACACTGCTGGCTCATACTCAATCAGCTGTCGACCAGCACCCCCAGGTCCTTTTCCGCTGTGCAGCTTTCCAGCCACTCCTCCCCAAGCATATAATGCTGCAGGGGGTTGTTGTGGCCCAAGTGCAGGACCCAGCACTTGGTCTTATTGAATTTCTTACAGTTGACCCCAGCCCATTGATCCAGCCTGTCCAGATCTGTCTGTAGAGCTTCCTGACCTTCAAGCAGATCAGCACACCCACCCAACTTGGTGTCATCTGTGAACTTACTGAGGGTGCACTCAACCCCCTCATCCAGATCATTGATAAAGATGTTGAAGAGGACAGGGCCTAATACTGAGCCTTGGGAGATACCACTTGTGACCTGCTGCCATCTGGATTGAACTCCATTCACCACCACTCTCTGGGCCTGACCATCCAGCCAGATTTTTCTCCAGCAAAGAGTACACTCATCCAAGCCATGAACAGCCAGTTTCTCCAGCAGAATGCTGTGAGAAATGGTGTCAAAGGCCTTACTAAAGTCAGGTAAACAACATCCACAGCACTTCCCTCATCCACTAAGCAGGTCACTTTATCATAGAAGGAGATCAAGCTGGTCAAACAGGACCTGCCCTTCATAAACCCATGCTGACTGGGCCTGATTACCTGACTGTCCTGTACATGCCGAGTGATGGCACTCAAGATGATCTGCTCCATGACCTTCCCTGGCACCAAGGTCCGACTGACAAGCCTGTAGTTCCCTGGGTCCTCCTTCCAGCTCTTCTTGTAGATGGGTGTCACATTCGCTAACCTCCAGTTGATTGGTACCTCCCCCGTTAGCCAGGCCTGTTGGTAGATCATGGAAAGTGGCTTGGTGAGCACTTCCACCAGCTTCATCAGAACCCTTGCATGGATCCCATCTGGCCCCATAGATTTGCGCACATCTAAGTGGTGCAACAGTTCATTTACTGTTTCCTCTTTCATTATGGGGCCTTGATTCTGCTCCCCATCTCTGCCTTGTGGTTCAAGAGGCTGAGCACTCAGTGAGCTGGTCTTACCATTAAGGACTGAGACAAAGAATGCAGTCAGTACCTCAGCCTTTTCCTCATCCTTGGTCACTACGTTTCCCCCTGCATCCAGCAGAGGATGGAGACCCTCCTTAGCCCTCCTTTTTCTGTTTATAGAAACATTTTTTGTTGTCTCTTATGGCAGTGGCCAGACTAAGCTCAAGCTGGGCTTTAGCCTTTCTAATCTTCTCCCTGCATAGTCTCGCAAACCCCTTATAGTCATCCTGAGTGACCTGCCCCTTCTTCCATAGGCCATGGAGTTTCCTTTCTTCCGGAGCTCCAGCCAAAACTCTCTTTGTTCAGCCAGGCTGGTCTTCTACCCCGTTGGCTTGTCTTACGGCTCACTGGGACAGCGTGCTCCTGAACTTTGAGGATTTCCTTCCTGAGGATTGTCCAGCCTTCCTGGACTCCTCTGCCCTTCAGGAGTGTCTCCCAAGGAACCCTACTGACCAGTCTCCTGAAGAGGTCAAAGTCTGCCCTCCTGAAGTCCAAGGTGGCAGTTTTACTGACCCCTCTCCCTGCTGCTTCAAGAATTGAGAACTCTATAATCTCATGGTCGCTGTGGCCAAGATGGCCTCCACCTTCACATCACCCACAGGTCCTTCTCTGTTGATGAACAGCAGGTCCAGCAGGGAGCCTTCCCTGGTTGTTTCCCTCACCAGCTGTGTGAGGAAGTTGTCTTCCACACACTCTAGGAACCTCCTGGACTGTTTCTTGACTGCTGTGTTGTATTTCCAGCAGGTATCTGGTAAATTGAAGTCCCCCACAAGAAAAAGTGGCACCGATTGTAAGACTTCTCCCAGGTGCTTTTAAAATATTTCATCTACATCTTCATCCTGATTGGGTGGTCTGTAACAGTATCCCACCATGATGTCTGCCCTGTTGGCCTTTCTCCTGATTTTAACCCATAAACACTCTACCCTTTTGCCACCACTGTTGATCTCAAGTCAATCAAAATTCTCCCTGGCATACAGGGCCACTTCCCCTCTTCTTCTTCCTGGTCTGTCCCTCCTGTAGAGTTTGAAGCCATCCAACGCGCCACTCCACTTGTGCATGTCATCCCACCATGTTTCTGTGATGGCAACTCTATCATAGTTTTCTTGTTGCACAATGGCTTCTAGTTCCTCCTGTTTGTTGCCCATGCTGCGTGCATTGGTGTACGTGCACTTCAATTGGGCTATTGTTCCCATCACCTTTTTTGGGGGGGAGAGAAGGCCTAGTTCCCGCCTGACCATTCTCAGGACCTGCCGTAATTCCTAGCACACCAGTGTCCCTTGCGACTATGCCATCACATGACACGCTGCCCCCTACTCCTACTCATGTGTCAGTCCCAAGGAGCTCGCTAGCACCCCAATCCACTAACGCTGATGTGCTGCTCTCAGGCTTAGCTCCAGCAAGCCTGATTTTATCCCTTTCCCCCTTCAAATCTAGTTTAAAGCTCTTTCAATGAGCCCTGACAGCTCCTGTGCAAGAATTCTCTTTCTCCTTTGAGACAGGTGCACCCTGTCTGACGCCAGCAAGCCTGGTGCTGTGTAGACCAAGCCATGATCAAAAAACCCAAAGTCTTGCTGGTGCCACCGGTCTTGGAGCCAGGTATTGACCTGGTGGGTCTTCCTGCTTTTCCCCCTCCTCGTTCCCTGCATCTTGAGGGATAGAGGAGAACACCACTTGTGCTCCTGATCCCTTGACTAGTTGTCCTAGGGCTCTGAAATCTTTCTTGATTCCCCTCAGGCTTCTTGTTTTGAGCTCATCACTGCCTACCTGAAAGGTCAGTAATGGATAATAGTCTGAGGGCTGTACCAGGGTGGGAAGCTTTCTTGCTCCATCTTTAATCTGGGCCCCAGGGAGGCAGCAGACTTTCCTGTGAAGTGGGTCAGGTCTGCATATCGGGCCTTCAGTTCTGTGCAGAAGGGAGTCACCTATGACGATGACCCATCTCTTTGTCTTTATCGAAGTAGTTTCTGTGCTGGGCTTGGGTTGACTTGGCCCCAGCAATGCTTCCTCGCTTGGTGCGTATCAGTCTCCTTATTGGTTGGCTCCACTTGCGGGCCTCACAGCTGTTATTCAAGGTACCTGGGAAGGTGGGGGCTTTGCTGGCACAACGCACCCCCTGTGTCAGGCAGGAATTTGTTGCCATTGCCCTTGTCCTTCTGGTCTTTGTGTTCACTCTGATGGAGGTGGAACTGGGGGTCCTCCGTATTGTGCACTTTATCTGCCTGCTGGCCTGCCTCAGGGAAGGCAGGATGTTGTTCCAATGATCAGTCTCTTTCTCGCACTCCCTGATGCTCCTCAGGCTGTTCACCTCCTCTTGGAGGTCTGTCACTAGGTGGAGAAGTTCCCCTACCTGGGCGCACCTCCCACAGGTGTGCTCACTGCTGCCCTCTGGAACCAGTGCAACAGCAGGGCACACGCCTGCAGCCTGCCACCTGAGTGGCTGCATGTCTCCAGTGAAGGTGCATCTGGGCAGCTGCATCAGTCGTGATGGGTGCAGCTCTTAGGTTGTGACCTGCTGCTGGGTGGACACCATCTCTTCCTGCTCTAACCGGTCAGTGCTTTCAGCGCCCTTCCATGTGAACTGTCGCGGCCCCTCTCTGACTGCCATGCCATGCCCTGTTTGCCTACTCTGGTTGTGGCACTCCTGGTCACAGCGCTCCCTAAGGGTTTCTTTTAGACCTTTTACACCTGGGTGCGGTCCGCCGTTCCCTGGCAATGCTCTCTCCTCGTCAGCCCCTCCTTGAGAGTTGCCGGCTCCTGGCGGGTCTCTCCCTTCTCCTGAAGCTCCCCTGTCAAAAGGAAGCCTCTGAAAAGCCCATGTGCTGAGATCTGCCGCTGCGCTTCGGGCTGTGCCGATTCTGGGCAGCTCCTCTTGACAAATGACCGTTTTTTTTATTGTAGCTCGTTTAAATCTCTGCCATTACCCTGGTAACACTCTCGCCTTGTCAGCCCCTTTCACGAGAATTTCCGGCTCCTGATGGGTCTTTCTTCTCTCAATCCCTTCTTTCTCTTCTGTTTCAAATAACTGACTTGGCAAGCCCTTCTTATAGAAAACCAAAATCTGTTCTCATCTTTCTCCAGCTGATCTTTGTGTTCAGGTATAGCAAACATACTATTTCCTATGTGGCTTATGCTTCAGGCATTTGCATTTGTACTCATATGTGTTTTGAAATAGAGAAATGACAGCTTAATTCCATGCTGAAAGCAGGCTTTTTATTGGTATTCTCTATAGTTTATTGCTTTGCTTTACTTTGTTTCCTCTGGAAGATCTCACAATCTGTTGTGAAGAATTTTTGTGTTAAAGAAGGAATAAAGAAATACAAATCCCACAGAGAGAAAGTGCAGAGCAAAATTGTCACAAACACCAGATAATGATGTAGATTCTAGCCTTTGGATCTATGACAATAAAAACACACCCAGGTAGTCATAGATTCCCTAGAGGGGAATTTACCCTTTCCAGGCACACCTCGAGTGTTGTGTTGATCAAGGAATGACAAGGTCTGAAAATAAAACTGCTCATTTCTTAAACAAAGTAGAAAGAGGTTATGATGGAGAAATACACAGAATTCAGTATACAGAAAGAGGTTTCCAAACTGTGACATGCATGGCTCTGGTCTTCCTTGTAAACAGCAATAATCAAAAGCATCTGGATGTCTGTGTATATGCACTTGCTTTACTTAGTACTAGGCAAATGCCAGCTCACAGATAATCTCTTGCAAACAGCTGACAGAATTAGAAGTCGATGGGTAGAAACAGGGGATGAGGATGGGTTTATGGAAAGTGGAGAAAGTATGGGGGCTGAGAGAGATGTTAGGAAAAATGCTTTAAGGGACAAAATAATCCATATGATTTTATTTTCATGAGGTTATTCTTAATGCAAAATTGTCTAAGAATTCAATATCTACAATGTAAAAGTTTGGAAGCCAAATCAGTAAAAGTCATTACTTCTCAGGTCTGTCTTAGATGCTTACTGAATGACAAGCTGAATACTGAACCTGAAGTAGGACATATAACTGCCTTAGTATAGTTACAGGGAAATACCGGGCAGAGAATTAATTAATAGATGACCACAAGGTTTAAGAGAAAACAGGTTAAAAATATTAAGCTAACCAATTCCAAATCTTACGATAATGCCATCTTAAGAGTCTAATTATGCAGCTCTGGTATGGAAAGAAGTTGAGGACAAAACCAAGGAACAGGGAAGCACAGTGCCTGTCCTGTGTCATCCTGCATAGCTCAAGCCCTTCATACTCTGTCAGCATTGACCAGTCCTTTCAGTAAGTGCAGCAGATGGACCACAAGTGCACTAATGTGCTGAGAGAAACCCTTTGATTTCCATTCCCTCATACTGGGGGCAGCTGACTCCTCATATTAAAAGTTCCACCAATTAAAAAGCATGACATCTCAAAATCTGATCTGGAAACAGATCTGTTCTGTTCTCCCACCGTTTTCGCAGAGTAGAAGAGCTTCATCAGAGCCAGCTGCTCTTGACCTTCTTGAGTGAATAAAACAAACCTTCAGCCTTGAAAGCCTCACTAGACTTTTAGTTCCACTTTTCAGCTTGCTCACGTCTAGCCAGATGTGTGCATAGCTATCCCATTAATTCCTGCACTCCTAATAGGAAAACTGGGGAGAAAATAATTATTCTGCATCCAGCACGGACACAAACTGGACCAGAGGAAGTTTCATCTGAACAGAAAGGAAAATTTCTTTAATTTGAGGGTGACAGCACTGTAACAGGCTGCCCAGAGAGGTTGTGGGGTCTCCTTCTCTTGAGATAGTCAAAACCTGCCTGGATGTGATCCGTGCAACCTGCTCTAGGTGAAACTGCCTTAGCAGAGGGGTTGGACTAGATGATCTCCAGAGGTACATTCCACCCCTACTATTCTGTGATTTAGCAGCAATGTTTCCCAGTACACCTTTAGTCTATGTTTCCGCACTTTATGGCTTGTTGCTACTGTTATGCTAATCACTTTTTGGTGACATGGGAGAAATTTTCTTCTCATTTCCAAATAAGCATTTATTCTCTTTTCTTTCAGAACCCAGTGATCAGATACACAGTTCAATTACGCATCTTTCTGGTTTTTTTCCTTCCAGTTAGAGTAGTGTCACGTAACAGTGTCTGGAGAAAGTTCATGAAGCGCTAGAATTCATTATTGCCTTCAACAGACATTTGCAGACACCCTTGAAGTAACAGAGTGAGCCTGAGGCACTAAGAAAACTACAGCTTTGCCATGGTCTCAGTGATCATCCAAGGCGGAACCAGAAGAATTACATTGTCAGAGGGCCTGAGGATAGCATTCATACAGAGCAAGAGCAAGCAGTGGTTAAGTTACAGTCCAAAGAGCACTCATGACACCATGCCCAGAAAAACTTCACAGTGTATATACACTACAAAGACTTTCCTCTTTCTTTAGGTGGTTTTCATTGTATAAATACAAGATTTCTATTTTTCTCTCCATGTTAGCTTAAGAATTAGTGTAGAAGTCTGTGTCGCTAATGTATGCCGTAGAATAGCAATACAGCTGACTTAATATCCAAGCATTGGCTTTTGATAGATGATTTTTGAGTCTTTAACTTCAGAAATGTAACACTGCATTCATTCTAGTTTTTGCAATTAAAAGATAAGACCCTTTAATGCAATTTTCTTGAAAATAATTGAATGTTTGGCTCTTTCAGTGGAACCAATACCACCTTGTAAATTCTTTTTAGGTTATTTATATCATTCCTTTGAATTAAAGTGAGTGTAGCACTTAGAAATGTTATGTTCCTAATCTACAGAATAATGCCTGCAGTATCTACTTTCCACTGTACAAATTTCCTTCTCAGGGTTTTATGAAGGTACAAATTCTGGAGAACAAGGAAGTAATTCATTCTCTGTACTGATCCAGTCCCTGGCGTTGCATCAAATGTTAAAAGCAACTTTCACAAATTTCTTTCTTCTTTTCTCTGATAGATACCATAAAGAAGTCTGTGGGTACTGTTAGAAAATATCCATAAGGGACTAAAGAAAAAAAAAATCTTATTTTCTGTGTTGTAACATATGTAAGCAAGAGAAGTGACGCAGCATAATAGGAAAACATAAGGACACTTGAGAAATGACTGTTATCTACTGCAGAAAAAGTATATGATTGTCTATTTAAAGAGTACTTTGAAGTGTTTGACATATGTGACTAAATGTCATGTTTCTGCGCAGATGAAGAAGTGAAGAAGCAGGTGAATCTGAGGCCCTGTACGTTAGAGTGCTAATGAACATATTCATCAGCCAGGGTGGCAGATGTAAAAATGAACTAAACGGTGTCAAATCACCACCTTCAGCCATATCCCTGACCAATATTAGATCTTATTAATTAAAAAAAAAAAAAAAAACCCACAAACCAAACCAAACCTCCAGAAACATCATCTGCCTCCTAGAGAGTTTTGCTTCCTTTAGAAGTAAGACTTGCAGATACTCTCCTCAAATGAGTGTCTTCTCTGTTCCTGTGCTTATTCATCCATTTTCCACTGCTCCCCCAGGGAAGGAGAGGTCAGCAAGTGATTCCTGCTATCTCCCTGCAGCGTCCTCTCTGGAACACCACATCCTTACAGACTTCTTTCCTGTGTTCCTGTGAGATAAGAAAGTAGTA
Organism: Bucorvus abyssinicus; assembly: GCA_009769605.1. Taxonomy (NCBI): domain Eukaryota; kingdom Metazoa; phylum Chordata; class Aves; order Bucerotiformes; family Bucorvidae; genus Bucorvus; species Bucorvus abyssinicus. Next base: position 57,265,957 of record CM020024.1, on the reverse strand, counting down.
TGTCCTGTTTAGGAACTGACAGTGTAAGAAGAGAACTGTCATGTCCCATCCCGCCCTCACACCTGACTCCCCCGAATTATTAATATGCTTTTACTATATCTTGGAAATCTGTGCAGATCTTTACATTTTGGTCCAGTGTTCCTATTAACTATGTCTGGATCCAAAACACAAGTAACATCATATTTGCTTGCTTAGTTCTTCTTCCCTTCTTGTATTCCAGTAAAGAAGAATATACACTGAGAAAATTTAAAAACAATGGGAATACTCTTTTCTAATGACGGAATGCTACAGAGACGATCAAAGTGGGAATCTCTATGTTGAGAGCAAACAAGACGTCATATGTTGTATATGTAAATAAAGACACAGCAAAATTCTATTGGATAAAGCTGGTTTTATAATGACATACATTTCCAGAAGATTAAACCAAGCCACATGTTGTTCTGGTGAGATGGTCTCCTTTGGAATCCTGTAAAAATTTCATTAAGTATCCCTGAAAAGCAGATCTTGCCCAATTGAATACATGGGTTATAGCTCTGTCAATACTTATTTATAGCAGCAGAAGTTGGTCTATAAACAAGCACTAAACCCCATGTAATTTGTTATGTTATCTGTATTTTACTGTGATTAGGACAACAGTCGTATCAGTCCTCCTTCTTGTAATTTACAAAGTAGCTCGCAGACAGTCAATACAGTGCTTTTCTGTAAGGGATAAGGTCAAACTGTGCAAAGCAGGCTTCTCCCGCCCTCTTTTCTCTCGTTGATCGGTACTCTTTCTTTAATGTTGTTTTTGGCCAAAAAAGCACCACATGACCTTGAGAAATGCCAGGAAAACATTATTTTCTCTGCACACTCCTGTTTGTGGATGCCAGATAACTTCCTTAATCCAAGCCCTCTTCAGCCGTAGCAGTGCTAAGACAGGTTGTGCTGAAAAGCTTCTCATTCTGCTCTCAGGGATGCCATGCACCCACTCCTGACCTTCTCTGACTGTCAAATATGGCTGGGAGAGTTTCGCTAATGAACAGCATTGCACCATCCATTTAGCTCCCACTGTTGTACCTCCTTAGGGTGAGGGAGTAGCAGCAAGCAAATGCCGTCCGATAACCTTGGTCTAAGTCACAAAGCGGTACAGCTTGCTGCTCCTGTGGATTATGGCCTATTTTTTTCTTTCCAGAATGACTCAGATGCATTCATTTTCAGAAATATCCCCAAAGTGTAGAATTTTAAATGCATGTAATAGAATTAAAATTATCAAAGTATATATCATAGGAATAAGTAAGGAAAATTGAACCAATTAAAAAATGTAGCTATTCTTCCTGTATGACTTTTTGTGCAGGTGCCTGTGTCTTTAGAATGTGAATTTCAAATGGGATAAAAAGCTATCTGCAAATAGTTACAGAAGTACCACGTTTCAGGTTTTTATGATCCCACAAGTTTGACATCTGAATCTTAAAAAAAAAAGGAATATCTCTTGGGGATAAATTGTGTATCAGGGCTTTTACATTGCACTCCCTCATACAAAAAAAGAAAAGGCAAGAGGTGTACCCCATTATTATGATTGCACTACCTTTTAAATTCCTTGGACAATACTCTCTTCTTTCTTCTCTAACTAGTTTGTAGAAACATTTTACACTACTATAATATAGCATTTGGCATTTTGAGGTGTCCTGTGCCAGAAATACACATTTAATCTTGCACTCTGTGATAGAAGGAAAGACAATGATTAATATATTAGACTAGCATACTCAGTTTTTATCTGTACTAAGGTATTGTCATGCTGTAACTGTTTTAACTGGACCCTTAGGCAAGTGAGAGAAATATTTATCAGCGCTTTCAAAGGGAAAAAGTCTAATAGAGGGCTGGAACTGGATATCCCTCTTTCTGATGAACAGCAAAGTGTTGCTGTACTTCCCATGGAGCAGACTGGAGGGGCTGGTGGCATAAAGCATGTGAACATGTACCTCTGCTGCTCAAACAATCCCAAATCAAAATAGATGTGATGTCTGATACAAGGCCCAAATTAGTTTAGCCACACTTTGTGTGGCAACGGCAAATTTTCAGGTTGGGGTTAGGGTGGTCTTGTTTTGAAAATCCTGCCTCTCCTGCACAGAGTTTCCTTGTTTACGGTCCGCAGTGCCTGTGTTGGCTCTGTGTTGTATTTACACAAAATAGCATTGGGCTCCGGTCGCCCAAGACCCATGCTGATATCAGCCCCAAATTCTCAATGGGCAAAGCACCCTCTCTTCTCCACTGGGCAAGGCATGTCCTGCGCCAGCCCTCTGCTGACATCCAGGTTCTTCATCCAGCTGCCCCTTGCTTGGCTTTGCCCTGGAAGCCCCTGCAGACTGTCCCATTGCAGGGCGTATTTGTGCCCTGGCAATCTGGATGCTCTTCCTGTATTCCCACAGCCTCTGGGAAGAAAGAGCTGGTTTGGGGCCCTTTGCAAAGCCATGTGACTCCTTTTGCAGGGCAGCACATTGCGAAGAGACCCGAGGAAGAGAGGGCAGAAATAAAAGTCTTCCTCTTCTTAGCCTCTTTGTGTCCCTGCTGGTCGCAGGTATACAGATAAAAGCAAAATAGCAGTGCTGCAGAGAGGTGCTCTCCAGGGAAAAGTAGGAGGTTAACAGCAATGGGGAAGCAATTTTTTGCCTTTCTAGTAGAACCTCTACCTCTAGTAGAGTCTCAGCTGGATTAGGTGGTGTAGGAATATATTTTTCCTTGCTTTCTGTAGGTAAATGCAGATAGTTTAAAACAGGCAGAGCCATGATGGCAGTAAAAGAAAATACAAAATGGAAACAAACCACAGAACTAACAACAAATAAAAATCATGTTGTGGTTATGCTTGTCAGAGACACAAAGGAGATGCTATTTCGTTACATGTTCCTTACATTCAGATGATATGTTTGCTCCCTGATCTGCATTTTGCAGCCCTTGAATAGGGTTGAGTGTTGTGCAACAGAGCAGGAACATATGCCATGCTTCTTTTGTGAGCAGCTACGCCAGTGACAGGATTTGAGCATATCGGGCAGATGTTTTATTCACTAAGGCTAAAAAGCTATTTTCTGTAAAGTTGAATTATGGTAGCAGTATCTTTTGGTGTGTTGCTAAGAGCAAATCCATTTGGCACAGCTGGGTCCTGCACTTGGGCCACAACAACCCCCTGCAGTGTTACAGGCTTGGGGAGGAGTGGCTGGAAACTGCCCAGCAGAAAAGGACCTGGGGGTGTTGGTCAACAGCCGATTGAACATGAGCCAGCAGTGCCCAGGTGGCCAGAAAGGCCAACGGCATCCTGGCTTGTATCAGAAATAGTGTGGCCAGCAGGAGCAGGGAAGTGATTGTTCCCCTGTACTCTGCACTGGTGAGGCTGCACCTTGAGTACTGTGTCCAGTTTTGGGCTCCTCACTTCAAGAAGGACGTTGAGGTGCTGGAGCGTGTTCAGAGAAGGGCAACGAAACTAGTGAAGGGTTTAGAGAACTTATGAGCAGCAGCTGAGGGAACTGGGATTGTTTAGTCTGGAGAAGAGGAGGCTGAGGGGAGACCTTATCGCTCTCTACAACTGCCTGAAAGGAGGTTGTAGAGAGGTGGGGGTTTGTCTCTTCTCCTGTGTTATGAATGACAGGATGAGAGGAAACGGCCTTAAGATGCACCAGGGGAGATCTAGGTAGCTATCAGGAAAAACTTCTTTACAGAGAGGGTTGTGAAGCATTGGAACAGGCTGCCCAGGGAAGTGGTGGAGTCCCCACCCCTGGAGGTGTTTAAAAGATGTGTAGATGTGGCGCTGAGGGACATGGTTTAGGGACCCCTGGCAGTGCAGGGTGAACGGTTGGACTCGATGATCTTAAAGTTCTCTTCCAACCAGATGGTTCTGTGATTCTGTGATTCTGAACAGATGCATTTTGATAATAGTGAAAGGAAAGAGATGACCATATTATTGTATCTCCCTAAATCGTCCAAGACAGGAAGCACAACTACATTAGAACACTGTGGAAACTCAGTAGGTTTCTTTAATTTTTATTCAGTTATGTACAGCTATTAACAACCTGTCCAATGGATATGACATTGCATGATATACTCCAAGGCCAGCGCCTTGCCAGGCCTTGTGTGAAGAGCCTTGACTATCAGAAGGATCAAAGCAGAATAAACAGAAAAAATAAAAATACAAAGAAGCGATTAACTCACTGCTGTTTGACCAAGTCTGCATTGCGTATAAAAAGGCAGAACTGTTTCATTTGTGACTGATATTGAAACTTAGCAGACTTTGGTGATTAAAGTTTTTGATTTAATTAAAAACTGTGCAGTTATTATTATCTGGACTTAGGGATTTTCCCAGAAAAAGAAGTGTATGGTCTTTGCGTTTATTGCACAGAAGACAAATAATTTAGTCAATCCCCCTATCACCTGCATTTATCTGTCTAAAGGGGGAAAACACAGTGAACCATCAGCCATTTGAAATAATTGTCATTTAAGTATGAGTTGGATAAAAGTTCATTTGATTGATGATAGGGGTCTAGTGCTCTAACTGTTGTACTGACAGCAATTAACAGCAGTCTAAATTTTTTTTTGTTGGTTTTGGGGTTGTTTGTTTGTTGTATATTTTTTGGTTTGTGGGGCTTTTTGGTGCTTTTTTTTGGTTTTTTGGGGTTTTTTTTTTGTTACCTGAATCAAAAGGAGTAGGAACAGGTGTAAAAAAAAAGGTCACAGGAGACAGGACTCCCTCCTCCCCTCTGCCTACCCACTTTTGTTTCTTCAGGACATACAGCAATGGTCTCGGCCAAAAGAAAGTATTGCACCTTTCTTTTTTTCCTGTGACACCAAAAAGACCTGATCTATGTAGCACCTTTTTAAGCTGGTATGGTGAGATACTATTTATGGTTTCCAGATGTGATAAAAAAATCATATCTCCAAGAGCTTCGGCCCTGCAGTGGGGAGCTGAGCAGCCCCCAACATGAAACACAGACTTTCTCACTGGAGTAGAATCTACTGCATTACCAGTCACTCAACAGAAATCTCTTTAAATGCCACTTTTTGCTCAAACATGTTTCCTGAGCCTGCTGTGGAATGGTGTTAATAGGAGAGGAGACTAGAGAAATTATTTAAATAGATGTATCAGATTTATGTAGCAAACAAAATGCACTAAATTCTCCTAGCTGAGTAAAGATATTTTAAAAAAAAATTTCTTTATGTGATAAATAAGATACTCAGCTACAAATTACATTAAATCTATATAAATTGTGGAGTCCTATTCAAATAAAAGGATTTATGCAGGTAATTCTATAAATAGTGCTGATAGCTATCTGCATAAATCCCAGCTTTTTCCATAGGAAAACATGTTTCTTCCTTTAGAAATCATGTGGACATCACATAATATACTACTATGATCCTTACTTTCAGTTAGAAAAAGTATGGTATTCTGCATGTAATTATCATATACATTTTTAAATAATACAGCAATATATTTTTAAGGGATTTTTTAGTAGAGTGAAAAATAAGACCTTTGGTTACTTTCAGAAAGAGCAACTGTGGCATATGAAGTCTCATTTTTTTTTTCTGCCCATATCACCTGTAACACTTGGAAGTTTAAAAATCCCTTATTAAGATGAGTCCATTCATTTTTATCAACCAGGAATGAGTTTATGCAGAAGAGATATGGAAGAATTCCTACATACATTTCTTAAAAAACCTATGAATTCTCCACCCAAGAGCTTAAATAGCCATGTGGGTTTTGATATTGCTTATGAGTATTCACAATACTAGAGCTCTGGTCAAATAGTATAGAGCCTCTTATGATCAAATGCTAATTTGACCAACTTTCTCTAGAAGTTTTGCTTTGTATTGGATCAGAATTCTACCTGATAAAGGAGTGATGTGTTTTCAGAAAACAAGGGGAGAGGGGGAGGGAACATTCATTATTTTGTCAAAGTACCCTACCAAAAAAAAAAAAAAAAAAAAGTTTGTAATTTGCAAGTTGTGGGATCTGAATTCAAAATTGGGGAAGCACCTGGGTCTTCATCAACCTTATCATGACTCTCGTAATTTAACAAAAGTTTGTACTTCCAGAAAAAGACAAATCTTGCCATAGCAATGTAGCTGTACTGGGAAAGTGTATGCCACTCACGCGGCCTGCATTTGGCTAAATGATCCATGCTGGGTGCTAAGATGCTGCAGCCCAGTGGTTAACCAAGCTAGTTGAGACCGGCCAAAATCTGTGCATGCATTGCAGTTTCATCTTTGACAAACCCTTTGAGGGCCTAAAAGTCCATCTAATAACACTGCATCCAGTATCAAATCTCCATCTGATTTCTATGTAAAGAAAGACTTTTGTGCTGATTGCATTTTGGCTTTTAGACTGTAAACAGTAAAACCATTAAGCTTGATGGTCAATTGCTATGGGGAGGTCTAGAGATGCACTCCTCTGCATCTTAGTGGTGGATGTCAGGTCTACTGTGGGCAGCAGAACAGCAAAAAGCAGGAGGTCCTGCCTCTGAGGCGCCCAGCTAACTAACGCTCTCGGTGAGAGGTGAAGCAATGCAAGTGCCACACGGCTCCTTGCTGCATGGGTGTACCTGCTCAGATGCTCACATATGTTGCTGGGTAGTTTTTTTGCCTGGAGAAAAACTACCTTTTGCCTTATACTCAGAGTGAGTATACTACTACAATACTACTACAAAAGTTTAGCTAGAGATTTGCAGTATTATTTCAAGAGACTTTTGAATCCTACTTCTGCTACATTTGTTTATTGAATATCTTGTGTTTGTCTTCAATATTAACTAGATTTAGTATGACAAGAACAATTTTGTTGCTCTCTATTGTATGTTAACTTGGAGATAGTAATAACCAAGTGTTGAAAATTACTCTTTACTGAGGAGGTGAAAAGATAGTGACACCCAGAAACTCTGGGTAGAGGTGAACAAAACCTGCCTGTAGGCACAATGTTCAGGAGAAAATATTCTGTGAAGGTTTATAGGCACGCGGAACATCTGGAAAGCCTGGAAGGATTGAGCTGAAAAGAAACAAGCGGAAGGGGAAAAACAGATTATGCTCTTTATGTTTGCCTCTTACAACTGAGAGGAAAGATCTTTAAAAAAATATTCTTTAAAGGGAGTTATTTATTTCTAATTATTTTATCGCAACTACATGCCACTGATGTGTCTTTTAATATCTGTTCCTTCTCTTAAATGGTTCAGTGTGTTCCAAAGTGAGCAATGCATCTGTTTCTGTATCCCTTATGCTTATAGACAGTATGCAACCATTAGTGAAGTCTGTGCTGGTATTTTACACTCTTCTACACCGAAAAGTAATAAGAAACTATTTTATATCCATACACATCTTCTGACGGTTTACTTTACAAAAATAAAATTTTCACAGAAGGTGACAGAATCGGAAAAAGTACTGAAACTATTGTTAAGAATTGGGTTTATTCCACTAGGATTTAGAACACAAATTCTTTTATAACATTTTATTAAAAGCTTTGATAATGGTATAATATGATATCAATTATTCTGGAATGTTCATTTCGCTCTAAGGAAATTTTCAGGGCCAATCTAATATGAAATATCTAAACAGAAGAAAAATGATGAAACTGCGAATATCCATATCTGAAGTAGCAAAAGGTTTTCAAGATTACCTAGAAGGTGTCTGGTTTATTTCACACTGGGGAGATCATTCATTGTCTCTGAAGAGATGGTGTGCCTTCTCCAGTAAGACCAATCTGTAGAGCCGTATCAGGAAAAAAAGGGGGTTTTGCATTCCAGATGCTGGTTTTTCAGGTGTTCACTCATGACAGGGCTGATTCATTGGTTTCAGAGTGGATGAAATTCATTCCTTGAGGCAGTCTGTAAACAAAAGTCACTTACTATATTCAAATCTACCTTAAACTCCCACGTGTGGGTTGTTACTGATATCCTAAATAACATGGAGGGGGTTGCTTCATTTATATGTAGTTGTCTGTCTTCCCAAACCCTTGGAGGAAAACTATTGGAAAGGTTAAGTATGAGGCACAAAGTTCAGAGAAAGAAAAACAAAGATGGTACCCTCTTTTACATGGTGACCACTTTCAGAATAACATGTACTGAACTGTATCCACTGCTAAGCAAGCACATGCCAAAGCCTCACTTTGTTCACTCAGAGTTACTTTGGGGTTGTGTCATGGATGAATATGTTTAACAGGGTTTGATTTAGCAGGAATTTGAGAATTATTGATAAAAGGAGATAAAGGTTAATTTTAGCAGCACTGAGTGACTGACCAGCTTAAAGATCAACAAGTGATTTAGTAGTAAAAGTAAGTAAAACAGTGAATTAATTACAGAATTAGAAGATTCATGCTAAGTTACTACAAAGTATCTTGAATTAAGATGTGTATACTTGTATAAACACAAAACATACAGACACATACAAACAGACAAATGCTTGGATCCAGGGAAATATATACATGCCCACAGTCATAAAAGTAAATGAATAAAACCAAGCACCTAAGCAGGTAGAGCGGTGCGTGAAAGAGGGTAACCCGCAGATAAAAGTTTTCCCTTTCAAGTTTAAATAGTTACAATGCACTGTCATTTCTCAGTTGGGAGTGGAGTCTCAAGGAGGTGCTGTCTGCCAGGCCTTGTGTCAACCCTGTTGGCTGATGATCCTGAGAGGCATCCCAGCTCAGGGTTGATGCTCAAAGGGTCTCATTTTGTGTTGCTATTTATAGGGTTTAATAGTAATTGACTTGTGTCAGGTACTTTTCCATTTCGGTCTAACTCAAATGATGTAATTTTTTGGCTTGCTCATTTTAAGGTTCTGGTATTTTTCCATTACCTGTGCATGCCCAGAACTTGCTGGATCCTCCCTTTAGACCACAGTCCAAGTACAAGTGTACCAGGTCATAAGCAGGTCAAGCGACCATCCAAAATGTTAAGGAGGGGGGCTGTAGGAGGCAAGTGTGCTGAGGGAGCACTTCAACCCTCTGGTCCACTGCAGGAGATAATTTTTTTTATTGTCCCCAGAGAATAGGGGAGGCAGGAGCCAGGTAGGTTAAGGGAGTGCCTTAATGCTCTGGTACACTACCTCTCACAATTTGCATTTTACTTTTCCACTGTATTGTTCTGTGTTCCAGGGGGGTGAGTGGCACCCTGTACTGAGTGGCCCATGAGTGGGAGAGAATTGTACCACCACAGGTTGGGGGTTTTTTTGATTGTTTGCACTCCAAAATTACAGCAGGATATCTGGAAACCAACCTCAGTCAAGCCCTGCTATCACATGTCACATCAGGGTTTCATCCTATGTCGCAACAAAGGGAATATTACTACATACTGGTGCATTTAAAGGAAAAATATATTTATTTATCTCACCTCTACTAGGGAATATACAAGGCTGCATAGCTGTGGAGTGCATGTAATGCTATTTTAAAAGATAAAAATGGCAGGGGAACGGGCATGTGAGATTTACATTTAAATCACATTTCAATCAACCTTAAAGGTGCTGTTTACAAAGTAAGGGTATAAAATGTTAGCTCATGCACAATGTTTTGCATTGCAGAAAGAACGTGGATTGTACTTCCAATTTCCAAGCAAATTAAACATGCTGTCAGAAAGTACACTGTAGCAGGATACAGTGGGCTCTGTGGAAACCAGTTTAAACAATTTATGCTAGTACTTAAAAGTTGGTTGAACTGGATATCAGATAAATTCTCAGTAACAAGCGAGTAGAAAGAATCCTCATGTAGGATCTCAGGTAGGCATGGGTTGTTCCCTCTTTTTCTGATCACAGATTAAGGGCTCTACTTTTACCCTCCATGCAAAGAGTTTCAACCATGAGTTGAAAGAGTTGGAGTGGGAGGTCCTACACAGAAGGCACAAAAAATGTAATGCGGTGGGACAGCCTCCAAGACATAGCAGCAACCAGTTACATCTTGCCACATACACATCAGGGGTTGATCAAGTAGCTTGCAGATCGGCCCTCTCATCCCTAGCTGCCTTCTGTGTAAAAGCAGCCAGCCCAGGCAGTGATCCCATGTTATTCTAGTTTCTTTTCAGTTGACAGACACATGTAAATGGTTTTTCGGGCATTTGAAGGCTGCATAAGGGGCCAGAATGCATATCTTCAAAATTATCTTCCAGTTAATCTACCTCATTGTATGATTTTCCTTAATCCCCATACTATGAAAAAGAGAAGGGCAAACTCTGCCTATCCAGAGCCTTGTGGGGTTTTTGTAAGGTGCAATTAGTAAACTACAGTGCAAATGAAGTTTTCAAACACCAACTTTCTGCTCCTTTCCAGTCCTCCAATTGAACAGCCAGGGACATATCTTCACATATACTTTTTTATGTTATTCCCTGTGCTTGAAAAAGATAAAAAAGATACACTAAGAATTTTGCAAACACTGATTCATCATGCAGCTGAAAATGCTGAAAATTCATCTATTGGGAAAAATGTTTATGATAGTCCATGGAGTAAGTGTCAGCATTTAATTGAAAAGCATCTTAAATAACTCTATGCTTAACATAAACCAAAACAAAACAATTTTGAAGATAATTTAATTGAACAATTAGAACAATCTTTAGTAATAATGCGTTGGTGTCTTTAGGTGAGAGGATTCTAAAGCCCTTTACAGACTGCATGCATTGTCTTCACTGTATTCATAAAAGTAGGCAAAAATTTCTAGGTGGTATTCTTAAAAATTAAATGACTCAGCAAAGTCCTTTATTTCTTGAAAAGAGTCTGGAAGGGTTTACATTGCCATCGTATTATTATATTGTCAACATATTATGTTGACATTATATTGTCAACATATTATTAAATTGCTGCCACTGATGAAGAAATTGGGTTCTGTGAATCCAAAGAGCAGACTATAATGTGTCTTTTTTTCCCCAAGAATGAATTTTGTTTTGAAAATACTTATATATTGTGGAATAATCTGTAGGCTAAAGAGCATATTTAGTTACAGTTTTTCTCTGGTCTGAGGGAGTTAGCCAATAGTTCTCAGTCCATTACTGATAATGTAAAAGTGATTAAATAGGCAGTGAAATCTTTTAGCTGGTAAAACAAATGTTCTTGATTTTCATGAATATCTAAATAGTAATGTTTTATGTGCAGCCTTCATTTGGCTCTGCTGCCTGTGGCTTATGCTACCATCTTTAAGTATTGTATGATTTACTATTTTTCCTCAAGACCTGTGTCTTGTTCACTGCGCAGTAGAACGGATCTGAGACAAATCTCATATAAGGAATGAAGGAGGCTATTGTTCAAAGGACCTCCTTTGTTGAAGTTGGAGTAGTAAAGCAGGAGCCTGCAAGAGAGGGAGAAACTAAAACAGCTATTGCTGCCCTCAAGGACTGGGTTCTACTCCTCTCTTTACTGCCTGAGTTTCTGAGTGATGTTATTGTCTACTTTCTAGCATAACTTTTGCCTAGTAACTGTATTTCTTTTCTTTTTCCTTTTTTTAAAATTTGGATTAATTATGTTTGCACTAAGATATTTTTCTTAGAGAAAAACAAATACAACAGTATTGTAAAATTTTAAAAGATGGAAGAACATATTTAACTTTTTATTATTTGAGTAGTTCTACAGTTTAAGTTTAGCACTAGTTTAAACTATGTTGCAAGAGTACTAAGCAAAGCATGATGGCCTTTAAATTGAGTTATAGAACTGCTTTATTGTACAAGATCAATGCCAAACAATTATAGAATACACTTCCAATTTCTTACTGATGCAATTTTCCCATCTTCCTGTCTTATCTTTGCCTGGCTTTCCCTATACCATTATGGAATGATTCAGGTCAAAGAGACTTAGTTCATTGTTAAAATTATTTATTTAAATTCCAGTCAGCATGAGCTTTTATGAAACTTAAAAACCTTGTGCATTGCTGCTTTTCATTACTGCGTTTAATGAATAAATTGTGACTGCAGATTCTAATGACATAAATGTAAGGATATTGCTTTTGAATTTTGCAACACATCTGTAGGTGAAGAAATAAAATGGCCTCTTAAAATAAATGTTTGGTACTTCAGGTGGTTAGGCAACTCCTTAGCTCTCCTGCACATGAACAGTAACTATTACATTTCATTTATGTGAGTGATTAACACAATTCAGGATCTGCCCCTAAAAAAGTAACTGATCTACAAATAAATTTGGGTTGAGTAGTGAAGAATATTGTTGTCTGAGGCCTCCAGTTCTAGTTTTATATATTCTTGTCTCTCAGTTGCTAAAAGTCCTTGTAACTTAAAAAACAAATTGCCTTGGTGTCATTAAGGCATAATTACTTCCACTTTCTAAACACGGACTAGGGTTTTTTTTAAGTTTCTATGTAGAAATAATAACTCTTAAGAATAGTCTACATTCACACTCTTCATTTAGGCAGTGAAAGGATGGGTTTTCCCAAAGCAGTTAAGTGATTTAGGAATGCAAGTCCTACTAGTTTTAAATGAAATGCCCTGGTCCGCATAAGGTGGCATGAATTTTTTAGAGCTCTTAATACTCTGAAAGTCAAATGTATCAGCAGCTGTCTATGGCCTAAAAACATTTTGTCAGTATCCAAGTTACAGGATAAGAAGAGAAAAAGAACTAGAAGTAAAAACCATAAAATAATAGAAATAAAAATTACAAACTTTACCTAAGTTGGTCTATATTCCAAATACCTTCCACCAGTCTTTCTTAAGTATGGACTTATCCTACTTTATTTTTATTCTGTCATCTTTCTATTGCAAGTAAGTAATTAACCCTCCAAAAGATGAGTTTAAGTTTAAAGAGGAAATACTGAAATTTAGGAGAGAAGACCTCTAAGTTTTTTCATAAAAAACCCTCAACTTCTCTGTGAACTTGTCTTTAACACTGAAGCTGCTGCCTATTTCAGCTTGTTTACCAGTGTGTTCAATGTCTTCTGCACACTTTATGTTATTAAAATACTATTACTTTTATGAGATAAGGAAGCATGGCTAATTATGGCATATACTACTTAAAAGGTTATTTGCTTTTTATCTAGAAGAAGTTGTGGGCTTTATGTATTAAAGATGTTGCCTTTGTACTGCATCCTAAGGAAAAGTAGTAGAAATGATACTAACTACTAAATATAACTGCTTGTTCAAATATTAATATACTCCCGATATAGTCATTATAACCAAAAGGAAAAAAAAATTGCTTTTGAGCATTTCATATTCATCAATAGTTCATGAAAATACATAACAAGTTATGACACATCTAATAAAGATGAAAGGGATGAAAATCCTTGTGAATTTTTAATATGGATAATAAAGGGCATTAATACAACTTAATTATATTGATAAATAATTAAAATTACTTTTCAAACAATGCTGTATAACTTTACATGGTACTCTTGAAGGAATTATATACATGGCATTACAATGACAGCTGCTCTACTACAGGAAGTAAAAGTTGGTCTATTGACTATGTGAGTAGATATGGCCATTTAAAACATTCTTAGGACATTTCATGCTCTATCCTTTTGAAGTATCAGTTTAAATCCAAAGTTTAGACAAATATTAAATAACAATGAAAAAACTCAATTGTCTGTCCTGAGGTTAGATAGCTGATTGAGCTACCACTCTTAAGGCAAATCAATTTTTGTATACATCATCATATGGAAAAAAAATGTATCTGGCTTTGCAGAGGACACACTTGGTTTTCAGTCAGCTCAGGTACAGCCGAATTAAAGGAAAGGTGGGTATTTGATTTAAAACCAGAGGCTTAAACCAAATTTCCATACTAAGGACCTAACTTTACCCCAGTGAATTATCATAACTTTATTCCTACGGCAAAATAAGCTATTATTTTATAGAGAAATACGTTCCAAACACCCAGGCTGAAATTTTGTCTTTTTCATCTTTCCTGCATTTTCGCAGGGGGTTGTGCCAGTGAAACTCTCTATTTCTCTTTCTTCATCTCTGTCCGCATTCCGTAGCTGGAGCCTGCTGACACTCACCTAGAATCGTATCTCAATATTGGGATATCTCAAATTGGGAAGGACCCATAAGGATCGTTAAATCCAACTCCCTGCTCCTCACAGGACTAGCTAAAACTAAGCTATATGACTGAGAGTGTCGTCCAGATGTTATTGAACTCTGACAGGCTTGGTGCTGTGATCACTTCCTTGGAGAGCCTGCGCCCATGACCAACCACGCTCTCAGTGAAGAACTATTTTCTAATGTCCAAACTGAACTTCCCCTGATGCAGCTTCATTCCATTTCCTTGTGTCCTATCGCTACTCACCAGATAGAGGAGATCAACAGCTCCCCTTCCGCTGTCCCCCATGAGGAAGTTGTAGGCTGTGATGAGGTCCTTTCAGCCTTCTCCAAGCTGAACAAACAAAGTGACCTCAGCTGCTCTTTGTAAGTCTTGCTCTCAAGACTTTTTACAGTCTTGGTCACCCTCCTCTGGACAGACTCTGATGGTTTGGTGTCCTTCTTATGCTGAGGTGCCCAAAACTGCCCACAGTACTTGAGGTGGGGCTGCACCAATGCAAAGTGGGATAATCGCCTCTCTTGACTGGCTAGCTATGGTGTGCTTGATACACCCCGGGACACGGTTGGCCCTTTTGGCTGCCAGGGCACACTGTCGACTCATATTCAACCCAAACCCCCAGATCTCTTTCCACGTGGCTCCTCTCCAGCCTGTCATTCCCCAATTTGTATGTATAACCTGTACAACTTAGTATCATAACTGGTTTGGCGGGCTTACTACCTACTTGTGTTTCTCCCCTTCTGGTGCTGAGAGCTAGGGAAATGGTTATTACAACCACCTGAATCAGGCAGTGCAGCAAACTTTTACAGGGAATTTTTTTTTTTCTTTTAAAGTGACAGTTGTATTACTTGCAGTACTTCCATCTGATGACAGCTTCAGCACATCTTAGTGCTTCCAAGGTCCAAATGGATTTTGTTCCATGACTCAAGTGAGGCTTATTTCTGCATTCTCTGCCTGAAAAGTTCCTTGGGAATCCGGCAGGGGTGCCTCTTCATAGTCCTTCTCCTGGTCTCAGTAGTGATCAGACCAAAGTCTTAGAGTTACTAGTTTTGTCAGGTCCTGTGCATAGAGGAATTGCAAGTGTTTACTGACAGGTGACTGTCTTGAACCATCCCCATCCTCCTGTTTGACAGATCCCTACAGAGAAATACTTAAATTGCAACACAGAAAACACTATGCCAATAAGCAAGCTAACATCTATATTAATAAAACATTGAAATCTCTGCATGTTTGTCACAATTTCCCCAAAGTTAACTTGAAATATTTAAGTGCATAATACTGGAGTTGTCTGTATTTTTATATTAGAAAAAAAAAAATCCAAGTCCAAAGCAGTGGATGCTGACAGGAATTCTGAGCTTTTGATAGGAGCCAGACTGAATCTTTGCAACAGTTCAGCAACACTTGATTTCCACAGATAGAGCATGTCTGGTGCACTTCTTGCCCCTTAGGAAACATCGCCTCCATGGCCTCCCAGCAGATTAAAATTAATATTTTTTTCCCCCCCCTGTTTACTTACAGCTGAAGTTAATTGAATGGGCCACAAAGCTGAAAGAGAGGGAGAATCTCTCACTGGCCAAGGATCTTACGAGTCATGAAAAACTTAAAGGAAAAAAAACCCAACACTGTTGACTGGAGGATAACAGATTCATAGACATCTGTAAACTCCCCTCTCTTATGTAAATATTCAAGGGAATTATTTAATAATGTATTAGAATAAAATAAGGTGCTACAGCTGAGGTAAAAGGATCAATGTTTAGTAATTTTATTTCATAAAAGATTTGTAAGTTAAAAAAAAATGCTTGCATTCAAATTAAGAGGAAAAACATACTAAAATCATACCTAAGAAGCATACAAGAAGAGGAGGAGCAATAGCTGTCCTTGCTTTTAGAAAATTGAAATCTTTCACCAGAAACATTCAAATTTGAAAAGGAGAAAGGTGACAGTGTGTCCACTTTTGTCAAAGTCCATCATGCTATTTCAGACTCTCAAGTGACTCCCTTTGCAGATGACCTCCAGAGGTTCCAATCTCAACCATTTATGAAAGGGTATGTTCCCTTGCACAGGGAGACCTCTTGCCAGCCAGAGGGAGACCGAGGTTCCCCGTGCTCCAGACCACCTGCTGAGTTGACCCCGAGGACATAGCTCAGAAATCCTTCCTAAAACAAGGTGCACATCCATAGTGTAGTTCATCAGCTCCTGGTTTGTACCATGTTTGTGTTGAGAGAGACCCCGGGGCCGCATATGTATTAAATGCACAAGGTTGCAGCCTCTCATCAAGATACACCTCCATCTCTTCTGCACTTCTTCTTTCATCTTTGTAAAGTAGACCCTCCACATCTGAGGGTCTTCTGTAACACCTGTAAATGATTACGTGGTCTTCTGTAACCATTTGAGTCATTCACATTCTTTAATCACTTTAGAAAGACCTTTGTAAAGGCTCTGAGGTTTTTGGTAGGGATGAGATAATTTAGATGGAGGCAAGCAGAAGTGACAACAGCTAGCACTAAATACACTGAATTTGCAATAGGGATAAGACACATACCTTTTGGCACTTCTTCAGAATTCCCTCCTAGCCCCACACTGAATCCTGCTTGTGGAATTCAGGTACATTGCATTTTTCCATTAATTTCTACATTTGCCTTTTAAGGCTACGTAAACTTGTCCCAGAGGTCAATATCCTGCAGCAGCTAGCTTTAACTTGCTTTTATCAACAAATGTTTCAAGACAAAGTGTCCAGGCGGCCATGCAAAGCCACAAGATAAGGGAGTAATATCTGTTGATCAATTTCTTTTCCTTGCTATTCAGAAGATCATGGCTTCAAGACAAATAACTAAACTAACCCCTTTGGCATCATATATTTTCAACTTTGTACTGATACAAATATTGAAGTTACAATAGAGAAACTTGATTTCTTATTATTTCTTTGCCCAGACCTATGAACAGAACTTGGTAAGTAACAGT
The DNA here is from genome assembly GCA_009769605.1 of Bucorvus abyssinicus. Lineage (NCBI taxonomy): Eukaryota > Metazoa > Chordata > Aves > Bucerotiformes > Bucorvidae > Bucorvus > Bucorvus abyssinicus. The sequence continues at coordinate 57,249,043 of CM020024.1, read as the reverse complement.
CATTATTCAATGCCTTAAAGACAAAACTATATTTTAAAATTAGGTAAAGACTATAAAACCTGGTGCCAAAGCATTTTGATTTTTGTATTATTAAAGCTCCATCCTAACATGACATTTCTATAAGATTCAAAAAACCCTAGGATTTGTCCACTGTCTTCAGTATTTCATTGAAAAAATAAATTCTCTCTTTTGATGAACTCGCCCAAAATATAGCATCATAATCATCACAAAAGAGAATCTCCATCTAAGCTGTGTTTGGGAGTTGCTCATGCACTTGCATCCCTTTTAAACAATTCAGCCAGATGACACTAATACTACTGCTTATAGAAGTTCAAAATGATAACAGTGTATATATATACTGCCAAAGCAATAAAGGGTAGCAATATCAGTAAGTTACATAAAGTTAGGACTGAAATTCAGTTTTGGTTCTCTGCTAATAACATTCAGCATTACCACACCTCAGTACACTAAAATTTAATCCTGTTCTTTAACAAAAATACTTGATCCTATAAGCAGCTACATAGAACAGTATTAAAATACCTCTGTTGACATAATAACCTGTGTAATCTCTCCTTTCTTCTGTTTTATTTTGCTTTCTTGAACCTGTCTCTAAGAACTGCATATCAGATCATAGGTAAAACAAAGCATTGCTTGGATTGTTCTCAGTTATTTAGTGCATTGCAAAGGTCCAGATTTCTTTACTTCCTTTTGCTGGATTTGGGGATGAACTGTGGGTATCTAGAACTCCGGGAGAAAGATGTCTTCACAAAATATAATCTCACAGGGGACAGTTAGGACACGCTAGTGATTAGATGTACCCCACCTAAAGTCCATGCTTCTGAAAACAATAAGCAAGTATGTGTTTTACGTAGATTTGAAACATCTAAAAAGAAACACTCACTGCAAAATATAAAAACCTTGTCTTTCTATTCTCAAGATTGCTAAATCTATGTTAACATTGCATATGCGAGCCAGGGGCAGAGCCCCAGGCTCTCACCTGTCAAGTCAACTGTCATGACCAGTTTTTGTCCGTAGCTTCATTCCCAGCTTTGTTTCCCTGTTCAAATAGTGCAATTTAGGGCCAATTCTGCCCAGTAACCAGTTGCTGTTAAGGGGCAGTGGTTGGGTTCAGTCACTCACAATGTTCTTCCAGAGCACAGGCACAGCTTTTGCAAGAAGAGAGTTTTGTTTTTCAAAAGGAAAAGAGGATTTCAAGGTGAAGGCCCAGCTATTTAACTTGCAACTGGCTGCTGCTTGGCCGGATGGGAACGTTGGAGAAGGATCTACATTACTACTTTTATTCAGTATTCCTATTGCTATATGGTAGTAGGCTGAAATTTTATTTCATTGTGTTCTTAAAACAGTCTACTGTTTCGGTTTACCCCTCTAAATAATATTTGTGGAACAACATCCTATTCGGTTTTGAACTCTGATTTATTTTTTGTGTAGCAAATTTTATCTATGTGTAATTTGACATCCCGGCATCTGAGGGATTCCCTTCCCACCATGAGAAAAAATCAAGCATAATCATGTGTAGTTTCTGGAACGTGCTTGTGAGGGTCTTGATGGGACAAAACAGTTTGAGTAGTACCTTATGCAATGCAGTGAATAATATCCCAATTACGCTCCCCAAGAGCAAATTTGAGCAATTCTGCTGTGGATTCTAGTGAAAGTGAAGTGTTGCATCACTGGCTGGCATACATTGGCATAGACCTGATATAGCTCTAATGTATGGTTATGATTCAATATTGTTTAACATGTCTAGGATAATATGACTTACTCTTTCATCTCTCTTCTGTAAGCTCGTTAAATGTAGGCAAGAAGAAAACTACGTTTTGGGCAAAAATTTCAACATAAGCAGAGAAAGAAGACATGAAAGAGAGTTGCTGAGCAGTAGGATTCACCAGCAGGGTGTCTTTTTCTTGGTAGATAGAAGATATAAAACATAAGAGAGATGAAAGTGAGAAAGGCTGTAGGATTCAGGATCCTGGTGATTAAAAACATTGACAAAAAATGGAGGGAAATTCTCAGCCAAACATTTAAAGACCTGGAATGAGCTGCACCTAGAATTTAGCCTAAATTAAAATCTAGACTGACTAGATATAAGAAAAAATCTAGACTATGTATAAGGAAGAAGTTTTTTACAGTGAGGGTGGTGAAACACTGGCACAGGTGGCCAGCGAGGTAGTGGCTGCCCCATCCGTGGAAACATTCAAGATCAGGTTGGAAGAAACTCTGGGCCACCTGATCTAGTTGAAGATGTCCCTGCTTACTGCAGGAGGGTTGAACTAGATGACCTTTGAAGATCCTTTCCAACCCAAAGCATTCTATGATTTTATGATTCTATGAACATAAACTTCAGATAATTTTGACCTTTGGAAGCAGATTGTTTCTTCTTAGTAAAATATTAAATCTCAGTTCAAGTGTCTCAAATGCCTTCCATGACAAGGAGAAAAAAAAAAAAAAAAATCTGTATTTTGAATTTCCATTGAATCTGGGAGGTTTGAAATTGTGAAATCAGGTCCAAACTTAACACCGTCAACTATTTTCCAAGTGTGAATTCAGTTCACGGACTTGACTTGTACTTTTCTTAAAGTTCTTAGACTCAATCTACCACAGCTGTGTGTAGCTCTATGTCTGTGTCAGCATGTGTTTGGGTGAGTGTTTTACATAAGTGACTAAAACCTACAAAGGAGGGAGTGCATCTTACTTCAAGATAACTTAAACTGGAAAGCTTGTCTCTGTTTAGTGATTTTACCTGCTACTTTAGTCTTTAATAATTTCTTTTTTTCTTTGAAAATTAAGATTTTAGTATAAAGTTTATTATTTCTTGAACATATTTGTTTCCATTTACAATTATGTTTTCTCCTTTATGAGAACAGCTTAACGTCAGAGAAATTAGTTAGAATATGCTACTTTTGTACTTTTACTGAAGATAGCAAAGCAAAGTTTACAGAGAATTCAGGCCTTTGTCATATAAATGGAAAAGGTGTTGTCAGGATTAAAGCAGCAAAATAAACAGCAATGCTTGTTTCTCTTTCCTCTACCTTCATCTGTTTAGGAGTTCTTCTAAGTCATATAGCCTTAGTCAAAAATAATATCAGAGTTCTTTTCATTATTTGTTTTTTCTTTTGAGGAGTCTGTAATCACTTTCCAAATACTTCACTCTTGAATTCTTTTCTGAGACAGGCACACCTAGTAGTTCTTGAGAGAGTTGAGCCTTCTTTCAAGCCTCACGTATTATTTTTGTGAATACACAGGAAAGCTGAGAAGAATAAATTGGCGGATTCGCCATTGCACACCACTGAGCAGCAAGGTTAGGGTGCAAGCACCACAAGAAGTGCACCATAACATTCCAGATTTTGTTGGGCACTTTGGAATATTTTACCTCTTTATGGGCAGGATGTCTGGCTTCTGCATCATACCTGAAAATTAACCATGACAACAAACACTTGTAAGACTTACACACTGCAACAAATGAACCCAAGCAATAATAATAATTCAGAGCACGTGAGATTTTCCTTTACTTCTTTTAAATAAAAAAGTCTAATAAAGAAAATGCAACGGTAGACTGTGTTTCAAGGAAGATATTTTGTTCAGGTTATTCGTATCTTATATCTTCCCTAGGCAGAATTTTCTCTCTCTCTAGCCACTATATAGAAAGAGGAGGGGAATAGCGATTTCTGGAGTTTTGCCTGCACCTGTTAGCTAGGTGACATGAATGGTGGGAACAGTAAACTTCTGTGAAGGTAGGCCAGCAGTAAGTTGCTAGTTTTCTGCAGAGAAAGGGGAGAGTGTTAGTATAAACTTTTCCCTGGCACGTTCCTGGAGTGAAAGAGCTCCATAACATCTGCTTGAATAGGCACTCCTACATGGATAAATAGCTACTTAAGAAACACATTAAATCATAAGCAGTCCCAAAAATCTCCTTTACCTGCTCTAACTCTAGGCAACTGCAATTCAAGGCTACAACACAGTGCGATATTGCAGCAAGGCAGAGAGAAAAGCATATCAGTGCTGAATTAGCAACCTGAAGGTGCAGTACCAATGCTGGTACGAACAATTGTGAAATCCCTGCATCAGGGCATGGAGTGGCTATTATCTGAAAGAAGCACACTAAAAATTTAAAAGTCCTTGAAAATATAAAATTCAAACAAAGCCATTCTTTCATAAGAAGTATAAAGCTCTGAATAGTGTTTCTAAAAGGAATTATGCATGTGTAGGTACCCTGCAGGAACCATAGTTTTTCACACGTTTATGGTCGTCCACAATGTTTTCATTCTTAACTATTACCAGTAAGAGAACAACGCAACAGTGACATCTTATGAAGGAGAAAGAAAGCTTTATTTGTCACAGATGAAGATTTAATAACAGGAAGTTAAAAGATATAAGAGTAAACTGCTCCTATGAGCATCTCCATTAAAGAGTTCCTCCTCTCTAATATTGCTTTCTATACTCATAGTCTTCTTCAGAGCTTTGCATGCCATTTAATTCAAGATCACTTCTACTGAACTGTTTTTGCTGGTAATCCTTTTCTACTGTTCATATCCCAAGTGTTGTAGTAATGTCCTATCAATCTCTGTCAACATAAAGGCTGCATTTTTATGTGCTTTACAAACACATATAAAATGCAAATACACACAAATACTTGAATTTATCAATTTGTTTAAAACAAAACAAATGCTGAAAAAATTCTTTTGCTTTTAATTATAGTTTTTCCCACCCTGAGATTACCATGTTTTTCTGTGGAGTTTATTCAAAAGTTTTAAAGTAATAGATTGGACATCCAAAACCCTAGAATATAATTTCTGCACTGGCAGGTAAACAGAGCTGCACAGTATATTTTAACTAAGGTTTTCTTCTATAGTCTGCATGTCTTTCTGAATATGAGCGCAAAATAAAACTGGAGAATGGAAATTCATGATTTTACCCTGTACTACTCACTCTAAAAAGGCAATTTTTCTATATTACTGAAAGCAGACAACTAAGATGGAGAAAAGATTAAATTATGATATGTTTCACTGCTGTGTCTAAAGCTATTTGTGATGGAGCAAACTAAAGAGTCAAGTTGCAATTCAAATTCCCTGTTCAAAAAACACAGTTCTGTTTACTCATTTAATGAGTCTGTGAAGCTTAACTTTAAAGATTTGTCATTAATTTAAAATAAAACAGTGGTCTTAGATTTCTTTGCAAACTACTGATGTAAAGGATGCAGGACTATGCACTGTTTTTTCTATTGATTTCGAACTTCTGCTGCTTGTGAAGTCTTTTCCTCTGCATAATCAGTTATTCAGTTGACTTTGATACCAGTTTGCTATTACTTTGCTGTAAGTTCTAAGCGGATATAGGAGAAAGGTTTGTTAACCAGGGCAAGTAGCTCACAGGATTTAGCAGGGCGTCCCAGGTCGTTGCTATGTGCCATGTTCTACTCACTACAATTACAATTTTCCTGACCTAAAGAACTTTTCTAGTTGCATGTATTTTCTGATTTTTACATTGCATGAGAAAAACTTATGGTCCTCCATTCTACCCATGGAGAGAGAAAAATCTGCATGAGAGGTGAAAAATCTGCATGAGAGGCAAAAAGTCAGAGAAAGGACAAGTAAAAAAAAAGTAGAGCATGTTGCTTCTAAGTTACTGCACACTGAGAGATTCATCTTCCCTACTGTCTCCATCTGACTTGATTATCCAGATCGCCACTTTAAGTCAATGTAGAAAAAGGTACTTCTGGAGTACTATTTTTCTGCCCTGCTTTATATAGGGTAGAGATCTATACATATATAAAGGAACAAAGTATGTCTAAAAGGGAATGTTTCCTTTGATAGTAAAGGGATTCTGACATCTTGTTTAGCTTGGCTTTCTAGTCCAAAAAACAATTGCATTTTAGATGTATAAAAATAGGTGAGACAAATCCCACCCTAAGTGCCTAAAGCAAACCTACACCTTACTTCAATCCCAGTAACTGCATTGAGTAAATAAAGCCTGCCTATAGGACACTCAGGTGGGATTCAACTGGTGGCAACGCTTAACTCTATGTTTAAGTCAGTCAGCTTTCTCTCCTTTGACAGTTATTGTAATTATATTTAACAGAGTTATGGGCTCTAGGATACAGTTCTTCTCATCTACAAGTAATCATTTAATACAGGTTTTATAAATCACAGTTTAAAAGTGAATGCCTCCACTGGCTAGGAAATGGAAGTTTATAATGCAGCAGTGAAGGAGGAGCCTAGCACTAGGGTGAGAGCATCAGGCTTGTAAGTGCTTGGTGCAGTTCACAGCTTTTGGTTAAAGACCAAAGCTACGCTGTATCATCAAGCATTAAATAGCCTAGAAAAGTTATTCTGATGTCTTCTGTTGTCTTCACCCTCATTCATTCATTTAAGCTAAGTTATACTATCTCATAATTAATTGGGCGTGCTTACGGACCCTTGTAACTGTTCAGCTGACAGGAGGCAGCTTGTTAGGTCACCACAGGTCAATTGTGTTCGATCACACTGCTATAACCTGAAGATCTGGCTTTCCTTTGCTGTGGGTTTAAATCACAAGTAACTTCCCTGAAGACATTAGATTTATTTCACAGAACAAAAACATGAGAACATAATTAGAGCTTCAGGCCACCCAAATTATACAACAATAAAAGGGAAGAGGGGTATTTATGGATGACTTCTGCAAAGAGGATCATAAAACCAACCTTACAATTTGAAATAGCTATACTAATTAGGAAAGTGAATTGCAGAAGTTGGAGATTGTAGTGTAGATAACAACATACATAGTACGAAACCATAGAGAGTTAATTTTTCTTTTACTAGAAATGCAACTGTTGAACAAGAGCTAAAACCCACATAAGTCTTGAATTATGAGTGGATTAAGTTAATCAGAGGCATAGGTGTATATATCCTGCTCAGTGGAAACATACAGTTTAAACAAATCACTTAAGTGAATATGAAGCCTTTAGATACCTAAAGTGCTTATTTCCTATCACATTGTAGGTATCTGAGGCATAAGCACAACTTGATTATTCAGTCAAATGCATTAAAAAACAGAGGCAAAACAAGCACACTGTACTGTTTAATATTACAAAGCAATTATTCTATTCAGTCAGTGCTTTAAAAACAAGCCCATTCCGCGACAGCTGGAAGCCTGCAAGTGACGTAACAATTGCAAGTGGTAGTTAAGATAATGTAGTAAAATAAAAGATTGACTCTTGGGCGGGCGGGGGGGGGGGGTGGGGGGTGGTGGTGGGGTGGGGTGCGGGGGGAAGTGTCCACATATTTTGCTTTTAGATTTATGTTTGGTTTATAATTATCATGTAATATCTTGCCTATTCTTCCGTCTCCCCTGAAAAGTTCTAATTATCAATTCTCACTGACTCTGATGTACCTGTCACTAGAATTCCTCCTAATGCTTTTTAACATGCCCAAAATCTGCTCCAGAGTGCTTTTATGCCAGTATATGTATTTTGTATGTTTGTTTGTTTCCAATTCAGATACATAGCTGTAAGCATAGGTTTCTCTACCAAAATGAATTGTGCCAGGTATGGTACACATAACCGATGAATTACTTCTAAATGTACCTGTAAATAAAGAGGCATTTCTATGTTTGGGGTTTTTTTAATCTTGAAAAGTGATCTCTCATGGGTTTATGCCATTTAGGGCAGATGTCAGTAAAAAGTAAGGTAAGCCACACCAAAGAGATATTCCACAATGACTCATGCCTGAAGAAGAAAAATATCTGAGAGAAGAATGTAAATGCTCTATTTGAAAGGCTCTAGCCTGTTCTTGTCATCTCAGTGAAGATGAGTCATTAGACTAATACCAGTGCAGATCAGTTCGGACTCAGATTCCCACAACCAGAAATGACCCACTGAATTGGATTTATTGTCCTAATACATCAAGACGTGGTGCTGACAGTGAATGCTGCCATTATGGTTGCAGTAGTATGAATGGATATTTTATTTAGATGACCAGCCAGAAGATATAAAGTCAGACCAATGAATGAAAATCATCCAAAACACATCATAATGCATGGTCAACCTCGTCATGTATCTTTAGGCAATGAAATTAGTGGGTGAAGAGTTAGGAGATGTATTTACTGAGACATCCAATGGACTTAAGAAATGAAGAAAGGCTGAAGCTGCTCTGCTGCACGGAAATAGCTCTAAAGCCAAGTTCTTGGCCAGATTCAGCAATTGCAAAACCAGTCCGGAAATGCTGTGTCAGGTCCGGGGAAAATTGAGATAATGCTACATGTTTTGCAGTATACCTTAGGTTATATTTACCTACCAAATGGGTGAGCTCCCTCATCCATCTCATCTACTGTTACTACGGCTTTTATACAACTGACGTCAGATTGTCATAGGGTACTAGGATTTGCCCTAGGGAAGCTTTGTGCTGCTTATTGCTGAAACACAGGCTGCTCCAAGGCTGCCTTCCCAAACAATGTAGGCACAAGCTATCAGGTTTTGGGGGTGCCCAGGACTTCAAGCACTTAAACCAGCTGGTTTGGCTGGCCTGTACACATCTACATAAGCTTTTTCATAGTGTAATTGTATCACCTAAGTTAACCTCCTGCTCTGAGTGTCCCTTTAGTTTTCAGCCATGCTTTGATGACTGTAGAAGTAGTATGGGGAGACCAGACTTCTAAATTAGATGCTTCAGCCTGATTCCCTAGTGCTGGGCAATGAGAATCTCCACCATCATGTCCATGCTGTCTGATTCCCAGCACCACAGGGTGCTGGAATGAACTTGTGAAATAGTTACAAACAGGAATTTTAGCTGTTGCACACAAGTATTTGGGTTTTTTTTTTTTAAAGCCTCATATTTGAGGGGAAGGGTATATTGCAGGTTTTTGTTCAATTTCCAGTGATTCTTTCCAGTCCCCCAAAGAGGCATACCAGACTTCTGATTGCAAGGAGACTGATATAGGCAGCATTAAAGCACCATGTTCTCGTACTTTTATTCCTCCCAGACCCAGTTAGATTTCTGCATTCAATTCAGCTCAGCTGAGCAAGAATTGATTAGAGTTGATAGTGCTCGATCTACATTCTATATGCAGGAATTTTCGGAGGAAAATACAGACAATAACAGCATGTTAGAGAGACCAATAATAAGAAGATGTTTTTAGAAATATTTATCCTTAAACAGATTAGTACAAGCCTAATGTCTATTAAAAATTACTCTGAAATCTTAGTGGATTCTTACTTCTCATGTTGTCAAACCAAGAATTTTTGGTTGTTGTGACTTCCCTGTTGTACAATTTTATTTACTGCTGGATCTGGTCCAATCCCTCACAGCAGTCAGGAGAAATCCAGCCACTAGCAGTGGTTGAACAGTTCTCATGCTGAAAACAGCAGTCATTATTATGGCTGATAGCCTGTCTTTTAACATACAGTTTTCTGTCTTGTAACACCAACTAATGCCATCCAAAGCTCTTCAACATAAAGAATGTTACAAGTGATTTTTACTAATTTTTATCAATGTAAAATATGGCACTTCACTGATGAGATAATTCCAGTTATTTAACAGTAAGGATAGCCATGTCCATGTCTTCATATGTGCTTTTGTGGGATTGAAAGGTCCAGAGGTCTCTTCTAACAGTGTTTAAACAAAAAAGAGAATGAATTCACTAACTGACTTTCTGATTCTGTTTTTTTTCTTCTTGTGGCCTGTGTTACAAAGAGTGAGACACCATACAACTTTTAACAAGCCTTTGGTGGTCAGTTTTAGCCTTAGAGAGAACTCTGAATTTCTTTCCTTGCCTTTCTATTTTCAAAGAAACTAATATTAAAATGAAAAGAAAAAAAACTATGACTGAAGTTTTTCCACAAGGATTTCAGGATGGGATTTTTCAAAATTTTTTTTTTTCCCTCTGCTTAATAATTATGATTGGGAACTCATTTCTCCCCTCCTTTCATATACCTGACAGGGGGAATTATAGAAACTGCTACCGGTTCAGATCTTATTGTAGACTAAGCCTTGTCTAAGATTGTTCATCCAGAACACATCTTTGACTTGTGACAGCTTCTGAATTTGTGTAACCTGCATTTTATTTCAGACATGTTGGGTTGTAAATCTCATTTCTTGGTTATTATAGAAAGATGTGTTTAGTGATCAAGGTCTGCTGCTGCCAAAGAAATGAAAAGAAAGAGTTGCCTAGCTCTCAACTTTGGGAAGAAAGCTGGTTTAGTTCATCAACATGCGTCTGTATACCTGTCTGGTCACAAAGCAGTGTTGTTTATTTACGGTCTTACTGAACAGAAGAGCATTTTGCTTTTTATCAATATTGTCATGTTCAGAGCCAGATAGTGTTGTATACAATAAAATCAGGGTGGAGCACACAATCTCTCCCCAACACAGTCTACAATCTGACAGATAATAAACATCCAGAGAGTGAAAAAGTTTAAAAAAAGGAACAAAGCCAATACAAATTTTACATTTGGCAAAATGCCTTCTTTCCATTGTATCTTTCTCTCTTTTTGTAAAAGTTCCTGGGAATACCTGCTGGCCCCAGAAGTTATGACCCAGAGCATAAAAAACCCATCTTCCCAGAGAATAACATGTACAGGGGTCCCTTAAACAGAATGACAAGCCTGAATGTTGTGGGAAGGAAGCTTCAAATTCTAAGAATCAAAAAGAGCTGCTCTCAAAGATGTCACTCTTCTCTGTTTCAAAGTTGCTGATAGTTACTTGGTGTACCTATAGTTGAGTAACCTGGTTCAGTATACCCCTTTATTCCATGTGTCTGTACAAATTTAATGCGTAATAATTTCTTTTTGCCTGAAATTGCAGAACAGAATCAGATATTTAATTGGAAGGGCATGTACTTTATTATAACAATGCAATATATAAGAGTACTAAATATTGTGTGAGTTCTAATCCATAGTGAATTAATTATATTTAAAACTATGAATTGAAACAAAATATTTCCTACTTATAAAATTACACTTTTTTGGGAACAAGTAAGGTCTAAACATTTAATATGTTTGGATTCTGTTTAGAAGCCTGGAAAGTAAGGCAAGGCATATAGATAATGAAACTGGTGAACAAGCAGCATGTACTGAGGAAACTCCATTGATCACCTGATAGTTGGTATTGTAACACTTCCCAATTTTTTGGTTTATTCAAAGTCTTGAAAGGCTGCTCCTAAATGGCCTTTTCACTACTTGTGTTTTCTGATCATGCTTGAGAGCTGAGGATGGGGCAGGAAGGGCAGAAGGGCTGGCCACAGCACTGGCACTGTGTCACCGGTTTGGCCGAGGCAGGGCCAAACCACGGGACAAATTCTGTCTCTCCAATCAGCCCCTTCTCCGTTTCAGGAGGAAAGGGTGAGGAGAGAGAGAAAAGGGAAAGATAAAAGTGGACGGGGCCTCAGCTGAGTTTTGGAAACTAAAGCTGTTTTAACAACAACACAACCGATATTATACAACCAACCAACAACAAGGGAATAACAAATATAGACAAGGTTTGGGGAACTGGTGCGGCGGGGGTTAAACCACAGGCAAACTACCAGGCACAAAGCCGCCCACACTGACAACGGAGCTCACCGTCACGGCGGGCAGTGGCAGCGATACGCTCCCGGGGCAAAGCGGCAGGAGTTTGTGGCAGGCGGCAGCAACGGGCGAGGTCTGTCACCCCAGAGCTCCCATCGAGCAGCCGATAGCAACAGCCGGCCAGGTCCTGCCGTCCCTTCAGAGGGGCAGGAGGGGTCTCACTCTCCGTACGCAGCTTCTTACAGAGACATCATCCCTCCATGTAGCTCCACAGCCAGTGAGGGGCAGGGACGTGCAGGGGAGGAACACCTGAACTGGTCTGTTCTTATGTCAGCCCAGATGGTTTATATTAAACCAGGACACACTGGGATCCCCAAACTGAACCTGACCGCTTGTGGTGCAGCGACAGGGAACTTCTGTGCCTGCTTATACAGGTGGCAAAGAGAGAAACCTCTTTGTAACATCTGCCTGTGGGTTTTTCAAAATTATTAAATATTGCCTAAAATCCATATAATTTCTTTTTTTTTTTTCCCCAGTGTAATACTATGCAAGTCACCAGCTGCAGTCTGACAGTGAATTGTCTTAAGGTAAAGCTAATCAGCTTGTGGTAACCATCTGGGTAGGTGGGATAATTCCTCCACCAGAGGTGACAGTCATTACTCAGTCCTGTCAAAGGAACCTAAACAACTAGCTTAGTCTAGAAACAGCACACCCAAAGACAGGCAAGATGAATCCTAACCTCGGCATGTAAAATAACACCTATCAGCTCCTCTGAAGATATCCTTAGTGACTGAGTACCTTAAGATGACAGATGTCAGCCAGTACTTTTCACTGCAGTAATTACAAGAGTATTTCAAAGCAAGAGTGGTTCAAAGTTGCACCAGGGGAGGTTTAGATTGGATGGTAGGAATAATTTCTTTACCAGAAGAGTGGTTAAACACTGGAACAGGATTCCTGGAGAGGTGGTCGATGTCCCAAGCCCGTCAGTGTTTAAGGAACATTTGGACAATGTCCTTAATAACATGCTTTAACTTTTGGTCAGTCCTGAATTGGTCAGGCAGTTGGGCTAGATGATCATTTTATGTCACTTCCAGCTGAAATAGTTCTGTTCTGTTCTATTCTATTCTATTTGCAGTCATGAGCTTTCTGTGGGGTTGGCATTTGATTGCTGAAGGCCAGCAAGAAAAGCTCAGGGTCTTATTAGCTGATGATTTTTACAGTCTTTAAATAGGATTATCAGTAATCATCCTTAAAAGGGTTATAAATTAGTCCCTTAACAGTCACAGATTTTCCAACAAGCTGCCTCCATTCTCCCAGTTCTGGGGAAAATCCCTGGGCAGACTGAACCAGGGAGCCCATACATAGTTTTTAAGTCCATACATTCTATTTATTTTGACAAGGGATCTTAAAATGGGGAGATATATATAGTTATTTCTCTGCTCAAATTCATAGATAATCTTCTCCAGGACTAATAATAAAAAACAACAACAAAAAAACCCCCATGCTAGATCGTTCTTTTATCTATCATCAGCCTTTCACACCAGCTTTTGACACCAGCTCTGCCACACTGTATTGCATTGAAATTTTCCCTCAGACATGTCTCACACCCTGTTGAGAATCTTCCAACACAGTTAAGTGAACTTCTGTCTTGCTGTATGGTCTGCATCGTCTGGCAATATCTGTAGGGAAAATGTCAAGCTCTACCATTAATTACATTGTGTTGATAAGACTAAATTATCTTTGTATCATTTGTCTTGGAAGTGCAGGTCAATAAATGAACCTGTGTATATGTCCTAGGTTAGTGGATAGTTTTAAATTTCAAACAGACTTCTCTCAAATGATCTCTGGGAAAATATTGGGTTTGGATGCACATTCAAAATCAAATTTCCAAAGATTTTCAAATTTTTTCATTGCACTCTTTTTCCTCACCTGCTTTCCAGGGGCAAAAAGGGAGTGAAAACATGAACCAAATTATACAAACCATTTGGTATTTTGTTCTGAAAATCCAAATTTGTTTTTAAGCAGGTGTAGAAAAATGCCATGTTTGAATGATGTTAAAAATAACTGTGTATAAAAAGGATATTTTTCATTGTGAAGTGGCTTTTTTTTAAGAAAAAAAAAAATTATTACTGACTTCTTCCTGCTTTGATAAATCAGCCAAATGGTAAGAATTGGTGATGGTGAAAATCACAGATGAAGGGGTATGTACTCTATTAGCAATACAGGTTTGTGTTTTTTCTATTGGTTCATAAATTTTTCTGTCTGTTCTTCACCAAAAATCTGTTCATGTGTTTTCTTCTCCACACACTTAAAATCTGCTGCACATGCACGGATGTCAGAAGAACAATACCTGGTATTTTTTACGTCATCATATAGATTGCAATTCACCTGTGTTCCAATATTTGCAGTGCTATTACTCCAATGGTAAGGTTAAAAAAAGTTGACTTTAGAACAAAGGGAAGCATTGCTATTAATTTCTATTAACTTCTGTTGGGATATTGGACAGCAGCTAGAACAGGGTAAGGTATTATGGGTCTCCCTTTATGGAGGATTTTCTCTATTGTGGTTATGAGCATCTACATGTACAGCAAAGTTTCTGTGAATACTGAAAGTGTCTTTGTGGAAAAGGGTAAGAATGAGCAGTGGAGGGGAGCTGAACTGTCTGCTTAAAGAAACATGTTATGACTCTCTACACTCATTTGTCGCACTACATAGCATTGCTTAGCTTCCACTGCAACACCCAGAAAAAGCTTTTTTATTACAGCTCAAGGTAATTTAGTGTAATTCAGAGTGTTTTCCTTCAGAGTGTTTTGCGAAGTGCCTCCTGCACTTTGAAGCTGTGGAAAAATATTAAAGTAGGAATAGTCAAATCTGCTTATAGGTTAAGAAGCTTTATATGTAATATAGGTTTGTCATTTCCATCAGATTCCTAAAGTAAAATGCCACCTATATCAGGTACCAGATAAAGCTACAGGTAAAATATGGACTTTTGTAGTTTACCAAGGTTATTAAATCTAGACCTGATGTTAGAAAAAGCGAGCTTGGAGATAACCAGAGATCTTACCAGTCTGGAATTGTATTGGAGCTCTTTGATTCTATTACATGCATCACAGACTCCCTGTTGTAGCCCTGCAGAAATCTGTTCTGAAATGAGCCTCAAGGACCATGAAGAGCTTGATCATATATATAAAATAAAATTCCTTTTCTGGTTTATTCTCTTTGTGCAACCACTGGAAAAATTTTCCTTTCTTGACAAAAGTTGTTCACCATCTGACAAGTCTTATGAAGCTTAGAGAAATATTTTATTTTGCACCAGTAGATAGAATACTTTTTAAATTATTTGTTATTATGTTAAGTAATGTTCTGCATGCCTCTTGGCTTCTCCTTTTTTTTCTTGCAAAGGCATATTAATTGTACCTTCTTTTTCCGTACTTTGGACACAACCTGATGTGAGAATTTATTAAAAGCTCTGATTCATTTCAAGTGTATTGAACAGTTTGACACCTTAAGTTTAGCAAAACAAAAACAAAAACAAAAAAAAGAAAAGAAAAAGAAAGAGGAAACAAAAGAATAAAGGAGAGGATTTCAGATGGATTGACTTCTGAGAGATGTAAACCCTTTAAGAAAACCCTAATAACAAACTCTGTAGGTATAAAGAAAATTGTGGAGTCCCCTCTGCAGCCTGTATCTCTTCTTCCTCCCAGTTGTTTCATTGTTTTTTTATCTGTGATTTCAGAAACATTAATATCACACTGGAAAGAAGATATCAATGTGTTTGAAAAACCAAAACCCAACAAACAAAAATTGTGGAATGTCATTCTTCTGACACTAATTCAATAGGATGTTTAGGCTTATGCCAGCTTTCTCCATTGAAATGCGTTAGACTACAGGTCAGGCTGGAGTCTATTGGAGTCCTAAGTAAGTTCCTTGCTCATCTGAGCCTCTGAAGAGAACCTTTTATTATAACATAATAGTTTTTCTAATAGAGTCGAAGCTTAAGGAATATGAGGTCCTCATGTGTGGTTTTGATCTCCATTTTTCTGGGAGTCACCACTGACCATCTGAAGTAGTTAAAGATGGTTGAGAAATCTGCCAGAGAGTTGCTTTAAGAGTGACATTTTAGCAAAATCATTAACAAATTAGTATTGTTTTCCTGATGCAGCTTATCCTCTTTTCTCCAGCGATACAGTTCCTTTTGATCTTTAGGTGAAACAGTTCCACATTTGTAAACAAAATTCTAGTGGAGTGGATGTCTACCTGGTATAGCAGATGTGATACACACTATACTTTCTTTCATGGATGATATTATTCTCATAAAACCACTCTCAAACTCTTCAATAATTTGACTTTTAAAAATAATCCTGTCATATTAACAAGCAAAACTGTAGTTGACCACAAGACCAATAAAGTAATGTAGTAGAATTTTACTGTCATAACTCTGACACAATGATGAGAAGGGAAATCTTGACTCTTAAAAGGTCATTTCTCTTAAGCTATAGGAGGACTAACAAGCTAATGATAAATTTAGCTGAAGTGTAGGCTTATGAATTCAGTCCATAATTATGCCTATTTATTGTTTTTATTCTGAAAGGATGGTGTACGCAGTGGAATCTGCTGGCATTTCAGGCACTGATTTTTTTTTTTTTTCTCTATAGTTCAAGTTATTCCTCACGTAGAGATTTTGTTATAATTATTTAATTATATCAAAACCTAACCCAGTTTTGTTATAAAATATATTCTAATAGTTATGTGCATTTCAAGATGTAAAGGTATACAAAATTTTACCTAGGTTCAAGGGAAGATGCAGTGATATTTTGAACCCAATAGGAAAAAAAGGGATGTGTTCAGCTATTTCCTGGACTAGGGCTTTAGTTGCAGCACAGATGAAGAATAATGGGAGTTGCAAAGGGGAGTATTTCTCCCCTACTGCAAAGTCACTGGGAAAATAAAAGCAGAAAAAAATGGAACCTCAGAGGTTTTGTTAATAAACCTTAGAGGCAACATAGGAGATGGATTTGAAAGATTGTGCTTTTAAAATTAATTTTTCCAGTCTAAAATGATCATCTTTTTCTCTGTTCTTTATAAAGACAATTTTAAAACCAAATGAATGACTTTTTATGTACAATCAACAGTCCCTGAATATGTAAATGATGCTTTCTAATCAATATATAGGAATAAGCACTAAGGTAGAAATACTGGCAAAAACATCCTCATACAGCTGAGAAAAATTGGAGATTTTTTTTTCTTTAAATATAATCTCATAGTAATTTTTTTTCCATCGGTGTGAATTAGTGATTGGTACTGAAGAGCAAACAAAAAATTAGATTTGAGAAATAAGGGTACAATAATTATACTAAAATAAATATTAATATCAATATGAAAGATACTAGAATATACTAAAATAAAAACTCTTCTTTTGAAGCCTTAAACCACAATTCAAGAAACTTGCCATATTTATTGGTTGATATGGGAGGACTACTGCAAAACCTTTAAAATATGAAAACTTTCTTGAGCAGTAGCATGTAATTGTCAATAAACTGAGTTTAATATCTATAGTTTATCTTGAACAATGCTTATTTTTGAAAGAAATTAATGTAATTTCATCTGTCAGGTTGTTCAAGACCGAGCTCTCCATTAACATATGAAGAAAAAGATAGAACTCCTATGAATAATCGGACGTGTTAACAAAAGTGGGTGGAAACGTGTTTTATGACTTTATTGAATGTCTACAAAAATCAAACCCAAAACCAGAATTTGAGATAACTTTATATTGTCCCCAAATGCTTTAATTAATGCAAATATGAGATAAAGCTTTGAGATATTATTTAAATACACATTCATGGTTATGTTACGAAGTCTAAAATTCCTGTTCAGAAGCATGGCTTTTGTCCAAAGGTAGTTTCCCTAGATAATCAAGGAAAAGCTTTGCCTTTGCTAACACAACTGTGTAATGCACTTTCTGTATGTAGACTGACAAATCCGTTGAAAAGAACAATAAATTTATTTTGTTCTCCCTGACCCAGAAGAAAAGTTTAGAAATTTTTTTATTAAAATGCACATTTGACCTTGGATTATTAACAATGAAAAAAATTGACTATGTATATATAAAGTTCTAATTTTTATAGTCTTTATGTTGTTCAGCCTGTCATTATAAAGCAGAACATTTAAGTCTTACTATCAAACAGCTAAAAATACTGTCAAGAGTGACTTTTTAAACCTGTCAAGCAGTCATTCCTTCCCCATTGCAAAACATCTAACATCAAGCTTCTTGGCTTTCTTCCCAAAGTTTCAGAAAAATGTGCAGTAAAATCCCATTTATAAAAGACTTTTTACAAACTCTTACTCAAAGACAAATCCTGAAAGATGCTCCAATTAACATTTCTGATCAGAAGCTCAGTTAACTAATGTTTCTGCACTGAGGTCAAAGCAACTTCTAAAATAGTGGGGAACTGTGTGAAACATCTAGTATTCTTGCCCACTGGTTACCACCTGTCAAGAATTAGAAGCTATGCTGTTTTGTTATCAAACTGTAAATGTTTTATTAGAAGTTGTATTCTTTACTTGTAGCACAGGTGTTGTCTTTCTGTACTGCCACCTCAATAGGAAATACTAACATAAAATCTGTACCATGAATAAGCTACTGAAAGTAAATGAAAGTGACTTTCTCTGGTTCTGGATAGTGTTAGAAATGTATATATGAAGCCGCCTAATACATTCTGCTAAGAAATTCCAGTTTTCAGTAGCTTATAACTTTTCAGCTTCAGGCTTTTCTTTTTCTTTTGGGGAGATGGGTGATAAATTTCAGCATAGGTACAGGTACTTCAAAGAATAAGACTAGGTGGTAGTTTTACCAAAATTAATTCCCATGTATTTGTCTGACAGATTCTGCACTATTCATACTGTAGAACAGCATTTTGGGAAGAGTAGTGAAAACTGGTGTTGGAGATAAACGACTCTTCTACATTCGAAAGTCACATTTGGCCAAATTAGTGGAGGAAATTTTTAATTTCCTGGTGCACCTGTTGAGTGGGTGATGCCAGGACTTGTCACAGATCCCCTGTGGGTGATTCAGGTACCTTGCTCCTGCTCTGATCTCACAGTATACCAACTGCACTGAGCATAACAGAGCCCTCACGAGAACAGAGCACACGTCTCAGAAGCAAAGAGAGTCCTTCCCATGTGGCCAGGAGCAACTGTAAGTGGTCATACAGAATTCCTGTTTGCATGCTATTCTAACTTTTCCAGGAATAATAGATGACAGATCTATCTATACCTTCAACTCTCTTCTCTAATTTTATAGGAGCTCCTGTCTGCTGCTGTGTTGTAGGTAGACAGGAGCATTGCTTCTGTATCTTACAAAAAAACCTCCAAGAAATCGCACAAACTCTCTTCTGGAAGATCTGAGGCTGTCACTCCATCATTCCATGGCAAATTTTCCTGCTTAGCCAGGAAACTGTAAGAAAAAGTGAACCTTTTCAAGAAGACCCTTTCAAGAAATAAACCTGCTAATTCTTAATTGAGAATGCTCTGCTTTTTGAAGATCAAATGGCTAGGTAAAGATCAGCAAGGAGTCTTGATATAAATTTTGGTTTGATTGTCATAAGAAGTTTGGGCCATCCAGATGTGTCCGCAGCTGTGTTGGTTTCAGGTTGGGATGTTGGGGGGACTGTCCACAGTGCATCTTCAGGGGCCAAGAGTACCAAACCACTGAAGCTTCTTTCCACGGATAGGTAGGGATAATAGAAGATGGTCAGTTCTGGAGGTTCTTTGTTGCCCTGCAGGTGTTTTCCAGTGCCTCTGACCCTATTCTTTCTTTTCTCTTAACAACAAAAAACCCCACCACCACCACCACCAAAAATCAGGTATAAAGTTATTTTTTGCACAGACCATACAGTTATACTAACAACCTTGGCCACACATGAAGTAATTGGTAGAGTTTAGTGAAGATCTATAAAGTCATATCACAAAAGAGACCAAAATGTTTTCATGGCAGGATTCTGGGCTTTGTTCTAGTTGTCCTCTGAGAAGAAGATGCTAGGAAAACCAAGTAAGAAACGAAAATCCCAGGCCCAAGATCATCTGTCTCTCGACTCAGCCTCTCTGACCAGCATTACTGACTGCTAAATGCCCTTCAAAAGCCCGGACCCTCTGTTCCAGAACAGCTTTGTCTCAGGACTCTGTAACTCAAATGAGAGAGAACAGTGAATGTGCAAACTGAACTAAGATTGTACAACCCGTTTGTTCACAGCTTAAGTACAACAGCTATGTTAGGAGAAAAGAAGGGCAAAGAGCTCTCTTAAAAATCCTGCTCATCTTCACACTTTATGAGACTCAAGATCTTGTCTTTGGGGACTTGACAAAGTATAGTAGTACATGGAAAGACATACTTGGCTTTAGTTGAGTTATTTCTGTTTTGTGACCTACTTCATACACAAGGTAGAATGCAGAGTTTTTTTATTTTGCCAGTATGGCAAGTTAACTATTCCCATTGTCTTTTTAAAAAAAAAAAAAAAAAAATTACATTAAAATAACTTACTACTGTGTTTTCTGAATACCACAGTGAGTTTGTGGCCATCTTTGCACAGGTA
Organism: Bucorvus abyssinicus; assembly: GCA_009769605.1. Classification (NCBI taxonomy): domain Eukaryota; kingdom Metazoa; phylum Chordata; class Aves; order Bucerotiformes; family Bucorvidae; genus Bucorvus; species Bucorvus abyssinicus. The sequence continues at coordinate 57,228,967 of CM020024.1, read as the reverse complement.
GCAGAAGAAGACAGGTAGCAACTAGCAACTGACATTTGGAATCAGCTGGGCACCTCTCTTTCTGTAGTTCCTCTCTCTATTTCATTCCAATAAAAACATATTTTGAGATGCAAAAGTCCCCAGGAGACTTCAAAGTAGACACTTGAACTTGCTTATTGAAACAAGTTCACATCATCTCCCTGTAATTTTCCAAAATGTCCTTACTCTGAAAAGCATACTGTATGTGGGCAGAAGCTATATTAAGACATTTTTCTAAAGCATTACGAACTCTTCTAAAAAACTCGGTAATATACTCCATTTTGCATGTGTTCTGTAAGAGCCTATTTTATTGCAAAACTTCACAAGTTTTTAGTAACACCATCATTCTCAGGGAAATGAGCAGAATATCAGAAATAACATGTAAGTTCAAGTGTGCTTTAAAAAGTATCTGCATGCAGTTTCAGAACTGCTGACAGTGACTCAGAGCAGGGAGGCAAGTTTCTGCATGCTCTATAAAGCTGGGCAAAGCCTTCTGCTTTGTCCTTCTTGGCCATAACAAATTTTTAAGGGCTAGTTTTAACAGAGTTACTCTGAGTAATTAGTGGAGCAGGATTTTTGTCATTGCACAGAGTGGCACCTAGGAAAAGAGATTGCAGATCATTCCCAAATGTGTCAAAAGAGGAATGTTTTCTCTCGGAAAAAGGAGTACAGCATATTCTAAATGTCAAGTTCAAAGCAGTTTTTCTGCTTCAGTCAGGCATCCTAAGACTAGTAAATACACAGCACGTCAGAGAATATGCAATTAAACTGAGTTATATACAAATAGAGAACAAAAACTTACTTTGCACCCACCCCTTTCCCCTCAAAACAATAAGAAAGAAAACAAACTGCGTGTCACAGATATGTTTCAGACACTGTTGGAGAACAGCCAGAGATTACAATCATGAGGTCAGTATAAAGCTCTGTACTGAAGGAAATGGTATTGCTGAGCGACAGCAGAGAGCCTGAATTTGTGTCAGGAGTTCTGGAGACTTAAACTAAGCACAGAGCAAGGTGGAACAAAATGGTCATGAAAGCATCCACAGCCACGTTTCAGCGCCATAGCTAGGATCAGTGGCAAGTTGCTTTGCTTTGTTTTAGGTTAAACACAGAGTCTGGCTACATCACAATTCTTAAAAACTTCATGAAGCTGGATGAAAGCATAAACCTATAAATGGAGGACTTAGCAGAAACATAAAAAAGCAAAGTTCCTGATTTTAGAAAATAAAAACTTCTCACATTTTGTACTGAAACACAAGACACAGACATATTTCATAACATTATAAATCATGTTATAGAGAGAAGAAAGAAACTGTTAAAATACCAGGACATTCTCACCAAGTCTCTGGGGCTAGTCTGAAATTATTAACTGGCTTTACAGTGCTTTGCAGATTTTTGTTCAGCGAGCATGTGAATTTGCATATAATGGTCAACTCTTTGGGTTCCCTTTGCAGCATGTTATTATTCTCTAATCCTTTACTTTGCTAAGAAGTTAACATGGTCTTTGGTAAACCTTTTGTATCAGAGAGTTGTCTTTGCAGATATCTAGGCTTTGCAGATTGACACATATTTCCCAGACTAATACAGAAATAAGCACCTCCAAAATGATAAAAAGACAATACCAAGCCATGTGTCTAGAGTATATTCCTACTGGGTTTCAGATCAGTTCTGTGTAGGAGAGTATTAAGATTGTTCAAAGAATCAATATTATTCACTAAGCTGAGCACAAGGTGCCACTGAAAGTTATGTGGTTCATTCCTTAACTTCTGCATGGGGCAAAGTCAGGTGAGATAAAGAATATGACTGTATTACATTTGGAGAACAGATACAAAAGAAATAGGGAGCAAATGGTATAGTGAGTTGCTGAGAAGACACAGTCCAATTCATTATTTTTAGTGTCACTGAAGACATCCTAATAACATCACTTCTGGATTTCTCTGAGATCAAATGATAAAATGGTGTATTATATTTTTGTTCTTGGATAGAAGAAAGGAGCCCCAGGAATGAAACACTACCTCACTATGCAAGACCTTGTACAAATACAGAACAAATTTTAATCCTGAAAATTTTTAAATAGAAGATAATATTTTAAATATTTCAAGGGAGTTTATTCTATAATGAAAAATGTTGATATTGCATTCAGATTAACTTAGTGTCAGATTCTAAAGAATACAATTTTGAATTTACACCAACAAGATGAAGCTGTAAAGTGTTCTGTAATTTTGTGGTACAACATGATTTTAGGCGGTTCTGAGGTTGTGAATAACTGTCACACCTTTTGGTGTAGGCTCTGTATTACTGTGTCTTATTCATACGTTGATGTACTCCATGCAGATCCATGACATCTCAGATCTTGAAAATATTACTCCTTTTTGTGATCTAAAAAAAAGTTGCAGACATGTTAGATTCCTTGTTAGATTTTAGTAAACTCAAAAGAATTTATTAAATTGATTTGAAAATAATTATTTTATAAACGCTTTGTCTACAAATTAAAATAAGATTAAACTCCAGCCATTTTGTTGGAAGTAATCAAGAGTGTGTGAGAAGTTTTCATGTTACAAATCTTGGGGGACAAATTTTTTTTATGTCCTCATTATTTGGCCCTTCCAAGCAGATCAACAACCAAAATGCAGAAAAAATCGTGTGCATTTTGGCTGGTAAAAAATGTTTGATGTAATTCCATGTATTGAAAGCACACTGCATTAGAATTAGAGCATTGAGTTCTTTTCCTTGCTGGTGGTAAGGGTTTTGTTCTCTCTGTACAGATTTAAATTCTTTTGTCCAAGATACAAAGCAGTACATAGTTGCCCATGAGAATATGAAAGTACATACAGTGTGAGTTCTACAAAGGAACAAGTAAACTCATGTGGGAGTACTCTGTGCTAAACCATGGGTGTATTGATAATTCATTTAAAAATGTTAAAGACAGTATTCACTGGTCATGAACCTTTCCCCATGATTTCCAAACTGTTAATGAAGTTTTAGTCCTGTGACTCTCATTAACATTATAAGTTATCTCCTGTCGTGGGATCTTTTCACACAGAAGTCCAATATAACAGTTGGAGGAACCTGCATATGTATAGGACTTCTGATGTTGATTTCACCTTATGCAGTATCTTTAGCTTACCTTCTCTCTAAACATGTTCCACTATGAACCCACAAAGAGTTTCAGCATGTGACCAGCTCCAAACAGATGACTGCAAGGGGTCAGAGCTGTTCAGGAAGTGGGACCTGACAAGAGGATGTGTCCCAAGCACGTGACCCTGCCTCCCCATGCCCCTCAGATCTGCAACAAACCCTGCACTTACTTTAACACTTACTTTAATCACTTACTAATGGTTAAAGTAATGGGCATCCACAGCATCTTTTCTACAGTAATAGCATAAAATGTCTGGAGCTACAGAGACCATTGAACAGCATGTCCAACCCAGCCCTGGGCCATGTACTGGGAACTTCCTTTCAAAGCAGTTGCAGATACACCCCAGTCCCACAGCATGCAGTAGCTGTAGGAGATGAAGCAAGTGGTTGAATACTTCTCCGTTGTATGACTCAGAAATTTAAGTTTTGTTCCAATCCCTCAGAGCCTGCAGTAATTATGGTATATCAAAAAGGCTTGTGGGAGGACCCTTGGCATGAAAACATGAGCTTTGACCTGTCTTTGTGTTCTTTCACCCAGCAACAATGAAGATCTTTTAGCAAGTCTCTTGATTACAGATTGTAAAACTATACAAGAAAATAAGGATCTTTCCCTTAACTCGTATGTGCATGCTTTCTCTCTAGTATTAAGTAATATTGATAGACTTTTGAAATTTTTCTGTAATACCACAGTCTTAACATCGTTCTTATTCTATTGTTACTCTTAAATCACTGCAAACCTCATAAATAAGGAGACATGATTCTTAATCTATGCAGTAGTGCTTTTTCCTTTTTCACAGAAGGATGATACAGATTTTTTTTAATTACTTCATTACTACAGCCTTTTTTACTTTTATCCCTATAGTAGGCATATAATTAAGGTTGTTATAATAGTGAAGTTTTGTTCCTTGTTAAAGTACTGTCATTGAACGAGTATTGTAGTTGGAATAAAATTACAAAGACATCTCCAGTGAAATGGTAATAGTATGTCTCAGTAACTGTTGTGTTTTTTTTTCAAGGAGTGGTATAGAGCACCATTAGATAGGAGAGCAATAAATTTCATGAAATAATTCTAAGTATTCTAAAAATTATTCTAATTATTCTAAATTATTCTATGTAGAATAAGCCAAAAATTTAGTTAATGAATGCAATAATTTATCTCTGTTTTTAGCGTGCTTGTGCCAACATACTGTTCAGCCTCATAGTAAAGAGGGTAAGGTTGGTTTTATCATGACCCCTTGAGGACATTGGGTACAGAAGACCCTCAATTTAGAAGGAGAGTTTGGGATCTTCAACTAAAGACTGAAAGGGCTGCATTCTCTGAATGCACTCAACTGTATTGAGAAAAAAAAAAAAGAGCAAAAGAACAACAAAACTTAAAAAATGTGAACACTGAATCACATAAACATAATTGCTACATCACACTTCAGCTACAAATGTACCATGAAGCATTTTATTGTGCCTCACATCTTCGTCCTTCCTGTGAGGTTTGTGCAGAAACTACCATTCCAGCAGGGTTTGTTATGCAAGTGCACTTTTTTGTCAGTGATTTGTTAATGCTGTCACCTTACAGAATGCAACAGCATTAATCTTAGGAGTACCATGTTAACTTTCGCCAAATGATCACAGTAGTCAGATCTCTGCCTACTACTAGTGCTAAACCCTCATCTCACAAAGATGATCTTAGGCTTGGTCTGAGAAAGGGGGAATTTCTCATTAGTATGGTGACTTCTACAAAAGGCTTCTGGCTCCAACAGATCAAAAACTCCAAAGTGACCAACACACGATTATAAATCTTTAAAATATCAGTCTTATTGTGGGCTTTCCAAATGCACTTATGAACCTTATTTTATAATATCTGTTGACATTTTTGGGTGCCTAAGCAGTGGCACTTTTACTAAACAGAAGGGAGTGTTATTAGTTCCAGCTGATCTTGTGCATATTTCCATCAAATGTAAAGCTCCCATCCACATCCTGGCTACACACAGCCCTTGTAAACACTTTTTATAATCTGACCATTACAGAGCCTCAATCACTTCTCCAAAGGGTCTAAGGCCTATAGAAAATTAATCTTATTGTTTGTTTCTTGGCACTAGAGAAGAGCATGACTCCATTTTAAATCATATTTTTAGCCAGGGTTTGGTATGTAGAAAAGTAATTAAAATGAAAGACATGTTTAAAAAAAGGCTAAACCATCATTTCCTAATAAATATATTACTAAAGCTTGCAACAGTGAGATCATATACTTTAACTCTCTTGTATGACTGATGACATTTCTATCTGCCATACATCAAAAAAAATAGAGTTCACAGTGATGTTATAGACCGAGCTGAGACCAGCAAGGTGATCAACATGCATGCTAGTAGCATAAAAGGAAGCAAACACTGTACCTAGGCAGGGAATAACTTTCTGGATTGAGCATGCAGCAGTAATTTCACAAGCGCTCATTACTTTCCGTAAATTCTAGAAAAGGCAACATTCAGCCACAATTCCGTGAATCCACACATAAATTTGGATTTCTACAACAAAAGAAAAAATCTGCACAACAGATAAATATACTAGAGCAAAACCAGAATTCTGGCCCATCTTATAACACATGCTGTAAAATACTGAGGCAAAATCATCCAGCTTTATGTGTTTAGAAATTTTTTCTTACATTTCATGGTTACACCACTGTAACTTCGAAAAACTATGAAATCTGTTGGAAGCTACATTTCATTTATTTTTTTATATCCTTTAAGTTCGTCACCAAAACTACTGAAATTCTGAAAAAATGCAGAAGATTTTTTAGCAGAGGAAGATTTAGGAGCAGATGTCTGGCAGTATCTATGCATGCATGCTTCATGTCCATCAAAACAAACCAGCCCTCTTTATCTTAAACCAGGACAGAATTGCAAGGTATGTTTCCATCAAAAAAATCCACATCTTTGAAAGGAATGATCTAATAATACAAGATAGATTAAAAACAAACAAAAACAAAAAACCCAAAACTTGGAATTCCTTTTTTAACATTATTTGTGGAGTTTTTTCTTCACATGAAGTTTTCACTGGTGTTATCTAAATAATTTTTAGGCTGCTGTGGTGGTATGCAATTGACAAAACTGTATGCCAGATGGAGATTACATTAATAGTTTACATCTTGATAGGGTTTTTTAAATTGGCTTTGTAAATAAAGCTAGAAATTGATTTGGAAGGGTAAAGCATTTATTATTGTTCTCATTTCCTCCATAGTGAGGGTTTTCATACACCCCGTTAGAACCAGGTACAAACACATTCATTTGGTATTCGGTGCTATCAATGGAGTAGAACTGCTCAACAGGAAGGAAGGGTGGGAATTACTTATGGCTGTGATGTTACCACCAGAGAAGGAAGATTTTATAAGCTGTGAGTATCTGTCCCTTGCAGTATTCGTTATCGTGGTTTACTTGAAGGCAGATGAATTTGGCGGCTAGAAGTCTATGGGCTGAACACTGACACTTGTAGCCACAGATTGATAATACCTTAGATTGAGATGTCATCTGTTACTTTATAAGCAACATGAAGTATAAAATAGTCTTGATGTAGCAAAAACTTTGCTTTTTCTGACCTATAAGTGAAGTGCTATTGAAGAAACATCCTACTGCATACTGTACAGAATTGTTTACAACAGTTTTGTACACTTGTAAAGATATATTTTTTCAAGCCATTTGACAACTTAAAGTGCAGTGTGGTTTTCTGATATAGATCTAAATGGGATAACTCACAAATATACAAAAGATAGTACAATAGGTTGTAGTTTGGGAGGTTTTTTTAGGGAGGGCTTTTCTCTAGAAAAATATTTTGTCACAAAATATTGGAATACATTCACACAGTGTATTACCCTTTGGAGCAAAGCTATTTCCTCTAGCATTAGCAGAAATACTGCAAAGGGCAATTTAGTTACTCCTAAGACTATCTAGATATTAGTGACAATAATCTAGAAATGTACAATATTAAATACTTAAGTATTCACTGACATCCTCAGAGGTGAGGATTTAAAAAGGAGTCAAAAGAATGTACTTTACTAAAAGCATTTAATTTACAGCACCATGAAAGTTGGTAGAAATTGCATTAAGATTTTAACTGCCAAGCCAATCAGGCTCATTAAAAAAGAAGGCTTCTAATTGCCTAAAACACATTTTGGGTCTCCTCCTTGTTCGCTTGTATCTATTGTTAATACATGAAATAGATAAATTGTTCTTGTCTTTGTCTTCTGAAGGGAACTTCTAGACTACTGTTAACTAAAGCAAATTGTAACCATGTATCTTCATGAAGCAAAACAAAGGAGAGAGGCAATTTGATCTAATAGCCCCAAAACAAAGTTTGAAAAGAATAACTCTTCAGTCCTAACTTGGCAAAATCAAGTCACTTTCCTGTCTCACCTGTGGTGATTTTACTACTGCCACTATATACTTCATGCTATTCATTAATTCTAAAGTGCTTTGAAAATATAAGGAGTCAGATGTTGTTATTCCATCGCTAAATCAAATAATTAAGCTGTCTAAATGGAATTACAAAGAACAATTAACAACTAAACAAGATGATGTTATCTGTGCAATGTGATGATGAGAACAAAACTAGAATGGAGAACCCATCTGAATACAGAGGAAATAAGCAACAGTGAAAACTTATTTAAGTTTCATTTCATTATAATGCACATAAATTACTTCTAAATACTTTTTTGTCTCATATTAAATGATCAAATTTAAGACTTTGAAAATAATTTTCCCTTCTATTTACAAATGAATTTTGTTGTTCAGCTTCAGCTCTACATGATCAGGCAGAAACTTCTTCCTGAAAGCATCAAAGAAATACTGGAATGAACAGTGAAATACTGCAGTGCTGGAAGACTCCAGCAATTTCATCAATTCAGTGTCAATCATAGCTAGTTAGAATATACAGATCTGTAACATATCCTTAATCTGAGTGTCCTTAAAACCAAATATTCCCTGTAGCTGCATGTGTTCAGATCTCAGTGGAAGTCACTGGGGATTTTATCTGGCATCTCTGGGCAGAATATGACTTTATTTTAGAAATACATTCTTTTACATTTTGTAAGTAGGTAGGAAAACTGTTAAACACCATGTCACTGCAATGACATGAAGAAGAAAAAATAAAGATATGACCAAAGGTATGACCTGCGACTCTGAAAAAAACCCCAGCAACTTGCTCAGTTATTATTCTCTTAAAATGAAAACACTAGTTCTCTTTTGACAAACGATGAGTGTGATTTTCTGCATGGGTGTGGTGACCTCTTTGAATCATTCTATTGAAGGTAGCAGTAAAGTATAATAAATATATTTACAGAATCAGAGATTATTCCTAGGAAGTCCAGTTTGCAAGTAAAACCTATCCAACACTTACATCAGCAAGCTGGAATCTGAGAGAATGGTTCAGATTCATGCTTTGCCACACACTTCATCAGTCAAAGTTTCATAGATCCAGATTTTAAAATGGATTTACATGCCCATCAAAATGGAGGTAAGCATTTAAATGCCAGAGAAATCCTGCAGAGTTCTCAATTCCCCACAAAGAAAAATGTGGTAAGTATTCTTCTACAGAGACATGAGTACATGAGTACGATTATCTTGATGTAATCATACACAACAGCACTACCTAAATTAGATGAAGTTGCAGAATCACATTCTTTTCTCTGCAGTCAATGTGAAAATATCAGTATTTCTGTGCGGTCCCAAACAATAGACATATCAGGGAGCTGCAATGTCAATAAAGATATGTAAATACTACATAGTTTGTACATAGAATCAGGCTGTAGGAAATTCAAATGAGCTGCTTTATACAGGCACCCGTCTTCTGACTTCTCACCAAAAGTTAGGAATATGGAGGAGATATTAAATTCACAATGTGTGTTCTCTTTTAGAAGCTCTTCCAGACTGTTGTGTCATCATTAAACATGAAAAACTAACAAAAAGGTTTCTTTTGGGTACAGTGGAGAGCAGAAGTAGTAAAACAGGACATCTCTAGACCATATTTTCAGATAGGGTAGTTTAAAAATATTGAAAAGGGAATTATTTAGTTAGTAGACCTGATCAGCAACACGAGATAAAAATATTGTACAAAACAAACCTTGATGTAATTTCTTAAAATAGAACATTAAAATCAATCTCAGTTGCCTGTCATAGGTGAAGATCTAGGTGAAGTCCCATAAAAAATGGAGTAATTTCACAAAAACGCTCATGAGATCTGCTGACAGAAGTCTCATTTTCACACGCGATGTAAATACTCTAGAGACTGTCTCTGAGATGCTCTAATAAAAGTGGGTTTGATCACTTACTTAGACATCCCAGGGAATCTCAGAAAAGATTTAAAGAATATTTAATGTTAGTACAAATGGGCGATTACATATAAATCCCAAGAAACAAACACAAAATATTAGTACTTTTTAGTCAGAAAAGCACGTGATTTAATAACTCTTAGATGAGTAACTATCATATGAAGTCTCAATTTTGAGTGGTTCACCAGTTACTCTAGAGACTAGTGGAAAACACATAAAGGTGAGTTCCCTCTCTTTTTTATAGTGTTTAATCATACCATCAGATGGTCCCAGTCTGGATAGTGAAAACCAGTGATCACACCAGTGAAGTGATTAGGCAGAGACAGCTCAAGGCAATGGAGGGAATCTCAAAGAACTATCCAAGGGAGATAAGCAAAAGTCAAGGCACAGCAGGGCTGAAAGTGTAAATGCTAGTCTGGCATCCAGGTTGCAAAGCAGGATGCCAGACAGGTGAAGAGCTGTGAGGAAGACATGCAGTCATGACCAAGGTAGCACAGGGGAAAGGCAATAACTAGGAGCAGGAATAAGACTGTTGGAAGATACCAAAGAAAGCTTGTCATGACCTGTAAGAGGCAACCAATGAATTTGTTGGACATGCTATCTCTCAGGGGACAAGCCAGCCTTTTAGGAAACTGTCTGTCACTGCTGTTTGACGGATGCTGGTAGTTGTCTGATGACTGATCAGGGCACTCAAGACATACTTACTTTCTTTATAAATTAAAAAGACAGACACCGATCAAGGCTGCATCCTTTTATTATTTGGCTAAGTGGTTGCATGGGGTTGACTGGTTTTGCTTAACCAAACTTTTTCAGCTGTGATTCCACCATGCGGGTCTCAGCTGCCCAAACATGCTCCACCTGCCACAGTTTATTGTATCATCATGAAGAACTTCACCTTTTTTCGGTTTAAGAGAGGCAGGTAAGTTTAAAGAATGTAACTAGTAGGTGTTTGGTAGATCGACTGACAGCAGCAGAACTGGTTTTGACAGATCTAAAAAGCTGCTAACCTCTAATATACTGTGGAAGTGAGGAGGTCTTCAGCCAGCCCAGTTCCAGTGGAAAAAAAGATGTTTCTAAAGCCTAGGTTACTTGCTGTTTATTTTGTTATTAGACTTGATATAACTGACTAAATTCAGTGCACTGAATTCTAAGATGTTTTTGAAGGTTTTCAGGTGTGTACAGATGAGCATTTTTAATTTTCATTTGAGGAAAAAAACCCAAAACAAAACCATAAAAAAAAAAATCAAAGTTTTAAGGCAAGTAGAAATAAAATTCATTATTAAGCTTCTCTCTTGAAAGGCAACCCCTGAAAAACATTAGGACAAAGTGCATTACAGCTTAAAGAAGCACAATGACCTCGAGAAACACTGATGCTATACAAATGAATGATCCATTGTACTGACTAAAAGCTTAAAGAAGCCACAGTAACCCATGCCAGTTCAGCCCTCTTGCACTGTATCATCCTGTCTGGAATGTGCACGGTCTATGCAATACAAAAGGATGGGCAGAAATAAAAGAATTCAGTTTGTTCCATTTATTAGTCACCTCCTGGTTTTCTGGATGCTGCTCAATAATAATAAAAGAATATGCTTCTCTATCTCCCTTATGAGTTACATTATCTGAGATTAATTTCATGTTTCACAGAATTGTATCCGAAGAAAGAACTATTACATGAAGTTCTGAACTGAATACTGACATGACATTAAAAGCCTTTACAAATATAAAGCCTAGGAGTTTAGATGACAGAATAATCTGGGTCAAGTCACAGCAAACTAAGCTGTTCAGCATTGCTTATATTAAAGTCAAATTTATTGGTTTCTAATGAAAAAAATGGCTTAAAAGCTTGGAGGGTTTTCTAGTGAGTAAAAATAAACGAGCACAGCCTCTTGAAGCCAGAAAGATCTAGTTTAAATTCCATAAAAGAACACTAGAAACAACCTGTCAGATGGATCAAAAAATGTTTAAAAATAGTATTGACAATAGCAATACACTTTGTGATCTTAAGGTACCAGAGGAGGCAAGTTTGGAATGAATACCTTTAAACAAATGAAAAAAACCTGGCCTATGTGAAAATGTGCAAGAACTTTTCTGTAACAGTAACTATAGCATAGCTTTTACCCCTATAGTTGGCGAACAACCCAAACAGTCTAGCAAATGTTTGCAGAAGTTTGCATGGTAAACATGTACTATTATTCCCAATCTACATTTGATGCGAAAATACTTGGAATGTTGAAGTGTTGCGTATTTGGAAATCCTAGAATTAAGTGAGTTGTCATAGAATCATAGAATGTTTTGGGTTGGAAGGGACCTTCAAATTTAATCTAGTCCAACCCTGCTGCAGGGAGAAGGGACTTGTTCAACTAGATCAGGTTGCTCAGAGACCCATCCAACCTGACGTTGAATGCTTCCGGGGACAGGGCTTCTACCACCCCTGTGGGCAACTTGTGCCAGTGTTTAACCATCTTCATTGTAAAAAAATTTCTTCCTTATTTCTAGTCTAAATCTACTCTCTTTTAGTTTAAAACCATCACCCCTTGTCCTGTTGCAACAGGCCTTGCTAAAAAGATTGTCCCCATCTTTCTCGTGGGCCGTGTTTAAGTACTGGAAGGCCTCAATACGGTCTCCCTGGAGCCTTCTCATCTCCAGGCTGAATAACCCCAGCTCTCAGCCTGTCCTCATAGCAGGTGTTCTGTCCCTCTGATCACATCTGTGGCCCTTCTCTGGACCCACTCCAACAGGTTCATATCTTTCTATGCTCAACACAGTACTCCAGATGAGGTCTCACCAGAGCAGAGTAGAGGGGTAGAATCACCTCCCTTCACCTACCGGTCCTTCTGGGCTGTGAGTGCACATTGTTGGCTCATGTCCAGCCTTTCATCCACCAGTACCCCAAGTCCTTCTCCCCAGGGCTGCTCTCAATCACATCACTCCCCAGCCTGTATCGATACTAAAGTGTTGAACCTCCTGAGGTTTGCACAGGCCCACATCTCAAGCTTGTCCAGGTCACTCTGGATAGCATCCCATCCCTCAGGCATGTCCCTCACACCACTCAGCTTGGTGTCACCTGCAAATTTGGTGTGGGTGCACTCGATCCCACTGTCTATGTCACTGATGAAGTTACTAAGCAGCACTGGTCCCAGTATGGCCCCCTGAGGGACACCACTTGTCACCAATCTCCATCTGGACATCACTACCCTCTTGATGTGACCATTCAACCATATCCATCAAAGAGTCCACCTATCAAATCTGTATCTCCCCAACTTAGAGAGAAGGATGTTGTGGGGGACCATGTCAGAGGCATTACACAAGTCCAGAGAGATGACATCCATATCTCTTCCCTGTCCACTGATGTAGTCACTTTGTCATAGAAGGCCACTAGGTTGGTTGGGCAGGACTTGCCCTTGGTGAAGCCAGTGAAGTTACACAGCTGCAATTCTTTCCTTATTGTGCATAAGCATTGCAATACGGTTCTCATGCAAAGTTTGCAATCTACTGTTTTCTGCAGAGCTGTTTCTCGTACCTATGTACACACGAGATACAAAGTGTCAACGTAATTCTCACCTGTTCTTTTTTTTCCCATCTTCGTTCGCTAGGTGTCTTGATTTTGTGCTATTCGAAATCCTCTACTTCTGCCTCAGTGGATGGCTGTCAAATAGGGAGGAGAGTGAAAGAGAGATGGCAAGACATTAGGCGTTTTTTTCACTCCTTACCAAACCATATTGTCTGGAATACAAACTTCAGCCACACTTCCTACCAGGAAAAGGCACAGGAAAAGGGTAGTATTACACTCCATGCCAGAGGAATGGAAGTAGAAAATGAAGTATAAACCTAAAATACAATTTTAATTGCAAGGAATATGTGAGATGGCATTTTATCAGAACTATGACAGATCTATTTTGTTTAGGTTAAATACTGATAGATGTAGAGCACAGAAATGTGAATCTTACTGCAGAAGCTCATCCAGGGCCTTATAGCAATGGTTGAATTATTTTGCACACCTTCTTAATTAATATTTATATTAATATTAATATATTAATAGTTAAATTTAAGCTAACCAAGTCACACACATCTAAGCTGCAAACTCACACTGAGTTTCAGTGTCATAAGAAAAATTTTCCTCTTTGGGAGGTTCAGTCAGTGTGTGCCCTCATACAAAGCCCATGCTGAAATAAATCACATGCCAGTTTGTAACATAATTATCATAACAACTAGACGTTAGATGGGATTCCAGTAGAAATTATAAAACTAAATATTCATTAGACCAATTTCAGTATGCTTATCTAAGAAAACTCAGGGCCTGGATCAGGTAAAATAGAATTAGAATTTACTTATTTTTTAATATACAGTTTCCTGATTGCAGAGAAATCTACAAGATGTGTTCAAGATTTATGAAAATAAATATTGCTTCTGCAGTATGGTGCTAATGGTGTTGAAAGGAGGGTTAAATGATAAAGATTCTGCCCTGAATTTGTCAGATATGTTGAAGCAAACATTATATACCAATGTTCTTTTTCTTCTCCACAGTTTTCTGTATAGAGGTGACTAGTCCTCCTACCTTTTGTTTGCAGTGTACATACACATATTAGTATGATCTCTTACCTTCCTCCTCTTGGTCAGATTTTAATGTCATTTTATCACACCTGTAGTGTTTCAGGCCGATGTATATTCCTACACTCTGATGTTACTGAAGTGAACACAGAAGAAACAGAAGTCCTATTTTAAAGAGTTTTCCCATTAAATTAGACAGTTTTGTTTTTACTGATGCAAATGTGATTAATTGAACAATGTCTCAACATCAGGGCATTTGCTAGTAAGTATTTTCAGTAAGCTTTATACTCTTTCAGCATATTGAACTAAGGAAAGAATTTCATTGTCTCGATAGATTAATTTGAAATAAATTTCTAACTCAGATCTCCAATAAATATAGCTTTGACTATGATTTACTGACAAAAATATGGTAACACATGAAAAAATTAAACTTTTCACAGGTTCTGTGATACAGATACGGGTCATCCTTTTCAATATTTTTAAATCTTGATAAAATGAATGAAAATATTTCAGATATGTTCTTGATCAAAGAAATATTGTTCAGTTTTTATTTAAGGCAAATTAATATGTACTTGTCTTTTCCTTCTATGGGTAGATTAAGACAGTGCATAGAGACTTGAGAGTTTGTGTTCACTGGTGAATAGCTTCAGTAAGGCTTTAAAGGAAAGTGCCTAATTTGTACAAGCCTAGATCAAGCCATCTCTTTTGCACTCAGAAAATCATTAGCAAGTGAAAACAGAATTTTAATGATTGGCCCAATATAACCTTAACATATAAACACATGCAACAGAACAGTAGTGGCTGTTACTTTTACAAGACAAAAGTTGAACACACAAGATACATGGATATACAAAATACCCTTAAACTAGCAGAGTGTGTATATGTAGCCCGGTACTCAGGCACATGTAACCATATACATATATGTTAGGATACATGCCACTTATTTTGGTTCAATTTCAGGAAATCAGCAAACAGTATGCATTTAGGAGGACATGGAACAGGTTTTCCCCTATATCTGTAGACCTTGGATAAGGGTTTCTTCCAGCTTCAGGAATATTAAGAAAAAGAGTAAATAACTGAAATTATCTTGTACCAATTTGAATTTCAGGCATTCAGATTACGGTAGTCATCTAGGCCAGCGGAAGATTGTTGTTTCTTTACAAGACAAGTATCTTTGGCACCTGTAAAAACAGGAGAGTTGTCAGTTGCCTTCTAGTGCTACCCACTCCATTGACTATAACTCAACCAGGGAAGTAGCCTTGACTAGATACCTAACTTCTAGAAGGTTAAGTGAGTTTGATCCTACCCTAACTTTTACTGTGATACATTTTAGGGAGTTTACTGTATTTGCTATGCTTGATGGTAGCCTAGTACCTAAGCGTGGCAATTTTAAAAAAAAGGGACGGACCCAAAGGATCCCCAAAGTTAAGGATCCACCAAAAGTACCGCCCAAAAGGTTTGTCTCTGCGACTTCTATAGCCTCAGGGAGAATGTAAACTCCCCTGAGAGCTAAACAAAAGAGAGTTGAGATGATGCGGCTGATAACACAGAATGGAACATCTCCGGGGCAAGGAAAGAAAAACCAGTGTAACAGGTTGTAAATTAAGGGGGTGAAACAAAATTGGTTTAATGCACAAAACAATTAAAACCATAAATCAATCATTTAAATTTAAACAGGACGGGATGAAAAGGAGAGAGAAAGGGGGAGAGATATATATTAATAAATACTTAAATAGGTATATACATATAAATATACATTTCTCCCGTTCATCCCACATCCCCGTTTTAACAAACAAAGCCCCACACCAGAAGGTGCACTGGAGGAGGTGGGGGGCGTGGAGCAAGCGATAAGACCCGAATAGGGGGTGCAGTCTTTTTAACCTCAAAGGTTTCAGTTCAAGAATTAACTTCTTTGGAGCAAACTTCCTTGCAGTAACTTAGACCTCTCCGAGATGGCTGGAAGAAACTTGAGTTTGCCAATCTGCCAGGGGCTGTCCTCCGGCTTCTAGCTCTCCCCATCTGCAGAACAGGGTACTTAACTGGATCTCCAGGGAATGCCTTTGGGTTAGTATCTAGATCTGAGGGTAACTTAACAATGAAGTTTTACAGGATGCTGTGCACTCAGCTCAGGTGATAAAAAAGTGTGTAATTAATAGTATATTGTAGTGCTGAGGTGCACTAGGGCAGAAACAAGGAGTTTGTTATTTCTTAACCTTTGAGGACTCAACTATGTAGTCTTTATTTTCAGGCTTAAACTCTGACTTTTAGAGCAGATCCTTTTTTTTTTTTGTTTAAAAGATGTATGTCTTAAATGTAATAATGCTTTATATATATCACTCTTTCAAATTAAATTCAAGCATTTGTATTAGGTTGGAAGCTTATAGGGCTTTACTACTACCTTCTCTGGGCAAATTCAACTCCCAGGGAAGTCAAAATTGCACTAATGCACATCATAGAAAACTGCTCTGGTACTAGAAATTCAGGGAAGCTTTAATACTTCCAATGTTTTTGCTCAAGAAAGAAAAAATTCAGTGACATTGATTGAAAAGCTGTGTCTGTGTAAACAAAAGATCCCTCTTATAAGTATTTTATGAGTATTTTCCTCCAAAGAAAGAAATAGGACATATGTGGTATATCGCTGGCACTTCACAGGGATTATAGAGATGCTGCAAAAATGAATTATTTATTGAAGTTTATATATTTTTCCATTGAGCGGATATACATTCCTTGAAAATACTTTTACCCAGTCTATATTTAGTAGACCAGATGGTAGAGAGGACACTCCTAGCACAAAGTCCAAGTCACGTCAGGCACGTACACCGTGCAGCTGGATGCCTGCTCTTTGTCGATAAAATTCCTCGAGGTGACAATCAGAGCTACAACTATCACTAGATCCATATCTGGTGTTAGGTGTTATCTGAATGTCCTGGAGGAGTGCGAAGCATGGGCAGAGGTCCGGTGGTCTCATTCTTCCATTTTTCCGCCCTGGAGCTATTACCTCCACGCATGCAGATGTAAATCGACAGACTTTGTGCCATTCACATAAGCAATAAGCTTGTCTACAGTCGTCCCCACACGCTTGTCTACACCAATGATGTAATGTTAAAAACTAGATATAAATATTGCCCCCATATTGACCCTCAGTTGGGACAAGAGAACACTCGGAACCACACAGACAGATGGATTGACGAATTTGGTCCCCCCTCCACCCCCCCACTGGGGATGCCCTGTGGGTAAGATTCTCTACCTCAGGCTGCACTGAGTGACACTGTTCTCCCTGGGTGTATTTTGTGTGGTTATAATCACGATTTTACTTATTTCTATTGCACTGTTCATGCGTTAACAGGCTTGTTTTACCATGTAGCCGGACTACAACACAGGTTGTAAGCTTCTTTGGTGTCAGACCTATGTCTGATACCTGTCTCTCTGGTAAATAAGCTATAGCTAAACCTGCGGTTTGTTTATCAACAGCAATACCAAAAGAACTTGTAAATGTTGCTCTGTAAATAAACCGTCATTATTTGTTCCCCCGATTTTGCTTGTCTCACGTATTCGATGTCGGCCTTAAGACCGGTTTTATTTCCCCCCCTTTTCACATACCAGATATACTATGTTTATTCCTTGATAAAAAAAAAAAAAAAGAAATCTACTTCTTTGAATTCACAGTGTTTTACAATATTCTTAAGGAACAGGAAATCAAAGAAGAGCTCTTCGTATCATTCTTCCCCCTGCGACTGTTCTATTGTGTATAGCAGCTTTCCAATTCAAAGTAATAAATGCATCAATCTTCCAACATCTTGACAGTGGAGTTCCTCTCATTCTACATTAGTCCTAAACACACACACACACACAAACTTACTATAAGCAGCCCCAAGAGATGCTTCAACCAGATTTATGCATTACCCTGGGCTAAATCAGCTCCTGCAGACTTAATTTAAGTAACTGACACAGACACTGTAGTTAAAATCCCCATCAGTTTCTTAAATAAAGGTTTCAACCACTGATTCCATCTACAGAGGTAGAGCTCTGTTCTGGTTACTCCTCTCAAGCTACACTCAGTAAAGATAATTGCTCCTAATGTTTCATCTTAATCCTGAAATTTTAGCTAGCCAGCATGAAGTGTTTGAAAATAAGATACGCACACCTAAGAACTCTGATGATATGATTCAAATGGAATGACTGCAAGAGACAGAAAGTATTTTGAAATAAATTTCCTGAATTTTTGAGCACTGTCATTTTTTTTATTCCTGGTTACTTGAGATATTTCATTGCCAACACAGAGAAGAGCTCTAATTGCAGGTGCATCATTGAAAATCTCTACAAAATCTTTGGGGCAAATGTTTATGCCACCCCAACACAACATTTTCCTTTCCCATGTCAGTGAAGGAGGCCTGTCCGGGTTGTATCAAAGCAGAAAGCGTGTAAGTTAAAACTCTGTTCTTGGTTCCTGGAAGTATGTTTTCCCTGCAGAGTAGTGTACAAGTCAGACTTAAGTAGCTGTACTTTTACTACCGCTGTGCTCCCCAGTACGTTATAGTAGGATTTTGAGGGATAACCTGCAGATATTCGTACTGCAGGAAGACATTCTGTAGTTGGTTTTTCTTTGTTTGGTTGGTTTTTTGTCTCGTTTTTTGTTTGCTTTTTTGAAGGACTGCAACCACAGTTCTAAGTCTTCAAGGATGAATCACAGAATTATTTAGGTTGGAAGGTCACCTTGCACAACTCCCTTCTCAAAGGAGGGCCAATTAAATGACATTGTTCAGGTGCTTTTTTTTTCTGTCAAATTCTGAATATCTCCAAGGATGGAGTTTTTACTTCATTGCTGGTTACCTATTCTAGTGTTTGGCCATTCTCTTAATTAAAAAAAAAAATTAAAATAATATCCCTACATCTGGTCAGAGTTTACTATGTTCCAACTTGTGTTTGTTGCCTCATCCTTCTGCTGTGGACCTTTGAGAGGAGTCTGACCCTGCCTTCCCTAAGCCCTCCTGTTAGGTAGCTATAGGCAGCAGTAGCATCCACACAAGCCTTCTGCTATTAATGCTGAACTGGCCCGGCTCCCTCAGTCGCTCCTCATACATCTAGTCCTCCGTTCTGTAACTGGCTTCATGGCCTTTGCTGGACTGGCTCCAGCATGTGCATGTCTCTCTTGTACCATGGAGCCCAGAACTGGACCCAGCCCTCCAGATGCGCTCTCAGCAGTGCTGAGCAGAGATGAAAGATCACCGTCCTCAGCCTGCTAGTGACACTCCTCTTAACATAGCCCAGGTTGTTGGCCACCAAGTCCTTTCGAGCAGAACCGCTTTCCTGCTGGTCAGTGCTGTCACAGAGAGAGCTCCACTCTCATTGAAAATTGAGCGAACTACCAAAGGGCCTGTGTCAGAGCAGAGCTAGACACTCCCCACACTCAAACTGACTTGGGACCAATCAACGTAACTTTGAACTGAAAGGCAATCTTCCCTTTTGCACAACTCTGTGAGATAGAGCAAAGCGTCCAAATATAAGATTTCAGCAGCAGTGGGGAAAAAGACTGTTTAAAAAAATGAAATATTTTAATCAGTTTGTATTATTTTTCTTTATATTAATTTTAATTTAAAAAGAGAATAAAGCTTCTACAAGACTACACTGGAAAATACCTTATAAAACTGCATTTGTTACATCATTAAATAACATGGTTTATTTGTTAACCACTGTATCTTCCACAAAATACCAAATGAAAATATTTCTACCTAAGAGGAAAGAGAATTATATCACTGGAAATAAAAGCTGTTGTGAAGAGTTTTAGGAATAAACAGTGTGATACCTGGAAAATTACTTGTTGCCATCTAGTACCACCATCAGTTAAAAACTGTAATGCTACACACTGAATCTGCATAATACTTTTTGTACATCTTATTTATATTATACAGGCTGGTATATATGTTGCACAAACTGATGCCTAATATACGTTTAGCAACATAGTGGATCTTTTTATTGAGGTGATTTTGCCATATTAAATTAGGTGCATTATATATATAGTATTATATATATATAATATTAAATATTATCTTGCATTACATATAAGAACACTTATATTCTCATATATGCAGGTAGTCCTCTATGCTCTAGCAGCATTGCATGCTGTGTAGTCAACATGTAAGAGTGACAGGCTATTCATCTATGGATTAGTACTTTAACTGGTTCAAATTGGTACAGTTTCTTTTGCAGTACATGAGGTACTTTCCTTCATACTAGCTAAAAAAATCTAGTGTGTCATCATAATATTATTTCTCTCGGTGCACTCCTAAAAACTTAATAAAAAACATTCATTTGCCCAAAGCCGTGCACTGAATATTTTTAAATGGCTTTGAATTGCTCTTAGAAGGCTGCAGTTTACAAAAGCGTGGGCATTGTCATGTCTTAGCAACAGCTTACAAGAGGAAAGGCCGTGCACTTGAAATGTTTGCTAACTTCAGCTTGTTTGATATTGTAGTTTGTTTATTAATGTAGGTGGCAAAGTTTCTTTTTAGTCCGTTTCCATGAGACTTTTAATGTCAGAAGTTTGGGAATAGTTTATTTTTCATTTCCGAATCAAGGATGTGAACCCACATCACCTACGCTGGATATGTGGGGAGTGCTAATGTTTTCCAGTTTGCTAATGCAGCCTAAGCACCCTAATATGTCAAGTTTGGAAAAGTGCAATATTTTGTCCTGAAAATATTGAAGCGCATTTTTTGCAGTGTTGTTCACATTTCTGTTCTTTTAATTTTGAAAGCTAAAACTGAAACTGGAATTCCTGATTAGTGTTGTTATTAAAAATTATTTCTGAGGAACAGTGTAGAAGAAATCAAAGAATCATCAGCTCTAGAACAGGAGAAACTGTGCATCTTGTTTCTTAGAAATAATTCAAATAATTTTCAAATGAAGGAAATCACTAATATACAAAACGTCCATAATTCACTCTGTGTTCAAGAGACGCTAGATCTTACTATTTCTGTACTTAGGTGACAGTAGTGAATAATCAAATGAGTTTTAATAAAACTAACCTGTGGTCCATGCTGAGTGATGTAATATCACACCACAAAACAGAGAGCAATTTAACCTACTGTTAAATTAATTACAGCATGTAAAGTGAAAAGAGTTTGATCTCTCAAATCTGAATATAGCCATAGGTATTCCTAATCACTTTTCCATCCACCACATCAGTATAGCCTAAGGCATTCCATCATCACTTGTAAGGGCATGAACGAACCCTTTATGAACTAAAGTTTATCAAAGTCCAGTGACATGGCTTTTTCATTTACTAAAAACAAACAGAACACTTCAGACAGGAACTAAAGACAGTTTTCAAAGTCTGTGGGTTGAGTATAGCTCAGGCAAAAGAAGCTCTTGCTACACACGAGCACAGAAAACTGTGACACAGGTTTTCCTATGATGGAGTTCATTATGGAGTTCCAGCTCTGCAATCCCTTAAAATCGATAAAAGTCACATCTAGGTGTAAAATGTGTCAAAATAATTGTCAGAAGCATCCTTGCTATAAATATTCAGCAGTGTTGCAATGGAGACTGCTACATGCAGAGTTTGTGCATGTGGTGCTGAGTGTGTATTGCTGCAGCTTCACTGATCTCTTGTTTTTCTGGCCCAAATTTGCAAGCTACATGAATGGTGTACACTTTCAGACCTGATTCTAACTCTGTGGATGATGGCATCTATCAGCTTGGTCAATAAGTTATAGTAATAGAGCCTGAAATAGTCGATACCATTCCACACCATGTCTTGAATTGGCCATAAGGGCTATGTGGAGATGGCCCACACTTCCACTTCTGCCTCTGCGCTTCCTTACCATGAATCAGTGGCTGGCTTTTGGCTCAGTATTTCATCTACATTCCCCAGGCAGCTTTTCAGAGTCCTTCAGGAATACCTAGCACTCTTTTTCAACTAGATCCTTTCTATTGACTGCAGAGGAATTCAAACCGTTTAAACCTGGCTATTTTATTTCATACTGAGAATGCAAGTGGGTTGTGAGGACCAGCTATGCAATTTAAATTAATGCTTTACCTCATTGCAACCTCCTCACAGAAGTATTTGAAATATTCACCTGGGCTAGATTTGAATCAAACTGAGAAAGATGACTGCACATGCTTTTTAGTAATTTCCTGATTCATCCAGGCTTCTTTTTAATTATTCTGAAATATTAATGCATATAAAATCACCGCTGGCTAGAACTGCTTAGACTAAAGAGCATTATGTACAACATGTATTTATCCTCAACTTGGTACTTCATGAGACTCTTCTGCATGACAATGATCTCATGTTTCCTAACACCACTTCTAGGATAACAACACTGTTTCTGTGGTCTGAGAACTCTGTTCAAATCTACTTACTGTTTCTTGCAGAAGCTGCAGGTGGTAGTTTTTTCTGGATTGGACAGGAGAGGCTGATTCAAACAAAAAATTCGTCACTGTAGACATGAGCTCCACTGTAGAGTCATGAATGATTTGACTTGTTTAAAACAAAAAACCCCACACAACACCCCCCCCCCCCCCAAAAAAAAAAGAAAAAAGAGACACAAGATAATTATTCACAATTTAAAAGAGAATAAAAGGTCACAGGATACAGAAAACAAAAGTTTGTCATTGTACACATGCATTTTCTTTTACAGCACCCAACACTGGGTAATAGCCAGCACCAAAGGACACTGAACAAACCACGTCAGCTGGAATATCTTTCTGCATACACTGTATAAACCTACTGATGTTTAAGTTCTGCACCATACATTTCTGCATCCTTCCTTAGTGTTGGACGATGCTAAAATTTTTGCCTTGGAAGAGAAGATCAAGCACAGTATTCTTGAGGTTGTTCGGCAACTCAGTACACCATTTATTCTAGAAAAGGGAAGCATTTTAAGGGTATTCATTTCATTATTATTATTACTCAAGGCCTGCCTAGACCTTTCTGTCTGCAACCTGCAGAACTCCATTCCCAGCTCACTGGAAGCTCCGCATAGACTTTTGGATATTATTCAAATATAAGATGTGCTTAGATTGATTATATTTAGAAGTAAGAGGTTATTTATAATTGTTTCTGCAAATTTTAAGCCTTATTGATCTGTGTATTCATCTGGGTAAACCAAGACAAGAGACATACCTCCTTTACCATTTAAAACTAAGGGAACAAAAAATCAGTCCCAAGAGGCTAAAGAACTGAAACTTCTCTAAAAGCGTTATACCTTACTCATGAAAAACTGGTGCCAGTTTTTGGGAACCATTCAGAACATTAAGCTCACTCCAGAAAGAGATCCAGAACCACACTGAGTTTAGTAGAGTCATGAAATTCTTTGCTTATTTTGTTTCATGGAACACAGCTTTGATGAGGGAAAAGAGACCATGTCTCCACCCTGTTTCCAGCTCTGGATCCCTGCCCTAAGTCAGGCCACTCAGTTCTACCCCAAAGCAGGAGCTTCACTCTCTAAAATACCTGTGGGATCATCATCTTCTGGCACACCAGTAAATATTTAAATTGCATCTTTGTACTGTCAGGTTTAATCCAAACTTCAGAATAGATTTGTCTTTTGGAATGAAAGAAGCTAGATTTTGTTGTTTTTAATAAGATCTGGGTAATAATCCCATGCCCATCAGTAGAGATAGAACAATGTAGATCACCTGAGACTGGAAAACTGCCCACAGTACACCTACATTAACAAAGTTTGGGGGCAAGCTGTTTTCCTCAGAGAATGGCAATTTGTCAAAACAGAAACTTTTCAAAACAAGGTATTACATTTGTCTCAATTTCCTTCAACAATTACTCCACAGTAAGATAAAAATAACGTTCCACAGAGTTAGCTGCTAGTCTGGGGTGTGAGCACCTTTGGTTAGCTGCCTATTTCAGTACATGCTACCACTGCAGAAGCTTAAATCCGCCAGAAAGTCATTTTCCAAGAAATTTCAAAAATTCTAGTGCTCAGAATCTTCACTAAATATGTACAAGAACTAAATTAAAATTTCTGTGTGTTACGGTTTAGGATTTGGCGTGGTTTCGGTAGTGGGGACTGGGGCTGCCACCTCTGTTTGGTACGGTTTCGGCAGTGGAGGATGGGGCTGTTTGCATGGCCCCTGTAAGCAATTTCACGACAAAGGCTCCCGCCAGTTCCAATTCGGCCCCACCTCTGGCCACGACTGCGCCGATCAGCAACTCTGCAAATAAAACCTACTTAAGAGGGGGAACGCCTTTGGGAACGCCTTTGGTTTTGGGGATCATTTTTTTGTTTTCAAGAGGGTAGGGTAGGAGGAGAAGCAATCATGTGGTCACCAAGGTAACTAGAAGGCGGCTGAGGAATACACGCTGGTACAGCCATTTTCCTTCAGTCCATGGCAGGTTGACAGGTTGAAACCCTGAAATCTTTGAAGAGCCCTGGTGGTACTGGCTGCAGAAATGCATATTGCAGATACTCATGTTGCAGAGATGCATGTTGCAGAAACCCAGGAATCCTGTAAAAGGCCATGACTTGAGGAAGATTGGAGCCAGGTCAGTTCAGTGCTGGGAGAGCCGTTCCTGGCAGCAGACCCTGACATGAGCAAGAGACGTTCATGTCGGACTGCCTCCTGTGGGGTGGACACCATGTGGCCGCAAGGAACTGTGAGGAGTGTTTTCTGTGAAGAACAAGGGACTGGAACAAGATGGAAAGAGCTAAGACTGACTGCACCCTCCATCCTGTGTTCCCCCTCCTCTGGCGCCAAGTGTTGCATTGAAGGGAGGTAGTGAAGCCAGGCCTGGGAAGGAGGGAGGGGTGGGGGGAAGGTCTATTCAAGATCTTGCTATTTGTTTTATTGTCCTATTCTAATTCAGTTGGTGATTTGGTTGTGGTTTTGTTGATTTTAATTAAATTTTGTTTCCCCTAGTCGAGTCTGTCTTTTGCCCATGACCGTAAGTGGTGAGCAAGCTCTCCCTCCCTTGTCCCCTGCCTTGACCCTAAAGTAATTGTTGTATTTTCTCCTTCTGGAGAAAATAGAACAACTGCATGGTTCTTGGTGCTTAGTCACCAAACCACGTCAAACAAAGGCATCAGCCCCAGCTCCCACTACCAAAACCATGCCAAACCCAAAACCACAACACTGTGTAATAGCACAGGGACTGTAACTTTTTAGTTCCTGCGATAAGTGACATTGGGCTACTGGGATGGGCTTAATTCTCTTGTTCTGCACAAGAAGTATTCAAAGGATGTTTGCCCAGAACATTGTCAGTCTATAAATATATTGTTTAAATATGAAAAATATTCATGGGATAGTAATAATCATTTTAAACTTGCAACAGAAAGCTTCTACTTTCTTTTTATGATATTATTAATTGAAGAACTATATAGATAGAAATTTTATGAACAAAGACATTAATGAAAAATGTTGATTCCACTGAACAAATTGAATTAATAATCTGGAGTTTAGCAGGTATCTGTGTTTTACATGGGTTGAAACAGAGCAGATTAGAGTTGTTAGATTTGTCAATATACATATTCCAATACTAGAAAAATATCAAGATCTTAATTAAGATAACATTGATTGCAGCACTAACAATTTCCTAAGGTTATTGATAGGTATCATACAACTGAATAGTAAGTGACAATGTCAATCCCTAAATAGAGGTACCTATGTTTTTTCATGACTGTTTTGTAGTATTTCATTAATATAACTCTCTAGTTTCATTTTAGAAAGAAAATCAGGAAATGTGAGTCATTTATTCCTTTCATGCTGGTAATTTTGTAAGTAATTAATTGAAATCTTCATAAGTACACTGAAAATCATTTAAGACACGTTTGGAACATTTTTAACAGAATGCTGAGAAAATGTAACAGTGAGAAAATTCTTGCTGGTTTTCATGGATGAACTTCAGAACTTCTGTTGGGTGGATTCATGATGGTTAAATCTTATCTGATTAATGACACATATCTAAATGAAATTCTATATCCAATTTGGAATTATACTGGTACAAAATGGTTTTATAAGAGAAATTAAAGAACAGGATACGGAAAAAAAATTATTCAAATGAAAGGGCAAGTATCACACATAGAAAAAGTGAAAAGGCTGAAAATAAGTTTAGAAGCAACAAGATAAAAAAGATCAGGAACTTTAAATATCCATGCTCCCTACATAATTATACAAGAATTATTTCCTGTATATCAACTGTGGATTTAGGGGGAAAAAAATGGAAAGAACGAAAGAAAGGAAAAAAAGAGAAAAGAAACACAGCTGCCAAGCTCTGTTTTGGTCCTTCATTGCGGGCAGGTTTTTCTTTAGACAGGAAAAGGTCTGCTTGCATAAGAAAATGGTACTGCCTGATGGGAGCTGGTTTTAGTGGAAAAGTGAGATAACATAATAGAAAAATTGCCTGTAGAGGCTTTTGTGCATCTGAGGCATCCAGAACTACAAATGCACTTTCAGAACCCGATCTTTTACCACTGAAGCCTTGTCTGATCGTTCAGTCTCCAGGCAACCTGCTCTTGCCAGTTCAAGTTTGAAAAATGAAACAAGTGGTTACATGGTTGTATTTGACAAAACTTTTATAGAAGCTAGGTATGTTAGCACAGATTTAAGCAATTCCTAATTAGAAAAATGGAAGATACTTATTTCCCATGACACAGCAAGCCACAGTCATTGAAATCAGTACAATTTTATTTCCCTGAGTCTAGGATATATCCTGGACATTCAAATGGAATCGCCCTGAATCACTGCTGCCTCTTTTTTTCTCTTGGCACTACGTTCGGAATCAGCCTCTAACTGCACCCAATAAAAACAATTGAAACTAATATATTGTAGTTACTACATAAAGATAGCATACTTACTAATATTTACTAGTGGCAATACAATACACACAGAGCTATCTTCATTTTGAGCGCTGCTCTCCTTCTGCTGCTTCTAAATGCAAAGAAGGTTGTATTCATTCCTGGCAGCTCTTACAAATCTTTCTGCTTCCAGGAGATGTCATCATCTGTCTTCAGCCAGAAACTGTTAGGTACTATGCAGGTAACCACAGCAAAAGTTCTTATGTACCATATTAATTTAAACACAGGCACAAAAACATCAGAGCTCAACATTTTTTACAAATTAACCTGAAATAAAAATACAGACAATTTGAAGATGTCTTAGCTTCTAATCTCTGAGATCTAAGTCTCTATGACCTCCAAACTCTAGCCTTTGTCTAATCCAGCATTACTTCTCATGGCCACCACAAATACCATCACGTCTTCAGAATGTCAGCAAAGATGTCCTACTAAATAGTCTCCTCTGTTTTTTTCCTCCTTGATGAATAGCAAAATCTACTTTAACACACCAATTTTCATCAATAACCAGCAGGATTTACAAAAGCAGCACAGTGGTCATCAATAAAGATCATACAGACGTATTTCTGTGGCCATGAAGGAAGCAGCTGTTTGTTAAATTTAGGGTAGTGCAAAATTCCTTGACATATAGACTGTGAACAACATTATATTGGCATGCCCAATGTGTATCA
This sequence comes from Bucorvus abyssinicus, assembly GCA_009769605.1. Lineage (NCBI taxonomy): Eukaryota > Metazoa > Chordata > Aves > Bucerotiformes > Bucorvidae > Bucorvus > Bucorvus abyssinicus. The sequence goes on along the minus strand of CM020024.1, from coordinate 57,201,473 downwards.
ACAGTTCTTGTCCGGTTTCATAGCTTCAAGGCTTATCCGACCATTTCTCTGCATTTTCCTGAACAATGTTTGAACCTCACATGTTGGAAAGTGACCAGACAGCAAATACACTGGAGAGTAAAACAAAAGCCCGGCTTCCAGTGTAGACTTTGTCTACGTCCACTAAAACTGTATTCAAACAGTGAACAAAGTAAATAGCAAGTAGAGTTTGTCCAAAAATACCTCTAAATATTTTCAGGATAAGAGATGTTAATGATAAATAGTTAGGAGTACCATCCCCTCCTTGGCTTACACAGTTCTACAAGGAGATTCATGCCCATAACAATTTTCTCACCAAGAAGTAAAAACTTTTTCATAAACCGAGTGACCTTCACTACTACGCAACAGGAACTGCTCTCCTAACACAGTTGCATCTAGGGGAACATGGTTTGAAGGTTATAGTCAAGTTCAAAGCCTATAACGATTTATACCTGAGATTTAACTGTACCGCAGCTGACTTTGTAGTGAATAGGCTCCTTCTGTATTTATTCTCTTCCCGTGTATTTTGGGGATAGGAATTTACAGGGTCTAACTTACATGTTGGCTTGTCAAAATCTGATGTCACTATTATTCTTATTCCAGATAAGTTTGAACTGAGCCATGGGTGATGTCAATTCTTGACAGAACCAGATTTCTTGCCTGCTTACTGGTTTGCTTTCTGCAGTTGATCTTGTTTGTTAACTGGTTCAATATGTGATTGCTATGCCCCTTGAATATCTTTTCAACCACGTTATTCAAAGTTCTTTAAGATTTGGAGTTGGGACTTTCAGTGGGATTTATTTATTTTTACTATTATAAAGAATTAAGGAATATAACATTTCTGCGATAGGTCTATTTTATGAACAGAGGAAACAACATTGAATTTTACTGATTATTCAGAGATAGAAATAGAATATAGATTGGATAAAGATCTGTAAATTTTTTACTGGCAAGCACTAAAAGGCAGGAGTTTAATTCAAGAATCTTCTTACAGGGGCCACACTAGCAGCCTCATCCCCAGCTACCAAAACCGCCAAACAAAAGGCAGCAGCCTCCTCCCCCACTACAAAAACCGTGACAAATCCTAAACCACCACATCAAGAACTGCAATTTAAAGAAAAAAAAATTGACTACAGTACAGTGTCAGATGTAATAATGGATCAATTGTCATGTCAGTCATGACATTATCCAAAACCTCTCTGCATGGAGTAGCCTTTGCATGGGTTAATTGAAAAAGGGAAAATAAGAAGGACTGAAAAAAATGACTATTTTTGAAGGGAGGGACATGTGGACACAACATGTCTGCTGCAGAATGGCATTCTATTTTGTTTGGCACAGTAAATCTAATTAAATAGTTACATTTTAAAATCTTTATGAGAATCTTAATTATTAATGTCATCAACAGGCTGAAAGTGTAGGTTAGATGTGGGGAGAGTTTGACTCTGCAAAGACATTGCTTAACAGCAAATTTTTTGCATGACTGAGCACACGTTTACACAGACTAGATAGTCACACTTTACAATGAGGTTACAATTACAAATTATTTATAAAGGGTTGGTAAACACTGTAGGCTATTACGGAATACACAAAGTCCATAGTTTTGTTATAACGGTGTATAACACCCTCGAGTAATGTGTAACCAAGTATAATTTATGAAAGTCTTATCCGTAGTATTGTTTATGATGTATATTAATAATTTATTAATCCTTTATGAACTATTTATAAATGCAATCTTAATGGAAAGCGTGGCTGACTAGTTACTCTATTGCACTAGCTGCATGGCTCTGCCCCTCTTTTTAACAAGGTAAGCAGTCTTTAGACAGGGCGACACTCACTACCTCTCCCCTTAGCAACTCCTAGGAAGTAAGAAATCTGAGAAAGGCTTTACAAAGAGGTTTTTCTTGTAAGCAAATGTACTGAAACCCTTTTTTTACATCTTCTGTTTCAGTAGAGCTACCACAGGTCTGCTACACAGAGTCCATGAGACAAAATTCCTTGCAGATGACCCACAGATGTTAAAGTCTATGAAATCTTTGTTCCTAAGAGCTCTTGTACCATTCGGTACAGCAAACCACCGTAATATGGGCCGTATTTCCAGCAACTGAGCAGAGGAGGATTGTGTAACCATGCACATCCACAATTCCTTTTGCTTTCCACAGGAAAGTGGGCAATGTAACACATATCTGCTATTGTCTAGGCTACCATAATGACTAGGAATAGATTCTGGCTTGCAGAATTATTCTGCTGCTGCCAAGCAATTCTGCCTGACAAGGTAGAGCTACTTGTTCTTGCTGCAGGCAAGCTCCACTAACTTTCATGTGACCATGCAGTTCTATCGCTACTCTTTGCTTCTTTATGCATCCTGTGAAATCTCTTGCTGAGGTACTTGATAGTGGAGTAACATCCCAGCACATTAACCTTCACTTGTTCTTTTGCAGGAAACAGATCTCATTCTGACCTTTAATATCTCAATGCATCGTTCTTGGTGGATGGAGAATGGGCCAGGCTGCACCGTGACCTCAGTAACCCCAGCACCAGACTGGGCACCAGAGGATCATCGCTATATCACTGTCTCGGGTTGTTTTCTTGAATATCAGTACATAGAAGTGGCTCACAGTTCTCTCCAGATCTTCCTTGCAGTAAGTATTTACAGATAATTTCACTTCCATCACCTTTTCTAGATTTCTTCTAGCACAATGTCATTACCAGAATAGCAGAGTGCTATGGGATTCATTCACAAACCCTGGCTTTAAGTGTTGGTTTTATTATGAAACTGTTGTCTTGCAGCTATTTCAAGACACCTGCACATGAAAAGCTCCAACTTACATGTTTATTGCTGTGAGAACTGCTGACATGACTCTGTTTTCCTGACCTCCATTTTGCAACCATTCCACAAATCATTTATAGCCAGTTACATTCAAAACACATAAGTTGTGACACAATAAGTTACATCTATTGCTGTAAAAGCCAAATTGTATATAAAAGTAAAGACAAAATGAAGGACAAATTTTCAACAGTAAAAATATGACTCAAAATTAGCTCACAGGACTCAAAGCTGATCAATTTGTCTCTAAACATGTTAATCAATATGGCCTGGAGGAGAATGGGAAAGTTTCTTCCCAAAAGAACAAAATGTTGTACTTGCATGAAAACCAAAATCAGAAATCTTAAATATCTTTAGGAGGAAAAAAATCCACTGTTACACTGCAAAAGATTTATAAGGAATGAAAACACTTTGTTTTAAGGGAAATTGATAGGGTTTTCCCGTACTAGTAATTTTTCCCTGTGTTGTCTCTGACTTAGGTGAAAAGATGACAAACACCAAATTTATTACATTGAATGACCATCTGATTTGTTATGTTAGCTCTAGTGATATGTATGTGTTTAAGCCCAGGTGGAGATATATATGACTGCAAATAAAACTGTTAACTATACATATAGATTTTGAACAGTGCCTAGGTACATGACTCCCTCTACATAAATTTTTTGTTCAAGAGGTTCCAATGTTTAGTCCAAAGAGTGACCATACTAGAAAAAGAGAGGAAATTTGGTTAGCCAGATCCAGAAGTTAATGTAAGGCAGTTGGACACTCCAGAACATATAACGTGGCCATCAGCTACCAAAAAGTGAGCAGCTTTTCCATCTGCCAATTCCCCAGCTTAGCTGCGAAGGGCCAAGTTCCAGGGGAGTTCATGACAACATCTTTGTGTCAATACATCTCTGCAGGGGCTCTGCATGTAAAAGGTTGGTGGCTGATTGACCTGAGAGCCCAGGTACCTCCACTGAGTGGAGAGATCCCAGGTCTCCTTCATGCACCTCAGCTTGCCGCATTGTAGCAGAGCAAAGGGTCCCTGACCAAGCAGGCAGCAAGATAGGTGCTAGATAGGTCCAGAAGAAATAAATAGCTCTTTCTCCAGATAGTTCACACCTGCATTTTTGACAAGATACAGCCAGTGCAAAAGAGAGATAGAGGAAAGTGCAAAAAAGTAAGAATGAATAAATAAATAAATAAAATTAAAATATATTTGCAAGCAATGGTTATCATTCAAGCTTAACTCATAGAATCATAGAATCCTTTATGTTGGAAAAGGCCCTTAATATCATCGAGTCCAACTTAACCCTAGCACTGCCAAGTCCACCACTAAACCATGTCTCTCAGCACCACATCTAACATGTCCTTTAAATACCTTCAGGGATGATTACTCCACCACTTCCCCGAGCAGACTGTTCCACTGCTTCACAACCCTTTCAGTGAAGGAAATTTTCTTAATATCCAACCTAAACCTCCCCTGGCATAACTTGAGGCACTTTCCTCTTCTCCTATCACTTATTATTTGGGAGAAGAGACTGACCCCAACCACACTACAACCTCCTTTCAGGTCTCCCCGCAGCCTCCTTTTCTCCAGGCTAAACAACCCCAATTCCTTCAGCTGCTCCTCATAGGATTTGTGCTTTAGACCCTTCACCAGCTTTGTTGCCCTTCTCTGGACATGCTCCAGCACCTCACTGTCCTTCTTGAAGTGAGGGGCTCAAAACTGGACAAGCTGCGGCCTCACCAGTGCTGAGTACAGGGGGACAATCACTTCCCTCCTCCTGCTGGCCACACTGTTTCTGATGCAAGCCAGGATGCTGCTGGCCTTCTTGGTCACCTGGGCACACTTGATGGCTCATAAATTCACTGTCATATTAAATGCAGTGAGAAATAGAGGAATTACCTGGTACTGCTCAGTGATGTATAACACAAAGTTAGAAGAGCAGATATTGCTTGGTTTTCAGCAAACTAGCTTTCAGTAAACCAAAGCCTTAGATCAGATTTATCTCCTGTTAGTAGAAAGAAATTAATATTTCCTTTCGATTTTCTTTTATGGGCACTTAAGTGGATCTTGCACTTTAACTGCAAAACTATAAATTGCAACATACAAATTGATTACTTGCTTTCTATTTGCATTTCTGTACGTTCATGACAATGATCAAGCCAATGTTGATCTTGGCTTTTTCACAGACTGGTGGCACTGCAGCATGTTTTTAAGGATGTTTTCTACTGCCCGCTGATAAAAAGTTACAAAGACATTCAGATTCACTGAGGACTACTTATATCAGTCTTTGAAAACATTATACCGAGTGGTTTTTGTATAGCTTGCCAGTAACCTACAGAAGGTTAGGCTTCAAGTAAATGTGATATCTGCTGTGGATTACTTAGTGGAAAGAAGATGACAGCTAAGAGAAAAGCTGTAAAAGCCTCAATGGTTTATGTTTTCTAAAAAGCAAGTCTCAAGGTAGGCTTTGGAATACTTAAAGGATTGCAGGCAGATACTCTGCTGAGGAGATTCAGAATACTCATAGTCTCCAGAGGAATGTGTCCTAGAAGAAACAGTACCAGATTGTGAACCATACGAATACTGCTGCTAATTTTGTGCAAGTCAACACAGACTTCAGTTTTTTAAGGGTGAAATTTTAATTTCATCTACTGCTTAAACAAAGTAAAATTTAAAGCAACTACTTGAAGGTTAAATAATGACAATGGTCAGGAGAGCCCCCAGTGTGCAGAGTGGTGGTGTTCATTGCGCAATACTGGCCTTAGAAAATAGAGAGTGATGTGATGATCCACAGATATTTTGCCAGCTTGTCCTGAGGAGTGGATTTACCTCAGCATAAACCAACACTTGGCCAAAATTGCTAGTTTAGCTCACACTGAAGAAGTAACAGAAAATTCAGTTTAGTGGTCTCTATACTTTGACTACCTCAATGGTTTAGAAAATCTTTGAAATGGGGAAATATTATTTGAGGACTAATGAGTGCAAGAAAATGCTCTGCTAAAACAATGATTATCCTAATTGAGGTATTTAGCATTCATGTATGCAAAGCAGGTCTGGAATAACCCACAGTGATAATAGGGACTGCAAAGCAGCCACAACTGCTCCTTTGTCCCACGACTCAGAGCATTGGGTTATGCTGGTGGAAAACTACAGCTTCTGTAGAGCCTATCGGTAAATCAATCTTTGTATCACAGACATAAGAAATGGCCATATAATGTACATTTATGTCTGTCTTGTAGCCATTCCCATGTCATCACATTACTTCTTGCTCAGCCACAGTCTGATTTTTTTTTTTCCCCACGCTTATGGAAATCTATTTTGAAAAACTTCCCCTGATTTTTCACTCAATTATTGTGGTAGTTGTCTTTCTGAAGTGGAATGCCACCAAAATCTCCATGCCACACACCATGCTTATCAGTTTTAATCCTGTGCTCCCTACCAATACCTCCAAGCCACATTACTATCACTTTATGTCTTACCGTCTTCTTCCAGCAAGTTAAAAAGAGAGAGAGGTTCAGAGCGAAGAAGTGAAAATGTGAAGGAGGGGAATCTATTTAATTCTTAATTGCAGCTTTGCAGCCTGCAATGCCACAAAATAAATGTTTTTAGGGCACCACCTGCAGCATACAGCTGTATGGAACTGAACAGAACAGCTAAGGGTGTGATTATTTTTCTTTGTGTGAAACCCTGGGGGCTGCGAAAACATGTGGGGAAGGTATTTTAAAGGAACAGCTCCCTCCTTTCCTGGCCTCCCAGTTCTTGTGAATATCATAGCTGAATCTGTAACATGAGATCGTAGCTTCATGGCACTTTGACAGCAACAGTAATTTGTTTAATGCTGTGCTGATACATGAAAAAAAAATGCACTGTTTCAACACAGCTAATTAATTTGTTCTGTTGCATGAATCTAGCCCTCAATGCAGCCTGTGCTCACATACTGGGCCAAGGTCTCCACCTGACTCTTCTCTCCCAGAGAATTCCCGTTTACAGAGCTATGACATCTTGAGCACCTGGACCCTCTAATCTGCTCTGCAAGAACCACAACTCTGCTTGTCCTTGGTGCCTATATATTACCAAAATGAACTGGTCTGGTGATGGCATGACTTGCATACTTATTTGTTTCATACATTAAAGTCACCTTGTGTGCTTAATGGTTATTGATTCTTGCTGCTTACATCAGAGAAGCTATTTTATTTTCAGGACTTGAGGGTTATCAAGGATAGATATACTTAAATTACTGATCTCTGGAGAGAATTGTTCCAGGTAAAGAATGAGGTCAGTGGTACTAATGGAGATTTGATAATTTACTGGTTTGTCAAATTTGAGGTGTATTATGTATAATATTTGCAGAGTGGAGGCTGAATTAAAGTTCCCATCCACCCCTAAACAATAAAAGGTATAGCTGCCACTTCACCATGGGAAGAGTAGTGCCAGGGAGGGACACAGTGCATGGTATACACCCCTGCTAACCTTGGCATGTAATATCAGTGCTTAAGGAGGTCATTGTCTCTGTTTATAAAAAGTATATGCATCCCAGCTTTTTAGTCACACAGCTAAAAAAGGGTCACAAGCTTGCAGTTTCACAGGCACCCACACCCATCACTGACACTTGTTCTTGTGGGGGACTTCAATTTACCAGATACCTGCTGGAAATACAAGCCAGCAGTGAAGAAACAGTCCAGGAGGTTCCTACAGTGCGTGGAAGACAACTTCCTCACACAGATGGTGAGGGAACCAACCAGGGAAGACTCCCTGCTGGACCTGCTCTTCACAAACAGAGAAGGACTTGTGGGTGATGTGAAGGTTGGAGGCTGTCTTGGCCACAGTGACCATGAGATCATAGAGTTTTCTATTTTTGAAGCAGTAGGGAGGGGGGTCAGTAGAACTGCCACCTTGGACTTCAGGACAGACGTTGACCTTTTTAGGAGACTAGTTGGCAGCGTCCCTTGGGAGGCAGTCCTGAGGGGCAGAGGAGTCCAGGAAGGCTGGAAAATCCTCAGGAAGGAAATCCTCAAAGCTCAGGAGCAGGCTGTCCCGGTGAGCCGTAAGATGAGCCGACAGGGTAGAAGACCGGCCTGGCTGAACAGAGAGCTCTGGCTGGAACTCGGGAAGAAAAGTCTATGGCCAATGTAAGGAGGGGCAGGTCACTCAAGAATACTATAAGGTGAGGCTGTGCCGGAAGAAGATTAGAAAGGCTAAAGCCCAGCTTGAGCTTAGTCTGGCCACTGCCATAAGGGACAAAAAAAAAAATGTTTCTATAAATACATTAACAGCAAAAGGAGCGTTAAGGAGAATCTCCATCCTCTGCTGAATGCAGGGGGAAATGTAGTGACCAAGGATGAGGAAAAGGCTGAGGTACTGACTGCATTCTTTGTCTCAGTCCTTAATAGTAAGACCAGCTCACTGAGGGCTCAGCCTTTTGAACCACAAGGCAGAGATGGGGAATGGAATCAAGGCCCCATAATCCAAGAGGAAACAGTAAGTGAATTGTTGCACCACTTAGATGTGCGCAAATCTATGGGGCCAGATGGGATCCATGCAAGGGTTCTGATGGAGCTGGTAGTAGTGCTCACCAAGCCACTTTCCATGATCTACCAACAGGCCTGGCTAACGGGGGAGGTACCAATCAACTGGAGGTTAGCAAATGTGACACCCATCTACAAGAAGGGCTGGAAGGAGGACCCAGGGAACTACAGGCTTGTCAGTCAGACCTTGGTGCCAGGGAAGGTCATGGAGCAGATCATCTTGAGTGCCATCACATGGCATGTACAGGACAACCAGGTAATCAGGCCCAGTCAGCATGGATTTATGAAGGGCAGGTCCTGCTTGACTAACCGGATCTCCTTCTATGACAAGGTGGCCCACTTAGTGGATGAGGGAAGAGCTGTGGGTGTTGTTACCTGCACTTTGGTAAGACCTTTGACACTCTTTCCCACCACATTCTGCTGGAGAAACTGGCTGTTCATGGCTTGGATGAGTGTACTCTTTGCTGGAGAAAAATCTGGCTGGATGACCAGGCTCAGAGAGTGGTAGTGAATGGATTTAAGTCCAGTTGGCAGCTGGTCACAAGAGGTGTCCCGCGGGGTTCAGTACTGGGGCCTGTTCTCTTCAACATCTTTTTCAATGATCTGGATGAGGGGGTTGAGTGCACCCTCAGTAAGTTCACAGATGACACCAAGTTGAGTGGGTGTGTTGGTCTGCTTGAAGGTCAGGAGGCTCTACAGACAGATCTGGACAGGCTGGATCAATGGGCTGGGGTCAACTGTAAGAAATTCAATAAGACCAAGTGCTGGGTCCTGCACTTGGGTCACAACAACCCCCTGCAGCGTTACAGGCTTGGGGAGGAGTGGCTGGACAGCTGCACAGCAGAAAAGGACCTGATGGTCCTGGTTGACAAGCAACTGAATATGAGCCAACGGTGTGCCCAGGCAGCCAAGAAGTCAATAGCATTCTGGCTTGTATCAGCAATAGTGTGACCAGCAGGAGAAGGGAAGTGATTGTCCTCCTGTATTCGGCACTGGTGAGGCCACACCTTGAGTACTGTGATCAGTTTTGAGCCCCTCACTTCAAGAAGGACAGTGAGGAGCTGGATTGTGTCCAGAGAAGGGCAAGAAAGCTGGTGAAGGATCTAAAGCACAAGTGTTATGAGGAGCGGCTGAGGGGTTGTTTAGCCTGGAGGAGGCTGAGGGGAGACCTTATTGCTCTCTACAACTACCTGAAAGGAGGTTGTAGCGAGGTGGCAGTCAGTCTCTTATCCCATGTAACAACTGACAGGACTAGAGGAAAGTGCCTCAAGTTGTGCAAGGGGAGGTTTAGGTTGGATATTAAGAAAATTTCCTTCACTGAAAGGGTTGTGAAGCAGTGGAACAGTCTGCTCGGGGAAGTGGTGGAGTTCCCATCTCTGGAAGTGTTTAAAACATGTGTAGATGTGGCACTGAAGAACATGGTTTAGGGATGCTTGCATTTCAGGGTGAACGGTTGGACTGGATGATCTTGAAGGTCTCTTCCAACCAGATGATTCTGTGATTCTGTGATCAATGCCTAATTCTAGCTACGGATCCTATGTACAATTATCTTCATTGGCACTTTTTATTCAGCTCTTGCCTCATAACAGAAAGTGGAAATCTTTTCAGTTCAGGCCCAGAGATGTGGTTCAGATCAGTGGATTCTGCTTCCAGGTCTGCCACAAAGTCCTTGGGAAAGTTATTTCATCTCTCTGGACCTCTTCCCAAGTGCTGCAGAGGGGAAAGCATGCCCAAATATTTGGTGTTCAGTTTATAAGACATGGTGTAATTTGTATAGATAAGGATCTCTTGGATGTCTCAAAAAGCCTCTAAATGTGGATGGCACCTAATACAGTAAGGTCTTCCTGTAGTACAAGGAAATTATAATAATGGTAATGGCATTTAGTACATAAATGGAGCTCCGATTCCCTACATCTCTTCCTCCTGCCTGTGTTTTACTCTTTGACAATACATGACCTGCTCCCACTCCCACAAGGCTGCTCTTGCAAAAGTTGACAAATTAAAATCCATTTCTAGATTAAAACTTTGAAAATATGCTAATAAAGTATCAGCCTTGGAGATAAGTGTGACAGAATTACATATTTATTTGCCAATGCAGGATTAAAAATATTTATTATGCTTGTCTTTTACTCCTCACTTACATACTCACGATCTATTGATTTTAGTGGAATTAAGTGCCTAAGTTATGGGAATAAGACTCATCATCATCATCATGGCTTGGCTTCGCGGACGAAGTTTGGGAAGGGCTTTGCCCACGCTTATTGCAAGCGCGTTGATGGCTGAAAAGGCCAATGCGGGATAGGCAAGACCGGTTGCAAAGAGCACACCGGAGGGTCTCCTTGGGTGGTATAGTCGAGGCACGGTTCTTTCTGCGCTGTCTTTTCTCCTCGAGACTGATTCTACGCGTGCTCTCAAAGGAGACAGCAGTGTTATGTATGGTGTGTCTCCAAATCTCCCGATTGGAGGCCAGGGTGGACCACTGATGGTGGTCAATATGGCCTAGGCTGAGGTGTTGTTTCAGGGAGTCCTTATATCTCCTCTTTGGAGCTAAGACTAATGTGAAGGTATCACCTCAGCCAATTTGGGTTTTAGTCATATAGCCCTTGAAAAGATGAACTATGTAATATTATTCCAGCAAAACTAGTGGGGGGAAAGCATGTACTGTATCTATGTTATTGATGACAACATACATACCAAATAAATAAAACCACAAGTAAACTGTTACACAAAAGTATTGACCATTTTCATAGTGATCCTGTCTACTGACTTTTATGTGCTGTACATTAGTCTTAATTCTTATTTGTTCCTTCCTGTATTTATACTTGAGTATATGCTTCATGCAATCATTAAAATTATTATTTCATGCTTTAAAATTTGTAATATGTAGTTATCCATCCATACTAGTTATGGTAAATTTATACTATTTGGGATTCTGCAAAGTCTGTGTCATGCATACCTTTCAAGCTCTGATGGTGTCAGATTGATTTAAAACATCATGAAGCATAACTGCGTTATTAAGATGTAATAATACAGTTATGTAGTTAGGAAACCAGTTTCAAAATGTCTGCTTTCTTGCAGACTTACAGTATGACCTTTGGCGGGGTGCTTAATTCATGCCAGTTATTGTCTGTACTATAAAAAAAAAATGGTTCTTGAATATTTCAGAAAGATGTTGCCAGGATAATTCCACTAAACATTGCAAGGTAATCAAATGTTAGGTAAAGGTTGTCTGTGCATGTATTTAAGCACTTAGAATAGTGGAATAGCATAAACGTTCCCTGTTTCTCTCAAGGATTAATAAAAATTAGACAAGGGTACTCTTAAAATCACTCTTAATGTCAGCATAGTGCAGGTGACATCAAATAGTCCCTTGTGGAGAGATGGCAGTAGTGAGTGTACTCTCAAAGGAATTTCTTTACTAGACTGTCTATTTGTGCTTTAGACTCTCGTGCTCAAATATGCTTCTAATGGTGTATCACTTAAAAGCCTCCAACAGTGCTGAGGACAGTACGATTGCAAAGCAAAGCAGCAGTTCCTGTCCAAAAGAACTAACTTTCAAAGTACAAAACAAGCCAGCTAGCCCATACAGGAAGAAAAAAGGAGAAAGACAGGAAAGCAGAGGGAATACAGAGGGAATACTAGTTTCCAGTTTCAGTGTACTTCCTGTTTAACCATCATCAGCTTTTTTCTAGGCACGATAAAAAACCCCTAAAAAGCGCTATGACCCAGAATAATGAGTAAACTTTGCACTCTCTGGTGGAAAATTCTTCTAAAAGGCAGCAAAAGAGCAAAGTGTGTGAAAGTGTGAAATTTATCAAGTGGCTGACAACGAGCTCATAACTCATCAGTGGTGCACTCCCATACTGACAGGAGAGGACCAGCCAGGTGGGACAAGCCACAAAGAGCCTTGCAGATGAATGGAGTAGTTGGAATTCACTGGAAGTAACTAAGGAGAAGGAATGCAAAATCATCACTACAGTAACCTTCCAGCTGGGGTCTGTCTAGACTGAGGCGTTCGTCAGGAGCAAAGCGAGGACAAGGCACAGTTAGAGGCAGGATGCTCTTTTAAAGCCGAGAGTCACTGAAAGAGAGATTAGTAGGGTGTCAGCAGGAGAGCAGAGGTTAAAGGATCAGAGAGCTTGGAAAGCTCTTGGATTTAGAACAGGAAAGAGAAACAAGCCTTCTGCAAAGGAAAAGTACATTCTATCTTCTTTTTCTTTTTTCTGTTTCCTTTTTTTTTTGTTGGTTTTTTTTTTTTTTTTTTTGAGTTTTGAGGGGGTTTTTTGTTTTGTTTTGTTTATTTGTTATTATTTGGGAAGACATTGATGAGACGTGAGCAGAGAAGAAGACTAGCAGTTCCCCCAGAGGCACCTGCAAATGACGGAGCAGAACTAAAAGAAGCAAGCAGTGTGTGTAAAGCATGTGGGTGTATCAGCAGGACAGACTGCGTGATAGGACGTGGGCAAAAGAGCAAAGACTGGGGAGCTGAGGGAGGGAGCCATAGGAATACATAAAAAATAAAAGCTGCTTAACTAATGACACCAATAGGAATGAGACAAACAGCAAAAGGGTGTTTCTATGGGTCCCAAAATACGCATGAGTGGAATCAAACAAAATATACGTCAGCCCTGCCTTGTCTAAGATTGAAATGCTAAAAGTAAATAGGCAGGTCCTTTTGTCAGAGCTACAAAGACTCAGGGCAAGGAACAATCTACGAACTTGTACTGTGTTGAAGGTCTTTCCTGAGTTCAGATGGATAATACTCATCTTTTTGGAAGTTTTGCTAGTTGATGTAGGGTTTGGGTTCTGCTAATAAACCAACATACCACATTCCTGTGCTCAAAATACATACAATGTGATATGCTGGGGAAAAAAAAAAAAAAAGAAATAGAAGAAAAAAAGAAGATAAAGAACAGATCTACTTGCTGCTAATGCAAAAAGTAAAAGCTCTTGCAAAACTTCTGACCCCCGAATTTAGCAGAAAACTAACACTGGATTCTTAATTTTCCAGTCCTCAGTTCCTTTGTGTTGTCGAAAAGTGGCGTGTAGTAAGTAATTCTATTTGCAGTAATAAGCCTGATGCCATTTTCCTTTCTAACCATCACAAAGGTCTTCACTTGTGCAGGAAACACATTTGCACATAAAAGCCCTTGCTCAGGTTTGCCCTTGTTTCCTCATCCCCTTTTGGACAGCAGCCTCCACTCCTTCCACACACATACAGTCATGCACACACCTTGCACATCGTCTGCCTCTGCCTCTTACAGTGGTGAGAATATTTACACATGAGAATGGAGACTAGAGCTCATGTAATCAAATTTTGGCTCTTTGAACCTAAAGGGGGAAAATGAACATTATTTCACTAAGGTGGAGTTCCTTTCTGGGGATTGATTAATAGTATAGATAGGTACTTTAGAAAGACTTTTTTTCACTGCAGGACTGGGTAAAATCAACACAATGAGAAGAGGATATGAATCATTGTAAAGTGTTAATTTACTAACACTGCCGTGCCATGTTAGCAGAGGAGCAATATCAGGTTCAGGCATCTTTGACATTGCCTCAGAGCACAGTATATTGTTGTTTCTCTGTTTCACAATAATGTTATCAGTGTTTTGAAGAATTACTATAACAAGTAATGTTTCTTTTACCTGCACATTTTCCATTTCCATTTCTATTAAATTTTACCTGCGTTTCTTCACTACTTTTTGCCAAAAACTGTACACATCAAATATATTTTTTTTTAACGAGAGAGGAGTTTTGTCAGTAGAATTGTACTCTTTCATTTCTCTAAAAGCTTCCCTTCTTAATGAAGGGCTCATATAAATTAATTAATGGGCTCATATAAAGGTAAGTTATAAGGTAACTGTCTGAAAACAATTTTCTCAAACTCAATGACATCAGCTTTAAATAGAGGTACCAACCAATGCACACTGGATTGTCTCTGAAAGATTTATTTCCCCAATGGAATGAGAGGCAACAGCACCAGCAGGAGCTGAGACTGGAAGAAGCAGTTCTGTCTCTCATAGATCCTCTGGCACTAGCAAAGGCAAATAGTGAATGTGATTTCTGGGGGGAGGTTGGACTATCGATATCCAAGAGCTGAGCATTCGGCTCATTACTTTGAGGTCTGAGGGAAGTTTCCTGAGAATATGTTTTGGCAATCTCATATGTTTTCCTTCACACAGGTGACTCTGATTATGGCTGACTCTGTAGGGTAGATAGTTATACAATACAACAATGAGATTATGGTTCCCGGAGCTCAGTGCCTCATGGCTGTCCTGGGATTATGTGATGCTGGTGGTGCTGTGCTGACTGGTGATGTTGGCTTGCTCAGTTGCTTCTCCTCTGTTCCGGTAGTAGCACAGTTGTGTTTTTATGACACTGTCATAGCATAAGAGCTGCATGTGAACGCTTGCCAGCTATACACTAGTCAGGTGCCTTGGACTGGGGTCTTTTAGTTTTGGTGAGTGTCTACAGGTTTTTACAGGTTTTTTATGTTTTGAAGGAATTCTGGACAAAGAGCTAGTCCATTCAATTTTCTTTCTCTAGAAATTAATTTGCATGGTAAAGAAACCAAATTACACATGCTTGAGATGTAAGAATAATATCAAGAAGAGTAGCAATAAAAATAAATAGCACAAGCTTCTGTAATCATAAGTATTCCATTACAACATATAATTAAAGAAAAAGGAATCTTTCTTCGTACCAAAAACTCATAGTCAAGTGGCATGTTCACCAACTCCACTCCTGAGCTGATTCTGAAGGTACAATGAACACATGAATGCTGCTCCTTAGAAATATAAAGAACCCATCCACAGTACAGATATACTTCAGCATCACCATGCTTGGTATTCTTGCTGATATTACAGTACCGCCCTTTTCTGCCAAATACAAACATGACAGCTATTATTTTTCTCCACACCCCATAAAGAACATCCAGTTCTGGAAGCAAGAGGCCTCAGTTCATGAGTTAAGGTAACTTTTTCCTGAATACAAAAGAGAGAGTGAATAAAAGAGAGAGAGTGACATAGTCAACTTCCTCACTTGATTATGGAGAATAGCATGCTTTCCAAAAAAAATGCAGAAAAGGCCAGGACTATGGCTGGTTTTCAGGTAAGGCTTTCAAACTTGTGTCAAAACTTGTATAGTATACTTTATGTAGTGTACTTCATGTTTCATTTTTGTGTGCACAGCTTGCAATGCAAAAGACGAACTGAGCACATAGAAGTATAGTATTATCAATGAATATGTAGAATTACCTGCTTTTCAACTTTAGTCATGACAATTCTGGTCACAATGCCATGGTTCAGAAAATCCAGTCTGTTAAATTCACCAAAGATAGACAGTGTCAGCAACAGTAACTGAACCTGTATTGAAGGTATTGCTCAATGATAGATACTGATATTTCTATAATACAAGTTGAGTGCTTTTAGAAGATGAAAAATAATAATAATAATAAAAAAATACTAACTATGTCTAGAGAAAATGGAAATCTAGGAGACATTTAGATGCCCCTTACCTTTAGAGTGTGTAAAATAAAAACAATAATATTACATTATGAATTCTGTAACTTTTTTCCCCATTTTATAGCATAGACATCATAACAAAGTTTTTGCCTTCCAGAAAAAAATTTCCTCACTTTCTGTGGCAACCATGTACTCTAGGGTCCTTGGAATAATTGTCTGAGTCAGGCCAAGAAAATGGGATCAGAAAATTACTCATACTATATCTGGTGAGTGAAGAGTCTCATGCAATCTCAGAAGTAGAGCTGACTGAGAATTTTCTGAAGAAACCTGATTCTTTTGGAAAATACATCAGTCCCGAAATGTTTTATCTTAACATAACAGTGTCAACGAACTTCATGTGAAGTGTAGGCAAATGATGATTAACATAGCATCTGGTTTCCTGCTAGATTTCTAGACTGGCTGCTTGGGGTCTAGACTTTCATGGTACATGTATACTTAGACAGAACACATCCTAAAAACTGCAATACGATTATCCGTAATGTTTAACTTTTGTTACAGTCCCTGTCATACTTTTGACACAAACCAGCTATCACTGTCCCAGACATTGTCAGAGTCTGAGGGCAAGGGTAGCACAAACCAGGGAACATCTGTAATAGCCAGTTTGGATCTGCTCATCTTGTTCTGGGGGATAAAAAGAGCTTATTTGTGTGAACACAAGCTGTGCCATAATATTTGGCCTCTAGCCCAAAGACAGTGTTTGGGTAGTTTCAGTTCTGCTATGTCTATACACATTTCTGTACAACCACAATACCACGGCAGTTGCACAGGGTCTGCATTCCCTAGCTGTGTAGTAATATTAACACTACCCAGATCTCCTGCTAGTGTTCGAGTCATCCTGTGGCCCCACAGCTTGGAGTTCAGGAAAGGAACATAAACTGCAACCTAGTAACGTGGGAGGAAAATTCACTGTTTGCAGGAAATTTTGCACTGATTTTATAGCGCTCACACAGCATGCAAAGCAATGTGTACAAAAGAGAAAGATCCTCTGTAGACATATCCTAAAGATTCTTCACTCTGACTTCTGCGGTGCTACAATTCAAAGAAGAGGAGAGTGTGAGGTAATTTTTTGTCATAAATTTGCTGAAGCTTCCACCTGAAGCCCAGATTTTAAATGACAAATCATATTCATTAGTGAAAAACATAGTTGTTCTATCTCTTGATATCTCTTGAAATCAGAGGAAATCTGTTCTTTGAACGTATTCTCGGTAGGCATCAGCCAATTCTCACCACTTTCACAGCTGTTATCTTCCGCACTGACTGGACAGGTAGAGAGCACATTCATGCACTGCTAGTGTGCTTGGGGGACCTTTCAAGATGTGATCCTTAATAGCACTATTCACCTAAACTGCAGCATTATTGAGATACCAGTTTTTCAGTACCCGACTGCTTGAAATTGATTGGCATAAAGGGATTCATGTTTTCAAAACCCAGAGAGTAGATTTTTTTCCCAGCAGGCAGCATTCTTTTAACTCTACCCTTAAGCTGTGCCAACTTAACTTCCATTCTTTCCTGAACACGATGAAGGAAATAGCTATTTCTTAATGTATACAAACTAATAGTGAAATGTGGAGACTTTTCTTCTGCTTTTTTTTTTTTTTTTTTTTTTTTGGATATCCAGGTTTTCTGTGAACAGACTGGTCATGTATGCATAGTCACAACCTGAGGAAAAAAAGCATCTGCAAAACCACAGGAGCATTTGTCTGCTGATAATGATTGTTGCCATAGATGTGAATTTGACATTGACATGACAGAACTTATTTTTCCTTATATAGAGACAATGATCAAGTAGTCTGGAAACTAACCCAGAGGTTCAAGTCAGTAAAATATTAATAGCAGCCATTTCCAGCAAGGAGGGTGTAACAAGAGCACAGCAGCAGAGGAATCTCCAACATTTTTGCAACTATTGTTCTTCCTAATTAGTTAACCATATCCCCTTCCATATACTCCTCTCCTAAAGATTAGGAAAAATAAATCTGGGACTGATTCCCTACCTCCAGTTTGGGTAAACTGCTGTTCAGTAGCCCCATTTTCTGTGTGCTCTGTTGGGAAGCAGCTACCAAGAGGGGGCTGGATCATCTTGTCCCCCTCACTCCCACGGAAGCTGGGAGGTGTGCAAACTGACAGCACGCAGCAGATTCATGGTAAATCAGGCACAGAAATCAAGGCAAGGCAGGGCAGTCTGTCTAAAGCACTCACCATTTTACCAAGAGAATACCAAGGCTTTTCTTAGTAACTGGATTCAGTGTATTCAGTCATGACAGGCAGGGAGAGTAGATGGAAGAGGAGGACACTGTCAAGCCTTGCTTCTGACAGTCCCATTCTTCCCCTTCCTCTCATCCAGTGACTATTAATAGTCACTTATGCATCAGAAGAAATGAGGTTTAACGAATCTCCCAATATCAGCTACTTCATGAAAGCAAATGCCACACTTTTCTCAGTTAAAGGCCTCCAAGTCCAACATCAGCAAGAGAGGGAATTTTTATTTTAAAGCAAATTGCATCCAGTTTTGGTAAATTATCATAGAATGATTAATTGACTTTTATCCAGTCAATGTTATGTCTCCCTAGTGAATTGGTTTATTTCCAGTATTTCTCCTTCAAACTATGGCTTCCCCAGAAAGCACTCCTTCATCCAGCTTCTGCTGCTGGAAGCAGGCAACAGTTTGAAGCTAGCAGCTGCTCTTGAACAAAGCAGTTAGAGATGTAGAAAGGCTGCTGAATCCATAGCAATAAGCACATAAAGACACAGTCACAGTAAATCTCCAGAGTGATCTGTACACACAAAATGCCATATGTTTTGGGTAGTGGAAGTGTGCATTATTAAAACCATAGTATAACATAAGCATTTTCCATTGATTTTTTTTAATCTTGAAAATTAGCATTGACTGAACAGAGGATAGTATTTGAATGGTCAGTTAGTTAGACTGAGGGGGATGTAATTAATATCCTGAAGGCAAGACCAGGTGATAGAAAGGTTTGGGGAGGATTTTCCACTTGTAACTGTGCATAATCCAATAGGTGGGGCATCCATATTAACCATTCTTTGATATGGTCTTCTTTCACAACTGCATGTACTAGTTGTTCTCTTTTCTAAATGTCCTCATTTGACTTTGAACAGGTTAATAGGATTACTGCTTCTGCAGCCTGCTATTACAAAACAGGTTGTCAATATGGACAATACTCTGCGGTCTGTCAGGGAATAGACTGCCTTCTCCATCCCTGCTTTAGGAAATGATTTTGTTTCCTGAAGATTTTGATACAAAGGGAGAATGCGGGGGAAGATATTTTCTTCTGTGTGAGTCTAGCATGAGCTAACACTGCTAAATAGCTCCTTGGCATTTACTGTATCAGCTGGTGGTGCTTGCCTCATTTTCAAATGGCAGTCTTCTGCTTCTCCATTAGAGATGTCTGCAGAAATTTCACTGTGGCTATATACCAACTGTACACAATACATAGCCCAGATACATTTCAAAGATCACAGTGGACTCTTGCAAATGTTTTCTGTTAAAAATTGCATTAATTGATCTCATCTTCAAAAGCATTAGTCACCTAAGTCACTGTTTTGTTATCTGTCTGAACCTGCATTTTAGGTTTGGTTGGCTTACTGTTTTGTAAAGATGTTTCTAAAATCACTGTCATAAGAAAAGGATTTTTCCCTTGGCTCTTAGCTCTTTCTTGTCTTGATTATTGCTTCCTGCTGCAACAATCAGAATATAATTATGCAGCAAATTTTACAGGAATGTAAACTGCATGAACTAAACAGATTGCCATTTTCTAAAGTATCAGGTCCTTTCCAAAGGCTCTCTGCACATTTACACCTTTATGAGTTGGGAGGCTGAAAGAGGATAGCTTCATTAAAAATGATGATACTGGTTACATGTACAACATAGGTTAGCAATATCTGTTGCATTTTCAGTTTCTTTTTGATCTTGGAAATAGTACTGCCAATGGGAGATAAACTGCAATTATCAGAGTCTAAAAATTACCAGAAGTAGTAGTCACTTGATGTTATTATAAAATATCAGGAACAAATAAAATTCCACCACAGTACAATGTATTTTCTACCCTGTAATGTTGCTTCTGTGTAGCTGTTCAGCTTCCTTAAATTTTCTGATTAATTTTAATTAAAACCATCTAGAAGACCATGGGCAAGAAAAAGGAATGAGTTTTTTGTTTCCTCATTGTGTAATTGTCCATAAACTAAAAAAAATCCCAACAGATTTGTTTACCAAGTCATGCAAATCAATTATCCTTTTGCACACTTACTGGAAGTCACCTCAGATGGTGAGAGATGTATAATCTCAACTTGGATACTAACAAGAGTTGGGGTACTTCCAGAATAACAAAATTAATCCCACCTATTTCCAGACAAGGGACAACCTGAGATGATGGTTTCCATCAGTGGACTGATGTAGTGCCCTGCACTCGAATGGTGTTTAATCTGGAGAGTTTGATCTCAGACCACCTCTGGACTTTGGACTGAACTTCACAAAAGCACCTTCTTCAACACTAGCACGCTTAAGATCAACAGGCTCTGTTTGATCCATAGCTCCTTAGAAAGCTTGACTCAGCACAGGAAGCTTTGAACAAGTCTCAGGAGGAATTTTGAAGAGGGTATGAAAAGCAATAGGACCGTTAACCACCTTCTGGAGTGATTCGGTGGCATTTTTGAGCTAGCTTATGTAGCTGCATAGATCATTCAGGAGCTTTATGATTCTTCCTCTAACTTCAGGTGTTAAACAAAACTTTGCTGAAATTAAAAAGTAGCATTTCTCCAAAAGACCGTTAATGGGTTTTTTCTGTCTCAAACAGACTACCAGATGGAAAAGTATAAGCAATGTTTAGAGCCTCTAAAAATACGTAGCATCTAGAAGGATATAGTTGCCATATCCAAGCCGTTAGCATCTAATACTCACTAGCTTAATGTTTTGTGACTTCTAAATAATGGGTCTGTCATGGTTTAGGATCTCGGCTCCAGGGCAAGGGGGACTGTTCTCCCCTTCTTAGGGTGCGAAAGGAGGTTTGCCGCCTTTCGTTACTGCGTGCTCAGGTAGTGTGGGGGAAGCAGCTACAGGCATTGCAAAGCGCAGTCCCCAGCTCCAATGTCACGCTTGCCCCTGGCCCAAGCCATGTCAATCAATGCCTCTTAGAATAACACCATAAAATAGGAAGGGGGACAGGTTTCCTGCTCTTTTTGTTTAGAACGGGAAGGATGAAAGAGAAGAGAGAACCACTGAAGCAGTCATCTTTGCTACAAGAACTTTTCTTCAAGTATATACTGGGACTTCTGTGTGGCAAGCAGACTTTTAACTTTGTTGATTACTGGTGGGGGTGGAAAGAAAGAGGGACTGGGATACAGACACCTGGGCCCCCACCCCTCCACACTGAGCAAAAGCGGGTATGCGAAGAGGGACCGGGATGCAGGATCCTGGGGCCTCCACCCCCGTACTGAGAGTCACCGGTGAGGGAAGAGAGGATGAGTTGAAGAGCCAAGAATGAAGGCACCACTGGAATCCAGAGAGACCCAGAATGCCCCCTGAAAACCCAGTGACTTTGAGTTTTCGGAACCAGGGCGGTGCAGCACTGGGGACGTTGGCTGGAGCAATGGACACACACACACACGGAATAGAGTTGGCAGTGCTGAGCTGCCTCCTGTGGGGCAAGAGAGGGCTACGCATACAGAGGAAGTTTGTCCCACAGACGAGCCTTAGAACTTCATGCCAGAGGTTAAAAGGACTGTGCATCCCCCACTCCTGTATTTCGCCCACCCCCCGGCACACCCACACCCCAATCTCCAGCGCCAATTGCTTGTGTGAGGGCTCACAGTAGAGTAGGGGTGGGGTGGAGGGAAGGTGTGTGTATATATATAGATATATATATATATGTGTTTTAAGATCACACGATTCTCTCTTTCGCTCTGTCCTACCCTAATTTAAGTGATGATTCGTGGTTTTTGTTGTTTTGAATTAAATTAATTTCATTCCCCCTAGTCGAACCTGCTTCTTTTCCTGTGACTGTAAGTGGCACGTTAAGCCCTCCATTCATTCCCCTCTCAAGCACTTTAGTTTCTTTTGTTTTCCTCTCGGAGAAGATAAAACTCCTCTGGAAGCAATTGTCACCTGAGCTGCCTTTCGGTTTTCAACAGAGGACATTAAAATTACAGAATCTTAACTCCTGATTTGTGCACGTGCATAGAGAGGTTAATTTATCATCATGTCTGAAAAGCTAACTCCTTTTTAAATTTTATTTTTAATATCTTAGGGAGGTGTACAAGAACCTAACACCATTTTCCTCTATCTACAATTATTTGCAAATATTCGTTCTTCAGATAATTTTCAAAACAGGTTTTAAGGGTGTCTGTGTTTACATATGAAGAATGTATACGAATGCTAGAAAATAGTATTTTTCTACACACAACAGTTAACAAATCAAAGACCCAAATGGTGAAATTCATATTCAAACTTTTTTCAAAGAATGGCTAAGATACTTAACTTTCACATGAAAAAGAGCTGTCAGCTGGAAAAGGTAAATGTCTGAATTGTTAAACCATTCGACATTCCTCTCTATGGCTTGCCTACTGAAATTTGAAAACATCACCTTAGTTCATTTAGCATTTTCTTATTCCAAATTAAAGTTACTACTGGTGTTGATTGTTGCAGCTGTTATTACTTGACTGTTGATGATGTTATTGTTGTAATT
Organism: Bucorvus abyssinicus; assembly: GCA_009769605.1. Taxonomy (NCBI): domain Eukaryota; kingdom Metazoa; phylum Chordata; class Aves; order Bucerotiformes; family Bucorvidae; genus Bucorvus; species Bucorvus abyssinicus. Next base: position 57,178,893 of record CM020024.1, on the reverse strand, counting down.
TGATTTTACCATGTCTAATTCTAATTATTGTCTCTTGATTTTATCACTTGGAATGCAAAATATCATTCAGGGTGAAATTAGAAACTAAGTATCATGTACTGCCAGATTGTCTTTGTAGAACTACCATCATATACTGTAAATTTATGTTCCTTTACCAAAGCTGCTTTAGCATTTCAGACATAGCAGAGCATCTACTGAACATTACTGAGCTTTACAAAAGTTACCAGAATACAGTATGTTTATTTGATGGGGTTTTTTTAACCCTCATTTAACATAAATGGCACTTATCAAAACTGCAACCTGTAAACTTGGGCATCATTCAGCCAACTTCCACACTAAAATGCACATGTGCGATACTTCGTGCAATACGGGGCCTTTGTTTGCTCTCCTTCTTGACAAATGACTGTACTAAAGACAAACTGCCATGAAAGAGCGTACAACAATTTGGAACATGCATGGAGCTGGATTTTTTTCAACGCTATCTCCATTATGTTACACCTGTGACTAAAGCAGGTGATTGGTAGTGGGAAGGATGCATACAGACAGATGGATTAAGACACTAGTAATTGTGCTTTGACTTGATTATAATATTAACAGGCTCCAGGAGATTTCTATTTTTTACAGCATCACTCATTTTGACAAATCCCAGCAGGCTTGGAAGCAAAGTAGAGATGCATCCTGCTTTTCGCACGAACCTGTTTCCAGTGTGAGCACTTAAGGGAGTTCTTCTGTTGAAAAGCAATTAGCTTCTGCAGTCTAGGGTGCCATTTAGAAGATCCAGGCTCATGTGTTTCATCATAAAATTGACCTTTTTAATATTTTATGCCTGAGATTCCCCACTAAAAGAGTAAGCATTAAAAAAATACAACGCTAGAGAAAATACTGAAGGCACATGTAGAATTTATTAAAGGATGTCTGGCCCTGAAGTGCTGCAGAAAACAACTCCCTCTGAATATAATAAATATTAAGTGTGCAGTATTGTGTTCTTAATTTTTAAATAATTGGTGTCATTAAGTAGCATAATGATACTGATTATAAAAAAAGCATAGGAAGGCAATATGTGCTACATTTAGAGATTCACATTTTTCTTACAGTAATTGCTTTTCTGTACAAATGGTATCTGCTTGTTGACAACTTTGAATAGCTGTGTACTAATTATTCTAATGTTTCAGAGTTTGTTTTACTTTTTAGTAACATTTCCTATCTTGGGAGTACATTTTGACAAAATTTTGCATCATTTTGATGTAACAGAGACTTTCAAAAGACATTGACATTCATGATAGGCAAGAAATACCTCTTCTGCCCAGACAACTTGAGTAAAAATATTGCCAGCAATAGCAGCATCTTCCCTCTGTCGCTGGGAACTATCAAGTTTCCATGGAGACATTAGAGAGTTTCAATAGCGCAAGAGTACTCATTATTTAAAGTACAAGGAGTTGTTAAGCGTTAGGAATTTCTGACAGAAACTGACATAATTTTAGACCAGTCCTGTGGTACTTCTGGATTAAAATTTAGTAGCAAGTTTCACTTGCATCTCTACTCCTTAGACAGAAAGATGATTTGACAGCACCTTTAGCTCTGCGTAGAAGTGGTTTGAGATCAGCTAAGGTTCTTGATGCTGATGTCTATTCCTACTTATGATGCTGTATTCAAAATATACCTACAAAATGATCCTCTGTTGTAGCAGGGCAAAGACACAGTGCAAAGAGCAAATTTAGAAGGAAGCAAGAATATAGGTATATACAACATATATACACACACATGTGTGTGCGTATGTATATAATGATTTCATAAAGTCTAATGTGGCTGACTGCCTCACAGCATTTCTTAGAGATGAATGAGGCAGAACTCACTGCAGTCTATATAGAAGAGATCTTCAAATGATGTGCTGTAGAACAAAAATATGGCACGTAAAGAAATTGTCAAGATTTATGGCTTGTGTCACTCATTCGGCTGTATTCAGCTTCAGACCCAGCCTGTGCTGTCTGGGTACTAAGCTACTAAGTAGAAATTCAGCAAAGACATTGTTATAGAGACATTACATAGACGTCAGAATAACTCAGTGGTCCGTGAACATCAAAACCCTATCTCTGAAACTCTCAATTGTTCAGAAGCAGCCATGAGGTAACTCACTTCCCATAATAAGTTAATTGGGTAATATTGTACTCTGGTATGAATGATATACCTATGACGTTATTTCAGCAGCCTTTCCTCTTGTTTTCCTTGCTCTTCCTGCCAAATGCACCCTCTTTTTTGATGTTTGCTGAATCACCCTGAAGCCTTCTGCTTTGCCTTAATTTTTTTCAAACCTTTGGATTTATGTAAATGCTCTGACTACAATCACCTTAACCTTTTTCCTAGTTATGCAGCTGATACTTTGTTTTCTAACAACTTCTCCCCAATTAGCCACTTTTCTCTGTTACAAAATCCTCTTTGAAACTCTCCTTTGCATAATTCTCATGGCGAATTCTTCTTCTAAGCTTTTGCCCTATTTTGTTTTTACTGTGTATGTTTGTCTTGTGTTATTTAGACACTAAGTCCTTTAGGGCACAGGATGTCACTTCATAATACCCAGTGTAAAATTATTGCCCTTTGTAAAGCAATAGTGAGGGCGCAATTATTTGACTGATAAATCAATTTGAAGGAATGCTTTCAACAATTAATGAACCTGTCATATCAAGTAGGACACCTGCTAATTGTTTTCAAGGTACTGACAAATATAACAGTTGTTAATTATACCTGGAGTAAGGAGTCTCTGAAAGTTACCTTGCCATCATTTCCTTTCCTTCACAGTACCTGCTGTAATAAGAAATTTTGTGTTCAAGATTTTGCTTGCTAATGAGTTATGCTCACACAAGCCACACTGTGAGAAGGAGCACAGACAAAGATAAGAGGACTGAAGCAGCCCCAGAAGAAAGCACTGTACTCTGGTAAACTAGTATTCCTCTAAGTATGGTAGATTGCAGCTCCCTGAAGTGGAGTCCTTGCTTTCAGAAAACCGATTTCTGGCATATTACAGAGGTTATTTCCCTTTGGTTTTCCAGCATCAGACAGGAGAGGGGAATGGTGGACCCTCTCTCAGGGGGCTGGCAGCTTCACAAAAAGAATAGATGTGACCTGACAGGCTATTTCCAGGAGACGGAGTCTCTGAAGCAGGAAGCAGGGATGCCTGAATGACTATGGGGAAAGCTCCTGCTTTTAAACTGGATGAATCAAGGACTTTTTTGACAGAAGGCAGCATCCCTTCACAGGCTACAAACTGTCCTGTTTATTACATGACAGTCTTATCAGTCAAAGGTTGTACTATGAATTCTGAAATATTTGGCTAGGGTAACGTTTGACCTGTGCAACGCAAGCTGTCTCTACTTGTTTTTGACAAGAATCATTTATTTTGCTTTGTCAGCTTGTGCTCCTCCTTTAACTCCAGCCTCCGTCATGTAGAAGACCCACCTTATAGATAACATCATATCTCCTCACCCTGTTCTGTCACTTAAGATTCACCCACAAGGGACTCTTATTTCTTACAAATCCTTGAAAAATAAAAATAAATTATTTTCTGAAAATACTTGAAATTTAAACAGTTAGAGATCTGTTTGTGACAACCTTTGAAATTCTAATCTCTCATCTTCAAAATGTAATCGATTGTTTGTAGAAGCTGCACACTGTGTCTGTCAGAAAAGGGCTGTCTCCAAGGAGTTAGCTCTGTGCTTCACAGGTGCACAAGCAGGTACTCTTCTTCACTAGCTGAAGGAAAGCGTGCCAGCTTTTTAGCAATTTATGAGAATAAGTTTCTGCAAAAAAGAGAAGGCTGGATGAAAAGGGCTGATATGTAGGTCCTGATCTACTCTGACAAACAAAGGTGCTAAGTTTGTAGTTATTGGAGAAAGGTAGATACCCGTATATCTCTAGAGGACTCTTCAGCTCTTATATGCTCATTCTACTTAAAAACAGAGATGTACTGAAAATGTAGATATAGGCTTGGGACATGGTTTGTGTGCAAGACAATGTGTATGGGCTCTTTCTCAGTGCAGTAAAGGACCTGTGAACAAAGACTGAGGTCTTGGAGACAAGGGGTGTGTGAAAATCCACCTCAGAACGAGTGCTTATTTCAAATAATTTTCTTGGAGCAGGCACTTCCCATCCTTGGAGAAAAGGGAGATGACAATAAAACACAGGGAGCAGGAATTTAAATATGGCCTGAACCCAAGTGGTGAAAGCTATAGCAGAACATTAAGAGTTATAAATGCAGATTTAGGTCACCTCCCACCTTCCCGCTCCTGGGCTGTGACAGGCTCTGATGTGACCTCCTTTGAATCACTGCTGATGCTATGGGTGCCTCTGAGAGCTGGTCCATGGGTTCAACTCTTGTAACTCTGTGCCCCATGCTCTCATTTACGTCTAGGGGATTCTTAAAAAGCAACTTTATTGTTGCATCTTGGAGAGTTATTCCTGCGGATCCATTGGATTTTTGATGCACATCGATGTATTTGTAGCTGCACAGCCATTGACATAACAAAGATATGCATATGTTCATTGAGTTTTAATTAATAGAGTCCTTGCCAATTCCTCTTTAGACCTTTATTACCACTTTCATTTAATGCACTTCATTCATCACTTTAAAAAATTAGACCAATTTAGTAACATAATTTGAATCCATAATTGAATTTTCTAGCTACTTTCAGACTTTACAAGTTAATCAAATGGCATAGTTTTAAACACATTTTCAGGGCTTAGGAAAAACTATGTTGGTGTCCAATCATCCCATTTAAAATGGAAAACTCATAATTCATTCTCAGCCAGGTTCTCTGTTGATTAAACTTTCCTCACAAGTAATAGACTTTTTCCCTACCTTGATAAAAATTAATAACTGAAGGCTATGCAGAAGGATGGATAAAGTATAATTCTAGTTAAAAATGGGAAATGACAAATAAATGAAAAATGCTAAGTGAGTTGGAAGAGAGATGTGTAATTGAGCAGCACTAGAACCATATGTCAAAGGCCTTCACAGGAAGAAGCAGGAAAGGAAAATCTCAACATTAGCTCAAGAGCAACTCCTTCTCTTTCTTACCAGAGTGCTGTGGACTCACCAGGGACACGTTACCTGGCCTAGCATTTGACAAGTTAGTGTCCCTGATTATGTGTGCTATCACCCAGATAATCTTTTTTTTCCCCATTCTGTCAGGCTAGAAAAGCTTTTCATTAAGCTACCAGAAAGTGACTCAAGTAAATTACGCTGGACGAGTGTGTCTTCTATCAAAATTAATCACTATATCAGAAGATTGGCTTGTTTTAAGCCCTGATATGTTTGAATTGTTGCTTCTATCAGATTTGCCTGGATTTGTGTCAGACATGGTTTGAAAAGTCTGGCAGACAGAAAGTGTTATATATATGTAACATGTTTCTGAGGATATGTGTGTATCTGGAATAGGAGAAAAGAAAATGTTGGATCTTCATGGAAAATAAAGACTTGAAAATTCATGCAATGCCATTATGAATGCCTTTAGAATTAGTTTATTTTACTGCCCCTAGTCATATAACTTTACAGGCAAATGCATAGACGTTTATGCATTTGTATTAAAAAAAAAAAAAAAGAAATCTGAAATCTGCGCATGAAGACGGCTTAAGCTTTAGCAGCAGAAAATTGATTTTGTCAATATGTTCTACATCTCTTTTAGATACCTTTGCTTGTGTGGCTGTATTTAGTAGTTATTTTAAAGTCTTACTGAAAAACTAGTTTTCTTGACACTATTGCTCCTGTGTAGCCCACAACAGAAAGAGGCAAACTAGTAAATTGTGTTAGCTACTTATTCTAGCTTATTTTCTGTCCTCATTTAGGATTTTTAATAAAGATCTCAGAAGTGTTGTACTAACTTTATCTTTAAATAGCAAGAAGAAAGAACTCTGAGAGCATTGGTTGTTTAAAAAAAAGACCATTTAATTCTCTGTGGGTATCAAAGTAAGTGAAACAGTACTTAGTACTTCAATTAACATTTGGCTAAAGGCCAAGGAATATTAACAAAGATCTAGAATATACTTCTTAGACTGATTTTTTTTTTTTTCCTGATAGAACTATACTTTTAAAAATAAGTCCTACCACACTCTTAACTTCCCAAAACCTGGGCTCATTTCCAAATTTAATCTTTAAGACTTATTGTGTTTCCACCCTCTATTCTGCTTCCCAGGCACGATCTTCTTTTGGCGATTAACACAAACATTATGGGGTTTGATTTGCTTCACTGCAGTGTGTGAACTCAATTTCTTTTCATTTGTAGCTTTGAAATAGCATGAGTCTCTTTGTGACAGACATTCACATTGCACCAGTACTGCATACTGAGCCATGGGCTTGCACCAACAGAGTCATCCCTTTTGTTTTAGTCTAGAAATGATCACCTGTGCCCTGTCGAGGTAGGCATTTAGGCAGAGAAGTGTTATAGCTGGGTTGGAAATGGGTTTTTCAGCCATCTGACTAATGACACACATGGAAAGTGTAAAGCACTCCACAGAAGTGGAGAAAGCCGCAGGTAAGAAGATTACACAGCCACTCCGGGAATTAGAGCTTCACTTATTTTTATTGTGCAGAATGATAATCTTGCAAGGCCTCTGACATGTCATATATCTTTGGTTGTTCCCACATTCCTTTGCTCACATCATCACTTACAGACTAGCAAAAGTGTCCAAACAACCAAACTTCATAACAATCAACTCTGACCAAACCTCCACTGCTGTCCACTGCCAGACATTGCTGCTGCAAATTCTCTTGGAAATAGCTACTGTCTTTGACTGTGGCTGGAGCAGATATCAACATCAGATTCGAGCTGGTATCAGTAAATTTCAAGCACATTTCAAGTTTCTTTCTTTCTCAGTTTCTGCTCAGGAAGAAAAGTGTTCATCAGACAGAGAAAGGAAAACTGATTGATCCAATGAAGTTGGGAGTACAGTTATTCCCTGTACACAGATATATACAAAACTAGGTGGTCTAGAACCAGCCTGACCCAGCCACAACTGAGAAGAGGCTGGAGAGCTTGGCCACCAATGTAGCTGTCAACAGGTCTCAGGGCTGCAGTAACAGCCAAGCACCGGGACAGTTGGACATCCCACAACCAAAGGAAGCATCCTCCTGAGATGGGCTGATAAGGTTTGACAGCCACTCTGTTCCAGCCCATCAGTCCCAATACATGCATCAGATATGACAAAACTAAAATTACACCAATTGTCCTTAAAATCTGTCTCTCATTCCTCTCTGTTCCACTTTTGAATGGATTGCAGGAGTTGACTCCTGTTGTGTTGCAACATCCATTGAGAATTTTGGAGATGACAGCCATTCCTCCTTCATCATCAGAAAACGTACATCTACCTCATACAACCGAAACAATCCAGAAATACCGAAGCTAGCCCTCAGCAGCCTAGTTCAGAGGCTAGAAACACTGAGCTCTGCCTGAAATTGTCTGCAAGACCACCATTTCTTTGCCACAGTTTCAGTGCATTTTAAATTGCACAGTTGTTGCACTCAAAGTCTTACAGGCTTGATACATACAGCTAACAATTTATTGAGACCAAGTAAAGATTTAACAGTCTTATTAAAACACAACATTTATTATTAGTCTGGTTGCAATAATACTAATAATCATATTCTAGATTATCCAATTATTAGAGGGAAATCTGATTAACAATGCAGTTAAAATTGTTATACAAAAATTTGCCAGTACAAACCCCTTTCTCTTGTCTCATACTCATCTGTTCAATGTTCCTCTGAGTCTCAAGGCTGTGATATTAGTTTTACTGTATCACAGTCTGAAAGAATGGTAGCTGAATTGCAGCATCCTTTCTCCTAGACCATCCTGCTGTTGAAAAGACAGGCTTTATAATTAAATACATTGGAAATATAGAGAGATGATAGAACGAGTTATGCCTTCCCAAGATACTTTTTTTTCAGAGGTAAACACTTTTCACAGTCTTTTTCACAGCCTGCTAGGGAAAAAAAATTTCCTTTTATCCTATTTTTCTCTGAAGAATGAAAAAGTAGAAAAAGCAAGAATGAAGAAACCTGAGGGGAAAAGAAAACCAACCAAGATTAAAATATAGTATTTATGTGATAATATATTTGAAGAAAACTAGACATTCTTGAAAATTAAACAAAGATTTTAAATCTTCCATTCATCTCTACCATTAACAAATATAGGGCTGGTGGTGGGAAAGACATCTGAAAATGTAAACTTTACCAAAACACAATAACCCAAATACAAGGGAGAGTTACCAAAGTTGTAGGTTATTCTCATACCTAATCTCCCCTTAGATTTGCTTATGTTAAGTTTTGAGCTTCCTTTTAGGACTGTACTCTGGCTGTCCTCATTGACACTACCTGAGAATTAATGGGTGCACATCTTCAATTTATGGTAAAGATTTTTGCGCTCACCTCAGCGAGTGTTGTGGTTTACAAGATTTGCCTCCATACTGAGGGACTGTGGAGCTCTTTCAACCATACCATTTGCAAGTTCTTCTAGTTAGAAAATATGCAACCTTCTTTGCTTTTTGAATAAGTAAACGCCTGCATACTCAAAAAACATAGGCATCACTGCAAATACGGCTGTCAGGTGAAGAGTAAGAAAACTCGTCCACTGAAAAGCCAGAACTGAAATTTGATTTACAATATATTTACATAGTAATCTCCTAGAAAAAGCAAGTATTTATGCTCATTGACTTGTACAATGAACAGCTAACCGCAATTTCTATAGAAGCAATGTAAATATCCACTTTCAAGGATTGTGAGATAGACCTCTGCTTTTGTCTAAATGGTCAGTATAACTTTGGTAAGACCTACTGAGAAAGAACTTGGACTCTCTCAGCTCTGTACATATTTCAGAAAATCCAGGCTGCTAGAAAAATTAGTCTTAATATCCAAAGAAGTGTGAGTAGGGTTCCTGCTGTGAAATTTTATCATAGGTTGGAGCTGACATTTATAACAGCAGTAAAGCAATTGTTGGAGCTTAGTAGCATGATACATTATGTTACAGCTCTGTACACATATCAGCCAAGACAGCCTCTACTATCAGTCAGTATCATCCAATCTAGGTTAGCAGTCAAGAGACAATGATGTGTCATCTTGTCACAGTTAAAAATAATTCTGTGAAACTTAGAGTACCACACAGTTTGTCAAGTATAATTAATTTAGTTAAAGCAGCTCAGCCACTGATAAAATCCCTGTGGTATCACAGCGACATAATAGGCAACAACACATGACAGTACAAAATACGGTAAGGTAAATAATTTGAATTACAAGAATGAAAGTGCATCGGGGATGCTGGGAGAACTGTAATAAACCCTAAATGCAATGCTCCAATATTATCACATCTACTTGCATTCTTGATCTTATTCACAGTTTCTTTTATGTACTGATGAGAAGTACTTGATATTACAAGTTCCAGATGAGCCAATTTGGTTTGTTCTTTTAAAATCTGAATTGACCCTGTTGATTTCTGTGTGATACCCATTTTCAATGTACCACAGATATTTTAATGCATCTCATTTCTGTGTTTCCGATTTAATGAGACATATGCTACAGTGGTAAACTGTGAGCTGGCATTGTTTCTCAGGTTTTATTCAGCTTTAATTAAAAAAAAAAAAAAATCCTGGTCTTATTCTCCCCACCTTGCTTTTGCATTGCCAGTGTTTGTTAATTCTCCATGGGGCTGACTGGAATATTAAGACTTGTCATATTCAGCGTTACAAGGGGTTCTTCCTGGATTGCATCTACTCTGAAAGGCACTTGCAAGACCAGAAAACAACTGCCATCCTTGCGAGCTGTTGCTTTTCTGTAAGTTAGGAAGAAAAAGAGCCCAAAAAGTTTTAATGAAATACTTACGAGTCCAAAGAGCACCAGGCACACATCTGGTGGAGGAAACAGTTTCTAAGCTAATTTTATTAGCAGCTTAAGCAATTTGTGGTAAGTTACTACTCATTTATTTCAAGTCAAAGTTGTTCATTCTTTGACAACTTAGTCCAGCCCATGCGTGGAGACTATTACTTGATGTCTGGTGTAGGTCCTTGATATCTGCATATCCAGTTGCATGACCTGGATATATTACTCATCAAAGAAGCTACAGAGGCTTTTCCTGCTGTGCTGATAAACCAGGGCCATTGGCAGAGCAGGGTGGAGAAACTACCGTCTTTTTTTTTCCTCACTAGATTCTAACCATTGGAAATTTAGTCTCAGAAAATTATACCATTATAGGAGGACTTCTGGGGCATGGATAATAAGATGGGGAATTTCCCTATTGCCAATGCCTGCCCTCATTTCAAGAAAACAAATGGTGGCTAGTGAGCTCTGTAAATATGCCAGCTTTCAGCAATATTAAAGACAAATAAGAGTTATATCTACTTTGCAGTTGCTAGTAAAGAACTATTATTTGCTCCCATTTCACCCACAGTGTAAAAAAGAACCCCAAAACATAAAGAAAAAGAAATTTCTATTTCACCCTTCTATCAGAGGGTTTCTCACCTTCCAACTCCACGAGCTACCGAATCATCCAGACACTCTTTAGGAGCCTTCAGCTAGAAGTCTTGTAATTCCTCCTCATCTTCCAAAAGAGATTTTTTTCTTTCATTTACTCCTAGTTTACTACGTATAAAACTGAAATCTTATTTTCTATTACAAAAAAGGGTTTTCAGGAGCACACACACCCCATAGGTTGTGTTTCCCTCTACTTCTATAGATGGGCTAAGTTTGAAGTTCTTTTGATCTTTGAATAAGCTATCCTCCTGAAACAGGTGTATTTTTCTGCTTCTAGACTATCGAGTAGAATAAGAAGGTACATCAGTTGCACTTATTACCAGGTTAGCTGTCCTCTAGCATAAGTCAATAAAAGGAGAATCAGAGGCAGGGTAAGTGGCATAAAGGAAAGAGGATTTTTCCACTTGAGTTTTGAGTATTCATATAGTCTCCTATTGTGATGACTGAAAAGCACAAGGAATATTTATCTGGTCCAACATATGGCCTCACGACATCATAATTTAGATTTTCCATTTGTTTTCCTCTAAGAAAGTCTTTTCTGACATGAATAAATTCCTTAGCAAAGAGGTCCAACAGCTTTGTGAGATATTCTTTATTGTTCCTCTATCATTTGGAATTTGCATTTGATTTGCATTTACTCATAATGAAAGTTACCTGCAAACTGAAAAATAATTGCATGCAAGTTTTACTGGTATCATTGATTTTACCCTAGTTCTTGTGCTTTTAAATACGGTATATTTATCATAGCTAAAAATACTCCTTCTCTCACTTTTTCTAATAGGCTTTCAGTCGTGGTGTCTACCACAACTTTTCGTTTAGAGCCTGCTAGTACAATGCTCACAAAAATTGCTGTCAGATTTCATTCCTTTTTTTTCGGTGTGTTAAAACGATGCGGTCTCAGAGATAAATGAATATGAATCATGTTGATGAATCATTATTTTTATCATTATAAGCAAAAAATGTCTAAGGCACTGTAGACCGCTATCAATAGAAGTTTCGAGATGAAATAATCTGCATTAATTGATTGTGAACAGCTGCTGAACAAGGAAGCAAATCATGTCACCAGATCAGCACCCAGCAATAGCTGGTTTATAATGGAGGAAAACAGAAGACATTCCAAATACCAAAGACAGAAGGACATAGAATTGCCTTCATAAAATTTTGTGTTCACAAGGGTACTTAAGTACTCTTCAAATGCTGGAGGATGATATCAATATCTTCTACATTTTCCTATACACTTCCAGTTTCTTCCCTCTGAACTTAATTTGTATTTTCATACTCAGTTGTTTAACATTTTCTTTTTTATCTCTTTATCAGGTATAGCTGAAAACAGTAAAAGGGTGTAACCACAGTGTAACTACTAATATAATTTTAAAAATTGGAGGATTATTTGAAAAAAAATTTAAGAAAAAGATATATGAGTGGAAATCAGAAGGTGTTTTTTTTTTTTCAAAAGCAGTAGGATTTGAATTTTTCACTAATATGAGAATAAATTATGGAAGAACAATGTTGCTGTTTACAGGCAGATTTTCTGTGCCAGGACAAGGAGTATCAAATACAAATTGAAGCTAACACAGTGCTGAAAAACAACTTTGTGTGAACTTTTTTATCAGATCTTGAATAACAATTTTGCCAAATCCAGTGTAAGTATAAAAATACTGCTTTATTTTCAAAAACATTTGAAATCCCTGGTATTCTTTATTAGTATTTATCATATTCATTTTGGAAGTAAATGAAAGATGCTGTAGAAAACAAAGATTTGAAAGGTGCTGTAGAAAACAAAGCTTTGCTTGGGATACTCAGAGACAAAAAGGCAATTATCAGGGCCAAGTTAGGATTATGTTTGCTGCAGCACATTCAGAATTGCATAGGAGTTTAATTTTCAGATTCCCTTCAAAGCCAAGAGAAAGGAAAGGAAAATATTTTGTTTCATTAATAATTTCATTTATTGCTGTCTTTAGAAAATAACATGAAACTTTTTTAGAAAATAATTAACTGAAACTAATTCAGTGAGCTTCACACAAGCTGGCCAATAGTTTCAATCAGTTTGAATCTGTATTCTGCAGCAAATAAAACAGGAGAATGAAAATGCTGCTGAGCTCTACCACTCATCCAAACATAGCTAACAAATTTTGCTAGTGCTACTGGAACATCTAATCTGTTGATGGAAGTTCACAATATAATTTTAGCGCTGAAATAATTTAACAGAAATAATAAACCTAGCATAAAGCTGAAGCATCACTGATCTCTCCTAGGTTTGCACAAGTAACACAGGAACACAATCATGGGGACTGGAGAACATTCAGAGGACAGTCAGTCTCATGCTGTGCCTTTAATCTTAGAATAGCCTCTGTTTAAATGTGATCCATTTCAAAGCATAAAGTTGAAGTATTTTCTATTAAGCATTCAAACAATAGTAAAGCTCCATTAGGTCCATTACCATTCAAGGCTAAAAGAAGTCTTTATGTTACTTCTCAGTAAAGGAAAATTGTCTCTTGCAATTAAACTAGATACTCAACACATTCAAGAAATGTTGAGAACGAGAACATTGATTTAAGCCTTAACCAATTTACAGCTGCTGAAGCGTGTTGGGATGATTGCAGGCTCACTGATTTACAGTTTCATTGGCATCAGTTCTCTAGCACTGGTGGCAAGCAAGGAAAGGGAGAATTGCAAGTCCTAAAGCTACATACTGCAGAATATTGTTTATCAGCAAACAGACTCAACGACTGATACTCTCTACGTGTCAGGCTGAAGCCTTGGACAGTGCACTGCTATACAGGTAGTGCTGTACATACTTTGCTGTGCTGGGGAACAGTATTCATTAGAGATGGAACATTTCAATAAACCACTAAAACAGTTGGTTTTCTTTTTGCCTAATAGAACAGATTCGTAGTTGCCATCAGGGAGTCTAATAAACTACAACAATCAGTGACTCAATGAATTATTATGCAATTTATTCCACGGAACAATTTTGAGCTACAAATATGATTTCTGCACTCAACAACAAACAAACAGAAAAAATAAACATGAATTTCTGTTATTGCTTCTTTTACTATTACTGGCATTTTCATAGGACCAGCTTGGTCAGATAGATCTACAAAGAGACTGGGCAGACTACAGCAATTCACGTTTGATTAGTGAGATTCAGACTATGTCAAACAAAAGGTAAAATCCTTTTACAGACAATGCAAAAAAGGCTCAGAGTGATTCAGAACATCAGTGAGATGCTCATTGTCAGACAGCATGGTTAATTATTTACTGCCTTTGCTCTGCTGCTGTCTCACCCGATGAGTGCCTGGAGTCCACATTTCCCTGAGCTTTCGCTAGTAGACTTCCCTTAACATATAATATTTTGATTTTGCTCAGAAGTATCAGTCTTGCTGCCATTGAGCAATTAGGCAACTGTATTTAGTCTGTGCTCCCTTGGCCTCTGATTTTACAGTTGCTCTGATTTTACAGTTAACTGCAGGTCATGCCTGCTTGTGAAAAATGCCATCCCAGGCATGCAGCAGAGGAACAAACATAAGGGCTGAAAATTGACCCTGCAAGAGAAAATAGTGTTGTGTTTGCTTCTGAATTCACAATTCCACTGCTTACTGAAGGTGGAGGCAAGAAGGCTTTAATGTGCCTGATGGCAGACATGCTAGAATCACAAGGTGTGAGCCTGGACCCAGATAAAGTCCAGAACTGGACCTTGCACTAGGCGCAGCAGCTGCTTTCAGATCAAGTACCAGAACCCAAGACTCTTTCCTCTCCCACTTGCTTAGAAAGTTCATGTTTCAGAAATGAACACTAGGAAGGAGAACAAGAACGAAGTTTTCAATGTCTGGTTTTACTAAGGCAGCAAATCTTGGGTTTAAATTGCAATGAGGAAGATAGAGAAGAAGCGTAGTACTTCTGTGCTGTACACAGAAGTAGGGAGTTACTGGCGTGGATCAACTAGGCTAATCAAAGAATTGCTACCAGGGGAGGTTTCCAAGACACTTTTCACTCTTCCAGCAAAACATCTGTCAGGTACAACATAGGTAGAGTTGACTCTGCCTTGAGTTTGGAAGAGGCAGTAGATGTGCTTCCTACCCTTTTTCCATATGATCCCAAGTGTTCCTTAAAAATGGATTATAAGCCTGAGAGGTAGGACCCGGGAAGCAATTCTAGACATATAAACCCATATGAAAGGGAAGGAAATTTATGTGATTTTCAGAAAAAAATCTTATGCCACTGCATGAGAGGGGACAGACCACTAGTATAGTGGTTGCCAGCCTTTTTCTTAGACTGGTCCCAAGATCCTACTATTGCTTCACTAGGAGTTTTCTCCAGGCTTCTAGTGTTGGCTTTCCCTTCCACATCATTTTGGAAACAGGGTGTTACCTTCAGGTCAGTCAGCATTGGGACCTGGACAATGGATAGATGAGGACACATGGAACATAATCAGTCTGAGCCTTTCTCTGCCTGGCATCTGCCTCACCATTAATGTGGAGCTGGGGTGAGGGATTGCAGATCAAGGGTGACAGAGACAACTGAGGGGAGCCATAGGGTGGATGTGGAGAGAGGCCATCTGCAAGACAGATTGCACACCATGACTCTACTCATTTCTTGAACACAATCTTACTTGAGTTTAAGAGACAGAAGTAGCACTGAAGGACTAGAGAAGATCAGGGCAAGAGATTAAGATGAATGGAGCATAATTCATTTTGCAGCACTGCCTCTTCCTCCCCATACTCCACTTTGACCTGCAAAGCTGCCTTGCATTAAAGAAAACATAAAAAAAAAAGCATTGGCAATCATGAAAGGCACAGACCTGCTACAACCACCTCTCCATA
This sequence comes from Bucorvus abyssinicus, assembly GCA_009769605.1. Taxonomy (NCBI): domain Eukaryota; kingdom Metazoa; phylum Chordata; class Aves; order Bucerotiformes; family Bucorvidae; genus Bucorvus; species Bucorvus abyssinicus. Next base: position 57,163,563 of record CM020024.1, on the reverse strand, counting down.
CTTTCATGTTGTCAAACCTCACTAGTTGATACACTTGTCTAGAAGAAAAGAAGATGATGTGCAGACATCAGTAGAAGCGATGAAGACAATGTGGAGTAAGGAGCAGAAATGTTTACAGCTGCTAAGGGAAAATGAGACAAGTATCTGGGCAGGAACAAATGGAGGGAAGAGGAGTTCTCACCTTTCAGAGGAATTTGTTGTCACTCCCCAGGATTTACACAGAGCAGCCTGCCCATCATCACTAAGAGGGCATTGCCCTCGCGTATATTAAGAGAAGGACTGAAGCTCCGTGCCATTGCAATTATACTGAACGAACCTAGGGCAAATGCTACATGAACCAGTGCCTGCGGTACAAAGCCTAGGGTCCCAGGTTCTTGGTGCATGCTACAGCCACCAGCTCCAGTCCTGACAACTCCCAAAGCACCACCAGCTAACAGGGAGTAAGGCACTGTGACATCTGTCTTTCCTGTCCCTCCTCATGGCTAGTAAACTTCTGCCTGAACTAGAAGATATATGGAGAACAACTGGAAGGTTATATTCTGGCCTAAATTAGTCATTACTGTGTTGGGGTTAATTTCTGAGAGGAAATATTCCATATTCCTCAGTATTCCAAATTAGGGGCTTGAAAGGAAAGAAGTGCTTGCTATGATAGTTTTGAGGAAGGTTTTAGGAAAAGCTTTCAAGAGTATAGGCGTGGGAAACGCGTCCCATGTTAAGAGATGATGGTGATGCAGTGTAGCTAGGAAAGGAAATGGCATTTTGGCAATTGGATTCAGTGTGTATCACATGCACTTAAAAGATGTCATGACCTTCTTTCCAGTTATTCAGTCATATGCACAAAAACTGCAACATGGCCCATAGATTTTAAAGCAATGCTGCAGATTAACACTGATTCCAACTCCAGCGGAGCAGTGTTAAGAATAGAGTGTTGGTTTTAAAGGTACTACATGGAAAATATGCCCAAGGGATTTATGTACATAACTCCTCTGTACACTTCAAACACTTCATCCCTAAGGGCTCATATTGTTTGGTTTTTGTGCAGCACAGACATTCAAAAAACCCCAACACCGCCAGCATGTTTATCAAGTAGGTGGCCAGATGTTCAGAAATACCAGCAAAGACTGAGGTTAAATATCGCCCTCAGGGGTTGTTCTTCTGAAAATACTTTATGACTGTGGGTTATTCTGAAGAGTATTGAACTGTCTCTCCACAGCATCTCTCAGAGCACACGGAAACAGAAGCAGAAAGACAAACACAAAAACAGAAAGATCAAGAAAGGGCAGTTATTAACATTTCAGAAGCACCTTATCATTTCTCTTAATATATAAGATTAGAACTCAAAATAGAAGATAAAAAATTATGGTTTAACAAACAGTATCATATTACAATGTAAATTGTTTCTTAAGCTCAATTCTTAACTGAATTATGAGGTTTAGTTTAATGAGGTTTAGCCTGAGTTAAAAAAAGATTAAGAAAGCTAATGTGAATAAGCACAAATTATTTCAAATGTCCTGTTACAAAATCAGGAAAAAAACCCAGTAGGTCTTTCCAGAATTGGAAATTGTGTGTTGGTTTTGTGTTTTTTGTAGTTTGGTGGCTAGTTATGTATTTTCTGTTTTCACATATGTCCTTTATATATGTCTATATTCTCTTCTACTCTACGATTATTTACATTTTCATGATCAGGCATAAAGTGATCATTTTGGTGGGGCATGGACTTCCTGACTGAGAGCAGTTTCAGCCATGATGAGATAGCTATATACTAATAAACTTCCTTTTTGGTGTTTTACCTCTAAGATTCAGAATTATTTTACTAGAAAAGAGGTTTCTCTCTCTCTCTCTCTCTTTTTTTTTTTTTTTTTAAACTCCTGTGGTTTGAGGTTTCTTCCAAGAATGTATCTGCAGCCGTAATTAAGAAATGTGTTAAACCTTCTGTGAATTAGCCTAATTGATGTAAAAATCTGATTGGGCCCAGAGAGAAACGAATTTCCCAAGCTGAATCTTATCAAAGAACAGCATAGTGCAAAATAAGGAGGAAACAAAAACATGTGAAGACTGACAGAAAGAAAACTTGTGATGCTTTGAGATCGGGTGAAAAAAAAATTTCTGTGTGCAGACTGCTGTGGAGGTGTTTTAAAAATAAGTCAAGTGTTTTTAAAATGTTTTCCTTTTAGTGCATAGGCCTTTAAACGTAAGAACAGAAATGAGTAAGAGATGCCTATGAGATAAAAGGTATATCAAGAAATAATATCAGAATGTGGAAAGAATGGGGACTGTAGAAAGGCAGTGGTTAACAGGCCAGAAAAGTGACTTGCTTTCTTGCTTCTCTTTTTTTTTTTCTGGAAATGCCTATTACTGAATACAGCAAGAGTGTGTAGGGGGCGTGATGACAGTGGCCTTAGCCATATTATGCTATCAGCAGAAATGTGTTTAAACTGGTAAAACCATAGGGAATGGTGAATGCATGAAACTCAAACCTGAATGAGAAAGAGCTGCTGCGAACTCTGGTGTGCACGTGTGCTGGAAAACTCTTAGCCAAATAATAGACTTACCTGCCAAAGTATTTCTAAAATATTCCAAGTTTCTCCTAAGAAGACCCTGTTTTCCTCCAGATCTGATGAATCAAACATTGTCTGAGAGCCAGTCTCACTTCACATGTTCCAATTTTGCTGATAGAGGAGTTTTATTTGTGCCTGCAATTACACAGAAGCTCAGTCTCTGAGTCAGGATTAAGCCTGTGTTCTTAAATTCTACTCAGAGTGTAAGGACACAGTGACCTCCTGGTAAACCATTTCATCTCACCATATTTCCCATTCCCCTCTTGAAAAGGGAGGTAATAAGTTACCAACTGCCCTGCTATAACCTTGTAAATTCCATGGCTATGTGGAGGGAAAAAAAATTCATCGGAATTACTTATTTTTGTTGGCTTGAAGGTGTATGTGGGAAAGACAGTTCAGATTCATCAGTTCTGAAGAACTGGTCAAGCAGTGCTACATGCAGACCAGATTCTACTGGGCAGGTTTTACTGTATTTAATCTAGATCTCAAAAATAGCTCAAGAAGTTGCTATATTATTTTGTGTGCCCTGATTTCTGCTAGTGCACTCTTTCACAGACATAAAATGCCTATGTCACATCCATTTACAATTTTCTCATTGTGAGGTCAGAAAGGTTAAGCGGGCACAGCAGGAAACATTCTTTGATGCTAGTGTCTACACTGAGATTTCCTTGACCCTGTGTTTTAGTATTTACTTAACTAGTTGCTAAACTAAAGCTGGACATAAAGCCTATATTACATTAATGCTCAATATTGATGTTCCATGATATCAGGGCCTTTAAAGAGTGATGACTGGATGCTGTCAGGCTCTTTCGCATAACATCTTTTTCAACATGGTTAGCCTGAAGAGGAAAATGTATTTCCTGTGGGTAGAGACTCATAAACTGTAAGATGCAGGGAGAATGAAGCAACAAGTACAGCCTGCCTCTTTGCACCAAAATTTCTCCTCCTTCTCTCACAGACATGCACATATCCTTTGCAGAAAAATATTTTAAGACAGCAAATATCTAGCAAGTACTTTCACCATTTCTTTCATCCTCTGTTAAAAAGTGGCAAGGGGTAGGAAGGAAAAGGATGTCTGAAAGCAAATCTTAGCATCCCTGGAAAAAAGAAGTGGAGGAAACCCTGCGATTTATAAGAGCAGCATCTATTTTATGCACTGTACAAATGAGTAAACAGCTCACAGAGTAAGGTGAATGCAAATGCTGGAGACATAAATTCTATTTGAGAGAGGAGGTACATTCCCACACAGATGAAAAGAAGATCTTAATTGCAGTCAGTGGAAAAATGCGTAGGGAAACTAGGCTCTTCATCTGTCTGACTGGTTCCAGTTATGTGGCAATTACTTGCACTAGTTTGTATTAATATTCAGAAGACCATTAATAACTGAGGGAATTAAATAGTACTGTAAGCATGGAGATGTGCAGAATAATAACGATCAACACACTAACAATATGTGTTTTGAGTATGTTGGCAACCCTTTGGATCATAGGTGTTGAAAGGCTTAAAAAGTGAGCATCCTCAAAGCGTACATCTATTTTCACAATAAAAGAGGTCCAGAGATAGAGCTCAGGAACTGGATTCCTCATAAATTACATTGCTTATTTTTCAGCTTGTGCCCTGTTGTCACGGAGGCAGCCACAAACCAGACAGCAGCAGCTATCTGGAAAACTGTGGATTTATTGCAAACAAATGTGCCTGGCACTCCAACTGTACCGGTTCAGATGTCAGTCGGGAATTATTACTGCACAACAAATTTCTGAACACTAAGGAACACACTCTAAGGAGGGATGACCCAAAAGGTGCACAGCTCGCTGATATAAAGGGAGAATCTCTCACCTAGTGATACTGAGAAGGTCACTTACCAACGCTGGGGTAAGGATCACTCAATCCCAGGGAGGTACACTTGGACGGTGTCCCGACCCGAGGGCAGTCCTGGGAAGTCTCCTCGGCCGGCATCCTGACTCGAGGGGAGAGTCTCCAACTGCACCACCTGCTGCTCCGAGGAGAACCAGCTCAAAACTGGTTCTCTGGCAGGGCTCCATTTATACCCTGGTCAGTGTGAGCTGTGGGCGCTCTCAGGCAGCACAGGCAGGATGCAGCTAACGGAATCTAGACTCCGAGGCACCGATATCCCTGCGGGGGTGCAGGTAGCCCCTGATGCTTATCAGGTGCTGCTGCAGGGCCTGTTTTTTGTGCAAGCTCCGTGCAAGCAGTCAGAGGGGTTGCACTGCCACACCTCTCTGTTTTGAGTACTCCCACAAGGATTTTGTGTCACAGTACGTGCACACTTTTCTGGATATAGTTCCTTTCAGAGATCTCTCCCAAAATCAGTATGAGTAAGACAGCACCATGTGTATCTATCTCCTTCAATTACACACAGTTTCCCATTGTTACCCCCTGATGTTTCAAACCCTCAAGCACCCCTTCATGCCTTCCTGCTATATCCAAAGGACATGACACAATCCTCAGTTTTGCATCCAGGAGTAGCTTGCAGAATTAAAGACAAGGCAAAATCAAGTGAACGTCTCAACACAGACAACTATATCAAACAAGAATGTTTTCTGCTGTCTCTCCTCTGCTTTGCCACCTTCACTAGGAGAAAAACTTGGGTGGATGTGAGACAGAGGATGTTGCTCTTGCATGATAAGAACCTGATAAGATAAACAGGAGGATGTCTTGTAGGGTAGGAGTGTGAGAAAAAGGATGTTGTTCATACATGATAAGAACCTGCTGTCAGCTCAGCTTGCTCGAGATCGAGAGGGGTCTTTTCGAAGCCATACTGCGCTTGGTTAATAGGGTATTGAATATTAACTTCTCCTCCCAGGGGAGGCATAATGTCGTGCTAATGAGACATGCGACTTATGAACTGGTATGTACTATAACATGCAGTAGGAGTGTCGGGTTAGTCTGTAAACTTTGGAGTACCCAGCCAATGGGGAAACAGAGGAGGGATTTCGCGGCCGGGAATAGGGTATAAAAATTCATGTATTTCTCTGACCAGGTGTGCCTACTTGTTAGACACCCGGTCTTGCAAGAACGTAATAAAATTAAGTGCTTCACTGTGAAGTCTGGCCTAACTCTCTTTTCGCGAGTATTTTTTTGCTCGTTTCTCACAGTGGATACCATATGACACATCCATTTTACAGCACAGCAACTGTATACTAGAAAGCAAAACATTGTTCTGTTGGGCTGTGACACTGCCCTAATTTTTTCAAACTGAAAAAAAAACCTAGAGAGATGGCATTGCCTCAGAGCTGTAATTCTCACTGTGTAGATCTCATAGGAGTCTCAGTTAAGTGCTCTGCATCACGAGTACAGCCCCTGTCCTCTAGTTGGACCTGTGCCACAACAGTGCAGACAACAGCCAGTTTACATAAATTGGCCTTGAAGCCAGAGACTGGCTCTTGGCCCTTTCCCATTTAGCAACGTAGCCACAGACAGAGTATCTTTCACTCTATCGTTAATTACACAGGTCCCAAGAACGTACTCTATTTCATGAAGATAAAATATTCCCAGTTCTTTAGGCAGCACCGTGCCTCTGCCTCATTAGAGTGGCCCTATTCCATAAGACACTTGATTGATGTTACTGTACAGCTTCCCGTCATTGCTGGCTCTACAGTTCATTCCTTTTAATGTGTTTCATGAAGGCTACTTGCTGATGAGGGAGGGCTCCACCAGCAGTGTGCTGTCCCGATGTACTCGTAGCCTTCACTCTCTGCACCTGATCATTTCATAAAAGCAACTGTCTGGCACTGTGGTTATGTGGTGATTGGCAGAGAGGAGCTGTGTTTGCCTCAGGCAAGCTTCTGTCAGTGGTACAGTGCTTATTCTGAATCTTTGTCCCTGTGCACATTTCATACTAATCCACAGCTCTCTGCAGAATAGAGAAGTCAGAAATATGCTCCATAAAAAATGAAAAATTAAAAAAAAAAGGAAGAAACCAAAGTAAGAGTCAAAGTGACATGTTCCCTCAATCTTTTCTCTTTGCCCTGCTCCCAAGTGCTCTTTACCTTCTTTAAATCCTTTGCATTTTGCTTCAGTCGTATATTTTAAGATATTACCTTCTTTTGTGGAAATCAGATGCAATCCCTAATATAAAGTTCGAAGCTTTTGAGGTGTGCCTTCTTTCCCCATATTTCCATATTAAATATTAAGCTGAAGACTGGAATAAGCTGGTTACTCCTCTCCTGGTATTCTTTGCATTTAATCAGCACTTATATAAATAGCAATGTAAATTACGTATCTATTGAATTAGGTGTAGTAATAATGGTGTAATATGCACCATACTACTTATTACTGAATGTACAATTTGAAGTTAATTTCCTCAAGAAGAAAGTAGTAAAAGAAATAATACAGTCAAAGGTAATTTTACTCCGCTGTACCTGAGTGAGCTAGATACTAATTGGAAATACTTTATTATCACTACAAGTTTCTCTGCCATTCTTCCACTAAAGCAAAGTGCTCATTTCCCCCCATTTGTGGAATTAATTTCTTTCACAAATACTGCTATACCTAAAATTGTTGCACAACAATATTGCATGTATCATATTGGATTCAAAAATCAAGCAGCCAGAAGAAAATGCTGCGGTTACTTGGTTTGACCTCTTACATAACACAGAGCATACAGATTCCATGACTTAATTCTTGCCAGAACTACAGTTAAAAATATATTTAATCTTCCTTTTAAAATGTCCTGTGATGGAAAGCTCATCACAATTCCTATTAAAATCTGCTTTTAACTTCCCTAAATTTCTACATTTCAGTCCAGATGCTTACAATACATTTATCTGACAAACTGCATCATCCTGTCATTAGCAACCTTTTACTTCCTATTTTTATGATTTGTGATGAAATTTAATCTCCTTCACATGGCTAACCTTCTTAATCTTCTCCCCCTAGTCCCCTAATCATTCTCACAGCTCTTCTCTGAACCTTCTCGTTTTCAAAATCCTTTCTGGGGCATGGAGATAGAAAAATATTTTGAAAACAAGTATGAGTGGTGCCACTGTTAAGTACAGACAAAATGTAACGTCTTTTTTAGACTCGGAGTTCCCATTTAAACAATCACAGAACACACTATCTGTTTAGCCATTGCATTAAAATGGGAATCCACACTGAGCTAATTGCGCATTATGAACCATGGGTCTGGAGTCACTACTCCACAGGTAGCCCATCTGTGAGACAGGCTTTCCTGTGTCTCTGTGTTCAAACTCTTTATTTCCTTGGACTTGGAATAACAAGAGGTCCATACAGCTCTGAAGGAGTGGCAGTCTTCTAGTCTTTGCGTATTCTAAATTCAGTTGATTTTTAAGATTGCTGTAGGCATATAGAAACTCTGAAACTCCTACTTTGTCCTGCTAGAGTAGGATTAACCTCAAATCACAAGGCTTCAGTCATCTAAAAGTTAGTATCTAGCTAAAGCTAGACAGCAATGGGGCTTCCTTCCCATCCATGGGAAATAACAGACACTTCCAGAGAAATTCATCCTGAACTAATTTAGATTATTTAGATTCCTGCAATAGGTAAAAAGATTTGTTGCTGTACAGGCGCCTGAGTCTCACCAGTGACTACACAGGACAGCTAGACAGCATTTGTTTTCACATTCATGGGAAAAAAGGAAGTTAATTATAATTGTCATCAATTATGTTTATGATTCTGGAGGTTAAAACTTCAGAAGCTGCTAGAACAATGCTGAGCAAGTGAAATGAGGGCAAAACTGAGGTCTGACATTTCTATCATAGCCATTCTCCCATGTCACACAGACTGGAGCAAGCAAGAATATTTGGCTTTTAAATGAAACATCAGTACATTGGTGTTCCATTAATCCCTCACTAAGCACGGGGCTTGCCTTGGTATTGCCTTGCTGGTTTCGGAAGAGTGTATAATTCATGACAAAAGTGGTGTAACTGGAAAGTGTTTCAAAGTCAGTATGCATAACACAATCATTACATTCAAACAACATGTTAAGGTAAACTGTAAATGCTGCTGCTAATTCAACAGTATGGTATACTTGTGACTAGAATACATATTTCCACATGTGATATAGTATTTGACTGGGGGAAAAATGGAATTGATGGGAATAGCACAAGAATTCAAAAGATAGATTGTTAATAGAAACCATATGACCATGACTTTTGCTGCTTCATAGCAGGAAACAGAGTAGTTGACATATGAAAAATAAAAGATATTATATTAGAATATCGAACCTCCCTAAGACACATGTTAGAAATAGTATCAGTGTGAAGAAGCCATAGATAATGAAAGCATGCAAAAGGGTGCATGTGAAAGATGACTGTGAACTGACTAAAAAAATAGTTGTCAGGGAAGAACCTCGATAGTGAAAGACTTTGCCTGACTGAGGCAGCAGCAAAAACAGTGTAAACAACTGCACTACTCAGTGGGCTCAGTAAGACCTCAAGATCGAGTAAATCTATGTAAGAATGAAGAAAAAAATATGGCATCATCAGGACCTTCATATTTGGTACAGAAATGTATTCACCTAAAAAGAAGGCTAAAATGAATTTGGAAAGATGTCTCAAAAAGAACTCAGAAGAGCATTAGGATGACTCTGTGAGATTCACATCAGATAGATGTGGAATCATTATCCAGATTCTGTGTTGAAGTTAAGTGTGGTGGCTTGACCAAATGATCAGAATATGAATCAAAAGGATCCCAAAGCATGCTTTTGGGCTCAGTGCCATCCTCCAGATAAAACATCTTCATGAATCATGCAAATTAAGATATCTCTGAATTCCAGTAGGGCTTCACATCTGTTTGCTGCCCAGCTGTATAAAGTCTTCCTTCACGACTAGATTGCCGCATGCTGAAGATCAGATTCAGAAGCAAGCACCTACTAATTAGGCACATATTAAGCACGAACTCTAGCACCTTGTCATGGAATTACGCATTTGTTGGCAATTTGGCACACTTTTCACGAGAAACTTGTGAGCACTCAGGCTTTCTGGGCACAAAAACAAGCAACTTGTCTCTGTACAATTGTTGCTTTCACGGCAGAGGAAGAGCTGGCCCCTGAAAATGTGAACAAAGGACCATGAAGCTTGTGAAAGAAGGATCTACACTCTCACGTGCCCACACTGAGCTCAGACCTAAGCACACAATTCTCTCCTCCTTCCTAATGTCCTGGTTTCCACAGAAAAAAAACCAAAAACCAAACTGGGCACACATGCTACGCAGGAGCTGTGCTTGTCCCAACCAGGTTCCCAGTCGTTCAAGCGAAGAGACCAAGGCCACCAGATCATAGCAACTTTGCCAAAGCTGTCGTTTAGACTGTAGCACTTCTGGAAATTAGATGTTTCTACCCTAACAGGCACACCCTTGTTTTTTCTCTGTCTGTGACCACAAAAATACAAAAAAACCCTTATATGTAATATATTTGGTGGATAAAAAAAATGCAGTTTCAATTTTAATTTTAACCTATTTCTTCACTAGTATTAATGAATCTGATCTGCTTCCTTTCTTTGGGAAACAGGCCTACTTATTGGACCTGTGTCAGGTCTGGTTTGTAGGCATCACAGGTCTATCGTATGTCAAACCTTACCAAGTGTACCTTTTATTTCTAATAAGGCTACTACCAGTCCACTTCCTGTTTACTGAATGTTTGGGTGCTGTTTAATTTGTCTTGGCACAAAATGTTGGATTTTTTCAGGCTCTGTTTGCATTTCCTCCATTTTCTATAACTCTGTATTTATTCTACAATGTCTCTGGCCTTCCACTGGAATATATAATACGTTATACCTAATACGTTATACCTTGTACATTTCTGTGTTCATGCTGCAGACTTGTGTTACCGCAGATTGATGATTTATTGCCGGCTAATACTGTGTTATATATTTTCCAAGAACTATGTATCTTCTTGAGCATTCAAAAGACAGTATTAGTGTTTTACTGCACTAAACATGAAAAACCAAACTGATCTATGAATTTATGAACGTGTAACTCAACTGTAAGAAGGAGAACCTTCACAAAGATAAAGTGTTTTATTTTAACTCTTAGAACCAACAGTATATTAATGCATATCTTCAGAATTATAGTAACCTTCTCAGTGATGTGCATGGCATTTAACAAAGTTATAAACCATAATAAGGATGGAGTTTTTAAAAGACAATCGTTTTCCTCCATAGTGAAAGTTTCCAAGATCTATTCACCTGATTAGCTAGGATTATCAAGAATTGTTATGATTTATTTAAAATTTTCTTGAGTTTGTCTGTTTGGACAAATACCACTTTGCATTCACTGCTATAAAATAGGATAAAATAGATGCCTAAATTGATATGATGTTTATAAAAGACAAAATTTTGTCAAAACGTCTTAAATCCCACTTTTAAAAGCATTCACACAATCCTCTACCTAAAGGTCAATTTAAAAATGGGGCTTCTATGTCAGGTTTACATCCATTCGATGTCAAGTTTGTCCACTTTGCCCAATTTTTTTCTGTTATGTAAGCGTGGAAGAACTTGCTAAGCTTTCTGTCTAAATCACGGAGCAGAATTTGGTAAAATGGATTGCGAGTTTCCTGTAAATACATGGCCTATAGGAGAAAACACTTTTCACAGTGATTCATAACAGCAGGACGTATATATTTTCGCTTTAATTATCATCTCTGGCACCTTGTCACTGTGGGAGGCAGATGGTACGGGCTGTTAGCAAGCTCAAAGTAAGGTTTTTCCACACAGCATCATCGAGTGTTTATCAGATTCTGTCTTCACTCCTCCTAACAGAAAGCTATTTCTGCATTTACCTGGCAATGCCAAGTTATTTAAGAATTATATTTATGGAGTGTGTTATATTTCAGATAATTAAGGTAAGGTTTGGATTGGGGTTTTTTACCATTTATCTGTTAATGTCACAAATTATGCAAAAAAGGCATGATCCATGGTGCTCCAGATGTGATATACACAATGGCACAAGGAAAGATGCGGATGCTGAGAACAACCAGGTGAAGACACCTAGTTTTGTCTATTCTATAAAGCAAGATGGTTTCAGAAATAAATATCCTAGCTCAATGATGTTGTAATTCCCTAGCTATTGACCTTGCTAATCACATAATCATTCCAAAAAACTAACTTAACCTCCTAACCCATGAGTTTTGATGAAGCAGTTTTGCTATCTTCATGCTCTACCAAACTACGTATCTAGAAATGAGCCTGAAATGTAGTGTCTCTTGTGTGTCAGTAGATGATTTAAGGTGTCCAAGGTTAAAGATGTAACAGCCAGCTGTTAGACAGTATGGACATATCTCCTAATTCCTAGTAATCTCTTATTCATATTAGATAATAGACTCTACCATTAAGGCATCAGTCAATAATGAGGGCAGGTCAGCATGCCTGTATGCAACATTTATTTCATCTGTGCTCACAACTCTTCCTTCCCCTCTGACAACACACTTTATGCCTTCAGGTACTGTTTCATTTTTGTACAAGCACTTCTCCAGTGCATTATATTGCAATTGATGTCTTCCATATTCTTTTGGAACATTCTCCTGATACTTCCTAGTAGGTACAACTCTGTTTGCTGCTGACTAGCATCATGTTATCTGGATATTTGAAAATAGGATAAAACATAGAAAAAATTCCAGATGAAAGTTCTTGAATTGGAAACATGATTAGAACCGATCTGTGACAACAGAATTTTTTATTCCCTCTTCTGAGGGGTCTAACTCAACACTATGTGCACTTTCCATAAAACGCTTACACGTCTTTCATTAACTTTTAAAGATATCAATAGAACTTTGTCCTCTTACTGTGGATGTAAAAATCCAGGGGGAAAAAAATCTCATTAAATAAGACATGTTTTGGCTTTGCACTATGTTTATTGCTGCTACGCAGCTGCACAGCTTGGCTGTCTTCAAGATGGCTGTGCAATTTGAGCCTCATTGCATAGTGTTGTATTGCTTTCTCTTATGTCTCGCCAATTAAATTATCCTCCCTGCCCTTTATTCTGCCAAGTCAATGTAACCAGATGAAATAAAGTCATACTTAATTCTTGCAATGTATTGGCAATGTAGGAGAACCGAATATCTAAGAATCATTTCTTCTCCAACCCTCAGTAGGATATGATCATATCTTTCATTTTTCAAAGACTTGGTGCATCTGTTCAAGTCAGTAACACCAAATATCTATCTACCATAGACCCTGCCAGAGCTGAATCTGAAAATCGCAAAAAAAAAAAAAACCCACTATAAAAAGTTGGAATACAAAAATTAAATATAAACGATATTTAAAAGAAAGCATTAGCACATTTCTGTTATTCTTCACAGAGTGCTCTAATAGAATGGAATAATAACGATGTAGAACAGAATATGTAGCTGTAACATTTTTCATGCTTTCCATGCAAATTCTCAAACCAAAAGTCATAATGATGACTGGAACCTTACAGTGTCCTCGTGAAACAGGCATTATCATCTCCATTTTACAGATTTTGTAAGAAAAAAAAAAGAGGAAGAAAAAAAACCAACCTAATTGCACTATTTTGAGGTTCATATTAGAGAGTACTGAGGCTCTGAATCACAGAAGTGGGAGCTTCTGTAGGAAGGAGAAAAGCAGCGCATTTTCAGGGACAAAGGGACACAGCTGCTGCACCAGCATGGTGTTACTGTGTGTGCTGCTGCCAGAGTGGAGATTGTCCTTCTCTGCGGGTGAAAAAGTTTTCCCCCACCTTTCCTGCAGGGGCCAGGGCATCCCAATCTGTCACTGTATGGGTTGCCCTCAATGACCTGTGCCTGGAACAGGTGACAGAGCTGCAGTGTGCACCACATGTGGGTTAAAAAAACCCACAAACATCACATTTTTCATGAAGACTAACTTGTCAAAGTACTGCTGTTGCTTGTGCTCTTTCTTACCAGAGCAGCTTCTACATCATCATGTTAAATTGCCTCTATCTGAGACCTAGGGAAGAGATGTGTGCTGGCTACTGAGAGCCACACAGATCTTCAGAGCTTTAAGCTGACGATTGCTGCTTTAGAGGATAACAAGAGACATGCCCAGTTTGTATGAAACATTTAGTTTTAAATGGACATCTGATGGCCGTCAGTGGTAGAGGTCTAATTTAGACTTCCTTGATAACCATGTATGGCACACTCCCAGATATTGCATTATATTAACAAGGTTCATAAATTGTCAGATACAACTCATTCACTTAACTCTGCAATGAGGCACAGACTATGAGGACACGGCCTTTCTGAGAATGTTCCCTCTTTATAATTCTTCATTCCCACCAAATGCCTCATGTGATATGATGTTACCGGAATCTTCAGCTAAAAGGATCAAGTTTTTTGGTCGTGCATAGTGCAGTATTTATTCATACGTATTCTGCCACCCCAGGTTCTTACCGGCACCTTTGCCATCAAGCTTTTTCTATTCAGGCCAAGGAGATTGCTATTTCTCATGCTGAATAAACAAGGGAGTGATCCCCTGCTCTTCAGCAGAAAGGCTGTAAGGGGAAAAGTTCCTTTGGCTATGTAATTCAAACTGCCCTTCTGCTGGGAGGCTCTGGAGGATAATCTCTCTTCGTACCAGCCTAGGCTGCATGGTGTGACATTCCTTTAAATTCTCCAGTGGTTCTCCTTTTGCAGGATAGGTTTCACAAAGCACTTTGGCATTTGCTTTTTTGTAGCCTGCTTAGCAGATTTTGCTGAATGGAAAAGGTAGCACTGAAAAAGAGCTTTTATTATAAATCACAAAGGTGGAAGAAGCCTTTAGAACACTAATGCTGAGAGGAAAAATAGCATTGAAACATGAGCTGAGTTCAGTAACTTTAAACATTAGATGCTACAAGAAGAGCTTCTATTGACCTTGAAACCCCCCTGACGCTTGGTGGTATTATATAATGCATCTAGACCAAAGTATTTGTGCTAAGCAATGGATTTGCTATATGTATGGATCCTAGGGAGACGCAATGATGTGGGGCACCCTGTGTAGGCTGCTTTATATTTTCACTGAGATATCTCTCTTTCCTTACTCTACAACATGAAGCTTGAGGGAGCTATTTGGTTGAGGCAAATTCATTCTTCCTCACCTTCGCCTGCGTTGCCAGCGAGGGAGGCTATACTGTCAGATATCCCACCTTCCCATCTTGTGTACGGGCACAGACAGCCAAAGAGCACAGGCGAAACCTTCCCCTGACTTAGTCACCTCCCTGGCAGTTCTGTTGCTGGTGGTATTCTCAAAGAGATCTGTCTATTCCTCTGTTGTTAGTCCACAATTCCCACTAGGCTTCTGAATGCTTATTACTGTATTTTAATAATCAAACAATGTTCAGGTTTTATCACTTTGGGCCCTATTCATCTAGATGACACCATCTAGATCTTTTCCTATGAATGCCTTATTTGGTTTTCTTTTTGTAAATTAAAGTAATGAACTTGACTCTTCAGGTTGCTGAAGAGCTGCTTCAGCTGAGCTACGCGTTTTCCACACATACATCAGTCTGCCTTGTCAACATTGCCATCACCAGGCATTGTAGCAACACTTGATCAGAGCAATATTAGGCTGTAATACCATGACCACCACTGTGAAGCCAGTGAAGTGCCAAAGATGTCACATACCATGAAGCTTCCTGACTCTATGACTGTGATCAAAGCCTTCAAATAAAAAGCAGTTCATCACAGGGAAAATAAATAACATCAAAGGGAAGTAGTCAGTTGTTACTGGAAAGTATCTTTCACCTCTGATGAAATGTACTGGCTCTTGCCATTCATGTGACAGCATTGCTCTAACTTAAGTCTAATATGTAATGACAAGAGCTGTGCTTCCTTTCTGATCATTGTCTCTACACAGTTTTCATCCTTGGCCACAAGCCTGAGAAACTGGCAGAGTCAAAAACATACTACTCCCCTTCTCATTCTCTACTCACGCTTCTTTGAACACTCCTGTTTCCTGGATCCAAGGGACCAGTGTTCACGCTCACATCATCAAGATTAATTTGCCATATGGGTGCCTCAACATGAAGGGGTAGGTTTTCACTGAGCAGAAGCACTCATTTGTGTTTGTTTATCAAGAATTCAGAGTTCTCTCGTCAAAGTATTTTTCCACACACAATCGGCACAAACTCAAACATGAATTTGCTTTTCCTACTGCCCCTCAAAAAGAGTCAGTATCATTGATAATCAACTGTTTCTTCTAATGCAGTTCATTTGGTGGGCTGTGAGCAGTCTGCGGCTTTGTTAGATCTCCAGCATAAAGAACTAATCTTGTCCTAATTCTATGGCTGTCTGGAAAAGGTGATACACAATTAGACATAATGATAAGAAAAGCTACTGCTGCCACAGGCAGTCTGATACCAAAGCCAGATGATTAAACCATTTCAAAACATTCCCAGGGACAAGAAGGGAAAAGGTCCAAACGTTTTTGCCATAGAAGTTTTCTTGGTATAAATCCTTGAGAGCACAGCCCACGTACAGACGCGTACATACTTTTGCTGTAATAATCCATTCCTATTGACAGAATGACCAGGGTGATAGGTATCTTAAAGCCTTTTACTTTTTATTTTTGTTTGCTTCAACCCCATTCTTTGTTTTGCTGGTTTGATGTTGCTGAGTGGATAGAGGCAAATGGCCTTGTTTTAAAAATAAATTAAATGATTTTTCCCAATCTGCACAGCACTAACAGCTAAATCCCTTTGATGTGAACAGCAGTAACTGCATGTTGTTGACCCCTGTACAATCGGAGCTCTGTTCTAATAGTGACAAGTTGGGTTTCGGAGCTACACCATGAGGGCAAACGGCAATAGTTTTTTCCAGTTTCGGAACTACCCATAGTTTTGGTTTGGATAGAATTAACGAAAATAAGTAACAAAAAATATCCTTTAACCCTAATCAAGTGAGAAAAGGTAAAATGCAGACAATTCCACAAAAGCAGAAAAGAGAAAATTAAAAGTTCTCTAGTTTTTTGATTTGGGGGTTGTTTGGTGTTTTGTTTTTTTTTTTTCAAGATTAATGCTTTTAGCCTTCACTGAGAAAAGCATGCTTGACCTGCACCCAGTACGTACTGAACACAGTGGTGGAGAATATGCTTCCAGCTTTCCAGCCCTATCAAAGCTCTAAGCTGCAATCAGGGGATCAGCACCGGTCAGCCTGCTGTGGCCCCCCCATCTGCCCCTTGAGACATGCCTGCTTCAGCTTCCTGAGGGAATGCAGCCGAGTCCCAACTGGGTCATTTTGCTTGTGGGTGCAGGCCTATAAAATTCAGCACCGAGCCTGAATTACAAGATGCTCCACAGTTCAGTTACCACAGAGGTTGGCAATAAGCAATTCCTAGCTCCATCTCATACAAGCTGTAGCCCCTTTATTTCGGGTTGTCTTTGATGCCTAAATCAGGAAAAAATGACATCCTACTCTTTAGCTGTGAGATGAAATAATGGAAAAGCACCAAATATCATCTGGTTATCGAAAGCATAAATCACATTGAAATACCTAGGAAGAGGGAAGATTTTTAGAAAATTTTAGGTCAGATTTGCAGAAATGTCTCCCTAAACTTTCTGAAAATTTGGGTCAATCGGAGTATCTGTAATAAAACTTCAAAACAGGTAAGTATCTCTTGCTTTCTACCATTGTTAAAGGTTTGCACAGGTCTTAACTGACAAGCCATAGTGTTGTGCTTTTCAGTGCCCCTGGGGTCTCTTCAATTCCTCAGGTGAAAAATCTTGTCAGGGAAGACGCTAAGGGAACAGCCCCCCTGGACAAAACAGGAGTGCTCTCAAGCTCCCACCAGCATTTCAAACAAAAGCCTTCTAGCAGGTCTTGATGGTGATCTTCAAATGCTTATACAAAAAGGAAATCTCCAGAAAATTACATAGTCCACTGGGGAATAAAGACAGATTTTATACTAAGCACCTTCTAGACAGCTGATACAAAAAAGATTATGATGTACTAGTTATAATAAATGCAATTTTTACCACTTCTATTTGCCAATAGATTTACCTATATTTACAATTCATGTTTTTACTGTGCCTGCTGAAAAAAAAATCGAAAACATCTAAGACAGCTTTCAGCTTAAGAAAGGAAAGAAAAAGAATTTGATAATTACATAGGCTAGGAAATTAAGCTTTTGTTTTGGTTCGTTTTTAAATTTCATGATTGGCCACTAAATGTTATTGTGGACATGGCAATTTAACATTGTATTTAATAATTATTTTATTGCACAGAATAAAGCTGTTTGGCCAGACTAATGAATAATACTTTCCAGTCAGCACATAGATAGTTAATTGTGTAGAATAATGACTGCAAGGCCCCACAGTCTACAGTCCCCTTCAGAAATCTGGCCTGATATTCATAGTTATCCAATGCTCCTTTTACGATGAAAGGTACTTAAACTTGGAGGAATGACAGAGTTCCCATAATATTCAATGCAAGCAGATATAAAACCATACCTCAGCAGAGTAATGTCAATGGAACATAGCTTAAGTTTTATATTAAACTCTGGCAATGATGTTCACTCACTGATGAGGCACGGCTGCAGGCAATGAAATCATGCTTGAAAGGGTTTTTGCAGGGGGCAGCTTTAGAACGCCCATGACATTGACTTAATTCTACAGGTACTGAGAGAAAGGTCTCTGTCTCACTTTTTCTGCTAAATAATGAGTATGATTTTTCTGAGAATCAGAATCTGGTTCTTCAGTTGCTCATAATGCATATTTATATATCTCCAGCCTCCAAAAATCCATTTTAAAGAATCACTGTTCCTTAAATGCATAGCATTACAAAGGCTTTATATGTGCAGCCCCCTGTAAGCTTAAGAAATAGGGTTAAATTGCACATGGGTAGACATGTAACACCACAGTTTTGCAATATAAAGTTCCCAGGGCCAAAATTAGCCTCCATATAACTCTGCATTATTATTACTTGTACTAGTTCATTTTTTGCTAAGGTCTTAAAACCACAGTGTGTGTAGAATCCTGCAAAAATGTAATAACAGAAACCAAATACACAAACCTTGGCTGTTTGAGAGGATACTGTAACACCTTTCTGTAGGAAAACACAATGGTTTTGTGTTTGTTAAGTCTAAAGTCCATTTCTCCTGACAAAGTCCAGTTATACAATAAAACATGCTCATTCAGAGAAGCCAAGGCCATGTACTATTTCCATAACCCTTAACTCACAGAATCAGAGAACTCATTCATCTTCATCTTGAGCCTTCTCCCCATCACCATATCCCACTCAAATCTTACCCACTTTTAGGTTTTGGTTCTTCCTTGCTGTCATTCTTTTGGTTTAGGTGTATAGCCTAAAAAATAACTCTTAATAATTATCTATAGAGATATTGCTTTAAAAGAAGGAAAGATGGGGGCCTTGACCAGGAATGATGGTTTTCAAATAATAGCCTTTTTCCCAAATCTGATGCTATTTTTGGTGTATGAAAACATTCATCACCATGAAAGAAGTGAGAAAAAAGTAGCAAGACAGGATTTTGATCAATACTGATTCTGATCATTCTTGACATTTGAGCAAGTCTGGAAGTACACTCACAGAAAACTCAGGATCTTCTAAGAGTCTTTAGCACACAAGACTCCAGTGACTTGAGAATAGAGTATTCTGTCTATTTTTTTGTTTGCCTTATACGGCTCTAACAAGGCAATAAGATGTATTAACTTAATTCCACAATTAATCTCATTACCAAACCTTCAGTAGTGCTGTTATATTGCTGATTTCTTTTAGGCTTTTGCTTGTCTTTGTTTTTTCCTTAGCGGGAGGAATGATGCCTTTAACAAGGAGTTTATAGATAAAAACGAAAACACTAAAATGAAGTGTTTGAGATCATTGTATTAAAAAACGGTCATCAAGTGCCATCAAACTAACACCCAGGGGGCTAGTGCAGGAATGGGCAATGCGTCACTTTTAGAAAGAGCAGTGTTCATTTTCATATGGACTTATCAAGGAAGTTTTAAAAAGCGGATTTTTTTCAAGCTGCAGAAAATGAGGTTCATAAAAAACATGAATTCCCTGAACACCATACGTATAAATGAGCAGAAGAGCTGTTAATTGTTCATTCTCCACCAGAGGCCCATGCTACAGCATTAAAATGCGAATAAGACAGGTGTAGACACCTAATCTGCATGGGTCTGGGATTCAGAACTGATCTTCTGTTCATTGCGCCTATTACTTTTTATCACTACATGGTTTTTAAAAGAAAGCTCAGTTAATTTAAAAAAAAAAAGTTTTCAAGCTAGCTTTCCTAGATTTAAGCTGATTTTCTGAGACAGTCAGGCTCCTTCTCTTCTTTATCTCTGAGGACTCACTCCCTTCCTCCTTACATAAGACAAAAAACCTTTGAGATACTGAACCAGGAAGACTCAGCTCTGTGTAATTATCATACTGCACTCAGTACTGCTGTGTTTGAGGGCTTCCCAGGAACATATTAAGTGATGAGAGTAACCTCTATCATTTGGATTTGTGGCATTTTTTTTTTTTTAATCTCTCTTCTTCTCTAGGGGGAGGAATGTGTTCAGTGAAGTGCTTTGTTTGGAATTTATTTATTTTGTGCCGTACATAATTACATTGCAGTGTGTTTTTCTTAGAGAAACAAGGTCAAAAAAATGCATCTTGCACCATAATGAAGGTAGTAAATTTTGTGAGAGCCCTTCATCTGGGTGGGAATTCATTAACAATTTTAGTTGACTGGTCCCCAAAGAAGCTCTGCTACATGCATAGATGAGCTCTACCCTTTCTACAGTACATCCTAGTCCACTGGGGAGAAACCATGTTCCTGGTGTCCATCCTAGAGGTCTTCTGTAGTCACCATGGGCTCAGACCACTAATCATCCTCAAAGTAAAAACTGCTGCTTCTGGTTCTGAACCTCAGCTCTGAATGAAAGTCCTGTGCTGATGAGGCAATTAGAAAAGAAATCTTGTTTGGCTATCACTGGAGCAGAACTGATAAATTATTTGGTTAAAAAAAGAGGAAAAAACCCCAAAAAACTAACGTGATGATCAAATTAAAGCAAAATTATTGTGTGTACCAAGTGAAGGGTTGGACAAATGTGAGAGAAGAGAAGGTATATTTTATGAATACTGGTTACCTCATGGGAAACAAACTTCCATTTGTATTTAGAACAGAACACTTTCTCACCTTCAAGGCACTCTGTTAATCAGCAAGCTCATCTGATGAAATGCTGAAGGATTTACTCACATATCAAAGGAGTTCCCTATACGCTTGAAGGATACAACTGAACACAATTAAAAGATCCACTGTAAGCACAGGTTGTGATACAGTTTGTTTGCTGTGCTTTGTGAAAGAAGTTTAGTTAATATCATGTGAACTTGTGGTGTTTTAGCAGATAATAAAGAATTGAACTGTACTACCAGAAGAGCTTTACCATCACATCCTCCTAGAGATGCAACTATTTAGCTATGTTGGATCTGATGGTCTGTAAAAAGAGAACAGAAAAGCTATTAAACCAAGGTTCACATCCAAGATTGGAATCATTTATGAACAACCTTTCTGGGCCTAATTCATTGCTGACTTAAACCTCATATAATGTCATTGAAGTCAATGGGGTTATGCAGGGCATAAGGCAGTGGAGCAAATTACCCCTCTGTCTTGAAGCCAAGAAACCGAAGGAAAGAGTGACCCAATAAAAAAAAGAAATGTTGATAGTAGCTGAATGCCACTATTCCTGGTACAGCGCATTCTTTGTGTCCGGTGGTGAATATTTCAGCCTTTCCAGGTGTAAAATCTTCCCAGCAACACTATAAGGCAGATTTATAATAAATGAGAAAAGTAATGCATCTTCTGGGCTCCCAACAGGAACTTTAGCAGTTAGCAGACAGCACCTATGCTGCTGCAGTATTATCTCCAAATGGAGTCTTGATTTCATCAGGAAAGTCTTGGGCTTGGCCCATTTTTTTTTTTTTTTTTATCCCCACTAGCTGTCTCTCACCCATACAGATGTTAGAAACTAGCATTCATAGGTATGGAGAGCATTCTGCATAGAAAACTGACCGAAAAACCAGGAATAGCTGTCTAAGAGCTGGATTAAATTAGGTACGGTCACTGCCTCAGGTATGAAGGCACTAGGAAACAGAACAGATTTGTTTGCATTTCAGGGATATGGGTAAAATTTAGGGCTCTAAGAAACCACGGTATTGCAGGGATTGTAGTTGTGCCTGGGATTAATGAAAAAAAAAACCATTTGCACTACCAGCATTCATAACAATAAATGGTCTTCTCTCAGATTTCACTCTTTTTACTGTCTGACTCATTGATTATTTTGTCTGAAATTAAGACCATCATCTACCTCAGCCAAAGATTACGGGTTTTGCACTATGCACACAGAGAACCCAGTACTGGCTGAAGCCTTGAGGCGTTTTCCCAAACTCTGCTGTTCGTTTTGCAGCTCATGAAAAGATCTCTGTGAGGTGACCCATACAGAATAACACATTTTGACACCATGGCACAATTTTAATGACAAAGAGATTGAACATCCTGAATTCTTTTGACGTCCTACCGTGCAAACTTCAACGATGAGCTAAAGGACAAAAACTAGTTTTTGAGAAAGTAGCTGAGAAAGCTCTCCAGACCTATGTGTAAGGGAAGCTGTGTAAAGCATGCAACACATGGCACATGCCATTGCTCCAGTATCTGTTCAGTTGCTTCTGGTGTAAATTCTCAGGGACGACAGAATTTGGTGGAGGGACTAGCAGAGGACTCGCATGATGCTTGGTCCACGACATGTGTGATATTGGACGTTTATTCCCTTCTTTTATTTTTTCAGGTAATAGAGTTCTGCCATGGTACTCGAGAACCAATTCATATTTTAATTTTCTTTAAATCCTCTTGCTTCTGTTTACAATTCAGTTCTGGGCATGATCTGAGGAGAGGAATGAAGGGAAAGAGATATGAATTTGCCAGCTGCAGCATGAGACACTGATGTAAACACAACCAGACCTATCCAAAGTGCTAGATATTTCCTGAGCCTTGGGGGCTATTATAGATATGGGAACAAGTCCCACTACCCCACAGACCTAGTTTAAAGTGATAAAATACCACTATAAAGCCAGTTACAGTGCACTGAATTCGTCCTTAGTTTAGCTGGCAAGGTTCAGCTAAAAAACAGAGTTCTGCTAGAGGGTCGTCTTTTGTTGAATAACAAATCTGATTTTGACAGAAATATTTATATTTTCAGTGGCTAAAAGCCCATCAGTCCAACCACCCTTTTCGTTCTCTGGTTTTTAATAATTGAAAAGAAGGCAATTAGGTAACAGAAAATGTTTGATCTATTTTTGAAAGTTTTATTGAAGGGTGTGTTTTTCAAGAAAGATGTGAAATTCCCCTGAACAATTCCAATTAAAATTACCAAACTGTTGTGAGGAATTATCATTAACTCATCAAAGAGAGTCTGGTGAATTTTGTTATTTCTGTTTATGTTGATGCTTTTCTAAATCCAGCTCTTGTTTTTCAATTGTATTTGCTTTATATCTAATGCTATTATATTTTGTTTCAGCTTGCTGGCTTCATTTATGCCTGTTACGTTGTGAAGTGTATTACTGAAGAAGAGGACAGCTGTAAGTACTAAAGCTTTATTACATACAAAATTAATTCATTCTGCCTTTTTTAAACCACCCCTCCGCTATTCTGGCTTTTGCTGACTTCAACCTAAAAGCCTTATGCCAGAACATTCTTTCCGTCCATCCTTCTTGATCTAAAATTTGCAAATGCCTGAAAGACAGAGGGGTCGCAAAATGTAGCTTAGAAAATACCTACTCCTTTATTCTGAAAAGATCAATACAATTCTTCTTCCTCACAGCTGAGCATAAGATATAAAATAAAAAAAGTAAAAACCCCAATTCATAAATACATACTTTATTATTTTATTCTTATTCCAGATTGTTATTAATTATCTTCACAGTAATTATATCCTCAGTTACCACTGAGGATATAACTCTTCTGTGTTGATTTGTGTGTTGTCTTGTAAAAGCAATTCTGGCAAAAAAAAATAGCTTTAGATGATTGCAGGACTTTCACTTATAAGAGGTGAAACTGTGGAGCTCCTCTTTGTTCTTGCTGCTCCCAGGGTACAAATACAAGGAGAGAAATTATTTCATATAGATATATGTTTGTGTTTCTTCTGCTTATATATATCAATAGAAGCCTGTTGAGCAGAATTTGCTCTTATTACATGCTATGGAGCCAAGCCATATAATTTTTTTTCTACTTTAACCTTGATTTTTTTTTAAAGGGCCACTGTGGCATTTCAGTACATCTTGGGATTCATACGAAAGCACTTTAGAAACAAGTATCAGAACTGCATGTAACTTTGATAAAATATACAGGAATCCTCAAGAGAGCTCTGCAACAGGAAGCTAAAGGGCTTTTGTTTGACTGAGAGCACTGCTAGAGCTGGTGGGTTCCTTCGTGTGTTCTCCCACGTAGAAAATATCTGCAACCCTGTAAGCTATTGGCAATACAGTGCCACTGTGAGCTGTCAAGGGGAAACTTAGTGCCAAAATTAAACCACATTTCGGAGGTCATTCTGACTATGCTCATTTCAGTTGTCTTTCTGTGGAGGCGAGGAAGGCATCAGAGTAAAAAGAGTTTGGATCAGGTGTGTGGAGCAGGGTTGTGTTACAAATAGGTCTTGCCATTTTAGGGAAGGACCCTGTCACATGTACTTTCTCCTACTTTCTCGTTAAGTGCATCCACTATCCACAGAGCTGAAGGAGAGTGATTCCTTGCCCCTCAAAACAAAATCCTGTTTAAGACTATTCTGCCCTCTCTTCTAAGGGCTAAAATCTTTTCTTTTTCACTCTTCTGTAATGATTTAGGGCAAGATATAAGTAAAAAACAAGGAAAGGACTTGTGACTTGGCTCATTAAACAAGAGCAGAAGACAGAGCACATTTGAGAGATTTCTCCCATGGTCTGTAAAGTGGCATTCCTGGCAGCAAAGCACCAAGGCCAATATGGTATTGTTTTCTGCTCACTGTAGTGGCAGCTTCCTGTTGTTCAGAAGCCATGGAGCGTCGTGCTTCTTTGAACCCTTTCTTGACATCATCTTGCCTATTTTGAGGCTTTTATTACTTTGTTAGTACACCTCAGCCAGGCACCTTCTTCCAGCCAAAGAGCCATCTTACTCATCTGTGAGCATCTCCTTGAGGTACTGGAGCGAATCCTCACCCAGAACGACAAAGACAGGGCAAGCTGCAGTGCGGCAGATTCACCTCTGCTGAGGTTTGGAAGCATGGCTGGAAAAAAAGAGAAAGGGAACTTCTGTAGATTTGTCCCAACATTGCAATAATGCTCAGATAGGATTTATGATACCTCAAGGTATTGCAAAATCAAAGCAGCTTTAATTTCTACTGAGAGGCTGCATGTAGCAGAGAGTAAGAACAGTTCCAGTTTTCTCTCTGCTCAGATATCAACTCCGATGTGCTGAGCACTCACTGTGACAGTCAGGAGCTGCAGTCCATACAGATACCCCCTAATCAGGTTTAATTTTACGTTCTTTCATTACATGCAGATACATTTTCTCACCTTTTCCCTCCCTTTTCGCAACACATCCATCTGTTGTGCCATGTTATGGGTGCCATGTTACTTAGTATTTATACTCCAGAGGAAGATCCCTAAGCATACCTTCCACAGTACATTAACAGATGGGATCATCTCAGACAGAGTGCAAAAGAGAAAAGCTTTCAGGAAGAGTGGAATACGTCCCAGAACCATTGCTAGAGCTCCTGCATATGTGAGTCTTTGGTCTGTTTCTCTTCCCATAGTCTCTTCTTCAACTTTTCCAGTTCCTCTCCCCTGCATACCGCTATGGAGCAAGCTCTGTGGCACAGAGGGATGAAGACACCTCTCCTGCCCACAGTGCACTCCCTCTCCTAGACTTGCTGCACATCTAGCATAGCAGATAAAATCTTTACTCTGCTGCCCACCAACCCCTGCCTAGCATCCAAAACTGGTAAAGGGTGTGGCTGAGCTCAGTGCTTGCCTGAAGTTTGGCAGCTGGTGTTCTCTCTGTGTCCTAAAGATGCGTGAGCTGTGAAAGATCCTCTCGTAAAACCAGTCACCACAAAGCAACTCTCGCACGCCACTGCCCTGCTTTCCCAGCTGCTGAAGTAATCTGTGAAGAACAACAGAGGGACGTTGCTACCTTCCTACCTAGCTCTATATTCATAGACATCACACGAGAAATCTAGATCCCTGGTTTTCAGGACCACTCATGTCTGTAAAAATGAGATGCCTCACTGCCAATCACAGAAGACCTTACTGGGTCATACCAAAAAGACATTTACCCACAAGTCCTGTCTGATGAGTCAGAGTCAATAGAAAAAGCCTTTGCTTTTCATGATGGACATGATGAACACCCATACACTCAATTCCATTTCTTCTGCTTTGGCCATGGGAGCAACAGCAGTCCAGAAGAGGAGAAAAAGAGGCAGAAACACTGTGCTTGGCTGGAGTGGGTGAAAGGTATGAGACTAGAGAAGAAATCTTGCAACATCCGAGAGCCAGACATGGGAAAGTTCCAGATTTTAACCAGAGAAACATATCAACACTGCTCCGGAGCAGAGAAGGTGCCTCATCTTCTGTTGGCACGGAACGTCAACTGTAGAAACACAAGTTGCTCTTAAGCTGCTTCAGCTGAATTAGCTTTGCTCTCAGAGTAATTGGAACAATTAGGAATTAGTATTTCTCCATTCTCTGTGCAGATTTTATTAAGAGAATAAATGAGCGAGGGTAAAACTAAGCAAACATTTCACTAAGATTAACCTGCTCTAACCTCACTAAAGAATTAGGAATGGAACAATACAGTGATCAAATCAGGGTCAAACTAGGGCTGAATCAGCAAGCCTAGAGGTTTTAATTAACTTACACACCAAATAACTTTGGCAGCAGGCTCCCTAAATCAAAGCATGAGTCCTCACTAACTTTGATCTGCTTTGGGCTAATTCTGCGTCAGAGATTAAAGAGGAAGTTGCTTTCTTTCCTCATACAGATCCAAGCAGTGCTCTAGCACTAGGTCCACAGGAGCCAAACTGCAGCACCCTTCTCCAATTGTCAGACAAGGATGGCTTTTCCCCGGGTATTTCTTTAGTGGTGGTTTGTGGCTCCTGAAGGTCCTTTCTGCATCGTGTTCCCTGTGGCTGTGCAGGGAGGAGGAACTCTGAGGCTTGGAGTGCCTCAGGTCTCCATCTGGCAAAGACGTGGGCGTGTTACCAAAAATTGGAAGAAGAAACTCCTTAATACCAATGTAGCATTAAGAAGCAGGCGTTTTCTTTATTTTTTGGCGCTGGACGCATGGGGGATCATTTCCGCCTATCGTGCGTGCCATATGTTGCCTCCACAAAAGCTTGTATCACCCAATTACATACATATTCATTATTTTCCCTGAAATAATCATACATATTCATTGTATTTCTAAAAACTGATTCATAATTTTGCATAGCTATTACGCACGCGGCTTGAACTTCCATTCATACGATGGAACCTGGCGTATCCTGCTGGTCACAGAAGAAATAGCATTTTAAGATTTTCATGGGAATTCTCCCATAGATGGTGGCTAACTGGCACAGAAAAGAGTTATCAGAGCTTGTTGTGATTTATACTGGTTTCAACCAGTCTCCAAACAGCTTAGCTCATCTTTTCTCTTCTCTTTTGTCTCCTCCTGACGGCTTTTCCAGACTGTGGAATTGCAGTTTAGATTCTTTTCATGCCTTTCCCAGACCGCCAAGGTTTTCGTATCTCTGTTGTACAGACTAGTATTTACAAGGTAACATAACACGAGGATGGGTGCCCAGCAGGGCTGCTGCCGACTCAATGCTTTCCTCTTCACTGTTGTCACTGGTATGCCTAAGTCATTGTCATTCTTATCTCAGTAGCATTATTGGCTGCAGCAATTAAAAATAAACCATGAAAATGTCATCAGCAATCATTACTTGGAGGCGTTCAAAGGCTGTAAACTTATTGGAGCACCTCATTTGTTTTCCAAAATCGTATTAGGCCCACATTTTTCGTAGGCTGAATATTATTTTTAATAACCTTGAAAAGTTCATTTAATGTGCATTTCTTCACTAGCAATTTGCCTCCCTGCTATAAGCTGTAACTGACTTAGTAAAAGATAATTCAATGTATTTTTAAATATGTTATTAAATATACAGCTATTTTGTGGAACCCCCTGGAATGTAAGCAATAACGCAGCATCCTCCTGGGGCTTTTTGTTTGTGAGCAAATAAACAAGAAACCTGGGTTACTGAAGTGGGAATTCTACACTTGTCTTGCAGGTTCTGTTGAGGGAAAAGGAACTGGCTTGTTATTAGAGGGACAGCTTTGGCTGAGAAGGAACCACAGCCTAGAGAAAATCACCAATTTGGTTTTTGTCCCGCAGTAAAATCCTAATCCAGAAGGCTCCTTTGCAGACCCAGACAGGGAGAAGAAACAGCATTTACCTACCATAACACAATGGCAAGACAATTGGAGAGTAAATACACCCTGACTGACTGTTCCCTGAGTACTATGAAGTACAACCTTTGCACTGTCTCATGCTAGGAGGGATCTAACTTGCACATATACTACCTTCATTTCTCTTGGCATTGTTTCCAGGTAAACTACAAAGCAAAAGAAATTGCAGCTGGGGTAAGTCGGTTTTTGCTGCATATTCCCTTGAGCCCAGCTTTTGGGGATATCTGGCAGAGAAGTAAAGCTCTCAATAACCCTTTAAAATTATTTCACTCCCCCTCATAAAAGCTTAAATTCAAGATTCTATTTGAGTTACTGAAAACTTTCAGGAAGACAATGCCCCAGATAGGGGCTATCTACTGCTGAGCAATACAACATAGAAATCATGTGCTAACAAACTCAATGTCAAACAACAATTCACTCTAGAATCCTAGAACTGACCTGGGAAGTATGAAGGTGATAACAACAATTTTCTTTCAAAATGCAGTATTAAATTCATTAAGTGTGAGAGATGTGAAATTTTGCCATACATATGGGACAGTTAGAAAACCCTTTTATTTTTAGCTCTGTTACAGGCTGCCTTCCACCTTTGGGCAGATTCTTTAAGCTCTCCATACTTCTGTTTCCCATATTTAAAATGGGAAATAATGACAGGGACAAACTCACAGGCATGTTTATACCTTTGAGCTTCTGGGTTGAAAGGCACTATTGAAATATAGAATATGCTCAGGTATCACTTTATTTCTGTGCCACATGCTTTTCACATGAGACACTATCGAGAAATAATACCTCAGCTTCCAACCCTGCTTAAAAATCTCTGAAACAAAGACAAATCAGTAGCAAATGTTCAGCTATCAATTCTGCTTCTTTATTTTCCATCCCATTTTCCAGTGAATATGGCTGTAAATCCTGACACTATCATGACAGGAGAAAGATAGGAAGAAAGCAGAAACTAAGGCTGAGGGCGATGGCTGAAGATCACAGAATCGTAGAATCATTTGGTTGGAAGACACCTTTAAGATCATCGAGTCCAACCATTCACCCTGCACTGCCAGGGTCCCTAAACCATGTCCCGCAGTGCCACATCTACATGTCTTGTAAACACCTCCAGGGATGGGGACTCCACCACCTCCCTGGGCAGCCTGTTCCAATGTTTCACAACCCTTTCTGTAAAGAAGTTTTTCCTGATATCTAACCTAGATCTCCCCTGGCGCAACTTAAGGCCATTTCCTCTCGTCCTGTCGCTTGTCACTTTGATACAAGCCAGGATGCTGTGGCCTTGTTGGCACCTGGGCACACTGTTGGCTCATATTCAATCGGCTGTCAACCAGCACCTCCAGGTCCTTTTCTGCTGGGCAACTTTCCAGCCACTTCTCCCCAAGCCTGTAGCATTGCAGAGGGTTGTTTGTGTCAGCAATAGTGTGGCCAGCAGGAGAAGGGAAGTGATTGTTCTCCTGTACTCTGCACTGGTGAGGCCACACCTTGAGTACTGTGATCAGTTTTGGGCCCCTCACTAAAAGAAGGACATTGAGATGCTGAAGCATGTCCAAGAAGGGCAACGAAGCTGGTTAAGGGTCTAGAGCACAAGTCCTGTGCGGAACATCTGAGGGAACTGGGATTGTTTAGCCTGGAAAAAAGGAGGCTGAGGGGAGACCTTATCATTCTCTACAACTACCTGAAAGGAGGTAGTAGAGAGGTGGCAGTTGGGCTCTTCTTCCATGTGACAAGTGACAGGACAAGAGGAAATGGCCTTAAGTTGTGCCAGGGGAGATCTAGGTTAGATATCAGGAAAAACTTCTTTACAGAAAGGGTTGTGAAGCATTGGAACAGGCTGCCCAGGGAGGTGGTGGAGTCCCCATCCCTGGAGGTGTTTAAGAGACATGTGGATGTGGCACTGCGGGACATGGTTTAGGGACCTTGGCAGTGCAGGGTGAACGGTTGGACTCGATGATCTTAAAGATCTCTTTTAACCAGATGATTCTATGATTCTTCCTGGCCTATCCCTCCTGTAGAGTTTGAAGCCATCCAACGCGCCACTCCACTTGTGCACGTCATCCCACCATGTTTCTGTGATGGCAACTCTATCATAGTTTTCTTGCTGCACAATGGCTTCTAGTTCCTCCTGTTTGTTGCCCATGCTGCGTGCATTGGTGTACATGCACTTCAATTGGGCTATTGATCCCATCACCTTTTTTGCGGAGGAGAGAAGGCCTAGTTCCCGCCTGACCATTCTCAGGACCTGCCATGATTCCTAGCACACCAGTGTCCCTTGCGACTATGCCATCACATGACACGCTGCCCCCTACTCCTACTCATGTGTCAGTCCCAAGGAGCTCGCTAGCACCCCAATCCACTAACGCTGATGTGCTGCTCTCAGGCTTAGCTCCAGCGAGCCTGATTTTATCCCTTTCCCCCTTCAAATCTAGTTTAAAGCTCTTTCAATGAGCCCTGACAGCTCCTGTGCAAGAATTCTCTTTCTCCTTTGAGACAGGTGCACCCTGTCTGACGCCAGCAAGCCTGGTGCTGTGTAGACCAAGCCATGATCAAAAAACCCAAAGTCTTGCTGGTGCCACCGGTCTTGGAGCCAGGTATTGACCTGGTGGGTCTTCCTGCTTTTCCCCTCCTCATTCCCTGCATCTTGAGGGATAGAGGAGAACACCACTTGTGCTCCTGATCCCTTGACTAGTTGTCCTAGGGCTCTGAAATCTTTCTTGATTCCCCTCAGGCTTCTTGTTTTGAGCTCATCACTGCCTACCTGAAAGGTCAGTAATGGATAATAGTCTGAGGGCTGTACCAGGGTGGGAAGCTTTCTTGCTACATCTTTAATCTGGGCCCCAGGGAGGCAGCAGACTTTCCTGTGAAGTGGGTCAGGTCTGCATATCGGGCCTTCAGTTCTGTGCAGAAGGGAGTCACCTATGACGATGACCCATCTCTTTGTCTTTATCGAAGTAGTTTCTGTGCTGGGCTTGGGTTGACTTGGCCCCAGCAATGCTTCCTCGCTTGGTGAGTATTCAGTCTCCTTATTGGTTGGCTCCACTTGCAGGGCCTCACAGCTGTTATTCAGGGGTACCTGGGAAGGTGGGGGCTTTGCTGGCACAACGCACCCCCTGTGTCAGGCAGGAATTTGTTGCCATTGCCCTTTGTCCTTCTGGTCTTTGTGTTCACTCTGATGGAGATGGAACTGGGGGTCTTCCGTATTGTGCACTTTATCTGCCTGCTGGGCCTGCCTCAGGGAAGGCAGGATGTTGTTCCAATGATCAATCTCTTTCTCGCACTCCCTGATGCTCCTCAATCTGTTCACCTCCTCTTGGAGGTCTGTCAGTAGGTGGAGAAGTTCCTCTACCTGGGCACACCTCCCACAGGTGTGCTCACTGCTGCCCTCTGGAACCAGTGCAACAGCAGGGCACACGCTGCAGCCTGCCACCTGAGTGGCTGCGTGTCTCCAGTGAAGGTGCATCTGGGCAGCTGCATCAGTCGTGATGGGTGCAGCTCTTAGAGAGACTGCAATCTTCTGCTGGGTGGACACCATCTCTTCCTGCTCTAACAGGTCAGGACTACCAGCTCCCTTCTGTGCGAACTGCTGCGCAAACTGTCATGCCCCTCTCTGACTGCTGCTCTATGCTCTGTTTGCCCGCTCTGGTCGTGGCACTCCTGGTCATGGCGCTCCCTAAGGGTTTCTTTTAGACCTCTGGGTGTGGTCACCATTATCCCGGCAATGCTCTCTCCTCGTCAGTCCCTTCTCGAGAGTTGCTGGCTCCTGGTGGGTCTCTCCCTTCTCCTGAAGTTCCCCTGTCAAAGGGAAGCCTCTGAAATCGCCCTGTGCACCGAGATCTCCCACTGCACTTCGAGCTGTCCTGACTCTGGGCAGCTCCTCTTGATGACTGCAACCATCTTTATATTATCAAGGCTGCATTTCAATGCATTTCTGGAAGCTGTTGTGCTGGGTAGCCAGACAAGTCTCTTCCCCCTCAGCTGAATGGTGACACCACAGCCACTGTGTAAGCTGCAGCCCTACCAGTGCATCTTTATCTGTAACACAACACAAGTTAAGAGGTACCAGATGTCTCCAGCCTCGTATCCAATATCCAGTAATGAAGAAAATCTGATGCTTACTTCAATATCTATTTGCCATATAGGCATATAAGAATAAGTTTGTGGTTCCCAGAAAATCCTGATAGTAATTTCCAGTTCAGGGACTTCCTTAGTCAGAAGTGGTCTCATTGTATTTAGTTTCCCATAATGTTTTTTCCTTCCTTAAATGGTCCACCTATATTTGAACCAAGAAAGTTTTTGTCAAACACAGCCTCCTGAGAAAAGGAGTTGCCGCACCTCAGCTATACATTTTGTTAGTTTTGCACCTACCATTTATGTAATGTGTTCTGAGTCTTTCCCTGGAAAACACCAATCATTCCATCTTCACCTTTTCCATGGTGCCACAGTCGGCACTCATGTCACACACCTACAGCTACCTGTAATTAGAACTGCAGCTTAAACTAACAAGATTTCCACCAGTCAGTGGAGGTGGGGATGTAACTCCAAAGACCAATTTGCCCTATCTGTGGTAAACACCTCTCTCACAATAGGGTGAATCACTGGTCTGACTTGTTTGGTTAATGCTAAGGACAGCCTAGGAAGTCGGCAGAGGCAACATAGGAACAAATAAGAATAGGAAAACATACAAGCCAACATTCAAAACACAGTTGTTCTCTATTGTTCACTCATGAATGAGAATTCAATGAACACACTACAAAAGCTGAAGCTACAGGTTGGTTTTGCTCAGCTGCATTCTCCAATTTACATCCTATGGCTAAATAGAAAGCCTTTTCTGTTTACTTGTTTCATTTAATGTAGTGACTGTTACATGAAAAAAGTAAACCAAAGGGAAGGAAGTGCGATGCCTTCAACTATCAGGATGCTGATGAAATCACGGAGGAAGAGAAGCCTTTGAAATCCCATGGTATTGCCTAATGCTTTTCATCCTAAAGACAGCGGCATCGGAGAGCTGCTGTGACGCCACGAACATTTACGAAATTCCCTGAGATGCCATCAACCTTTTGTGCAAATAAATAGCTGGTTCCTGAGACATTATTTCCAGCCATGTCCTGTCTTGGAGGGGACCTTTCACAGAGCAGAAGGCTGGTGTTCAGCATCTCATTCTTACTGGCGTAGAGCACAGGCACTCCGCATCCCACAAGGCACGCTCGCTGGTTCAAAAGCACACCTCACTACAACCTCCTTTAAGGTAGTTGTAGAGAGTGATAAGGGTCCCTCAACCTCCTTTTCTCCAGGCTAAACAATCCCAGTTCCCTCAGCCACTCCTCATAGGACTTGTTCTCTAGACCCTAAGTAGGGGGGAGGGGAAAGCCTATGATGGGAAGATATGACAAGTGAAACCAACTATATCTGAGATGCAAGTGGACCTGAACAGTGCAAGGTGTCATACTGCTTGGCAGACATTTATGCGGGCTGGTCTGTAATCATTTGATGCTGCACTGCAGAGAGAGAAACAAACTTAAAGCTCAAAGGAGGTGCGGTTTGTTTAACTAATAGCAAGTAATTAGTCTGAAGACAAAATCAGTGATGGCATTTCATAATTACAATTAATTTAAAGGTTAATTTCCATTGGTGCTAAAATCTTATTTAAAACATTTACCAGGAAAGGAAATTAGGATATTACTATCTAGAATGCTTTTGGGAATCCATGCCTCTTATTACTAGAAAATTAGGTTAGACTCAAAGAGGGAATTTGAATTCATTTTAGTGTGTAATAGATGGTGGTCAGGGCCTTGAGTCAGAAGGGTTGCTTAGGGTAGACTGTATGTTTTGCATTTTCTTTGTTTATGAGATTAATTGCAAAGGTTTCCAGTAAAGTGATGGGTTTTATACATGAACAAACATAACAAGAGTAGAAAATTGGCTATGGATTGCTGCCTTCGTAACTAATGAAGTTGATGTTCAAGGAATCCCTAGGAGACAGGGTTGTGGTATGAGGCAAATAAGATCACACAGGAGGAAATGGTGGTGTTGCTGCCTCCATCTATGATAATTTCTCCTCTCCCTCACTGTCTTCCTGCCACTCCCCTTGCATCCATCACCACCTCCTGGGGATTGTCAACTTCAAGTTTAAAAAATGTCTAAATAACTTAATGTAAACCTTGAAAGAAGTAACATTTCCATTCCAGCAGCTCATTACAATGGCACACTGCTTAATAAAATCATTCATTGTAACAGCCAGGGAGATATATTTACATTTCATTATTTTTTTTAACTATTCTCCACATGTTTTATCTTTTCAAGAAAGACAAATTGCAGAAGTGTTGGAAAAAATCTACACATGTGAAAAAGGAATGAGCAGTTAACATTCTTTTATGAAGAAAGATATATTCCATAGCAAAACATTTTGAAAATATTTTCTTGTCATGAATTAATTGTTTCAGGAGAGGAACACAAATTCATCCAAATCATGAAACAATGTTCCACATGATTGTGTCAAATCGGTAGCAGAAATGAGGCAGAAACTGCCTGACAACAGAAAAGTTGACAACAAAAGCTGCAGGTGCTTTAAAGAGACGCTCAGGTTGTTGCCGCAGCTGAACAGGATGTGGTCTTCCTGGCCTTGGAAATGTTTAGACCTTTAAAAATGAAAAAAACTCATAGTGAAAATCAGGAAAAAGTAGCAAAATCCAAGATCTCCACAAGCTGAAGATTGCATGGAAAATGGTTTCAGGCAGACTGTCATCTTTTGTTAGATGCTGATGAAAGACTTCATTTCGAGGTCAGTTGTTTGTTGCTGCTTTGCACTGAATGTGGAGAGCAGGCTTTGGAGGCAGACCCTCCTACACTGTGCCCAGGGGAGAGTCTCCGTCTCCTCTTTTGCCCTGATTTTAATTTTTATTTATTTCAATTATCAATATGTCTTCTGTTAAAGTTTTCCTTACTAATTTTCTTTTCAATTGTCTAGATAGGTTTTCATTAGCATTGGATTGTTATCTTTTATAGATTTGGGCCTTAATTCTCCACTTTGTTGTACCAGCTAATGACTTTTATTCTAATTTATTAGTGTGGTGGTGACACTTGGAGGCCACTACCCCAGGCATTTTCTTTTTCCTCCTTTTTCCTTGTTTCATCTTTGTATTGCTTGAAATGATCTAGCTAAGAACAATTTTTCCTAATGATTCATTTGATAATTTCTGTGATAATTTAGTCTACCCACATCTTCTTTAATTCTTAGGATGATTTTCAATCAAAAGCTATTGCAGGGCTATATCTTTTTGCTCAGTACTCAAGCATGAATATTTGAAAGAAAATGGGTATTATCCAGCAGTGCCCACGTCTGTCCAGTTTAGAAAAATAATATATGATTTGAACTATTAATGTTCTCATAGCTGAGTAGAGCTACAGACTCCTTACTGAGCATTGGACAAGCCCCACTGCAAGCTTGGACAAGCCTTGCAAAGCCTTGCAGGGGTCAAGTGACAGCCTACCTGACTGCAACCCTATTTCCAGGTCTATAAGCTTGACAGGTGGCTTGCTCCATTTATCGGGTACAAAAGGGAGCACCGGCTGTTTCAGTCCAGTATTTCTCATTGCTGCAGCTGTACTCCAGCCATTTCCACCTGACCTTGTTCTTGCCTGCCCTATCCCTGGTCCCTCTTTCTGCTTTCAGTTGCCAAAGCCTCACTTGTGCCTCTCAGCCCTTGCTTGGTTACTCCTGACTGCTTTCATCCTGGCTTCTTTCTGCTCAGCCATTACCCTGGTTCCCACTTCCCTGACAGAGTTCCTGCTGTTGGCCAGTCCTGCTTTGTTGAGGCATTGCTCCAGAGCATGGTCTTCCTTTGCATCCTGCCCTGAGGCTCTGCCACTGCCCAGACCCATTCTTTGCCTGAGAGTCTGAGACGTATCTTGGCTTCTATAATTTCTGGACCCTCAGCACCATTCATCTTGGATTTTTTCTGCTGGGTACAACCATGAGCTGGGCTCACCTCAAATGCAATATCTGCATCCCTGCTTGGTCCTAATCACAGGGAGTAACAGGCTGAGATCCCTATCAGTACCTCTGTAAGCCAGGTGGTGCGTATCAGGTTTCACAAACCTGTGTACCTCCCCAGTCTTACGTCTTGCCTCAGAAGGGCTGATCAAATAATTAGACAGGATCAGCAGCAACAGAAAGAAGATGCTACGGGCCCTTATCCAACAAGAAACATGGTATGAAGAGAATACGCTGGAACAAAAGCCCCTGTGAAGCGAAAAAATTACAGAATAATTTTGACTATTATAAAAGTAAACAGCATGGAAATAGTGGCAGTGGGGCAGAATCTGAGATAAGAAACTCTACCAGAATTTGTGTGGCTGCTCCTGTGGCCTTTGTAAGGTTCAGAAATGCCAGGACATTATGGTTTAAAAATCTGAGGTTTTAATTTCACCTTGCAAATGAGTGAGATAAGAGCACTCGCAGGCTGTTACTGGTTGTTTGGTAGAAATGCAGTTCATTGCACTGCAAGAACCAGACTGAGTGTCCAAGTCCTTAATGCCGTTTCTGAACCCTCCTGTGCTGGCAAGAAGGTCACAGCCTCACCTACTGGCAGATGCCCTTCTTCCCCTTGCTTTCCTGATGCTTGTCTCTATCCCATTTTGCAAGTCTAAATCACTGGGTGCTCAGCACAAAGATGGATAACATTTGGTTATCATTTTAAACAAACTTTATTGAGATTGTATTCAAGCAAACCTCCTTCTGTGTCTATATTGTGGAACAGCTACCAGGCTATACTTACAGCATAAAAAGGCAGCAGCACTGAAGTGTTCATCAAACAGTGAGGTGGCTAGCAGAATACTGGCAAAGCTGCAGGA
Organism: Bucorvus abyssinicus; assembly: GCA_009769605.1. Classification (NCBI taxonomy): domain Eukaryota; kingdom Metazoa; phylum Chordata; class Aves; order Bucerotiformes; family Bucorvidae; genus Bucorvus; species Bucorvus abyssinicus. Next base: position 57,126,753 of record CM020024.1, on the reverse strand, counting down.
GCATGGGTGTCTCCATACATTCTTTTACATTTTTTCCCATATGTAATTTTCAAAGTTATTGGAACCAAGCCTTTACTTCCCTCCATTTTTTCTCCGTTTGGCGAGGTTTATCTTCCAGCATTCCTTGCCTCACATACTCACTTCTGCACCAACAATGCCTCCAGTGATATTACCATCTGCAGTTTGTTTATCATCTCTCCTCTCTCCCAGCTACTCCTACAGTAGTGTGCCTCACTATGGCTGTGATGCTTAATCACAGCACTTCTGAGGCCTGAGTCCGGGGGGCCAAGTCTTTGGCCTCCAGAGCCAGTGTACCTAAATTTAAAACCTCACATGTCAGATATAGCACATATGTACCTCGTGCTCTTTCTCTGCTATACCGTGCGGGAAATACGCTCAGTCATGACATACATGTCCAAGAAACATCCATGTGCATGTATGCCCCCCTGGTCATTAGCAGTTTGTAAATGGTACCATCTTTATCACAGGTAACTGAAAATTTTCAATATTTTCGTAGTGCTTTAGATTCATGAATATATTTAAGGACTACTATGATACTAAGCACTGCACAAACATGAATGCCAGCCCTGTTTCTTGGAGTTTGCAATCAACGTTAGACAACAGGCAACTGGTGGGTACAGGCAGAAAGTGAGCACAAAGAAACTATGAGCAGATATTATCCACTGTGGCAGACAGGAATATAAGGCCGTTGTCGACCTAATGATTGCCAATAGAGCAAAGAAGAGCTTTAGGGAATATAATGAGAACTGTTTCTGAAGACATTCATTCCCACAAGGAGAGAAAATATTTGGAAATTTTACAAGTATGGAGGTCAAGCTGGCAGCACAGGTATAGAATTTAGCTTTTAGAACTGGAAGGAGGAGAGATTGATGTGGAGTTTCTATGAAATGCTTTAAACGTAAAAAGATTTATCTTCTACTTGATGTAATAAAGATTAAATCAGTAGCAGGATACAGAGAAGAGTTACCTATCCAAAAAAAGCAGATGGTCCTGCAGCTTTTTGTCTCCTTAACTCCACATCTGGCAAGTTCAAAAAAAAAAAAGGAACAATTGTGCTGTGTGACACTGAGAGCCGTAGGTAAATGTTATAGCTCTGTCAACAGATAGAAAACTCTTCCTCTTCAATATGCAAAAATATTCTTTGGAAATTAAATCGTGCACATCCCAAACCAAAGTTGATATCTAACATGTCCTCAAGTGACAGGCAGACTTGAGGATACAAGTGCCATCATTCACTATGAGAGATAGCAGAGAAGGTTATGGAGGAGTTGCTGAGAGTTGTGGTTTTAGACAAGCTGGACTGGAATTGATGTTTAATTATCCATGGGTAAATATCACAGAGAGAAGCTGGGATTTCAGTTTGTATAGAAGGAGCAGAGTAAGCACATGCCAGGTACTCCGTGGCACCTCAGAGAGCCAATGAGAGCAGAATTTGCTTTTGCAAGTGCAACTACCCAGTTTACAGGAGATGAAGAAAAATGAAATGCAGACGTTGCTGCTTATGGGACTCTGGCAGTGTGCTGGAGGGAAAACCATCAAGAGAGGAGGTGAATGGTTAGAGGAGAAAGGTAAGCACCTGCAGAGGAGACAGTGGGGGTCAGCGAGGCAAATGTTTCAGAAAAAAGCGAGCAGTGTCTGTGCAAAAGGTGACTGGATGACCATGGATAGGACTGTGTGCACTGGATTACCAGTACTCAAATTTGCGTAGGAAAAGGTGATCTAACTGCAGTTCCAGCTGCATGCAAGGGACAGAACACGAGATTTCTACAGAAATGGAGGAAAGTAGCTCCAGAAACTCTTTGAAGCCATCGGTGGGAGGAGAGGGAGAGAGAATGGGACACACATGGATAACGATGGGGTTGATTTTTTATTAAAGGAATTTACATGTATTTGTATTGGGAGGGAAATATTAAAAAAAAAAAAAAATCAAGAGTCTGTCACTGGGACAAGCAGAAGTTCTACTGAACAAAATTCCTGTGCTGTAGTAAGAGAGAATGGGAAGTGAATGGTAAAAGGTGTGAAAAAGGCTGGCGAACCGAAGAAAGGAGGACTACTTTATCGGTTTGCTCATACAAGATATCCATCTGTGGATTTCATCAGCTTCAATGTTTCTCACTGCAAACTTTCTAGAAAGTCCCTTCTCCCATATGCACATCCATGCTAATGGAGCATTTTTTGTGCATCCCAGTTTAATGGTACCTCTACACACCACAATGTTCCAGAAATGAGAAATAAGAAACCCATTTATGCCTCTCATCCTGATATACACCAGAGACAGTAGGGACTGGGACTGGGAGCAGAGACAGAAACTTCACATCCCTATGGGTACTAAGTAATAGAAAATATGTCCCTATTTTGAGCCATATGTCCTGTCTGTGTTACAGTTGTAACCACAGTCATATGCCTGACAAGCCTCTTAACACCAGCAAAGGAAGAAGATAGACTGAATTTCTTATAACACGTTTTACAGATGAATAGTACTGCTATTATCCTATTCAAGTCCAGCTAGGAAAATAAGCATCTCAGCACTCAATACTTCAAAGGAATGAGATTCTATGTTTGTTTGTATATAAACGTGTTCTTTTACTAAAGCAAAACATAACCAAAGAGCCACTTCTTATAACCGTGACATGTAAGATGAATGTAAAATAGAATAGACAAAAATGTGTTTGATGGATGAGGTTAAAGGATGGAACCTCTGTAGCAATTCAGCTAATAAGCCTTGTTTTATTCATCTCATGTTACTACCACCAGGATTGTATCAGTTGTAGGACACTTTTAGTGACCTTTCACGCACAGCCAGGATAAAATGCCTGCAGAAAGGGCAGCATTTTGCATACTATAAGAAACTAGCTCAAAGTCCACAGGGATCTTTTAGCACAGCCTTTAGGCTTTGCAGTGCTGAGAATCAGCCACCATCAAGAAACCTTGCTAGAAAGAAATTACTGAAATCCTTTGGTATTGGAGATTGCTTTCTATTACCTACGCTTACCTTGCGAGGTTTGTTGTTGCTTGTAAGAAGCCATTGTATGCCTACAACAAGAACATAGAATCACTTTGGATGGAACAGACCTTTAAGATCATCAAGGCTAACCATTAACACAGCACTGCCAGGTCACCACTAAACCATGCCTCTCAGCACCACATCTAACCTATCCTCTAAATACCTTCAGGGATGGGGACTCCACCACTTCCCTGGGCAGCCTGTTCCAGTGCCTGTCAATCCTTTCAGTAAAGAAATTTTTCCTAATATCCAGCCTAAATTTCCCCTGGCACAACTTGAGGCTGTGTCCTCTTGTCCTATTGCTTGTTACTTCGGAAAAGAGACTGACACCCACCTCCCTGCAACATCCTTTCAGGTAGTTGGAGAGAGCAACAAGGTCTCCCCTCAGCCTCCTTCTCTCCAGGCTAAACAACCCCAGTTCCCTCAGATGTTCTGCACAGGACTTGTGCTCTAGACCCTTAACCAGCTTCGTTGCCCTTCTTGGGATATGCTTCAGCACCTCAATGTCCTTCTTGTAGTGAGGGGCCCAAAACTGAACACAGTACTCAAGGTGTGGCCTCACCAGTGCTGAGCACAGGGGAACAATCACTTCCCTCCTCCTGCTGGCCACACTATTTCTGATACGAGCCACGATGCTATTGATTTCTTGGCCACCTGGGCACACTGCTGGCTCATATTCAATTGGCTGTCGACCAGCACCTTCAGGTCCTTTTCCTCTGGACAGCCTTCCAGCCACTCTTCCCCAATGTCTGTAGCATTGCAGGGGGTTGTGACACAAGTATAGGACCTGCCCTCCAGGTCACAGTAGTACTCTCTGCCTTGCCATCATTTGGTTACATGTGGGAACTTCCACTGTTAGTTGAACACAGAAATATCTCTACAAGCTTGCCTTGTTTGTCACTTGACAATCTAGCATGTTAACACTCTGTATTTACTCTGCACAACAGGGCAAAGACATGATACATGCAGAGATTTTGGCATGCATCTGTCTTTCATGCCCACACAAACTCATCTTACTCAAATAAGTATTGTTCTTAATATGTTGGTTTAGTTTTCTGAAAACAAGTCTAAAATCATCCTTTAGGACCTTTTGCCCCATGACTGCAGAACAGAGCATCTATTCCTGCAGTCTTCTAACAATGTTTTACCAGTTTCTTGAAGAGTCTTGGGAAATATACAAGAAATACAAAGCCAGACAAATGCATATAAGATAAATCTGTAAAGTGATCATGGGTTGACACCAGTGAGAGAGTCCAACACAGGTATTTTCTGACTTCTGTTGTCAGAAGTCAAGAGCAAGAGAAAAAAGAAAACTAGGAAGAGAACAACAAACCATAGCTACAGCAAAGACATGTCCATTCTTTTTCTTGCAGTCTTTGAATATTTGAATAAAAGGGGTTTTATTTCATTCCAGCCTAGCACTTGAGTCAACAATATTCCTAGGGCGAATTCTTCATTCTGTGTCTATAAATTGAGTATGCTTCCAGAGACATGATCATATTGTAATAAATTTATTCTGATGGTTATGGATCATCAGGAAGCAACAAGTGGCACTTATTTTTTATTTTAGCAGCATTGTGACCCTGTGAAATGTTTGTAAGCAGGCCAGTGAAGCACTGTCCAGATGCAGTCATCATAGATTGTGTGCAGAATTTATTAAAACTCTATTTGAAATTTAGTTATCAACTAGCTGGGATGACATTTCAGATGGGGATCCTGGCTAGGGAAATAATTCTTTTCATTATTTTTGTTAACAGCAAGGATGACAGAGGAGAAAACATTTGTAAAAATTTCAGATAAAAGCCCTCTGGGAGGGATATGAACACTTGTGAAGGTAGGATTAAAAGTCAAAATTATCTTCAGAAGTGTCTTGAAATCAAGAAGATGAAATTCAATACACCCAAGTGCAAAAGAACTCTGGTGGGTAAAAATAATCAACCAAGTGTCTTCAGATAAAATATGGACTACTTGTCAAGACTACAGTTAATGTCACAACATGAAAATAAAGACCTGGTTATTAAGCATTTGAATGATGCTGTTGAAAAAAGACATTAAAAAAAAAACCCCAACCCAAACCCACCATATTATTCCACGTAATATACAGAAGACCTATGTGGCAGTTGTTCCACTTAGACCTGATTTGAGCACTTTACTGTAAGAAAAACGTAAGTAAGCTGAAGAAGGATCTTCAGACTTGGAAATTTAGAGATTTGCAAAACATGGGCCATGAGAAAATTTTGAAAGAATGAAGCATGTTTAAATCTGGAAAAGATGGATAACATAAAAATAGTTTTTGAAAATGCTTAGAAGTAGTTACAAAAGAAAAAAAAAAAAAAGGTTCATTTGTCTTCATATCCATAGGGAGAAAAGGCCAAAATACAGAAAAGTAGTTAATGTGCAGGAAATTGCATCTACTTTAAGCATTAGGAAGTTAGGCACAAGGGAAAGGCAACACAGAGAAGCTATAGAACCTTCTTCAACAGAGATGTCAGGGATTGATTTACTAAAACATGACTCTGAGATAGCAGTATGTGTTAGACTGCCACAGAGCACAGAACCTGCTAATTTAATTCTGCAGGGGCCACTCTTGCCTGGGAAGAAGGTGGATGACAGGTTCAGCATGTCTGTGGTTGCAATGGAGCCATACTGTACTGGTCCAGTCTAGTGTTTTGGTGGCTCTTTGCTTGCAAAATGAATGGGGGACAGCGGGGCACAAGAATTTGATTTTGTAACGTGTCTGAAATACTTATGACTGCATCTATAAGTGTGGTGCAAATTGAGGGGTACATTTGTGTATAATAACCTCCTAAATGCAAGTTTTAAGGACTCCGACCACTGTGAAAGTTCTCAGACCAAGGGCTATAAATTTACATTTTGTGATTTTTTGTGTGAATTTTACTGCATTTTCGATCTGCCAGAAGCTATCCTCCGCCAAAGAACTTTTTTTTTTTTCTTTCAATGTACACACAGCCAGTCTGTCAGTAGCAGTACCCGGACCTGTGAAAAATGCACTTCCACACCACTCTTTGGCCTTTTTCTATCAAAGTGAAGTTAAATTCACTTCTGCTATGTAAGAGGCAATGTTTCAGGGATGAGAGCTGCCCACGAATAACCTGAAAAGCCAACAGTTTGGTCTCCTGGTGTAAAGGAAGCAAAGGGTGCGCTTTTAGCTACGTATAGCAGAGAAACAGAGGCCTCAGGCTCAGATGAGATTGGATTGCCCTGGAAATGGTTTAAAATAAATATGAGAAGGCCACCAGGATCTGGCAGTGGTGTGAATGAATAAACAACTTGCACCCTACGAGCCTCCTGCAGACCTCCAGCACCTTGAGAGAAATGCTCGTTTCCTTAAACCTGTGAAGCCTCATCTCTGAAGTTCAGATAGGTTGTTCCAACCCTCTGATCGTGTATTTCAACTCAAATTCCCTGTCAAAGCAGAGAATCAGAGAAACTTCTTTCTCTCAGACAGAGTCCAATGAATGTGCTCTCTCCTCTACATCACTGAACCGCAGTATGACAGCAGAGCAGACACAGTAATCACAGTCAGAAGCAATGGATTCATGCCAGTAAAAAATGGGTTTTGACATTTGTAATATCCGAATAGCACGGTTTGTACTCCAATGAGTTGGTCTACTCAAAAAAGAAGGATGTGCGACTATTTCTGATAGACCAGAGTTGGCTCTTATAAACCACTCATTGTCTTTCTCTGATTTTAAAATTAATTTGATTTTAAAATAAAAATGAGACTTTGCCTTTCTCTAATTTTTTATCCCTTTTCTGCATCTCCACAATTAGCTGCTCTAATTTTAATGGATTATTAGGGGGCCCATCAAAAATAATCTGTGTGGTGGGTAGTTCTTGAATGATAGTGCCTATCACTCTGAAAAGATGTTACTAATGAAAGCAGTTTTCCCCTTTCAGTTGATTTCATAGGTGGATTTGACTCTTACGGCTATCAAGGTCCACAGAAGACATCTCATTTACAGCTACAGCCCATGTATATGTAAGTACTTATGAAATATTCTGCAGAGTGGCAGATTAAGGCTTAGTAAGTAGAAGGATGACGTGGCTGAAAAATTCAGAACAGGCAGAAGCCTTGTTTGATAGACCAAATTCAAGCTACACATAAGCACCAACATTACTCTTCTGTTGAATTATAATGATTTCTTAGAGCAGGATATAATGTGTCACAGTTGTTTAAATAACATCCAACTCTCATTTTCCCCCCATTTTCATTCAAGCATCTTCCACTCAGAGGCAATGAGAATTTGGTGTAGTAAAAATCAGACACATCTGAAAAAACTTGGTTGCAAGCGAGCGGTTTTTAGCAAAGTTGGCAACTTGTTAATGCATATAGCACTTGTCTTACCAGTACATCTGTTCACTGAGGCACCTCTGTACCTCATTTACAGTCTCCATTTAAAAACAAAACAAAACTTTGAAAGCACTTTGAATAGAAAACAGTATTGTACTTAACCAGTGAGTGACAACTCCATCCACTGTCTAGAAGAGCTGCCTGATATATTTGGGGATTAAATGGGTAATCAAATCTCATCACCTACACACAACTGGAGTACATTCACACTACAGTTAACACCCAACCAGTCCAGAAATAATAATCTCCAACTATTTCTTGTACCGATGCCAACTGCAATTCAGAACAGTCCTGACTGCCCAGATAAATCTTACCTCACTGCTGCAGCCTTTTGAAATATTTTTGATTTACCATCACTGGCCTATATGGTAAAAGCACAGCACTGACAGCTCACAAAGGGGAAACTTTTTTTTTATTTTCCTTTGTTTCTCTTCTGTACATCTCTTTTGGGGAAAAAACCTAAATACAGGCAATCAAGATCCATCCCAACATACACTTCCATTCACTTTCAAATGTAATTTTGTTTCTTCTGATTAGTGGAAGCAAGTCTGCTAATGGATTAGTCCATTTTTGCATGGAACTGGAATTTACTCTTTTATCAGTGGTACAATCAATTTTGCAGCAGTGCCTAGGATTAGGCCCTTTGGGAGCTTTTCTAGGAGCTTTTTAATAATCTCAAATTACAATAGTCCATACCTCCAATGCCATCTTAACTTCAGTTTCCCATCTGCTCAAGTAAAGATTTTTCACCTGCACTTTTGGCACAGTGCTGTGCATTTAGAAAATGTTATTTCATTCCTACTATTATGTGTGGCTCATAGGTACTTAGAACAATTCTAATCTTATTTCTCTCTCAGTATACCATGCCTTGTCACCAACACATGGAGCCCTCTAACTGAGATATTATCCTATTCTCTTTATGCTCTCAGTGTTTCTTCCAGAACAACAGATTGCATTTAGTGAGCAACTCCACGCTGACTGGAAAGAAAGCTAGATCTGTGGAAAAAAAGAAGGCAATATTTTTAAGCCTGTAGGTGAGACAAATAGATATGATTAATCCGTAGAAACGGTGTTCCACCTTATTTCGATGCTGCATTCTCTCGAGAATAGGTGATTTTTCTGTCTTAACTGAGAGATGGAAATCAGCATGTGAGCTGACATTTTGTCCAATCAACTTAGAAAACTATTGCCATATCCCAATCACAATCAAACAATGACACTTTATGTTTCCCTCTGACTGTATAGTATTTGATAAGGTCCTCTAGAATTGCCACAGTAAGAGGCTTTTACATAATACCTTTCTGTTACTTACAGCTGAGGTGCACCAGGAACACATGCATATGTATTCACACTGTAGTTGCTCTGTAAATGTAGTGGAGTGACAAATTCTAATGTCAAATTAATCAAGCTGTGGTTTGATCTTCTTGTAGCACTATTTACAGCAATATTATGTACTGGTAATCAAAACATATTGATATAATAACAGCAGGCCATACTTGATGTTTTAAAACTTTATTTGTTGGGATGGATGGACACCTAAGGATCTTGGTCACCAAAGAACAACAGTGATAGCCTCTGTAGCATTCAAGGAGAAAAAAAAAATGCAGGACTTTACTCTTTGGCCAATGTCACCTGCACTTTACAATGCTCAGCATCTCTAGGGGATGAGTAAAAGATAAGAATCATTAAATACAGAAAGGCAGAGAAGAGTAGGATGGGATAGGATAGGATAGGATAGGATAGGATAGGATAGGATAGGATAGGATAGGATAGGATAGGATAGGATAGGATAGGATAGGATAGGATAGGATAGGATAGGACAGGACAGAACAGAGCAGAATAGAATAGAACCAGACCAGACCAGACCAGACCTTCTGCTTTATGCAGTCCATTGCCATACTCTCTCCACTGCCCAAGGTATAATCATATCCATTCACAATATAACTATACTCATACATATCCATATAGCTATATTCATATAACTATTTCCACAACTTTATAATCGGTACAAAATGTCTTTGAATCCATAGGCATTGGAGGAAATATTTATTAAGCATCACCCTGACTGATTTCTGCAAAAGGTCATGAAAATATAAAGATAGTTTGTTGCCATCTCTGGATCCTCTACTATTCAGGCTCACACTGGGTGCAACTTATGTGGAGCTCTGGGTTTATGAGGGAAACAGGAAATAGTTGCCTTTAAATCATCTGGTTACCAACTATATCCAAAGGCACAATAACACCTCATTCTGTTGCCTGTGGTGTGGTAGTACTTACATGTGTGCTAGGCATGCTACAAAAGTGAAGAACATATGGCCTTGGCTTTGAAGAGCTTATCAAAACAATATCAGCTTCTAATGGTTGTAGACATTATGTCAAAATGCAAATTTCAACATGTATTTCAGTAATAAGCACAGAGAACTGCTCCCCTCCCCCGTATTTACCAGATTGATTCACATACAGAAATACCACAAACCTTAAAGACATGTAGAGTTGTGTGGTAGGTCTCAGTCATCACCCACGTACTGCTTGTTGACAAGAATTTATTTAGTGGATTGTAATGATAGAATTCCATCAACACAAACTTTTATTTCAATTCAAGCCAGGCAGATTGACATCCAAATTATTTAAATAAATTTTAACTGTTTGATACATACACAGATTAATTATTATCCTGAAAGAATGCTGGGTTTACTAATTGCTAGCTGTTAAGACACACTGTTTTGCAAACAGTTTCCTTCTGTGTGCTAAAGTTAGCACTTCATTTTGTTAATTTGGAGGTTATACCGAACCTACACAAACTTACAGATACAACTAAATAATTTCATTGATTTATTCAAGCTTCTCATGTCTTTTTATCTAAAGGCCTTTTTATCTAAAGAATTATTACTTTTTATTTGTGATAACAATCAAGCATGATTTACAAAAACATTCCAATTCAGTTTAAATGCACACGGTACCTTTGTGTGGAATTTCATCAGTTATGCAAAACTACCATGAATGAAAAGGATACTTAAGGAGAAAAAGACTTATGAAAAATAAGCATGATCTGTAGATAGTGAATCGAGGTGACTATCTCTGGCTACTGTTTCCTTGAATAGTCTAGAATTATAAGGCTCACTTTAGGCTCACTTTGTTTCTTTCCTCTGTATTTTAGGCTTTGAATTCCAGTTACAACTCTCCTTATCATCTCTCCCAATTTCACATGTCATTTAAATCAGCTTACTTTTTAAAGAGAAAAATAAATTCAATTTAAAAATATGTTTTAAATAAAACACTGGTGTTTAGGGGGAGAATTCTTATCATAATGTTTATCTACATATTATAAATGGCTTTTTTTTTTATTATTTAAGTGCCAACAGCGTGCTCTACACTGAACAAGCCAAGAAGCCTAGACAGTCCCTTCAAAGCAAATACATTTTTTAAACAGAACAGGACAGAAATGGTGCTCATGTACCTCCTTGCAGTGTGGCCACAGCTGATGTACTAAAAAAACAGCTTCCTGGCATTCTGTGTGGGAGATGCCAGTGCTCATTTCCGGAGCATGGGACAAGAACACAGTAAGATGGTGAAAGTCAATTGTCAAGAGAAAATTCTGCTCTTGGGAGATGACCAAGGAAGGTGACTAAACGCTCTATGGCACTGATTCTGTTACACATAAAAAACAGTTATAGTTGTGGAATAAGGCTGCACTGCATGATCACTGCTTTAAAAATAGTAGGAAGGAGGGAGGGGAGAGATACTTTATTTTTTTCACAGTAAACTTGTTTGCTCAAGAAAAGAAGTGAAGCAAAAAAAAAAAAAAAACCAAACAAAACCCAAACAAACCAAAATCCTTGCGTATCTGATGCTGATGCCTAATGCACTGGAGAAATTGCCCAAAAGCAATTCAGCCCTGAAGTGAAGCTTGCTTTCCTTGTATTCTGTGAAGTCTGAGAATCTTTGCATATATATATACATATATATACACAAACACACATAACATATTTGCATAGAAACACACACACCCATATGCACACAGACCCCTTTATTTACATGTGTGTATATATGTAGGTCACTCCGAAAGTAAAGCCACTTATTCATTTCCATGGAAACTACAACATCTACTAAGAGCACAATAGCACCATTTGATAGAGCAATTTCTCAGTTACAAACACTGTTTTTCGAAATAGTCACCACCATTGGTTGTGCATTTTCACCAGCGATGAACAAGAGCCTGCACGCTGTGCTCATGTAAAGATCTGCACCAGCAGTGATGCCCCACCATCACTGTCACCACTGCTGGAACATGCCACCCACCACCTTACTGAGCTGACTGTTTGGTCTACATAAATGTTCAACAAGCATCTATCAATGTCAATGGGTGCAATTTTTTCTGCATGGAAGAATTCAACTACACACCTTTACTTCAGACGCACTGCCACGTCAGACGTCATTTTGTCAGAGTGCCCCTCTGCTGCCATCTCTTGCACAGCAACAAAATTTAAGGAACATTGGCAGGAAGGTTCAACCTGTGCTGCCAGACCACTAGCATCCACCTCTGAAGTTGTGGGCCAACATAATAAAATAGGAGGCATTACTTTTGGAGCTGCTTTCATATATATGTCCATATATATGGTCTTATATATGTATGTCTATATATATGTAATATTCTGCTACACAAGGCTAACAGTAGGCATTGGTTTTCACAAGTAGGCACTTAACAACAGTTTCTGGCTAAGATCCTACCTTTCACTAAATGTTAGAGGGATTTTGAGTCAATAACTCAGGGGTGGAGTGGTATAGAAGGGGTTAACATATTTGCTTAGTGCCTGGTCCCATCTCTTCTAGCTGTTGTATTTACACGTGCGTTATGCCAGTCATGGTCTCCTAGTCTAAGACTGTAGATACTTGCACATACTGAAGGTACTACCTACTTTACCGTTCACTTAAAGAATAAATGAAACATAAGCAAGACACATAAACCAGCATGTAGAGCATGTGACACCATGTAGGTCATGTCACCGTGACACTCAGCAAGTTCATGCAGTACAAACCTGCTCTGTTATTGTCTCCTTAAGATCCATGTTTGTGGGATTCAGACATTATGGGCAACATTTCATTTAAATAAACTACCAGATAAGCCTTGTCTAGCAACCACCAACATCTCGTCTGCTTTATTCTGAAAGCTGGAATTACAAAACACAGGTTCGGGACGGGACTCTTCAGGTGTACAGGGCTGAGGCACTTACACACGCACTCTGCTTTGCGAGGGAGCCTCAGATGACTTTCAAAGGCACCTGCAATTCAGCCCTTCTGTCCTGAATACTGCATCACTTCATGTTCTCACAAACACAGCTACATTTATGATGGATTCTTACAGTTCATGTCATCTTCCAATTGACACGTGGATATATAGTTAATATTCTAATTAAATATCATTCCTGCCTAGAATAGTTTAGAAAACATGTGCTAACTTCTCTGACGATGTTCCAGAGAGAAACAAGCAATCACTTGAGCAAACACCTTGCCTTTCTCTCCTCCATCCTATGTGTACCTGAACGGTTACTGGTTGGTGGCTTACACTTGCTTGCAAAAGGGTGCAAGAACAGCAGGGCAGAGACCAGATAGGTGTATGATGAATTATAAGGATCTTTCTTTTTCTGTTTTTCTTCTAGGTCGAAGTAAACAAAGGGGCTACTCAAAGTGGGCTAGAGGACCTGTCAAAGAAACTGTTTCAGGATGGCCCCCTGGTTCCTCACGGAGAGATAAAAAAAAAAAAAAGATCAAATTTTTTTTGTGCTAAAAAAACCTGATTGAACAGTGAGACAAAAAACAACGGACACCTTCAGCCTCTCTTTCTAACAGGTACTAAGTACTAAGGGAGATGCCCCAGACCCCCACCTTGGACCTCCTGCCTCCCAGCACCTGCGGGCCAGAGCAGAGGTATTGGTGCCATCTTCTGGCTCTTCCCTACCCCAGCCACCACCAACACAGCTCATCTGGATTAAGACATGAACCCAGCCTATTCGGTGCTTTCAGAGCCCCCTCCACACTCTTGGCCGCGTCGAGTCTCCTTAGTCTACACAACACTGAACATACCAGGATGACCTTGCAGCAGAAGTCAATAGACAGTGTGTTGTTTGCCCTGAAGGCTGTACAGTTCATACTTGCCTTAACGCAACTGCATTGCACATCAGAGAAACTGCGTGCAAGCTTTCTGAAGTAACATGCTGCTGTTAATTCTGAACGATTTCTGTCAGTGGTTTTCTTCTGTTTAGTTTTATTTTGTTTTCATGTCAGGGAGTAAGTCTCTGTTGCTTCACGGCTCCAGAGCAAACAAGTAGAAAACTGCCAGCTGTCTGCAAAGTGCTTTACTTTTGAGGCTCCACAGTGGTCAAGAAACAAAGTTTATACTGTTTAAAAAAGAAATAATAATAATAAAAAAGAAATGAGACCTTTTGGGGGTTGGGGTGGGGAAAGGCATAACATAAACGAATAATTTAACCTACTGGATATAAACAGTAGAAACAGTGCTTCTTAATCCCGCAGTTTTTATTTATCACACTGTAGGTGCTTTTATAGCTATCTCTAAATGTCTTTTACTAACTAACTAGAGATACATCTGCAATTTCTATCAACAAAGGCCAACTGAATATGTACTAGCTTCATTTACTCTTTTATATCTAATTTCAACTGAAAATTCTCTGAAAGTGGGCTTTTTTTCCTAATTGCACCATAGAGGATCCATATATTTTATTTTTTTGTTTCAGTTGGGGAGGGAAGGGAGGGACTAGTTGAGTTGAAGAAATATTGGAGACCTTTTTGTGGTATATTTGGGGGATCTGTTGTGTGTTAGAACGTGTATTTTATCTTCCTGTATTATTGTGACTGAAAAAGAAAACTGTGCTGTTACGTAGTTGGCAACAAGATGCCTTTGGGAATTTTGCTAGTAGGTCAATGTGTATATGAAATACTCTGAACCCCTAGGAACATGTGTTTTGTTCTACATCTGATCTGTATTTTCAAGCACTTAGGCGGCTGTCATTAGGAAAAACACAATATTCTGCTCAGGCTTTTCAGAAACTTGGATTGTCAGATCTTGCATAAGCAAATGCATGCACCTACCACACCTGAGGTGACCACATATCTTTCGAGGGCAAGGGGGAAGGTCAGCCCTTGGAAAGTCTTGAGATGGCCCTGAGTGACTCCCTTTTCCTTGCTGGCCAAACACTCGCACCCACATGGCTCCCAAGCTCCCATGGCCTGTGTGCTTATCCACTTATCCATCCCTGCATAAACTAGTGCCCTTTGCTGTGTCTGCATGGATGTACAGCGTCACAAGCAGCAACACTGAACAGAAGAACAGGCATCCATCAGTGAAAACAAGAGAGGAGACATGTTCAAGAACGATACTTACATTTATTCTGTGAGATTTATATATATATATATATGTATGTGTGTGTGTACATGTGTGTGTGTATGTCTATGTCTATTAAATACACAGAAATAACTATTGACAGGGGCTACATAACCCAGGGGGATTCTGATTCAGAGGGCCAAGGGCTCTAGCCCCAAATCCTGCTAGGGATTTCCTGCATGAATTAGGCACATCCCCTAGGCCTGATCACATAAAGGACTCCTTGTTGATTTGGATGTCAAATCTAAATTTTTGGACTTGGATACCTGAAATTCTGAGTTCATTCTGGGTAGAGCTGCTTTCCACCCCCTAGGAAAATATGCAACTTTCAAGTGTCAGGCTGAAATTTCACATAACTTGAAAATTTTCAATTTTAGCTAGCATTAAATACAGAATATGTATAGTATTAAACACAATGTAGGGGATTAAATGTAATAAAAATGTCATAACAGGGTATTTTATCTTTCCCTACACACCAGTTAATCAAAATAATACTTCTATAAAAATATTTTTTTAACATGAAAAGAAAGCAGTTTAGGCAATCCAATTTTCAGAAAATATTTATTCGTATCTTTCAGTGACTTCCCCCAGAACAGCAGCTACTGGTAATTAGCCATTTTAGAAGTCAGACATTTTAAACAAGTCTACACATTGCTTTTAGGCTTGATTTTAATTTAGAAAATTTTTGGACTTTATTTCTCAGTGTCTTAGTCTTCCCGTCTAAAAATGGTAATAATATGTGCCTCACAGGCTTTTTGTGAGGTCCGAATTGTTAGTGTTTGTAAAGTACTTAGGAAATAGGAAGCACAGCTAACTACTACGGATTATAGTATAAATGTGTATTCATACACTACATATAGAGTAGATATACACACACTCACATACACACAGTATACATATATATATACATACATACCTTTATGAAGTTGGTATTCATAATCCTGCTTAAGTTGCAGTTAGAGCACCACCATTAAAAAGAAATTAGGACTGTTGATTGACTACTAAACTAAATGATTAGTGGACAGATGTCTTCTGGAAGCAGTTTAGAGCACAGTAATGTGAGAATGTCTGGATGACATTTTTGATTTGTAAAGCTGTATCCTCCTCAAAATCCAGTAAAGAATGTTATTTTTCTAGGCTGGGCTTTTGTTATAAACTTAAATATTCAGAAGACAAGAGATACAATCCAAATGTGTCTTTTTTTTTTTCTTTTCTGTTTGGCGTTTGTTAGTTCTGAATGTATTTTTAACAAAAGTGATTTTTTTGACTTACTAGTGTAATTTGCATTTTAAAAAAATAAATGGAAAAAATATAGGTTTCCAAGCTATTCATAGCCCCCTGCTGCTATTCATAACTTTCAGGAAACTTAGAATTCCTGTTCCCAACTGAGCAACAATGCTGGATAAAGAATCCTATTACATTTACATGATGACAATCTCAATCTGTGCAGTGCATGGATGTGACAGAAATTGCCAGGTCATCACACCATTTTAACTCTGTCATTGGTAGCAGATATTTTCATTATCACTGACACTAAAAAGTTTCTATTACAAGGCTGACTGCATAGACTCTTCACTTGGAGTGGGCTTTTTTGCCCACTCATCAGGAATTTTAAGCCTTTACGAGTTTACACTGTTAAGTATTGAAAAAACAATTCTTGTTAAGAAGGAGCTACGTAGCATGGATATTTCCATTGCATTAATATTATTTTATATGCCGTTCATTGTCCCTACACTGAAATGATGAAATCCTGTCTTAGGCAACATCTCTATAGAGCTCACATTAACATCTTGCCTGAGGTCATTTAATAAAGGCAGAGCAGAACAGTATACATTTTGAGATACTCAGTCATGCTCTCCAAAGATCATTCCTTATAAAGACAGTTCGTGAGTTATTGTCATTAGGACTATAGTGTGAGTGATACTTTTCAGTCAAGTAAGGAGAAACAGTTTGTGCTCCACTTGTTTAATTTAAGTGTTGGTTGCAATATTGAACTGCAGTACAGTATTGTAACAAAGCTTAGTGCAGTATGTATTGATACCTCAAAGTCTTCAGATAGAAGGGGCTATTAACTCAGTGTCTGAAGGTGTTGATCACTCGCACTCTCATCATCCATTTGAGTGTACTGATAGTAGACAGAGCAAAACTCCATACATAATGAATGCTTCCAGTCTGTCATATGTTCATTTCCAGTCCTCTATTCTATTTTTAAATGCAATACTCAGAAGATGAGAATTTTTCTCACAAAGATAGAAAGCTCCAAGAATAACCTATGTGTATGTTATTGCTTGTTTGCTTTCCACGGATGAGTGTCTTAAACATAGCTGAGATGAAAATGACAGACTTTTTGAGTTTGTTTTCTAGCTAATCTGAATATGTCTTCTTACCAGTGCATGTGGATTGGCGACAGACACTACAGGTGAGCCAGGTTGTATTGAAGAACCAATGCATAGAAATATTGCGAACAGTACTGTGTTCACTGCTCCTTGGAGAAAGCTGCAGACAGTTGTTATGCTAATCCATCCACTTCAAGCTATGTGCAATATTAAATGTAATCACCATGTATGACTGAGACTGCTCTTTAGACTGCAGTTACTCATTCATGTACAGAAGTGGCACAGCACAGGAGGAGTCAGCAAAAGATGTTTCATTCCTGCAGTCACTAATACACTTCATCCCTAGTCATGGACTGGAGAAAAGGGCTCTGTGCAGTCTTGTGGCCTGACAAGGACTCTACCCAGGGCTAAAGTATTAGCAGTTACTCTATCACCTGATGACCCCTCCCCTGCCAAGAAGGGGAATCGGGAAAAGGAGAGGAGACCCACAGGGGGAAATGAAAATGGATTTAATGAAACAGCCAAACTAATACCAAATGCCAATGTAACTTTCATACTTTAGACTCATCCCTGTGAACGTACGGTGGCCACAATAAACAGAAAGAAGTTCTCAGGAGTAGGAAGAGGAGCAGGATCAGGAGGAGCCCAAGCAGGAGACACCCTTCTCCCCAGCAAACTTTCCCCTTTATAATAAGCATGACGTTTATGGTCTGGGATACACCTGTGAGCCAGCTCAGGTCAGCTGTCCTGGCTGACTCCAAACTGCTCATGGCCTGCAGACCATGGCAGGCCTGGGGTTCTGTCCCAGCAAAACCAGGACAGTATTCTACTATTTATCCCATATCATTTACATCATACCCAAGTCACTACTATTCTTCCCATCTCTCAATACATATATACACACAGGTATTAGTCCCCTGATCCATGAGTTATTTCTCCAAAATGTTCATTGAATTCATTTAGTCCAAAACTGTGGGATCCATCTGTCAGACTGGTGAAGCTGGACACAGCAGGATGGTGCAGCTCACAGCTGGTATTTCTGGTCCAGTCCATGTTCATGATCTGTTATGAAGAGGCTGATCTTGGGGAAATTGTTGAGGTTCATTCTTCATTCATCTGGGTGATTCCTACTATAATAAATAACTAGAGACAAGGTGACAACCAACATCATATAACAATTAGCATCATATATGTCAAATTACTGGCTATTCTCATCCAAAATCAAATATCATTGTCATACACATCTAACTTTCCCCTCCTTCTGCATTATCCACCAAGTGCACCCAGGTCTTTGATTAAAAGCAACCCCACAAATGGGTTTGCCTTGGCTTGAGGCAGGAGTAAACCAGACAGTTTTCCCCAACATATTCCTTACCTGCACCATGGGGACTTTATCACCTTCTACAGTGTGTAGAAGTTCTGATTGAGCAGGGCCAGCCCAGCTGACAGATCCCCTGGTAGATTTTGCTGAAGCTTCATCCCACTTTTTAAAGGTCCCAGCACCCATTGCTTCGAGCGCAGTCTGACTAGTCCATTGCACCGTTCAGCTTTTCCAGCAGCTGGTGCGTGATAGGGGATGTGATATAACCACTTGATACCATGCTCTTTAGCCCAGGTATCTACAAAGCTGTTTCATAGATGAAATGAGTCCTGTTGCCGAACTCGATTCTTTCTGGGGTGCCATGTTGCCACAAGATTTGCTTTTTGAGCCCCAGAATACTGTTACAGGCAGTGCCATCCGGTAGTGGCTTCCACCATAGTAAGCACATGGAATTTTCCTTGGCAGGTTCATGGAAGAGTGATATAGTCTATTTGCCAGGCCTCTCCATTCCTATGTTTCAACCAACACCCTCTATATCACAAAGGTATTAACCCTTTTTAGCTAGTTTAATTGCAGCACTTTTCACATTGATAGAGGACTTCTGCAATAGAGTCCATGGTCAAGTCCACCTCTTGGTCACAAGCCCATCTGTACGTTGCATCTCTACCTTGATGACCTGAATTATCATGGGCCCACTGAGCTAAAAATAATTCACTCTTATGCTGCCAATCCAGGTCTACTTGGAACACTTTTACCTTAGCAGCTGGTCCACGTGTTTGTTGTTTTGATGTTCCTCAGTGGCCCATTTCCTGGGTACATAGGGATCTAAGTGATACACCTTTACCACTAGCTTGTCTAATCGGGCACAATGGGACTAGATGAGCTTGCCTCTGCACTGCCAATTGTTTTCCTTCCATTGTTTAAACCACCTCACAGGGCATTTGCTGCTGTCCATGAGTCAGTGTACAGATATAGTACTGGTCATTTCTCTTGCTCAGCAATATCTAAAGTCATGGCTTTTACATCTACAGACTGATTTGATTCACCTTCACCATCAGCCACTTTTGTGGCTCATTGCTTAGGACTCCACACAGCAGCTTTCCACCTACGCCATTTTCCTATAAAATGGCAAAAGCCATCAGTAAACAAGGCATGTCACTTCTCATTTTCTGAAAATTGATTGTATAATGGGGCCTCTTCAACATGCATTACCTTCTCCCCGGTGACATTCCAAACTCTTCCCCTTCCATCCAGTCCATGATCAATTCCAAAATCCTACGTGATTGAGATTCCCCTGATTGGGGTTCCCAATGTGACCCACTTACTCCACGTAGCATCGGTTGCATGGTGCATGATATGTGGGGAGGATCATCCCTTTAAACATCCAGTTCACCTCTGGCAATTGTGGCACCAGGAAGAGCTGTGTTTCAGTACCAATTACTTCTGAAGCAGTTCAAACTCCTTCATACACTGTCAGTATCTCTTTCTCAGTGGGGGTGTACTGGGCCTCTGATCCTTGACTCTAAAACTCTAGGGGTCAACCTCGAGTCTCCCCTTGTGCCTTCTACCAGAGAATCCAGGTAAGGCTATTTTCCCCAGTTGCATCATAGAGGACATTTTAACATCTTGACCTGCCCAGATTGGCCCAAGGGCTACTGCATGAACATTCTCTTGCTTGATTTGTTTGAAGTCTTGTCATTGTTGGGGCCCCATGTAAAATTGTTCTATTTCTCAGTTACTTCATAAGGAGGGCTCATGATCTGACTGTATATGCATTTGCCAGAAACCCGTAAGAAAGCTTGCATCTCCATTTTCATTAGTTGGTGCCAACATAGCCATTATTTTGTTAATCATGTCTATGAGGATCTGGTAATGACCATTTAATTCCTATAACTGGATTTCTTGTGCAGGTACCTTGACCTTGCCTCTTTTGATGGCAAAACCAGCTTTCAGAAGAAGTTGAATTGCTTTCTTCCCTTTCTCAAAAGCTACTTCCACTGTATTACCCCATACAATGGTA
The DNA here is from genome assembly GCA_009769605.1 of Bucorvus abyssinicus. Taxonomy (NCBI): domain Eukaryota; kingdom Metazoa; phylum Chordata; class Aves; order Bucerotiformes; family Bucorvidae; genus Bucorvus; species Bucorvus abyssinicus. The sequence continues at coordinate 57,106,277 of CM020024.1, read as the reverse complement.
TCATCAATATATTTCAAATGTTCAGGAGGTCCACCCTTTTTTAGTACAGACTGAATCAGTCCATAGTAAATTGTGGGACTGTGTTTCCACCACTGGGGCAGTCAATTCCAGGTGTACTGGACACCCCACCAGCTGAAAGCAAACTGTGGTCTGCACTCTGCTGCCAAATGAGTAGAGGAAAATGCATTAGCAATACCAATTGTGGCATACCACTCAACTGCCTTTGACTCCATTTCATATTGAAGTTCTAACAAGAACAGCAAGGCAGCTCTCAGTGGTGGCTTGACTTCATTCAAGCCACAATAATCGATATCTAACCTATGTCAGTCTCCACTCTGTTAGATTTTTAGAGTGGCCAAATAGGACTGTTAAATCACAGAATCATAGAATCGTTTGCTTGAAAGAGACTAAGGTCTAACCATTAACACAGCACTGCCAGGTCGCCACTAAACCATGTCTCTCAGCACCACATCTAACCTATCCTCTAAATACCTTCAGGGATGGGGACTCAACCACTTCCCTGGGCAGCCTGTTCCAATGTTTGACAATGTTTTAAGTAAAGAAATTTTTCCTAATATCCAGTTTAAATTTCCCTTAACCAGCTTCGTTGCCCTTCTTGGGACATGCTACAGCACCTCAATGTCCTTCTTGTAGTGAGGGGCCCAAAACTGAACACAGTACTTGGGGTGCGACTTCACCAGTGTAGAGTACAGGGGAAATATCTATTCCCTCCTCCTGCTGGCCACACTATTTCTGATACAAGCCAGGATGCTGTTGGCCTTCTTGGCCACCTGGGCACTGCTGGCTCATATTCAGCTGGCCGTCAACCAACACCCCCAGGTCCTTATCTGCCTGGCAGCTGTCCAGCCACTCCTCCCCAAGCCTGTAGAGTTGCAGGGGGTTGTTGTGACCCAAGTGCAGGACCCAGCACTCGGCCTTGTTGAACTTCATACCATTGGCCTCAGCCCATTGATTCAGCCTGTCCAGATCCCTCTGTAGAGCCTCCCTACCCTCAAGCAGATCAACACTCCCACTCAACTTGGTGTCATCTGCAAACTGAGAGTGCACTTGATCCCCTCATCCATGTTGTTGATAAAGATATTAAAGAGAACAGGCCCAAATACCAAGCCCTGGCAGACACCACTTGTGACTGGCCACCAACTAGATTTAACTCCATTCACCACCACTCTCTGGGCCCGGCCATCCAGACAGTTTTTTATCCAGCAAACAGTATACTCATCCACGCCATGAACAGCCAGTTTCTCCAGGAGAATGTGGTGGGAAACATTGTCAAAGGCTTTACTAAAGTCTAGGTAGACAACACCCACAGCTCTTCCCTCATACACTAGGAGGGTCACCTTGTCATAGAAGGAGATCAGGTTAGTCAAGCAGGACCTGCCCTTCATTAACCCATGCTGACTGGGCCTGATTACCTGGTTGTCCTGCACATGCCATGTAATGGCACTCAACATGATCTGCTCCATAACCTTCCCCAGCACCGAGGTCCAATTGACAGGCCTGTAGTTCCCTAGATTCTCCTTCTGGCCCTTCTTGTAGATGGGTGGCACATTTGCTAACCTCCGGTCAACTGGGATCTCCCCAGTTAGCCGGACTGCTGATAAATGATGGAAAGCGGTTTGGTGAGCACTTCTGCCAGCTCCCTCAGTACCCTTGGGTGGATCCTATCTGGCCCCATAGACTTGTGTGCATCTAAGTGGTGCAATAGGTCACTGACCATTTCCTCATGGATTATGGGGGCTTCATTCTTCTCCCCTTTCCTACTGTCCAGCTCAGGGGGCTGGGCACTCCGTGAACAGCTGGCTTTATTATTAAAGACTGAGGCAAGGAAGGCATTCAGTGCCTCAGGCTTTTCGCCATCCTTGGTCACTATGTTCCTCCTCTGCATCCAATGTAGGATGGATATTCTCCTTGGTCCTCCTTTTGTTGTTAATGTATTTATAGAAACACTTTTTACTGTCTTTCATGGAAGTAGCCAGAATAAGTTCATGTTGGGCTTTGGCTCTTCTAATTTTCTCCCTGCAGAGCCTCATAAGATCTTTGTAGTCTTCCTGAGTGGTCTGCCCTTTCTTCCATATGCCATAAACTATCCTTTTCTTCCTGAGTTCCAGCCAAAGCTCTCTGTCCAGCCATGATGATCTTCTTCCCCACTGCCTCGTCTTACAGCACACCGAGAAGGCCTGCTCCTGTGCCTTTATGATTTCATTCTTGAAGAATGTCCAGTCTTCCTGGATTCTTTTGTCCTTCAGGGCAAATGGACTCTGTCAACCAGCCTCCTAAACAGGTCAAAGTCTGCCCTCCGGAAGTCCAAGGTGGCAGTTCAACTGACCCCCTCCTTACTTCTCCAAGAATTGAGAACTCTACCATTTCCTGATCGCTATGTCCAAGATGGCCTCCAACCTTCACTTCACCCACAAGTCCTTTTCTGTTCACAAACAGCAGGTATAGTAGGGAGCCTTCCCTAGCTGGCTCACTCACCAGCTGCATCAGGAAGTAGTCTTCCACACACTCCAGGAACCTCCTGGACTGTGTCCTCTGTGTAGTATTGTATTTCCAGCAGACATCTGGTAAGTTGAAGTCCCACGTGAGAACAAGTGATAGTGATTGTGAGACTTCTCCCAGCTGCTTATAGAATATTTCATCTACATCTTAATGCTGGTTGGGCACTCTATAAGACTCCCACCATGATATCTATCTGGTTGGCCTTCCCCCTGATTCTAAACCATAAACACTCAACCCTATCATCACCATCATACACTCAAGACAATCAAAACACTCCCTAACATACAGGGCCACTCTCCTGCCTCTCCTTCCGGGCCTGTACCTTCTGACGAGCCTACAGTCATCCAACGCAGCACTTCAGTTGTGCGAATCATCGCACCATGTTTCTGTGATGGCAACTGTATCATAGTTTTCCTGCTGTACAATGGCTTTCAGCTCCTCTTGTTTGGTGCCCATGCTGTGGCCAAGGGTGAGCACATCCTGCTGACCACTCCTTGACTCTCCAGATAACAGATCAGTTGATGGATGGGATCAGGGAGTCTCAATTAGTGCAGTATTGCCACTGGTGCACCACTGTAGTAGTGATGGGCACCTGTTGTTCCTCGACCCTCAGCAGCCCCACAATAGAAGCGTCCTCTGATAAACTAGGCAAGGTAGACAGCCATTTAATTTCCTCTATCTCCACTGCCTCTATACCAAACACCCACCGGTACCCCCTCAGGTCCTTGAAATACCCTCTTGACATAATCTACACCAAGAATACTTAGGGCATTTGAGCCAGATACAATATAGTGCTTTTGCCACTCATGTCCAGTCAGACTCATTTCAGCTTCCTCTACAGTCAGTTCCCAAGATCTCCCCATCACTCTGGAAATACAAATGGATTCTGTCCCTCTGTACTGTGATGGCATTAGGGTGCAATGTGCACCGGTGTCCACCAGAGCCTTATATTCCTGTAGTTCTGATGTGCCAGGCCACTGAACCCACACAGTCCTATAAACTCGGTGGTACCTGTCCTCCACCACGCTGGAGATAGGGACACTAATTCTGAACTGAGTGCCCATTATTAACATATGGGTTTGAGCAGCTCACCCCTGCTATTCTTTCATTGTTGCTTGACATCCTGTAAATAAGGATCAGAAGCCCATCTACACCATCTGGAGGGCTGCCCACTGTAAACAGGATCACTTTTCTCGGAAGGCCCCTCTTTTGTGTTCATTTTACCTTGCAACTCCTGCAAGAGATAGGTTTTCCATCCCATTTTCTCATGTTTTCGCCACGGTTACACAGAAAAAACCCACCGGATACCTCATGGTGTGTACAATCTCTCTCAAGCAGGCCTTACAGGAGAACACTGTGTCATGACAGCTGAGACACTGATTGGTACAGGTGGGTAGCAGAACTTACACTCCATCTGGGACAATATTTCATACATCTTATCAAGCAGTTCCATGGATTTGTCAGACAGTTTTTCAACAGTGGAGACATTGGCCCATGGGAAGGAATATCTTCACCTTGTCACAGTCGACCACCACGTCACCTATAATTGGTGCCTCATCATCTTTTCAGCTAAATAACGTTAACATGTTGGCATAGAACAGTGATGCAATCAGTACCCACTTGTGCTACGAGTCTGGTAACCCTGAGTTCACCTGGATCTAATCATGTCTGTGGGTCATCCAGGTCAGCAAAAATCAGCTCCTACACAGCTAGTTCTCTCAGATTAACACCTCTCTCAATGGTTGTCCACTTGCCCTGGTGGCACATGACATCCTCTCTAAAGGGATACCTGTTCCTCAAGCTCAGAAAGAGATGCCTCCAGAGAGAGAGAGGATGTGCCTCTTTTGCATGACCCCTGTCAATACCCACTTCTCTAGTCATCAATCCAATCTGCTTGGCTTTTTTACTCTCTAGGTCCAAACCATTGGTTCTGTTATCCCAGCATCGGAGCAGTCAAGTAACAAGTTGCTCACCTTCATGACAACTGTAATCTTTACATGTCTCACAACTAACTTAGGCGTAGAGATTGAGTGGTCACCTTCAATTCTTCCTTCCATGATGTCCCTGCAGGACCTGCTCTTTCTATGCATTTCTTCCTCTCTTCAGGGGCAACTGATACTGGCACTGGTTGAGTCCCTAGGTCAGGTGCATCACCCTTCACTGGGGGCTGAGTAGCTAACGTGCTTCTCGTGGGTGCTGAGATAGCTTCAGGGCCCATTGCAGGGAATGCAGCAGCTACATGGTACGCACCTCTATACCAATATTTTATGCTAAGAGAGACCAAGGGCCAAAAGACATTCAAAAGGCCTGACAATATGATCAAGGTGGTGGAAGCATCCCAAAGGTATTCCAAATTCTCTTTGTCCACTACCTTTCCATGGAAATCAGAAATCTGTGTAGTTACAAAAGAATTTATAATATCATAACCTACCAGCAAAGAACATAGCAGAGCAGCACCTCTAACCCCAAGCCCAGAAGCGATAAACCACACAAACCCAAAAAACAACAACAGTAAAGCCACCCACGGCTTCAAAAGCTACTCTAGAAACAAATACCAGGGAACTGTGTACAGCAACAATCCTATCCACATGACCAACATAATGAATGCTTGCATGACTTGGACAAATCTGTTAAAACTTCAGCCCTTTGAGACTCTCAAATTAAAGGTCTGTAATTCTCCCTGGTGAACTATTTAAATTGAGCCCTAAATAAATATTGGGCACCAAATAATTGCATTTAGCCTGTGTCCAGGGCTAAAGTATTAGCAGTTACTCTATCACCTGATGACCCCTCCCCTGCCAAGAAGGGGAATCGGGAAAAGGAGAGGAGACCCACAGGGGGAAATGAAAATGGATTTAATGAAACAGCCAAACTAATACCAAATGCCAATGTAACTTTCATACTTTAGACTCATCCCTGTGAATGTACGGTGGCCACAATAAACAGAAAGAAGTTCTCAGGAGTAGGAAGAGGAGCAGGATCAGGAGGAGCCCAAGCAGGAGACACCCTTCTCCCCAGCAAACTTTCCCCTTTATAATAAGCATGACGTTTATGGTCTGGGATACACCTGTGAGCCAGCTCAGGTCAGCTGTCCTGGCTGACTCCAAACTGCTCATGGCCTGCAGACCATGGCAGGCCTGGGGTTCTGTCCCAGCAAAACCAGGACAGACCTTCACCAAGAGGGTCAATTGCAGCCAGTTGGATTTGTGACCTTTGCAGAGGTGACTGAGATAGAAAGAAAGCTACTATACCAAATGTGGAGTTTTAAGGAGCATCATATATGCATTTGTTGCACATCTCTCTCTATATGTACAAAAGAAGGGTCTTTTAAAACACACTCTTCCAACTGAAGACTAGAAACCGAGACAGATAATGTCTTTTACAAGCCACTTCCAAATCCTGCCAAAATCACTAGAGTATTTTCATCAAGTCCAATAAAAGCACCATCTTTTCTGCTCTCTGTTGAGTAGAAGACTTAGCTCTTGGAATTTCCAAATGCCTTGGGATTATTAATTTGTATAGATAGGAGCACTATGAAACCTAAGAATTAAAAAAAAAAAAAATTGCTTGTAGTCATCTCTGATTCAAAATTAAATCTCCAGCACAAAAGACAGACTTCTCCACTCACCAGTGGAAGAGGATCTTTGCTGCCATCTGTTGCTAACCACTTTCTTCACTTCACCTTTTTCATGCTGGCAAATAGATTATATGGAGCTAAACATGAAGAGGCATGTTCATATTCAGGTTGTGCTCTTCAACAGCCTTCTGCCCCATGGAATGCTATTTCATACATATTTCATTTCTTTCTCCCTGTCATCATCTTCTTGTCCCATTCCCACTCTCCCTCTCTGCCTGAACACAAACCCAAATACCCTCTCAAAATTATGTACTGCCCTTTGTCATATCCATCTTTTCAAACTGTTCACATAATGATGGTGATGACAGTCATGGAGGATGATGTCACTGCAGATATGTGCAAAACTGGAAGAAGAGGAAGCGCAAAGGTTATGTATATCCTCTAAAGGCTATCCCCCAGATGCAGGGAGACACTTAACAGAAGAGTAAAGGTTGACAGTGTTACAGAAGCCATGAGGTAGAGTGAACCCTAGTAGGAAACATTTTCAAATGTGCGATTACATTTGCTAAAGCTATAGTTCAATGAGTACACAGAGAGTCCTAATTATCAGGAGCTACAAAAGGCACAGGTGAACTAGAAGAAAATGCATAGAAAATGTTTGAGAACACTTTGACTGAAACAAATCCATATTTCAGTCTCTTTAAATTTGTCTCAGTGGCTTTTTTTCCTCTTGCAAATATTTGGATGGTTGCAGGTGAACCTTTTATTCCTAAGAGAACATGAAAGTATGTGTCACCAGTTGGCCGATGCTGGCCAATCACGGGACAAATTCTTTCTCTAATTAGCCCTCCTCCTGTTCCAGGAGCAAGGGTTAAGAAAAGAGATAAGAAGAAAGAAAAAAAAAAAAAAGTTGTGAGATCTCTTAAGTTTGGGAAACTAAAACAGTTTTAATAACAATAGAAAGAAATTATATACAGAAAACAAACAAGGTGTTAAGAAGTTTATATAGGATTAGAAAACTGGTGCAGTGAGGGTTAAACCGAGGTTAAAGAAACAGCAGCAATAGAAAAAAACTTACCAGTCAGCTCAATGGCTGCAGCACATGGCAGCGACTGGGGCCAGGACCAGCTGGTGCTGGGAGCAATGGCAGGAATACACCGCAGTGGCTGGGCCATGGAGTAAAGCAATGTTAGCAGCAGCAGTCACAGCATTCCAGACAGCAGCGGCAGCAGCGGTGAGGATTGAGGCAGGTGGTCGCAACACGGTGTGGCCCAGTAGCAATAGTAGAGATCGCGGCAGTCAGCAGCGCCAAGCAGCGCAGGGCGGACCGGTGGTAAGAAAAGTGGCAGTGGCAAGCAGTCATGCTGGCGGCGTGGATCCGAGCGGAGTGGCAGCGCTGATCAGCAGGTCCCAGCGCTGGTAAGAAGGAGGGTCACAGCCAGTCTGAGGGGCAGGCAAAAAAGGCACAGTTCCTTTCTGCACGCCATTCTATGAACACAGTAAATAAGGCAGTCCTTTCTGCAAAGAGTTTATATGTTAAATATAGTAAGTAAATGAGAACATTCCATTAAAAAAAAAAAAGGGAAAATAAAACAATTATATGATCTCACAGTCCCACTCAGCTGTTAAATTTTGAATAATCAAAAAAGATGGGTGCCAAAAAACCTCAGGAAAAAGAGAAGAGCAGGAAAAAGGAACTTGGGAGTATAAGGTGATACAGTTAGTTTAAGCATATGCGAGTTGAGTAAAAGGATCAGCCAATTATATCTCCCTAGAATACCCAATTAATTTATTATAGCTTCATATAGATGTGTTACATCACATCCTACATTTTAAAGGCACCTAAAGCAGTAGCTATGGAAGAAGAATAACATCAAAGGGACTGCAAATTGATGCTGTCACAAAAGGTTGATTGAGTGATTCAATTAATCAGTAAGTCATTTCTAAGTGTCCTGCAGGGATTTAGTTACCAAAGACTTATATTGTTTACTTTGCTTTCTGAAGGGTATGCGTACTGTCATTTTTCTTCATTATTTTCCTTATTTCATTCATCAATTTCTGACAAATATTTTCCTGCTGATACGTGGCATGTTACACATGTATATTGTCCACATGTACAGATTCAAAGCAATATACTCCGAGAACTTTTGTTTATTTCCCTCCTGAGAAATACTAACCATCTATAATCAATATGAAGATGTGTTTTCCATTTAATCTTTGTTTTCACTGTCTGCTCAACATGACAGGATGTAAGGTCTTGTCTAGCATAACATGTGGGTATCTGCTTAAACTTTAGACAGAAATTTACTATGAAAAACATTTTTAACAGTGTTGACAGTAAATAAAACAACTGTTCCATCTTTGGTTTGGCCTTATATTTTATAGATCAAATCCAGGAAAGCAATTCAAGCATGTATTAAGAATGTCAGTAGTTTCATTATGTTTTCCATAGGATTAGATAAATTTTCTGTGTTAATATTGTCATAGCATGTGCTTCAAAGTCAATAGAAAGTCAATAGGTTAAATCACTGATTACAAAATGGTAGATGCTGAGCCTGACAGAGGTCTGTGAAGGACGAAGAACTGAAACAGAAAGGAAACCATGCCTTGAAAGTGCTGAGACTCATTTGGGAAAATATTTTTATTTTAAACGATCAATCAGGAACACTGAACATCTGAATTTAAATTAAAAATTAAATTAAAAAAATTCTCTTGTATTCATTGCAAACATATATACGCAGCATGGGTCTGATTTTCAAGCATTTTCAGCACTGGCCAAATCTGATCCCACTTTTAGGTGGCTAGGAATGACTTCTCAGGAAAAGTAAAAGATCACAGTCCCAGTGACAAGAGCCAAGGCAGCCTGCATCGTGCAACAGCCTTCCCCAATGGTTAAAGAACACCACTCTACCTGTTAAACTGGAAGACATCAGAAAGACGGAGGCAGAAAAATGAAAGTACATTTAAATACTAGTGAACATGTTAGCAGAATGCAATTATGGTCCAAGTTTGATTAAAATCAAAAAGTTTGTTGTGCAAAGGTAGTTGGGGGGAGGGGATGACTGCAAAAAAACAAGGATAAATAAAATAAGAAATCAGAGGATACTATGTCAGAGTGAATAAGGGACTGAGTCTTATACCAGGTATCACGGGCTGACTTAAAGGTGTGACAGTGCCTGAACTGCATAAACGATAATGCTGTGCTGCTCCTTGTGACTGCAAAGATTATCTGGGATCAAGAAAGGCCACACATAGTCACATTGTAGGAGGTGCCAACACACGAGCGTCACCGGTTGGCCGAGGTACGCCAATCACGGGGACGAGTCCTCTTCTCTCTCTCCTGCACCAGGAGAGAAAGAGTTAAAAGCAGAGATAGGAAAGGAAGAAAAATTTGTGAGACCTCTGAACATTTGGAAAATGGAAACAAGTTTAATAACAGTAGAATAAAGTGTACTATATACAGAAAAACCAAGTAAATATTAACAGGTTTGTATGGGATGGACAAGCGAGGGCTAAACGCAGTTGAGGAGACAGAAGGGACAGAACACCAAAGTGGTGTTCAAAATGCTGGCGGCCACGTGGGCTTCCGCGGAGATGGGACAAAGGACTCACCGCTCATACAAACGCCAGGGTGCCACGTGGAAAGCCAGTGTCTGTGCCGTCCTACTGGTTTGGTCGTGGGTGTTAGAGAGACGGCAGCGAAGAAGCAGCGTCAGCAGCAGGGGAGAGAACGGCTCCAAGGCACGCGGCAGGGAAGGTGCAGCTTCGAGGCACAGCAGGTGCAGGAGCGGCAGGTGGGCAGCAGGCAGGAAGAGCAAGCCGTAAGCTGGAGAGCAGAACCGGGAGCCTGGAAGCCTTTCCTGGGGCCACGCTGCACCGCCGAGAGAGGTGTAAGGGACAACCCACCCGGAGTGTAAAGAGAGCGAGGAGGCGGCTGATACGTGGCTCTCAAGGGGACAGCAATGCCCATGAGAAGTTTTTACAACCAACGAGATGTGCTAATGTAAAATGGAAGGGAATATTCCAATTGGTCAGTTTAAAACAAACCTTCCAAACAGGAAAAACTGGGTTTTTCCCTCAACTGGGACAACAGGCAGTGATTTCAGAGAGCCATGTAACATACAGCTAGCACCTTTTGCCTCTATCTTCCCATTTTTTTCTGTCCACCAGTTTTGTTCTCTTGAGATTGTTTCCAATAATGCAAATAGTTACTAGAATTCTTTTTCTTGGTTTGGATCAAAAGCTATTTCCTTCTTCCTAACAATTTTGAAAATTACATCCCCTAAAATAAAGTGAGCTGTAGTCTTAGATATAAAATACTTCCTTATATCCCCAGGTCTGGTTTATAACACAGAGATGGAGCTAGGCACTTCTCAGTGGTGCCCAGTAACAGGACTAGAGGCAATGGGCACAAAATGAAACATGGGAAGTTGTCCTGAACATCAGGAAAGTCTTTCTTACCGTGAGGGTAAGCGAGCACTGACACAGGTTGCCCAGAAAGGTTGGAAAGTCTCCGTCCTTGAAACTCTGACTGGTTGTGGTCCTGGACAACTTGCTGTAGGTGGCCCTGCTTGAGAGGGAGTTTGGACTAAACAATCACCAGAGGCACCTTCCATCCTCAGTCATTTCCTGATTTTGTGATTTGCCTCTCATGTAAGCTGCATTTGTTTCCCATTGGAAATATTCCTAGCATCTCAAAAGGATGCAAAAATCTTGTCTGTTGTACTGAAGGAGTCTCACAATTAACCTTTGTAGTGAAAATAAGAATTTAACATATAGAAAAGCTTTCAGGAAAAATATGACTTTTTAAAATGTGTTGGTTATTTTTCCCTTCTTTGAGTCTCCTGCAATTGGCTACCTGGATGAAATCCCAGCTCCATTAATGTCAGAAAGAATTTTGCTGTTTGTTTCAGTGAGAATTCAGGTTTTCACTCTTTGCAATTAAGATGCCTGAATATTTGCTTTGCTTGAAAAACAAAACACCACAGCAATTACATCCAATAATTTTTAAATGCCTCTACAAAATCTCTGATTTTCTTCCCCTTTCATTCTCAGCACTTGTGAAAAGCATGGTCTGATGATATAAAAATTGTATCTATACTCATTTGTGCTGACCTACATAACTTGCTCATTGCCACATTTGTGCCAGTAAAATCTTTCTATCATCCCCACTCGTCTGTGTATTTCATTTCATGTGAATGAATATCACTCCAGGGGATTAGCACGCTGGGAGACTTTCTGCAAAACATGAGTATTAAGGAGAAATCAAAAGACATTTGCATAGCTATTTGGCCAACGTGATAGTGGGAATCTGCTATGTGACCTCTTTTCCTTTTATAAATAGATGTTAAATATTAGTTGTAACCTACAAATCTTAGTCTAAGTATTTCTTGTCCTTCTGGCTTCTTGCTCAATTGCACAGGCTCTTCAGACTTGATAAGTTTTCCATTGAGCAAACTAATGCAGCAGCAGGGAAATTTTTTAACATAAACAGAAAGATAAAGCACACCCTCAAAAGATGGGCAAATAATATCCAGTGCTTCTGGAAATCCAGTACTTTTGCCAAAAGCGCCACTCAGTCTAGAGTTTCTCCTGTGCAAAAAGAATGTCTCTCTTCTATTAATTCACAGCCTGAAAGGTAGTTCCTGACAAAACTCTGACCAAGTTGAGACCCCCCACCTTAACAGTCACTGAGATGCACAGCTCTGTATTCTTCTCTACGACAGGAAATATATGAGGAACTAACACTGCTTCTTCAGGCCTATTCCCTTGAGCTTATCTTTCTCATGCCTGGAATCGTGACACTGTTGCTCCATGACAGTCTCAGTTCTCAGGGGCATATTGGGTATTTAAACTGAACCGCTGGTAAGTGCCAATTAAAATTAAGCAGGGTCTCTATGTACTTAATGATAAAGCATCAAGTATGTCAGTGGTGCTGTGCCACCTGAGCAGGGCCAGCTCTAAGCTCATGTGAAGGACAGAAGCCCTTCAAGCAGAGGCAGCCAGACAGGACAGCAAGACCTATCTGTTCTCTGCTCCCTGCTCCTGCCAGAGTGTCGAAGACTCATACCCTGCACTGGCTCCAGCACCAGCAGTTCCCAGAGGTGACCGACAACAGAAACGTCCAAGATGCCAAATCCTCCTGGCACCAGCAGGAAAAGCAAATCTGGATCTGCAGGAATCTCATCCTAGATCTCTGTCCTAACTTGGATCATGCCTTCCTTGCACACAGACTTTTGTCTGGCTCCAGCTTTTTTCTATCTGAGGTGACAAAGCCCTGCCTCGCTTCACTCCTCCGTGACTGTACTTACTAAAGAATTAGTTCAGTTAAAGGAGGGGGTTATGTCAAGCAGGGACAACACTCCAAGACTTTTGCATTAGTAAAATTATAGCTCAGGTGCACTTCTGAAAAATAGACTTTAGGTGAGAAAAGGTAAGTCATTGAACTTGAACAAGCCTTTCTTATGGATGTGAAGGTATCTTGAGTCATATGCATAATTATTTAGTGATATTACTTTTATTACTCTTTATTGACATACTTATTTGCTCTTCTTATTCTATAATTCCATGTTTCAGTGAGGAACATTTTACATTTATAAGTATATTTTACATTTAGAAAAATCAAAGGAAATAGCATGAAAAATTGACATGAACATGCTACACAAGAGGACTGCCATGTTAACAATCAGGATCAATCACAGAATCACAGAATGGTAGGGGTTGGAAGGCACCTCTTGGAGATCATCTAGGCCAATCCTCCTGCTCAAGCTCGTTCATCTAGAGCAGGTTGGCCAACATCACGTCCAGGCAGGTCTTGAATATCTCCAGAGAAGGAGACTCCACAACCTTTCTGGGCAACCTGCTCCAGTGCTTTGTCACCCTCAAAATAAAAGTTTTTCTTTATGGCTTTTCCAATCTCAAAAGCCATCCCCAAGCTCAGACCTACAGACCATTTACACTGAAAAAATTCTCAGTCCTGGAAACTGTCCAAATTATGGCCAGAAGTTCAAGTTGTTAAATTCTGTTTAACTGAACTGACTGGACCCTTCCTCACATCATCTCCCAGTACTACCACCTTTGCTGTAGCTTGGTCTCTTAAGGGCTCCAGGCTTGTGAAATACAAGTTCATAATTCAGGTTTTGTCCCTATATTATTCCTTTTCTGCACTTCACTTTTCATCTGTATTGTCCATAACAGAACCTGGAGAGAGAGACCAGACAGATTCCTAGAAGGACCTGTTGGACATAAAACTTCAGAATTTTCTAGGGAAACACAGATGGGGAAGGGTCCCTCAGGCTGAGCCTTCTCAAATATTATGGGACAGTTTGTAGTTGTAAAGAACTGGACTCAGCAGCCCAACTTATCCCTTTAGGCACCTTATTTCTATGGTGTGCATGAGGAGAGTTAACCTATAATCAGACACCCAGTTTCAATGAAAGTCAGCAGATCTTAAACTCTTCTTGGCTATTTAGCTTCTTAGACCTTTTTGAAAGACCCACTAATGTTTACTTTCATTTTCAAATTCCTCTGAAATGGAACAGAACATCAGTGCTCTGTGATTAGACCCTGTGGACATCTAGGTACACTTCGCTCATCAGGCTAAACAAATGCAGTAATTTGATTCAGTCCTTGAGTTTCAGGGCTCCACGTGTGTTACACTCTGCTAATTTCCCTGAGATTTTTCACAGTTTGTATGGAGAGAGAAATAGGAACTTCATCCACAGCTGCAACGGGGACTTTGATCTCCCAATATAACACAATAGTAACAAAAATAGCTGATCTGCAACAGCCCACACACTGCAACAGGTTGTACAATACTTTGTTGCCCTCTAATTCCATCACTTCCTCCCCCATCCATCCTAAACAAGTGGGAGAGGTTTTTTGCCAGAAAATGCTTTTTTTTTTTTTTTTTTTTTAAAAAGTACCTCTCTGGAGGATTAACAGCTCTGCCTTAAGAAAAATGTTCTTAGCCCATCCCACGTGTCAGAAGGGAAGATGATACTAATTGTAACTAGGAGCCTGTCAGTTATCTGAATTCACTGGTAATTCTCCTAAGATCCTGAAGAAAGGGAACAAACACATTAATAGGAATGTGCCAGCAGCAAGTCACTATAATTCCCTTCCCAGCTTTCTAAAACCTACTGTGGGCTTACAGCAGCTTTGGGTTTCTGTTGCAGCCCACACTGGGGCTGACGTCGGCAGCCTGATCCGGGCTAGCAGCTGTCTGGAAACGGGCACGTTCGTAGCAGGCAAGCAGTGAGATAGACAACTATTTTTTTTACGTATCTGGAGCATACTGGAGATTTGGACAACAGAGGGAAAAATCTGTCACTCAGGCTTCTGTACCTGAGGAGCTAAGTGGAAAAAAACCTTCCTAGTCCTGCTTTCTTAAGGAAAACAGAGTGTGTTGCACTGGCCTCGCTGGGAGTTTCAGTATAGCCAGCTACACGGTGTTCTTTGTAGGATCCAAAAGGACAGTGTTTTAGCAGAGCCAAGTACTGCCCAGGGACCATTCCTGCGAGCCTGGGCACACAGGATAAGCATGTAAACCAGAAAGGTCTGTGTCACATGAAACAATAACCATCTTCATCACTGGGACCCTCTCATACCTCTCCGTAAGCGTACATGGGCCTTCATGGGAGTGAGAGGGTAAAATGCAACCATCTGAAGGCTCCTGCACCTGCTAAAGGACCGCAAAGCAGTATAAGTGAAAACTGGAACTCAGTCCAATGCTCAGCAAGTGAGCAGATCAAGTATCATTTGTTTTCAAAATTATTCATAAATAACAACAGGTGCAGTAGCTGATTTCTGGTTTGGTTTGTTTTTTTTTTTTTTTTTCCAAAATACACAGCAACGCCCATTTGGCAAGTGATTGAAAGACTGGATTTCTCATGCTGAAAGCAACCGTGGTTCTCACTGTCTGGTGCCAGAGCACAGCACCTCTCTTACCCTGGCCTTGGTTTGATACAATTCATGTTCCTGCACAAAGGGCAAGAGAATTTAGGGGAGGGGGAGAAGAGTGGTAAAGATTAACAGGCAGTGAAGAATACAGTATAATTAGTAAAAGCTTAATGAGAGAATCCCATGGTAACCATCAGGCTTTGACTTTTCTGAGAGGCAATCTGCAAAAATGCCACTGGCCTATGTGTGTTTTGCTGCTGACACTTTCTGTTAAAAAGAGAATATTTGCGAGAAGTTCTGGATTACTCACTGACTTGGCAACAGGACATAAAGCCGGGGACATGGCACGTGTGTATGACCATGGTACATGTATTCTGGTGCCCTGGAGAAGATGATTTCAAGGTATCAGGTAGTAAGTACAGAAGCCATATTTTGGTATGGGCAGTTTAAACAGAAGAGAATGAGCTTAAACTGCTTTTAAAACAAAAGGATTTTTTTTTTCAAAGAAGGCTTGACAACTTTTGTAAAACCAAGGTTTTTTAAAAAATAACTTCAGAATCCTACAACATTTTTTGCTGCATATATAGTATTTTATTTTTCCAAGCAGAAGGTACCATTTACTATCAGGTACCAGGTCATTTAATAGCTGTCTGGACTAAAAGTCCAGAGTCTTTTCTCGTATTTTCTCACCTTTAAGAGCCTAACTCCACCCTAACTTCCATCTCGATTAGTACCAGGCTTTGGTCTTAACTGCACTGAAAAGAAAGGAAATCAATGGTGTTGCACAGCAACAAATTATCAACCCATGCAATGACAGGTTCAGAACAAAGGTCTTCCAAATCCCCTTGGCTGTGACAGCTGACAGTCTCACTATTCTTCCTACTGCACTGGCTTCATAAATGTAACAGGCTTTCAAATAAAGACAAAACACATTCGATTATTAGCAACTCAGGCTTGGCACATGCTGATAGTGATCAAGAAATACTATTTAGGGGTTACTTACTATGCTTCTCTTGAAAAAGCAGCATTATAGAAACCTAACATCATGAGTTACTGCAATACAACTGTATTCTGTCACACTCTGCCACAAACATGAAATCTGCAGATGCCAGCCCTTGCCTTGCTGTGGATGAACAGTGGTGACACATATTGCATGGGGAGTTAGAGAGTCTTACTGCAGAACCTGGGGATTTGGGGCACTCTGTTGCTGAAGAATTTACTCTCCTCACAAATCCTGGGTTTGCAGAACCAGGTCGGAGTCACAGCAGTGAGTCACGCTGTCATCCAGGAGTAAAGTTAGATGTTGGAGTCAGTACAATGTGCAGATCTCAAGCCATCTCCACATCTCCCCATTGCTTGATCCCTGCTGTTGGTTGATAGCAAGGTATATTTCTAGCCACCAGCTTGGCAGCCAATATTACTAGTTCTTGTTAGTTAGTAGAGAAGTGCCTTGGATACAACCATCATCTTCCAGGGACCTTTCCCAACCTGAAGAGTAAAATGTTTAATCAGGCCAGTCTGAAATATCTCCTGAAATGGAAGAAAACATAATGTTATAGAGGAGATATTTAGTCTAGGAAAGATGGAAAAAAGTCAGGGAAATATTTATTGGCTTTGGAAGTGAGTACAAAGACATTAAATGCCAGCATACCTTAAAACTGCTTCATGTGCTGGCTGAGTCTTGGGCAGTGTTGTCCAATTTGCTCAGCTGGCAAAGCTGACATGACAGTTTCACACTCATTAGAGTTAGGGCCTAATTCCTTAGACAGATCATTTGTCTTGGGAAATGTCTTTCCAAATAAGACTCTAAGCTGATGTAAAAAATCTGCTGCTATATCTTCTTATTCGCAAAGAACCCCTTCGACTGGAAATGCACCCCTTCCTTCATCCCATCACTTGCAATTTTGGTACTTAATTGAAAATTGTGACACCAGCTCTGTAAATGCTGTCTGTCACAATGTAAACCTCTGATATGTAAAAGAAAACCAATGAGAAACAGCCCTGGACAACCAGCTCTCAGTGTACCTCTCAGTTAGAGGCCGGACTAGTCCATCTCCGGAAATGCCTTCCTACCTCAGCCATTCTGTGATTCAGGATGTCATGGTTTAAACCAAGCTGGCACCTAAGCACCATGCAACCGGATGGATTTACCTCTGCACTGCCAGTTGCTCTGCTTCCATTGCTGTAACCACCCCCACCATCCATTTGCCACCATCCATGAGTCAGTATAGAGAGGTCAAGTGCTCAACACTTTTCTTGTTCATCAATGTCTAAAGCCAGCTGGATGGCTTTCACTGCCGAAAACCGACTCAATTCACCTTTTCCTTTTGCAGCTTCAGTGACTTATTGTGTGGGACTCCACACAGCAGACTTTCACTATCAATATTTTCCCACAATGCGACTGGACCCATCAGAGAACACAGCACATCCCTACCCATTATCTGGTAGTTTGTTATATGGTGGGGCCTCTTCGGCATGTGTTACCTCCTATTCCAGTGACATTCCAAAATCTTTACCCTCCGGCCAGTTTGTGGTCACTTCCAAGATCCTCGGGTGGCCAGGACTCCCTGCTTGAGCCCATTGTGTTATCAGTGTAATCCACTTAGTCCACATGGCATCAGTTGCATGATGTGCCTTTGAACATCCAGCCCAGCACTGGCAGCTGGGGTGCTGAGAGGAGCTGTGCTTCAGTACCGACCACTTCTGAGGCAGCTTGAGCTCCTTCATATGCTGCCAGTACCTCTTCTTTTAATCTCTTTTCTAGTGCAGACGGAATCAGTCCATGGCAAATGGTGGGACTGTGTTTCCACCCTGGGACAATGGATTCCATGTGTACTGGACACCTCTCCAGATGACAGCAAACTGTGGCCTGCACTCTAGTGCTATAGGAATGGAGAAGAACGCATTGGCAATATCAGTTGTGGCATACCACCTAGCTGCCCTAGACTCCAGTTCGTACTGGAGTTCTGATGTGTTCAGCATGGCAGCACTCAGTGGTGGTGTGATTTCATTCAGGCCATGATAGCCTACTGTCAGTCTCCACTCTCCATTGGATTTTGACACTGGCCAAATAGGACTGTTAAAGGGTGAGTGTGTCCTGCTGCTCAATCCTTGACTCTTCAGTTGATAGTTCAGCTTATGGATGGGGATCAGGGAGTCTTGATTAATATGGTATTGCTGCCAGTGCAATGTTGTAATAGCAGTTGGCAACTGCTGTTCCTCAACACTCAGCAACCCCACCACAGAAGGGTCCTCTGAAAGATCGGGCAAGGTGTTCCTTTGCCTCCAAAGCAGCCATACCAAAAGCCCACCAGTACCTATGGGGTCCTTGAAATGTCCTATCTGCCACCGAATCAAGTCTGAGACCTCCCCAGTGTCTGGCCACGGCATCAGTGGTGATGGTGATATGATTGCCATTGGGGGGGTTGAGTTCAGTATTGGGTTTGTATGTATTTGTCCATATTTCATTTTATTGTTATTATTTTCATTAAAACAGTTTTAGTTTTCTTTTTCAACCCATATGTCTCTCTCCCTTATTCCCTTTATCTTCCCCTTTGAGAATGAAGAGGGTTTAATAGAGAGCATCTGTCACTTGTCTAGTGGCCAGCCCAGTCCTAACACTTGACACTTATTCAGAAGTTTCAGATATTGCTATACATATTTTATTGCCATATGAAAGAAAAAGATACAAATTGTCAGCATGTCCTAACCACGTTTAGTCTTTCACACACATTTGGGAGCAGAAAAGGAAGTTTGATCCTCAGACTTCCCATAACATCACTGTCAGATCCGTAAATCTTCAGATGCCTGAAAGGAGTCTTCTTCAGTGTCACTGCTTGCTTTCCTCTCATTTTTCAGGTTGACTGTAGTTTTTTTACACTCCAGAAGTCCTCATAGGCCAGGAGAACTTGTTTTTTGGGCAAGCCATCCTGACCTAATCTTTTAAAAGATTCACATCAATGCTCTCTATTTTCCTTCAAAGTTTCTGCTCCTTTTTTTTGCAGACACCAGTACATGTTGCTACAGGAATTTCTCTTCTGGGCTTCTATTTCACTTTGAAGTCATTCCTTTGTAGGTTTATGGTCATGCATGAAGTCTAGACCGTGCAGAAGCCTAAGATGTGTCAAGAATATCCCCTAAGGTTTGTGATCCATTTTCAACTATGTTGCACAGTATGTATTGTCATCCAGTGATAATGCTAGAATCTTTTTTATTTGAGTATAATTTTCCTGTGCTAGTTCTACATTCTCAATACTTATGCCCCCAAAGTGTCTCCTGTAAAATACTGCTTTGTCCACTACTTATGGCATATCTACCTTTTCCACTCTGTGACCTGAATTTCTAGGAGTATGCCCTGGAACACATCCAGCGACTTTGTTGCTGACATTTATTGTTGTCATTTACTGTGGTTTAAAAACTATACAGCCCCCATTGTCTCAACATTCTCATCAAATTTTCCCCATAAGATGTACTGTTTGCTTTTTATTTTGCACTTCATAACAAGAATCTGCATTAATCTGTGCTAGGTAAACCCATATTATGGGTTCTGATTTTTTCCACCAAGTTAGAGATTTGAAAACGTTTTATTGTTTTCGCTTTGTTTGAACAGGCCTAGAGGTATTTTTTCCAAGGTCTGATCAAAGTAACTCACACAACACTAATTTTTATTTTGCTATGATTCAGTTTCAGATGGCGTTCCATCTTATGAGTAGTGCTATTAGGTTTTTATTGAGTGTTCCTATACACTAGATTGTCAACAGCAAGGACTCCTACTCCATTTAATATTTCACTGTACCTTTTCTGGACTTGTGCAGATACTATATGAATATAGCAGAGGGCATACTCTGGAAGAGCCATCTGGTAGACAGACAAGTGCGTGTACTTCAACTCCCTCTTTGTCTAATCTGACACAGTGACCAGAAGTAGGCTGTAACTGCTGTGATGTCCTCTAGGGTGGTTAGACTGTAGTTGGCCTGTAGAGAGGATGAAAAGACAAGTGAGACACTTGCTTCAAGCACTGCGTCCTGTGTGATCACATAGTTGAGCAGAAAAAGGGAGAAGAGTGGGAGCTGCATGGTAACTCAGGCTGAGCAGAGACAGTCTCCTTAGTTGTGATACTTGATTTTGATCAGAAGGCCCATGTTCACTTATCTCATGCTAGTGCTGGTAATGTCAGCTGCTGAGCTTTCTCCCTTTTCCAGTTATGCTCAGCTGTATGGTGCTGTCCCCTACCACTAATGGCAGTCGTTACGGCACGTGTGCTAATCACACCACATTTAGAAGCAGACGAACCTTTGGAGACTGGGAGGCATCAGATATCCTTTAAACATACTAAGAAAAGCTTCCTCAATCTTTTCTGCTGGAAGGCAAGTTCATAGGCATCCTATAGACTATAAAATTGATATCATGCTTCCTGATGTTAAGGCAAATATTCTTAGGAGTGTCTCTGCTGTCATAGCTATCACACAGACATCCACATTCTTAGATCTAAACCTTCATCTCCTAGTATGCCTTCATGACATTATCAGCTTTGCTGATATCAGCTGTATAAATGTTGTGGCTTAGACTTGACATTCTGAGTCGTTCTGCCTATTCTGGCAGACCAGTTCAGGTAACATAACCACCACATGACATAAGTGTATTTCCTCATACTGCACTGTAGCAAAAGTGACAGTTGCTATGCTTGTTGCTCCCCTATTCCCTCTTCCACCCTTCAGAAATGGATGAGTTTGGGCTGGCAGATGTCCTAAAATCCTAGACAAAAAGTCACTGTTAACACACAGGACAGCTTTGTCTTTTCCTTAGAGCGAGTCCAACATAACTGAAGTGCACTAAAAACATTGGGCACATGTTGTCTGATGGATTTGCACATGCGCTGCAAATCTGGGCAACCAGAACATGCACGGCCATTGCACAACACAGGCACAACATGTCAGATGCTCACTATTGACATACTGCATTGTATGCTTCTTGTCTGGGGACTTTTGATCAGAAAAATGCAAGGTCTCTAACCAACAACAAATTTATCTGGTCTTGGAATATCAACTGTTCGGCAAAAAAAGCCCTGCTAAGGGCATTTTTCTTAGAATGACATCATCTGGAAGACACTACATGCTTTCCGTGACTGTGGTCATGCTTTCCTTCAACTGCTTTTCATATCTAGATGCTGCCTTCATGCTTCCCCCCCACCCCCATTTATACATCTGTTTTCTGGCTATACAGCTCTCCATCATACCTATTTCATGAATGATTCTTATGATCCAGAAAATAAATCTTTACCGCCTTTCCTGGCTTTCTCTGTTCGTATATTCATTGTGTCCTCCCGTCTGAAATTGCTCTCTTTTTTCTCTTAGAGGTGGTTCCTCTGACTACTGCAGCTGGTGTTGCTTTGTTCCTTCTATACCTATTTTTCCATTTAAATTTATCTGATGCCCGAGAATCACTTTTTTGCATATCTCTTTAACTTTATCTCTTAAATTGTTCCAAGAAGTCTCTTTGCATCACCTTCAGATTATTCCCTTTCTGTTTCCTATAGGAAATATCACCTTGCCTGTATCTGACAAACAATTGGTCTCCTTTCCCAAGGTTCAATTCTCCTCTGCTACCAACACTTTTCTTGACAAACTCTAACTAGACTTTTTTTCTCATCAGCACCTTTGCATTTTCTTCCATCCTAGCCCTTAAGTTTTGCATGGAAATCTCCAAACTTGGCATCAAGTAATTTATTATCTTCTACCAAACCCTGCCTAAAATACTTTTGTCCTAGTCCTAAAGGACCTGGAGATGTTGGTCAACAGCCGATTGAACATGAGCCAGCAGTGCCCAGGTGGCCAAGAAGGCCAATGGCATCCTGGCTTGTATCAGCAATAGTGTGACCAGCAGGAGTAGGGAAGTGATTGTTCCCCTTTAGTCTGCACTGGTGAAGCCACACCTTGAGTACTGTGTTCAGTTTTGGGCCCCTCACTTGAAGAAGGACATTGAGGTGCTGGAGCGTGTTCAGAGAAGGGCAACAAAGCTGGTGAAGGGTCTGGAAAGCAAGTCTTATGAGGAGCGGCTGAGGGACCTGGGTTTAGTCTGGGGAAAAGGAGGCTGAGGGGAGACCTTATTGCTCTCTACAACTACCTGAAAGGAGGTTGTAGCGAGGTGGGGGTCGGTCACTTCTACCATGTTACGAATGACAGAATGAGAGGAAATAGGCTTAAGTTGTGCCAGGGAAGATCTAGGTTAGATAACAGGAAAAACTTCTTTAGAGAGAGGGTTGGAACAGGCTGTCCAGGGCTGTGGTGGAGTCCCCATCTCTGCAGGTGTTTAAAAGACATGTAGATGTGCTGCTGAGGGACATGGTTTAGGGACCCTGGCAGTACAGGGTGAACGGTTGGACTCAATGATCTTAAAGGTCTCTTTCAACCAGATGATTCTATGATTCTTCTTTTTTTAACAAAAAAAAATTAAACTGTGGCTTTTGACTTCTGTAGATGACACCTTATGTCATTGTCATCCTCCAATTTTTCTTCCTCGTCCTTGACTGCACTGCCTTTCTTTTGCGCCAATTTTAGTCTCTCCCCTCTTTCAATACATTTTCTGTATGGTAGCATTATGCTTTGTATTGGAGTAATTATAGAAAAATCAAAATTATTTACCTGTGTGCACATGACATTTCCAAAAGACTACAGTTTAGTGAAATGAAGATGTAATTTAGCCAACATTAAGCAAAGTCATTTCTCTTCAAACAGGATTTTTGGTCCCTGACAAATTTCAGTTCTTAAATTCAGTGAAGAGAAGCTCAAACTTTATCTCAAAACCAGTAATCCTCAGTAAATTTATCACACCTACATTGACACTCTACCAGTAGTTCAAAAAGTCGTTCAGGAGCAGCCTTTTTTCCAGAGAGATATATGAAGCAAATTCCAAATTCTCTCAAAGCATTTTATATGGAAACATGGAAGTGTGAGCTGAGCAACTTGACTCTGGAGTATGCTGGTTGCTGTTAGGATAATTTAATGGCAGGAAAGTAGCTCAGATTTCCCTGTAACTATGGTAATACAGTCTGTACAGCTGATTACCAGGTTGTCATCTTTAATGAAGTTGAAAACACGCTTACAATTCAGTAATGTTTTCTTTTCAGCCGTACAAATGCCATGGCAACAGATTACAGTTGGGTTGTAAGTACTTAACAAGAGCATTATAAAAATAAAAGAATAATTGGCATGAGAGATGAAAAGAAAGAAAACATGGAAAGAAATTAAATAAAAAACCAAATACTTTTCATTACTCTAAAATTTAGAACTACAATAGCAGAAAGACTAGTTCACAATGTATTATCCTTACTGTTTTATATATCAATTTTAAAGCTGTGTTTCTGCATTTTTTTTTTCACTCGGAATACAAAGTGGGCAAATGAACTTCTGCAAACTGTAACTGTTAAATAGAAAGACATACCAAACATTTCACTGGATGCCTTTTAGATAAATGTTCCCATTATCCTGAGTTCCAACATAAGCCACAGAATTCTGATTTTATTAGAGTGGTATGTGCTTTGGAGATCTAGAAGTCTGTCTTGATGTCAAAAATTCTCATGTATACAAGGACAAACCTCAGCTCTGATTTGCAGTAGAAATTTAAAAGTGAAATTTAAAAGTGAAATTTAAATGCAAATTTTAGTTCAATCAATTTCTGATTTCATGGGGATATTTTCATCTCAGAAGGCTGAATAAAGAAGTTCAGTGCAGGATGCAAAGTAAGAACAGCACCTACACAAAAAGATTTTGAAAATATTTGCAGAAATTGAGTGAATGTGTGTGTTTGTCTGTTTGTACATATGTGTGAATGTTGCAGGCGAGAGTTAATAAAAGTATTGTAGATGACCTGTCTATCAAGAGTACAATTCATCTCTCATCTCAGTGCTGTCCAATATCCAGGCAAATATACAGATCTTTCAGAAGATTGGCAAAAACAAAGAAACGTATCCTGAGCATGGAACAGGACATAGATCCACAGTCTCTATTCCAGCTCCGGGTATAATATGTAAAATAGATTTCATCTACAGGAAGGCTTAGGATACCTTATTTTGTCCACCCCTGCTTTCCTGGTCCTTTGATGATGCCACTGACCAGGAAGCAGGTACAGATACCTTCTCCCAGACCTTCCTAGACCACCTCTGTCATCACAGATCTGAATTGAGGATAGAAAGTGTTCTTGGAAGCAGCTAAATAGCTCTTCAAAGTATATATGGCAAGTTTGCACCATGCAGAAGATGTCTTTCATTCCAATAGGTAAGAAAAAATGGCTTACAAAAAAATAGCTTATGCCTCTCTTGTCAAAGCTGCTCGAAATAGGTGCCATGCTGTGCATGAGCAGTTTCTAGAAGGACACACACACAAAAAAAAAAAAAAAAAAATCAATGCAGCTGTCCAGCCATGGATGCATCATCTTAGCAGGTTTAATCAGGTTCTACATCAACAATATCATGGCAAATACAGCAGAATTCTCCATTCATTTCAGGACAGTTACCGTGTAATAAGTAATGAAGTAACTATTTGTACATATTTCAAAATGTCTTAGATGTCTAGCAAGGTCATTGAAATGGAATTCAAACCATATACAATAAAATAAATAATATTTTTTAAAAAAACCAAACCAGGGTAGATGTTGTAACAAAACGTTTTCTAGAATGAAAAGAATGGTCAATTTGAAACATAAATGCACGGAGAACACAATACAGAAGGCCTTCATTAATGCTGTTTGTATAAAATTTAACAGAAGTTCCTATGCTGTATTTCCCATTTTCTGTTTTAAGAATGTTAATCCTAAAGTATATTTATTTACAGCAGAAGGCTAAATATTCTCCTTCCATCCAACCAAGCTAGCAGGCAAATTACCATCAAGGAGATTTTATAGTTCTGGGATGCTGCTATTTGCCATGAATCATACACAGTCTTACTACCTGACACCCTGTAAACAACTATTTTAAATCCAACATCAGCAGTAAATACATTTAATTCCCAGAAGAATCCCTACGATTGCTTTGCTTAGTGTCAAGGAGTTTGATTTGCAAAAGAAACAGCTGGTGCTTCTCTGTAAATCTACAGAGAAGAAGGCAGGCCACTATTCATCACTGTTATCAGATTTATTCAACTGCTTTGGATATTGTGGGAGGGAGAAGAGGGCCTTCTTGGGCTTTTCTGAATTATCCATCTACAAAGTACACCCAGCTGAACACAGGACATGCTGGCTTAATGCCACCCCACCACCAATCTCTGAAGGAGTAGCCCCTGAAAGCTCTGCACTGGCAGCAGCACCCCATGGTCAAAGGGGCCAGGAACTTAGAGCCGGAGAGGAACAGCCACAGGCACCTTCATACCCAGTGTCACCTCGCAAATAATCAACAGTCACCTCTTGTCTTCTGACTAAAGGGAAGATCTTTTGGGCAAGTTCAGAGGCAAGTTCAAACTTAGGCTGCCAAGTTTACAGTGCAATGCCACATTTGCTCTGACAAGTGTGTTCGCAAGTTGCAATATAACTGACAGAAGAGGTTGTTCTTTTAGGAGTAATCCAAGAGCCTGCTTACAAATGCACCACATTCAGGTACTTCAAAATCAGTATCTTCTAATACACTGTCCCATAACACATTTTCGAGCTACGGCTCCCCTGCTATTTTATACAAGATTATTTTACAGTTTAATACAGCCTTTGGAGAACTCTATGTTTAAAGAGCTCTGGCATATATAATTTGGAAAGGGCTTCCATGTTATGTTCCAGCTCAGGTGAAGTAATGCAAATCAGTCAGGTCACTGACCAAACAGATCTCTGTCATTCTCCTTGGCTCTGCATGATGAGTTCTGAATTTTCAGATCATTTTGCAGGCATCCATAACCAAACTCTGCCCATACTGCAAACTGAACAAAGGCTATGTAGTTGTGATCCACTGGTATCTCAGCTAATTGTTCTCCTTCAGTTCCTGTCTGCCTGCAGACTTATCTGAGACATGTTCATAGAACATTTTTGCAGTTTGTGATCATTTTTAGCCTGCTTACCTCAGAAAACAAGGTTTAAGCAATTCTGCAGCCTGTGTTTAAGTGAAAACTTCTGAATTTTTTTGAAATAAACTGGCCAGAGGGGGAGAGATCACAGCTCTAGGCGCGTTCTATAAAGGTGGGGTTTGGGTGTAAGGCATTTCTACATAGACAGCTGGGTAGGCGTTCAAGAAACACAGTCCAAACCCTAGGTTTCCTGAAGCAGATTCTCAGGCATAGAATCTTATAAAAATAAATAATTTATTAGAATGGTACAGCACTATGGTCAGATCGAGCTGGGTGCCTCCTGAGACGGACCACAAACAAAGAAACCCCTGGGCTTTTCTACCCTTATAGACTGATCATGCTCCATGTGATCTTCATGTGCCTTTCACACACCCTTTGGTCCAATGGTGATTCTGGCCTGAGATCCTTCAACACCTTCTGACTCCTTATTGGATTACTTCACTGTCTTCAGGCAGGCTGTTATCTTGACTAGTTGCAGCTCCCATGGACCGTTGGACCTTCTGGTTTGTGCTGGCTCTGGTAGCTTCGTCTTGCTCAAGTAAATATAAGTTCTGTACCGGTTCAGGAAATCTAGTTGAAAGGTTACAGCTTGCAGCCTAAGGCTTCATCAAATCTAGCTACTGATGCTGAGTAGAGCTAAAGAAACAGCATAGTAAATCTCACAACATTATGACTCCAATTCATTCTATTTAAAACTTACCTGCTTAAGCTAAATAACTAATATCTCTTAACAGTAGGCTTGAAAATAAATTGAGGGAGCGGCTAATATCACCCTTCAATTGGGAATCTGCAATGAAGGCAGACATTAAAAACAGGTTTCATCATTCTTCTTGGGTCTCTGTGAGATTAGACATTATGTGGTGCCTGAAAGATATAGCTGGAGACATTATGATACAAGGGTGGTAAGCACTACTTCAGGAAAAAAGTTGCTGAGAACACTGTTTCCCAATGATGATTTTTCTCTTCACAGCAGTAGCATGACAAGATGTTCCTAGCATCAGGATGATCAACCTGGCTGTAACAGTAAAATGAGTTGCTTCATAAAATGTTTGAATGTTTTAAACATTTGAAAAAATGACTGCATCGACAAAAAGGATATTCTGTCTAGAATATGCCTTGGTCATTTTATAAAATTATTTGTTTCACAACTGCACTGTCACATAGGTAGTCTGAGCTAGTGAGAGCAACACAGTTTTGTTGTCTGCCTTCTACCATGGTTCTCTTTCAGCTGTGGTGTTTCGCACATTCATGTGTCCAACTGAACATGCTTTAAATCGTACCCTCCTGCTTCACCAGTGTCTTAGCGCATTTTGTTGTTCTCCTAGCCTGATCCAACCAAAAGATGTTAGTAAAAAACCCCTGAACAAACACACACAAGCACACACACAGTCTCCATGAATTTCTCCTTTATTTTTTATGACATTTGGGGTCAAGTTTTTATTAGTGTTTGCATTTTGTTCTGTCTTCCTGGACGTTTGTGTTTCTTCCCTGTATCTACATATCTCAGCAGTATGTATACTATCAATGTAACTCACTGCTGCATGAAAGATAGAAACTCCTCTGGTGCTTCAACTTGTAGATCAGATGAGTTGTTTCCAGCCCCCATCTACAGTTCAGACTGTGTAACGACCTCATGCTTTAACCCTAGAGACTCTCTCCTCCAGTCTTGAGTTTCAGCCAGGAGACAATTGAAACCTTTGCTCCTCGCTTTAGGTTATTCACGAAGTTGTTAAATGATATCAGTCCTCAGAATCACCACCAGCATTTGGCTTTGAATGGGGCACATCTGTATTTACTGACACCCTTTGTTTATGGTATGGCAGTCAGCTTTAAATCTGTATGACAATTTGCCCTTTCCAACTCAATTTGAAATAATTTTGAGATTACAGTTTTGTGTGACACTGTAATTGAAGGTGGGAGTGCAATCCGAACATAGAGCATCTAACAGCTTTTCCTTCACTCATGAATGTTGTGGATCTATTTTTAAAAGCAGTTAATGACTGTGGCAAAGTGTGTTCCTTCCAAATGAAGGCTGCTTGTTGCTTGTAGCTCTTTTATACAAGAAGAAGAAGGAGCCAGAATCAGCAAGGCACCAAAAGAAAGCACCTCCAGATGACTTACTGATTTCCATCATTCATGATAGCACCAGAGTGTCATCAGTGTTAAATCATAACGGAGGAACATACTGCAGATAGCAGTAGCTGGGATAAGGAAGAGTTATCTCTCAGACCAGCACTGCATGCATTTATACAGACCAAAATGCCATGCTTTACTAAAATAGTAGACAAAATAAAGAAATGTGAAACATAACTTCCATTGAGCTCGTCATTATTTGATTCTAGGTTCTTTTGCACTCAGTGTTGTGCCTGTGACCTGACATGCAGTCAGGCTCCGACACTCAGATTAGACGGCCCCAGAGAGCAAAAAGTATGGGACAGCGTCATCAGAAAACTTAAGATCAGCAGCCACTCCTAGTATTACATGTTAATCTAGTTTTGGGGAAAAGTAAAATTAAATTTGCTTTAATATTTCTTATACATAAAACAAGCTTGCACAGATAAAATAGCTTTGGATACTTAACAGAGTGCTGCATATGCAATCTGCTGAGACAACAGCTGGGTCTCTTAACAGACCCAGGCTAAACAGAGTAAACATCATTTCGTACCTTGGAATATCAGACACAAATAAAAAGATCTGCTCCCATTGGTCTTATTGTACCTTCTTTTGGGGTTTTGATATACTTTATATTGATCCCATCAAAAAATCTTGATCCTGTTCCATAGTTGCTTTCACAAGAGCTAAAAGTACCTTATCAGCTCTGCCCTTGCTTTTCTTTAACAATCACACAGTTACAGAGTGAAAGAGACATGCTGCAGAGGGATTAACTACTTCAACCTGATGGAAAAGTCTGTGGAATTACAGGTGAGATTTTAATACCGGTCTTTTCTCAGAAACCTAGTGATATCATGTCAGCTCAGCTCACTCTCCTGATTGCATGTGATAGATTCACATTATTCATGAGATCAATAATCCATGGGATTCCCCCAGTATCACCTTTTCCTTTCCCCCTCTCCTCCTTCATAGGCTATTCTCCAGTATACACCATTAAGCTGGAAAATATAGTCGGTCAATAGACTCAGAGTGTACCTTTTTTAGTTCAAAATAGTGGTAAGGATCTTGATCTGAAATTTTGAGCATAAACAAAATTCAGGCAAATCAAGATTGGGTGAGAGTTTTCACAAAAACTGTCATTGCAGGCCATGCTTACAATCTTAATTAAAGAATCTCCATGCCTACAGTTACTGAAGTTCTTTGTCAGAACTGCCAGCTTCTTGTTACATCTTTTGTCCTTTATAACTAAGAAAATGTTGAAAGAGTGGTGGAATCTGTGAAAATATGATCTTAAGCCATATAAAGTACATGGTACAAAGTACAGAAACAGATAGTCTACTTACTGATCAAAAATACTGTAAACAGGCATGGTTCTTACTAACTGCCTAGTGCCACCTATTGATGAAAGAGTAAAAGTTGAAGGCATTTCTTACAAAGTGTATGCATGCAATGACTTTCAGTAGAGCCTCCATGGTACTTCTGCTGAGGTTGAGCTTTAAGCCTGTTCCTCTTCTCGGACCCGGAAGATCTCCAGAGAGCTGCACGAGGCAGGAGCTGTCCTTGTGCTCACCATATGCCTTTGTACAAGTTCAGTATCTACCCAGTTCCTGGTAGCATTTCTCCCTTAATGTCAGTAGGGAATGGAAAGCTTAGTACTCCCCCAGGATTCCATGGCAGAAAGATTTTCCCACTTAACAAAGGAGAGAACTGCAGGTATCTAGATGTGCTTCATTTATCACCAAGTATTCTCATAGCCAGGAAGGAAAAATTGCAGGTATGAATCAGTTTGAGATTAGGAAACCTATTTAAGGCTCTGCACATGCGCTAGCTATCAGTGGAATTCAAGGATTCAGTACTTTGGCTGAAACGTTCGTGCACAGAGTCAGTACACCCAGGAGTGTCCCACTGCCTCCAGTTGTTCTTCCAGAAGGGCATAGGTTTCTGCAGCCTGTGCATCATATCTGGCAAACCATTGTGGACGTGTCAAGTGATGTTAGACTCCTGTGCTCAGACAACTGAATCCAGGCACTAGACAATGCTATCCATGGAGTTTTTTTGTTGATTATTTGCCCCAAATGAGACACCTGTTTGCTCTGTTGAATCACACTCTAAAAGGTTATGACAATAGTGGAAGTCTAGACACCAAGCTCACGTGCAGACATTTGCATTTAGATGCCTTCAGCTGGAGCTGAATCGGAGTTCATGGGTCTGAACACCATCCAGACACTCGATACACTACCACTTGTTCAACACCTCCACTGAATTCTTTCCTTGACAGTTTGGTGTGATTGCTGCCCTGACTCTGGTCAGAGACAACTAAAACTTTCACTGTATTGTTAAGTCTTCCCATTTGACAGGTTTTATTTACTTATTAACAAGAGAGAAAAAAAGTTTCAGAAAGATAAGCATAAATTCTGAGGGATTTCTGGTGTAGATTCATAGAACAACATTAGGGGCTATTCAATTCACAGTTCTTCCACTTTGTCTCCATCATGTCACAAGACTTGTTTTCTGTTGCTGGAGGCAGTCACTGACAGCAGAAGGATATAGACAGCTAAGCAGCAGTGGCTTTATCTAAGAGAAGAGAGGCTTTATGAAGAGATCGAAGGACTGTAGCAGATCAGTGTGGAGGCAGAGGAAACAAGGTAAGGCACAGAGTCAACTGAAACTTTCTGCAATAGTCACACTAAGAATCCGCAAAGCAGGAACAGAGGTCTCCTAGTCCTCTACTAACCCAACTGACTGAATAGTTATCAAACTCTTTAATACTCGTCAGATTGTTTTGCTGCCAAAAACATGCTGTGTCTGAACCTTTCTACTCACATAGTTAACCCCTTTCTACTAATCAAAAACCTCAATCTATTCATGACTAGCTTATTCCCACCCAATTTGATTGTGTACATTGATAAAATACAACAAATATTTTTTTTTTCCTGAGCTTTTAACTCTGATTCTGTCTTTGAATTAGATCCTCTCAGCAGGTATGAGATACCCATTGAGCTAGACACCCCACTGGGATCATACATAACAAAACTCTGTCTCCAAGTTTTAGAAATGGGCTACACAAAACATTATATATCTCCAGACCAGGGTCAAAATGAGAAGTTGCCATGGCAGAATTAGACTAGTTAATGCAGCTTGCATTCCAGGAAAATAAGAGAAAGTGATTCCTCATATATCTATTTCCATATAATAGCTACTTTTGCATAATGATCAAAATAGGGTAAAATATTGTCGGTGATTCAGAAGAAGAAAGTAATAAAAGGGCTTGAGGAGCTTGAAGGGAAGACAATTCACTGAACTTTAAAAGATGCATCCATAAATAAGCTAAGATAATATATACAGTTAACGTAGACTCTCATATGGAGTACTAAGAAGAAAGAGTAATGACTCATAAGCAAATAAAAAATAAGGACAAAAATACACACTTGCTCTTCCCCCAAACCCCAAATCTCAGTAAAGATCAGGAGCATATCCTAAAAGTGTACCCTCTACAAAAACCCTGCACTAATTTGGCAAAAGAAAAGGTCTGTAAAATGTTCCTATATGCTACATTTCATTGCTGTGTGCTTTTTTCCTGCTAATGAATACCATGATATCCACAATGCATAATGTATAGAGATATTGTTTTCTTGATATACATGAATTACTAGCCCAATTGGTCATAAACATTTAAACGGTACAACAATTTTTGTTTTTGCAATGGTTATTCTCCCAAGCAGTCATTTTTAAAAACAATAATTGAACATCTCCAGCCTCCCAAAACACAGTGCTTTCACTAAAACTGAATATATTTGTCCTTCAGTCACAGCGTAGAAAAGGAGCAGAAAACATTGGAGAAGGAAGGAAAGGAAAAACAGAAGAAATATGATAGGTATTGATGTCAACAGAGGAATCCCTGTGTTCCTGTCTATCCTCTGAGTGCTCTCGGTTCATGTCATTCATGCCTATATGTTACACAGTACCAAGTCAGTGAGCAGTTCTCGGATCCCAGAAGAGAAACCATGGGGTTATCTCAACTATTCAGCTACAATAGTGCTCTTTTTGTCTTCTGATTCCTGTGAAGTGCTTATTTCATGGGAAGCAGAGTAACTTCAACAGGAGGGATTTAGGTTGTTCACACTGATATGCTACCACTCCACAACTTGGGCGAGAGGTTTCCAGAGAAGGGTGCAGACGAGAGCACTTTTTTGTGATCCAGAACACCCCTTTTAGTACTAGATAAATGAAGGTGTTCTCCTTTCATCTGATTTTTAAGGAAAAAGGGGACCAGTGTAGTTCCTCTGCAGTCTCACCGGAGATCACCTATCAGATTAGCTTCACTAGGGCAGGCATACGGTGGAGCAATGGGTTTGGTGTTTCCAGAGGTTGATGGATGAGATGAAAAATTAAAAACTCCACTCCAGAAAACTCAAGAGCTCATGTCTAGTTTTTGCTTTAAAATTATTGACTTAAATCACATTCTCCAAAAAAGTTTTGACTCTGAATACTAACCAGAACATCTCTGAGCTGCAGTCAGGATTCTCAGGGTGTATGGTATAGGAGAAGGCTGGGGCCTGAGAGTGAGCAGCAGGTGGACCCATGATTCCCTAGCCTCACGACTGACTGTCCTGCCAGTTACCCAGCAAAGCTGAGTTTGGGGACACTTTCACTGTGTCTGTGAGCAGCAGTAGCAACAAAGCCTTGGTGTCAGGTAGTGGCATTGCAACAGGAGCTTCCAGGTCACAGCATTTTCCTCCTGGTGCCAGTACTGGCTGTTAGCATCAAATGAGCTGTCTTAGCACTGTCCACAGTATGTCGTCACTGGTATTTAGGGCCATTCATGGGTCAACAGGAGCAGTGATAATCCAGTTACCAACAACAGACAGTAAACCACAACTTTTCATGAGTGCAACAAGGCTTTTCTCTGCCTTGGTGCTTTCTTAAACTGAAATGTCATTTTGCAGTCCTTCATATAGATCCACAGGTACTAATGATGGAGTCATCATCAGGGTGTCCTACACCAGGCTCTAACGTAGGTCAAGACATTCCTCATTCAAAGCATGACACTCTTCTCTTTGCAGTGACATGCAATGTTGAAGTCTCAGCAGAACAGCACTGCCCTACTCCGGCAACAGAAAACAAGAAGGAAAATCGTGACAGTACAGGCAGAGTCCTGAAAGGAGGTTGTAGAGAGGTGGAGGTTGGGCTCTTCTCCAATGTGACAAGTGATAGGACATAGGAAACGGCCTTAGGTTGTGCCAGGGGAGACCTAGGTTAGATATCAGGAAAAACTTCTTTACAGAGAAGTTTGGAACAGGCTGCCCAGGGAGGTGGTGGAGTCCCCATCCCTAGAGGTGTTTAAAAGACATGTAGATGTGGCGCTGAGGGACATGGTTTAGGGATCCTGGCCATGCAGGCTGAATGGTTGGACTCGATGATCTTAAGGGTCTCTTCCGTAACTTATGGGGGTTGTGCTGGTTTTGGCTGGGGTAGAGTAAATTTTCTTCATAGTAGCTAGTATAGGGCTAGGTGTTTAGCAGGGTCTGTTGCAACAGGACAAGGCGTAGTGGTTTTAAACTAAAAGAGGGAAGATTCAGACTAGATATAAGGAAGAAATTTTTTACAATGAATGTGGTGAAACTCTGGAACAGGTTGCCCAGAGAGGTGGTAGACGCCCCATCCCTGGAAACATTCAAGGTCAGGTTGGATGGGGCTCTAAGCAACTTGATCTAGTTAAAGCTGTCCCTGCCCATTGTAGGGGGGTTGGACTAGAACATCCAAAGCATTCTATGACCTTTTATGTTCCTTGTAGCACCCTGCCAGTGAGGAGGCTGGGGGTGCGCAAGTAGTTGGGAGGAGACACAGCCAGGACAGCTGACAACAACTGGCCAAAGGGATATTCTATACTATATGATGTTATGCTCAGCAATAAACTAGGGAGAAGGTTGGAGTCTGCTGCTTGGGACTAGCTGGGCACCAGCTGATTGGTGGTGAGTAGTTGTTTTTATTTGCATCATTTGTCTTTCTTGGGTTTTATTTCTCTCTGTTACGTTTCTTTGTTGTTGTTGTTGTTGCTGTTATTAGCACTATTATACTTCAATTATTAAACTGTTCTTAGCTCAACCTATGATTTTTCTCACTCTTTTCTTACTCTTCCAATTCTCTTCCTCCCATACTTCTGGGGAGGAGGGGGGAGTGATTGAGCAGCTGTGTGGTGCTTAGTTGTTGGCTGGGATTAAACCATGACAGTCCTCTTTTTGGTGCTCAACGGGTTTGAGATAATGACAGATTGACCAGAGCGTATTAGAAGGGATTTATACCTGTTAACAGTTGCAGGTCACAATATTGATTCATCTGTTCTCAATATTAGTTTATTTGACCTGTGCCATGCTCTTCTTTTTGCTGTACCTGTTAAAATAATGGTGTAGGCTCTTGCAGTTTTCTGGGCTTTGTAGTGATTAGTAATGTTTTGCTTGGGAGATTTGTTATTAAAACACTGACCTTGACCTTAATCTGGTATTTGGGCTCCATACTGAAGCCATTACTGTACTTCAGATACTATCTCATGGAGACAATTAACAATTACGCTTCTTCCTCCGAGAGTTTTTTATGGTGGAAATACAGAATGACACCTTCACTACCTTCTTCTCTGATGTTTTCTCCCTCATTACAATAACTTCTCAGTATCTTGAACATCCTTGGGTAGTTGAAATACTTTTATTGGTATTTCTTAAGAATATTTGTTTGGTTTTGTCTAAGGTTGACAAGCAATTTAGGAATATGGGCCAGGCTCCACAAGAGTAAGGTCATGGGTGGCGTGGCATGTGGGAGAATATGGACAGGTATCTAGCGATTGTCTTACCTCTAGTGGTCTAAAACTTCACTCCCGAACAACTACAGGATTCTGATGAAGTGATAGAATGTTTGAAAAAAAATGCCACGACTATTCCAAAGAGGCATAACTTACCACACTGTGCTGAGCCCTGGCCATCATCTACCAAACGCTGCTCGATATTATGCAGCATCCTTAGGAAGAAGAGAGGGAAAACAAACCAACAGACACTATGGCTAAACCAGACACCATATCAGTCCTGCCTATAACTAAAGAGAAACAATGGAAGAAGAAGTCAGCTCATTTAGTAAGGGATGAAGAAGATTCTCCTAAGAGGGTGCAGGAGAAAGAATCAGAAAAGGCAGAACAGTTACAAGAACAGGAGAAGGAAGAGACCAACAAGGTGTTCCATCCCATATACCTTATATTCGGTATAAAGCTGAGGTTCTCACTCTCTCTTGCTCTCTTCTTCAATGACTGATGTCTGAGGAGGACTCTGTCCGTTCTCCGTTTGATCCCAGGCTGTGCATCCCTGAATCCTGTTCCAGAATCCAGCTTCTGCATCCGGTTCCCGTCTGCTGTTAAGTCCAGCCTGGGCCTTTCCCAAGGCCTGCCCACAGCATCAGTGGTGTCCGTGACGTGGTTGCAATCGGGGGGTTGGGTTTGGTATTGGCTTTGGATATATTTTATATATTTCATTTTATTGTTGTTATTCTCATTAAAGCTGTTTTAGTTTTCTTTTCCAACCCGTAAGTCTCTCTCCCTTACTCCTTTTCTCTTTCCCCTCTTTGGGAAAGGCAGGGAAGCGGGGAGAGGATAATAGAGAGTGTCTGTCATTCGTCTAGTAGCCGGTCCGGCTCTAACACTTGACAGATTTATTGGCACCCAACATGGGGCTTGAACCAACAACCCTGGGATTAAGAGTCTTCCAGGACCTTGAGCAGAACCAATCCCACAAATGGGTCTGCCTTTACCCAAAGCAGGAAATACACACACAGTTTTCCCCAACAGATTCCTTTCATACACCACAGGGACTTAATTCCCTTCAACTGTGTGTAAAGGGTCTGATAGAGCAGGACCAGCTTGATTGATAGATTCTCTGGTATTAACTAACCAGGTGGCTTGTGCTAAATGCTTGTCCCAATTTCTGGAAGTTCCACCACCCATTGCTTTCAGAGTCATTTTTAATAGACAATCGTTTCATTCAATTTTTCAGGAGGCTGGTGCTTCACAGGGAATATGATACACCCACTCGATACCATGTTCTTTGGCCCAATTGTCTATAAGATTGTTTTTTAAATGAGTCCCATTGTCAGACTCAATTCTTTCTGGAGTACCATGTCGCCACAGGAATTGCTTTTCAAGGCCCACGATAGTGTTCCAGGCACTGGCATGAGGCACAGGGTATGTTTCCAGCCGTCCAGTGGTTGCTTCCACCATTGTAAGCACATAGCGCTTACTTTGGCGGGTTTGAGGCAGGCTAATATAATCAACCCTCCAGGCCTCTCCATATTGATATTTTAACCATTGTCCCCCATATCACAGAAGTTTTAACAGTTGATGCTTGATTGCAGCGCACATTTCACAGTCATGGATAACCTGTGCAAGACAGTCCGTAGTTAAATCCATGTTAAATCCAGTCATGAGCCCATTTGTATGTTGCATCTTTTCCCTGATGTCCTGAAGTGACATGGGCCCACCGAGCTAAAAATAGTTGACCTTTGTGTTCCCAATCTAAGTCTGTTTTGAACACTTTAGCAGCATGATCCACTTGCTGGATGTTGTGATGTTCCTCAGCAGCTTGACTTTTAGGTACATGGGCATCTACATGACGTACTTTCACAACTAGGTTCTTAAGTCAGTCAGCAATATCTTGGCACAATGTGGCAGCCCAGATAGGTTTACCTCTGCATTGCCAGTTATTCTGCTTCCATTGTTTTAACCATCCCCACAGGGCATTTACTGCCATCCAGGAGTCAGTACAGAGATAGAGTACTGACCAATTTTCTCACTCAGCAATATCTAAAGCCAGCTGCATGGCTTTTACCTCTGCAAACTGACTTGATTCACCTTTTCCCTCAGCCACTTCTGCGATTCTTTGTGTGGAACTCCACACAGCAGTTTTCCATCTCCAATGACTTCCTACAAGACAGCAAGATCCATCAGTAAACACAGCATATTGCTTATTGTTACCTGGTAATTGATTATATGGTGAGGATTCTTCAGCATGTGTCACTACCTCTTCTGGTGGCATTCCAAAGTCTTTACCTTCTGGCCAATCCATGATCACTTCTAAGATTCCTGGATGATCGGGATTTCCTATTCGAGCTCTCTGTGTGATTAATGCAACCCATTTACTCCATGTACCATTAGTGGCATGATGAGTGGAAGGAAATTTACCCTTAAACATTACCACCACTGGTAATCACAGTGCCAGGAGGAGCTGTGCTTCAGTACTGATCACTTCTGAAGCACCTCTGACTCCTTTGTATGCTGCTAATGTTTCCTTTTCAGTTGGAGTACAGTTGGCCTCAGAGCCCTTGCATCATCGACTCCAAAATCCTAAGGGCTGGCCTCAAGTCTCTCCTGGTGCTCTCTGCCACAGGCTCCAGGTAGGACCATTATCCCCAGCTGTGGTATAAAGCACATTTTTAATGTCCCGTCCCGTTCCAACTGGTCCAAGAGCTACTGCATCTATAATCTCTCGTTTGATTTGTTCAAAGGATTGTTTCTGTTCAGGACCCCAATTAAAATTATTTTTCTTTCGGGTCACTTCATAGAAAGTTTTTATAATCAGACTGCAACCAGGAATACTCATTCTTCAGAAATCTACACTGTCTAAGAAAGCTTGTCTTTCCTTTTTGTTAGTTGGTGAGGACATAGCTGTTATTTTGTTAACCACATCCATTGGGATCTGGCGATGTCCATCTTGCCATTTAATTCCCCAAAACTAGATCTCTCATGCAGGTCCCTTGTCCTTGCCTCTTTTTATGGCAAAACCAGTGTCTGTAAGAATGTCATTTATTTTCTTACCTTTCTCAAAAACTTCTTCTGCTGTATTACCCCATACAGTGGTGACATTGCTGTATTGCAGGTGTTCTGGAGCTTCACCTTTCTCTAGTGTGGTATGAATCAGTCCACGGCAAATGGTAGGACTGTGTTTCCACTCCTGGGGCAGTCAATTCCAGACATACTGGACAACTCTCCAGGT
Organism: Bucorvus abyssinicus; assembly: GCA_009769605.1. Lineage (NCBI taxonomy): Eukaryota > Metazoa > Chordata > Aves > Bucerotiformes > Bucorvidae > Bucorvus > Bucorvus abyssinicus. Next base: position 57,068,103 of record CM020024.1, on the reverse strand, counting down.
GAAAGCAAACTGTGACCTGCACTGTGGTGCTATAGGAATAGAGAAAAAAGCATATCAATTGCAGCATACCGCTTAGTTGCATTTGATTCCAGTTCATACTGGAGTTCTACTATGTCCAGCACAGCAGCACCTTTAGTCGGCATAACTTCATTCAGGCCACCATAGTCAACTGTTAATCTTCTTTCCCCATGAGATTTTTGCACTGGCCATAGACTGTTAACGGGTGAGCGAGCCTTGCTAAGGGGACTTTGGCCTTTGGTCCTGTGGTTGATGGATCAACTTCTGGAATAGGACTCACGGCATCTCGGTTGGTATAATATTGTCATCGATGCACTGTTTTAGTAGCAGCTGGCACCTTTTGATCTTCAACTCTAATCCGCCCACAGTGGCAGACTCCTCTGTAAGTTTAGGCAAGACATTCAGCTGTTCAATGACCTCAGTCTCTAGAGCTGCTATACCAAAGATTCACCAGTACTCTTTCGGGTCTTTATAATACCCTTTCCTGAGGAAGTCAATGCCAAGGATGCATGGGGCATCTGGACCAGTCACTATAGGACGCGTATCCCATTTATACCCATTTATACCCATTTATACCCATTTATACCCTTTTATATTTAGGCTCTCTTCAGCCTCCAATACAGACAGTTATTTGGAACCCCGCGCTGGCCGCCCACCTGCCGCCGGTCTGGCTGTGCCGTGACGGCTGCCTGCCTGCCGTTCGCTGTGCCTGCCCGAGTAGACTGCCGGCCTGCCGCTGGCCTGGCTGTGCCGCGCCTGCCGATCGCTGGCCGCACCCTGCGCCTGCCTGCACTGGCCTCCCGCCTGCCGCTGGCCTGGCTGTGCCGCACCAGCCACCCGCCTGCCACCCGCCGAGCCTGCCCGCAGCGGCCGCCCACCTGCCGCCGACCTGGCTGTGCTGCACCGTCTGTCCATCTGCTGCCTGCCACGCTGGCTCGCGCTGGCTGCCAGCCTGCCACTGGCCTGGCTGTGCTGCGCTGGCCGCCCGCCTGCCACTGGCCTTGCTGTGCCGCGCCAGTGGCCCCAATGGCACCAGCTGTGTCTGCCCTCACCGGCCGACCACCTGCCGCCGGCCTGGCTGTTCTGCACCGGCCGCCCAACTGCCGCCGGTCTGGATGTGCCGTGCCAGCCACCTGCCTGCCGCCGTCCTCGCTGTGCCGCGCCGGTGGCCCCCATGCTGTCAGCCGCGCCTGCCCGCGCAGGCCTCCCGCCTGCCGCTGGCCTGGCTGTGCCACGTCGGCCGCCCTCCTGCCACCAGCCTGGCTGTGTCGTTCCAGTCTACTGCCTGGTGCCCGCCGTGCCTGCCTGCGCCAGCTGCCCGCCTGATGCCGGCCTGGCTGTGCCGCTCCAGCCGCCAGCCAGCCACCCGCCATGCCTGCCTGCACCTACAGCCTGTCTGCCACCGGCCTGGCTGTGCCATGCTGGCTGCCCGCCTGCCGTCAGCCTCGCTGTGTCACGCCGGCCGCCCGACTGCCACCGGCCTCGCCTGCCCGTGCCGGCCACCAGCCTGCCGCCGGCCTGGCTGTGACGCGCTGGCCGCCTGACTGCCGCTGGCCTGGCTGTGCCGCACCAGCCGCCCGCCTGCCGCCCACTGAGCCTGCCCGCGGCAGCCGCCCGCCTGCCACTGTCCTGGTTGTTGCACGCCGGCTGCCTGCCTGACGCCGGCCTGGCTGTGCTGCGCCAGCCGCCCGCCTGCTGTCCGCCGCGCCTGCCTGAGGCAGCCACCCGCCTGCCCCTGGCCTGTCTGTGCCGTGCCAGCCACCCGCCTGCCGGCGGTGTGTCTGTGCCGCGTCTGCTGCCCGCCTGCTGCGAGCCTGGCTGTGCAGTGTGTGCCACACGACTGCTGCGGGCCTGGCTCTGCTGTGCTGGTGGCATGCATGGCACCCACTGTACCTGCCCGCACCGGCTCCCCACCTTCTGCTGGCCTGGCTATGCCGCGCCGGCCACCCGCCTGCCGGCAGCCTGTCTGTGCCGTGTCTGCCGCCCACCTGCTGCAGGCCTGGCTGTGCCACTCCGGCCGCCCGCCTGCCATCAGCCTGGCTGTGACGCGCTGGACACCCACCTGCCATCCACCGCGGCTGCCCACGCAGGCCGCCCGCCTGCCGCCAGTCTGGATGTGCCACGCCGACGGCTTGCATGCCGCCCGCCGTGCCTGCACATGCGGACTGCTCGCCTGCCGCCGGTCTGGCTGTGCCACACTGGCCACCTGCCTGCTGCCGGCCTGGTTGTGCCGCATTCCTCCCGCCGCGCCGGCCCCCTGCCTTCCACCGGCCTGGCTGTGCTGGGCCGTACGTCGCGCCTGCCCGCAGCGGCCGCCCGCCTATTTCCAGCCTGGCTGTTGTGTGCCGGCCTCCAACCTGCCATCCGCCGCACCTGCCTGCGGCCACCACCCGCCTGCCAACGGCCTGGCTGTGCCACGTCGGCCGCCCACCTGCTGTCCGCCGTGCCTGCACGCGCTGTCCGCCCGCCTGACGCCGGCCTGGCTGTGCCGCGCTGGCCGTCCACCTGCCGTCCAATGCCCCTGCCCACGCCGTGCGCCCACCTGCCGCCGGCCTGGCTGTGCCGTGCCATCCGCCCAACTGCTGTCGGACTTGTTGTCCCGCGCTGGTGGCCCCCATGGCGCCCGCTGTGCCTGCCCGTGCTGGCCGCTCACCTGCTGCCAGCCAGGCTGTGCCGCTCCAGCCGCTCGCCTGCCGCCCACCGCGCCTGCCCGCGCCTGCAGCCCGCATGCCGCTGGCCTGGCTGCTGCACAACAGCTGCCCACCTGCCGTCCGCTGCGCCTGCCCGCACAGGCCGCCCGTCTGCTGCCAGCCTGGATGTGCCGAGCCAGACACCTGCCTGCTGCCAGCCTGCCTGTGCCGCGCCAATGGCTCATGTGCCTCCTGCTGCGCCTGCACGCGCCGGCCACATGCCTCCCGTCGGTCTGGCTGTGCCGTGCGGGCCACTCACCTGCCGCCAACCTGGCTGTGCCGTGTCAGCCACCCGTGTGGCGCTGGTCTGGCTGTGTCACGCTGACCGCCCGCATTCCTCCCGCCGTGCCTGCCCGCGCCGGCCGCCCGCCTGCCGTCCGCCGCACCTGCCCGCGCTGGCCGCCAGCCTGCCGCCAGCCTGGATGTGCCGCACCAGCCACCCGCCTGCCACCGGCCTGGCTGTGTGGCACCGGCTGCCCGCCAACTGCCCGCCGTGCCTGCCCACGCCTTCATCCCGCCTGCAGCCAGCATGGTTGTTGCCAGCCGGCCTCCCGCCTGCCGCCTGCTCCGCCTGCCCATGCCGGCCTCTGGCCTGCTGCCGGCCTAGCTGTGACGCGCCGGCCACCCATCTGCCGCCCACTGCGCCTGCCCAAGGCGGCTGCCCGCCTGCCCCTGGCCTGCCTGTGCCGTGCCGACGGCTCGCATGCCGCCCGCTGTGAGTGCACGCGCCGGCCGCTCGCCTGTCGCCGGTCTGGCTGTGCCATGCCGGCTGCCAGCCTGCCGCTCGCCTCTCTGTCCCAGAAAGACTCTCTCCTGGGTCCCGCTCTTTCCGTGCTCCTGCAATTTCTTTTTTTGTCCTGCTCCCTCTTTTTCCTCTCGTTCTACCACTTGCTTTTCTTTTTCTCTCTGTGCTTTTGTCCTGCTCCCCCTCCCTCCTTTTTTTCACCTTCCATCTCTGTCCTGCAACCCATTGCTGTTTTTTCCTTTTGCATCTCTTTGTCCTGATCTGCATCTGCCTCTTACCCCACAATTTCTTGGGCCTGTTCCCTGCTCTTCTTTTTCTCTCTGTGCTTGTAGGTGCTACTCCGTGTCTCTGCCTTCCTGTCCCTCTCCTCCCTCCCCTTCTCTCCCTTTATTTCTCTCCACCTTTCTCTTGCTGTCGCTGTTTTTTCTCTCCATTCTCCCCACCTTGTCCCCATCTTCCTTTTGCCACCCCCACACCCTTGTCCTCTTGTCCCCTTCTTTCTCATCCTACCCACCCCAACTTGTTCCCTTCTTCCTCTCCCACCCCGTCTTCCCCCTTTTCCTTTTCTCTCACCCTCTTGTCCCTTTCTTCTTTCTCACCCCTGGTCCCCTTGACCCCTTTTCCCCGTCTTCCTTCTCCCCTCCTTGTCCCCTTCTGCATTTCACTCCCTCCCCTCCTGTTGGCTCCCCCCTCCTATTCGTGTGTCCCCACCGTGTTCCCTTCTTTGGGTTCCCTCCTTGTTCCCTTCTTTTGGCGTGTGTTGTCCCAACCCCCCTCCGTGGCCTCCAGTTCTCTGTCCCCCACGGGGAAGGAGGGCTGCTGGTGCAGATAAAATAATAGCAAGATAAAATAATACCATCAAAGTTTTATTACTCTTCATAAGATTATTACTAAGACCCCTCTCACCTGCTGCTTTACTGAGATTCCCGGTTCCCGGGGCATTTTCGTCTCCGCCAATCCTGGCCAGACAGGCCGCGCCCGCTTGGGCCAATCCGAACAAACAGGCCCGCCCCCGCCTGTTTCCACTCCGACCAATGCCGGCCCAGCCCTTCAATCCGGCCCCGCCCCGACCGTCTCCCCGGCCCCGGCGTTCCCACACAGACCCCGATCCCGCCGCCGCCTCTTGGGGAGGTGCGGCCTGGCCGGAGGCACAGGAAACCCCGTTCTGCCCTGGTCTCCAGCTCCGGCGCGGTCCCCTCCGGTCCTGGAGAGCTCCCGGCCCGGCCGGTGCCGACGGCGCTGAGTCCCGGCCAGCTCCGTCTCTTCCCAGCTCTGGGGTCTTGAACGGGGTCCGGGAATGGCCTAGCTGCGGAGCCGCCGCCCGCCCTCCCCGGCACACAACGGCGGCTGCCGGGTCTGTGGCAGCGGAGCCGAGACCCCGCATTGTCCCTGAGCCGCGACGGCGGGATCGGAGCCTGCGGGGACCGGGGGTGACGGGGCCGGGGAGCCGGGCGGGGGCGGGTCCGGATTGAAGCGACTGGTCGGGATTGGCCGGAGCAGAGAGAGAGGGGCAGGCCGGATTGAGGGGGCAGGCTCTAATTGTTTGGGTCAGAGATGAGTGGGATGAACCGGATTGAAAAATTGGGCTTGGATTGGCCGGATCAGGGATGGGCAGGGAACGGGGCCAGATGGAAGGCTCGGGCTCGGATTGGACAGTGCAGGGAGAGGGACGGCCCGATTGAAGGGGCGGGGCGGGCCGGGATTCTGAGACGAGAGGGGAACGGTGGCGGAGTGAAGGGCCGCGCTCCGATTGGCCGGGGAGGGGCTGGGATAGAGCGCGGTTCCTGCGCCGCGAAAGGACCCACCGGGGCTCGGCGGAGCGAAGCCCGACGGGGGCCCGTCACCACGACACCTTAAAGCCGCGCAGCCCCGAGGCACGTTGTGCTTCACCCTCAAAATCGGGAGCCGGGGCTGAGCGAGGCCGATCTGGGCTGGCGGCGGGGTCCGGACTGTGCAGACCCCGCTTGTCAAAGCCGGAGCTCAGCCCCGGGGGGCTCAGGTGCAGCTGGGAGCGAGGGACGGGCGGTGGGGCGGGCCCTGCCCGTGCCCAGGTGGGGGCAATCGGCAGGAGCTCAGGTGCAGCCTATGAGGGCAGAGCTGAAGTCTCAAAAGGGCTGGGGCTGGCCCTGAGTGAGCTCAGTTGGAGCTGGAGTGGAGCTGGGTTCTTGCTGTTGAGTTGCTGACTGTGTGGGAGCAGCCGCTCTTTGGTGGGGTGCCTGCCTGCCTTGGCTGGGAGCTGCTGAGGATCATCCCCTGCACTGCTCATAAGAGAAGCTCTGGGTTGCGTTGGGCGTTTGGGAACTGAGCTCGAAGATGAGCTGCTGGAAATGTAGTGAAGATGAACGTGGAATTAGCAGAGGTCCCTGGTGCTGTTGGTTTCTTTGTTCTTTCCTTTTCCCTGTAATTGGTGCTCACCTAGGGGAGCCGTGTTCCTGAGGTGTCTCAGCCTTGGCCGGCGCCGATGAGAGCAGGATTTCAGGTCTGTTTCCTGCCCATCCCAGTCCCCATCGGTGGTCCTGAATTTTCTGTCTTTTCTGCTCCCTCTCCCAGGAGCAGAGGGGAGGGCAGGGGCCTGTTGGCAGAGCAGGATGCTCCCGCAGCACAGGTACAGGGTGGTGGTGGTCTTGGGATTGGACCCTGATGGGGGCAAGGGGGGGCAATGGGGGAAGCTCTTTTAGGGTGCTACTTTTTCCCTGCTCCTCCCTGTGTGGCAGTGCCTGCTGTGCTGAGCAGTGCCCTGGCTGGGCACTGATGGCTGTGGTTGTAGCTGTGGACTTGTGCTGACCTAAAGTCTCCCTCACATTTGTCCTGGGATGCTGCTTAGGGTCTGGTGAGTGTCAGGGGGTCTTGTCTGGGTTTCCTGGCTCGTTCCTAAGTCCTTGTTTCCATTAGTGGTTCTCTGGTCCCTGTGTGTGCCAGGGTCAGGTTTGGCTGTCTCTACAGCAGCCCTGAATATGCCAAGGTAGGAGATGAGAGCTCAGTGCTCCTGTGGTGGGTGGTCCTTTGTTCTATGCCTTACCCCCCCCCCCCCCTTTTTTTTTGGCACTCTCAAGTACCTTCCCTCTACTCCCCTATTTGCCTCCCTGCTGTCTTCCTCATTCTCTGTCTCTTGGTGTTTCCCTGCTTTGTCCTGTCCCTCATCTTCATTCTTCTCCCTGACCTTTTTTCTCGTTTTGCTCTCACTTTTCTCAATTCTCTCCCCATTCTCATTGTCGTCCCTGTTTCTTCTTTTCTCTGCTCTGCCTTTTTGTTTTCATTGCCTTCCCCCTTATCCTTATTTCTGTTTGTCTCCCCCCAGCCATTGGTTTTGGGCTTTTTTCCTCAAGTTCTCCTCCTCCTTGTCCCCCAGCCCTTTTTTCATGGCTCCATTTGCATAAAGCAAACAAACAAAATGTGGTTAGAAGAAACCTGATTCTGCCCCCTGGGGGTCCTGGTATTCCAAGGATTTCTGTACTGGTGAGGTTTGTTTCTGAGAGGTCACAACCTCTCCCTCCTGCTGTAAAGGTCACCAGCTGGTCAGTGCTTAGGCCAATCAAACATGTAATGACGTGGCGGGGCTGCTGTGTGGGAAGCTGTGCACTGGCAAAACGCTGCAGCTCGGAAGACGTAAGGCTGAAGGGTGAAAGGGAAGAGCAGGACTTTTAATAGAGACATCAGTCATCGTGGAACTGCAGTGCCGTGTCGCTGCGCCGCTGGCTGCTTTGTGTCTCTAAAAACACCCGCTAGTGGCTTGGTTGGTTGTGCAGCGTGCTGGTAGGCAGAGGAGAGCTGGGTGCTCAGCAGAGCCCCTCTGCCCCGGGACGCTGGCCTGGAGGGGAAGGGCTGATGCTCTCCAGCGGGAGGGGGTCAGCGCACAAGGGTCTCCAGACGTCCGCCTCTCGTCGCTCCAGCCCCGAGCTTGCACTGGGACGGTGGTGGCACATGAAGAGAAAGGGCTGGTTTCGTTGTCGTCTGGGCTTCTCTTGTAGCTGGAGCAATGCGAGGAGGCCTCATGGGATGCTGAGGGTGACCCCGGCTGCAAAGGGCACCCGGTTAGGCTCCTCTTGAACACAGGGACAGTGTCTGCCCAGAACAGGATGCGGCACCTCCAGCGAAGCACGCTGGTGGCCTGCAGTCAGAAAGCAGTGAGAAGAAAGCTTCTGGCTCTGATCGTGGTGAATCTCGGGGACAGTCTGTCTAGGGGAGCTCTGTGCTCGCCCTCACCGGCGGTTATTTTTAGCCCCGTGTGTCTGTGGTGCCGAGTGCCGTGGACCAGACGAAGGCCGGCTGACTTCTCCAGCGCCTTTCCCCAAGGGTCTGACGGGTCACAGGTCTAGCCTGGGCTTCTCAACAGCCTGTGTCTGAAATGGCACCAGAACGGCCAACGATACGCCTTTGCGAGCAAAGGGGTTTGACAGGTCGTTTTTCATTTCTGCTTTCTTCTCATTTTTAATCCAGTTCTCCGCAGGCTCGAGCTCCTGGCTATTTCAGTTACAGATGGCTTGTGGCTCGCTTCTCACGACAGGACGAGCACAGCCCTGCCAGCCGCGCTCTCTCGGCTCAGGAGCCGTCAGCCCCGTTAGGAAGGACTAAGCAGACGTGGTGAGCCGGCGGGGCCGGCTGCCATGCGGCGGTCCCGTCCCTGCTCGCCTTTGTCCCGAATCTGCCGTCCCCCACCACCGCTCTCTAACCCCTCTGCAGCATCCGCACAGACGCCGCGCTGAAGGGTGCGGGCAGCTCGAGCGCAGGTTGTAATCTGTAAAACAAGCAATACCTTTACATGCTTATTTAGTTTCTTTTGTTTTTTCTCCACATGCAGCTTTTCCCAGCTCCGCTCCAGACTCTTTCCAGGAAGATTGTACAGTCCAGGACCAACAGTACCTTAGTTGGAGTCTTTGCCATTATCTTGGTTTTTCTCTCTGCCTTTGTCAACATGGTAAGCGCACCGTTTCCGTGTGCCCCGCTCGGTTCTGCACGGTTTCTTGCTGGTGCTCTGCGGCCTCACGACCCTTACACAGCCACTGGCTTTAATGTCATCCTGCCTCACGCTTACAGCATCTGAGGTCGGTTCCCTTTTGCTTGTCAGGCACAGAAAAGAACCGGGAGCCTGGCAGCTGCATCCCCGTAGCCCATTATGTGCCTGGCACTGATCTGTGCCCAGGGTCTTTTCTGGTTCTCTAAACGTTTCTGCTCCAAGTCCAGAAGCCAAGCCTGAAGCGTACCCCTGGCTGAAGGGCCAGCGAGGGGCCGATGCCTCATTTACCTCCCACCATACTGAGTGGGACCTGAGTGTGGCATAGCCCTTGTGCACGGGGCTGCATCCAGCTCCGGGCGCGGTAACCGCCCGACAGGGACCGCGAGGGCTTTGCTGTGGGTGGCACTGGGGAGGTCCGCCTTTGCGTTCACGTGCCGCTGCTGACGGCAGACTCGGACAGAGACGGGCTGCTCCCTAGCACCCTGCGGCTGCCGCTTGCTCACTTGTACAAATGGCTTGAAGGCTGAACGTGGTTTAAAGAGACCACGTGAATATTGTCCACTTCGCATACACCCATTTCATTTTTTAAGGGGGGTGGTGGGAAACGAGAGATGGGCCTGGGGTTAAAGCCCTGAGCTCAGCGGTAGCTACCAAGTCTTCACATGGCCCTCTGCTCCTCAGCTGGGACAGTGCTGACTTGCACCGGCGTAGAGAGGCTTCAGCACCTGAAAATCAGGCACTACTGGCTCTTCTCTCAGCTTCCCCAGACACATCGTGGAGCTTTAGGAACGATTTTGTGCTCTGTTGAGGTACTGGAATGGGAGGTGCTAGCTGAGTGGCATCGACCCCTCACCACCTTCCCCCAGAGTCACCTGCCTGCAAAGAGCTGGTGTGGGTTGCTGAGCACCAGGCAGAAATTAAAGTTTTGGTTTTCTGCATAATGTGCGATTCTTTCCGTTCCTGAACTGCTTGGTGTAAGAATTAGCGAAACGGACAAACGGAGCAGCACGGGCAGGAGATCAGGATCTGCTTCCTCAGCGTAACACAGCACATCAGCCTTTAAACCTTGCTGCTAAAGCCCTCCTGTAGAAGGACCCAGGGCAGGAGCTTTAGAGATGGCAGGGGCAGGTTATCAGCTCAGGAGTTCCCACCAGCAGAAATCGAGCAACCCCAGGCCCTTATCGCAGACAGCAGGAGATGTTGGTATGTGGGATATCTACAGGCCCTCTGCCTGGGAGCCCTCGGACATAAAGCTGCCCGTGAAGTTGAGCACGAAGCCAGCCCGCTAGAGTGCACGGCCTGGATCTGACTAATTACTCTTTTGGGGGAGAAAACACCACAGCCACTGCACACGGAGTAAAACACGAGCCAGGGATTTCATGGGGCGTATTTCACACGTTGCTGCAGCCGTTTCCAGGGGGCTTGTTAAGGGATGCAGACTGGTTTGGTTTCTTCTCCTCGCCTGTGCCGTTGAGTTTAACGCCGTCTTTTCTCCAGTTCATGTGCAGCACTGTGGACCTTGCCAGCTGCATGGCTGCAGAGTACAACGTCACTCCTGACCGGGTGGACATATGCCTTATCAGCAACCTGACTTCCGCCTACAGCCTGGGCACCTTGCAGGGATTCTGTGACAGTCCTTTGCCCAACTGCAACTTTCCAGAGGTATGGCTTGGGAAAAAAAAAGTAGGCTTTTATAGTTGTTGGATCCCGCCTGTAGCAGGAGAAAGGGCCTTTCTCCGTGAAGTCCTTAACGCCATGCAGAACTGCAAGTCATTTCAGAGGAGTTTGTGGGTGCTCAGCGTCACCTGAAAATGGGTTCACTGGAAGTCGGTGTCTAGTCAGAGATTTAGCCCTTCCCTCCCTTGGTTTGTGGCCTGATGAAAAGCTTTGCTTACGTATTCTTTCAGCAGGAATAGTAGGTTCTGGTCTCAGACAAGTTAGCAGCCCAGATGGTGGTCTGCTTCAATGCACAGAGGTGAATCCTACCTCTTCAGAACGACTTGTGTAAAAAAAAAAAATAATGCTGCTAATGGCAAAAACCCAACCAACCAACCAACCCACCAACCAGCCCACGCAGATAGGTTTTGCCCACTGGTACAATACTTTGCCAAAAAGGTGATCTTTTTGCATAGCTGTTCAGGACTTTTCTCTGAGTTTTTAAGTCACGGACATTACGTGTGTTGTCTGCTGGAAACGGAACAGTAAAAAAAATCTGGCTGGGATGGGGGCAGAATTTCTGTCAAGGTCGTCTGGCTTTATGGGGACCTGACAGATTTATGGCTGATCCCGAGGTCCAAGGTGCTACTGAAATCCCTGGTATCCCACTGAACCTCTTTCCGTTTCATCGAGCAGCACTATGGTCCCTGTCTGGTTCGGTGAGGTTTCTGAGACCAGCACTACCGTGACTTTCAACCCCTGCAAAGGCTCGCAGTACGTCCACAGAAAGAGCCAGGAACAAAATCTGGCACAACGCAGAACTAGAAGCAGTCTGTGCCCATCACGAGGTTGTCAGGAGCGCTGGGCCAGGACAGAGAGGGGTTTGAAGTGATGAGGAACAGCTATTTTGCATGCTGAGTATGCTGTGGCGGCCTTGAGCTGGGTCCTGCCGGTCAGCAGGCTGAGAACTTAGTGAGGAGTCCCTCCCCTGCACGCTGCAGAGCAGATGCCTCTGGCTCAGGCGTTGTCTGTTGCTGCCAGTGTGCTTTCGGGAGGTGGTGAGATCCTACCCCTCAGCCACAGGGAACATCCACCCATTTTCGAGAAACTGAAGATTCCGAGTTACAAGCGCTACGAGTTATTTTCTCTGATTTAATGCATCAGCGATGATACTGTTAATAAATGAGCTCAGAACTTAAGTGTATTTCTTCTGCAATAGGGCTTGCTTTTAACTGAGAGGAGGGATTGCCTCAGGCATCCCATAGTTTTTTTGCCAGAAAGAGGCCTGTCCAGACAGGACGGAAGCTGAAATCCTCACAGCTCTGGTAGCAGGACGGTGTTGAGCTGGGTAACATGCCCATCGTCGCTGACCCCCGTGCAGCTTTCCCCGGAGCCGTACATGGTACCTGCAGCCCGCAGCTGCGTTTGAAGCACTGGCATGCTAAACGTAAAGCTCTCCGGTTGGCAGGCGCTGCTGTCCCACCGCCCAGGGGTGGCGGAGGGCTCCACTACCGCACGTGCACACACTTGTGCAACTGCTGGCAGAAAAGTGACCCCGATGATGGGCGTGGAAAGAGGTTTGTCCAGCCTGCACCTTGCCAACGGGTTCAGTGTGGCACATCAGCGGGGGCAATACTTTCCAGCCGGCCTCAGTCTGTCCGGGTGGAGCGAGTTGCTAACTGGTCCTGGGTAGTGTGCAGACACGTGAATTCGAGCCCAGAATTTTACCTGCAAGCATGAAGTATTCCAGCATCACTCGACGATGCTTTCTGCTGGTTCGATAACGGTGTTCCGGGCAAACCGACCTCGCCAGACAGCTGCGAGCCCGGTGCCTCTGGAGCGTAAAGCAAATGCTGCCTGATGAAGAACAGCAGCAGAGTGTTCCCCTCCATCAGTTCGGCTTTAAGACTTGAATCTGCTGTGAGGTGGGGGAATCCCGCAGGCAGCCCCAGGTTCACGTGTTTGCCCAGCTCAGCGGCGTGACTCCCAATCCCTTTCCATCCCTCTGCCCAGGCTCCTCTGTTTGCAGTTGTGATTTATCCAGCTGTCATTCACCTCTGGTTCTTTTCCCCTTTTTGTCTCTGTACAGTACTTCACCTACAGTGTCTTGCTGAGTCTGCTGGCCTGCTCTGTGTTCCTTCAGATCAGCTGTATTGGAAAACTGCTCCTCATGTTAGTCATTGAATTTATCTATGTTCTCATTGTGGAAGTGCCAGGGGTCAACCTTTTTGACAACGCAGATCTCCTGGTTACAGCTAACACCTAATAAGTGCCTTTCGCTTCTCCTCGGTTCCTTCACCCAGGCATTTCGGCGTGGCGTTAGCTGGACGGGAGGGCCGGGGCTGTGGTGTGAGCAAGGGAAGGGCATGTTACCGGGGAAGGGGCGGCTGTAAGCTAACGGCTTTGTCGACGCTGCTTCACACCGCCGAGGAGCGGGGGAGCACAGTTCCCTTGACGATCTTTTTCATGCGGAACTTGACTAATGACCTATCTGTTAATAACACAATGGAACTGGAGTCAGAGGGGATCTGTGTTTCTTCTTCTTCCAGAAACGGGGAGCTGTAGTTCATCATTCTCCCTTCTTCTGGTGTTACACTCCCAAAATAGAAATGACATTTCTCAAAAAAGAAAGAAAAAAACCCCTCCAACACACTTGAGCTGGCTCAGGGCTGTGATAACGAACCACCGGGATGCTGCGATACCTGGTGTCTCCAGTGCAGGCTGGGCCGGTGGAAGGGTGCTGTGTGCTCTTTGGCTGGTGATCCCCTGACCGTCGCTGCGGGACACTCGTCCGCCTTCGACAAGCCAGTAGCACAGCTGGTCTCGGCACAGTTCCCGGCGGAAGGGACTGGGCTAACTGGCAGTAGACGGTTGCCCTTTTACTTACGCAAGGGAGCTGGTCATCACCAGGCCACACGTACAGCACGGTGGCAGCCTCCTTTCGCTGACACGGTTGCCCCTCTCCTGAAGGTGACGCCAGGGGAGGGGAATTTGGCACGTTCCCCAACCTGCTCCCCCACGAGTTCCATTTCCCACTGGGAGCTGCGTTGTTGTGTTCACTCTGGATTTGATGAGTCCCCCTTGCAGGCACCAGCTGTGCTTGCACGCGAGTCGATAAAACGAAGGTGTCTGAAAGCGAACGTGACGAGAGCTGCCCGTAAGACACGAGGAGCAGAGCATTGCTCTGCTCAGCAGCGGGCAGGCCTGACCTGGAATGTGTTTTCCAGTTTGGGGCCAGACGGCACCTCCCAATGACGGGGACTCCAGAGCAGCCAAGAACGTCAGAGATCCAGAAAGCGCCAGTTAGGTGAGACGTTTGTCAGGGGTGATAGCTGTGGTGGCTCCTGTCTTGGACAGCAGGGGGGTTGAGAAGAGTCCCACGGTCCTTCCCAGTGCAATCGGGGATGTTACGAAAGCGCTTGTGTAGGTGTTCAGATTTCTTTGTGGTCATTGACCCCTTCAGGCCGGGTGCGCCTGGTTACTTCTGTCCCTCCCGTGACTATTGCCTGGCTTTAGCGCTCCTGAGTGCCTGGTGACAATTAACGGAGGTGTGGCTTTCACTGCCATTGGCAGGCATCGCTCACATTATTTGTTAACTCGGGCGAACGACATTCTGTAGGAAAGCCCATGGAGCTTTCTGTGGAGGTGTGGGGAGAATGAGGTTTCCTTCCTTCCTTTGCTGATGTTTTGTATTCCAACAGCGGAAGCTATTGAGCGTTTTCTAACACAGATAGAGAAACAAAAGCATTTTATATCCCAAATATCCTTTCATTCTTGTAAGTCAAGCACTAAGCGGAATTACAGCTCTTAGAAGCATAATTAACGTCACTTCACAATCAGAGTGTCAGTAATAAAGTGGAGAAGGTTAGCGTGGTTTCCCAGAAAGAGGGATGCTGTGTTACCTCTCAGTAAATGATATTTGTTTTGTCCGGGGCGCTCCATGGACAGCTATTTATTGTGCCAGTGTCTGGCAGTCCAGTTGTGTGTGGGGGGCACATAGTTCAGAGGTGTTCCTTATTGTCCAGCTGATACCAAAAACCCCAGCATGACCTCCTACTCCTTTAATTGGGTGCCCGTTGTAGCTACAAAATTACTGGCTGCTCTGCAGCCATTAGGGTACCCTGACTAATGAGGAGTGATGCAGATGTCACCTCACGCTTCTGTGTACACACCGACCCAGCGTGCAGGCAACTGAAAGGCTGGTTACAGCACGTTGGGAGCTGCTAGACTTGACTGCAGCGACACACCAGCGTGGGGACACGTGAAGCGTCGCTGGATGCACAGAGCTACTATCACGCTACCTTTTCCCTATGCCGACGATAAAACTAATGCATTGGTTTTAAAGGGGTGATGGACCAATGGGATCTTCTAAGCTGAGTTCCTGCCTAGCGGAGCCCAAAGAGCTTGGCCCAGGGATTTATTCCTCAAGGCCACCACTTCTGTTCGAGCCGTGGTGTGTGATCTAGAGGGCTGTCTGTCCTCGGCATTGTGGCTGTGGGAAGGGAGATGCTCCTGTCCTATGAGAGCTGTCCCCCAAACCAACCCCTTTCCCGCTAAAAACGTGCACTTAATTTGAGCAGGAGCGGGTTTAGCAAGCTTCTCTCTGTGGTCCCTCCCAGGAGTTACAGACCCATCTGCTGCTGGAAGTCCCGACACTTCCCCGTGGGGGAGCAACCTGCTGATGCAAGGCCGTTGTTGCTTGCCCTGGGCATTTTCACTTCGCCAGAGCACTGTTGTGAATCCTGGCTTTGCTCCGTCTCACAGGCTCTCCTGAGGACTTCAGGGCACCCTCAGGCAGCTGCAGCCCCCATACAGAGGGTCAGATCTGCCATGCTCCCCTCACAAGGCAGGGTGCTAATGGGGGCGGTCAGTCATCCTTGGCCAGGGAGTGGTTTAGGGGAGTAGGGGAATCGTGCTGCACGGGGGAAGTGTCTCCAGCTAGATGCAGCCTTTAGTGCGGGAGTCACTGTCCTCAGGGTTCCGAGACTGGGTCCATGTCCAAGCACACGTGGTCAGTGCTGGAGCTGGCCAAGAGGCCGTGCGATAGATTGTGTGCAAGACAACGGAGGGTTGCAAAATCCGTGTCAGGAGAAATTCCATGCTCAGAGCTGCAGAAAATGTCTCGGCACACCCCAGGTTAGAGCGTCACTATGCTTTTATGGTTTTAACGCTGTGCCCGCTCAGGCTCCCTCGGCTATTTCGCTTTGCCTTATTCGGTGGTGAGAGGTTCCCTCCAGTCCCAGAAAACGGTGGCTCTGGAGTCATCCGTGAGATTCTCAGGCTGAAGCTGTATCCCGTTAAGTCGCCTGCAAAGCTGTAATTGCATCAGTGACACCACAGTCATTTCACCGCTGATCTCTCTCTTTCCATTTAAGTGGTGTTTAAAGGATCCGTGTACACGGTACTCAGCCACCTAATATTCCACCCACGCTCGAGAAGGAACCCAGCAGCATTCAGCAGTAAATCAGTCAGGAACTCAGGCAGCTGCTACCTACCAGAAAGCTCCTTTCCGTCCTCTCTCGCTCCTGGCAGCAGGAAAGCTCACCCTCCATCTTCTCCAGCCGCTCAAGCAGCACTTTGTGCTATTGCAGATAGCCGGAGCAATCCGCACAAGGGTTTTCTTCGGGGCACTCGTGTGTGGTCCGGCCCACGGCTGGGCCCAGCACGGGGGGTGAGCGACTTGCAGAAGAAGGGAGCAGTGCTAGAGTTAGAGGAGTTAAATGCATCTCCGTGCTGCAAGAAACGGGGAGGAGAGGAGCTATCCCTCACGAGACGCCAGCCCAAAGCGTCCTGCTTCAGATCAGGCTTTCCAGCCCGACCTCGTGAAGTGGTGACGGCTGCAGAGACTTTGCTACGCATCCCACATTGACTTTAAAATCCCAGACGCTTCCCTGGCTCCTAATGCTCCGTAGCCATTTTAACCACAGTAGCCCTGTCGCACCGTCCCCCTGGATTTCTGAGTGCAGCTCAGGTGACCTTGTTATTCCCTGCCCGAATTCCCCCGTTTCGTGTCGTTCTCTGCTGTGGAAGGGCCGTAGCCCCACGCGGCGTTAGAGGTGCCGCACCGCAGAGCTGCTGGGGAGCGCTGCGCGGAGGGAGGCGAGCTGCAGGGCAGCCAAGCGCGCTACTAACCTTGTGCTTGTGGTTTTTTTCAGCGTGTCTGCCAACGCAACTGCTATCATGGTGAGTCACCTCGGCATCAACTATTTTCAGGGGGTTTTGTGGGTCGGCACCTCCTGCTCACGAGGTGCAGCATCAGCTCGCTGGCTCACCAGTGGTGTCCGGTATTTGACTGTGCAGCGCTGGGAGCTGGAGCCAACGCCCGAAGTGCACCGAGCGTTGCCCTTCTGCGTGTGTAGCTGCCTTCAGAGCGGCCTCGTCCCGGTGAGACTGAGGTCGCCTTCCTTTATGGAGCTGACGTGGCACCACGAGTCAAAGGTTTTAGCAAAGCAGCGTTCCCGTACTGCGTAACTCTGCAGTCCAGAGTTAATAGTTTCTATTCACTTCCTTATCGGAAGGGACAGAACGTGTCGTGGTGCTCTCTTCAGCGTAGAGAACGCCTACAGAACAACGGCCGTTAAGGAGTGACTCGTGAGAGACACAGTAAGCGCAGAGCAGTTCCTGGCTCAGGAGGCTGGGGAAGCCAGTGCGGGAGACACAGAGCAGCCAGTCTGAAGAGCTGCAGCGTGTCCGTTTTGCCAAGCAGAGTGGTGGCTGAGCGTGCATGGCCGTTCTCTAAAAAGTGGCTTTTACATTGGCGTTAACCCTCTTTAAGAAGGCGATGGATTAAATTTCCAGTTTCCAAGTCCTGCCTTAGAAACCAGCACCTATGAGCCAAAGTGCTCAGCTGTTTGCAGGTAGTGTTTGTCCCTTTAGCTACACGTGCTTTGAGGGGTGGGGTGGGGTGGGGAAAAAGCCTTTTCTGCAGAGGCTGCTTAGCCTTAAACTGGGAACTGCAAAGTGTGGCCAAGCTGCGTCCCTCCACGCTGAGACTAACCAGGAAATTCTGCTCTTCCGTCGGCCGCAGCTCTCCAGCCATGACACGAGTTGCGCTGAAGATCGTAACCCCCGTCGTCATTACTGTCTTTGTCCTGGCGCTGTACCTGCATGCCCAGCAAGTGGAATCCACTGCAAGGCTTGATTTCCTCTGGAAACTCCAGGTCAGTGGGGGTTTGCTGCGTTGGAGGAGCTGAGGAGTGGTTTAACGTGCCGTTGCGTTTAATCCGGGTCTGGCGTATAACTGGGTGTACTAGCAATGCTCTGCTCTTCTGTTTCGCCTACTCATGCTGGTTCTTTACATTAACCCCCGTGTTGCCTTGGAAATGCACTTTGGATGGTCCCCCCAGTAAAGGGTTCTAGATCTGAAGATCCCGGTTAATGATTTGGGCAGCTGAGCCCGTCGCTGTTGCAGGAACCTGCAGTATACCACGATTTGTAAATATGGGACGCTCATACTCACTGCTGAATGGCTTCCCAGCGTTCAGTGAGCTTTAGTTTGCTGTGTTCAGGGGTGTGAAAGATCCACAGTTGCATTTTCAATCACTTCCTTGTTAGGCAGTGGGAACTGGCTGGATAGCCAGCTCCTGGGCAGCGGTACGGGACAACCAGCACAGACAGGCACTGCCACACTGCCCTCCTGGCCCCACATTCAGTGCTAACGACTTGTGCCCAGGAGTGATGCTGGGGCATCCTACGGGACTCTGGAGCAAGCGGGACAGGTCTCAGCTCTGCCCGGGAGTCGTAGCTGGGGCGCTGCGGGTTTGTGTAGGTTTGGTACCTGCTGGGTGGCAGGACGCCAGCCTGATAATGGGTCTCAGGGGTTTGAGTGGGAGGCTCTGAGGAAGCACCAGTTAATTAAAGCTCCTCAGGAAGCAGATGATAAACATTGTTCTGCTCCTTTACACGCGGTAAAACAACGGAAGGGACGAGCTGACTTGCCTGCTCCAGGTCTGGGCTCAGCTGGCCGGAGCGTTTATTTCCCCAGGCAGAGCTAAGTGTTCTCCCAGTTCTGTCCAGACCTACCACCTTCTCAAGGGTCCTTCCTTGTGTAACTGCATTTCCAGTCTTACATGTCCTCTTTCAGAAACCGGCATCCACGAGCAGAGCCGCGAGTATCGCTTGTGCCTTTCCCAACACGTCCTGAAGGGATGTGGGGAGGTTATCCCTCCTCCCTCACCGAGTGGGGCTGGAGAGCAGGGCTGAGCCGTGTTTACTCGCGCCAAGGCCCAAATGCGCCAGGAAAGTCTCTCCTTCTCTTGGCTCCGGCTCTCCAGCAGTGACAAAAGTCACTGGAAAACAGGACGTGCGGAGAGCCGTTTATTTCAGAAGGCTGCACGTTCTGCCTGGTGCAGAGGAGGGGGCGTACGCAGGACAGCTCTTCAGGGCTCCCGTAAGCTGAACCGCTCTGTGCGAGCCCTGTCTCAGCTGCACCTCGCCCAGCCCTTGCCTGACCCTGGTTTTGCCTTTGCTCAGAAGTATTAACAACGGCAAAAAGTTAAACAAGGGGGGAAAGTGCTGCTGCCATCAGGTGATGGGGGAGAGAGAGCTGATGAGCACACGCACCTCTGTACCTGTACCTACAAACCAGAGGCGGTGAACCGAGGTGATGCTGGTACTGGGCGAGTCTGCGGAGAGAAAGCACGTCTGGGTCTGCGGTCTGATTAGTCTCGTGAACTCTAAACGCTTGTTTTATCTGAGGCATCTAGGCCTAGGGACGTCCCGGGTGTCCTAGGTACAACCTTCTGGGGGCTCTGGTTCCATCTGACGGTTAAACCCAAACGCACACCCGTTCGTGCAGAAGCACCACAACCATCCTCCTCACGTTTCCCTTCGCCTGGACGTTCCCCCACTGCCACAGGAGACGTGGGCTTTACAGGCTGGGGAAAAGTCCTCCCCAGAGCGTCAGGCTGGCCCCACGGTCGCTGTGCTTCGTGACCGTCTCTGCACCTCAGCAAACCTCCTGGAAAAGGAGGGTCCCTTTATTTAGCTCGGCGAGCATTTGGGGAGCGCAGGGAGATGAGGAGAACGCGATGCCGCTGACGCAGTCAAGGCTTTAGCAACCATTTGCTGCCCGTGTCCTCCTGATACCCGTTGTGCTTGTCTGGGAATGCCAAACGTGTGTTTTCGTGGGCGGTGATGGAATTCCCCAAGGGAACAGACCTTCTACAGGTCACCCGGTTCAGGGCCCAGAGGGGCAGCGCTGGCCGTGGCCGTTATTCTGTGCCTGCTTTCGCATACCCGCGTGCGCACGGAGACGGGCCGTCTTCCGCCGCGAAGCACGAGCTTCGGCATCTCTCTGGTTCTGCCCTCCTCTGCAGCTGCCCCATTCTTCCGTTTCTGTGCCCCCGCCGGCTCGCTGGCAGCTCTCCTGCCCTCCTCAGAGCAGTTAGCAGAAGCGTCAGCCCGTCTCTGTCTGTCCCTCCCAAACCAGGCCACTGAAGAGCAGGAAGAAATGGAGGAGCTGCAGGCCTACAACAGACGGCTCCTCCACAACATTCTGCCCAAGGACATGGCAGCCCATTTCTTGGCTCAGGAGCGGCGAAACGATGAACTGTACTACCAGTCCTGTGAGTGCGTGGCTGTCATGTTCGCCTCCATCAGCAACTTCTCAGAGTTTTACGTGGAGCTGGAGGCCAACAGCGAAGGGGTGGAGTGTCTGAGGCTGCTCAGTGAGATCATCGCCGATTTTGATGAAGTAAGTCACGGAAAGTCTGGGTGGGCAGAGGGAACCGAATCCGTGCGTTTAGCTGGGCTTTGCGGAGCTCCTGAAGGAAAAGGGCTTACTGAGTCCTGGTGCCACGGCTCATTTCTCCTCGCGCCAGAAGTCTTCAATTCTTTTCTTTTCCCTCCCTGCATTAAAATCCCTTCTATGCCCTTGTCCCTCCTCTGACGATCTGATCCCCTTTCTTCCTGTCCTTTCACCAGCGGAGGCTCTGTCCCGTACTTCGTAGTGCTTGGACCAAGGGAGGACACGGGGCAGGACGTTCCCAGCACGTCTGTGTTTGTTAAGGTTTATTGGCTTCTTTTGCTCTTGTCAGATAATAAGCGAAGACCAGTTTCGGCAGCTGGAGAAGATCAAGACCATTGGCAGTACGTACATGGCTGCGTCAGGCCTCAACGATTCCACGTACGACAAGGAAGGGAAGACGCATATCAAAGCTCTGGCCGATTTTGCCATGAGGTTAATGGACCAAATGAAATACATGAACGAACATTCGTTCAACAACTTCCAGATGAAGGTAGGTAATGTCGCTGGGTTCGCAGGATCGGTCGTTCTGAGCCGGGGATCTTATGGAGAGCAAAGAACCTTAGACGTTACCTTAGCGGTGCAGTGATGTTCATTGTCTTGTGCCTGGCGACCACTTTGGCCTCTCTGAAACGTCAGAACCCTTTTGTCGGGGTAGCAGCATTATTGCTGAAGCTCTCTGAAGAACTGTGAGCAGTTGGACATCCGACCGTGGCTCGGAGAAGCTCCCACCACAGCACGGTCTCTCCTGGTGGTTGAGCTTGGGCTCGTTTTGCCTGGGATGTGCTCCCTGCCCACCCGCCCTGGGGTCCCCGGCTCTGGACATGACATTGTCTTTCCAGTCAGGGAATAAAAAGGGGAGACAGGAAAGAAGGACCGGCAATGTGAGGATGATGCTGGGTGTTTGTTCTGGATGGCCGGGTGCTGACTTCCAAGGGAGCGGTTTGCTTGGCAGCCGGGTGGCAAATACACCTTGTCCTGCTGCCTGGCACTGGAAAGTAGCTCTGGGCTGAGCAGCCGCAGCCCGTGCCGCAGCCAGCCAGCACCAACGGGTCAAAGCAGCCAACTTGGCTTGAACAGTTCCTTTCCCCACAGTTTGGCCATAGCTTTGCGTGCCAGGGTAAGGCTCTGCTAGAACCAGCGAACCTCAGGGCAGTTTTTAGTGTCAGAAAAGCAACTTGCCTCGAGATTCATGTGGTTCACACGTGATGGATCCGAGAGTTGTGGGATTTCTCCTCTCCTTACAGGCCTCAATATTGGTCCTGTCGTAGCCGGGGTGATAGGAGCACGCAAGCCCCAGTATGACATATGGGGCAACACGGTGAATGTCGCCAGCCGGATGGACAGCACCGGCGTGCCTGACAGGATTCAGGTAAGGAATTCCCTGGGAAACCTCCATTGCCGGCCCTGTGTCACTGGGGGGTTTGAAATGAGAGTGAGGGTTTAGGTTTCATTTTACACCTTGATTGTCTTCCGCGGTACTGAAAGAAAAGCCAGCTGGGGGATGCTCGTGGTACCGTCAAGTATTGCCTTTTCATCTCGACCAACTTTGCACCCTTTGGGCAAAAACCTGCAGGTCAGTGCCAGGTGGAGCCGCATTTCCTTCCCCGAGTGCCTCACCGGGACGCAGAGCACAGTCCTGCTGTGGCGCTCGGCTCGGCGTGCTGCCGGCTTCGCTGTCCGGCTGCGGGCGGCCGTAGGTCGGTTGATTGTCCAAGGGCTTGAGGCAGAACCGCATTTCTGTCAGTCACGTCTCTGTTCACGATGGTTGTGAGGCCAGCGAGGATGCAGGCATCAGCAGGGTGGGGATCTACAGCTAGAGAAGGATGGTTTGGGCAGTTAGCGGGAACCGTCTTGCAGTCAGACACCTCCTTGGCCTTCAGACAGG
Source organism: Bucorvus abyssinicus (assembly GCA_009769605.1). Classification (NCBI taxonomy): domain Eukaryota; kingdom Metazoa; phylum Chordata; class Aves; order Bucerotiformes; family Bucorvidae; genus Bucorvus; species Bucorvus abyssinicus. The sequence continues at coordinate 57,046,407 of CM020024.1, read as the reverse complement.
GACCTTTCCAGGGAGTCAGTGCCACCGGCCTGCTTTCACGGCACCGAAGCCCACAGTCACAGAGTGTCATTCCTTGGGAAAGTTCTGGAGGGATGGAGAGGGAGTTAGGACTAAGTGATGCGAAACCCCAGAGGGGAAGCCAGGCTGTTCCTTGCCAATTAAGCTGTCGGTTAACTGCATCAATATTTATCCAGCATCCTTTAAACTTCCTGTGAGATGGTCCACCAACAATTTTCATCCTAGTTAAGCAAACCAGCACTGCAACAGGAAGACAGAAATGTAAATATTTAAAGCCTCCTTGGAAAGGGTGAGAAAATACACGGTGATAAATAAATTCCTCAGGAAATCTGGTCTTTAAGCCGCTGTCGTTCTGCAGCACAAGTGATTACTTGTGGACGGCGTCTGCAGAGAGGTTCTGGGTGCTGCCTGGATGATTCCATTCGGTCGGTCCTTCTCACTGTCCTCCTCCTTCTCCTTCATAAAAAGAAACCCCCGAACGACACCTCCTCAATCGCACACCCACTGTGTCATTGCTGAGCCGAGGACATTTTGAACACGTTCGACAGGTTCTCCCGCTGCCCCTCCAGTGACACAGTGGATGCATGGGAGGAGACCGAGCTGCACGGTGCGATTTTAAAACCGTGACTGATTTGGTTCTTCCCATCCCGGGACCTCCCTGAGAACAGTGGTTCCCCCCGGCCGTGCGCCGGGCGTGACCGCTGTAGTTTCTCAGTTTCTAAAGGCTGTGGTTGTTCTGCAGCTCGTGCCAACCTTTTCGTTAGCGATCGATACGCCAAAGTCGACTGACTTGGTGCCTCCGGCCTCGGTGCTGTCCGTGGGTTACTCCAAAAGCCATGAGAAGACGGCGTGGCAGGCACACGCAGCATCTGCTTTCTCTTGTTTCTTCTGCAGGTGACCACAGACAGGTACCAGGTTTTAGCAGCCAACAACTCTCAGCTGGAATATCGAGGGGTCATTAAGGTCAAGGGCAAAGGAGAAATGACCACCTACTTTCTAAATGAAGGGCCCCCCATTAGTTAGCACCGGCTGCAGCGTGGCTCGGCGATGGAACGTGCGTTACCCGAGACGGCGAAGCGAGAGGAACCGCTTTTTGGTAGTGACGCTGAAAAGGCAGCGCAGTTGCAATTTCACCCCGTGACTCTAGAGCTGGTATCAGCAAACTCTCTGGCCACCCGTCAGGAGGGGCAATGGAGAGAAACCGCCTTGGAGTTGTTGCTGGCCGAGCGCTCAGCCGACCAAAGACGTGTCCTACGGCGCTCACAGCTCGGACGTGGAGGTGGGGTTTTGATCACCACAGGGTGATCCCCGAAGCTCTTGACGTGTTTATTGACACCACACAACATTGACTTGGTTGAAGGAATGTAAGACTCGCCACAAAGCGTTATTTCGGAATGGATTTGCACTGCCGTCACGTTGCCATGCCGTACTGCCAGCTGTTTGACGTGTACCACCGTGCTTTTCCCGAATGGGCTTTCCAAAGTGACCCCCGCTGTCGCAGCGCATCAGACGGCCTTTCAGAAGGGCATCGGCATCGGTTTAGCGTGAAAAGACGGGACAGCCCTGGCCCCCTCTTGTCCCGTCTTCTGCCTGGCCGCGCGAGGGGGGCTGGCGCATCTGACGGGTGAGGGGGAAGATGGAGATGAAGACAGACGGCTCCACAAGCGTCTTTCTTACAGCGTCGTCTGTGCTCTTCTTCGGTATCGATCAGTTCGCGTGGGGAAGACTAGATGTAAACTCGAGAGACTTTGGGGGTGGGGGGGAGCTCCCCTGAAATTTGTTGTGGGCTCGTTTTGTACTTTTAATTTTGTAATATTGAGAACGTGGAGATCTAACAGACAGACCAAACTCTGTGTTTTGTCAATTGTGTCTGAAGTAGGAGGCGGGCTGCCCACGCCGAGGGGTGGCGGGAGCTGTACATAACCTGTAGACTTTTGTGTCGTTCTTCTGTGCGCACGACTCCGAACCCAGACTTGGCAGTTTTCAGATTGTCATTACACGATCACCCAGCAACAACCAGGGGAGTTTCCAGGCTGAATCGGGCGCCTTTAAACATGAAAGATCCAGAAAAATCCTCAAGCCCAAAGAAGAGGAAAAACCCAACCGCGGTAGCCACACGGTTGTTCCCTGCAGCATTCGCAGAGGGTGGCACCGTTCCAAGCGGGAACAGGACCTTTGAGGTCTAGCTCCTGAGACGGTGTCGGTCAAACAGGTCTAAGAGAGCTCTGAGCAAAGCTACCAACTCACTCGAACGGGAGCTCTTATAAGAAGAGGAAAAAAAAATAAAAGTAAGCTCATCTGAACTTCTCTTTTTTAAAAAAAACATTTTTCATGAAAGGTCTGACTCGAATCCTGCTGATCTGAGAGTTGTCTGATATTGTCACTGCCTTCTGACGTGCCCAGGACCTACGCACGGCAGCGTCGAGCCGACCCTCCTGTAGGAGGCACTTGCTGAAACGGAGTCAGAGATTCTCAATTTTCCAGAAGGGAGGTGATCTTCCGAGAAGGTTTTGATGGCAGGTATGTGTGTGAGGTGGTGGACCTTTAATCCGGTGCCAGTGACACTGTGTGGGGCATCTTCATCACTAGTGGGGGGGGTGGGTTATGAGGAGTTAGTTCACTGTTACCATTTATGTACCTTTTTCTAACTCTTACAGAAAAATCCCTCGATATTTTATTAAAAACAAGAATTTTAAAAAAAGCTCTATTTTTTTATATGCTGTGAGGGCAGAGTTTTGCTATTGAATTTGGCCAGCACGGAAAAGGACTCCACTCTTTGGACATTTAATAAAGATTTTCTCCACTCTTCTCAGGGCAGAGCTATTGTAGTACCAACAGCTTAACGATTGCACTGTGGTGGTGGTGGTGTATTTTTTTTCCTACTTGACAAGAGTAAGTGATAATCCATGGGCCTGTCTTAATGGATTTGCCATGTTGCTTAGCAGAACCTGAGCATGAAGCCATTTAAACACGAGCTTAAATGGCATCGCCCCTTCCCTGCTCCCTTCCACTGGGAAAACATCTCTGAAAAGTAGAGTCCGTTGACTCTCAAACTGCCAAGTCTGCCCTGGTACTATACTTTTGCTCCTTGATGTCTTTCCTGGTTTGCAAAATACTGGAGTTGGTGTCACACCATCCTGCCTTTCTCCCCGCCTCTGCCTTGCAGCCCTGCTGCACCCTCACCCAGTCCCATCACCATCACGCCACGGCCCTGGTTTTCACTTTGCTTTCTGCTTGGCAGAAGCCCGCACTCTTCTGACTTTCTGGCTCCCCTTTTGCAGTTGTGTTGTACCTGAGGTTTCCAGTCCCCGGTACCTCTAGCTGTGATTGTTGGCAGTGTGTCATGATCATTTCGAGGGGTATTCGCGCACTCTGTGCTCTGGACCTTGCAGAAACGGATGCAGTTAGGATTTCCCATGGAAATTGGAATCTATTGCAGTCATTTAACTCTATGAAACACTGTTCCACTGGTGAAGCGTCTCTGTTTTCTTTGAGCTGCCTCTGGCTCCTGAGATCAGCCCTAAGTGCCGCGGGAGATTCTGAACCTGCCGGCGTGGAATGCGGTCTGGCTTCTCCTGCCCAGCCCTACCAAGGGCAGTTCAGGCCAGGACCCGAGCTCAGCCCTTTCTGAAACTACCTGGAGAAGGGTAGTCCCCAGGGGAGGCAAGCCAGGAGCTCCCGCGCTCCAGCTCCAGCCTCTCCTGGAAAGGGCTGTACAGGCTGACTGGCTGCACTGGTTTCCCTAAAGGCATCTTTTCCCACCCAGACAGCGCCGGGATGAATCCAAGGGGTTCAGCTGCTCCTCCCCACGGCACAGCTGGACGCAGCAGCATCTGCCTACACACAATAAACTGACAGAGCTGGGACACGCCAGATGTCTCACACGTGTGTCCTGCGCTGCCAACACCCGTGGCCTCACTGTCCACGTGTTACACACCACACACGGACACCAGCGCCTTGGTGGGCTGTGCCCGGAGCTCAGGATTTTCATTCTGTTAACCTTCCTGGCTGCTCCTCAGCTACCATCACTTCTGCTTTGAAGTTTGGGGGCTGGCAGGGAGAGCGACCTTGGGACGGAGCCTGGAAAAGGACAGCTCAGCTGGTTTAAGCTGGAAACCCCCGTTTCTCTTAACCTGCTCTGTCCCAGGCTTTTCAACTGGAGGACCCAGAATCATCTGGCAGCCAGGAAGCTTCCTGGAAAAAGCAGGGTTCTGTTATTTACTTTCTGACCCTGAGCACCTCCCAGTCCCTGCCTGCCCTGCCCAGTGCTGACCAGTACAGAGGCATCGCATCTATTGGAATGAAAACCTCCACGAGAGAATGGCCAGAGAAAGGGAGCGCTTGCGCTGTGAGCAGCTGGCCCCAGCAATCTTCTCTTTCAACCCAGGATTTCAGATGCTAAGGACCGTTGCCATCTGCTGGAAACACACTGGTGCAGCCGTGGCCAGGGGCTGTCACCAGCGCTGCTGAGCAGTCCCACAGGATCAGGCCAAAGGAGACACAAAACCCCACAGAACCATCTGCTTGGAAGGGACCGTTGAGATCATCAAGCCCAACCGTCTGCCCTGACTGCCAGGGTCCCCAAACCATGTGCCTCAGTGCCACATCCACACGGTTTTTAAACACCTCCAGGGATGGGGACCAGTGACCGATGTGATGGCCATCGACAGGATGGCAATCAATGGGACAACGGGCCTGCAGCTGGCAGGTTCGCGACTGGTGGGCCAGCGATCGACGAGAGAGAGACTGGTGGGTCACAGTGGGTGGGTCAACAGGTCAGCAGCCAACAGGACGACACATCAGCGATTGAGGGGTCAGTGAGCAACAGGTGGACAGGTCGACATGGCAGCGACCGATGGGTCTGCGATGGATGGGAGCCCCCCCCAGTGATTGCAGCTCTCTGTGACCCCCCCCAGCGATTGCAGCTTTCTGTGACCCCCCAGCAATCGCATCTCTCTGCCCCCACCACAGTGTTCATCTCCCAGCCCCACAATCTCTGCTGATGGACACTCCAGCTCCAGCTCCATCCTGACGGTTGGTGGTTCAGCCCCAGAGTATTTCTTCCAGCTCCAGGAAGGAAGGAACTGGCTGTCACTGGAAGTTAACTGGTGGGCACTGGGAGCTGACTGGGGGGTAACTGTGAGGGACTGGGGGTCACTGGGAGGTGACTGGGAGGGACTAGGGGCCACTGGTGGTCACTGGGAGTGACTGGGACGATCTGAGTAAACTGGAGCTGGACTGGGAAGAACTGGCTGTCACTGGAAGTGAACTGGTGGGCACTGGGAGCTGACTGGGGGTACCTGTGAGGGACTGGGGGTCACTGGGAGGGGACTGGGGGGCACTGGTGGTCACTGGGAGGTACTGGGGGGATCTGAACAAACTGGAGCTGCACTGGGCACAACTGGCGGTCCCCGGCGGTCGCAGGGACGCGCGGTGTCTGTCCTCGGTGTCGCCGCCTGCTGAACGCTTTCCGGTACTGCAGCCCGCCAGAGCCGCGCATGCGCGGCGCATGACGGGCACAGCCGGCTGGCTGGAGGACCGCCGAGCCATAGATGCGACCTTCGGAGGACTGACAGCCGCTTCCGCTCTCGAACGACAGAGTGTCGGGCCGCTCTGTGTCAGGGCCGGCGGCGGGGCCTATCGGGAGCCGTGGCGGTGCGGCGGAGCCTGTCCGGTGCCGCAGATGGGAGTCCCCGCCGGTCCGGCGGCAGGGGCGGGGCATCCCGCGGCCTGCCGGGAGCTGCGGTCCCGGGCACGGGTGTTCCGGCCGGCTCCCGGAGCACGCCGGGAGCGGTAGTTTCCGCGGACCCGGCGGCTAGGCAGACGCGCCGCTCCCGGGCGCGTGCGGCGAGGCGGCGTTTGGTGGCGGGTTCCGTGCGGTTCCGTGGGGGTTTCGGCCGCGGAGCAGCCCCGCGCTCCCCGCCGGCGGCGGCGGTGCCGCGGGGCCGCCGTGTCCGCTCCGGCGCCTGCGCGCTGCCCGGGGGCAGCATGGCGGCGCGCAGGACCGTGGCTGCGGGATGCGCTGGCGGCGGGTGCGGGCTGACCCCGTGGCTGCGGTGAGTGAGCCCCTCGGGCGGGTGCGGGGGTGTCTGCTGCCCGCCGGCCGTCCGGCGCTGGCGGGACGGGAAGCCACACGCAGGGGCGGGTGCAGCCATGGCGGGGGCTGACTCCGGCGGGGGGAGAACCCCGTTCCGGAGGTCCCCTGCGCTGCGTTTCCTCCCCAGGCCGTGGGCTGGGGGACACGGGCAGAACCAGCGGGCAGCTTTCTGCAGCGGTCGGTGCGGAGGGCGGAGGTGCTGCAGCCACGGGGAGGCTGTTGGGGACAGAGGCAGCAGAACTGGGGGGATGCTCATTGCGAGCCCGTTCCGCACTCTTTCCCGTGTCGCTTTGGGAACGCGCTGACACAGCCGCTGTGTTCCTGGCCCCGGTCTTGCCCCCCGACCCGGGCCCGTGCTTGCCCCCGCCCCGATCCGAGGGGCCGGGGCCAGGCAGGGACCGGGGCGGCTGCGCGAGCGCAGACCCGCGGCGGGGCCGGTGGCTCCGCTCCGGGCCATGGGTCAGCGGGAGCTGCGTCGGGCTGGTTAGGGGCCGCGGGGCCGGGCACATTCTGCAGCACTGGCACGGCAGGTCCGGTCTGGGGAACTCCAGGGGGATCGGATAGCGCGCAGGGTGAGCTGGTTTGGGGCCCTGAAACTGAGACCTGGTCAGGTCCTTTGTCTTGTGCGTGTGCGGGGTCTGTCTCCCTGAGCCGGGGTTGGAGCTGCTCTGCCCGGGGCCAGAGCAGTGTCAGCTAGGGGAAGAAGGACAGTCCTTGTCCATCGTTAGCGTTGCTGTGCCCAGACTGTCCTGTTACAGCCCATACGGGCCCCCTCGGAGCCTGCAGCCCTCAGCAGCAGGCAAGGGTGTCAGGGGGACAGCCGGCACCATGTGGGAGAGGCTGCTGGAGTGGTGGTTGAGCAGACGGGATCTCCAAGGTGCTGAGGCTTGTATGCACAGAGCTGGTTGTTTTGTTCTTGTGCTTCATGTGTCAGGCTACCGTTGGACTCTGGCTGGTGTTCCTGAACGGAAACCACAGCTCTGGGCTTGTGGAGCTGTCGATCAGCATCCGGGTGACTCGTTCAGTGCTGTTATTGCAGGTGCAGAGGGATGAGCCGCTGGCCAAAGGGTGATGGAGGAGGCAAGCGCAGCGCCGTAAGAAGGTGGGGCAGCGCGTGGTGTCGGAGAGGAGAGGTGAGTGGTGGCTGCATGACTGGCTTACGAGTTTCGGGGTTTGGGTTGTTTTATTTTGAAGGTGCGAAGTAATGAGGGAAGTGGGATATCAGCCCCGGAGGGGACTCGGGCGAGGTGAATGATGATGAGTGGGCTGCAGGAGCAGTTCTTTTTCAGGTGTCACGTTGTTGGTGAAGTTTGAAGCGTCCCTTGTTGTTTGTGTTTTGCAGGTGAGACCCGAGCCTCCACATGGCAACTGTGAAGGGCACAGGCCAGGCAGGTGAGTGGTCCAGCTGAAGGAGTGGGAGGTGGGGATGGCTGTGGGCAGGCTGGGGTTTGGGGCAGCATCTCAGCACGTGCCTTTTGCTTTGGCTTTTGCAGGTGCTGCCCGCAGGCTCGGAGGGATGAAGCCACCCACTGAGGAGGGGTCTGAGATGGTGAGACTTTTGGGGGCTGGGTCGGCCTCTCAGAGCAGAGACTCCTGGGGCAGCTCACTGAAGCGTTTCTCGCTGGCTCTGCAGGCGCTGTGCGGGTCCCCTCTAGAACCGGAGGAGTGTTTGAGGTGAGCTGGGGAGCACCGAGGAGGAGCCTGGGGCTGGGGATTCCTCACAAGCCCCACAGCGGGCTTTGGTTCCGCAGCCAGCGTGTTCTTTGGGAGCAGCCTGGCAGTGTGTGTGCCTTTGTCAGGAGCTGTGGGAAGGGAGACTGGGGAGGGGGAGAGGAAGTCCCTGTAGAAGGGAGGTGATTCCTGACCTACTTGGCTTTGTTTGTGCGGTTAAGATTAAAACAAACATACAACAAACATCTATGGGAATTGTTCCCTTAGACAGAAGAACAGAGGAATTGAGGAGGAGAGACTCTCCCCTGGGCCTCACTCTTTCTGTGTTGCTGCGATTTCTTTTTTTTTGTCCTGCTCCCTTTTTTTCTCTCGTTCTACCACTCCCTTTTCTTTTTCTCTCTGTGCTTTTCTCCTGTTCCACCGCCCTCCTCCTTTTCACCTTCCATCTCTGTCCTGCAGCCCATCGCTGTTTTTTCCTTTTCCATCTCTTTGTCCTGATCTGCATCTGTCTCTTCCCCCACAATGTCTCTGGCCTGTTCCCTGCTGTTCTTTTCCACTCTGTGATTGTAGGTGCTGCTCCATGTCCCTGCCTTCCTGTCCCTCTCCTCCCTCCCCTTCTCTCCCTTTTTTTCTCTCCACCTTTCTCTTGCTGTTGCTGTTTTTTCTTATTCTCGCTGTCCCCGTCCTCCTCCCTGCCCGTCTCTGACTCTCTCTGACCCTTTGTGCTGCTCCCTGTCCCTATTCTTTATCACTCCATCGCTCTGGCCCTGTTGTTTCTCTCAGGCTCCACCTCTCCATTCTCTCTGCTGCTCTTGTTGTCTCTCTCTGTCTTGGCATCCTGCTCCTTGTCCCTCTCCCGGTCACCGTGTCCTGCTCTCTGCTGCTCCCTGTCCCTCACCTGTTTTCTGTATCCCTTTCTCCTTCCTCCTGTCTTTCCTTGTGCTTCTGGCTGGCTACATATCACAGTTTGTCCCTCTGTCCTTCTGTCCCTTCTTTCTCGTCTGTTCTGCTTCCCGCTCACGGTTTTCTCTCTCTCTCCTTCTCTCCTACTCCTGCCTGTGGTGTGCCAGTGAGTGAGGCTGGTCTCTCGGACGCTTTGTCTTGGGGGAGCTGTGAGACAGCCGTGTATTCTCTTAGGTGGAGAACAGCCCATGGCCAATCCGAGGCCGTTTCCTCTCATCCTGTCACTTGTTCCTGCAGTTGTTCTGTTGATCGCCAGGACGCCTCTCACAGCGCTTCGGGGATGCCCAGCAGTGCCCGTCAGCCCTCCGGCTGTTACACTCCACAGGTGGGAGGCAGGAGTGGGTGTTCCAGCCCTGCCGTCCCTCACAGGGTCTCACAGAACCATCGGGTTGTGCTTTGCAGCGCCGGTGGCAGCTGGGAATGACCTCGTGCAGCTGGGAGTCACTGACCCCGGCTCTTGGAGCCTGACGCTGCTCAAAGGAGTCTGATAACGTGTGACAATGCTGAAAGAGCACGAGATGAGAAACAGTGCCGTTCAACAACCTTTTTGCTATCGCATGGGGCTGAGGGTGGGGTCCCTCACCCAGGGCATCGGTTTACGCCAAGGGAAGGAGAGGCAGACTGACACATGAAAGGAAGCCCCGAAAACCAGGGGGGGCACGTGCACAGCCCCCCTATGCTGGCCCCAGGTGCTGGGCAAGGGGCTGTGTCACATTGCCCTGCGCAGGCCAGAGAGCTGCTCTCTTCCCCAACCCCTGTTACAGCTATTCCTGTCTCAGCTGGTTTCAGTGCAAGTTCCCTGGAGTATCTCCACAGCACGAACAACTAATGCAGGATGGAACTGGAGGAAGAAGCTCTGTCAAGTCACTGCTTTGCGTGAGGAGCCACACGGAGACTTCAGGGCAGCCTTTGCTGGCCCCTCACACTTGGTTAATTCCTGTTTCCAAAGCTTTGCCTCATTTGCGTGGAGCTTGTTGTGAGTGATCTCCCATAGCTGTTCAGAAATGCAGCCCTGGCTGCCAGCAGGGACAGGAGCTCTGCTGGGGGTGGACCCACTGTGGCTGGGGGTTGGTTCTGGGCGTTGATTTACTGTTCTGTTACCACTGGCTCATCACAAACACCCTCTGCTGGTGGGGGAGTAAAGAACTGTGTAAATAAACATGGTTTGTGTTTATATATGTAAATAAATGTAGTAGTAAAGTGTGTACATAAATGTAGTAAATAAAGTCAAACCATTGACTTTATCCTCGCAAGAAACATCCTTGTTCCTAAGGTTTCTGAGGCACCGTATGAACTTGAATGGCAATTTTGTTTTTTTGGTTTTTTTTTTTTTTTTACAATCTCACGTTTTATAATCTTGTTTCAGGACTTTGTCTCAGAGGGCTCAGTTTTAGCCATCCAGGAGAATATTGCGATACTCAGGCTGCCCGGTGCTTTGTATGTGGGAATTTCAAGGCAGTGAAAGGTACAAATGCAGTTGCAGGGGAGGAAGGATGCGGTTTGAGAAGCAGAACTAGAAAGAGAGAGCACACATCTTCTCCACAGTTTTTCCTACCGTTGCACAGGAAGGGCAGAGAAGGGGGGACTTCTTGATAAGCTGTTTTTCCAGCAGTCACTTCCTGGTCGTACCCTGAACAGTGACAGTGCGTTTGCATGTAAAGGGACTAAAATATTTTCTTTAGCATTCACCTCCAGCAGGACCTAAGTGCAGGGTGATGGGTTTTGCTCAAGAGGTCAGGCTGGGCCCCATCCCTGTGCTGTTAATGGCCCCTTAGGTGCTGCCAGTGAGGGGTCCTGCCCCCAGCACAGCCCGAATGCAGCTGGGATCCCTATAAGTAGCTTCCCAGCAGTGGGTGGAGGTGTCTGTTTGTGCTGCAGTCTGATGTGAGGGGGCTGACAGGTGTTTGGAGGGTCCTCAGTGTGTTCAGGGTTAAAGCTTCAGAGGAAAACAAGCAGGTACTGGTACTGGGCTGGAGGTTGGGTGTAAATGTTTTCAAAACCTGTGAGAGTTCCTAAAGTATCATTTGAGGTTGTGGACTTCATAACTGAGCTTCCCTTTTCCTGGTGCGGTTACCTGGGGTGGGTTGGGTATTCATCAAGGTTGTTTTAGCTCTGAGTTAATGGTTCCAGCGCTGAGGGAGGGCCAGCAAGGCTGGGTGCTCTTGGAAGTGTTGCGGTGCCAGTGGGAGCCGTGCCTGAGCAGGAGGGTCAGGCAGCTCGTGGAAGGGTACAAAGGGATGGTGCTTCAGGCTTAGCTTAGCCTGGGGGCTGTGGTGCTGCTGCTGGAGAACAGAGAGCTGGGTGCCTGGGGAAATGAGGGTGCTTTAGAAAGGCAGTCAGGATCGCTGCTCAAGAGCAGCTTTGGGACTCTGTGCAGAGTCCCGTCTCCACTTTCTAGCTCAGGAGATCTTTGGGGGCCTCAGAGACGGCCAGGGGATTGCTGGAGGAAGGTGGTCTGCCCTGTAGTTTAACACAGCAGCAGACCATGATGCCAAACCTTCCCCTTGTTCAGTGGGATCGGGGGGGGGCAGCTGCTTTGAGGGTGTGCGGTGTGCTTGTGTCCTGCTCTCTGAACAGGTCTGCCAGGCAATAGAAATGGTCCTGGGGGATGCAGTGTCTCATCCGGGGGTGGGGGGGAGGCCCCCTGCAGCACCGAGGTGCCCCTTGGATGGTTCAGGCCGTGCTAGCAGCTGGCTTTGGCTCTATGAGACCAATTGCCCCTGTGCTGACCTGGGGTAAACACTAGTGTCACTTTCCCCAGCGGTTTGACCCTGCAGGGCTGTGTGGGTGCCTGAGGGCTGAGCCCCCTGCCCTCCTGGGGACCCTGAGCTGGTGTCAGGGCTGTGCTGCCCCTGCCCCCCCTTCCCGAGCAGTGACGGAGCTGTGAGGGGCTCCCGGGGCCAAGTGGTGGCTGGGAGGATGCTGCCAGCCTGCCCTGGAACACGGGCCAGGAGCTCTCTGGGCAGCCTGCCTGGTGCAAGGGCTTTCCACCTGCTGCAGGCACGAGCGTCTCTGGAGAGGCGCTGGGCACAGGGTAATGCCGTGAAACGCCTGGAAAAACCACTGGCGAGAGAGAGCGAGCTGCTCTGCCCGAGCCAGCGCCGTGTCCCCACCGGTGTCTGCGTGTCGCCGGCTCTAGAGCTGTCCCTGCCTGCAGACCGCTCCCTGCCAGCAGCGTTGCCGGTCCCTTTGCAGAGGTGGCTGCAGCAGAGCGATGCTCTGCGGTGGTGGGTGACGGACTGATGTGCCGGTGGGCACCGGGCAGGGAAGACTTTGCCCGGCCCGAGGCGCAAACAGGTCTCGGTCCTCCTTGCTGGCTCCTGCAGAGCTGTGTGTGCGGGCTGTGCCAGCTGCGGGAGCACAGCGGAGCCTGTCTGGGACAGAGCCTCTGCCCTGGGGAACGGAGCGCTGGGACCGCCCCGCACGGGCAGAGCGAGCTCACGGGGCCGCGGAAAGTGCCGCGGCGGTGGCTCTGCAGCCGGGCAGCGGCACCCGGGAGCGGGCGGTGCCCCGGGTGTCGCTGCGGGGGCTCTGAGCGTCCTCAGGGACACAAAGCGGGGAGGGGGCGGGTGCCGGCGCCAGCGGGTCGCTGCCGAGGGGGTGGGGGCGGGCTCTGACCGGTCGCTGCCGCCGCGGGGCCGCGCGCCGCCTTCCCGCCGCCGGCGCGCGCTGCCGTCTCGCCGCCTCAGGTCCGTGGGGCGGCAGCGGCGCCGCAGTTCAAAGCGGCCCGGCCGGACCGCTCCGCCCCTCGGACAGACAGACAGACTGACAGACGGACGGCAGCCAGGCGGGCTGAAACACGGCGCTGAGCCCGCGGTGAGCTGCGCGGAGTGTGACAGCGGGTCCGGGAGTCGCCCCGGGACAGACCCGCGGCTGCGACGGGGCGCAGAGGGCGGAAGCGGCCTCGGGAGAGCCCGGGAGTGCGGTGGGTTTTGTGAGGGGAGAAGGGAGGGGAATCCGGGGGAACAGAGGGAGCTTTGCAGGGGGGAGCTGCAGTGATTTCCAAGGGCCAGAGAGGGGACATGGTGAGGGAAAACTTTTGAGCTAATGTACAGGGGACAGAATGGCCCTTCTGGAGGGAAAAGCTGAGGGACATTGTGGGGGAACGGGGGAGGCATTTCTGACAGAAACCCTGAGGTAACTCAGGAGGTACTGAGGAGATATTTTTACAGAAAACCTGCGGTAATTTAGGTGAAAGAAAATGAACTTTTTTGAGGGGTGAATCTGGGGCGATTCGGGTTACCTCAAGAACCTGTACGGAAATCTGTCGGGTCAGAGTGAACATATTGGCGGGAAAAGCTGAGGGGAGGTTGGGGCGGGGGGCGGGGGCAGTGGGCAGAGGAGACTTTTTTGACAGAAACCCTGAGGTAATTTGGGGGAAAGAAAATGAACTTTTTCGAAGGGGTGAGTCTGGGTTCCTGCAAACCCCTCTGAGGTCGTGTCTGTGGGACAGAATGACCATTTTGGAGGGCAAAGCTGAGCTCATCTCTAGGGGACAGAATGACCATTTTGGAGGGAAAAGATGAGGTGAGGCTGGGGTTGTGGGGGTTAGAGGAGACAAACCTGAGGTCATGTAGGTGAACTTCTGAGGGAAAGGCTGAGGTAAATCAGAGGGGACAGAGTGAGCTTTACAGGGGGGAAGCTGAAGTAACTTAGAAGGGAGGGAGAGGGGACATTTTGATGGTAAAATTTGAAGTAATGTGTATGGGACAGAATGACCATTTTGGAGGAGAAAAGCTGAGGTGAGGCTGGGGGAGGGACAGAGGAGACATTTTTAACAGAAAACCCGAGGTAAGTTATGTGAAAGAAAATCCCTTTTTTGGAACGGCTTATTCTGGGGTAATTTAGAGGAGAAAAATGAGCTTTTTTGAGGGAAAGTCTGATGTAACTCAGAGCAGACAGAGGCAGCAATTTGATAGAAAGTGTGGGGTACGTTAGAGGGGACAGAGTTGACAATTTGAGCTGAAAAGCTGGGGTAATTTAGAGGGGACACAACAGGCATTTTTTAAGGAAAATCTGAGGTACTGTAGAGGGGACAGAGGTGGCGTTTTGGAGGGAAAATCTGAGGTCAGTTAGGGGAGACCTACCAGACAGACTTTATGGGAAATCTGAGAGCCCTCAGAATGGGCAGGGTCAGCATTACCAACAGAAAGGCTGAGATTTCTTAAGGGAGACAGAAACAATATTTTCCAGGGGCAAGTTTGAAGTAGTTGAGAGGACAGGGAAAGCTACAGGGGAGAGGTCCATCATTTCTCAGAGTAATAGTGAGGATGGTTAGCATGGGGTGAGCATGTTTGAAGGCAACATCTGAAGTACTTGGAGAAGACACTGGCAGCATTTTTGTGGGAGAAGCTGTGATGGTGCAAGATGCAGACAGTAGCAGAAAGGATGACGGTTTCAGGAGGCCATGCTGAATGATGATCCTTGATTTCTGAGGTGTTCTGGCTCTAGGCTCTAATGTGCTAGAAGGATGAAAAGAGGGACAAGGAGAGGACATTTAATAAAAAAAACCATCATCAGGATTGACTCAGTAACTTTATCAATACCGTTTTCTATTATTAGGACCTATATTATTGTTAGACTTTTATTTATTTTTATTATGTAGATATAATAAATAATATTTTATCTAAATTATTTATTAATATTATTTTTTATCTTTTATTTTTCTTATTTAGACTTCTATTATTATTACTAGACCAAGTGCCGGGTCCTGCACTTGCGCCACAACAACCTCCTGCAGCGTTACAGGCTTGGGGAAGAGTGTCTGGAAAGCTGCCGAGCAGAAAAGGACCTGGGGGTGCTGGTCGACAGCCGATTGGATAGGAGCCGGCAGTGTGTTCAGGTGGCCAAAAAGGCCAGCGGCATCCTGGCTCGTATCAGCACTAGTGTGGCCAGCAGGAGCAGGGCAGTGATTGCCTGCCTGTACTCGGCGCTGGTGAGGCCACACCTTGATTACTGTGTCCAGTTCTGGTCCCCTCACTTGAAGAAGGACACTGAGGTGCTGGAGTGGGTTCAGAGAAGGGCAACAAAGGTGGTGAAGGGTTTAGAGAACTTATGAGCAGCAGCTGAGGGACCTGGGATTGTTTAGTCTGGAGGAGGCTGAGGGGAGACCTTCTCGCTCTCTACAACTACCTGAAGGGAGGTTGTAGTGAGGTAGGGGTCAGTCTCTTCTCCTGTGTTGCAAATGACAGGACGAGAGGGAATGGCCTTAAGTTGCATCAGGGGAAATTTAGGTTGGATATCAGGTAAAATTTAATTCCGCAGAGGGTCATTAAGCATTGGAACAGGCTGCCCAGGGAGGTGTTGGAGTCCCCATCCCTGGAAATGTTTAAAAGCTGTGTGGATGTGGTGCTGAGGGACATGGTTTGGGGACCTTGGCAGTGCAGGGTGGACGGTTGGGCTCGATGATCTTCAAGGTCTCTTCCAAGCAGATGGTTCTGTGATGGCTATGAGCCATGGCAGCTCTGGTGGAGCGTCTCCACTCTTGGGAGCGTGCACCCCAATGCACTGATGCTTTCTGCCGTGGCTGTTTCCAAAGAATGAGCTAATAAGAATCAATTTGTAGAACAAAGCAAACAAAACTTTGGCTTCTGCTTAGGGGAACTTGAGCAAGTGTAGTTACAGATGAGGCTTCAACAGAG
The DNA here is from genome assembly GCA_009769605.1 of Bucorvus abyssinicus. Taxonomy (NCBI): domain Eukaryota; kingdom Metazoa; phylum Chordata; class Aves; order Bucerotiformes; family Bucorvidae; genus Bucorvus; species Bucorvus abyssinicus. Next base: position 57,031,017 of record CM020024.1, on the reverse strand, counting down.
GCCAAATGCTCTTCCATGAAGACATAATTATTCTGTTTCATTTGGAACCTTTTGTTCTGGATCACATTCAAAACTACTGTAAGCCCCTTTGTGAGATTCTTTTTCTTTCCAGGCAAGGGAAAAAGAGGCCTTTTGATTTACTAGTTCTGCTTTGTTTCGGTTAAAAAGGAGAAAGATCCCCTGTCGTCCTTGCCTTTCCTCCTCAGGAACCTTCCCTTCTGCAGAACAGTGGCCGGCAGGTCACAGTTCAGGGTGGCAGCTCTAGTGTAGAGACAAAGTGGTGTTTTAGAATAGAAATGGTAAGTGATACTCTGGTTTTAAGGTCCACTACTTTTTGTCATTGTCAGCTGCAAGCCAAATAAAATTTTGTTATTGGAATTGGAAGTGATTACAAATTTCTGGCAAAGCCCAGAAACTTTGGAATTGCCAACGTGGCTTAACTGCTGAGCTGCTTTTCCTTGGAAGTATGTAATGGTGGAAGGAGTAAACTGAAAATGTTACCTTCTCTGCAAGCTTAAAAACAACTGGAAAAACAGGGAGAGAGTAGTATTGGAGAGGAACTGTACAAAAATGAAAGTGGTGTTTAGGGATGAAATGTGTGATTTTTGTGGGACCTCTGAGTCCGAGAACAGCATGGGAGAGTGAAAAGCTTGTTTATCTTCTACAGAATGGCTTGTCTGCTGAGAATCATCCCGGGCCACCCTGCTGTAATGCAGCAGCCCAGTATGGACTTCATCAGCATTCATTAGATCAGCGTGGTTCACTTAAACACATGCATTCCCTAGCGCCTTTTAAAGCCTTCTGTGGATGTTTTCATCTCTTTTTAGGTTATTTTCCCTGCAGATTCAAAGATTGTTTCTAGTGGAGGATCATAAAAACTGTGCTTTATTGGTCTGTCACGTCCCACAGCTTTTTCTTTTTCCATTATGTATTTCACCCACAGCGTTTCTTGTATTCCTAATAACTGAACGAATTCTGAAGTCATCTTTCTGGCTAATGGGCGCTGCCTAGAAACACCTCCTTGCGTTTCTAGTGCCTTGGACTCGCAGACTCTTGTGTACATATCCGCTGCTGCCAGTCAAGCCCACGGGGGATGGTTGGGCTGGGGAATGGAGAGGCTGAGATTGACAGTGAGTTCTTTGTTTTGCCTGGGAGGTGAGGCTGGTCAGAGCTCGGCAATGTCCTGACGGCTGGACCTCGAAGGCTCTGTCCTGCCTGCGCTGCAGACGAGTTGTGCTGAAGGAACGAGGAGGGAGCGTGCACACACACACGCTCTCTTTGTGCTGGGGACTTCTCGTGACTGCTGGCCATGACTGCTGGCCGTGTCTGCAAGGGGAATCAGCGCTGCGTTGTGGTTGGGCTGCTGTGCCAAGTGCCAAAGGGAAAACCCAGCAAAATTAATTAATTCAGCTGATATTCCAGGTGACAAAAGTAAACCACACAGGTAGGGAAGATCTGAAGAGATGAGATGAGCGCAGAGGCTCAACCCACCTGCTGGTGTAGGTTATCCGGATTCAATTTTCCCGATGTGCCAGAGGGTGTTTGAGGCCACATCTTCTACGAGAGGCCCTAACCAAAGCAGGTGTCCTCATTCTCTTTTGTTAACTCTGTTTCATTTTTTTATATAAAAGAATCAAACCCCAGAGCAGCGGCTTGAATCCCGCTCTCCCATGTCACAAATCGTGCCGTAATTAGCAGGGCAGAGTGGGGCACTTGCTGTCTCTGCCTCTCATTATTCGGAGTATTTTATATGTAATGAGCAGCTGCAGCAGGAGGTCCTGAGGGCACCCCTGTTCCCAGTCCAAAAGAGCCTCTTGTCCAGTTCAGGCTGCATTCAGGCAGAGGAAAAAAAAATCAGAGCCGTGTTTTCTTGCTTCTCAGGCAAAGTATCTTAGGAGATGGTTTCCTTGCTTCCATTCTGAAGCCATCGACTTACACAGCGCAGACGTTTGCAGACTACTGAGCAATCAAGGATACAAATTGCCGTGCATGTTCCCGTTCCTTAAAGACTTACTGGTCTGCTGTGACGGGCCGTTGGTGTTTTAACTGGCAGCAACACGGGCTCTCGGCACAGATTTGGCTGCAGTCGCAGAGCAGGTAGCACAGATGTGGTGGGGATGTTCTGGAACGCTCAAGACATACCCGTTTGGACTGCAGCTGATGACTTAGCCTGAGCCCAGGCTGTATTTCTTTATTCCAAAACAAACAATCCAACCAACCCTCACCAAAAAACCCCAGTCAAGTGTTCCTGTAAGACACTATCGTGAGGCTCCAGCTGCAGTGAAGATTTACCTGCTGGGTTCTGTAGCCTCGATGGTCCTGGACTGATCACAGCATGTCCAAAGTCACCAAGGCGGGAGAGGCTCGCGGGATGCAGGGCGTGATTTGCTTTTGCCATTGGCCACTGTTAACTCTCTTTCTGTCTGTAAGAGCTCTGGTGACTGGCTCTTGCCAGGAGGAATTTTTTTTCCAGTTGCGTAAGGACTGAGGAGACGATGTCTGTCTGAGCGCCACAGTGAATGGCTTTCAAGTTAAGCCGTGGCTGAGGTTGTTGTGCTCTAGCTGTGACACTATAAATAAAGTTATTAACAGCGCTATGTAAATGGGTTTCTATTTTTGTCCCCTGTACTGTTTGCAGAATCTAGGGCAGTTACTCAGTGAGAATCATCTGCTGTTGAGCTCTGAGCCTACCAGCGTTTGATGCTGTGTGGGCTGCTGCTTTTCTTTTCTCCTTCCTTCCTTTCCTTCCTTTCCTTCCTTTCCTTCCTTTCCTTCCTTTCCTTCCTTTCCTTCCTTTCCTTCCCTTCCTTCCCTTCCTTCCCTTCCTTCCCTTCCTTTCCTTCCTTCCTTTCCTTCCTTCCTTTCCTTCCTTCCTTTCCTTCCTTCCTTTCCTTCCTTCCTTTCCTTCCTTCCTTTCCTTTCCTTCCTTCCTTTCTTTTCTTTCTTTTCTTTCTTCAATTTTTTTTTATCTGCAGTGCCTTTAGAATCCAGCTCCTCTGCCAGTTTGTTTGCTGTGCTGTACAAGAGATGGCATAGCTGTGCTGAGCATTTGCAGGCTTCCGAAGAGTGCCTTGGTACTCAAGAACAGAGGATTGTCTCTGGAGATCTGAACTGCCGGAGCACTAAAACCAGCCTCAGGGTGCACCTCGCAGACTCCAGCTTGGTCGGAGACCTTTCGGGGCTGTGTTTTGTTTGCATGCTCTGTTTCCTTCCGCTCCCCTCTCCATCCTTCTGGATCTGCTGGGCCACCGCCGTCCCCGGTCACGCTGGAAACTTGGGCCACGTTGATTCGCGCAGTCACAGTACAGCCCCCCGAGGGGCTCTGTTGTTTTGGAAACGCTTTACTACGGTCATGGCTGTCCTTTCTGGCAGAGCAAATGATTCTAATGCAAGGTGTCTGGTTGGAAAGCCGAGCGCATCAGTGCCAGGGCCAGGAGCTGTGTGGCTCTTCACACAGGTCCTGTATAGGACACCTCACGTGAGTCACTTGGTTCCAAGTTCTTCCTGCTCGGCAAGTGACTTGAGCTCCGGCTTCCCCAAACCACTGGTGGGGAAAGTCCTGACCTGTTTGTCCTGTGACTCGTTAGCCACAATTTTATTGCCAGCCCTGTTAGCCCGCAGATGGACAGTGGCACTTCAGTTCCACGTCACGCTGCTGGGACAGCAGTGAGCTGTGCCTTCAGCTTCGCCCCGCGCTTGACATAGCGGTCAGTTTTATGGTCTGTATAACAGATGAATAGACAGAAGGGTTTAGGGGTTGGGACACCCGCTGTTCCGAACTGAACTGAACTCGTCCTTTCAAACACCAGGCACTCTGTTTAATTATTTTTTTTAAATCTTCAAGCCAAAGTTGCTGCTACTGTCGTGGCATAGAAAGCAGAAATCAGCTGGACTGGTTTTGGATAGAGGTAAAAAGGTCTGACCCAGTAACTTTTATTTTCGTGGTCTGAGATACATTCCCATAATGTATCTTTTCAGTGGTCTCTAAGGTGTCTTTCTGTGCTATAGCCAGACTCTGTTGACTTTATTGGTATTAGTTCACTGGTAAACAGTTTACAGGAACTTCATTTGGAGACAATGCTTTGTGAATATTGAGAGTAGCAGCAAATGGCTTAGTGAAATATCTCAATGCAGTAACACAGAAATTAAATCTTCCAAGGAAAATGCAAGAGAAAAGCCACTCCTTTGTATGCAGATCTATTATTCTGGTGGTGGCAGTTATAGTAATTCTCTGGAAATCAAGTTGAAATTCTATGCCTGCTTCCTTATGAGAAGGAATGGCTGATTGCAGCAGTGGGGGGAGACTCGGTGGGAAGTTCCAAAGCCTTACGTATGCAGTGGGCAGGCCTGCCTCACCACGCTCCCTGCTCCAGCATCTCAGGAGCAGGATTGGTGTGGATGTTCCCTGGACTCACGAGGCCAGGATTCACGTTCCTGCTTTGCCGTGGTTCTCCTGCATGATGTTGCGCCCCTTTCTATATTTTCTTTATATACCATTCTGCTGTCTCTGCAAAACAGTGTGGTGTCTGTTAGGGGCTGAAGAGGTGCAGAGAACTCAATACTCCCTGCTAAGACTGAGCTTTGCACAGAAGTACTCATTTGGTGAGCTCACCCCTCCTGCCTTCTTAGGGGGAGTGGTTTACTGTTGTTACTGATTACACAGAGTTTCCTTGTATTTATCTTGTTTCTCCACGGTAGCTGGAGTTTTCTGTTTCACCAAAGGGAACCAAGGGCAGATGTCAGCTCCAGTGCCGTTGATCAGTTGCGATGTAGTGGTAGATGACATCTTATAAAGGAAACAGCCCTTAATGTTAAATCGTAGCCCTCGTAAAGTTGGAAGAACTTTACTCGTGACTGGAGGGTGTCTGTTCATTACTGGTGCTTACCAGGTAAGGAATATTACTGTAATGTACCATAACCAGATAACAAGTTCAATTTCCTGCAGGACTTTTTCCTTTTCATTGCATTCTGAAATTATGGCCCAGCTCCCTTCTCACTGAAAACATCATGTATTTTATTATTAAATGTACTATCAGGTTTGATTATTAATTAATAACAAGTTGATTGCTCAGTTAATGAGCTCTACCATTTTCTTTGGCCAGCCGTTTTACCTTGCAGAATAACTAATGGAGGATTACGTCTGCATTTTGAAGCTCTTCTCCACGTGTGTGAGAAACACGTTGGTGTTCCTCAGAGGGGTGGCCGTAACGAAGCCTGCACAGCTGAGTTTCTCTGTGTGCTTTAGGTCCCTTTCTCTTGGCCATTTCATGGGTGTCATTCTAAGATCACACCCGCTAGAGTATAGAAGTGAGGCGGCAGCGAGTCAACTCGTGTTGACTGTTCCAGAAAGGGCTGTCAGTCTCACACTCCTGTTCTTCGGCAATCAGTTTTCCCAGCAAATGCCTGGTGTTACTGATCTGGTAAGCTCCCAAACACGAATGGGGGTTGTCCCATCGCTTGTCCATTCTCAGCTTATCCATGGAACAGTGAGTATTTTGGTCCCTGCTCTCCTTGGGGAAGTGAAATAACTGTAGGAAAGGCATAGTGGCTCCTTAACGTTTTAAATGATGCCATTATGTACTAACGTGATGTTTTCATTATGTAGCGACTTTCCAGAGAGAAAACCCTGACTTACCGCAATTGCAGAGTAAATAAATGGCCAAAGGGCAGGAATCTGAGGAAGGTAGTGGAGAGAGTGAGGAAGAGTTAAGGCGAGGTTGAAATGGCCGCTGCATGCAGATTTACTGCAGTTTTTTAGGTACAAAAGCATCATTGTTTGATTGAACATCCACGATACCAGGGAAGAACAGGCTGAATGCAGTTGCACAGCTCTGAAGAGCTCGTTCTCTCGCTATCAAAGACAAAGACCTGAGCCACAGGTGACAGAAAGCATCCCAAGCCTGATGAGATGCGATGTCCTCCACCTCCATCCCCTGTGCCTGACCCAGGGTGTGCACATGTAGCTGTTAGCTGTCTGTGCCAAAAGTGAGTCCCCTGTTGCCTTCTCTGACACCTGACTGATCACTGGCATGCGGTCCCTCTGCCACAGGGCATCTTTTTGGTTTAATACTTCACTTTTTAGTTGTTGCTTGTTCCTGTTCCGCTGCTTCTGTGGCTACAGTCACTTTTGCAAGCCTTTCTCTCGAAGGAGGGCAGGCAGGGATCGTGCCAGACTCCTGTAGCTGTGGTGGTATTGGATAGTCCTGTCTTGCAGAATTGTCTTAGCTCTGTCTTCCTTGTTGTTTTTGTGGCAGCATTTTGACATCAGAGATGGCTCTAATGCCCGAAAACAGACTGCAAGAATGCCTACAGCAAAAGGCATGCCTGAAGTTTGAAAACCAGAAAGTTACACAGCTTTTCCTTCTTGTTTTCTCTGCAGTTCTGGGTTTTAGGCTGTCTTGTGGCACAAATGAGTCTGAGATTTATTTTGCTGTGGGCTGGATCCAGCTCCAGTTTGGACAGACCTGCCAGCTTTTTTGCGCTGGTCAGGCAGACCTGGGTGAGTCTCGGAGCCAAAGCAAAGACACACGGTGGGTTCGGCGGTATGCATGGTTCCTCCGTGCCTTTCAACGTATGTCCTTCAACTTTGCCTTCCTAAACTTCCTTGGATTTGGAATGGATTTGGCATCTTTCTCCCTTACATGTTTTTTTCCCCTGACCACAATGATTGGAAAAATTTTCACATTCCCATCAGTCCCTTCTTAGACACATGAAAAAGCCCTGAAGTCGCCCCTTGTTAATAATCCAAAATCTCATTTAGGCCACTTGGATTTCTTTTTTATGTTCGACAGACAGCAGCATCTAATTTGGCTAGTGATGATGGAGTAATCAAATTCCTTCCTCTCATCTCAAAGACATCTATAACGTGCTCCACCTATAGTTTGGCTGGTAGCTACTGCATAGCTATCTTTATTTGTTTTGCCTTCCCCATGTAACTTTTCTTCCCAAAAGCTTGGGAAGAATTTTATTTATTGCTCCTGTTTCCAGGGAGGAATCAGTCTGGTTAAATATAGCCTGCTGAAATAGGAAAATCTTTTAACTCAGGGTGTTTCGAGGGAGAGGGTAGCAGGTTTTTCATGTTTAAAATAAAAAACGAGTCTTGATGCTGCTTAGCTGTAATTAAGTTCCAGTAACTGGCATTGCTACTCATGCTTGTAAACTGGAAACCCAGGAAGGTCATGAAAAACTTTTCCCTGTCTGACTGGTGCAGTGTTTCCCTTCTGGCTGGTGCTTTCAGGATCTTAATTTCTCCTCATTTCCTGTGTTGACAGTTGAGTGAAGGACGAACCACAGGCATCAAGGTGAGGAGCACTGACCAGGATGGGAAGCATGGTGCCATTTTTCTCAGCAGCCCTGAGTGCCAGCAGGGTCAGAGCCTTGCAGCATGCCGTTCCCAGGAGCACGTTACTAATGCAGAGAGAGCTGCAACCGCCAATGCTGAGGGTTTGTGCTGGAGATGTGCATCTCCCAGCTGAGTCCCCCAGGCAGTTCTAACCTCCGGTAACACTCATTCGAGAGCAAATTTGGGAAAATCAAGTAAAGGCAGGGTTCTGCAGTTCTTGTCTTTGCAATGAGTCTTGCTGTCGTCATGTACATTGCCACTGGTGGCTCCAAGAGCCATCGGATCTCTGGCTTCTTTGTCGGTTTTTACTCTGTCACCAGTTTCAGCTGGTATGGTCTTGCAGAGTGAACTTCTAAGGTATGGGATATTGGTTACTTTGGGAGAGGGACGGTAGGCTTTCTGTTTTGCTGCAAGGGAAAAGGTGAAGAGGCTCACATTTTTCTGGGCTTTTGGTTTTATAGGAGTTTTTCCTGTATTCCTATTTTGTGTTACTCTCTCTGAAGTAGTGCTGTGCTTATCACAGCGTTTGTGTACAGACATGCCTTCTCACCCTCCTGAGCAAGCAGGAGCCAGCATGACTGATCTTAAGGTGGAGCGCTGTCATGGTGCACAACGGTGTCCTGCTGGCCAAGGGACAGCTGTGCCAGCTGCTATGTCACAGAAGTGCTAAGGCTCATTTGAAACCATAGGTGCCTTCCAACACTGAACAGATCTCCTCTGAAATGACCATGTAAGTTTAGGAAAGAGAGAGTATCTTTTTACTATTTTCTTTTTTCTATGACTGTAGGAAAAGGAAATATTTTAACCTCGTTCTGCCTGATGTCCTGCTGTTGCGGAGAACATTTTTTTTTGCCTCACTAAGGCTAAGAACTTAGCCTGCCACATAGACATCCCTAGAGAGCAAGGCTGACATGCTGTTGAGTCCTGAGTTAAGTCTGGAAGAAGCTTGCAGCCTTTGCTGGACCAGTCACTGGGCTATCAGTCAGCACGATGATCTGTGTGGGCCACTTCACCCTCCTTAGGTGGGCTTTGCTGCCCTTGCCCACATTTGTGCTTCTTTACCTAGATGTGCTGTCTGGCCGTGGTCACTGTGCCACACTGCTGTTGTCCTCACTTTGTTTCTGTTTGTCTTTTTGTTGTTGCTGCTGTTAAATTCAGGAGGGAAAGAGCATTATGAGATGTTCTCTGTGTTTCTGGAAGCTGAAATCCTTTTTGTGCGTAGAGTGGGTAGAAGAGAGAGCACACAGAGGACCTCCTCATCTTCCCTTCCCCAAGTGGCTATAGCTAGGAAAGAGGGACTGGGTGTATCTTGATGCCGTGTCTATTCTAGGAACTTCTAGATTACCTTAATACTACATTTATACCACTGGAGCTGGAAAATGACTTCTGGGCTTACAGTGCTGGTGGGGAACTGGCTTTTGAACAGATGTCCAAGTGCAAAAATTGACTCATTTACAAACTGCTTAAGAGATGCTCCCACCTTGGAGATACTCAGAAGACACCTGAACATGGCCGTGGGTAACCAGCTCTAAGTGACCCTGCTTGAGCAACAAAGTTGGACAAGATGACCTCCAGAGGTCCATTGCAACCTCAACCGTTCTGTATTTCTGTGAAAGCCTAGTCTGGTGTTAAGGGCTCGACCCAGCCCTTCAACTGAGAGTTTTGTCATCTTCATCCCAACTCATCCTTCTTCTCTCTTCTTCCTTGTTCATAGCACAACTTAATGCCGTGCAACACCAAGAGCAGTGGAATAATAACAGTATGTAACAGCAGCCTCCTGAGACGCTGTCCTCACGGGTTAGCCTAGTGAATTCACTGACGAGGGCAGATGTGTCTACACCAAATGGCTTTCTCTGCTTACACCTTTGCTCCTGAAGGCCTGTATTTAGTGAACAGGGATTATTTCGCCATGGGACGTTAACTACTTTTTTTGTCGGTTGCAGTGAGAGGCTGTGGCTTTGACTCACATGCCGTCAGATGCCCTTTGCTGGTTTTATAAGCCTTTACAGCTCTCTGAGTTTGGGCTTTTGTTCTGTTTCCCAGGCAGTGCCTGTGGTGTTCGGTTTCCAGTAACACATGGTGTTTATACTCATGACTGGCATTACCGTTGTGATGGTGATAGGGTTTGTGTTTCTTGCCTTGCTTGATTTATGTTGTGGCTGGCGTGCATGGCACGCATGTGTCTTGAAGTAGAACGCGACTCTTTTTTCTGTTGTTTTTACATTGGAAGCTCTGATGATTTAATTTAGCGTTTTGAATAATGCTGCGTTTGCAGGGAAACCTGGCTGTGTCGTGTCCCTCCTTTGATAACTCCGTTAGCTTCAGACAGATAAGGCTGCACTTCAAAATCATTCTTTGTAGGTGTGTGTGGTTTTTAAATGTCTCGTGGGTTTCCTGCTTTCTGCCTTGTTCTTAGCCTTCCTACTCCTTACGTCGTTCTTTGCTTTCTGCCAAGATCTCTCCCCTTCCCACACTCTTGCTCAGAACCTTCTCCTTTGCTGTCCAGAAGACCCTGTGGTGCTTCTGCCTCAGGGTACGTTTGCAGTGCTGTCACAGCAAGGCTCACCTGAGTTAAGGAGCTGGTTTTGAGTGACCTGCGCTGGTAGGACCCAAGGTGCACTGGGACGGACCTGAGCACAGACTGTGAAAGCTGAGCAGGCTCACACCGCTCTGGGGTGTGGCACTGAGGCTCCTGCTGCTACCTGAACTGCTGCTCCATGTGTATCTTCATTCCGTGAACGCATTACAGACCACAAAATGGGAAAGCTGAGCTCAGCGCTCTGGGAACTCTCTCCTCTTGGCTCTGCACCTTAGACGCTTCTCTTCATTTCACCTCGCTCTGCCTGTGCAGCTCTGTGAAGCACTCTGCAAAAAGCATCTACACATCCTGCTCGGAGGTCTTGCGATCCAAAGCGGTGGTGGTGGTGGTTTTGGTAAGGGCCAAGCTCAGACAGAGGCTAGCATCCAAGCGGCGGCAGCAGCTAGAGCTGTGTGCCCATCCTGCCCGCTGCTGTCTGTCAGCCCTGGGCTCTTGGCATCAGCAGGAGTCAGCGGCACAGGGACACTCCAGTTTGTGTCTCCACCTTCACCACTCCCCTGCCCGAGGCTTGGCTGAGATCAGGCAGGTACCAGGCTGGTCCCTAAGCAGAGGGGAGGATAGCAAGATCTGGAAGCTGCTCAAGCTCCTTGCCATCTTTCTTCCCCATCAGTGTCATGAGCCATGTAGGGCAATGGGCACAAAACTGAGCTTGCCTTGTACAGCTGGGAAATCCTGACCCAGTCCTTGCTGCAAATAGGAGCTGAAACGGGAGCTTAGGAAAGTATGCACCTCTACCCTGTAACACAATCTGTGGTACTTTTCAACAAAAATTAAACAGAAACAATAAAAAAACCCCAACCGAACAACTTAGAAAAAGAATGATAACTCCCTTTTTCTTGTCTGTCTTTCCCAGAAATAACCCAATTTTTCATCTTTTTTGAGGTGGTACCCTGGTTACCGCTGGACGAAACCCAGTCAGATGGTAAATCTGAAGGCAGTGGCAAAGTGGAAAAACATATCAAGAGCTCTGGAGCCATTATAACATTTTAATTCCATGCAAAACCGTTTTTTCCACAGAGCAGTAGCCTTCCAGATGAAGGGTCTGGGACCCAGGGCTGATAAGAGCTGCTTACGCTTGGGTTGCAGATTGTGTGGTCAATCCCTTCGAGTCAGCTTCAGCAGATAGTACTTACAAACCACTGCCTTACTTATCTCACGGTATTTTATACTTAGAATAAGTATTTCATTTGACCTTTCGTTGGCTACTGTCATTTACCCCACATTTTGGCACAAGGAAGACCTATTTCTGGCATTGTGGTCCCAGCAGCAAGGAAGTGCCTTGCCCTCTGAAGACGGAGCGTAGTTGGCTTGAGTTGTGTCCTTCATCGCAATCATCCATCACCGTTGCCCTTGAACAACATCTTTTCATTGCCAAGGGTAGTCTGACATGAAAGAGTGGTGTGGAGTGAGGACCTAAGGGTAGTGGAGAAGCTATCTGCTTAAACTCTGAGGTTCCCGGTCTGGATAAGATGCGCTGGCAGGACTGGGGGATGCTATGCTAATAAAACTATAAAAGGTTTTTTTACTAACATTTGAGACAAAATTAAAGTGTTCAATAGAGGTTGGTTTTTCCTGGGTAAACTCAGTAGCCCAGGCTCAGGATCTGACTGACAGCTGAGCTTTGTTCATGCTGGCTCCTGTAAATATTAGAAGGTTCTAAATTATCTCTTAAATCATTCCCTCTTAAGTTTCTTCCACGTTCTCCCTGGAGCTGTTTATTGAGGAAAGTCTGGCATGTTGCAGTTATTTTCAGTGCATTCACCAGCACTATGAGACTTCGGTATTGATCAGAGTGCTCCTACCGAGCTGAGCTGGAACAGTGTTTGTGTTACATTAAAACCACCTTGAATCTCTGCTGCTCTCAAAAGCTGGACGCAGTTGCGGCGTTTTATACAGCTCCTTTAGTGAGGGACCACTAGGCGTCACTTGTGAGCTGCATTTAGAGAACAAAAAATAAGTAAGGGATGGAAATTCAGTTTATGCATAGTGGGTTGTATATAGAATTACATTAAAATATCTTTGCATGTTTGCAGCAACTGCCATGTATAATATTTCCACAATTTTAAAATGGCATTTAAAATTCCACAGGAATCGATGGTATGTAGTGTCATAATACAGTCAAACATTCTCGATTAAGAAATCTTGATGGGAGATGAAAGAAACTCCAAATGTGGAGCCAAGTAATTCCAGGTGGTTGCTAAAGCTACCTTTTGCTTTCCTGTTGTTTATCTTTAGAGAATATTTGGGGTAGGGGGAAAGAGAAATCTGGCAAACATTCCCTTTATTTTATCCTTCTCTAGTTAAAAACCTGTTTTTCTTCTTGCATGATAGCAGCAAGCATGCTGTTTATGTTAAACAACCATGAATCATTTGTAGGCATATAATAATGAATAGTATACTTATGTTGCATTATGGTTTGTAAGCAACTTTTTGGCTATGTATTGATTCAATAAATGTTTTTGACAATCATTTGGAAAATGCAAGAAGCTTTGAGGAATGAAAGAAAATATCTTGTTTATAGCAATCTCCATAAAAAGGGTCTTTATGCTGCTGTGAGAACTAAAAGTTACTGCCTTTTGTACTGAGTAGCATTTAATCTTATTGTAGAGCTAACTCTGATATGAAATTATTATGTGCTGGCATCCGACCAAAGTACCACTCACGGAAGTGTATTCTATCATGTTTCAAGGCTTGCTTCAAATCAGTGTGCATGATACTTCACAACCACTTTCTTCAGTAGACACGTTTCTTCTGTGCTGTAGAGAATGGAAAATTTTATTATCCTTTTAGAATGGCTTATGTAATACCTATTTAAAACATTTGTGAGCTTGGTGTTCATGTCTTCTGCTATATTCTTACTCCTGAAATGTTAGAGAATAGCATTATGGTTGAGTACCCATTCTTGAGTGTAGGTCTCTTGACGTAGAGCATTGCTAGCCAGTGTGTGAGGCTGAGTTTTCTTAGTTTCATTTTACCTTGGAGTTTGTAATAGGAATATAAATACAAAAAGTAAAATCCACAGTGGCAGACTAATCCAAATTCATGTTATCTCTGTGTCTAACACAGGAACACGTTCTATCTCTATTTGAAGGCTGTAATTAAAGTGACTGGTTGTGGATTTTGTTTCAGCCCTCAAAAGTTATCACGGATAAACATTTTGGAGTCAGGGTTCAGACTACTGGCTTTGAGCAGATGAGCAGATTTTAGATAGCAAGAATCCATAATTTGTGACAAACGCTCTGGAGACTGTGGCAATTTGGCTTCAGTTTGTTTACTATGACCTCACTGGTAAAGATCTGACAAAAGTGGAGTATTTCCAAAAATAAACGACTTGATTCTCTGACTGTCAGTGGGGCCTGTAGCTAAGTTACGTAAGTGAGACTGGGAAAATGAGAACAGGCTTGGCATCAGCTGGAGTTGTGTAGGATGCTGTCACATTACCGTTGTTCAAAAATGACCATACATTTCCACAATCAGAAGTCATTGTAATGGTTATCTAACAATTTAATTAGAGCTTCTTTTGTATCTTTACTTTTAACAAATGGTTAGATGATATAAGATTAATTAAAGGGAAGAGCTGAATAAAAGAGGAAATAGCAGTGTCTCCTTATATTGCACTTCAAAAAAGATAAAACTGCAAACTTTAGCTGTCTTCACAACAGTGCATTTACCACATTGAGGTCTTCTGAATATGTTTCTTGGACTCAGCAATTCTTTGACAATTCAGTTACACAATAATGTTATCAGAAAAAAATTGTCCGCTACACAAAGCCTATTATTTAAGTTTATCAGGCTGCATTTATTCTGGAAAATTAAGATAGGACTTTAATTAGAGTTATCATTGATTTAAAAGACATTCCAGTATTTTCGGAGTTTGTCATTGAAGAAAACAAGACTACAAAAAAAATTATTGAGTGTGACTTGTGTCAGCAGTTGATAGGGAAGGGACAGACTTAGGGATTCTGTTGTATTTAACATTTGATGGTTCATTTTAAGAAATGACTTGGGGTTTCTGATGCATTAAAGAAATCCTGAAATCCCAGGTGCAGTGGGAATGGAATTTGGCATGTGACTATCTGGCTGACTTTATGCAGTTCTTGTAGTGAAAAGCTAATTAAAGAACAGCTGTTAACTTAAATCAGAAAGTTTGCTGTAGTTTCTACTGTAACTTTTATGTGAAAGGTTTTTTTTATTTGGATTGTAGTCAGTCTTCACAACCAGTGGAACGTGTTCCAGTTTAGTAATTAACTGTCCTCAGTTACTTGGAAATTGTAGTGGTGACATTCATTACAAAGGATTTACATCAATATTGAAGGAAGGTTTTTACAGAAGAAAAAAAACCAGGTTAAATCCAGTTCTGTCTGTTTTCATGGTATAAGTATTTTACTTCTGCCAGTAAGGGTATCCTCTGTAAAAGTGCTGTCTAGCTAAGTCCATCAGGACAACCTGTATTCTTACAGATTATGCAGAACTGTGCTTCACAGGATTACATGATTTAATTTTAAGAACTTCAGCTTGTCACTGTTTTATCTGTACCAGAATTTCCTTGTGCAAACACTAGAGGATCTGCAACAGTGATGAAGCTCTGTACTTAAGTATGGTACTGTGTCTGTATATAATTATATATACAGACTTGCGTAAGTCTGTGTGTATGTGTGTTTAGATGTATATTTTTTAAAAATCTGTATGTAATCTTATTAGCCATATTGGCAACCTCGAGTTTCAGAAATTAACTCTTCTTTCTTTACACTTTCCTTAGTAAATGCACAGTATAATAGAAATTATGAAAGTTACCCAGGCCCAGAGAAGGCAACTGGTCCTGGAGAACTCCATCCCTGAGAAAAGTTGAGATGGGAATTATTCATTTAGTGTGTAAATTGGAGCATGCTCCTTGACTGATGAGGGTAAGAACTTTTTTGAGAAAGAAAAACCTCAGGAGGAACAGCTAGTGGATCTAGTTTGATACCAGATGAAAGAGAAGTCAGACACTGTGTGGGAGGAGGAGAGAGGGGAATGGGGCAACAGCTGAAGAGGCAGAGGTAAGGAGCAAGACTTGACCATATAGAAAACAACTTGTATTACTGCATTTTCTAGCATCTTCTACAGCTGCTCGTTGTTATAATGCACCTAATAATTTTGGCTGTAAAATCTGCTACTTTGGACTGATCATTTCACTAGGATGTAAAACACGGGACAGCATTTGATTTTTACAGCTTGTTTTATTGAGATTCACTTTCCTTATCTAGTGTGTATTGTTTCTCAAGCGTGTACTAAATCGTACTTTTGAACTTATTCCAGAAGTGTTTTAAGTACTACTTCAGCATACTTTTCAAAATACCCTTCTTAATTTGTAAAAACCTGAATAATTAAAATAACCGTTAAAGCCAAGCCTTAGCAGGATCAGTATTGAGGAGACTAGTATGGTCTGTCCCCGTTATTTTAACACAGGTAAGAGTCTCTACTTCAGTTTAAGAGTAGTAGTGGCCATAGTAAATTTACAATTTTTGCACATGGTAAAAACTAAGATTTGAAGATGGAACAATAGATAATTAAATAACTTAAGTCTTTAGAAGTGGGTACACAGACTGTCAAGTCTCAAAACATTCTTCAAACAACCTACATCTAGATTTTTGCTCAGCTTCTTGTCCTTCAATATAGACTTACTATAAAGTGAATACCATGTTTTAAAAACTTCAGCAAGAGAATCTAAATAAAGATAAGATTATTTTTATTTGTTAAGATCCAAATGTGAAAGGAGATTATGGATATAATACGTATTAGTGAATAGTACGCATGTTTCCATTTTTCCCTTTGTCATATTTTTGGTGTTACATTTGCAATAAAGTAATTGGTCATCATTTCTTTTAGCTTTCAACTGATAAAATAAGTCATAACTTCATTAGAAAAAGTTACATTGTTCTCGTTATGAAAATTATTTGAAAGGAAGAGCAGTATTCAGTTGGAGAAAGTGTATCGCTAAGTCCTCTGCTTTAAAGGACTGTGTCTGGATGCGCTCTACCTATTGTACAAAGACAACATTTAGGAATTGAAAAACATTCTTAAGATTCATCTTAAGAATTTTAAGATGAAGACAACTATTTTGTGGGAGCGTGTCTTAGCATTTCCATATATTCAAAATCGACAAAAATTAATTCCAGTAGGTATTTCTGAAATTCTTTTGCAGGATGTCCCAGTTTGAGCCAAGACTTCCTTGTTTTGGAAATGTGCCCAATAGAGTATCAGGATTATTTCATACAAGCTCCATAAACCCGGCATCCCATTGGCTAAAAGTGCAGGTCAAAAGATTTCTTCCGACAGATGCTCCTTAAAACCTGCAGCCAGGAGGAGTCTCCTCCTCTTTGGACACCGGACAGCTTCGGAGAAAGAGCCACAGCGAGAGGGCTGGCTACCGTCCAGGCCGAAAGCCTGCGGCCTGCCCCCCCACCCGGGGCCTAACTCAGAACTGTTTCTGTTTATCGGCGTCCAGCTCTGCTGTGAATTGTTGTGTGACTCAGTCAGCATCTCTCTCTCGTATTGGGTAAGAGAAGAGATATTTTTCACTCCGCGAGAATCTACCGCTGGATTTGGATGCGGGGGAAGCTCACCCCGCTTCGCGTTCCGGCTGCGAGGGCTTCTCCTTTATCTGAAGAAGCTGCCGCTTCGGTCAGGAGTGTCCTTGAATGTTTTTTTTACAGACACTGAAAAAGGTCTCCCTGCGAACTCGTTAAAATACTTCTCTAAGCTGTTAAAAACTTTTAATCACTTGGCCTGCCGCCATTTTGGATAGACGCCATCTTCTGAGCTACCATCCTGGCGTGACGTCATCTCCTGGCCTAAGGCCAATCAGCCATAATTGTAGTTTTTTCCCTTTTCCTCCCTTTGTAGTGTTTCAACTCTTACTGTATTGTTTTCTTGTTTTGCATTTAATATATAGTTGTGTGGTATGATAGCATTTTAGAATTTTTATTAAAAGTTTGTTTCAGTTTCCCATCCATATATTCCGAGATTTGAGTTTCGTTTCCCTTTTCCCTATATCAATAAGGGATTTAAGAAGTGTTAGGGACCTTGAGTTCTGCTCGGAGGCTCAACCCCTAACACAAGATAAGGAAAAATAATTGTTTTGATGCATGATCATCAAGATTTAAATAAAAAAATTACATATGGTATGTTTTGACTTAAATGAAATAAGCAATTACCCATGCATTTTTCTGGTCTGGGAGATACACTTTTTTTTCTTTCCAAAATGGAATTGTCGATATTACAATTAGTTCATGTACCACAGCTACCTGACAGGAACAGCAGCTGCAGAGATGAAAGTTATCTAATTAGTTTTCCATTTTTTTACTGTATTTTATATGTTGGTATATTAGTACAGTGTATTAGCTGTTGGAAAAGAAAATACAGTAGCTGAAAGCAAGTGCTTATTCTTGTATTTTGATTCCTATAGACAGAGGGGCACTTTCTCAGTTACCATCAGCAGTATGAGCTGCGAATTACCATAAATATTTGAGCTGCATGTTTGAATTGATGAGGTTTTATTAGAAATACCTGAAAACATTTAAATTTGTACTTCTGTCTTTATAATACTTCTGTCATTATTTCCAATGAGCATAGTTCATATCAGGAATGTTTTGAACTGAGTTTGAAACATTACTTGTCTTTCATAGGAGAATGCTTCGTTGGAGCTGTGAGACATATGCTCTTTGGCTCACAAATCTTTATGATGTATATTGCTAGAAGAGGAGATAGTTACCTTATGCTTGCTGTGTTCTCTGATGTATCTGCTGCTGGCTGATGATGGAGAAGAGGTACAGATTTAAAAGAGCATGTTATATTGATATGGCTGCTGCTTTGTCCTTGTATTCATATCGTTTGAGCAGCAGCGGCTTTTGTCAAGAGCTGCCCCTTTCTGCTTAGTGTTATTTTGTCATTTGGAAGAGAAGTTCATCAGCTTTTGCAATTATGGGAAGCTTTTCCTTCTACCTCTCTTAGCCATAGGTAGCATCTTGGAAGCAACAATGTTTAATTTGGTATTTCAGTCAAATGGTATGTATGAATAGAAAGTAATGGTACGGATATGCTTTTGTTATCTCTGCAGCAACCATTTCCTTTTGGAGGTGGGAGTGGACTTCAGCCTCCTCTAAATATTTTCAAGCTTTTTTCTGTCCTATGCAATCCACTCTGTCCAATGGTCGTCTCCAATTAGTAGTCCAGGAATAGCAAATTAGACATTTTTGAGCTGCAATAAGCCTTACTGCAATTATTGCTATCCTTATTGCCCCATACAAAACAGTTTCTCCATCTGTTCATGGATGTTCCTTCCTCTTAGAGGCATATGTTAAGTTGCTGGTAGAATGTTTCTTTTGCAGTTGCTGTCGAGTTCCTGATCTTATAGCACTATTACTAGCACTAATAATAGCACTAGCTTGACAAACAGAAAGTTTGTCATCGAACTTTAGACTCAAAATTAAATAATAATTGCTTTGCTCTGTCTCCTGTTTCCCTGGCTGTTATGTTCAAGAAACAAAGACCCAAATTGTCCCTTTTTTAACCAAGGATGAATTAATCGCTAGGTGTCACAGACTGAGTGTACAAACTTGGTCTGTAGCTTGAGTTCATTAGTTTGTGTGAAAGTATTCTGGAAGTGCATTTTAAACTCTTTTTTTCACATTTTAGTACTGATTGAAGTAATCTCTGAAACTTTTTCCCTCAAGACAATTTGTTTTTTAGATGTTAACCCTCTGGTTTGGGACTATTAATTAAGTGCCTTCAACAAAGATTGTTCATATCTATTCCGTTCAATGTTCATCTTTGGAGTGGATATGTACAGAGCTGGTTTTCAGTCTTTCAAACCTTTTGCTTCATTCTGGCCATGTTCTTGACTTCAGAATTGTAGTCTGGGTAGGATGCTGTAGTCTTAGTGCTCATTTCTGTAAGACTCTCTTGTCCAGACCTTGGCTTTTTTTTCTTTTTAGTATTGCTAAAATTGTACCACTTTCTATGGTTGGGCAGGAGCTAGGAAATGCTCAATACAGCTGTATGCTGTAAGAGCTGGAATCCTCTTCCACTCACTGGCTGCTGAGCTGCAATGAAAAATTACATTACGCTCTACTCTTACTCAAAAGCTTTCATACCTTGTCAGAGGTTTGAGGCTTGCACTGCAGTCACTAACCTTCGCAATAGTGTCCATATGCAGCACTAGTTTTTAACACATATTTCCATAAGGTTGTATCTTGTTGTGCTCTTCAGACTGCTGCCCCCCAAGACATTTTCTTACCTAGGTTAATACTAAATTTTAATGGGAAAAGTCTGAAAAATGAAGCCATCTTTTTTTTCAGGTGTGCTATTCAGTTGAGTCTTAAAACAATGGAAGAACATGTTTCCAAGCATTGTGGTTAGATTTCATTAAATGAGTTCTCTTTGGGCTACATTCTACATGAACTGTTACTGTTTGCGTTAACAAATATTGCAAAATTTTGTTTGACAGATTGGATCTTCTTTCAATTTTTCTAACAGTAATAGAGCATAAATATCCCTAAGCACAGAAACAGGTGGTTATCCGCAGAGGAAGTCAAAGGAATCCAAAGTCCTTCAGAATAAAGAATGTGCCATTGTCAAAATGGTCCTGATTGCCTGTATCTGCTTCTGTTGACTGCTTCTCATATACTGCCTTGGTCTCGAGTCTGTTCTTTGCTTCTTTGAGTGCCTTGTTTCCCAAAGTCACTCCTAACACGCTGAATTTCAGTCATGAGCTTGGATTCCTGCTGTGTTGTCTGCAATACTGTAAGTTCTGTATGCCGAACGGGGTCTTTTGGAGTAGGAGCTAGTGATCTATATGACTTGACTAAAGTGAACTCAGCCCTGGAGTAGCTAAAGGGTTTGTTTAGATAAATGTTTGGCCTTATCCCTGTGAGGGTTAAGTATGTTGTATGTCCACCTTTAAAGGGCAAATTAAATTTGGTGGGTTTTTTTCTTTTTCAATTTATCCCTGATAATTGCAGAGATGCTTTCAGATGGCTGCTTTCTAAGGAGGTTGCCTCTGAAGTTAGTTCTTGAAGCTGCCTGTGTATCACGACCCTTACAGCTACAGGAAGGTGTAGTGTATGACTTGCTTAATATTCTCTTGTTTTTCATCTGGGGAGAAGTTTTTACCTCTTTTGTTCTGAACAAGGTTTCAATCCCAGCAGAAGAAAGTAGGTGTTAAATCTGGAAGGGCTGAAAAAGGGAGAGAATGATTACAATATGTTAGAAAATATGCAGCTAGGATAACTGTAAATGTACCGTTTACCCTACAACCTAGCATTATACATAATACTTTATAAGTACAGTTTAGATACATTATACTGTATAGGAAAAAAATTATTAATTTGTGATGAACAGAATATTATTGAGGCTTCCTTCAGGGTTCTTGATTTGCTATCTAAATTTTACAGTGCTGAATACGTATGACGTATTTTTGAAGCTTGAAGCTTAACTTTTTTGATAAATTCTGCTGAATAAAAAACATTGGGTTGCTATTTTTTTCAAATAAGCCCATGCTGTCATGCTAATTGTTTTCAGGCTCCTTGATTAGCAAGGAGATCTTAATTACAAAGAAAGTTCGTAGTTGTTATCTTAATACTGTTTTTATCTTCAGATAACAAGCTTCACATACCAAACATTCTCCTTCCGTTATAGCATGTAATTTCCAAGAAAATCTTCCTTTCTAAGGTGTTTCTTTTAGCAACTTTTTTTAAATTATAATTTATAAACTATTATGTCCACCTGAATATGTTTTAGAAAGACTTATAAAATATATGATGCTGGTTAAACATTAGCTCTGCAACTTTAGGGTCATAACTGTATTGTAATCTCTGAGTTGTGGTACATGTGAAAATGTGTTGTGGTTTCACCCTAATATTTCACAGACGTATCTTTAGCTCAAAAACCCCTACAGTGTGACAGAATTGGGAGTTCTTGCTCAGAAGAGGCAAAAATGAGGTACAGCTGAAATCTTGGCTTTCGAGTTTAATGAATGTTTGCAGTGCTGATGAGAATCTTTGGCTCCTGTTCTATTTCGTATTCATGAACACTAAATTCATTCACATTTTATATATATAAACCTGATGAAAGTCAAAACAAACCTGATGAAAAACATTAAACTAAGAATTGTGTATTATCAGTGCTAACAAAAAAATATTTTCTTAGGTTTTATTTACTTAATTCATCCTACTACTAATTCCAAGATTTTCAACAAACTATTTTATCCTCAGTTAAAAAAAAAAAATTGGTACCAAATAAAAATACTATAATGTGATAGCTGTTTAAGAGACAGTTTTACCAGCTGAATGTGTTGCATCTAATTTATTGCCCTATTAGCTGAGAACAAAATTCTTCTGTATTTTTTTTCTAGTCAATACAGAATACTTTTGAGAGTAATTTAAAATAAATGTGCACAGCATTTATGTTAGATTTATACCTTAATTTATTCTTCTAAACATGACTGGTTTTTTTTTTAAAACCCACTTTAATATGCATAATGTTCAGATTTTTGTGCAAGAGTGGAATGTCTTTTCCCTTCTGCCTCGTTTCTGTATACTTTTTTTTAGCAGAGTTGCACATAAACTCAATTTGCTGTACACTTTTCTTCTTAAAAAATAACAACAGTTTTGTTAAAAAGTAGGTGTCCTGAGGAATTAAATGGTCAAACCATAATTTGTCACACCTTTTTCTGGTAGGATAAATCAACACCTACTACTCCTGATTTATCAGCCCTTTCATTGCAATGCTCATTTTTGTGAAGTGTTATGTAGTGATGTTATGTCAAAGGTAGACCTTGGTCTTATTGATCTCTGACCCTCAGAGTCAGCTTTATAGTCTGTTGCAGCAAACGTACCCCAATTACTGTGCTATGTTATGATACCAGTTTACCTTGTATAGGTGGTCATATACTGTTTAATTTCTCAGATTAAGAGCTACAAACTGCTAAATGATACTTTGTCCTGTAATTTTTAGTTTCCTTTAGTTTAAACTAAAACTTTATTAGAGATGTTCTTAAATTATGCTAAATATGAGGGGGTTTTGATGCATACATTCTTTGTTCTTTTCTTTTTTGTATGTGTGTCCATGTGCTGAAGTGTAGTTATACGGTAACATGCAATTACAATTTTTTAAAGTATTCTTGGCTTAAAACTTGGTTAAATGCAATCCTTTCATGATTCTTGTCAGAGCTGGGAATTCTGGAAGTGTTTTCATATCTGAATATGGGCTGTTGCATTGAAAAGTTTTCAAAGAAGGTTTGAAACTGACTTGGCAAATGCTTGTGAAGGATTTCATGTGCCTGCATTTATTACGTCATCTTTCTCTGCCACCTGCATCATAAAACCTGCAATTTTTTTTTTTTTTTTTTTTGGTAAAACTGATACTGAGCCTAAGCCTGTATTTTCAACTTCGATGGTGTGTTTGTAATGTATTAGAGGAGTACTTATTTTGTTGTTGTCATATGTGAATATGAAGCTAATCTATTCAGTGTATATTTTAGAGTATTTTTAATACAACTCTTTTATTTTTTTTATTATAAAACACAGTTTGAAATTTAAATAACTTCTGTGCAAAGTTTCTAATAAAAACAGGACTCAAAATCAGCACAAGGCACAGTATGTTAGTGCAACGTTCTAAAATACTGCTTCATCAAGTTAAGAAGTTTTTGTTTAAGTAGACTTTTGGCCTTTCAGAATGGAATATGGTTCTCTTTCATACGTAATGTGCTTTTTTTGTATGCATGGACAGCTTCAGGGTTTTTTTTAAAAGATACGCTTTCAGTTCTGGATGACGTTTAGCCTTTGACCCAGCCACTTTCTTACAATAAACATTTTGTTGATGAGAGCAGCTGCTGGGAAGATTGCTTCCAGACTGTTCTGTCGCATCTGAGCAAAAGCCAGGATGCACCTTACAGCATTGCTCTGCTGTCCTCCCTATTCCTCCGCTCAGCTCTGGTTTGCATTGAGGACAGTGCATTGGGGCCTTCTGCAGCTAGCCTTGTCCTGCGGCTGCACAGGCTGTTACGTAGTCAGGGACCGTAAATGGTAGTACTTTATCAAAATTGAGAAATCAAAACAGTTGTGCTCTGCTTAGGGCAGTATGTGTTCACCCTTTTTTTTTTTTTTTTTTGTTCCACCCTTTTAAGAATTTCTGATACTTTTTTTGCATATAACAAAGAAAAAAAAAAGGGAATTGCCTCATTTCCTGTATTTTTTTGGCATGACTGAATGATAGCATGTGCCTTCGAGCAACGTAATACATAAGTGTAACAGTGTGCTAAAAACAATAGATACTGACATGAACTAGACCATTTTTCCTTTTCACTGCTAGTTGATTTCTGTTTATCTTTTTAACCTTATTGACAGCATTCCTTTCTCTACAGAAGGTAACATCTGATAGAGTTTCGTTAGTTGGTGCATTCTGACCTGGGCCCTGCAGCCTGTGTTTAGAATGGACTGCTGCACATTGGATAAATTAATTTTCTGCCTACATACAGTGCTTTTTAAACCTAAATTAAATTTTGGATTCAAATTTAGGCACAGATTTATGAGCAGTTACTGGACGCATAGACTGGGAATTGATTGAAATCTAAGATGCTTCATGTTCAAAGACATGTAACTGCAATAAAAAGGATGAGGATACCTTGCAACACTTTATTAAAAATCTTTCCCTTTTTTGGACTATGTATTCCACATATCAGTTGACAAAGTGGACCCACTTCTATATGTGACCGTTTCTATTCCCTATACTGCTGAGATGATGCACTGTGTAACTGTTTATGTAAAGTAGTACTTGTTTTTAAAAACACACTGAAGTGTGGAGACAAAAATAAGGAGCTTGGTCTCTGGAATGATCTTTCAGAAATTATTAGCATTTTCTGCCTCTATTGAGCAAGTATATCACAGACTAAAGTAACTACCCAAACCTCTAGAGAATCCTAAAAATCCAGTTGGTTGTGAATTTAAAAAGTTTCCAATCCCTGCCCTCTTTCTAAATGCCCTTCCATATTTTGCACAATCAGCTTATGTTTTGCATTGTATCTTGGTTTAGGAAATATAAAAAGATTATTGATAAACTGAAACAGATTTCCTGGTTATGTGTATCCTGAGAATGCATAGCAAATATCAGCCAAGTAACTACAGAAGTTCATGAGAACATGGAATGAGAATGCAGTTTGGTGGTACTATAATAAAATCTTTATGAAGTTCTTTAGGGGATGGGTAAAGAAGGGAGTGGAGAACTGGGGATTTCTCTCCTTCCTAAGGTTTTTACACTATTAACTAAAATACCAGTCATGAAAATAATGGCCATCTGCATGCTGAACAGAGTAAGGTGGATGCACAGATTCTCCCCTGACTTAACCTAGAAGAGTGACCTCAGCTAAAATACATCTTCCTGTTAATAAAATATGCAAAACAAATGTAAATATTATAAGTACTCTGAAGATAAACTCAGCCAGTGAAGCAGTAGAGGAAAACTATCTAGCTTTCTCAATTTTAATTTATTTCCTTGAACGAGGACTGAACTTTAATTATAAGAGTTAAGAGAGAAGTTTTATACATAAGTTTTATACATATATATATATATTAAGAGAGAAGTTTTATATATGCTTCCTTAAAATGAATTTGAGTACTTTATATATTTCAAGTGAAATTTTGAACGCATTGTAAATAGCCTTCTTGTTTTACAGTTCTGTTTATTCTTTTTGTTTCGGTTGTTACAAAATCCATCTTCAAGCTTACACTTACTTAAGTCTAAAAGGGCATCTGTTCAGGATTCCAGGCATTGATGTGTGGTTTGGTAATGTTAGTAATGACATCTGAGCAGTATTGAACTAATGATTATGACTATCTAATGAAATCTCTTAACCTGCTTGTCTGGTTAGAGACGCTGGCTTTGATGCACAAACACAATTAATACCTCTGCTAGCTATAGTTTTCCTGTGTCCTGCTGAACTTGTAGATGCTGGCCAGTACTGTTTTTCTTGGGAAGGAAGAGCAACCTTTTTCCCATCTTTGTGAGTGTTTCTGTGGAAGAGGTTACAGCAGGCCTATTCATCCTTTTCCAGTTCCTCTGTCAAGGCTGTGATCGCCAAGAGATTGTCTTCTTACCTCATCTGATCTATGAAGTTTTTAGGAGTTTTTAATCCATTTTTCAGTCTTTTCCTAAAGACTGGGTTTCTGCACCTTGTAAAAGAAAATAATTCATTTTAATGAATGATTGTGATACTAAACTTAATATTTACAAAATGTTTTACAAAACCTTGAAAGCAATGAAAATAGTATATAACTTCACATTTTTTCTGCATCTTCTCTGTATTTACGGGGAGTGTGTGTGTGTGCCATTTTATACTTACTATTTTTTTATTTTTTGCATTTTTCTATATGACCAAGTAAGAACATGAATTTACAATGGGACTATGGTTGTGTTATGAAACTGTCATCTGCTTCAGATCTCGAAGTATAATGTTATTACAGGAAGTGAAAACACAGGCAGCATCAGAAAAGCATTTTGTGTGTCTCATTAGTCAGAAATGTCTGCCAAAACCTTGCCCGCTTGTGCTAATAGCTGACTTTTCCTGCTGCTGGCCTCCTAAGTCACTAGCATTCTGGGCTGGAGCTGCCGCTGTAGATGTGTTTTTTGCTGGCACCAGTCTACTGCTTACTACCATGTTCGACTTCAGTTTGTTTCTATTGGATTCAAGAGATGCTATGGAAGCTCTCCAGTGGCTAATTTAACACTTTAAACTTGTAGGGCTTGAGTAAAGCTGTGTAATACGAAGAGGATATATTTTTTGTGTATACATGTGTGTGTATTTTTATATTCTAAAGTTGAAATCAGATTCCAAATGCTGTGCACTCCTAAAATATGTTCTTTTCTGTCAGTGCAATTATAGAATTCATATGAAATATGAGATCATACCTGAACCAAATAATATTCATTTGAAAACTGCCAATTCAGGGGGAAGAAGGCAGATTAGCAATATTGGAGGTGTGATGTCTGTAAATGTGGTTATGCTCCAAATGGGCTATTCATGTGCTCCTCTCAAAGTCTGGTACTTTACGCCTGTGTAATCTTCACTTGTTTGCAGTTAATAAACGTATATGTGTATGTGATTTAATCAGTGCATCAACTGATAATAGAATCAATGCATCAACTGCAAACTTTTTAGAGTACAAAAATAAAGGTAGTTCATTGGAAATTATTATATTTTATGTAAAGAAAGGAGAAAAGTCATTAAATCATGTTCTAGGTATGTATGCAGAAAGTGAATACTTGGCCTCACTTACTCGAAAAGCAACAGCTAAAATAGGGTACTATAGTCACAAAATTGAGTCATCAGGTGGAGGGAACATCTGTAGTTAAAATTGTCTCATTTTTCTTTCCAAGAAAGGAGAGAGCTAACTGATGTAAAATGTTTGTTTGGTTTATGGCATTATATTTTTAGCTTTCATGTAGTTTTGCCTCCATGTTTTTAATAGAAACCAAATGAATTTAGGCTGTGACTGAATTTTGTCTTAGCAAAGAATTCCATTGATACAGAGTTTAAGACCTATTGTCACAGTTTGGTGGCTCCCAAGTACACCCAGTAAGAGAGATACTTGCATGTCTCTGTGTATGTATATGAAAGTACATATAAAAATAAGAAAATACACAAAAATTCTCTCTATATAAATAGAATGTAAGAATAAACTCTTGGATTTGGGATTATTTTGAACCATTATAGCTGAAAGTTTATGTGCTTTGTGCGTGTCTTATTGGTTGATAGAGCCCAGGTGCAAATAAAATCTCCATCAGGAGCTGTAATTTTCTGTTATTTTATACTACAACAGAGACGGGTCCACATGCAGCTGTTTTTTGTCTCTTATTCTCCTTATGTCTCTTTTCTCCCTTTTGTTCAATCTCAACTGCTAAGTGAGCATTAGGAAAAAGCGAAACTAACGACTACGAAAATAAAAATAGTTTTAAACAGCAAAACTTCTGTTACATAGCAGTTCCTTCACACACCTTACCAAACTATTAAAATCATAGAAAGCAAATGTTAAATAATAAACAAAATACAGCTTTTACTCTTCCTTCTTTACTTTACAATTGCCATTTAAACTTTAGTTCAACAACTTGCAATGCCAGAACTCCAATCCTTGATCCACTGACTCCTAATAAGCCTTTGTGCCGGTCAGTGGAGGAGCTATGGGTATGTAGTATGCAGTAGCCTAACTCTCTATTTCTATGAATTTTGTGCATTAGCATCTGTCGGAGAACGAAAATGACGGACTGCACGCACTTTATGAAAGTGATAACGCAGACCTTTATTTAGTGCCATTCCAAGCCTTATATACCTTCTCACTCTTAAGCAGTGATTTTCCACTAAAAAGCACCTTCCCTTTATCTTATCAGTTCAGCCTCTACTCCCTGTACTTCCCAGCGCTTGCCTGCTATTTTGCAGCTGTTCTGCCTGCTATTTTTTAACTCGTTGTTTTCTTTCTCCCGTGTCTTCTGTAGCTGCTCACTGATCCCACGGCTTCTTGCATGATGTTTTTTCTCCCGTGTCTTCTGCAGCTGCTCACGGGTCCCACGGCAAAGCGATTATATTTTGTATTTCTGGTGATCCTTAAATTCCTGTCCATGATCGATCGCCGGCTGTTCCCACATTTCCCCCTTCTTTGTTTAGAACCAACACTGCTTGGAGTGATCTGTCCACTAGCTACTGCACACGTGACATAAAACACGGTATACAAATAAGAATACATAAAATCTTTCAACATATGCTAATTGATTTAAGGGATGTCTTCGGTCACTCTGTCTTGTCTTCAGTCCTTGTCCATCATGCCTGACACTCGTCCGTTCATGTCCATCCTTGTTTACAAATCTGACAGCAACAAGTCCTGTTGCTCTTTAAAATCTCCTACAAGCATCCACTATATTTCCACTCAGAAACAACTTTTCATTCAGTGACACTTTCAGTCTGACAATCAAAATTCTGCTTGTTCATCTATTTGTCCCTGGGTACCAGATCAGTGAGGCTGCCACTGCTTTGAAATTGCTTATCTGTCCATGTTTCTGTCTGGGAGGAGTTGTGCTTTGCCGTGCTGGAGGAAAATTTGTTAGTGAGAAATGGTGGGTAGATCCTGTTGGTGTAGTGCTTTTCTGCCTTTGGTAATTGGGTTGGGTTTTTTTGCAATACACTGAAAATATATTGTGCTTTCACCATTTAAAATATGGGTAGAAAATTTTTCTTGTTGTAAATATTAAATTTGTAGTTGATTATTTTAACTGTGAGAAGCTGATTAGCTCTCTTGTTGCCAAGTTGTTAGGTTGACATGTCAAATTTCATTCTTATTTTAAGAAAGAAGGCAGTATCTTTGCTTTAGAGAATGTACATATAAAATGTGATTCGAAAAATGAACAGTTTCTAAGGAAATTAAATTTGGCTTGACTTCACTTGTCTTATCCAAAACTGATGCAGTAATGATGAATAACAATTTTAGAATATATTTATGCCATCCTAAAACAAGTATTGTTATTATATTTACAAAGTATGTCAATGATAATATACATAAAACAGATTTTAGTATGATTCTATGTGCAGATAAATAGCTGCAGATATTGTGGTTAGTGCCCAAATATGTAAGCTGCAGCTTTTTTGATTGTGTGCTTATTTAGAGCTTGTAGCTGCATGGTTTAGGATTTTTATAATGGTCAGGGTAAGCGGTGGCCAGGAGTTTGGGTATTTCTGTATCTTGTGCTGGGTGCCTGATCTGGTCCCAGAGATGTGGAAGGCCAAACAGTTCCTGAAGCAGCACTATTCATTTTTTAAATGCCCACCAGAGGTTGCTGCAGAACGGCGGACACGGCTGGGGCTACGTTTTGAATTCAAAGCTGAATCCTGAGCTTAGCAACGAATCACAGAGTTCAGGCTCTGGTATGATTATATTCCTTTTAAGTGGAGTTGAAGAGAGGTTAACCCTGACTTCTTATATACGTTTAATTATACAAAAATGTACTTCTCTGTGTGCTAGTGTAATTGTGGGGACCAAAATGCATTGGTTCAGCATCCATGTTTCTGTAATTTTGTGTGAAGGAGGTTCTTACAGTGAAAATTATTCTAGTGTGTACTAAGACAGCACTTAAAACTTTGCTTTGTTCAAAATGTAAAACCATATTTTTTTAGGAATTTTTAAAAATCAAATGCTGCTCTTGATTACGTGTTACTCATGTTTATATTTTTGATCAGCTCAATAAACACTTGTGCTTTATGGGAAAAATTAGTTTCATAATTATACATGTGTAACAATTCTTAAATGTTTCAGTATGCGTTAGAAACAAGAAAATCAAGAAGTAAACCTAAAAACCATGGGGGGAGAAAATCACCTGAAAGAATATATTTGAGAGGATAAATGGTATGAATTATGTGGCATATTGGTAGTAATGTAAATTAACACATAAATAGATACTGTTTCAGTCCTTTCAGAAAGTATGCTGTGGCAAACGTACAACAGACTTTCTGAGGCATAGTATTGAGTACTTTCATTGTTTGTTTAGTGTGTAATAATACTTTAAGCACCTTCATTTTTCAACTTCATGTCTTTTTCTGTAAGTCTGTAAATCCATCCTTATGTGAGTTAAAATTATTTTGTGTCTAGCTCAATGAATTTCTGTGTTTGGAAAGCAACAGGAAAGTGCACTTTCTGATTAAGCACAGTTTTTCCATATACATCCTGACAAGAATGAAAGCTATAATTTTTTTAAATATTAGTTACAGCTAATAAGTTATTCTCTGTATGTGTGCGTGTGTGTGTGTGCAAAACAAGTAGGATAATGTGTAAAGAATTTAGCAGCAGTCTTTCAAAGCTATATTACACTAAGAGAAGATGCAAGTGCTTCGTGCAGATCGAGTCAAGAAATGCTCATAAAACCTTTAATGCCACATCATCATTTACAATGCATATGCAAAAGAAGAAAAAACGCAGAGCATATTTTATCCAAGAAGTTAGACGGAAAGAGTTCAGATGGTGCTTTAGAAAAACAAGGATCAAGAAGTAATTTCTCTGTAACTAAAATTTTGTTACCAAGTCACTCTTAGGTTGTCCTGGGGCTTAGAAACTAGTGCCTGATGGCATTTGTAAAGAGACTATTCCTTTCTTTATGTTATGGTCTGCTGCGCATGCTGCAGGGCTGCAAACCAGTAAGTCTGCTGACATTCAGCATACAAAGAACGTCACACAAGAAGCAGTGTCAATGTGAAACTTGAGAATGTGTAGCTTGTGAAGAAGGAAAATCTATAGAAAGGTGTTAGGAACAGGACCACTTTTCTCGTTCCTTCTTAAGATGTAACAATGGGATTTTGAAAATTGGAGTAATTCCTTGGACAGATAACTTTATAGGAAGTTTGCTTTTAATTGTGGTTTGTGGGTTTTAAAGAGTTGTGCTGGAGCTCAGAGGCATCTTTTTCAAGGGCAAGAGAGCTTAGTCCTGTTTTCAGCACTTACATAGGAAACACTCGTATTCCAGTTCCCAGATATGGCAGTAATGGGAAGGAGGGGTATATATTTGGTTAGAAGTTCTTTTATTTCAGAGTCAAAAGTCTTCATCTTAAAAATTTAAGGGCAAGAACCTCTTGTACATTATTTTCAGTGGAATAGAAACCACAATTTTCATGTTTCAGGTATCATATAAAAGACCACTTTGACTCTAGAAGAAGAGTTCTTTGAAATTTAAGCTACACGCTTAGCAAAAAGAAGTTCCAGCATCAGTGTTTATGGGCTGTTAACTTACAGTTTCTGAAGACGTGGAAAATGTTTCATATCAAACCTCTCAAAACAGAATTAGGTATCTTCAGAAAGAGTTCTGTGAATGTATTACAGTTGTTTCAGGGTGTCACCAAGCAGGTGATTATCCCAGTAATTCATCTCTTCACCTTCAGAAAAATTTCTAAGTAACCTAAAATAAAGGAGAGGAAAGCCTAAGTTTTGGCGTGTAGATATATAAAATTATATATGTGCGTATATGTGTATTTCACATGTAAAACCTTTTGCACAGAAATGTGTGTTAGTTATGCCATCAACTGGGACAAGGACAACAGAGCAAACATACAAATGCATTTTATACACTGGTAGAATTTTCTTACTTGTGCTGTTTATTCTTGAGTTACATGCTTCTCTTCGAGCTAGCTAATTAACACCTACTTTAGTCTGTGTTTAAGGTAATAGTAGTGAAGATTTCATTAGCTGAAGGTATGAGCTGTTTTAGCAGATATTCTGATGAGAAATCAGTGAATGTTTTTCCTAGCTGCTGCTTTATCCTTCACATCAAGTCTTAGAGATGGACTAAAGGGCTTCCAGTAAAGAAACTTAGCATGTTGAAAAACCTGCATAATACAGATGAATGTGTGCACTCTATGCTTCAGGATCTAGGAGGACCACTGCAAACCCTGTTTTAAGGAAAGATTAAGCCTAATTAATCTGCCAAGGAGGATGGTCCCAAGACTAGGAAGACTGTACCGAGTAGTCAGGCCAGGCTGGACTAGAACAAGCAGCAGAATTTGATCTTTGAAGAGGAAATTGAGTTAATTTTCCTATTTTGAAGTAGAAGATAACTGCTTGAATAAAAATGCTCTCGGAATAATGTTTGTATATCTTCACATGGGGTGGTCTGTATTTCTATGCCTTATTTTATCTTCCTCACCCACAGGAAATCCACCTTGCTTTTCTCAAGTGGCTCAAGGGAAATGTAGATGCTGAAGGATTAAGAGCATCCAGCAAGGTGTCTCTTAAATTTGTTTCATTCCGTGAATCAAAAATGGAGGTAACTCCATCTCTCATGCCAGTCATCACTGAGATGGGAAGTTTCTCATCAGAACATTTAAGCCTGAAGACATATCAAGAGAATCTTCAAACAAAGAAGCTTGGAAAGATTCTTCTTTTTACTGAAGTTACCGCAACAACAATGGATCTTCTAGATGGGTAAGATAGTGACCTAAACCGTACTGAATAAGCTTCCTGATCTGGAATTCACAATTACAGTAATGCACAATGTTCGGGAATAAACTTCTCTCACGTTGGATTATTTGTTGCCTACAAGCTGGTCAAAGAAAAAAAAAAAAAGCTGATTATCTCCTAGATAGGACACAAAGTAGAGATCTTTGTGTTCACAGAATATTAATTGATAATTTGTAAAATACTAAGCCGTAAAGGGTGGGAAAATCTGACCGCTTTTTACTTGGCAGTGGAGTTTAATAATTAATCCTCTTGCAAAGTGTAGACATCACCTTAGGGAATTTTAAGGTATTAAATATATATATTTGGATTATGTGCATTTTCTGGAACAAGTTATTTTCTAAGCTAGTTATTTGACAAATAATACCAAGTAGATTGTGGTCTTAATTTTAGCGTTACTGGTTTCACTCTTACTTTTACTAAATATTTCACAAAAATGCTCTTTAGTGTTTTGTTTGGGTTTTTTTAAACATCAGTTGTAGTTATGGTAGGCATTCTTTCATCATCACGTAGATGACCCTTGTGAATGAGTTGTGGTATACATTTGAGAAGGTTGTTCATTAGAGTTTTGCATGGGATTAAGTGATATGAAAATCACAGTTACTAAATCTTAGGTTGGAGTCTATGTACAAAGACTATACTGTTATGTTTTGTGAAATAGTGTGATAGAAAAAACTATCTTTGGGAAGTTGTTGCTCTACAGGACAGATTATTCTCTGTGTTTCTACCTGCGGATATAACTTTTCTTGGCAGCTACTTTTGAGTATCAGTGTTAATTTATCTGCAGAAATTGGAGATCAATTTTACTGTTGTAAATAACCTCAGGAATTTTGTTTTGGATTTTTTTTAATCAACATCGTCAGTTAAATCATCTTGAATGTTCTTGTAACTGATTAAGCAGCAATAATAGTTTTAGTTCTCAGCTAGAGAGCCTAGATTTTGAAACCAGTATAAGTTGCAGAATATGCCTTCTTGCAAGTAGTAAAGGTGATTTGTTTTACAATACGTGCACACAGAATCTGTGAATGAGGTTGCATTACAACTATTAAAGTAAATCAGTTTGTAGCCTTACAGTTGACACTGTGATAGAATTTACAAATGATAATTTGTGCTAAAATACTGCAATTTAGAGACAGTTGGAATCAAATACAAATTTCTTTTAATTCCAAACTGTTCTCTATGTGTGCATATGTAGTCATGTGAACACACATTAAAAAAATGTTGCTATCTAATTTTGCCACTCACGTTCACCAAGATCGACATCCTCATCTGGCAACTGATTTTGCAGAAGCTTTTGGACATGCTAGCTCAAGGTATAAGGCCATAAAGAGAAGAGTTATTTTATAGAAGCATTTATAGCATTTGATTCTTAACTTTTGGCTTTCACAGTATGTTCAGCCCACTGGACTGAAAGCAGAAGTACCGTGAAGAAACCAACAAAGTGATAATTGAATAGGTCAAGACCTTTCTTCTCTGACAGTTGTTTTTGGTGGTGGTTCTTGGTTTTTCTGTGTGAACTTGTTCTGGAGGGTCATTTTGAAACACTGATATTCATGTTACTAAGATACGTGTGGTGTCTGCATTATTTGCCAGTAATCTGAGTTGGATTTGGTTTCAGAAAATGTGAGCTAGTTTTTTATGTCTATTCTGATTTTACCTACGTCTATTTTAAAGCACCAGCTGTATGGCAGATGCTCACATTAAGGTATTGTATTTCAAGCAGAATCAAGAAATTCTCAGGATATGTTACTAGCTTCTACTACAGATTTCTCCCCTTCAGATTCAGCCAATTAATAATCATGACTGTATAACTGTGTCAGTCTTTTGTCAAAACCTGCTGACTAGAATCTGTTTCCCTCCTTAAATTTCTCTGCTTTTCTGTACTGCTTCTCTTCTGCCAGACCATGACTGGTGAGTTCTGCTTGTTCATCTCTATCAACTGAAAATTTTGTCACTACCGCAAGAAATGATGATATTTATGTTTTATTTTGATTATCACGATATCCATGTCTGTAGTTCCTTTGGGATTCCAGTCTACGGTTTGTCAGTCTTATGCAGCTTGTATAAGTAAATGGCACAAGTGATCCGATCCTCTAACAACAGAGGCCCTTCTTGGAGAGCAGCTTCTTTTTTTGGTGACTGTGGTTAATCTAGTGGGCTTTGCACTTTTCTGTTTGTTTCTGAAATTAGAATCACCTTGTCTAACTCATCTAACTGCATATCATAATTTAAAGCCGCCTTTTTAAAGTGGTACAACAGTTATGTGTGGAAGTGGACTCATAAATTAAGGCCAGAAATAGTACTGGCCATAAAGTACTTGGTGTAATATTTTCTCTGCAGTATTCCTGCTGCTGCTGCTTCAAGACCGACTTGCGTGTCAAATCACTTAACTTTTTGTTGCGGCTGTGTGTGGTTTTAAGGATACTTACAAAGTAGAACATACAGGATACAGGAGCGCGGCTTGAATTTACCTGTCTTGTTTGTGCCATTTCGAACTTTGTTTTTTCTTTAAATTTACTATTGTTTTCAGCAGGTTCTAAATATATAAGTCAAGACTACAGGCTCCAACTGAAAGTATAATTTAACCTTCCCTAGTGTGGGAATTTAACAGTCCTGCTTGAGTTTTCTTAAGTAATTTGTTCTTTCTTCTCCATGTGCTTCATAATTTTGCTTCCAGAACAGAAAGCACTAGCCCTCTAAATATATTTGTTTTCATTTTGTAGATATTATATTTTTAACAAATACACCTGATAGAAGAGTTTTGGTTTAGAATATACTCATGTACACTTAAGTGTATCAAATGTATTTGCAGTTGTGAGCTTTAATAATGTAAACATGTGAAGACTTCTGAAAGGAAGCAAGTATCTACTACTAGTCTGTTATATGACAAGGTTTGATCTTATGAAGTAGTTTTGTGATGTTTTAAGGCATCTCTTTCATACATTTCTGTGAATAAATTGATAAAATATTTGTACTCTGACTTCTTTATGCTTGGGATGTGAGCAGGTTTAGTCCAGTCCTAGAAACTAGCTAGAATACCTCTCAAGGATATTGAATACTTCCCCATCCCTTTTTAACATGTGACTATTATGCTGTATGTTTTCAGGGACAAATTACAACTTTCCAGTAAAGTTGGATTATAACATATTTAAGAGAAAAAAAATAATTTGTTCCTCATCATTTAGTTCTCATAACTCCTTGCATTTTTGGTTCATGAGGTTTATGATAGGCTAAAATTGAAAAATTTCTGTGGGAGTTTTTTCTTGTTGTGTTGACAGAACATGGTTCAGAGAATTACTAAAATATCACTTCATTTCAACACTTAAGAGGATTTGAATTGTTTAGGTTTCATTTTCAAAATTAGCTAAAAAAACCCTAAAATGAAAGTTGCTACTCAAATTCTAAGTGATATCAGAAGAGTTGCCTTCTCTATGGGAGATTTTATAGCTGTGTGTGTATTACAGGATGTTGACTAAAAGTTGCAAAATAAGCCCGAGCATAAATGTTTTGGGAAAAAAAAAAAGTAATTTCTTGCCTAGTACCATCTCACAAGATGAAAAGGTAGAAAGTCAAAGGTACACCCTTTTATATTTGAATGTAATGGTCAGCAAGCGTCTTTCTAAGTGGTATTTGTGTTGTCGTGCTGCATGTGTTGAATAGGAATGGTGTAAGTAACAGATGCAGTCCCTATGGAAACCAGAAGTTTATGTGAATGTGAAGGGAAGAGCTCTGCAGAGGATGGTGAAAAATGGGTTATATTGAGTTTTTCTTAATAGGACATGGTATGGTATGTACTTTCTAGACCTACAGTACTGTGGATTCTACAAAATAGCACAGAGAGGATGTAAAATAAGTGATTTTTTATTTGTAACATAGGAGATTTCTGATTAGTTGCACTTAAGTGACTCCAAATGGATAGCAGCACTGTTAATATAAATGAAGTATTTGTGTCATACACTATAGAAGCGTAAGCGAGAAGAAAGCCTTAGAAGCTCAGCTAGGAATACAAATTACATCCTTTGACCCACTCCCCTCCTAACCGAATTGGGTTTTCTGATAACAGGTTCTAACTTAGTTCTGCAGTGGTGTCACCAAAAACAGACACTGCTAGTCCTTCTGCATGGTTTTGCAAGCAATAAATGAAGCTTTCTCAATGTATCCTGTATGTGTCTTTAGTCATTCCAAGTAGCTTTTGAAGTGTAAAACATCAGTAGGTCTGTTTGTATCAGTGTTAAAATTCCAGTCAGAAATTATCCCCCAAATCCTTCCTGCATCAAGTCAGGCAAGATAATACCTTGGACATACTACTGATGGAAAGGATAACAGATCTTCCTGGAAACTCTCTGGGCATTGTGAAATGCTGCCTGAAATTCTTACACCTTGTCACAATATCCCCTCAATTATGCTCAAATAGCAGTAATGCCTAGAATTAGGAATATATTCAACGGCTACTGTGGGAGACTTTAAGGAGCAGCAGGACTTGTTGCTGTCAGATTTGTAAACAAGGATGGACATGAACGGACAAGTATGGGCATGTACTCAGAGTGAAGCTAACTAGCCAATTATAGTGTTAGGATAGACACGTGAATTTCACTAACGAGCCAATTAACTGTAACCTTGAAGCACGTGATCAGTGCATGTATGGAAACTCTGTGCCTGTAAATATAACTCTGTCGCACTTAATAGACGGAGCTTTCTGCACACCATATTGGCGTCTGGGTCTGCTCCGTTCCGGCATGAGGATTGTGTAAACCACAGCGACAATTGGGGGCTCGTCCGGGAGAATCTCTGCGAGGATTCAAAAGCTGCGGTGAGCAGAAGACGACAGCTGTCCCACGGATCCGGTAAGGATCGATGCGCACTGTGAGAAGGCCAGGGAAGGACTGCTTCTGAGGTAGCCATTAAGTGAATGGCCTCAGGCTGCCCAAGAGAGGCAGGAGGATGTCCGCATTTAAAGCAGTCATGGGAGCTTCCACATCGGCACAGGAAAACAGGCAGTTTATTCTGCCCTAAAAGAAGTAACTAAGCGGTCCAACACCCTGGTGCATGGGGGAACGTTGGTGGACTTATTACGATGGGGGCAGAGGTGCGGCATTTTGAAGGAATGCCCTTCTCTGACATCTAGTACGGTTTACAACCCCGAGACTTGGGATGCAATAGGAATCAAACTGTGGGATGCTGCCGCTCATTATGACAGCATTGCGGCTGGTCTTTTGGGGCCGTGGCGCATGCTGTTTGAAACCTTGAAAGCTCATGTAGGCAGCAAAGCGGCAGAAAAAGACATAGCGGCGCCCACGGATCCCTCACCCCCCCACCCCGTGACCCCCCGACTCAAAGCAAAGCGGCAGAAATAGGAGAAGCGGCGCAGGCACCCATGGATCCCTTGCCCCACCCCGACTCGACCCTTCCAGCCCTGTGAGCCTTCGGCTCCACCTGAATACCCTGAATTATCTTCGGTATATGATGAGGAGGAGTAGGATCCTTGAGATCTCGGACTGGCAGACCCAGAAAAGGAGCCAGATCTGTATCCGCCAGACCCTCGCAAAGCATGGCTCGACATTCGCAACAGGCAGTAAAAGAGGGTGATTTGGGCTTCTTAAAGGACCTCACCGTATGCCCGGTAACCTCTGAAGCAAATCAGCGACCGAGGTGGAAGCCTATCAGCTTTGGTATCGTGGAAGAACTCCGACGCACGGTCAAAGACTATGGGGTCAAATCCCCGCATGCAATGAGCTTACTTAAAACGGTGTTTGAAATTTACGTATTGTGTCCTCATGACTGTAAGATGATAGCTCAGTTATTGTGGACGAGTGCTCAATATATGGTTTGGAGTGGGATGTGGAGAGATGCAGCGGTGCAAAGAGCACTTGAGAAGTTGAAGCAGGACAGCCGACGCTCATGCACCCACCCTTGCCCCGCACCCCCCGCCCCGCCCCGGCTTGTGCAGCCGGGTTTTTCCCCCCCTGCTCTTGCCGTTGACGATCAGAGCCTCCCCCACTGCAGTTGCCTGTGGGAGGGACGGCTCTGTGTGCTTGGTAGGCTGTTTTTCCAGTGCAGCGCAGTGAGCGGCCTTGATCTCTTAAGGTGGTAAAAAAAAAAAAAAAAAAAAAAAATGATGTTTTCTTCCCACTTGCAGGGTGGCAGTAACTGTGGAATGGTGTTTTGGGTCAGTGCTTCTGACTTGCTGCGCCCCCACCGCCGCCCACAGGATTTAGTGGTGACCTCGGTCTGCACAGCAGACAGTATCAGCGAGTTGTGTCCAAAATGCAGGAAAGCACGTTATCTCTCTCCTGAAAATGGGAAAAAGCTGCACCATCCTCAACAGCTTGTGGGGAAAAAAAAAAAAAAAAAAAAAAAAAATTGGCATTTGACAGTTATTGATTTGAAAGATTGTCTTTTTACTATTGGACTGTCCTCCCTCAAAGCATGAAAAACAGTCTCACTATCTGTCAGCGGTATGTGGCGAGGGCTTTGAGCCCAGTGCACAAACAGCTACTTCATATTGCGATATAACATTATATGGATGACATCCTTGTGGCTACAAGAGAAGATCGATCATTCAATATCGAGTCATCAACAAATCCAGTTGTTACAGGACTTAACAAAACAACTGACTGCCAGTACCGGATGGAATCCGTTTGCCGGATGGACTTGGGGCTGGCCACGGTCGCACAATTTATTATTAATTGCATCCTATCTCTGTGGTATTTTCCTGTGTATTGCTTGTTGTTTACCCTGTTTGTGATAAAGATGAAGTCAAACGACCACCGAACAGCGACCCCAGTAGTGAAATTGGGCATGCGTGAAGTTACAGATTATGTGATTGACAGGTGGAGTTTGGGACGGTCCACACATACGTACTGGCCACACGTTATGTGAGGGGCGGCTTTAACCTCTGCTATAAAGGTAGTGCTGTTTGAGCACAGGGGCGAGGTAGCTATACGGCAAGAGAGGACCACGTTGTCTCCGTGAGGACACCCACCAAGGGTCCGGTACCTACCGATGCCTCATTCCGAAAACAACCTATGCTGGGGACGCTGTTGATTTGGACATCACTTGCTGTTCTAGGGTTGAATGCTAAAGCGCTTTGCCAATCTTTTGGACTGCCTTTGACGCAGGCTTAACTGATAATCACCGCCTGTCCTGACTGCCAACAGTTATGCCCAGCACCTACTGTTGGGGTAAACCCACGGGGACTTGAGGTGCTGGAATTGTGGCAGACAGATGTGACGCATGTTCCTGACTTTGGGCGACTCAAATATGTACATGTGTCTATCGATACCTTTTCCGGAGCCCTCTGTGCCACAGCACAGACCAGAGAGAAGGCGCGGGATGTTTCTCGTCACTTGCTATATGCCCTTGCAACTTTAAGAGTACCACAAAAAGTCAAAACAGACAATGGACCTGGGTATAGTGCACAACACTTTAACACATTTTTGCAACTTTGGGAGATTTGACATGTTACAGGTATTCCCTACTCCCCCACAGGTCAGGCAATCGTTGAACTAGCACTCTGAAAAATATGCTTTAAAAAAAAAAAAAAGGGTGGGGTGGGGAGCAGGAATGGACAGTATGAACCCTCATGAAAGACTGGCTAAAGCCTTATATGTACTCAATTTTCTAAATCGCTGGCATGAATCAGGACCTCCATTTGTTAAACATTTTATGTCCATGGAGGGAAGCCACAGACAAGT
Source organism: Bucorvus abyssinicus (assembly GCA_009769605.1). Classification (NCBI taxonomy): domain Eukaryota; kingdom Metazoa; phylum Chordata; class Aves; order Bucerotiformes; family Bucorvidae; genus Bucorvus; species Bucorvus abyssinicus. The sequence continues at coordinate 56,991,366 of CM020024.1, read as the reverse complement.
GGAGGGAAAAGCTTTAGTGAAAGTGAAAAATTTGGAAACGAGATAATGGGATGGTCCATTTCCTTTAGTAACTTGGGGAAGAGGCGATGCTTGTCTTTCCACAGGTAGCAGACCACGGTGGACACCAGCACCATGTGTGCGACCGTACATGTCATCATCGGATGGATCCAAATAGCTATGAGCAGTGCTGCCTGGATACCACCACAACCAAAGACCGACGTCTGGATAACATTTAGCAAACATGACGGGTCAAGACTCCCTTTGTCTTGCGACAGCATCGCCAGAAAATCCCTTCTACACCTGTTTAGTAGGCCACCCATTGGATGATTATTCAGTTATCATCCCCTTCAATACTGTGGGTGATTCCTGTAGTTTGGATCGATTAACTTTATTAACGCCAAACACATCTATGATTTTAAATCTCCGAAGGTCATGACGGTCATCACGAAGCTTACATACATAGAGCAACCATTGTGATGACCGGATTAAGTTTTGGAGTTGTAGCAAAGTAATCGCTACTTCTTTTTATGCCCAGGGTGGCTACTGCCAAAGCCCTGGCGATATTAAATAAATTAGGATGTTGGTTAGCAAAGCAGAGTAATGCTACTTCATGAGCTTTGAGTGGATTATTATTAGACACTGATTCTATAAGACATGCCACGCTTCAAAATAGAGCAGCCATAGATTTTTTATTGCTATCACAAAAACAAAAAGGGGGAATTGTGGGAGACTTTAAGGAGCAGCAGGACTTGTTGCTGTCAGATTTGTAAACAAGGATGGACATGAACAGACAGGTACGGACATGTACTCAGAGTGAAGCTAACTAGCCGATTATAGTGTTAGGATAGACACGTGAATTTCACCAACGAGCCAATTAACTGTAACTTTGAAGCGCGTGATCAGTGCATGTACGGAAACTCTGTGCCTATAAATATAACTCTGTCGCACTTAATAGACGGAGCTTTCTGCACACCATATTGGCGTCTGGGTCTGCTCTGTTCCAGCATGAGGATTGTGTAAACCGCAGCGACAGCTACGCTACTTCTGGCAAGTGTAGCTTCCAGCTCCACTTGGATACATCTCTACACATATGAAACTACTATATAAAATAGATGTCCCTGGATCTGGTAAGGGTTGTCATTCATTACGTTTGTATTATAGCTTCTGCCAAGTACTTACGACAGAATTATGGAAGTATGAAGTGCTTAAACAGAGACCTTGAGAAAGAATTCCTTAGAGGAAACAATATTTCCTTGCTGTGGTTAGGTGACTGGATGACTATAGACCACTATTTCATTTGCACTGCACTGGGTAAGTGCTGGTTCATGGGGGTGGTTCGTTGGTTTATTTTGCTAGGGATGCAATATTTCCTTTTCACGCATTGCTACTCCTGCTAGATAATTTACAGGTTGATGTGTGGTAGCTCTTGCTCATTTACGGAGACGTGAACACTATGTGTCCTTTTTAGGAATGAATGTCACAGATGAGGGCCACCATTTTGAAGTACTGCCCATTGAAAAATTACAGATTGCAAAAGAAACCACCTGTCTGGTTCTCTAGGAAAATGCAGCTAACTGAACAGAAAAGTCTTTTAACTGTCAGATACAAGCAGCACTCCTTTTTTGTGGGTACATACATAGAACTGACAATGATGCAGTTATGTATGAGAAGAGCTAATTCTGAGATACTTAGCTGCCCTAAGATAGTAGAAGATCAGCCATTTCAAGAGGCACAATGAACAGCTTGCTGCATTCCGAATTCAGACTGATGTAAATACTTAAAACTCTGTTTTCAAGATCTTAACTTAGGTGTGTTTTTTAGGATAAGACTGTCTACAGGTTGGAAGATGTTGTGTCCACTTGCTGGTTCTTTCCCAATGAAGATTCGTGGGCTGTAATTCCAATTCAGTTGTTTGAACAGCTAGTCTTTGCATGAGCTTCTGGTGTCCATATTCCTGGATGGGAGTCCAGCTGATAAGTTACTGAGACTTTCATCTGCTTTATTTTAGTCAGCCTTAGCAAGAGTAAAATTTTCAGCTGATGAGAACTCAGTTATCTTGATCTCACATGAGTTTGTTCAGGAAACCTGAACTAGAACTTGAACAGGCGTGTAATTGAGGGGGGACAAGGAAATGAGGGACTGTATGTGTTGTGTATGTGGAGGAAAGCCTTATTATTTTACCCTTTTTTCCAGCCTCCACAAATATATGTGATTGTTCGAGGACCATAGGTTTATCTACCATTTGCATCTCTCATGTTTGTGAGCTGGTGCAAAGGGTTGTATATGACAATAGAAACCTGCCTTTTTTCCATTAGTTCCAGATAACTCATAGATGTGAAGTTTTGAAAACCAGACTTTGTAATCTACAGTAAGTCATGATAGAAGCCTTAAGAGGGTTTGAACTTTGTTCTTACTATGTATTTCTGAGATTTTTATATCTCCCGATTTATGATAACTTCCACATTTAATTGCCTTTTCTTCAATATTTCACGGCTTCGCTTCTACATTTTAATAGAGGTGTCTTCTAGAAGGGAAATTTATGGGATGAGCATGATTCCTTTTTCCTGCAGCTCTGAAGTGTCTAGCTGTGTTTTTCATTTCTGTCACCTCTCTTGATTAAATGTATCATCTGCTTGAACCATATGTAGCTCTCTGGGATACCTCAGGAGGTGGAGAGGTAAAGAAACAGCAGTTAAACAAAAATCAACACCTTTAAAATATTATTTTGTCTTTAAAAATCAGCGGTCTCTTTCTCCTTAGGATGAACGCTAGCCCTGAGAACCATATATTCGTTTATAAATGCAGGACCAGGCAGGACTTGATGTTTTGCAGTGTGTGGCTCATAGATTCCCACTCAAAATGGTACCCAGGAATAGGTTGTGAAGTGAGAACAGGAGCTGCCCCTTCAGGAAAACACACGTTCTCACGTTAAGGAGTTGAAGGGCTGGAAAATTTATTACATTCTCTTCCAGGTGGTTAAAACAGTTGGTTTGCTTTACGGTTAGAGTTCCCAGAGTGCAAGCTACTGCCGTACTGACGTTCATTTTGAAGACAGGAATGGTGGCTCATTTATCCAGCACATCTGAGTGGTTCGTAGGCTTCTTTCAGTGCTCCAGAAGTGGCCCAGGAGATTACACCTAGACTGCGTGGCAACAGCATGCTCCAGCTCACCCTGCGGTCCTTGTGTACCAAACTGGGGGCATGTCTGGGACCTGCCTCAGCTCCTTTCTGCTCCGGGTGTCAAGAGTTCCTTCCAGGGAAGCAATCTGGCAGCAACAGCACAAGAGGGAAGAGGACTGATCTCTGCCTGGGCTATTCCCATGATACGGTCAGCATGTGGCTAGGGTGTGCACCTCAGACTGGAGCCATTCTCCAGTCTGCAGATTTTGATACAGCATCAGAGAAGACGTCTTCCCAGATCTTTGGCTGGGCTACAGCCAGCTTCCTTGATGTATACTGGTTAACACTTAGTGCAGACCTGTGTGCTTATAGAATCCCATTTATGGGTCTGTACTTAAATATTGGTCTATCTACACAAAGACATTTTGAAGTCTGTAGGCAGGACGGGAGCTGGTTAACAACTCCTGAGATGTCCATAGAACATGAGAGGCTCCACAGCAGATTGTCTGCCCAAGCAGCCTGTTTTTGGCAGAGCAAGAAGCTTTGGTTAGATGAGGGTACTGCGGGGTGGCCACACAGGGTGATCTAACAGGGCTGACGTGAGGAGAAGTGACAGAATGTTATTGTTTTTGCCAGTGATGTAGCAATCCATTTCAAAATCACAAAATACCAAGACACTGCCTTATCTCCTTTCAATTGCGCTCATTTGGAGAACAGCAAATAGACCCGCCAGACAGCAAGTGAGAGAAGCAGATAAATGCTGCACTGCTTTATGTAGGATCCGGTCAGTGCCGCTTACCTGTATGTGACCCGGCGACGTCACTGGTCCTGTCAGGGCAGGAGCTGACGGCTGAGGGAGAGCGAGGAGCATCCCCATCAATGCTGCTGGCAGCTTCAGCAGTCCAAACCATGGCTCTCCACCCTGTGTGGGTTGTCAGGTTGTTTTATAGCTACCTGGAGAGCGTTGCTCATGCAGCCTAAAGCAGCTGCTTGACATTGTAACTCTGATTTGGTGCCTCGTGTCCTTACCTCTGGCTTTTGATGACAGAGAGAGCCCAAACAGTGTGTTTGGGCTGTAGACCTACCCAGAGCACCGAAGTTATGGAAAAGTAATCATGCTCGTGTCACACCGCAGCTGAATGCCGTGGTGTTTTCAGAGGAGAGCTGGGCAGGGGCTTCAGCTCCAGCTCAGCTCCGGTGCTTGGGGTGGACCCTACACCCAGGCGCACCCACCCCAGGACGCGGGCTCACACAGTCCACTCCGCATCATTTCCTCTACCGTATTTTTGGGTTTGGTGTTGTTCCTGGGTACATATTTGTCACTGGATGACAAATGGGATAAGACACAAGGGCGTGTTTAAAGCTTTTTCTACACTGTCTCCAGATGCTGCCTAGAAATGTTGTGTGTGGCGTGTAAATGCAGAGTACTCTATAACATTGCCTTAACAGCCTTTGTTTTAAAAAGACTCCTCTACAAATATGTGAAAAAATTAAATAAGTACTTTTTCTCTCTAGCACTAGAGGAACAACAGAATAACTTAATGCTAATAGGGTCTATGAAAACAGTGAATAAAGCTAATGATGCTTGCAACTAATGTTTTTGATATCCCAGGCAATAGGTGCATCCTAGGTAAAACCAGCAATGTTTTAAAGTGAGCATCATGTCCATTTTAGGGAATAATGAAAGGAATCTTTCCTTTTTCTCTTTCATCATCTGTCCTCTTATATGGGCATAAATGTTTATTCAATACTGTTAATAACTCTGAACTTTATAGCTTTCTTCTCTAGCCGAAAAGAACAGCTTTATGGAGATAATGTGAACTATGTATTTATGTCCTCTTAAATCCATAATCAAATTGAACATATCAGAAAGAAATAGATTGCTCAGTTGGTTAGCCTCTGCAGCCTTGAAATGTGCTCCGCATGCTGGGGACACCAACTTCATATTTAGTTTAAAATTAACATTTTTATTCTTTGAGCTTGTTGGATATCTTCTTAGTGAGTAAACTAAAATGAGACATTTTCCTTTCCATTAAACCAGCAGTGCAATTATTTCTTTCAGATATGATACAAATGTTTCTTACGAGATTTTATAAAGTATTATATTAACTTTTATTAATTTTCTAATAATTTTTTTCATCGCAGACATTGCAACAGTGCCTTTTGAATTCATGTCACAGTGTGAGCTGCACTGGGTCGCTTATAGGAGAAGTACTCTGGTGTGATGCAGAAGGGAAAAAACTAGTAGTAAGAAGTGATATCTGTGTATAGTCTCAAGTCAAAGCAGCTTGCCTCTAAATTAGAGTTTCAGAAAAAAAACAGTAAAAAGACAGAAATTCTCCATTTCAATTTTGAAATCTGAGTATGGGTTCCTATATCACAGAAATGCTTTAGAATTTTAATCTTATATAACAATTAAAATGCTTTTCAGTATTAGGGATCTAAGTAAGCAGAATATGCTTTTCTTCTGATTTTCAAGGAAGCAGAACATATAGAACTCTTCAAGCTCCCCAAGAGGAATTGGTAAAATGTTTATGAGAGTTTATGATGTTGACCAAATATATTTGCTGATTTCCGTCAAAAGGAATAACTTTTTGCAAAGATGTCAAACAACTTTTAGGTAGCCTTATGATTTTTAATGCTCAAGATCACACAACGTGTTTACTCAAAGCATTTCTAACATTTTGGGAAGTAAAATTATTTTATTTTCTTTTTGAAAGTTACCTGGAATTCGGTTTAGCTGAATTAGAAATACAGTGTAAGCAGTCTTTCCCTTCCCACACAAAACATTTATATGAGCATCAGTTAGAGAATTTTATGCATATATTGATAGGAAAAATACAAACACACCATACCGGAGCTAATAAAGACATGAATGATTAGTAATGTTCAAGTTCAGGAGAGATTTTGTGCAAAGACGTGGGTGGATAGCTAATTTAGATGCTGTTCTTGCCCTTGCTTTCTGGCAAACTTAAAATAGCGTCTTTCCTTTCAAAACCTGTTACTAGAAATTTTATCCGATTGGTTGCTGGTAGCAAAGGAAATGTTATGTCTCTGTTTCCTTTGTCAAAGCTAACCCCCTTCCCCTGCACCAGGACCTCTCCTTGTGTGGTATATGAGCTGTAGCTCTTTACTATTGTGGTGATCTTAGTTCTGCAGGAAAGGACGTGACAAAGCATGGCCTGAGAGCAGTCTTTCTGATTAGGCTGCCCATGCAATATACCTGGAAAAGAAAAACATCACCAGCATTGGGGTGTATTTCCTTTATCTGATTGTGAAGTGTTTTTCAAAGACATATCAAATCTAAAACATAAGCAGTTGCTAATTGTTTTGCTGCTATTCAACCAAAACACAACTAGCTGCATACCGAAGTCAAATTGCTACTTGGGTGCTGTAGAAATTTGGACTTCTAGGCCATTGAACCCTGGTTATCAGCAGGCCACCACAAACCTCTGAGAAAGACTTAAAACCAGAAATATTTTGGGCTACATTAGGAGGTGATTGTTGTGGCAGGTTGACCTTGGCTGGACACCTGGTGGCCACCAAGCCACTCAATTACCCCCCCTCCTCAGATAGACAGGAGAGAGTATAACAAACAGCTCATGGGTCGAGGTAAGGTCAGGGAGATCACTCAGCAGTTATCATCATGGGCAGAACAGACTCAGTTTGAGGAAATTAGTTTACTTTTTTACCAATCAAATCAGAGTAGGATAATGAGAAATAAACCCAAATCTTAAAACACCTTTCCCCCAGCCCTCCCTTTTCCTGAGCTCAACTTCACTCCTGATTCCTCCACCTCCTCCTCAACAGTGGTGCAGAGGAACAGGGAGTGGGGGTTGTGATCAGTTCGTCACATGTTGTTTCTGTTGCTCCTTCCTCCTCACACTCTTCTTCCTGCTCCAGCATGGGGTCCCTCCCACAGGAGACAGTCCTCCACAAACTGCTCCAACGTGAGCCCTTCCAATGGATGACAGTTCTTCATGAACTGCTCCAGCATAAGTCCCTTCCACTGGCTGCAGTCCTTCAGGAACAGACTGCTCCAGCGTGGGTCCCCCATGGGGTCATGAGTCCTGCCAGCAAACCTGCTCCAGCGCAGGCTCCTCTCTCCATGGCGTCACAACGTCCCGTGGACGCATCCATGTGCTCTGGCATGGGGTCTTCCATGGGCTGCAGGGGAACCTCTGCTCTGGCACCTGGAGCACCTCCTACCCCTCCTTCTCCACTGACCTTGTTGTCTGCAGACTTGTTTCACATATTCTCACTCCTCTCTTCTAGCTGCTGTTGAGTAGCCATTTCTCCCCCTTCTTAAATAGGTTATCACAGAGGTGCTACCACCATCGCTGATTGGCTCAGCCTTGGCCACTGGCAGGTCCATCTTGGAGCCGCCTGGCATTGGCACTATTGGACATAGGGGAAGCTTCTAGCAGCTTCTCACAGAAGTCACCCCTGTAGCCCCTTGCTGCCAAAACCTTGCCACACAAATCTAATACAATTGTTACCAAAGAGAAAATCCTGTTCTCTTAACTGGCAAATAGTGACGATCCCAGGTCAATAGCAAAGCCTGGAGCCCCCGGCATTGCTGGGAGATGCGAGATGTTTTCCCTGCCATGCAATGGTCATTTATACATGCTCCCACCGTGGCTCCTGTTTTCACTTCAGAGCAATAACTTAGGATACATGACAACAAATCTCTAGAAAACAAGGAAGGTCTGACAGGCTACAGAGTTTTATTCAATGTTACCACGCAAAAAGAAAAGAATGAGCCAAACAAATCACAGGCTTTTGCTTATAGTGCATTTGCCCGAATTTTTGCTCTTTGACCTAAGCACTGCTCAGGTCAATTATAGAGTATTATGGGCCCAGTTAAAAGCTGGGATTGTTTTTCTGGGTAGTGCGCTACGAAGAAAGGTATATTGTTAAAGGCAGCCATGCTCAGACAGTGAGATACCGTGGAGGCGCTGCTCAAAATAATTGTGATTCCTCTCTGACCCATTTCAGCTGCCTAGGTCGTCTTTCATCATTCAAAAATGTCAAGTGTATGTTGTCAAGTGGACATGCCTTTATCAGTGCAACAAGCAGAGTGAACTTTTTATATGTAGATTAAATAAAGCACATCAAAAGCAGTTTTAAAGAACAGAAGTTTGGGTGATTTTATTTGTTTTGGTTCTGGTTTTTTTTTTAGGGGAAACAAAATGTAAATCACTCTTCAAGTTAATTTCAGCGTACATTGAAAATTCCCATTTAACGATATTTTCATCTATCAATTGATATTCCTCTGTGTGTGCGGGGAGGGGAAGGGGCAGCAGAAATTGCACATTTTCATCTCACCCAAGAAAAGAACAGTCACACGTTATCATTTTGTCACCTGCAGCTGAAGGTATCCAATGGCTCATTTTGCCTGCATGTTATGAACTGCAGCTCCTCAGAGACAAGGACTGCAGTCAGTCTGGGATCCTGAACTGACATGTCCTCGCCAAGCCAAGCCTTGGAGTTCAGGTACAAGCCTCCATCCTAGAAGACTTATACAGAAGTTTTGCTTGCTAGCTTCTGATAAAACAGGAGCCTTCATGGCGGGACTGAAGGTATCTGTGAGACATGAAGGTAGGGTGCTCAGCCAGTGGGAGGAGTGGCAGGACAGAAGTACCCATGTCTCTTTCCCACCTCTGCTCTGCCTCCATTTACTGCAAGGGCCCCTTCTCTCATTTTGGAGCAGCTTGGGGCTGCTCAGTGTCCACATGAACAGGGCTTGCGGTACACCCCCCTGTTCACCTGGGATGTGAAGGAATGGGCGGGCTCCTTCCTCTTACTCCTTGAAAATTTGGCTACGGGTACCCAGAACAAGGGGCTTGATGCTAATCTTTTTTGACCTAAATGAAAAAGATGCTGATTGCTTAAAGAGCAGATCCCAACAGCCCCCTGCAGCCCCCTGGGCATTGGTTCAGGGGAGGTGATTTCAGCAGTGCTCTTGGGGAGTGCTGCTTTTTCACAGCTAGAATCATCTCTGTATTAACCAACTTCTTAGTACGAATTTTGATTTTCAGAAAACAGGTGGAAATATTTTCCTTTTGGTCTGGAATCACTACCTACATCATCCTGGATGTCCCTTACTGTGATTAAATGCTTGCCTAGTTGTGCTGTCACAACTGCTAAGCTACTGTCATAACTTACTGCCGTGGTGTCATAGCTCTTACGCTAGTGTTGTCGGCATTCAACATCTGTCGGCAGCGTGCCTTAGTCATCCTTATGTGGCAAACTGCTATCATTTTGACCAGATGTTTATTTTCTTCAAATACGTTGACAAAGTCCAATAGCTTATAAAAAGACCTGAGGACACTGTAAGATCAGTAAAACTGATGACAACATCCTATTTCTCAAGCAGTCTTACAAAATTCTTCTTCCGTTTACATTATGATGCTCTGCTATAGCCAGTGCTGTCCTACATGTGCAGAATGAAACAGGTGCATCAGCGCCTTCATGCAAAACAACCTTTTCTAGGCACCCTTTCCTTCTCCCTGACTTTTCCCCACAGCAGCCCACAAGACACCCCAGTCTGGTGAGACATTTTCTGCAGTGGCAGGAGTGGTGAAACAAATCTGGACGAGTCAGTGGTTTGATTCTCTTCAGCATCCAACCTTCAGAAATTTCTACAGGGTCCAGTTTGTGGAGGTGGCTAGGTGCCTAGAAATGCAAAAAGGTCTGTGCAGGATTTGCTAAATCCTCAACGGATTATATACTTAACTCCTATTGACCTCCTTCCAAATGGTTTTGATTCTTTTGTCTGCAAAACAAGCTGAAAAATCTGAAACAATCTGGTTCTGAAAACTCGGAACACTTCCTGATTTCGGTCAAGGCCAAAATATCACGTGGCAAACCCACCCATGAAATGCAAACGCTCCGTATGTGATGTTACAGAAGTCAGGAGTTGCAGAAGGAAGTGAAGAAGAAGGGGCCCTTCATTCTGTTTCTCACTCCTGCTTTCTCCTCTTTCACCCATGTCATTACCAGTTACAAAGCAAATATGTCAGCTGAGAAACCTTGGGTTTCTTTCCAGAGACCTACTTCTTGTCCTCACTGGGTAGGAAAGCCAGACTTGATCTTTTTCATTATCCTCCTCAGCCACCAGCATGGAACTGATGGCAGACAGAACAATTACAATTAAAACGACTCCTGTAAACAAGAGAAGGTAGCTACACTTGTCAGCTCTTTCCTCTCGTTTGCATTTATTTATTCTAAATTTGAGGTGGCCAAGGCAAGGAGACATACATTCAGCTTACGGGGTACCTTCCCGCTCCATCCCATGCACAGACAGCAGTGTCTACATAAAAAAAATTACAGAAAATGGAAATTTAACCATTAAGCAGATGAAAGTGTGAATCGCCAAGATGACAGGGGATGGTGGCAAGTACTGGTTCTATTTCTATTTTTGAGACCTTCCCAGATGAAAGTGGTGTAAGAGGAGGAAAAGAAATCTCTCGGGCCAGCTGGAGCCTTTATCTAGTCCCTTGCCATAGTCTTTATCTACTTACCTCCTGTGGTGCGCAGGTTGTTCTGGGTAGGACAGACACAGCATGCAGGAGAAAGGCACGAAGGAAGGCATTTGAAAAATGGCCTAACGTACACAATTCTTTCAGGCTTTCTCACCGGGCACACACTGGTGAAAAATGTGAATCCCACTGAGAAATTGCCAGAAGCCCTGTGTTTGCTCCTACCTAATTGGCTTGTTAAGCTGTTAAAACTGAAAGCACCAAGTCCTTGGATATTCCTTGCCTGCATTCTTTGCATACACAGACATGAAAAGACACGTATGCGCAGCTAAGATCTGATATAACACCGGCTTTGCTGTGTTTTTCCTCCTGTGTGAGAGCGACTTAATTCGTTCTGTTCTGTGCTGGCGCAGCGCTCAGCCCAGCGGGGTCCCGAGCTGTGCCTGGGGTTTCTGGTGACGAGCGTCATTGCCACCACTGTGTGTGAAACGTTGGAAACATTACGGGGTGCGTCTGCTTCGCTTTTCTCTTTGGGCAGGGATGCTGTTGTCGTTACCGCACCATTCCCGTGCCCTGGCAATTAGCTATTATTTTTTAGATGTCAGCGGTACTAGCAATGATCCATGCATAATAGGCTCAGCACTTTACAGCAGAGAGGTGATCCGTCAGCCGTCAGTATCCGCACAACACACTGACATAGTGTTTTACCCTCATTCTTTCTTACCCTGTCATCTAAAATTGTGTAAAATTTTGGAATCACAAAATAGCCCCCCACCTGCAAAAATGCCAAACCCGCCTAGAAACAAGCCTTTGTGAGAGTTTTAACTGTCCCACAACTCCAGCTCAATCTGCTCAGGTTTCCTGTGCATTTGCAGAAATGACTCTTTCTGAATTACGAACCAAATCAATACATTTTTTTGTTTTAGTTTAGTTGGGGTTCATGACTGTCTTGCTGCTATAGATCACGTGCTATGGATACTGTGTCTCTAACTGACCCAACTCAGAGAATGAAGCTGGTTAAGAGCGGCAGGATTTTACGTGAATGCTAGAATCCCGTTGCTCGTGTCCAAGCGACTTTACTTCTCTGTTTTCCAGGGTCTTTGACAGGCATATGCCTATTTCCATACTTGAAACTCACTGATTGAAAACTGTCTTGTGAAGCCACTTGTGGCATCCTGAATCCAAACAACTAAGTGTCTTCCTTCTGTGTACTTCTGCGATCTTGATTTTCTCATGGATTTTGTGCATTACCAACTGCCATTCCTGGTAGTGGGAATGAAAGATGACTTAGGAGAAGGGGTGGAAAATGCCTAGTTCTGTAATGAAAAATGTGACATTCAGCGTGGTGGTGTGCACAGGATGGGCTCTCTGAGAAAACTCAAAGAGCCAAAAATGACAGAATGAAAGAGAAAATAATGGGAAAAAAATTAGAAAAAAATGGAATATATTTTTGAAGAGGTTTTTTTTTTATTTCAGAGGCCTTTACATCTTATGGCCCTGTCAAATTCTGAGGCTGTCCCTGATGCTGTTCTTCAGCATCTGATTTTTCTGAGCCTTATTGCTGGTTTCTAGGTCACGGAGCCCAGAGGCAGCTCACAATTAGTTGTTTCCTCACACGCACTCAGGGTGGGGATATTTTTCTCTTCATCTATTAATGTGCGGTTAAATGCAGTCAAATGATAAGACAAATCTGTAGCCTTCCTTTTTTATAAGTATATTTAATGTGTGAAGTCGGTTAGACCTGAATACAGAAGAGTAAACAAGATCAAGTCAAGTCGGAGAGGAATCAATAAGTGATGGTGTTTTATAAGCCAAGTATTCGATTTTTCCTTGCAGTGATTTGCTGGAGAGGGAGATTTCTTGTTTTCTCAATAGGAACTGAATTAACAAGTGCCAAACAGCAATGAATTTCTGACCCATACATTTAAGAATTATCAGTGTATCTTACAGTCAAATACTGTATTGTTTCAACACCCAAGTGAAGGTTCTGGAGCCCAAAGATTTCCAGGTTAATGAATGACGGTTTGACTAAAGCCTAATGTCTTGGAGAGGCTGGTGTCTCTATGGGGACTCTGTAGTCAACAAAGACAGTAAAAACAATACCTGAAATTTTCCCCTTATGTCATTACCACATACGTTAATGTTTTGTTTTAGCTTTTGCAACTCATGTGGGAGAATTTTATGCTCACAGGGCCTATACGTGCTCACACAAACTCTCATTTTACAGGTTCAGAGCAACATAATAAACAAGGCACAGCCATGGTCAAAAGCACATTCAATTAAAATGTGTTCAGTTCTAGTAATTTATATCCATACGGTGATGGAAGTTATAGTGCAAAGCATTTTTGCCAATATTTGTTTGAAAGTAAATAAGAATTCGTAGGGACTTTGTCTCCACTCGTTTAGTATTTGCTACTTTCAAGCATTTTGTGACTGAATTTTATGAGCACGAATGATCGTAGAAAGTGAGTTTCATGCTCCTGTGATTGTAATGAAGATGTGACTTATGTGGCTTAGGGAAAATGAGCTTATTAAATGCAGTGTTTCCCAAAACCTAAGAATAAATGTGTTTTGAACTAGAGAGCATAGACAATCATAGCCAGCCAATAAAGCATAGGTTTTTCCTTTGTAGGAGCTGGTATAAGGCACAAACCAAACCATTCAAAATAACAAATACACTGGAGAAAATGGGGCTCTGCGTGGAGAAGCTGTGTGAAAAGAAAAATCAAATTTGTCAGATAGGATTCACTGTGGACCTCGGAGCTGCAGTGCTGAGTGCCTAAATGCTTTGCCATTATGGAATTTAAAGAGAGCAACGATGCCGCATTAAGAGATTTTCCTTAATACTTATTTGTCTAAGCCAACTGTTTACAAGTGTCCTCACTCTTCGGGCACTTGCACAAGAATCCGTCAGAAAACCCAGGAGACACCATTTCCCCAGACAACCTGGTGACTCGGGCTGCTTCCTTTTCAGACGGGACAAAGGGAGAGGCTTTGCAGATGACTCAAGCACCTCTTGTGTATGTTGACACCTGAAAATGGAGGCAGCGTTGTGTTTAAAGCCACAGTGAACACGTATACAGAGAGGACCCCTGTGTAAGTACAGTCCCGGAAAATGTGTCAGTGGCAGCCAGGACTGCAAGCGTCCCTCAGAACACCTAAGTCGTGAGGTCTCACTCACATAAAACATCATAAAAGCAGTTCCTAATCCTTACACCACTGCTAATGACTGCCCTGAGCCTGTTCAACTGCAAGCAGGGCTTTACTCTCTGTATTTACAGAATAACTGTTGTAACTCAAAATAACCTCTCGCACCCTTGAAGAAACACCCCAGCTCTGTCGAGAGTCAGCTGCTGGATAGTCTTTCTCCAGAACCCATTAATTAACCGAGCTATTCTGCTTGTTGTCACCCTGATGTAATAAGCGTTTCCACCCTTAGTGCCTGATGGGGTATGAAACTTCAAAGACAGCTGACTCTTCCTGACACCAAGGCTGGCTGCCCACCGTTGAAAGCTGCTACAGATTATTTATTCCCAGCAGAAAGCTGGGCTGACTTGACGTGGGTGTCATGCAAGGAGTGACTACACCTCGATATTGTTTGTGGCCTTAGGGCTTCCTCAGCCCTGCCTAAATATATCTGAAAGTCCAGCCACTGTCGTGGCCGTTGTCACATCAGAAATGTGGCTCCCGGTTTCTCACCATTGTGTGGAATGTACTGGCTTGTTTCCCTGGCTGCAAGGCAGTGGCCAAGGTCTTTACCCCTCAGCAAACTGATCCTGAGGACATATGGTCAGCTTGCTGAAGTATTTTTTTTTTAAGGCAGCTGGACTGCGGAGGCAGACAGAATGTAGATTTACTCAGGGAAGCCTTTCAAATCTTAGTACACACATTTGTGAGCTCGGTTTACTCACATACATCCCGGCAGTTATGAGTATATTTTAAGCAGAAATACAGCCTGTCTCTGAAATACATGCTTTGTCAGTTGTGGCAGCAATTTTTATAATTTGCATGCACTATTAGAGTGCTTTCCTTTTTTTTTTAATTGATTTTGGAGTGATATTGCTGATAATGAATTAGGTAGATGTAGAATTCTCTGAAATAGTTACTAAAACTGAATATGCAGTATTTGTCATGCAATACCTCTCAAAATCCTCCAATGGAGTTTGCAACTTTATATTCCATTCAGGTGCAAGCACAACGATTAGCAGGAATATGTCAGAGCAAATGCAATTAATGTAAAGTAAAGATGGCAAGAAGGGGTTGGCATTTTTGACCCAGACTTAAACTTTCTTATCTGCACATCAATATTTTGTGCAGCTGTGAATGGTGAAGAAGTATTTCCAAGGTTTTGGAAGAGAGAGAGGGATGGGAGCATGCTGTAGTGCTTATTCATTACCACAGAGAGGGACGTGCTCAGGCTAGAGGGAGGGTGCTGCTGATGTTTGGCTTGGGAAGTTGCTATCTCTGTGTGTGATGATGGAAGAGAAAAAGAAAACATCACTGGTTTGGGATGACCCCTTACCGACCCCTTACTGAAGGGTCAGTTCCAGGACCCTCCTCAAAAATGCATGATGGGCTCGTTTTAGCTCAAAGCCGTACCGAAGTTGGGCAGAAGCATGTGAGGCAGCAAACTGAAGCTGTGAGAGAGATGACAAAGAACTGCTTAAAACCGATGAGAACACTATAATCAGGTTGTGGGAAGATACCTTTCAGTGTGACCAGTGATGCTTCTTTTTCCCCTCCTTCAAAGCTGACCCTGGATCTGAAAGAAGAACAATTCTTGCTCAAGTGAAGAAAGTAAAAAATGAAGATTACAACTGTATAGAAGGTGAGCTTTACCTTGTAAATTAGCTGATGGTGCTGTAGCTTGATGTGCTTGCTTGAGCGTTGTGTTGGCTGGTACACAGCATAAGGCTGAGACCGAAGAGCCCTTGCATCTCCTTACCGGAGCTTGGGCTAGATTCAGATTTTCTGAATCGTTAGTACCCTTTTCTTTGTCTGCCATTGTCTCCCCCACGGAAGATGGGGAAATTCGGCTGTGAGTTTTGGGTAGTGGGACAAAGGGGCTGTAAGGCTCACAGATACAGCAGCCAAACTTCCTCAAACCATATTCTCAGCAAGCCTCAGTTTCAACAACGTGCTTGATGAGCGCTGTACTAAAATGGAGACATCAATTCAAGCCCTGAGCTGGTGTATGCTGTGGTCCACAGATGTCTCTGCTTGTTGCCAGAAAGTGCAGCATTTTCTGAGCCCCATCAGTGTCATTTCTGATCTCTGTGGAGCTTGGGAAGATGTTCTGTGAAATTCTGCCCTCTATTTGTAAGAAAGGTACAAATCTGAAAGGCTACCTGGCGGGGAAAATTGCATTATTTCAACGTGGTAAGAGTAGGAGAGGGAGTGAAATGTATGGTAGGTTCACCATTTGCCTGTGCTCTCCTCAAGGGGCACGGGATTTGGACAAAAGCAGTCTTTGCAAAGACAGAAACGTTTGGTGGGATCTTGAGAGTGAACTTTATAGCAGGAAAATGTCAGGTTAACCTACCGTCTGCTGAAACATATCGAACTGTGTGTTCAACGGTGATGTTTAAACGTTGGTCAAACACACGAAAAAAGCACAACCTCTGCTATAAAGAGCTTTGGTGCTTCAGGGCAGAAGCGCAAAATACACAGCTGAGTGGAAAGGTCTGGGCAGTCATGGGGCATCGCTCCGAGGAGCTGAGCAGCACTTGCAGGGACAAATACGCAGACCGTCACCTCATTGGCTGCCACAGCAAATCTAAATGGAGAGGTGGGGATGGCTGTGTCTTGGCAATTCCATATGTTTTTTCTTTTACTAAAAAGATACAGAGTAATATCAAGTCTGAAACTCCACACAGTGAAAGGGTTCATTTCTTGGAGCAAGCAAAGCAGTTTCAGAAAATTTCCTTCCTTTTGCTGAAGATACACTAGTTTTAAAATAATTTTCCACCACAAGAAAAATAGAGAGGACAAAAACCAGATAGGTGTTTTTCCTTCACTTTATCTCTCCTTTTTAACTCTTTTTTTTTCCACAGAGCAAACATGAGATATATTTTCCTCCTGACCTGCAACAGTTTTTAAATGGGCATTTTTCACTTCAAAACTTTTCTTTGACTAATGAAAAAAATCTGCTAAAATGAGAAATAAGTTTCTGGTTCAGACTGGAAGGGCTGAAAAAGATTCAGCAGGAAAAGAAAATGTATTACCGTAGCTACAGGCAAAGTATTTCACACAGTCATGTCAGAAATCACCTACCAATAATAAAAAAAAAAATGCGTGGAGGCAAATTACAGGTTTGTAATAGGAGCATAGCAGAAAGGTAGAGGTAGCAGGTGGGGAAATGAATAGGCAGAGAACGAGCTTTCTTTGTGAGGTACTAAAAGTAAGCAGTTGTGATCTTCATATTTTAAGGGACCGGAAAGAGAGGATGTGTTTTCAGGAGGATCTGAGCATTGCGCTTGAAATGGAATGGAAGATCTAAAGAAAATACCCAAATACAAGGGCAGAAAAAAAAGAATACTCAGGGATAAAAGTCAGAGAGAACTGAAGAGATTTCCGTATCCCCAGATGGCTGGTTCTGTTCATGCAAAACGTTTGCCATTTCAGCTGGAGAGAATTTGTGAGAACTTGCACTGGCACGCCTTGATAGAGGAAAAGGGGAGCATCAGGTAACCTCCAAATGAGCACGCTGTGCCAACCCTTGCTTCCAATCGAGTTAGCTATTCATCTTTCTGACCTTTCTTTTTCTGCTGAGTCACAGGTCCTATTTGTCAATTCACTTGTACAAATGAGAAAACGCACGCTGGAATCACATGTCGGGGCAGAGGTGGAAAATACGTGGGCTTTGCTTTCCTGGCACGTTTCAGGCTGGTCTCCTCTTGTCAGAGAAGATGCGGAGCTGAGATAGCAAACCCACTTTTCCACGGCAGGACCTGAAGAGCAGCACGGGGCAGTGACGAGCTCGGTAAGAAGCAGTGAATTTGCAGTAGCACAGCTCTTTGCACTGCATCTTCACCACGCTGAGGCAGACGGCTTATAAATGCCTCCCTTCTGACGGGGATTGTCAGGTAAATTGTCTGTTATGCGATGCTCCGAAAGAGAGCCTTAGGAAATTGCCCTCTGTCAGCGCATGATGAGTGCAGAACCCAGCTGCCATTTGGCTTCCATGTGCCGCTCCAAGTGTTCTCAGTCTGCCCTGTCCTCAGGCAGGCTCCTGCTTGCCTCGTGTGTCGCTGGAAATGCCTGACCTTCCCATGCAACACCCTAGGTTTGCTTCTTGCGGTGTGCTCTGGCCCCAGAAGGTAAGCAGCTCAGATCAGCTTATTTCACTTTGACAACAAGGTGGGCATAGGATGGGTAGTTGTCAGCAGAAGATACATGTTTTCTCTACTGGATTTTGAAAATTGAGAGTATCTCTTACGGAAACGCATGTCGAGTCGAGATTCATTGCTGTTTGCATAACTAATGGTGGACACTTAGACATACGAAGGTAAGGAACTTCATGAATGAATGTGCACACTGTCTACACGCCAGTCCCCCTGGACCTGCCCCGTTACGATCTCATTAAAGTGTCATTTAGCTTTCATTAAGGCAGAAAGCAAATACAGAAGTGGCTGTCAATCTAAGTCTATTTTACCATTCCAAGGCCAAATCCTTTTCACCTCACCGGCGCAAGTTATCCCACTGAAACCAGGGAAGTATTTCTGTAAGAATTGCTCTTGATCAAAGTAAAGTGACCTGCTATAGTACTAATTAAGCTTCTCGCTACTGAACCTCAGCAAAGTTGGACAGACGTGACACCGTCTTCTTGCTGAATGGTAAATACACCCTGTTCAGTGGAGAGCTGCTCAAGACTCAGGTGGGCAATCCTAAAATGATGGCTGAACCTATTGATTTAGTTTGCTTGGAAAGGAACAGAGGATAATTTCTGAAATCAGACTTGATGGTCCCTCACTCTCCCATCCGCCCCTATGGGAATCCGTTCTGGTACGCAGCCCAGCACCTGAGCCTTGCTGGTAGCCAGAGCTGAGGTGTCAGGAGGAGATCAAAAGTGAATGGGAAGCTATTTTACGCTGAAGCTCAATATTGCGGAGGAAAACAAATCTATTAAGTAGGCTCCTAGTGAAAAACAAGAGCTGACATTACAAAGTATTGCAAGGAGAAGCAAGTAAAGCAATAGCAAGATGTACAAGCATTAGCTGATCTAGAACGGCTCTTTCCTTTTCCTTGTTTGATCTGACAATTAAGGTGGTTAATTTTATCACAGAACAGTTTTAACAGAGGAAAATTCCAGTCACCACAGACACGTCATTGAAAAACATTCAGGCCATTTGTTTTAACTAGCTGGATACTATACAGCAAGGTGTCTTAATTTGTAGGACACTGGGATAAAACGAAGTGCAACGCCTCGTACATTACACATCACATTCATTTGTGATGAGGATTGCAATTACTCCCCACGAATGAGGAATGCCAAGTAAGTGTGTGGCATAAACTCGCTTTGATTAAGTCCCTGCTCGTCGTACACACACCCACCACTACTACTCGCTGGAGGCTTTAGTGAGATGCGACGTGCTGTGTATTACGTGCTGCACTATACTTCTGTTCAGGGTAGTTACTGGAAGTGATTTCTTGTGTGGTAACCGAGTCCTGATGAGGTCTAGGACCTTAATCCTGAGTGCCGTACAGCAACAGGGGAACAGAGTTGGCTGTTCTGAATCGCTTTCAAGCCAAAGACTCATCCTGAAAAAACATCCGTCCTGATGTCTTCAGGGTTCAAATGGGACTCTAAAGACCCTACTGGCACACAACCCATCTCTAAGCAAACAGCAGAAAAATAAGTGCAGTGAATGACTAAAATACAAAACAGATGAGAACGGAGCCAATGATAAAAGCTGATGCTTTGGAAATGAGAGAAATGTCATGGGTGAAATTCTAAGTCAGCTGAAGTTAATGAAAGCATTGGCACTGACTTAATTAGGACAGAATTTCAGCAGTATCGGCTTTTCTTACCAGATAATCTTGTTATTCCTGACTGTCAGTTTCTTAACAGCATCAGGTATTGATGGGGCCAGAGTATAGATGTTTGTGAAAAATGTGCGTCATCTATCATGTGTAACACGGAACAAATGTTGGATAATTAATATGTATGGAAAAACGGGCAGTGGAGCTCAGAAGACTTCTCAAAATGTGTATCTATTTGGCTTGAATTTGGTGATTGGAAGAAAAAGGTGCTTGAAAAGATTGATTTTGAAATTTTTCAAAGAAAACATTTTGAAACAATAATCCTAATTTGAAATTTTCCTCCCATTTATTGTGTTCAAATGTGAAATAATATGAGAACCAAAAATGGTATATGTGGCTGTATGGGCAACAAAACATCTCATTTGCCTTGAAATGATTATTCTTTCCATTTTGTTAGAAGGCCCATTGTGCTGAAAAAACCTATTTTTTTCGTACACTTTGGAGCATCACTTGTGGATTGGAGGAAGGAGGACACAATGGAATATTGTGGTGTTCAAAAGAACATGAGCAGGTGTAAAAAACTGGAGGGTGGGAGATGTTGTTCTGATTTTAATATTTTAATGCCTGATTCACCATGCAGTGATTTGATTGCTTCATCAAAAGTGTAGCAAGCAGAGCTGAGAAGTACAGAGATTTTCGTTGCAATGCAGCAACATATATGTCTGTATATATGTATATACATACACAAAATATTGGCAGATACCTACTTAGTTTTATTATTGTTGTAATCACATGCTCATAGGCTTGAAGCATAGGGCTCAGGGCACTACAAGAATTGCTCATATCATAACATCACTTCTGGAGAGAGGACACCTGGCTATCTGAAGCAGATAAGAGACAGTATCGACCCTGGCTGTGCCCTAGATTTTTCCCTCACCTTACAAGCTGTGCGGGCAGCATGGCTTTGCCTGCCCTCTGAGCAGTGTTTCAAGGATGAAACATTTAAAGGGTTTGGGCTGTACTGTAAGAACCCATTCTGATCGCAACCAGTGGGTGTTTGATAGGGAGAGTATGTTACGACTGGTCTCATGGTAAGAGAGGGTCACTTTCAGGTCTTTTGCCTCCCTCACATGCCCCTTCTTACAGAATTGCCTGGCATCATTTGCAAGGCTCCTCATGGTCATAAGGAGCAGCCCGTGGTTCCCATAGACTAATCCACTGGCACCATCCCCAGCAATCTGTACTTGGACATGTAGAGAATCTCCTTCCTGCGCTCCTTTGGTCAGCACAACGCTGCTCTGGGACACTGCCACAGGGAAGTTTCTTCAGAAAAGTTTGGCAGATACACATAATAGTTTAGAGTGGGAGCTGCTGACTGCCCACTCCTGCTTCTATTTGTGTGTTAACATAGTGCAGCTTTGTAAAGGAAATTTATTCAGAAGAGATGCGTCTGATAATCATAAAAGCTGCGTGAATATCTTTTCACTAGCGATGGAAATGGGAAATGAACCTTGCCTCTCTTACCCTTCCCTCCACACTCCTGCAAAACAGGAATTACTTGAGGGGGAAAGTTGTCACTAGTTTGCATAAAGTGGAATTTGGAGAGCTTGTGAAAAATTGTTCAGGGTTTGTTTGGCTTCTTTTTCTTCTCAGATCCGTGGAAGGACCAACTTCTCAGCAGTATTTCCACATGACTTCTCACAGAAACCCTTCGAAATGGGAGCTACTCGACTGGCATTGCTGCTTTCAGGCCTGAAAAGCCAACATTTGTCTGGGCAGTTTGGCCGTGTCCTGTGGAGCCAGATACTTGAAGTCCATTTTGAGATGTACAAGCAATTTGTGAAAATTTGTGCTGCTGCTCTGCATGTTATATCCCTTTGCCCAGAGTGCTTATGAACATGGAGTGCTGGTTTCTGGGGCTGTCAATCAAGCAGCTTTCACCAGAACTAAACTGACTTGAAAGAATCAAAAGAGTAATGCCCCTAATTTTTCAAAAGAGATTATTTGCAGTGTGAAAACTGATCATTTCAAATTCAGACATTAATCCAAACCTGTTACCTTTAGTGAGAGAAAATTTACTTGTTCTTTATTGCCTAATGAATCCACATCTCATTTTTTTTTTCAGCACAAACTCAGATGAAGTTCAGATGTTTACTTGGAGCCAGTCATTTCAAATTTAACCATGAAAAGCAGAAATATAATCTCTTAGTACAGAAAGACTCTCATTTCCTTTAGTACTTGCAAAAACATTCTACAGCAAACTGCTTTTAAAGGCTGGGTATTAGTTTTATAGGCTTCCCCCCATCTTCCTTTAAGGGCTGTTTGATTGCTAAACATTTATGAAGTTCACTGAATATCTGATGAAAATTGAAGATGCTTTGAATGGATCCTATGGAATGGAGGAGTTTCACAGTAACATGGTGTAATTGAAAAATAGGCAGGTAATTCCTCATTTAGCTTCCTCGCTCCTGGAGGAAAACTGTACCCATAAGAACAATGGGCAGGTCATGAAAAGGCACTCTGGAAAATCGCCCTAAGGACCTGTCTGCAAAGGCATTACAGTTTGGCTCTACCTGCAGGTTGGGGCAGGGGTAGGGTTATGGATCAATATTGGCAAATCAGCTGCTGAGAAAAGGGTAGATGCTTCCCCCACCTCCCTCCCTGCCCCACCCCACCCCCCAAAAAAAAAAAAAAAAAAAGACCGTGTTTATTTATGCTTACCTTGAGCTCCCTGTTGCCAGGGCCCTAAGGAGGAAAGCCTGGCGAGCCATTTTGAGGATCTCAGTCAGAGCAGCAGCAGCTGCCAGCACCACGTCGGCTGGTACAGAGTCAAGTGGCTGACTGACGCATGCCTGTCAGGATGGTCAACCCAAGGAGGAGGTTAAATGTCCCCCGCTACTGCATCTTCAGAAGAGAACAATGTGCCCAGAGGGGCTGTGACTAGTTTCACAAATTCTCAGAAGTCAGCACTGACCCCAATAAAGGGTGGTGAAGCCCCGAGGTTTCCTACCTGTCGGTTCGTCAGGCAGGTGTGACGGGGCACAGCCGCCCCTGTACGGTGTTAGCGTTCCTGCACACCAGAGATAAGGCTATGGGGGCGCACGAACAGGTTTGCTTACTCTCCCACCGCCGCTTTCCGCGCAGCCACTGCAACCAGAAAAATCTCTGACCCCTTTTCAACACTTCTTTTGCCTCCCGGTCCTTATTCTTCTGTCTCTGCCCTCTCTTCGTCCCTCCAGCGAGAAGGCCCCCTCCTCCAGTTTTGTCACTGCTGGCAAGCACTGTGGGAAAAGTCCAAAGCAACACTTTCTCCAGGGCAGGCCATTAACCCTTCATGCCCTCACCTAGTGCTTCCTCTTAATACCATTCTACACTGCAATATTTAAAGTCTTATTAAAGTATTTAAAGTACCATATAAACACAAAGGGTGTTTATTTTCCAGAGGAAGATGTAATATTCTCCAGTCAAGGACTTGCAAGCGCTAAAAAAGAAATATTAAGCCAGGTTGCATTATTAACCCTTGCTCTGTCGGAACTGCTGGATTTAAATGTGACAAAGTGTTGATCTTTTTCCCTGTTTCTTGAAAAATTTTATTAATGGATTATGCACTGGGAGGTAAATCCTGTAGAAGAGAAAAAAACAGTCATTTGCTGAGCAGTCTGAAGAGTGAAAAGAAAGCATAAGCATATCCTGTACCAGATTTCCTCAGGGAATATTAAATTCATAGAGGAAGCCAGAAATAAAGATGTGAACAGATTTACTAAACTGTTTACCTCTTTGGTGGCTAAACAACAAAAACAATTTTGCATTAACAGAGACAGATACGAGCTGAAAATCTGAGAATGAGCTGTTGAGCCTTCTCCCCAAAGTCTGATGGCTTTGCTAGCCGTGATACTGGAGTGGGATCATTCCCACTTGTTACACGCAGAAACCACAAGACACACGAAGTCCTATAAATAGTGCTAAACAAGGTGTATGATCCAACCCAGATTAATGCCTTTGAATGGTAAGTGGAGCCAGACTACTTATCTTAAAAGATGGTATTTGGCTTTGCTGTCCGGAATATGGGAAGGGACCAGTTAGGTCAGTGAGTTTTGAAATGATCTTGCTGAGATACATACACACACTAAACAGATAAGCTAAATAAGACAGACAAAGTTTATATAAAGGTAATTTAGCAATGCTTTAAAGGAAAGGACTTTTAAGCATTACCTGTTCTCTTAATTCCCTACTTTTCATGGCTTCAGGAAACTCCAGAGATGGAAAGAATTTGGAGAGGTTGTCTTCTTCATCCACTTGTCCCAGGACAGGATCAGGTGTTATTCCCACACACATCTGCCTAACCTCATTTCTGTGGTCTTCGTGGAGTCCCACAGCTCCTCCAGGAACCAGTGCTTCATTCTCCTTACAGCCCACCAGCTTTTCCTAGACTGTCTCTGGGCTTCTCCTTGACCTAAGGCAAGGGGGTTACCTCTTGTCCTGCCTGTCACAGCAATGGACACATGAATACTTCCTTGCTCTGCCATGTATTTGAAGACTTTTTGTCCAGCCTGCCTTCTGGATTATGCTTAGTAGCATGACCAAGTCCAGTTTCCCTTGTCTTTCCTCCCAGCTTGTTTACTTGTGTAGACCTTATTCATTCTCACTGAGCTCTTCTTAATCTTGTCCAGCAGGTTCATATTTTCCTCTTGTTTTTCTCCATCACTGATATCATCGACTAGTGCTGTATGAAGTTCTGCAGCATACATGAAAGCCAATTCCTTCTTTGCTCCAGTGTGCATCCCTTCACAGCTTTTCTGCTGTTGGGGTTGTACTTCCATGCCCGTACCTTCACAGTCTCAGTTACATCTGCATGTGCCAGGGCAAGACACTCAGAGAAGTCTATGACAACAGCTGCATGATCTCAGATAGTCTCTGGTGAGTTTTGTGAAATATTTTTCAGTCTATTGGGATTGTTTAAAACTGTGTTACTTTGCTGCAAAGTTGTCTACTTCAGAGTATGCATCAGCCATTTTCAGAGCTCCCAGCATTCCTTAGCCAGATGTTTCACAGCTAAATATTTTCTCAGCTGGATGGGAAATCAGTGAAACTGCAGAAGGCAGTGGTGGGAATAGTCAGCCTCAATGATACACCTATATTCTGATTTCATGTGGGAGAAAGGCACAGAAGTCTGAAATACAAATCCCCATCTTGCTCCTGATTTACCTTAACAAATTCCAGTTCCAGTGTAGCAAATGTAAATTGGCAAAGGTGGACTATACGGAATGTAAAAATACGGAACATACTCAGAAGTTATTACAGCCCATCCTGCTTCCAATCATGCATTTTTACTACAGTATGATAAATGAATATTCACTGGATGTTTGCGATGATATTCATGAATGTCAAAAAGTTGTTGTTCCTATTGCAAGGAATTTATGGAACTCAGTTGCATTAGGCCTGAAATAATGACAAAGAGGTTTAAAGTGATTTTAACTGAGTTTGAAAATGCATTGAAAAAGGAAAAATATCTGTAGTCACTTGGGGTGGCTCCTGAGCTGTATCTGTATCTCTCTGTGGCTGAATTCCCTGCCCAAAAAGGTGGTGGGAGTTAATATCTGTTACCAGTGCATTTCCAGAAAATTGTGAGCTGAAAAGTTTCTAAAAAAACCCACATAAATGTTGAGCAAAGACTTTGGCAACAAGCCAGCACAGGTTTCTCCTATAACCGCCCCCTGTTCTGTGACTAGAGGCCAGGGCTTGGTGCAGCAGTCTCCATGCAGTGGCAAGGGAGGCGAACGAAGCAGGGCTTTCCAGCAAGAAATACCTCGTGATGCTGTCCTTGTTATGGTGCGTCATGTCTCCAGCAGCAGTGTGACCTTCAAACACAGCCTAGTGATAAAGTGCGTGTATGGAAGTGGGGCTGAGGGGAGGGAGCTGGAGAGACCTAGAAGGGTAAGTCTGTTTTACGGGTAGTGAGAGTGCCTGGTCCGGCTGCCAGCACTGGAGACAACTAACTGGGTTCTATTGATCCTAAACATACTGTGAAAGACGCCTGTGTAGAGGGGAAAACTCATCTTTTTGTCTAACTTACAAAAGAGAAAAATAGAAATATTGATGAACTCGTAGACTTGTCTCAACTTTTCCCATTCAAAATCTGCCACAGTTAATCTGACTTCATTTGTCTCAGTAGTAGCTTGGGGGTGAGCCTTGTCGGGTATCTCAGTTACATGTTTAGGGGCAGAAATCAACTTCTTCAGCTCCTCTCCCTCACAGGAAAGAAAAAAAAAGAAAAAAAAAAAAGAAAAAATAAAAACTAGTCATAGAATCAGAGATGCATTTAGGGGGGAAAAGACCTTTAAGATCATCGAGTCCAGCTGCAAATGTTTTTCAACTATTTTTCCAAAGTATTACTTTTAATGTTTCAGCTCAATGTTGGAAGTACAAGCCCTGGCTATGAAACATAATCTATCACAGAAAGCAGTGATGTTTCATGTGAAATTAACGCCATGCTTTTCCCTCACTACAGCTTTCAACAGAAAAGGGTTGTCTGCTGTATGTGATCCATTACTTTTGTCAAGGCTACAGCGTTATGAGCGATGCTGCATTTGTAGTTATGACCTCTCAGTAGCTGGCTGACATTAATCCCCCTTGCAAGGGGAAATAACCTGATTTCACAAGTACTTTTAGTTACTGCCATTACAGAGAAGTCTTTTTCCTAAAGATCATCTGAGAAAACGTGTCCATGACTTTTGATGACCATAGAAACTTAAGAAAAGGGTTTACCAAAATATTTTTTCCTGCGGATCAATACATTCCTTTCATGTTTTTCTGATGACACCCTGAAGAAGAGACACCTGAGGGTATTTCCATGACCACGTCAAGACTCATTTATCTTTTCAGTTATCATTGACCAGTATTAGGTGCTATCTGGTACTGAACCCTGAGTACTGTGTCTCTTTCTGTATGTACCTCCTTTTGCTAATCGTGGCAGTATTTACAAAGGTATTTCTGACCTGACATTTTTTATGAATCTAAATTTTTATGAATCTAAATTTAGATTATAAATCTAAATGTATGCTTCTCAATTATAGAGCCAAATGCATTCAATGTGTGTTCATAGAGATCTTATGTAAGTTACTACTGTCTTCTGTTTCTGTAACATCACCAAAGTCTCTGGGAGTACTGAGGATTTGGACATGATAGACCCATTCAGTGTTCCCAGTTTGGCTTCCTGGACTTTTAGCCTCTCAGCACATATTTTTATTCTTTTCATTAAATGCTTTCCTCAGGGTTAGACTCAGAATGTCATTTTGTCAGCTCCTTCCTCTTTGTGTTGGTACAAACCTCTTTCATTACTTTTTCCTTTGGCACCAGTTAAGGCTGCTCGCAGGCTGCAAAGTCAGTTCCTGTGCATGCTGTAATCTTTTCCAAAGTCCTTGTTGTCTCCCTCCTTCTCCCTCCTGTCCTTGGGACACTGGTTCCTGAACAAGGCTCCTGGGAGAGCTGTCTGCTGGCTCATGGGGAGATGGCAGCAAGCTTCATTCAGGCTTACTTCATTGTTTCCAGCTCTAAATTACATTAGAAGTTAAACTCCATTAACGTTTTCCTAATATTACTTTCCTTCACACTCAGTTGGTGCCAGAGTGATGTTACGTAATCCCGTTTGGGAAAGAGAGTGATCAGCACTCTTCCAGCTGGGAGTGGAACAGGAGGGAAGTGGCAGCAACTGCGTGGATGGGGAAGGTGGGGAAGGAGATGTCGGAGAGCTGGGCGAGGAAATGGGCTCCTTGATGGAGATGAGAAAATGCACTTTTTGGTCTTTCTCCTTCTGGTAACAGGTCTCCTTGGTGCACTGGTGGTGGGGGACGATACCTGTCCCATCCTGGAGTAGTTATGGTAGGAGGAAGAAATGAAAGAGGAGCTGTGTGCCTTCAGTCCAAGTAAGGACAAGAGGTCAGTCCCTCGGTACGGTGGCTTGGGATGTGGCACTGTGACTACAAAGGCACAGCTGCAGTTTTAGCTGCCCCACACAGCCGAGACTGGACCGAAGCCAGGAGCAGCCAGGCTGGGTGAACCTCTGAGCAGTGGGCTGTGTTTGTCCTTGCGTCTTCCAGGCTCCAGCATTAAGTGTTTCATCCCTGCTTGGCTTTTAGGTGCGTAAAATAAGGAATACAATGGAATGGTTTTAACAGAGAGCTGAAACAGAAAAGGAGGACAAAACTTCTCTTTTAGATTATGCTTAGTTTCTGTAACAGAATTTCTTCTGCCCAGGTTTACATGACTTATTTTAAATAAAGTATATGTACTGTATTTAATAGGAGTTGTATAATATTCCCTCTATGCAAGAGGAAAAACACAGATTTCCATACTGGAGAAGACGTATATGCTGGAAAGCATCCACCTGCCAGGCATGATCAGAGATATCCAGAGTCTGGTGAAAAGAACTTGTTTCTTGCTACCAGGTAGCAATAGGTTTCTTCACTGTATACTTCCAAAATATCTTTTATTGCAGCCTTATGAGTTTCACGTTTTGGTTTTTTTGTTTTGTTTTCTTTTGTTTTGTTTTCTTTTGTTTTGTTTTCTTTTGTTTTCCTCTGATTCACAAATCTTTTCAAACCTTTTCACTGGCGATGTTGACCAAGTAGATTCCATTCGGAGCAGGGTTAGGCTTTTTAACTGGTTTTCATGGGCCTATAATCTAACCATTCTGAAGGACATAAGGACAGTACTTTGAAGACCACCAGTGATGTAAAATTGTGCCTACTCTTCAGCCAATAAAATGACAAAGCTTAGTTGGTTTTGAGAATTGACTAGACTCAATCAGTGAGAGTTGCATCAAGCAAACCGAAAAAATGCAGTTAGTCATTCTGGAACGAGGAAATGCTTCCACAGAAGGCACGAGGTCAGTCCAGCACAGTGTTTCATTTTAAGAAGCCAGTGAATAATGGTAACTATGCCTCTGTTTTATCTCAGTTGGTTTATATTTTACTCTAGTGTCACGGTGCAAAGCCTGTTTGCTTCAGTGAAGGGTCAAGACTTGTTCTTAGAAGCTGAATAATATATCCTGCAAATGTGCTCTGAAATCCTTGGCTCTCCTGTATGAGCCAACGGATTGTATATCTCCTTTGAAGCTGCACACTGACTGCTAAGTCTGCTGGTACCAGATGAGAAGGCATCGTGAGACTCAGTCCACACTGAAGGTAATTTCGTGCCTGTTCTCCTAGGATTACTAGGCAATACTGTTATTTTACAATGAAATCATCATCCCAGAGCTGTTCAGTTTACCTCCCCAATCTCTGGACTATAGTGTAATGCCATTGGCTTTGTTAGCCAGAATTTGACCCAAATCCACCTCCCCGTTGAAAAGACCTTTGTGGATCTCTGAGGGATATGATGTCAAATTATATCTTAATGGGGCTCTAACTAGACATTTAAAGAAAAGAAAATACCACCAAATACCAAAAGAAAATACCTCTTCATTGTTGTGTGTTTTAATAAACTAGCTCTGCAGAAGCTCATAAACTACGGTAGCGAAGATGCTTCCTTTCACTACCAAAGCTAACTGGAGAAATGCAGATTTCTGTGGTTTATTTTTTTGAGCCTCCTTCTGGTCTGAGCTTTATCTTTCAATTCAGTACTGTCTTTTGCCTTTGGCTCTTTTGCTGACCTGCAAGAGGACTAATAGAGGTTTAAGTCTGTTGCTTCGACATCCAACTCAAACTCTGATGAACATCGGGCTGTTGCTCACTGCTGTGTCTACCTCTCTTTACCTGAAAGTTCTTGTGTGCTTTAACTGAAACAGAAACATTTCTAGAGGAATCTCCAAACGCATCATCGATGTGCTACTCACTTCAGCAGCAGGAACAAGTAAATCTAGCATCACTGTACAGCAAAGCACAGAGAGCTCTAGCTGCAGTGAGAGAACTGTGAAGAGGTATTTTATTTCTGTAGCTCAGGGAGGTGGTGTGCGTGCTCTAATCTCTCACTGCATCACCTCAGGCTCTCATATTGCAGCAAAGCTAATTATCGTGTTTCCAGCAACACAGCATGATCTCACATTTGTTTATTGGAGGAAATATAAATATGGCTTTCAAAACAAAAGCCTTACGTATATATTAAGGTATGAAAAAGGAGGGGATTTGAGGGAAGGAGTGAGGAAGAAAAAGATAAATATTCCCTTTTTACAAGGTTTATAGTTCTTTGGATTGTGTTGTAAACAGGTAATTTTCTCCTGTGCATTGCGTGACATTTTACACCTAGTGAGATTGTGGCACTGGGTGTGCAAAGCCAAAGCAAATCTTGTGTTTTAGGGAAATGACCTCAAAGGGATTTTTTTATGCCTCTTGATAGCTCAATGCGTTATGTGATCCTGACCAAATCAAATTTATATAGGGCAACTGGAGCTGCCCTGACTAAACTGCCTTGATTTTCTATTGCAAATGCTCACGTGCATGTGCAGGCACACTAGCGCTCATGGTTCATGGCATCCAGAAAGCTTTATTTAATGTTCTCATTTTTATTTGTTTAATTTGTTAGCAGGGAGAGATCCATGCAGGGTGGCAGTTTAGTTATTTTCTCTAGTGTGTTCCTGGGCAGACTGAGCATAGCAAATGCAGCTTGTCACGTACCTCCCCGGTGGCTCCTCACATGAAACCTGTGTTTCGTATATCCCACTAGAATTGTATCAAACATGCTGTTCTCTAGGAGATAACACACTTATTCTAAACCATACCAGATTATAAATATCTACTGGTGCAGAGAGGCTTCTTAAACAATAACAGAACAATAACGGCTCGGTCCCTGCAGCTCCCCTGCATACAAACCTGGTCTTCTGTTCTGTCAGCTCTCTGAGAGGAAGCCTTTTTAATGATAAGTCGCAGATGATGGGACTGAAAGGATCAAGGCACTACTTGGATCCAGCCCTTTGCGTTGAGGAGGGAAGGACCCTGTGGTACTCGGCTCATTCTGTGCCTCAGACCTTTCTTTAAAGCTACCGAGTGCCTGTGCCATAGCTATCTCATTAGTCAAAATGTTCCACCAACTTTACCGACAAAAGGGTTTTCCTAGGCTGTGAGCGAGATATACCTGTTTTTCATCGCTAGCCTGCAGTGTGTAATCCAGCAGGAGGAACTATTTTTTCTCCCTCCACTAATTTTCCTGCCTCAGATAATTTGACGGCATCCGAACAGGCTGAATGACAGATGCTCAAGGGAGGTGAGGCTGGAAAGGTCACAACTGTACTGGGCCCAGCAGCACGGAACACTATAAGGGGGTCCCTGTTTGATCCACTGAAGCACGATGGCAAAATTTGTGTTTCTTTTTCCCTTGCCACTCCTCACTCCCATTACAGCGTCAGTTTTCCAGCCGAGGAACAGAGAGCATGTCCCATGACCAAACAAGCACCACCACTCCTGCTGTGCTACTGGCTGACAAACACCCACCCAAGCCACTCGGTGAATAGGTATCTTCCTAGTGAGCGGCTCCGCGCGCCTCGGTTAGAAATAATCTGCGAATGATTCCTGAACTGGGAAGAATCTCAATTCAGTGGCTTTTCAGTTCCTTCAGTGCTGGTACTGCACTTGCTTTTATGAACAGTTTGAAGCTTTGCAATTTTAGCCTAACATATGTATCCGATTTCCAATTTATAATTCCTAAAATAAAACTCATATACACTCCTTTAGTATATCAATAATATTTAGCGCATCTACAACCTGGAGTGATTCATCTAGCGTGTAGAAACTCATACAACAATACTTTTATAATATAAAATCAGTGCAATCTTTATAAGACCCATTCCATTCAGTAATGGAATGCCTTCCAACCACCCTTTAACTTCACATGAAACGTTTGACATCTTTAAGCTTGAAAGCAGGTTAAGGAATAGGATTTCAGAGGACAAAAAAAGAAGACAGACAACATCTTGTACGTGGTTCCCTCACCTACGGAAGTTGTTTGGACTGAATATTTTCAGAAGAAGAGTAGTTTCTCTTTCTCTGCTGCCTTTTTCATAGCACTTTTGTGGGGAGTGGAAGAAAGAGAAATGTATTAGATAATATCCTAGCTCTCTGCTAAATTCTTTCAGTGTTACGTTCACTGGAAAACATGAATACAAGTTGTGTTTGAAACACGACACGGACATTTAAGTGTTTTTTGTAAATGGATTGGAGCAACTGTTTGGTTGTGAGGTAATCCTTACTCTTTCCCTGACATTTAAGACACTGAATTTTTTGTGCCATGGACACCTGAGAAAAAGTAAGGAGGACGGCTCTAATTTCTGGCACTAGTTTATTAGTTTGGTTGTAATTTGTTGCAAATGTATGATTTTGAGCATGTGGCCCTGCTGCTTACCATATGGTTTATGTTTTCCAGCAATGGACCATGTTTAAAAAAGACTTATTCCAATTTGCTAATGTGTGTTTACTTGTGAAATGCAGATCTGTGATTCAGGTTATGAATCCCCATTTTCCAGCAGTGGCAATAAAGAATGATGGGGGGTAGAATCATAGGCAGACTCTCACAGGATCCTGTAGACTGGTGCAATCAGCTCTATCGATGGCAAATAATGTCTCTGACTGATATCATCTGATGTTTCATTTGTCATCGTTCCCTCTTTTTTTCCTTGAAAACAATACTTTTCTTAGTAGGTTTTTCTTCCAACATTAACTTTATTAACCAGCACTGGGGAGGCACTTCAAACACAATATGAGGTCACAGAACTTAACTATCTCTGAATAAATTTAAATCATTAAAAGAAGCATCAGTGTTTCTTTTTATTTTATAAAAAGAAAACGTGCCATGTTCCCACTCCATTTTACTCAGCTAAACAACAAGAAGAAAAATAATCAGTCTGTACTCTCTCAACAATAGAACATTTTATAGCTAGGAAAAACTAGAAGCTGACACATTTGGCAATTAACACACAGAGACATTAATTCAAAACTCATTCAATCTTTCTCCCATTACCGCTATAAAAGGGTAATTTATGTAAGTTTGGACAATATATTCCAAACATAATATGAACCTGAGAAATACCACTAACATCCAGACTTGGAACAGTCTCTGCTCATTGCTGTCAAATTTATTGTCCTTTTTTTGATGGTGTTTCATTTCTTCTTGACCGAGCTGCTCATCAGCTCCCTGTAATTTGCAATGTGATGTCAGACAAAGTAAACATGCATAAACACCACCATCCAACTCGCAGTTGTGTGGGTCCAGGGCGTTTTAAAGAGAACTTCTTTCAGCCAAGATACTCATGAATTTCCCCTTCTCTCATGCCACTTTTGCACGGTATTACTGTTTGAAATTCCTAACAACGTGAGGAAGAGCTGCTGTGTACAAAATGAAGTCATGTCTATTGCCCACAGAAATCCCCTGTAACCCCTCTGAACTCTTCTTTGTCTTGCTGCTTACCCTAAAATGCCTTCATAAATACCCCCTAGAAATACCTGGTTCCACCTCTTGTCCACCTTAAAGCAGCTGAGAACCCTCTACGCCTGGAAGAACAGACCTAAGTACACATGAAATGACATGATGGCTTCACGAGAGAAGTCTATCTATATTCTACAATGCAAACAATGGAATAATTCTACCCCCAACTGCATAGTCATGTGTGATCTCCCCAGGAAGTTCAGAGGAAGGTGTTTGGCAGCTAAGAGCCACAGCTCCTACTAAGATGGGGTAAAAAGGATTGTGGGTTCTGTGGGCTTGGTAGAAAACCCCGGAGCTGCTGGCCAGAAGCTGATGTTTCCAAAAATGCCACTGCAATTCTAGCTGAGAAGTGGCTTTTTAATTTTGCAGTGTATACTCTCTGTTTCAGAGCAGATGTGAAAGACACATGTTCCCAGCCAAGTCAAGACATGTTCTTTATAGTAAAAAAGTAAGAATTACTCAGATTCAGCATGCTGCAGGCTATGTAAGAACCCTGCATTACTCCTGCAGCACTGATACACATTTTGCTAGATTTGATGGGTATATATACATATAGAGGGAGAGTATATATTTAGACATAGAGATAATGCATTTCTTCTTGAATTTAGGTTGTATTTTTTGGTGAAAAATAACCAATGTCTCATTTATAGTTTATAAATACAGGATGTCTGTATATGCATTTTTAGCTGCTTAGGAGTCCAGTCTAAATGCTTCTGGAATTATACCTTCCAAGGGCATATTTTCACTTTGATCATGTAGTGAGAACAAAGGGAAATTTATATCTGTTTAAATGATGATTAAAATAGTGTGAAGGACGTAAGCATGATTTTGGAAGGGAAGCAATTGATCTGCAAACCTACTATGTATTTTTGATCTTTCAGAAGGCATAAGATGGCTTAGTTGCATCTAAGAACCTGTTTTGTTTATTTTTGAAAGCATTGCAAATTAATAACTGAGCAAACTTGAAGACGATGAAGAATCCACAGCTAAACTAACTACTAAGAAAACAGTCACAGGGAGCAGCAGCGTAAGAGCATTTTCTGGAGATCTGGATACACACGCGTTCTTTTGCACGGAAAAACTCTGTAGGAAGAACCATAGTAAATACATAGATTACATCCTCAATGTACAATGGACAATGAGAGCTAGCGAACAAAAATTTAATGTGCAAAGTTATTTAGGCATCTAATCATGGACCCCAACCCCGTTCTGGTAGGCTTTAGATAGTCAAACAACTTGTGGAACTGAATTTTTGTGTTTTTTCGTCACGGGAAGCCCAGTGTTACAGTCTAAGGGAATCATTCTTGCTTCCTCCCCCACCTTGGTTATTCCAGTTTCCACAGACTGTGTACTTTGATTTTCCTTGGACTGGCTAAGGGCAGCAGGGCTACTCACGTATTTGCCCATGCGGTACCCGCACCTTTGCCTTTTTGCTGTGATTTGACTTCAGTTCCCCCATTTCAGCACCTTGTAGGATTTAGAAACAGGAAATCAAAGCTCTTGTGCCCTGGTGAAGAAGTCCAGGGCAGAATACAGAAGTAAGTTTGAAGCTAGCTTAGTGAAGAACTCCTGGAATCCTTTCACTAATGTAAAACATAAATGCACCCCAAAAATCAAAAGTGTTAATTTGAAACCAGCTGAGCTTTGTCCTCTTTCTCTCTGTGAAATAACGTGAGATATCAGTTTCATACATATTCTTGGAGTGATGAATGACCTCATCACCATCATTTTTTACTTCACTTGTGATTCAACTGGAATTGTGATTCAACTGGAATTTTAATTCCCTCAGCATTTCACAAAACACACAGGAGCATGTCTTCTTTGAATATTGGTGCCTCGATGAGGCTTTTATTTTATTTTAGCCTGTGGATTGGACACCAAACTGGCGTCTCTGTAATGCCTTTGTAACTGTGGCTGGGTAACGCCTGTCAGTCAGAGCCAGTGCCAGAGCTGTGCATGACAGTCTGGGGGCTAGCACAGCTCTGCTCCCACCAGGGAAGCATCGCTCCAGTCTGCTGTGTTCCTCCCTCTGTCATCTCCAGGGCAGTTCTAACTCAGACGTGCTTGTTTAACAACAGATGGAAGCGAAGGTGAAGGGAGGGTAAAGAGTCAAAAGAAATTAAAAATATTCTAGTCCGACACAGAGGGTTGAGCTGCTAACGTTAAGAGACAGCACAATCTGAATAACAGAGCCTGAGCAGCCTCAGCGCTGCCTGAAGGGGAATTCACCCTATCTCCTTCCCAGACACGCATAGTGCACATCTGCTGATCTTTTAATTTGAATTTGTCATTTTCTCTCCCCTGTACTTCATTGGCAGAGCAAGCAGTAATTAGGGGGTTTGTGCCGTGTAACTAACCATATCAACTATTTCATAGATTAACTTAACATCTGCTAGGTCTTCATGCACCAACACCATGTAGGATGTTCTGTGGGATGTAATTATGGAGTTAAAATTGTGTGTCTAGGGTTCAGGTAACTCTGTAAGGTTTGAATATGCCCTGATATCATGACTCACTATTACTTTACTATATCTTACTATTACCTGTATTAATTAGTAATATTGATAAGTCGTACACATTTTTATGCTGCCATTTCTGTGGCAACCTTCAGCTGGTGAAATTGCAACTTGTGTACAGATGTGCTGCCTTCTATTTCAGTCTCGGACAGGAAGACCTGCTTCAGTAGATCAGCATATAGCTACCGTCCATGGAATAACCGTGTTTATGTCAGCGAAGCAGATTTAGTCAGAGCAGATAAGGTAACTTAGAAACTGTTCTTTTGACTATGTGATGCTTAAATCTTTGAAAAGCTACTCCGATATTTGGGCAAGCATCAGGATCAGCTTACAAAATCAAGGGCTGTGTTTTCAAATCTGGAGGACAGCCTGAGAAGTTTGTGAAACATGGAGGCCAAAAGCCAGATAGATCTGCTCTCTGACCAGACAACCTCTTGAAGCCTTTCTCTGGTATTTTTCAAATCCTGTGCTCTCATAAACTGTTCCATTAGTGTTCTGCAAAGGAAGTGTTAGTCTTTGCTCTCCCATAATAAGAGGTCCACACAGGGTGTTGTTGGGTTTGTGTGGTGGTACCGTTCTCCCCCACTCATGGGCCACTTGGTACAGGGTGCAACTCTGCTCCCTGGATCACACAACAATCCATTGGAAAGTCAAATATGGATTGTGAAAGGCAGTGTAACAGAACATTAAGGCACCACACCCCCTTAACATACCTGGCTCCTTCTTCCCCGATTCTTTGGGGCCAATAAGGATCCAGCATTCATCGTAAGCAGTGGACCAGAGAGCTGAGGTGCCCCCTCAATGCATCTGACTCCTACTCCCCTCCTTATTGCCTGGAAACAATAATGATCATCAACCGACCTTCTGACAGCCTAGTACACCTGTACTCGGCTCATGGCCCAGAGTGAGGGGGTACCAGAACTCTAAAATCTAACAAGTTCTGGACATGCGCAACCGCTGGAAAAACACCAGAGTATTGCATCACCGGAGCAGGGCCAAAATGGAAACGTACCCGGCAAAAGTCAGTTATCTCGGAGCCTATAAATAGCAATTCTGAGTGAAACACTTGGAGCTCTCCCAGACTGCAGCGGGCTGTGACCAGCATCCCCCTGATCTGGAACACCTCTCAGGACCACCTGCCAGCAAAGCCTTCACTGAAGGCCAGGGCGAGTCAACCTCTTTGAGTCTCAACTGCCGCTCATTGAGGAATGCTGACTCATTGTGCTTACTCTAAACTTGCAGACGAAAATTTAGCTGTAGCCTAGCCTCTTCCACCCACCCCTCTGCTTATCCAGGTCTTTGATTATACTCATTGACCTTTACGAGTATGGGTGGCCATATATTTCATCTGATTCAAATATTACTGGCTGTCTGCGTGTCTTGGTATGTTTGTGGTTGCATTGGTATGTTTTGTGTTTATACATACATACATACTTGGGTTTAGGCGATCCTGTAGTAATTAGCGTGAATCTTGTCATTCTAGAATCTGTATCTAAGTCACTGCTTTATTACAACGTACTTTACTAAATCACTTCTTAATCCTTAAATTGGTTAATCATTAACTGCTGCTAAAATTCAACATTTTTATTTACTTTATACTATTAATAAATTTTGAATTGCTGCTAAATCAAACCGCGTCAAACATACTCACCTGCGACAGTTTGTTACCGATAAGGCAGAGGACCGAATCTGGAATTTTTAACGATAGGAGGGTTTAGAGGCTTAAATGTGTTGGGAGATCTGGGATGAGTCCTTTAAGTTAAACTATAGACAGTACTGTCACGAGGCTGTCACATATAAACACAGGCTCCAACCCCAAATGCCAAGTCCTGAAGTGTTGATTATTCAGAGGTTTCACCTATCGACTATAGCTATTCTTCACTGGCCCTGCATCTGCTCAGTCACAGCAGCCTATCCAGTGCCGCCTGGCATGGGGCTGAGAAAGGAGAGCAAGGAATTCTGTAGCTGTTACTCATTATCTTCACAGGTGACAAAACAGAGCTTTCATTCTCCTTTCCAGACTAGGTGGATCCACCAGTTGCCGTAACAGTTAATAACCCTTTGACAACTTTTCTACCACGTCAGATTCTTTCTGTACTCGTGTCACACAGGCATGCTCTTTCTCGGTGCCTTGATGGGCCAGCAGCAGCCTCTCTCCTTTGCTTTTCCCCTGCAACATTTGGCAGCTAACACAGCAGTGCCTTCATGGTCTCTTGGCCTGCCATCGTCCATTGCCTCCCTGTCCTCTCCCTCGCCTCCCTGCCTTCTTGTAGCAACAGTAATCTGGTTTCCCTGCCATGAATTTGCGTTTAGTTTTGCATAATTTGTTAAAAATTAAAGCGCATGTTTAAACGCAGTGAGATGAGTGAACCCAGAAAGAGTTTGCCGCGAGCTACAAAAATTCTTCTGTTCCCTTCTTCACAATTTCATTATTTTTGTATCTGCATTCCAAAGGGAACCAAAAGGGAGATCGACAGAGAGATAATGCTCATGCAGGAATTTTTAACAGCCATGTGATGCAGCACTGTCTTTCAGTCAGGCATGTATCGCCAAGCCTGAGCTACAGGAAATCAGCACCACCTTACCAATGGCAGCTTTATGGTTATTTTTAGTTTACTGCTTTGTAGATAACTTTTCCATTCAGGAGGAGCAGGTTCTGGGGTCAGTTGAGCAGGGGGAAGAAGGGATATCTCCTCATCTCTTAAGGGTTAGAGGTCTGATCTGAGGCAATGACTTCAGCTTCCTCCATAGTCAGATTAGTAACCTCCAAAGAATGGATGATGCCACCTGCAGCAGACCTCCACTTTAGGATGAGGTGAGACATCCTCTGACCGTGCCTGTCCCTCTCCACTAGTTATAAAAGAAATCTTGGAAAGTAATTTCAGTCTAGATGTCTCCCTTTTGGACAATCTAAATTAGGCAACAGGACTCAGAGCATTCTCCAGCCCTGGCTGCACAGGCACAGAGCTCCAGTTGCTCCTGCTGGAAGCTGGGGGCTACGAACCCCCGCTAAACCCTTTTCTCAGTTGACTGGCTTAAGTCACAGCCCACTGGCTTGCTGATTTTAATACAGGTGCAGCAGCGGGTTGACAGCCACACACCACCCTCCTAGGATAAAGCTGCAGCAATTGTTTGTGTTAATGGGGTTTTAAATTGCGTGAGGAGGCACAAAAGGTGCCTGAGAACCGGAGATAGAGAAGTGAAAGAATAATGCAAATATGGTACTCTAATGATTTATTTTTCCTTCTTCTTGCAGTGGTCTTAGCTCTTTGGATGGAACAACAAAGAATGGAAGTGATCCTTTATATCATGCTTCAGTGTGCACTGGCTTTGTGAAGCTCTCGCTTTAAGATATGCCCCTAAAAGTGTTTTTGATTTATGTCATGGAGACCTATACAGGATGCCTTTCTGGTTTTGATCATGATGGTTCAATCAGATTTAGGTGCTATGCAGCGGATGCTTGCTGTGTTTGTGTTTCCCTGCACCGGCACATCTAATTTAAACAAAAGTAATTCCACATGGTGCAAGGGTATTTCTAAAGAGAGACTGTGATGGAGAGAAAAATATTTTGGCATTTCCCACAGAATGAGGTGTTTGCGCTAAAGACATCTGGAAATGTGTCTCACTGTACACCTGATTAATAGGATCAGAAAGAGATATGACACACTGATTAATGGGAAAATGAGATACTAATTCAATTTTTAAAGAGTAGATGTTCAGAGATTTTTAGATTACATTACTATATTCATCTGTTTCTTTTTATATCCTGCAATAAAAAGCCTGCCAGATGCTGTAGGTGATGTATTTTGCCTGGGGTGTTATCTGATCTGATGGCTTGAAGCTGAAGTCATTTATTTAGACACTGGGAATTAGCACCAAGCTAATCTCACTTCCTTAATCCACTGCCCACCAATGCAGCTACAGTACACAGACCTAGGAGCTCTGCAGGTAATGTATACGCAGGACACATGAGTGACGCTGAGCACATTGATGTGAACTCTAACTCTACACGTCAAATAGCTCTCAACAAATAAACATTTCCAATAAATACATCAGTTTCCATAATTCTATTGTTTTAAAGAGTCATTCAAACACACGTCCCTGGCCAGCACTTTCATGTTTTGTCAAGTATGCTTGTTTATACTCAAAGCATGGTTTTTCATCTATTTCCAGAGTAGTTTTTTTCTTTTATTCTTAAACAGAAATAACAGAGGTGCAGACAATGTAGTTAAACATAACTGAAGGACTACGGTCAAGGCCACTTACTGATAGGTAGTAGTTCTCTCTGTTTTTCTCTCTACCCAAGCTTTTACTTCCCATGCATGAGCTGATAAAATGTTTCCCTTGCTTTCCACAGAAAAGTATGGCAAAACAAAATTTTTGAAAGTGCCTGCTTTAAGGCTGGCCAGGCGGTTAGCCTTGCCCCCCTGTATTATACCGACAAACCTAAC
Source organism: Bucorvus abyssinicus (assembly GCA_009769605.1). NCBI lineage: Eukaryota > Metazoa > Chordata > Aves > Bucerotiformes > Bucorvidae > Bucorvus > Bucorvus abyssinicus. Next base: position 56,951,403 of record CM020024.1, on the reverse strand, counting down.
GTGACAGCTTCGCTTAGATTAAATTCTGCACTGTGATATAGAAACATGAATCAATCAAAGCTGAAGTGATGGGTATCATTTTTACACTGGGTATAGTCAGAAAAAGAAGACAAGACGTGGTGTGAAAGAGAAAGGAATTTGTTCCACAACGACAGGATGAAAAGAAGGTTTGAAAGCTAAGCCTGTGGTAACGGAGAGCTTCCCTTTGCTTTCTTGCTGTTATCCAAGGACATGCAGAATAGTGACTGTTGGGTGCTGAGCACTCTGTATGACTGCAGGTGTCACGGTTCTCACTCTTTCTTTCTGTATTATCATTCTTACAGCCAGCAGGAGCATTGCACTGCATTTGTAGCTGCAGCTGAAAGGCAGTTTCTGCCCAGACTGTCAGTCTGGTTTGACTGGTGGATGGAAAGGGGGAGAAGGGCAGCTGTCTGCATGTAATGTTCCTTGGAGGGAGGGAGGATGAAATGGTTCCAGGCACAATCAGCATGTTTCGGGAAGCCTGACCCAAACTTTGTGAAACTATGCTATAGTGGTTAATTTTCTAAAAAAAAAAAAACCAAACAAAAAAACAAACCCAAAAACCCAACAAACCCACTCAGAGTTTCTATTCAAACCTAGTATTTGTCAGCATAGCGAAAAGAACACTTCTTCTAAGCTGATGGTGACACTGAATTTTATGGAAAAGACTAGCCTATGACCAAAACATGTGGCTGTTAAGTGAAACAAATTTATCTTAATTTTTTTGAGGACTGACTAGCTTCATTCTGCTTCTGGTTTCTGCTAGGATTTCTGGGAACTCTGTTCAAGGCACCTATACAATGCTGGAGTCAAGGTGTCAAAGCTGACGTGGAGAATGTGGGGTAACTTGCTTTGCTGAGCCAGACATTTCCTGCATGTTTTCTGTGTATCTGGTCATTTCTGGGGATTTCTCTTGCCATATTTGTCCCGTCTGCCCTTGAGCTCTTGTAGACTTTGACCATCCTTTGACAGAGCGATGCGTTGCTCTGCTGTTCCTTGGTTTATCTTTTCACCGACCCTACTAATGTGGTCTGAAGTTCCCTAGTTCTTGAATTGGTTATACCTCCTCCAATTTTGGTGCGACATGTTCAAAACAGAGGATTACGCTGCTCTAGCTGTGCTCCAGATTGCTCCACCCTGGCAGTGAGCCTTGCTTCAGTGAGTTCATGGTTATCCCCATCCCTGTGTGTGCGTGGGGTGGGTAAAGAGGGCAGGCAGAGGGTGGGAGGGTTGCAGACCTTTGCACTAACGTGAAGTGCACATCCATGGTCACACAAAGGCACGGTCCTCTTGTCTCCCTCGGCAGAGCTTGGCCCTGCAAACAAGTCTTCAGACACTTCATTTGGAGGATCAGCTGTCTGTTGATCGTCATCTCTGCTTTTAGAGGAGATACAACAAAAATGTAGGGGTGTTACTTGAGTGCAGAAACGATGCTTAGGTCGACCCCTGAGGTGGCAAAATGTTAAGCAATTTTCAAGCTTTTTGCCATTTCCCTTGTGTACAATATTTGGTTGGAGCTTGCTGATCTTTCTTGCCTGGTGATGTGGCCTGCTGCTTTATCTTTCTGCTATTTTGCCTTGGTCTTCATCCAGGGGAACCGTTCGTTCCCTAAAGCTCCTTGTCTTTCCCATTTGCCTGCAGCATTTCCTTTCATTTCTTCATTTCCAATAGGGGACTATGATTTGCCACTGAAGTTGTGACTGTATGATATGGAAATCCACTTATAAATCAGGTCCAAGAGGACCTCTGTTCCTGCAGAGGTTTAGGGTGAAGGATGGGCTTTGGAAGCGTAACAGGTTACTAGTGTCCTCTGTATCATGTGAAGTCATTTAAAATATTTGCTCTGTTAATAACTTTCGTGTTACTCAGTGCTACTAAACCATAAAGATTCCATAGGAAACACCTGCAATGGTCAGAGCCTACACGAGGTGGCAGTACTGGTATCACATTGCTTTTCTATTTTTTGCACTTACTGCTTTCCAGAAAAATCTCCCTGTAAATTAATTGATTCATGTCAGAAGTGGGCAAGCTTGCAAACAAGTCCATCTGGTAGGCAGCTTACTATATTTCTATATAAATAGAGAAGATCATCCAACTTTTCCAGGGTCACTCCGCCCCTCAGATCACGAGAAAGTCTGTTTTCAATGCGGAAAAATTCAGATCTGTACAATGCTCCAAACGTGTAGCCGAGCACATCCTGCCTGGCGAGACAACGCTGCGCAACTGCAGCGCCTGACGACTCGGGGCAGAGAGAATCGGGCTTTGTGCGGAAGTGAGCACGGACTTGCTAGGCAATCTGCGTAAAGTCTTGTTCAGCTTCACGGAGACGTGGGCAAGACTTACTTCTGTTAGACTGAGCCCCACGAGCAGGGCCTTAGGGTGGGAATTAACTGGGTTTTAAGCCATCTACCACCAGAAGAACTTATTCCCTCTTATGTATGGCCTTATTTTTACGAAATGCTTTAGCTGCGTGGGTAACGAGCACTACATCAGAATCAGATTTTGGTTTTGCAATCAATAAAGTCAACGGAGAAAAATGAAACAAGCGTTCTGGTGCATTTTCTCTGTCTCCTTCTGCTTTCTAAGATCTTGATGCCAAATTGCTTTTTTCAGATGAGATTTTGTTATTGCTACTTTTTAAACCAATGAACCAACTGACAATGTGTCTCGCTTTCTTCAGCGAGACTGAGGATTGTGTTTTTTCTAAAAATATCTTAAGTGTGTTGAAACCAGCAATGAGAAATCCCCCACATTTACCATCCTTGTTTCACTCTCTTTCTCTGAGCAAATTAGAAATCAGCATTCCCAGGCAAATCACTCAAAGACTTTTGCTTTCCTGTGCCTGGGACTGTGCTGGCAGGCTATGCCTGGGAAGACAGGAGCAAGTTTGGGCACAGTGGAAGGGGTGCAAGGGACGTGTGACACCTGGGGGGACACTTGCAGGAGACAGGAGAGGTGGCTCATCCCTAGCAGCTCTGAAAATCAACGACCCCTCTGCTCTGTGAGCCCCACTTTCAAAGCACGGTGGATCAGGGGGTCACGACTCCACTGTGTTGTCGCAGAGAGAAGCTGCATGACTGTGCTGCGTGTGAGGTACAGGGCTACCTGCAGGGCATGTAGGATGAGACTCTACCATCTGTGTTTTACAAACATTGTCTGCAACTAAGCCCATCTGCTCCGCTTGGTTTTCCTGAGCCTCCCGGCTCCAGATCCTTCCTATCTGTTCTTCCCTGCGTATCCCAGGCTGGACAAGGATGCTGCTCCAAAGATCAGATGCTGTTCATAGATTATTCCACTTAGGCCATTGTAGAGAGCCTCTTGGCTACCCTGGGAATTAACAACAGGAAAGTCCAGCAGCTGGTAGCTCTCCAAAACCCCTTCCCAGTTTCTGCAGCTGCATAACAAGTCAGCCAGCATGAGTATGGTTCCCAGAGGAGATGACTGGAACAAGACCATGAGGGACGTGCAGATGGGCCAGGGACAATGCTGAGGCTCTGTGATTTGAGGGTACGGTGCATTCTCTCGGATGCCTGTGGTTCCAACCTCCTGAATGTGCTCCAAGGTTTTCTGCTGCTTTTCCTATTTCCAGAGCAGCTTTAAGGTAGAGTTATAAGGGATTATAAAGCAGTTATAAAGAGGGTGCACAGAAAAAGCCCCAAACACTTGGAGCTCTTTGGTGTCTGAACTTCCACTGAAGTCGGTGAGATTGGATCCTTCACATCCCTTTCACAGTTTGGGCGTGAGGATTTATGCACTAAAGGATTATTTTATGTGTTGAAGTAGAATCCAAACAAACAAACAAAATAAGGCTTTCATAACCTTTTTGAAAGGTGGAGAGAAAACCAAAAATTTAAAAATAACTGTGTGATCTTTAGATTTTAAGGCTTCTCAGGGAGTGCAGAGAAAACAAATGAAGCACAGTAAGAGCAAACAGTCAACATTCTGCAAGTCACCAGAGGACAGGGAGAGCACTGGGCTCGGCGAGGGCATGTATCCATGCCTTCCCCTCAAGAGCTGCCACCTTACAAGAGAAGTTTTTACCAGCCCTCTCACTCCAAAAAGCAAGGACCAAAGAAACAGCAAGACTGTCTCACGACCTTTTAACACATTTTCCTTCTAAAACCAAGCCCTTTTCTCAAGCATAATAACTAACTGCTTTAAAATCTGTTCCTAATTATGACTTGAATTCACCGGATCATAAGGCCATTCTTCAATTCAAAAGAAGAAGTGACCAGATAGCTAGACTGGCAGGCAGGGGACACACGGTGCTTTCAGACATTGTCGTTTTTTACAGAGTCTGTGAACACAGCTCATTTTGCAGTTAGATAGTTTGCAGTCCCACAGCCCTTTGCTCACCTGGGATGCAAACGGTCCTTGTCTGCAACGCTTGGCGTGACGGCCCTGGCTGTATGGTAAAAGAAGATTAGGTCACCCTTCCTCGCATCTGCCCTTCTTCTTGGGGAACATCTCAGTTCAGTGTGATTCAATTGCAAACCTGTGATGTACACAGAAATCTGCTGGAAGTACTGGTTAAGTGGCTTACAATTCCTTGGGCTTTGGTGACCACTTGCTTATCTCATCCAAGCAAAGACTGGTTTGTTTTGGTTTTTAATGTATATATTAATAATAAAAGAGCTGAAATAGCAGCAAAAGAAGGTGATAATGCATTATTCATGCATCTTCTCTTTGTTGCTCAGCTGATGAGGTGATCCAGTGATTCAACCAAAGTATCTGTTTCCAGTCCTGCTATCACAGTAGAAAATTTCCTTGAGTTTGCAGTTGTCACTACACAAAGGAATTCTGCCTGTGGCAAAAAGAGAGTGGCTGGGAAACAAGAACTGCTAACCTGTTACCATTCCCTTTGAAAGAGGTCTCCCCCACCTTAGAGCAGGCACTCTTGGTCACCTTTCGAGTAGACCGTCTCCTCGAACAGATCATCTCATCCCTAGCCCTTGTCTCTGTGATGCCAAACGACAGAGCTGCCAAACAGAGTCAATGAGAACATCCTCCTTTGCGAAGTTAGTGACTCCCGTCGGGCTGCACCTTGCTGATCCACAGGTGTGCCTGAGCTCCTGACTCTTCTCCTGGTGGAAAGGCTGGGCAGGTTTCCCGCTGCAATGCCGCTGCTGACCTCAGCTTTGCCAGGCTGTCAATGGGCACGCAGCGCTTCTCCTCAGCGTGTTATCCTGCAGAACAGAACAGGGTAGCACTCTTTTCATCTTCCCTGCAGAACGGCATTAGTGCCGAATTGTGTCTGTGTCCTTCCACGTACACTGTGACAGCATCAGCAGACGCAAACTGGTCAGGATCAATATGAGAGCTGAACAACCACTTTGTTCTTAGGGGGAAGCAAAAAAAACGGGTAACAAGCAAATGTGAGTCTGTGACAACGCTCAGACTCAGCCATGCGATCTAACTTGAGTTGGGAAAGTAGAAAATATTTTCTGAAATTCAAGATATTAGCTAGCTTTGCTCAAACTGCCTGTCCCGTCCTGCTCAAAGCTCTGTATAAACAAAAGAAACAAAGTGTTAAGACCCTCCCTTGCTCACCAGCCCCGTTATCACTTAAAGAATGCAAGGCCTGGGGGAGGGGGGTCTTATCACCTGATGCTTCATCATCCGAGACAAGATAAAGAGGAGAGGCATTGTCTCTACAGGAAGGTATCCCTGGGGCGATGGAGACCAAGATAACGACCAGCCGTCCTCCGAACTGCGCCTGCTTAATAGACTGATGAATATTACTTTCTCCTCCCAGGGGTGGCTTAAATTCAAGTTAATGAGACATGCGATGCATGAAGTTACATGACTCGTTACATGTAAGAAGACTGCGCATGTGCAAAGGGGAGGAGACCTAATTTACATCAAGAGCGGGATGATCTAATGCATATGAATTAGACTGTTGAGCAATCCCTGAATATGTATGTTTCACTGCTTTAAATAAGAGGCTAAAACTACGCCGGGGGTGCATGCATCTTTAGGGGTACCTGGACCTCTGCTGCACCCATCTCTATAGAGCTGAAATCGCAATAAACATACCTGCTTCACAATCAATTTTGATTGCGGAGTTCTTCCACGCGTCAAACTAGCAAATGTGAAATGAGCATTGCTGAATCGTGAAATCAGATTCAGCTTAATCACATGGAGAGTACGTGATTTTAAAGTTTGCTTTTTGAGTAAAGAACTGCCTGCACCGATGGCACCTCTTTCTACATGCAAGTAGCAAAATGACAGTGTGCAGAAAGGAAATTTCTTATGCCCTGAGCCCAGAGAGTGCGACCTATTGCAGAGATGCAGCAGCGAGCTCACGACAATAGGAATTCATGCCTTCTAAGAGATGGAGCCCATGTGGTCAGCCCCGCCTCTGGTGCGTGGGGACGGCTTCCGGTCCCGTCAGGACGAGCTGCCAAAGCTGGCCCTGCATTTCTCGGTGGTGCAGGGACAGTGCACATCTGACCTCTGTTACTGCGTTACCCACAGAAAATGCTAAGTGGTGAATTTGATCAATGGTTTGAACGGACTGACTTCAGATGAATACTCTTGGTTTTTTAAAGAGAGCTGTCTGAGGTTGAGAAGGGATTGGCATACAAGAAAATATTCAGTAGGAAAATGTCAACAGCTTTACGGACTACTGTAAAGAAAGTGTTTAGAAAATGCTTCTTTTTCTCTCAGAAATGACAATGGTTCTTTGCTCTGAGGCATAGTAAGAGTACTCAGATGTGGGAGAACTAGTAATCCAGAGCAGGGCAGCAGTGGGATAAATTCAGCTGTGACAAGATGACTGTCTTCTGCCTGCGTGTTGTAATAGGTAAACATAAATCAGTCAAGGTATGCGACTGGTCAATCACTGAAAAACGTGTAAAAATACCTGAAATTGTTTTTCCACTTAGAGCTGTAGCAGGTTTGGTTTTTGCAGAACTAAAGTGGTCTTCACTTCCACTATGTGCTTTCAATGTCATCGGCTGGGCAAACAATTACAACGTTTTCCGAGTTAGAACAGAATTCATCCATCAGCATTAAGAGCCGGGACTCTACTCGAGGTTAAGACTACTCAGTGTTGGTGTTTTCTTTTAGGTGTTGACATGAGTGCTGGCTGCCTGAGCTTCCTCACCAATCAATGGCAATTTAGTCAGCATAGCCAACGGAGTTTCAAGAGCTCTTGAGGTGAATAAATAGTGCTTGCTCTGAGCTCAGCTGAACAGCTTTGGAGAATCCGTTGACTGGGAGGTGGATTTAGTTGTCTAAACATATACATCTAACACAGTTTGAGACTCACAAATAATTATCCATGACCTCCAGAAGGATCAAATCACAAGGCCATGAATCTCCCAGAGATCCTCTCACATCTGGACAACTCAGGGCATTGTGGACAGTTACTTTTAGGCACCTAACCCCGGTGACCACAATAAGAACTTAGATATAAACCTCACATTATATACATAGCTATGCACATCCATACACACACAGGTGTCTATGCATGTAACACAGAGATGTGTATATAAGTATGTATAGGTATAATTGTAGCTATGGATACAAGTGGAGGTATTTGTGTGTCTACATAGGCTTTCCTCTGTATGTATAGTAGGCATGTAATATAATCATGTACATATATGCAAACCTATATGGAACTTACATGTGTTCATATACAAGTATACCGCTACACAGATAGTTGAATTTATGTGTCTTGGTCCAGAGCTGAATCTGAACCTAAATGGCTTTTTATTTTAATGGCTTTTTTTCTTTTTTCTTTCATAAATGCATGATTTTCCAAATGAAACATTTGGCACACTGCAAAAATCCCACCTAATACCCTCCTTTCCTCTCTAGGTAGCAGCGGGGCTGGCTACAAAGACTTACAAATTGTGGGCTAACAGAAAAAAGACTTTGAGCTAAACTACCGTGAGGCCACTGCTGAAGCAGTAATATCAGGTAGTATCAACTCCCATTTTCAAAATCGGCAGCCCAGCTCCCTGCCGCTCAGTGACTTGTAGATCTTTCCCTGCTCTCCACATTAGTATGTTAGGTGTGCAGAGTGGGCAGTCCGGTGGGACTGTACATGTTACATTACAATATCAGATCATTTTGTCTACCATGAAAGAAAGTAGGACTCTCCCAAAGACATTTTAAACCAAAATCTTCCATGAGGACCACACTGCCACCATGGATTGCAGCAGGGTTACCGGTGCATGATGGAGAGTCTCCTGGTGCTGGTCAAGAGTTTTTCAAGAGTATCCGAAGTTTCCTCCTTCCTTTTTGGTGAGAAACTGTAGTCACAAGACGTTGGAAGGGGATGGCATATCCTTTACAGAGAGAATAACAGGTAGTAACTTCAGCACTCCTCAAGAAAACAGAAGAGAAGTCCAGAATGAGGAAAGGAAATTATAGTTACTGAGTTTATGGAGGGACAGATCATCTGTTCTCTATACAATCCCATGGTCATCTCCACTTCCACTTCCACTTCCACTTCCACTTCCACCTCTGTAAATGCATTCCATTTCCAGTAATGTATTTTTAAAATTATTATTATTTTCACAATTTACATACATAAACATACTAACCCCTCTTGTAACTATTTTCTCATTAATGTACTTCTCATTAATGTACTCCTCCCCTGACAGCCCAGAGTTCATCTGTACCCTAACGATCTCTTCGGCTTCCACTGCGAATAAATGAGGAATGTCACTCCTTCAGAAGTGCTAACTTTGGTGGTTATGTTTACTTTCAGTAATGAGCTTTAATTACTTTAGCAATTACAACGTGTTTGACTGGGTTTCCACTGACTGCACACAACACCTGTACTGGTGGGACTCTACACACCCCCTGATCTCTGCCCAGGGCTCCCTAGAACGTGATAACAGCTGTAGTCCATTAGTCTACAAAGCAGAAAGCAAAGAGACATCCTCCAGATTTACGCCGGTAGATTTAAGATAGTAGCTCCTCTCTTTCATGTCAAGTAGAGATTGGGACATTGTCAAGGGTTAGAGCTGGGCCAGCTTCAGACGAATGACAGACACCCTCTATTATCCCCTTTCCCCCTTTTCCCAAAGAGGGGAAAGAGAAAAGGAGCAAGGGAGAGAGACTTATGGATTGGAAAAGAAAACTAGAACTGCTTTAATGAAAATAATAATAATAAAATGAAATATATACCAATACATACAATACCACCACCGAACCCAACCCCCTGATGGCAACCACGTCACCATCACCACTGATGCTGGGGGCAGACACTGGGGAAGGCCCAGGCTGGGCTCAGCAGCAGATGGGAACCAGATGCAGGAGCTGGATTCTGGAACTGGATTCAGGAATGCATGGTCTGGGATCGAAGGCAGAATGGACAGAGTCCTCCTCAGATGTTGGCCATTGATGAAGAGAGTGAGAGAGCAAGACCCTCAGCTTTATGCCGAATGTGATGTCTATGGGATGGAACACTTGGTTGGTCAGTGTAGGGTCCCCTGTCCTGTCCGCTCCTCCCTGCAGGTGCAGCCTCTAACTCACTGCACCCCCAGCATGAGACACAGGACTTAGCAGTGACCTTGGTTTGCAGAGCCTTCCTGCTCACCAGTCCCTGGTAATGCCTGCAAACATCAGGCGTTACCACTCCCTGAAGCAGACGCTGTCTGCAGAAATAGGCCGTTAGCTTCAGGAAGTGCAATTAGATAGAAGAGACTGAGCTGGAAAGTGAAATCCCTGAACAGCGTGAGTTCTGTTCTAACCCAAACCAGGACAGCCTTCCTGGATCTTGCCTTGTTTCTCACCTGATGTAATGGTTTAATCATTCGATGTAAACAATCTGCTCGCTGCAGGGCTTGCTTTGGGGTTGTATGAGAGACTCCTGTCAATGCTGCTTTCTGGGCAGAGGTCTCTGGACTGATGCATATTGATGCTCTCGTGTCTAGTGTGCCAAACAGCCTTCCTTCAAGGGGTTACCCCATAAAGTGAGTGCTACAGAGGGACCTAGTCAGAGACCTGTTTTCTCTTTAAATGACCTGTGGCTGTCTGTAGTCCAGGAGGTAGGAAGTTGAAGCTCATTGTAAGACAAGTTGTTACGTTGTCTTAAAGATGCTGTTTAAAACTATGCCAGGAGATGCTTAAAAAACCCCCACCAATGTTGTCACTTGCAACCACTTCCTTTGTGTATGTGAACTAGACAGAAGGATGATTACATTTCAAAGCCATGCACTTAAATGTTAGGAAATGCCAGAACTATAGCTGCGTGTTCAGCTTTGTGCCACTGGAGACCTTTCCCCTCCCTTATTCTCCAGTGTCTAGGTCTGTGCCTGCCCTCTGTGATCGTTGGTATTGTATGACCTGAACCACATCCCTTGGTTCATGTTCTTCAGCATTCCCTGGGAGCACTGAACCCCCAGGAGTAGCACAAGAGGCCCTACCCCTTGCTTGCAAATCTGAAAAAATTCTGCCAGGATCTGCCAGGCTAGCCGGCTCTGCGTGAGTGCGGGGCGTGCTTGGTGTGGTCAGACTCCTTTAAAGGCGATTTCCAGGGTAAAGTTGCACTGAGCTTTTCCAGTCTGCTTCTGCTCTTCTACGAACGGCGGGCAGATACTACCTGCCTATCTTTGAGATCTTCAGGAGCAGCCTTGATTCCTGCAGCACACCCCAGGGTTGTGTTAGATGCAGATGAACTACCTCTGCCTGGACTAGTTTGGGGAGTGGGAACAGTCTTGGTGGAAAGTGAGATAAACTGGTCCTTCTGTAGACCAGGCTCCTTTCAGAGGGAAGGGGACAGGAATGAGCCCTGGGAAGGAGCAAGGAAAGCAGTTTTACTTCAGCATCCAGAGTCCTTTACAGGAACCCAGAAAACAAATAACTCCTGACTTCCCCGCCATCAACCACAGCTCACAAAATCAACAGATCACCAAAATGCATTTGAGGTGAGAAGAGATTAAATGGAAGGATGAACGGACTGCCTGTAACCCTGTCTCTCGCCACCCTTCCCCACTCTCTGCACATACCCAGTTAGTCCTAGGCAAATGCCAGCAGGGCCAGGTGTCCTCCTTTTCCCTCCTGCCACCACCACGAAGTTTCAGGATGCCTGTCAGCGCTCTCCTGGAGCTTTGCAGCTGTGCGTTATGGCTTGTGAGGGGAATTGGCTACATAACGTGCTTTGGCACCTCAGACAGTAATTGCTCCAGCGGAACTCCTCGCACAAAGGAAGATTTCTCAGGTGAATGAGGACAGCACAAACATGCAGATTGTATTTCTGCAAACTGTAAATAGAGACCAATCATTCATGCAATGACTCCTTCCAGCGCCAGTCTCGCCTCCCCTACTTTCTGGAGAGAACTGATAGGGAAGGGAAATAGTTTGTGCTCATGAATTAATTTGCACAGAAGAGTTAATGAGCTGTGGGCACTGCCACAGAGCTAGTCAAATACAGATTTTTCAGAAAAGGGATCGCATATATTTTTGGTACTATAAACAAGGCTTTTTCTTTCGTAACTGAAGCAAAAAAAAGTGAGAAAATCTTCAGTTAAGACTGACCAGAATGTACAAAATTTAAAAAAAAAAAAAAAAAAAATCCCACCTCAAACCAGCTGGAATCGCTTTCTTTCATATTGTTACAGGCATGAAAAGAATATCCTGGGGTCAATTCAGAAAGCTGCTAGAGGAAGGCCTGTACCCTCCTCCACACTTCTTGGAAATCTCATCCGTGATGAGAAAGATCCGGGTCTCAATCAGATCTTCTGCTCTTTTGCCTGAGGCTGATCTGACATGACGGTGGGTTTGGTGACAGTACCGCACATGTTCCCACCTCTCCGGCTGCTCCAGCAGCTGATCCATGCCAATTTGTACAGTCATACTGTGATCTGAATCAAGGATGGCTCTTGCAGAAAAATAACTTGGCAAAAAAATGTGCCTGGTAGGTTTTTTCCCTAATACAGATGGGTTTATTACAGTGGTTCACACAACACCTGTGTGAAAAGACAAGAAAAATTGAAGAGATTTTATTGGTAATTAAGACTTTATAGCATCAGCCCTGATCAAAAGTGCCTTTATCTGTATGGATTTATTATTTTCCACCCCAGCAGAAGCTTATGGAAATGAAAATCATGCACTGTTTGTCAGCCAGAGAGAGCCTTTTATTCACGGCGGGAGCAGTAATTGAAATAACGATTTCCTACTATCTTCGTATTTACTTACACTTTCAGACAGAATCCGCAGAAACACGGTACACTGTTATTGCATAAAAGCAGGCTCTGGGATCAGAAGACGCTTTTCAAGCAAGCAAATGCCTGACTTGTTTAAGGAAACCCTGCGAACATCAAGCTGTTACTGGAGTGGTTCGTTTCAAGAGCAAAGTACCTTTCTCCCCGAGGAGTCCTGAGCAGGAACCTGCCTGCTGTACCAAATGGCAACGCTGTCCTGGTCTGCAGCCCAGTTTTACATGAAAGACGACAGAGCTGAAGCTTAAGCTACCAGCTATTCAAATATTTATAAAAGGACAAGGGGCTGAAGTGTTGGAGAGATTTCTATCAGAATAGCAAGAAAGAATAACTGTGGCTATGAGATTTAACACATCTTTAATGCCACAGCTCTCTTTCACGGGCACCCCCTTGCTGTGGGGAAAGAGCTTGCGTGCCCTTGCAAAGTTGAGAGCTATGCTGGTGGTGGCATATGCCTCTGGTAGGGTCTCCCAAGCCAGACAGGTCTCAACTGAAGGGTCAGACAAAATGTGTCCACGGGCAGGATGGGCTCACTAGCCTTCGGGCAACCATCCTAGGAGAAGGACAACTCTAACTCCAAACCTGGGCAGATGGAGCTCGTTTAGCCCTGTAAGGCCATCCATCTAAGAGAAGGATACTCTAACCAAACCTACGACCTGAGGACTTCGCTGTCACCGTCCAAGCTCGCTAGGCCCTGGCAGATGAACCTCAGGTGTAAAGGGTGGGGCCAGTCTCGCGCACGCTGCGCCTCACCTGAAAAATCCACCGCGCAGGCTTGAAGGGTGTACTCACGTTTAAAGCCCTTCCCAAATCTTCATCCGTGAAGCCAAGCCATGATGATGAATGCCACAGCTGTCCAAAGCAGCACTGAAGAGCTTCTAGAATTTGCACCTTTGCGTTGCCTCCCTCCTTTTCCAAACAGCCACAGATCACCAAAAGGCTTGAAGCTATTTATAGTCAATCTCAAGACTCCCCATAGTTAAGTGTGAGTTTAAGGGTTTCACTGATTGATTTGACATGACCTAGGAGGTGCACTTAGGTTCAAGTTTTGCCCAAAGTTTTCACAATTGCCGTGGAAAGAGAATCTCGAAAAACAGAGCAGAACGCGTCAGTTAGAACGCAAGTCTTGTTGTCTTTCAGATGGCCGAAGGTGGGCTTGCCCTCTGGAATTTGCCGTCTAAATTAAAAATGTAATAATAATCTTAAAAAATAGCTCTGACAATGGATGTTTTAAATCACTCTTTTCAAAATGCTTTGTTCAGAGCAAGCTACAAATGCACATCCAGGGAAATTTATGCTGCCCTTGGTTATGCTTTTACTCTAGAAGCAAAAGAGGGCTCAAACAAGAAGTCAAGGTCAGCAAATTATATAAAATTCTCTGAAACATTTTAACTCCGGAACTGTTATTCCATATTTAGTTAGCATTCCATTGCATGGCTCGTAGTCAAGCAGAATAAGAGATAATTGATCTTCCATATGCACCCTCTGCAGTAACAGGAGCAGACTGCATTCCTTTGTCTTATGCAGACATCCAAATAAGAAATCACTTTTTTGGTCTAATATCTTCTTCTCTACTTTATTTTTTACAGGGTTTTTTGATCAATATTCTCAGTTCACAGTGATTTTACACTGCTTTATCGTCACTGACTTTGAAAGAATTACATCTGAGGTACATGGGTGTGTTTTGCTGGGAATGAAGCTTATTATTGACAATTAACAGTAGTATATTGTTATAATTCTTATTTATGTATTTATTTATTTAAGATTATGTGTGTTCCTTCTGCTCCAGGGTAGGAGGCAGAAAGGGAATACATTTATTTTTCATGTTTTTAAAGGCACAGAGAGCATGAAGACTGTTAGCTGGGTCCCACTGTTGTGAGACATCCTATTTCTATATAATTCTCCCCGATACTGTCTGGACTGCTGAGGCACAATTAGTGTGGTCAAGGACGAGGTCATTCTGGAGATCAACAAGCCATTAGAAAGAGACTGAGAAAGCATGAGAACGGACTAGGGATTTAGCTAGAGGCTAGAGGCACGGTCTCTGTGTCGAGCAGCTCTTGGTCACCAGGTGTTCAAGGAGACCAGTTACATGTGTGTGCGGGCATGTTGAAAAGCCGTCTTGTTTGTTCCGGCGCTGAGACAGGCACCTGGGGTATTGTTCTGGTCCTCCCTTTGCTCACAAGCATCACATGTTTGCATGAGAAAACATCTTGCAAAGTATCTTAAAAACCGACGTGTACGACTGGACTCCGGGCTGACCTTCGAACAGCGTGTGCGTCCAGGCAGCTTTCTCAGGGGAGGGTGATGCCTGCTGACCGCAGCGGGTTCCCGAGAGCGCTGCAAGTGTTTTGCCTTGGTCTCAAGAGCAAACATCAGCTCCACCGCGGGTGTTTTTGAGTGCATTGGTCTGAGCACAAAGAGGGGGAAGGCCCTGGAAGACAAAGACCTGAGAGCTAATTTTGATACACTTTTAATACATTAAAAGCAGATATAAAGCAGTCCAAAATATCTCCTGCGTGTTAGTTTCCTGTGGTTGATGTACAGGCTGTGACAGAAAATCCATTCCTGTTCCTGTAGATGCTAAATTCATTACCTTGCCACAGAATTCAGATTCTCCACTTCTCCTTGAACTTCAGCTTGTTGCTATGACAACCAGTGCCAGACTCTGGTTTTTTTCTTCCCACTCTTTTCCATTGGCACAGTTGCATCTTGCAGCAAAAATAGTATCCTTTTGCAATATTTAAAAAACCTAAACAAACCAAACCTCAAAAATCCCTGTGTTTTATTACAAGAGCTCCCCTTATACTGTGACTTTAGGCCACATATTATAGATAGATGCGGCATAAATCTGATTAATCACAACACAATCATAAGCTTTACAAATGATCAGGGCACATTTTCCTATAGGTGTACTCAAAAAGCTTTTTTTTCCCCCCCTTCTTCTTTCAAATCTTCCCAAAGCTGGACATTGTAGGTTACGGTAAAATGCTTCTGAAATGGCCACAAAGGTTGTGTTTTTCTTCAACAAGCATCCGGTCATTCTTCCCTATTTTAGACACTGCCACCACTTAGAGTTGTCAGAAGTATTGAGGGAGTAGCTCGCCAAAGAAAGCCCATGTTGTTTTGAGCTCGTCTCTCTCTGGACTCTTGCTAAAACTCCAAATTGGTTTCTGAGGGGGGTGGCTGATCTTCGGCGCAAGAAATCCAAGGAATGTCAGGAGGATGGAAATGAAATCTGTCAATCAATAGGTTGCCCTTTCCCGCCTGAATGAGGTGTAGGACAAAATAAGGCAAGTACCTAGAGGCAGGCATTGAACATTGCTGCCTTGCACAATGTGGGAGGCTGGCTGGTGGATGAACGGAATTTTCTAATTAGTCTGGACAGAAGCAGCAGAGTCTGTCAGAAAGTCCAGTAGGTATTCAAGAATAATGAGGTCGGGAATAATTTACTAGTAATGGTTACCATACATTAGCTGAAAAAAACGCTTCTCCATATATATATAACGCTTTGTAAAGCCTTCCCTATGCATATTGTCCATTTAGACGGAAAGATTTTTAGCACCTGAGGGTGTTTTGCATGAGCTTGGGAATTGTGCAGATAGTTACACTGCAAAATGCCCACGTAACAGCGAAAACTCTCAGAAAACAGGTCTTTCTGCTCTTCACACAGAGCATAGAATTATATTACTCTGCATCCAGCTTCCACATGTCTTCCATGACTGTCTCTTCTTCCATGACTGTCTCGTCTTCCATGACTGTCTCGTCTTCCATTGGGTTTTACTACACTTTTCTTGCTACAGAGCATAAGGGAGACACAATGGCAAATTAATTGGTTTTCTTGACAGCGCTCTGAGACGAAAGCGCACTGGTATCCAGGCTCGTGAGATATGTCACCTACGTGACTCAATAGTTAAAACTCAAACTGTACAAGACTAGTCATCCAATCTGAGAAGCCCATGGACTAATTTACAGAGCCTTTAGCTTTTCTTGATGGACATCCAGACACAGCCTTCCCTTGACTGCAATTACAGCCGTGAGTGCTCAGTAATTCTGCAGATCTAATCCTGTAACAAAGCCTAATTAACAGCACAGCCCTGATTCGTTCTCGGAACATGACCCACCACATGCATTAACTCAGGTAGCAATCCTGTAGGACAATTGTAAGGCGATCATGCACTTAAAGTTCATACTAAAGTGCATTAATAAAAGGAATGAATTAATGTCAGTGTAGGCTGTTCAGTTCTGGGGTTTCCAATTTTTTGAGTACCTAAATAAGGAGCTGTAATACTACTTCCAGGCTTTGTTAACGGTTATCTCCAATTACTATTTTTTTTCCAAGTAGTGAATTTAATCTGCCTTACTAAGCATTGCTGAGCATTCTCATTTAAATAGTTACGCTATTCCAGGTTTGTGCTTTCTGCAGAGATCTGTGCCCTACGGCTTGGTATTCTCCCAAGGAAAAACTGGGAAACTCTTCTGTCTCTGCATGACTCTAGGTTCTGCTAGACGTGCACTGGGCTCATTACCTGCACATTTTCTCCACTCCACACTTTCTCCTATAGCCAAGCAGCTTGTCCCTCTGGGGTGAGGTCAGGATGAGCGATGAGAACACAAAGAAGACATGATGGGATACTTACCACCTAATTTGGACTTGATGTTTCAAATGATAGACCTCTAAAGCTGAAGCATGCACACCCTTGGCAGTAGATATGGCGAAATGCTGTTGTTCAAGGTGCCTTTTTTCTGAGACCTGAGGTGAGGTGAAACTAGGGTGAGATGTCTGTGTTACGTTTATCATTTTGGGTTTACCAAAAGCATCACTTTTTTAACCCATGAGGCATGAGAGACCACCTTCTTCATGAGGCAGATTTAGTGCCTCACACATTCAGTCCTAGATTCTTTCATCTTGGCCCTCGGTTGCTTTTCATTTCTCTACACTGACGCAAATACGTGATTTTTGTCATTTTTGCTCAGTCACTTGTGTGAAATGAAAATTATAAAATTTCCTGAAAAGAGACAGCATCTAAGGCCTGTCCAGCACTAACATTTCACTATCAGTTGCATTGCTCATTTTAATTCAATAACTACCCTGAAATTGAATGTGCCAGTTTGACACTATCCAAATAAATGCCATAGAGAGCGGTACATCTGGTTTCAATAACAACAGCAATAATTTCCAATATTTGTTTTCCTAACGGAGGACCAGAGTCCAACAGCATTACTGGTGAGAAGAGCACTGAAAGTGAGAAGGGCATATAATTTATTACACACACAAAAACTATGTTAAAAGAACATTATTAAGGTTGTAAAGTCAAACACTTGAGACTTAGGAAATGCCAGAATTAAGGTGGTCTGTGCAACTTTTATTTGACCTCGTCAATGCATGCCTCAAGACAGTCTTTAGTTACACCAATGGATATGATCTCTCCCCAAGACACCCACCTCAGTCAGCGCACAGGAAGCGTAAGTTGCCCATTTAAAGAACAGCTATGCAATACCTATTTTCCTCTTCATATCTGACACGTGATGCTTCTACTCTGCACCGTACAAACCTTGCTCTGAAGGAAAAATGGTTCTTTTCCTCCAAGGCAGTTTTCTTTTGCTCATCACTGCTGCAACTGAGCACTTCGTAGCATAATTTTTGCAGAAATCCGTGTCCGTGTTAGTGAGTGGTGAGACCCTGCAAGACCAGGTCTGCTGCATGGAAGAGGGGGTGCTCAGGACCCGATGCTCACACGGCAGGGGTTTTGCTGCATCCCAGCAGCATGTTTTGAACACCCATGAGCAGATGGAGTGCATTAGGCGGAGGCGCCTGCAGAACAACATCTAGTTTAATCACACCCAAAGAAGTCCAAGCTGTGTGCCCCAGCAGGGCTCGGGAATGCAAACCGAAGCGTGGTGAGTGGGGGTGACTCTGCAGATCAGACCTAAGAGTCTATGGTTAAGCACATCCAGTGAGAAGACCATCTGTTTTACAGCTGGAGGAACCACTCACACAGAGGCTAAAGCAGAAAACATGCACTAATTTTGAGTGCTGAATGTGAGACACCAGGAGTACAGTCCCTTCGGACTTAGCACTTCCAGCAGTTCCCGCTCTAATCTTCTCTCCAGCAAGGTCTTGCTCCGACAGTCAGTCACAGACCCTGTAGACCTGATATCTTCCTGGTTTAGAGCTTTACCTCCATTGTAATCCAAGCTGACCCCCCACTGCACACTAGAATCCGTTAAGTCACACAATCTCTGCTAGAAATCTACAAACAGCCAGGGCAAGGGGCATAGCCAGCTTGCTTCCACGTGGCGTAATTTTCTCCCTCCCTCCCAGCATTCCCAGAAAGCCTCATCCATGTTTCATCCTGGGTACATACTCTTGCCCATCCTGTCCTCCATGCTGTTCCTGGGCAGCTCTTCTTGTTGGGACTATTTTCTCATCGTTGGCCAGGATAATCCTGCAGAACAAGGACTCTAACTCTGTTTTCTTCCCTTACCAACATCACATTTCCCATATGGGGAGTATGAGCTCATATTTTTTTCCATGTCCACAGAGCTTGAAATAAATCCAGCCGTATATAGCCAGGAAATTCCAGCACTAGGTATTTCCATTTCCTTAAAATATTCTATTTGTTTTATCTGCATTTAATTTCAGCTGGAGGTTGGGGCTGACAAGTTGCTGATCTGTAAACTTTGCTTGGTTTTATCCCCAGAGCACCATGAACTTTCTGTGGGAAGGACAGGCACATGCTTATAAATACCCATGGAGCTTGCACCTTCCTCATCACACGGTGTGGAAACATGGACTTTCTTGTCCAACTCTCTGATGCAGATCCCACTGGCACCCTTGAAAGTAGAAGAAAATTACTTTTTTGTAACTTAATCGGCATATTTGCTGCCACATTGCCTCAGAACATCTGATACTGCTTTGAGTTTGGACTTGACATTGGCCACTCGGTCGAATTTTCCAAATGTCCAGTATGAGGTATGTCTGATGTTTAACAGGCAGTCAGGATCACCTATCCTAAAACAACAACAAGTAGCATATCTTGTTAAATTACATTATTTCAGCTGTAGTGAGCTGCTTTTTAAATTAAGTGCCATAATGCCAAAATAATGACTAATAGGAGATTATTGGAAACACTTTCTTGTCTTGAACATGATGGAAGATGTTCAAGGAAATGAAAATCTTGCTAGTGCACAAACCACAGCAATAAACTGTATGTAATTTTCATAGTAGATCAACATTTCATACGAGGTTTTAATAAACTATATGATCTAGTCCAAACCTTGGCTATTGGTGTTACCTATGGGTTGTTATAAAGACAGCAGACATGTTTGATTTCCCTCGTTGGACTGAATCTGTTTCTGTCTTTAGGTTATTGCTGCTTCAGAATCACATCTACCACATTCCTGACTGGTTTCAATTATCTTTCTTTTGTTCTCTTTCTAAATAAGTTTTTTTCCAAGTGTTTTGAATTGTTCTGTGTTGATGGCAAAGCATATTGCTGAGGGTGTGTTTATTGAAAGATACTACTTAATGGCTAGTTATAGCGTAGATTGTATTTTTCTTTATAGCAAATGTACTTGACTACTTTAATTTCTTGGCAGGAAGAAATAATTAACAACTCCCTTGAACACCATACTGTATATGTGTGTGTGAGCTTGGGGAATGGATGATGAGGTCCATGACCCTGCTTTTGTATTGCTGAGATAAGGAAAGACCTTTAATCGCTTTAGAAGGAAAGCTTGCATATATGGTAACGGGAACAAGGAAGTAACATTATTTGGAGCCGTTTGGTGAGAAAGATATATTAGGAAGAGCCTGTATGAACGTTTAAAAACTTGGGCTAGTTCCCACTCTGATATGAATCTGTGTGGTGCGATTGACTTAGTCAGAATTTACTAAGGTTTACTTTAGGAAATATGACCCAGATGGCATTGTTTCTTCATGTTCCCTCTTATTTGTCTGCTCCTTTTCCAGCTGGTTCTACTGCTGGGCCTTTCCAAGCAGGCAGACCTGGTGGAAATCAGGCAGCATATTAACGCCCCAGCTGAGAGCACTTGAAGCTATTCCACAGGTTTGGATGAAGGTGTATGGCAAAAGTGGACTTTAGCACAGGGAGTGGAGAATGACTTCTTTTCCTCTAAGCCTTACTTCTTTGCCTTTTTCACTATACAGTAAAAAACCTCCTTTTTAAAATTTTTTTTTTGGCCCACACCAATTCACAAAGAAGATCCTGATGTTCCCCCTGACTGCTATTTCACACTTCTTCAGCAGCTGAAGGAGGCTGCAGCATCGGATATGCGAAGAGCAGGAAAGCTCACGGTGATAGCCTTCTGGAGCTGTAAGTGCCAGAGTATTTTTATGCCAAAAAAGAGAATGTTTGCTACCTTATACAGTGGGTTTAACGCTTGCTATATTCAACTTTCTCCATTTTATTAAAATAAAATAAGCACCCCTTTTATTTTTGGTCTGTCTGGTTTTAATTTTCTCATATTTCCGGTTTCAAGAAATACAGAAGCGAGAAGGAAACCTGGAATTTTTCACCGCAGTGTTTGCCTTTTAGGACTAGGTTCAGACAGCTTACTTTAGGTGTTCAGTTCACATGTCTTAATGCCTGAAAAGGAGGCATCCAGCCTTGATGAACAGTTCGGGATACTCCAGACTGATTGTGTGCTCACCAGAGGGTTAGGACAGGGTGGCATCAAGGTAGCTGCATCTCTCTGGAACTCCTGAGATTGATCAGAGCTGTTCATTGCATAAACATGGGGCGCAGGGTTTCATGGAAGGGTGGGTGTTTACCTGCCGTGTTTATGTCTCTTTTAAGTGGCTATGGGAAAAGCACACGGTCCTTCCATGAGAAAAGTGCAACAACTCTCCATGCCATATCACTCGGTCAGGAGAGCTCTGGCAGGAGTGAGGCAATCTAATGACTCAGACAAGGCTGCCTTTATGCACTTGCAGGTGTCTAAACCGAGGCACGCAGGGAATTTCACAGACCAACCTGGATCTTGTTATTAGTCACACACCAAAATGTTTGCTGTGCCTCCTTAGCACATATCATACCAAAAAAATGCCAAATGTGGAAGCACTGGAAGTCTGAATGGGAGAATATAACCTTTTAAAACACATTAATAAAGTTTTCAAAAATAAAAATGTGCAATTAATTAGTCTAAAACGTAACCTTTAATCTTTTAAAGGCTGGCATAAGCCTATAAATGTAGATTTTGGAGTACTTAAGTGATCGTATAATACCAAAATGTTTATATGGGCATTCATACAACTAAATTATAGACCTGTTGTGCTTTTCAGAATGATCTAATGGCTGGTGCACAGAAGCTGTTGTTAGGAGTCCTGGGCTCTGTTTCTCTTTTCTGCCAAGATTTACAGCTAATGAGATGCTATTTTCTGCACTCCTTGGCTAGTGCAAAACCAAATTTGTGAGGGGTTGTTTTTATGATCTAGGATTTACAATTTCTAATGTTCATATGCAAAGTAAACCTTTTATTTATTTAACCACCATGGGAAACTGCATGTGACAAAACCAGCATGCAATTCTCACTACAGAAACTTTGTTGCTTTATAGCCACCATGATTTTTCAGACTTGTACAAAGAACTGGATCACGACACCTTTGCTTGTGCTGAGCAGAATCTTCAAAAGCAGCCCCATGGAGCAGATTTTAATTATCATGAATGACTTCCTAAGACTTTGGTGGAGCAGAAGTCTTAAAACTGATAAAAGTGGAATGAACACGTCTTTCCGTGTCAAGGAGCAAAGTGGTCTATTGTATTCACGTGTGTTGAATTCGGGCTGGTTACTTGAAAATAGAATTACTATTCAAAGTCAGAGTATCAGAGTGTGGCCCAGAGTAAACAACCTTTTTCATGGAAAAGCCACGAAAACCCCATGCTATGCCCAGATTTGTACAATTTACAGTAACTCTGAAGTCGGGGAAAATTCAAAGTGCTCTTTCTGAAGTTTGATGATAAATCCTTGACTTCGTTTCCTTTCCCTTTACACTTGTATCTGTCAGTAAGACTGTGGCTTGCTGTTTGAAAGTTTATGCAGAGATTTCAGGTCACATATATCCTTAAGACATGATGCTTGTTATATTAGTATTTTGAACAGGTTCAGCATGAGTGAAGTGGTATATTTTCAGTAAATTTCTCAGTCTGGAATTAATAGATGGAGCTCATGTGATTTCCACATTCTTCAGCAGTTTTGGCTTGCGGTCTCAACTCTAACTTGAGATCTTTGCTTAGATCTTTGCATGTCCATTTGAACACACCAACAAGTCAGAAAACCTCTGAGATATTATTCTTCTGGCACCAGATTTATAGTGCTGTAGCATATTAATATCCAAGATAAGAACACAGTATCAGCAGTGCCATCACTGCAGTGACAACCAACCAATACCTGTAACTGCTTCCTGGGATACCATATACCTGTAAAAAGGATCATTCAGGAGCTGAGTGTGAGTTTTCAGATGAAGTTATGAGTCTGACAAGATGTTCTACACCTGCTACACGCAAGTATTTCAGTTCGTCTTAATCAAACTCGGGTGCTCACTACTGTCCTAACGCCTGGCTTTGAGCTGATCCCACAACCGCAGCCGCTCTGACGAGAGGGAGAGCATCTCCAGCAGGTAGAGCTCCTGGGTGGCCAGCTGTGGGCACAGAGGGGCAGTCCAGTCAACATCACAGTTAAGTGTTAAATTTTCTGAAGGGGTCAAAGGAGCACTTAAGACCATAAAGGTACAGAAACAAATAGCAAATAGCAGCCGCTGAAGAAGCACAAATGACTGGAGGGTTTTAAATATTGGAACTATTAAATATTCTGCTGGTCACTCTTCAGAGAAATAAGGCAAACAGCAAAAATAAACTCATCAAAAACTGTATAAAAACCATGACATACCTTGTACTGCTGCTGGTTTTGCACGTTCATGTTTTTCTACAAATTAATTCAACAGCTCCTTCCAACAAAGACCAATGTTTTCTCACTGAGGCTGAGAAGACAGCTTGTTTGAAGAAGGTTTGTACAACGGTGAGTGAAGTTTGGAGTCATAGATTATAAGGTTGATAGAAACAAAGAAAGAAAGAAATATCACCACACCAGGCAGCTGTTACCCCATAATTTATGCACATTTTGAAAGATATTCAAAATGTTTACTCCAGACTGATTTAAGGCATGTTTAATCTACAGTCAGAGAAGTTGCTACTGCGTAGTGCAGCGATTCTGAACTAGCTTTAAGCGAGCTAGGCCAGGGATAAAATCAGTCAACTTCCATAATATAAATCTTGCGCAAGAAATCGCATTAAGAGTACCTTATGTATCTGGATCTCACCCAGCTGTCACTTCTTTGATTGCTATGTAGTCATTGTCTTAGCTGTTTGGCCATCATTTATACTAACATAATCCATATCGGTCTGTCGGTACAGAGGCGCAGTAGCATTGCCTCCGTGATGACAAAACCTGCCCTCTAAGCTGGGGGTTCCTGCTAAGGTTATCACGGAGAGGTTAAAAAACACCAACAAATGGTGGTGGTGGGGACACACCACAAGTAGAATAAATTGGTAAATGCTTCTAGCCAGATGGAAGTTTTCTCCCTCACATAGCTTGCTGAGGAGAACAGCAGAGTTGTTACGTAGCGAATGCAAGCAAGAAGACAAGCTATCATGCAGAATGAGGACAGGAGTTTTGCTATAAAGGTTCATGGACTGCGAACGCAAGCACTCATATGACAGAGGATGAACGAACAGGTTTGCTGAACAGTGAAGGAGGGGCAGCATGTGTGTTCATGAATGTGGGTTAAGATTCAGCAGCTGGGGTCTAAGTCGTTGCAGATGCAAGAAAAAAATTTTGGATTGGTGACTGTCCAATTCCAGATGGCAAGAGGAACCTGTTTAGATAGCAGGATACCCAAGTCCTGGAGTACATAGAAAAGGGAGCCAGGCCCACCACGGCTTCTGTAAAGAACTGGAGAGTATGTGAGAGAGTCAGGGTCATTGTTAAAATTCAAAGCATGTTACAACCCTGCCAGTTCTCAGGACAGCGATACTACCAGCTGGGAGCAGGAAGAAAATAAGCCCATAGAGAATCTTGAGTTCAATGCCCTTGGGGTACTGATTTCGTATCATTTCTGGATTATTCACTGGATTTCTATAGCTTTATGTTGTTAGAACTTGTCACACGAGTACTGGAGAACCCAGCAGTAAGGTCCTCACTAACCACATTGGAAGGCTCTGTCTGTTTTGGCTGGGACATACTTTGAATTTCTCTTTTTTAACAGTTTGTTTGGTTTGAGGTTTTCTTTGTTTGGTTCCACTTCCACTGCACACCGCCCCCCTGCCCCGCACCGCACCCCCCCCCCCAACCCCCGCCCCAGCTCTGGTAATAACAAGGATATTTGCTAATTACAGAACCACAGAATTGTTTATGTTGGAAGAGACCTTTAAGATCATCCAGTCCCACCGTTACCCCAGCACTGCCAGGCCACCACTAAACCATGCCCCTCAGCACCACATCTACACGTCTTCTAAATACCTCCAGGGATGGGGACTCTGCCACTGCCCTGGGCAGCCTGTGCCAGGGCTTGACAACCCTTTTGGGGAAGGAATGGTTACTCATGTCCAACCTATACCTCCCCTGGCACAACTTGAGGCCGTTTCCTCTTGTCCTGTTGCTTGTTCCTTGGGAGAAGAGCTTGATCCCCACCTCGCTCCAGCTTCCTTTTAGGGAGTGGTCAAGAGTGAGAAGGTCTTGCCCGCGCCTCCTTTTCTCCAGGCTAAATAACCCCAGTTCCCTCATCTGCTCCAGACCCTTCAGGAGTTTCGTTGCCCTTCTCTGGACACGCTCCAGCACCTCAATGTCCTTCTTGGAGTGAGGAGCCCAGAATTCAAGATGTGGCCTCACCACTGCCCAGTACAGGGGAACCATCACTGCCCCAGTCCTGCTGGCCACACTGGTGCTGATACAAGCCAGTATGGGCTAAGGATCAGGCACCAAACAAGGGAGTGGGGGGAGCTTTTTGACCCAAACTCATTTGGTAGGAGTTAATAATGTCGAAAAGGGGCAAGGAAAGTGTCAGAGTCAAGGTGGGACAGCAGAAATAACACCCAGCAGCAGGAACACCTCTCCTACTGACTCGACAGCATGCCGAGCTGAGCCACGCCGAGCCAGGTTGGGCTATGACATGCCGAGCTGACCTGTGCCAAGTCAAGCAGTGCTGTGCCAAGCTGAACCAAGCCATGTTGAGCTGAGATGTGCCGAGCTGTGCCGAGCTGTGCCAAGCTGTGCCATGTGGAGCCGTGCCAGGCTGAGCTGAGCTGCGCCATGCTGAGCCTAGCAGAGCCAAGCTGTGCCGTTCCGTGCCGAGCTGAGCCAAGATGTGCCAAGCCAAGCCATGCCAAGCCAAGCTGTGCTGAGCCAATCTGAGCAGAGCCGTGCCAAGCTGAGCCGAGCTGAGGTGTGTCGAGCTGAGCTGTGCCAAGCCAAGCCCAGCCGTGCCAGGCTGGTGTGATCTAAGTGAATTTCCACAAGCAGATAGAAATATTCCTTTTGAGAAGTGCGGAGAGCTCTTGCTCCTTTCAGGAAAGTGTTAACCGGACATCTAATTAAGGAAAAGTGATGGCTAACAAGGTGCTTTTGGCTTGCAGGAGAAGTTTAAGAAGCGGGGTGAAGTATGAGCACTGATGATTAAATTTCCACTTTTCTCTACTGCGAACAGCACAATCCTCAGACGAGGGAGATTAAAAATACCTTCTTTAAGGCGTACTTTCCCTCTGAAAGTGATAGTGGGGCAGCCTCAGGTTTTCCAAAGGGCCACTGTGGCCAGTGCTGTGATTTTCCAAACGAGCTAGAAGCTGGGTGGCGTTACAATTCCCCGGTGCCCGTGCCCCTTTTACAGATCTCTCTGCTGACAGAACAGCGGGCTGGCTCTGCCTGACGTGGCACACGCTGAGCACGTGTTGGCAGCCGGAGTCTGAAGCGCATCCTTTGCCTTTCTCTCCTCCAGGTTGGCTGGGAGGTCCTCAAAGCAAGGTCTTTGCTGGCTGCAGGGCCATGCCCACCCAGCACAGCACCAGTGGCTAACAGCGGGTTCCACGGGCGGGGAGGACTGGGGAGGATGGCCGTGTGGCTGGCGCGGGAGAGAGCCGCTCTCTGCTCCCGGGGCCAGTTGGACAGCCGGTTGGAGGGAGTCGCAGGGGAGAGGGAGGGAAGGGGGCTGAGAGGAAGGGAACACTTCTGTGCCACTTCTGTCTCTGCAAGTGTCGGCCCCAGACAACGAGCTGCTTCTTTTGAATTGGGACGATGCAGCAGTGGCAGAGATCCTCCTGGCTTTCGGTAGCCATCTTTTCTGGACGAACATCCTCTCTGGCCATACCCCAGAGGTAATCCAGCAAGCTCTGGAAATTTCAGCTCTCCGTGTTGCTCCGAAAAACCCACGAGAACAAGGCATATTTTCCCAAACCTGCTCTGCACGCAGTGCACCACCAAAAATGTTCTGCCTTCACGCTTGCAGAAATGAAGCTTTTGAACGTAACGGGGAATTCTCCCCCTTCCCTTGGCTTTATGGATGTGGGATTTCGCTTGCAGCGAGGCTCATCCTCTGCAGGGGAGCCTCCGTCAGGTTTTCGCGCCATGCCAATCCATCCCCCGTGGAGCGAGTTTATAGCAACCGACAATGAATGGAGAGGATTGAAGCAATGTAAACAAAGGGCTCGTGAACATTTTTAGCTCAAAACAATGAACCGTGATCACTTGGTCTCTAAGCAGGCTGAAAGGCAGAGCCTGGCTGGTATATATAGCGTGCTCGTTGTACAACAGCCGCTGACTAATTCCTGTCTTCTCATCACCACTAATAAAATTAAATTTAATTTGAATGTTTAAATTGCCAAAGCTAAATACCCCACCCTCAAGTAACGCTAGGTGCTTCTTGCTGCTCCTTGTCAGTTCCTTTGTATGCTGATTTTCTCAAGGATAATCAGTGTGTCAAATATTTCAGGCTGATACTATTTTTTTATACTTTAAATGTATGCAGATGTCTTTAATATATCTGGTACGGTAAAGCCGTCCAGATGTGATGCATTATATATGATAATGCATACATTAAAGAGTCTTTTATAGTCTCATGTTATATTTCCATTGTGTAGGGTGATGTATAATTTATTCTTACACCAATTTCTGCATAGATGTGTGCAGAAACAAATTTGCATATGTCGTAGGTTTCATATAGTAACAAGCACGCACAAACACATAATTTAAGTGTAAATGGACAGATATTAAACATTTTTTAATATTCTCTTAGCAACAACCTTTTGTCATCGATCACACCACAAATGTGAAACACTTATTCAGCATAAAATGTCTCTGTGCTTTCTGCAGAAGCTGCCATCTTTTTTTTTCTTCTTTCCTCAAATCCTCTCGCCTCCCTTGGGAAGGCTTTTATGCATGTTCAGTATGCTCACACAACTCTTTCTACCAGCACTGTTACCATAGAAACCAAGTGATTTTTTTTTTTTTATTTTTTTTCCCCCCTCCTCCCCTGTCAGGATTTGGACCTAGTGCCAGACCTCTCTACTGTTAGCAATAATATTTTTTCAATATTTGGACAGAATTTTTAACAAAAAAAAAAAAAACGTGTTTACATTTTCAAGATGTGGTACTTTATTTGAGGATACTAATTTTCAGGTATTAACACCAACCAATTAATTGCCATACTTCAAGGGGCTAAAGAGCTCTTTCTTTTGCAACATTTAGACCAGGACATGTTGTAAGGAAGATGCCAGAACAGGTTATTAATTTTAGCTTCAACTCAGAATGTGAATGAAGGGATTTATGTAACAGGTCAGTGGACTGTGTCTCACATTTTCTTTGGTTTTTTAGTTCTTTCAACACGTTTCTTTAGTACACACAGAAATGGCTTGATCATTCCTAGCCACAAAGACAGACTTGTAATTAATGACTGTATAATTTACAAGTTATTTATTAGCATCATTTGTGGTGCTTACATTAACAGCTTCTCCATATAAATTTTTAAGTATTTTGATTCTCTGACTACATATTATATTGATTTTTGAAATGAATCTATGCTTAGTTAGATGCACATATGAACTACGAATTTTAGAACTTCTGTGTAGGCTCAGTAAATTAATTCACTTAAACCATCTGACACATTTCACGTGCAATTCGACTTAAACAAAACACACATTTACATTGGGTCATATCCACACTGTGACATAGATATGTATATGTGTTTGAAAATTTTTAGCCACTGTTAGTTCCTGTGAAATATTATACAGAAGAGCAGAATCCTGATCACACATTTTCTGGAAAGTCTGTCTGCTTTTCAGACATATCCCTTAGCTTTTGGATTCAAATACCACATTATACCAGCAAAATGCCGGGGAAGGGAGAGCTGAGACGGTTTGAAAGAGCATTTTTGTCTTGCTGTCAGCCAGCACTGGGCTTGTAAACCCTTGTCCACAACGACTGACTCTCCTGAGACATAATTACCAAGGGCAATGCCACCAAGTGAGCTTCGGTTGTCTGCTTTCCCTGTGGTAGCTGTTCGGCGGGAGAGGCGATTGTAATCATGCAAACACGAGAAATAAATCGTAAAGTGTTTCCAACGTGTTTTTTCCTCGGTGGCAGAAGAGGGAGCAGTTCTTCCTTCTCACTGTCTGAGAGCGAGCTTTGGCCCCCATCCCCCCTGCCCTTGCCCCTCTTGCCAAATGCAAACCCGCTCCATCATAACCCAGTCACGGCTGGGTTTTCACCGGGGGGGCAACAGCACGGTGGTTTGGGGTCGGGGTGGAGGGGGATGGACCACCCACTTGGTCTCGGGAGGAACACAGCTGAAATCCTTTCTGGGCTGGCACTCTCCCTAAGGGTATAGTTCGACATCGGGACCTTCTGTGTCCTACTGCATGTTTTTTATTGGAAACACTGATTATTTCTTTCCTTCTTTTATTTTCACCTGCCTCATCGCGGCACAAAGCAGCCGTGGTGGTGTGCAATCGGCTGGAGGGGACGGGCACGTTCTCCAGACCTGGCGTTTGTGTGACTTTGTCTCACCACGGTTCCCACTCTGCGCCGAGCAGCGACCGCGCACGTCTGAATGGTGGGGCCCTTTCTGCCCAGGGTAATCCCGGGCTGCTACAGTCTAGGGGCCAGCCGTGCTGTCACCGGCGCAAATTGATTTAACCATCAATCGCAGTGGTCATTAAAGCTGCTAGAGGTCCCAGCCAAGCTGATGAATTGCAGCTGAATGCGAAATGAGCCTCCGAGCCCGTTTCCCACCATCTCGTATCAAAGCCTATTGTGTCCCTCCAATGTAAAGGGTCGGAGGTTCAGCCTGGACCTCAACAATGGGCTCAGTCAGAAGATAGAGCCCCCTTGGCCCCAGCGTTCCCAATTACAGTTCTCTCTCCATACCTTATTGTGCAGTATTTGCATCCAACTAATGCGTTGAATTATTGACATAGCGCAGTGTCAATGGAGCTTTTGAAAGATTTATCCCCCAAATATATGGAATCCTAAGCATCTGGTGGCTCCCTAGCAGGGACAATGAAACGATCCCCTGGTTTTCCTCCTCCAGCAGCAGAGTCGACTGATCTGAGCTGAAAGGCTATCTTTACTCAGCAGAGATTAGCTGCTTCCAGGCCTCACACAAAAACCCCCGAGTCTGCTTCTGGAAGTCCTTTTCCTTCAGTTGTATTGTTCCCTGGACTCGCCTTGCTACTCATCTTTATATAGCACTTAAATCCGCTAGTCTTTTGCTTAGTGGCTGTAAGTAACAGGGGAAAAAAGAATAATAATAGAACCAGATCTAATGTACTCCACTCTTTCTTGTTCCGCCGTGCTGTGCCTGCGTGGTTGATTCAGTCTTCTTCCATTTCTGGTTTGCTCTTAAGCTGCACACAGCAGGCGCTCCCAGATGAAATCGCATCCCTTCCATGGTGGGGGGGGTAGTTTTTCCGTGCTGGTGAAGCACGCACAGGCTGGTTTTGCTTGCACGCGCTGTCTTGCAGAAGGATGCTGCCCCTCTGGCGAGGGACTCTGGGGAGCAGGCGACCGAGGGAGTGCGGGTGAAACACCACAGCGGTGACCGCATACATGCGAAGGTCAGGAGGGCTCCTGCCGTCAGCACAGACAAGAAGTTGTGGAGGGACGGGGATTCGGTAAAGTGGTTGCAGGTTCGGACCATCCCAATGGCTCATTGATAATGAGCCAGTAGACAGTTCTAGGCCTGTCTGTCCCTCAACTGTGTTTATTATAGACCGAGTGTCTCCACCAAAGCTGCGTGGAGACGCTGTTAGCAAAGAGGACTGATCAGCTGGCACTGGCCTGGGGTTCTCAGTGGCTCCCGTGGAGGTCATGGGATGACCAGATGCCTGGTCTCAAAAGCTTTGTTGTCCACAGACAGAATGAACCAATGAATAAATAAATGGATAAACTTTTTATTTAAAATGCTCTTTAAATCTGATTGTGTCACTGAGGAGCAGTGTTTTTCTTGAACCCTTGGATCTTTCTGACCTCTGTACTTTTTCACTGCATGTAGCAGTGAACTTTCTGTAATGGAAAGTAATATCATTGCTGGGGGTTGGTTTTTTTATTTTTCCTTACATGTTCCAAGTGAAGCATCTGAAAAGTCTGTCAGTGCATGCTGGCACTGAGTTGTCTCTGCAAAAAGCCGGATTGAATGATTAAAAGATTAAAAAAATAGAGTGGTGCTCTGTTTGCCTGAATAATACCCCCCACTAGTGATGTCACGTCTCCTGAGAATCTGAGATTTATAAAAAATATGCTCACTCTCCACTATGACAAGACCAAGAATTCTCACGTTTTATTTCTTTAAAAACATTAAAAACATCCCCAAAGAGACAATATCATGGCAATAGGAGAGTCCTTTAAATTGGAGACACCCAGATTCACATTCTCTTCGGTTTTTTCCACAGTACAGATAACTGTGCCACCCATCTGATAATGTGGGACTATTCAATGATAATTCTCAAGTTTGTCTCCCTCTGTCTCTTTCCTGAATAAGTAAATATTCATTGGGCCAGAGACACAAACCTGAGGCTCTCACAAACTTGCCCTCTGCCCTGCTCACTAAGCAAGAAAGCAAGGAGCGGGTTTTGGCTGAATGAATACAGGGGCAGCCTTAGCCTGCCTGTGTGACCTGCGTGCCCAGGTTCAGGGAGAGGATGATAGAAGGTAAAAACCGCCTTTGGCAGCTCCTCATTGTGCTGTTCTCTGTGCATACGGAAGGCATTCAACGGCTGCAGTGCAGAGCCTGAATAATACGTGAAACAGGCTGCAGGTTATAGACCATCTACCCATTTTATCCAAAATTAAGTAATAATGTCAGGTACGAAGTGAACCAGCTTATAACTACAGGTACTTATTTACTTTTGAGGGAAATTTGTGCTCTGAAGACCATCCTTGCTTCTCTGCTGAGCTACTGCAAATATCTTTCTGGATGTTTTCTACAGAGAAAAATATCAGTGATACTGGAGCTCTGGTCACGTAACTTTGGCGGTTTGTACAAGCCCTGAAATATGATGGTCAGGGTTCATATAAACAATCTTAGCACATTATTATTGTCTAGTTCCAAGGGAGCAAGGCTGCATCAAGATACGATTTTAACAGGAATAAAGTTCCCTTCAGCCCACCTGTCAAACTTTTCTCTGTGTTAAGCACTGCACAAATCAAAACTAAGGACCCCCCAAATGCCCAAGCCTCAAAGCCTGCTTGCCTTCTCAGGACTTGGAAGGCTGCCCGCTGCATGGTTACCTGACGGGTCCTGACCCTGAGACATTCATAACAGTCCTTGCAAAAGTGAGTGTTTCCTTGTGAGCTGTACAGACAAAAAGGAATCAAGAAAGCTTCCACTTCCATGAAGAATAAAGATGTTTAAGTTACACACTTGCCTTCCACTGAAAGAAATCAATCTTGCCCTAAGAAAACTTATATTCATAAATATATACCCATAGATCTTGGTAAGATTGGGTTCGCTGAGAGATGACAATACCATTTGCCCTACAGGATTGGGTCCTCCAAGTCCGCTGAGGACACAGATTTTATTTTCAGTATTCAGCTACGGCAGGGAACAGACTAAGCCATCCACAGAAAGTAATTTTTCTTCAAGCACTGGAGTGGAAGAAATTGTCTTTCCTACAGGTTAATGTCCTGGGGCCTCTAAGCCTTCCCCCCACAGCATTAACCCCGCTCTTCCCAATGACTCTGATGGTACTTCCACTTATCAGGAACCATGATTAGTGTGGGCAGCCACCTACGCACAACCTGCTTGGCCATCTAATATGCACATGATGGCTTATGTTCACATGGTGACAGCCCTCACCTGAGTTGTCCCTTCTCCTGGCTAGTAGCTTCCACAACACTTTAAGAAGCCTGCAGACTTTCCCTCCTTTCACGTGTGATTGAAATGAGTTAAAACGGGCACAAACTGAAACACAGGACATCCCCTCTGACGATGAGGAAATGTTTTTCCAGTGTGAAAGTGACTGAGCACTGGCACAGGTTGCCCAGACAGGTGATGGGAGTCTCTCCATCCTTGGAGGTCTTCAAAAGCCATCTGGACATGGTTCTGGGTGATCATCCCCAGGTGACCCTGCTTGAGCAGGGTGGTTGGACCAGATGACCTCCCGAGGTCCCTCCTCTGGAAACCTTCCTGTGATTCTGTAGAGATTCAAGATTTATTAGCAGGATTGACTCACAGGCAGATATGCAGTTGATTCAGAAACTCTGTCTTGTTGTCTTATGACAAGTGGGGTAAAAACTCAGAAGGCTTTGACGGCAGAGTTGTTGGGACACAAAAGGTACTCTCAGAAGTATTGAAATGTAAAGATATTGAATTCCTGTTTGCAAAGAAAGATATTTTGATTAGTGCTTGGTTTTAGCTGTGTGGCACTGAAGATAAGTTAATTTTTCCACAAGGTGGACAATTACTCTGCAAGTGCAACTCAAATTAGTGCCTACTTACGTTATTAATTTTGTATGATTAACATTATTAACTTTTGTAGTAAACTTTTTATGACCTATATTCACTTTGTACTCTAGAGTTCATAGTTGATTGTACAAAAGAATATATTGGTCATTTGTGTTTTTCTGATCATCACATGCAAATGAGAGATTAATAACGGCAATAACGCCACATTAAAGAACAGGCATTTTATATAGAAATCTATTTTACATATGTAGTGTTGAGGGAATAAATAGATTTATTTAACTTTACAGAAAATAGGTTTACTTTTAATTTTTTTTCCCCATAGACAACACTGAAAAGAAATAGTATTGCGAACTCAACCTTGAACCAGCTGCAATTAGTATCAGTCTTGTATCAGGAATGTCACAGGAAATCTAGATCCTTGATAGATGTCTTAATTTTAAGATGTTAAAATAAGAAGTGAAACCTTTTGACATTAATTGTAGGTGAAACAAATCCTTGAACCATTCCCAAACACTCAGTCAAATAGTATGCAATAAGTGGCAACAGCAGTTGTAGATTTTTCCCATCTTCCGTGCCTTTCTGAGCATGACAATGAGTTGGTGGTACATGAAATATTTGCAAGAAATTTTCTGCTCTTATTTTCTTTTGTATATTGTTAGGTTTTCTCCTGAAACTAGGAGATAGGTCACTAGATTTAAAAACCGACTTGCAATGCCAACATGATAATCGGTGTTGCAAAGCTGTTACTTGAAGTGTTCGTGTTTCACTGAAAAACATAGGCTGTGGTACGACTGCTTACCTAGAACATGCATGTTCTCCGTGGTCCTCTGACTGTGGGAACATACTTATTGGCTAAAGCCCTTTGGGTTCTTTTCCTTATTAAGTGCCTGTGGCTGTAGAAGCACACAATGTCTCTGATGGACAGAAGAGGAACCTCAGCCAGTCTTGTTCAATGTACTGGACTTATCCAGGACCCTGCAGCATGCACGTCCCCTGTGGCCAGTGACAGCAGGCAACAATATTTTTCTGCAGCATGTGCTATTTTGTGTGTGGGGAGACTTGTGTCATCCTGCACAGAAAAGCATCCAGGAGGTAAAGAACCCTGTTATCTTTGACAAAATATAAGTTATTTATGTGGTTAGTTTTTGTTTTGAGCCAGGCTGATGCATCAGTCTTAGAGGTTCAACAACCACTCTGCTTCAGTGACCATCTTTTTTGATTCTATTTGTTTATGATGAGTTTTTTTCATATAGTTTTGTTGTGGGAAAGCTGATTTGTAACATATTTTTTATATGTAACTCTGGGGTTTGCGTCTTTCATTTTATTTTTTTTTCCCTACTTGTAGCTGTAGAAGCAGAATAAGAATTGCTTCACTGGGAAGAAGAAATTATTTTTTCAGTTAGGAATCCAAGAATAAATGACGCAAAGTTGTTAATTCACTGTATGCAGCACATAAATAACAGTCAAGGTCAGTATGGCTGTAGCTGCCCATTTGCTACTAAGAAGGCGGCGCAATTCTGGAGTCAAGGCAGCAAGGTCTGCAGAAATCTGCTGCTTCTGTACATGCTTAAACTAACATTCTTACTTTTTAGGGTTCTTCCCCAACAGAGATTGCAAAACGCCTTCATATTTGAGCTCATGAAAGGAAAAAAACCCACTGATTCCTGTTACTTCCCTCTAAAATACCAAAATGATGCTGTGCCCTTCCAGTTCTCTTTCAGTTTTTCAGCTCCAGCTACACAGTCCAGTTCTGCATCCTGCTTTCGATCAATCAGGTGGGTACCCAAAGGAAGGGTGGAGGAGACTTTCTAGGCCACCAGAACAAAGAGGGCTAGTGCTCACCCCGCATCCCCGAACATGCACTCACAGACACGTCTTGTTTTCTGCTCCTGTTGCGTCTCATGTGAATCCCAGGTAGCCATGGGAATGTTTTTTCCAAGTGTATGCTCTCATTGTGAGCGTGATCCAAAGCCTATGGAAAGCCGTGCAGACGCTCCCATTGATAGTCAAGGTCCTGTGCCATCTATAGCATCCGAGGGGCCATCCGTGCTCACCGCTGCTGCGTTTCCAGGAAGTACTGAAGTCATTTAGTACTTATTTTAAAGAGCATCACATGTAAGTGGAATGGAGCAGCTAGGTTGCCAAAAATATATTATATGGCAAACAGGATTACTGTGTTCCAGTTTTGCTATGATGCCATTTTCCCCTGCCTCGTCAAGGAAACCAACTCTAAGCTTTAATAAATTAGTATGATCTGTAATTAAACCATCAAACTCTATTGACTCCTGAATGTATTTCTTGCCCAGGGATAGATGCAGTGATGTGATTGGTGGCTGACAACATTCTGTCTACTATATGTAGAGACTGAGGGTGTTTGATGTCCCTGTTAACTACAGAGGATAATTATTTTGAATTTCAGAAGCCATCCACTGATTTTCAGTGAGACTCCAAGTCCTAAGTCACTTGGATGTTTCTGAAAACATCACACATCTTTCTTTTGGAAAGGAAAAGGCCCTGAGAGTGTTTTGTAAGAACACAGCTAATTAAATGGCATGGTAAAGAAAACAAATAAATAAAACTTAATCTAGAGTTAGACTAAAGAGATTGAGTTTCTCTCTGGAATAAACCTCTGCTGGCATCAGTCAGCTAAGAGCAGGAGTGAATCTATCCCACAGTTTCTGTTTAAATTTCAAAACCAGGAGAGACTTGTGGAAACACAAGGGAAGCTCTCACAAAGGCCTCTGTGGACTACTAATGAGATAAATGTCCCTGATGTCTCCCGATAGCCCCTGGGCAAAGCATGACTTCTCCAGAGGGTGAGTCAGAGCCAGTACAGTAGTATCTGGTGCTTTCTCTGGAGAATCCTCTTTCTTCCCAGGGGCTGTAGGAAGGGAGAATGGAGTTACCCCACTAGCACCAAAGTTGCCTTTGAAAATGCCCACTAAAAACGACAGGAAAGGAACTGATAGAAGATCACGCAAAACATAAGGCCAAGAGTTTCAAAACACTAGCTCTGAAATCAAACCACAGCACACCTCTGCTGAGCCACGATGCTGTACCCAAAGCTGCCTGAGGACCAGGATCTCCTGTATCTCTGTATCTCCTTCACTGCTTGGTGGGCAGATGTTCTCCTAATGGAAATCCCAGGGAACTCTGTGTGTTTCCCCCTTGATAAATCAAGAGTTAGCATTTCCAAATAGCAGGTTCTCTGCTGGAGCTAATTTTTAAATCTTCCAGGCGTGGTGCAATGAAGGTAGGAAGCCTTTACCCCCACTGTGGCTGCTACTCAGCTATCTCAATTCTCCATAACTAACCCCTCTTCTGAGTAGCTATTGTCTCCCTTTAAGCATTTGCTCTGCTTTCACCTGCTCAGAAGGTTCTTCTGTATTATTTTGGTCTTCAGTAGCAATTGTCCTTTTGGTGAAAGGACTATACATTTTATAGTAGGAGTACAAACAAACAAATCAACAAACAAACAAACAAACTATATATATATAAATTATGTAGAAAGGAGTATAAATTATATAATCTGGGTTTCCTGGAAACTTGCGGCACTGCACAGTCACTCCCCTTCCATCTGTCTTCCAGAGTTCTACCAGGCTTAGAAAACAAGCTACAAAAATATAATGCAGTAACTACCACCAAGGGCCCCCTGTGTCTTCTGCTCCATCTCAGCAAGAGGTTAAATTATGTGAGATAACGCTACATTCCGTAACAGGATATTTTTCCATTTTAAGCTGTGACATCAGCATTCTTCACAGAAACAAATCAAAACCAAGTTTTCCTCTCTTAATAAGACATGCACTACATAGTTAAGATTGTGTCCTGAGAAAATTTTACAGGTGAATCTTACAGAATATGCAGCAGGTGTTTACGATCTCTAATTCCAAGGAAGTTCCAGCCTGGAAACTTAACTGAGGCACGTTTACACTGATTTCAGGGTGGCTTTGCCCAGATAAGGGTTGCCAATTCTAATCCATATTTGGTTCTGGACTCTTTACCCTTTACATTAAGTACAGATGGACTTGAATAGAATCCAAATCTAAATTAAATCAAAGTTTAGATTACCTGGCTCCAAGTGCTCAGTTTTTTCTTGCATCTAAAAAGAATGTAGTAGATGATGAAGTGAATATATTTCAGAGATGCTTAGCACTCTCTCCATTTTTACTAGATGTTCCTGGGGCTCAGTGTTTTTGTAAGGGTGACATTATTTTAAACCAACTTGTCCCTAAATGAGGGTGCACAGTAGAGGTTTCTTTCTTCGTTGCCCAGAAAAAGAAACTGAAACCCAAAAATTCCTACTTATATTTATGTGATCAATAGAGGAGAAAAAGAACGGCCTATTTTGGAAGTTCAGACACACTCAGAGTTAAAATACTTCTCTGACAACTCTTCTTCATGGTGGGTAGATGCTTAGAGTACAAAAGGATGTGGATTAGATTTCTCCATCAACATAAGCATTTTTCCATTTACATGTACAAATTTTGTAGGTTCTTGCCTGCTTGAAAATATAGCAGCACATTTATCTTCCAGAAAGGAGGGGGTTTCAGTACACTTCAAATTGTGCAGTGATCTCAGCATCGAAGTGACATTCCAGATTGAAATGAGATGGAAATAATGAAAACAGAAGCAACAGTTCGTTTGCCTTTTCCAGAAGCCCTCCATTGGCAGCTCCAAACCAGAGCTTTAAAAAAAGAAGTCTCATTTAAAGTAATACAATGTCAACATTTTGCTTTCTGTCATTTAATCAATTTTATAAAAATCTTATCTTTTTCCTCACTAGAATGTAAATATTACATCTGGAAATTTGCCTGCATGAGTGACCTATTTCACTATCTCCTATAGATACTGCCTTTTCTAGAATGTACTTTATAACTACTGGTGTCAAATCTTTTCTCTATGGTTGAAGTTACAGAGGACTGTGTATCTATGGAGGGTTCATTCTGTTTTTTCAACTAGCTCTGTAGCATGTGGCATTCTCGAATGACCTACCTCCAACAGCAAGGAGTCTGTAGATGCCTTTAAAAGCAGTGAGCCCTGGATCAGTTCTGGAATAAGACGGAAGAAAAATCCCTGAATAGATAGAGCTTGTAGTGTGCAGTTAATTATATAAAGCAAGACCTAGCTACAGTTTACACTGCTTTTATTAAAGGCTTTGTTTTTGCTAAGCAGGTTATGCTAGACTTCTTCCTGTTGATAAGTTCATAAAAACCCCACTGGAAAACCAGCACTTCTCCTTCTAAAAATTTTCTGGTAGATATATTATTGACATGAGAAGGGCCATGCTGGGTCATAACTGAACTTCATCAAGACCTTTATCCTGTGTTAAGAGTTGTCAATGAATTTCTTAGGGAGGAAATACAAAAAACTGGGAAATGGTCACTTTCACAGTGAAAAGGCATTTCCTCATTGTCAGAGAAAACCTCCTGTGTTTCAGTTTATGCCCACTGCCTCTGGCGCTGTCACTGGACATGACTGAAAAGAGCACGGCTCCATCCTTTTTTCACCCCCCCTTCAGGTATTTGTATACCCTCTCTTGTACAGGCTGATTAGCCAGGCCCAGCTCTCAGCCTGCCCTCATAGGTGAGATGCTCTAGTCCTTTCATCACCTTTGTGGCCTCTGTTAAAGATTTTCTCCAGTATGTCCATGCCTTTCTGTACAGAGGAGCCCCAGACCGGACCCAGCACTCCAGGTGTGGCCTCATCAGTGCTTAGTAGAAGTGAAGAATCTCCCTCCTTGATTTGATGGAAATACTTTGCCTAATGCAGCCCATTGGCCACCTTTGCCCCAGGGGCACATTGGTGGCTTATCTTCAACTCAGCGTCCCGCAGGACACCCAGGTCCTGTTCCGCAAAGCTGCTTTCCAACTGGGTGGCCCCTAGAATATACTGGTGCATGGGGTTTTTCCTCCCCAGGTGCAGGACCTCACAGTTCTCCTTGCTGAACTTCAAGAGATTCCTGTCAGCCCATTTGCTCAGCCTGTTGGGCTCTCTCTGGCTGGCAGCATGACCCTCTTGTGGATGAGCCACTTGTGTCAGTTGTGTGTCACCAGCAAACTTTCTGATGGTACACCAAACCCCATAGTCCAGATGATAAATGAAAATGTTTAACAGGACTGGACTGAATATTGGCCACTGGGGTACACTGCAAGTTGCTAGCCTCCAGCTAGACTTTATGTCACTTATTACCACACTTTGGACCTGGCTGTTCAGCCAGATTTCAATCCACCTCGCTGGCTGCTGATCCAGCCCATAGTTTGACAGCTTTTCTAGGAGGATCTTATGGGAGACACTGTCAAAATCTTTACTTAGGTCAAGGTAGACAATATTCACTGCTCTCCTCATCTACCAAGCCAGTTCATTGTACAAGGTTTCCAGGCTGGCCAAGAGTGACTTTTCCTTGGTGAGACCATGCTGACTACTCCTGATGACTTTCTTGTCCTTCGAGTGCCTGAAAGTGTTTTCCAGGGTTAGCTGGTCATGCCTTCTCAGGGTTCGATGTGGTGCTAACTGGACTCCAAGTCCCCGGGTCCTCCCGCTTGCTTGTCTTGAAGGTAGGAGTTATACTTGCTTCCCTTTGCTATTCTGGCACCTTTAAAACAATGAGGCTGGGGCCTTTCTCACTACTGTTGTTATATATGTAGAGAAATAACCACAATAAAAAGCAACACTTCCCACAGCGGTTTCGATAATAACTAGGTTGCCAGCACCAGAGCAGAACTGGAGAAGCCCAAAGACATCTTTTCCATTGGAATGTAAGTATTTGCAAAGCCTCAGAACTCTCCTGGTCTGCAATGTGGGTCATCCATGTTTTGGTTTTTTGTTTTAAAATCTTCTTAAATCTAGAGTGGAAACTGTTCTTTAATCTATGGGTTAGACAAGTAGTCTATTGGAAGAACTCTGACAGATGATTCATTACTTAGAAGAATAACACTAACATTAATTTTGTTGAGACATTTGAAGGGAATCAGGACCACGACAGGAGAGGCGTATACATTTTATTAAAATGGTATGAACACCTAAATCAGCAATAACTGTAGACCTTTCTCTATACTGGAAAGACTTAAAAGACATCAGAGGTACAACGGCGAGCTATACAGCCCTTCCATTTTCTACATCGAGTAAAATGCTATTTTTTTATTGAGAGAATTGCAGTGACATATCTTTCTGTGCTTGATTTTTATTTCAATGAAAAGTGCCAAATGGAATAGATAACAGAGGCGTTCTTGCCTTTCCTTCTTGGAGGCACTGATCTCTCCTCCAGTCGCTAGTGTTTACAAATTATTTTACGTGAAAAATTGCCCGTGGGATTTCTACCCATTTTTAAGATTTCATTGAACTTAGACAAAAGTGTTCTAAGGTTAGCACGGATTCCCAGGGGGACTGACAAAGTAAGCCCCTAAGCATAGTTTCCTCATGCTTAAAATCAGGCTAAACCAACCTTTTGTTGTTGTTGTTGTGGTTTGATCTCAATTTCTTAGATCAAGGTTGTATTAATTTGTCTTCAGCACAACAGGATCATTGTACAAACAGGACCCACCATTGTTATTAATCCCAGGCACATAACCTGACCATGCACATGAGTAAGTCAATAGCTGCATGCTCGTGCACACACTCCCGCTCTTATTCTCCCTTTCCTTGTAGGACGACTTCTCTTCAACTCAATTGGCTTATGTTGTTTCAATATTTTAGTTGATTGCTGCAGAGGAGGCTGTAAATATACACAACGGGCTTGCCAGGTACCAGAAATGCATACACGCTTATTTTCTAAGGCAGTCATGTTTTCTGTAAAGTCTCAGCAGCCAAATTACACAAGCCAGCAACATAAATGCAAAGCGATGTGCTTTTTACCGCTGTCTTTTTTGAGGACAATGTGGCTCCCGTTTATTTATTTATTTATCCGTGCATTGATCAAAACGGTATCTGCAAACCACCTGCGATGGCAGCCTCTTCTGCAGACTGACTGGCACCCTGGTTTCTATGGCAACCGGAAAAAAAGGCTGAAGTGCAATGAAAGTGGTGAAAGCCTCAGCTTTGCTGGGAGCAGAGGAAAAAAAGGAGTTCTCATTTACATTCTGGTGCATAAACCAGCTAAGTGATGTTTCCTGAATAATTTCTGGTGGCTCGAAACTGCACATTCATGTGGAGTTTATATTCTTTCATTAGGGCAGAACTAAAGTTCCTCATAGCAGTTTGTCTGCACAAATTTGAGGTGGGGGAAAACCACAGATGAACAATGGGCATGTTCAGTTAATTGTTCTGTCTGCTCTAAAATGAAATAAAATAGATTATTCATTTATAATTACTAAAACAAGGGAGTTGGTTGAAATGTTTTCTTCACCTTGGACACAAGTATGTTGCGTTGAGGAAATATCTCCTCTGCTGAGTGACCCATTTCTAGACAAACCTCTTAAGATAAGAGAGTTTTTGCACTTCGTGCAAAAAAAGCTCCTTTTAGTATCTTAGACAATTCTTTTGACAAGAATGCATTCCAGGAGGATGTGCATATACTCTGAGTGTGAGACTTCTACCTTCTGCTTCACTACTGCCCTCCATACAAACAGGACCTTAATCCTGAGGCTTTGGATTTCTACGACCGCAAAAGTGATTAATAATAAACATATACATCAAAGTTCCTTACAAATAACAACAAAGACGTATTTTTTGTATAGAATTAATGAATGCCTCTGTTCCTAAAGTGATTTAGAGGAGAAATGACTTATTTTAAAAAAAGTATCTTAATTTTAGAATTCATCCCTCAATTTGTGAGAAATCGCCTTAATACATTAAAAAAATTACCTAATATGCTCAAAACACCTTCCTGGCATTAATTTTAGTCTTCCCATTAAGCATTTGCTCAACCGCAGCCAGAATTCCAGAACTTCTTACTAGTCCATTATTCCCATCCTTTCAGGAGCAGGCTTTAGTCTGGCAGCATACTGTGTCCAGCTGTGGAGTCCTCAGCACAGGAAAGACATGGACCTGTTGGAGCAGGTCCAGAGGAGGCCACAGAAATGATCAGAGGGATGGAACACCTCTGCCATGGGGACAGGCTGAGAGAGCTGGGGGTGTTCAGCCTGAAGAAGGCTCCAGAGAGACCTTACTGCGGCCTTTCAGTACTTAAAGGGGGTTTATAGGAAAGATGGGGACAGACTTTTTAGCAGGGACTATAGCAACAGGACAAGGGGGGATGGTTTTAAACTAAAAGAGGGGAGATCTAGACTAGATAGAAGGAAGAAATCTTTTACAATGAGGGTGGTGAAACACCGACACAGGTTGCCCAGAGGTGGTAGACGCCCCATTCCTGGAAACATTCCAGGTCAGGTTGGATGGGGCTCTGAGCAACCTGATCTGGTTGAAGATGTCCCTGCTCACTGCAGGAGGGGTGGGACTAGACGACCCTTAAAGGTCCCTTCCAACCCAAAGCATTCTATGATTCTATGGTTCTACAGGGTGAGTCCAAGATTCCTGTAGAATCTGGAAGAATCAGGCATAGATGAAGCTAAGCGTACAGCGGCCCGTAGGACACCTCAGCTACTCCAAAGGTGAGAGTGGCTGTTCTGAGCTAAAATGCAGCCAGGATGCAAGCAGGAGAGAGAGAAAATTCACATGGACTGCAGAGTTCAGTGTCTTTATGTCTCCTCTGAGCCAAGACTTCACCTCACAATAGAAATTACCTTTTTAGGAGCACCTTAGCCAGGACTTTTTTAGTGATAGAACTTCAATTCTCATTTCTCTTGTATGTACTGAACTCATCAAGCCCAATTCCAGGGATTGCCCTAGAAAACATATGAATATTTTATTTCTTTAATGTTAAGCAATACAATTTCTTCCGAGTTTTGTAAT
This sequence comes from Bucorvus abyssinicus, assembly GCA_009769605.1. Classification (NCBI taxonomy): domain Eukaryota; kingdom Metazoa; phylum Chordata; class Aves; order Bucerotiformes; family Bucorvidae; genus Bucorvus; species Bucorvus abyssinicus. Next base: position 56,908,386 of record CM020024.1, on the reverse strand, counting down.
ATTTGATACTTTATTTAAGCCCAGTCTACTGGAAACATGGGATTGCATGAAAATACTTGTGTTATTTCTTTTAAAGATCTTGGTTTGAAAATATGAAACTTAAAGACCTTAAATCCATGAAATAAATAGCAAGAAGAAAAAAAATTAAGACTTAATGTGTCTTGACTTTCAAGATAAACGCATGGGGTTTTTTTTAAGCATCCTGAGTTCTGATCATGCATGGATGCAGAGGACTGTGTTTTTAGGAGAGAGTTTACGATTTTATTTTTCTGTGTGAATCTATAAAAAATATAAAAATACATATTTAGAAATTTTTCTCAAGACATGCTTAATTACATCACAATTGTACAGTAGCACGAACTCTGTTGATTTATTTGCAAGAATATCTTTCATTTTAGGTGATTAAATATACATAACGATAGTCTGATAGACATCAGCAAAGAGCAGATGGCTTCACAAAAGACATTTGAAAGCTGCCTCCCTCCTGCCAGAAGCTTTTCACATTCTCACTTTGGCTCCAGCAGGATTCCTCAGTGGGAGAGAGCTCTCTCCGTGCCCTGCTGCTTGTGGAAGTAGAGTCACATAACGAGTTCTGGTTGATGCATTTGCTCACCTCCAGAGGCTGCAGCCCTTTAAGAGGACTACCTCCCCGCATCCACCTCTGGAAGGATATATATTCAGAACATTGAAGTTGGATAGGTAGGTAGACTAGATGCTGACAGTGCATGAGCTCTAGGGGATAGCTCTCAGAAAACAGCTGGAGTTCAGTAACTCCAAGAGCGGAGCCTCAAGTCACTGATGTGGCACCAGTGTTAGGGCAGAATGGTAGCACAGAAAAGGCTGGAGGTAATTTGGTGCGGCTGTTGGTGAGAGCAGATTTTTAGCAGGTCAGCCCAGGTCCAGTCTAAATCCAATCTGCTCCTGTCCAGTTCAAATGAACTGTGGCAGAGCAGTGTGAAATGGTAGAGATCTCACGATCCCTCTTCCGCTTAGAGGATCCTTCTGGGTTAGAACATCGAGCACTCATAAAGACATTGGAGTCTAGAGAATGTAAGCGTGCAAAAAACCCCAAAACCTGGAGGGGCTTTTGGTCATTTGGTCATAGTCACTGTGTGTCGTAAGAAACTGCCAAAACCAGCCTTAGCCAATAACAACAGGTTTTCTGCCCACTTGTTTTGTAAACGTGGACTTCTTCAAAAGATTTTCATTTTTATGCTTCCAATGCAATGCTTCAAATATTAACAGGCATAATACAATCATTATTTTTCATGATTAAGTTATCTTTTAGCAAATTTTGCAATTGGGAGATTTTGGCTTCAGCAGGATAGCACTGTCCTATTTGACAAGTAACTACAATGATGTTCAAACAGTTTATTATTTGAACAGCTTTTCTATTCCTACAAAATTAGGAAAAGAGTGTGATATGAATGTTCAAAGACAAATTGGATGGATTTTATTTCTGGAGAAAGAAAGATCTTTTCTGACAGGATGTGACTGGTAGAACTAACTCTTTGCTCTCTTTTTTGTACGTTGTAAAAGATACATCTATCTACTCCTGCCTGCCATACTTTGGAAAGGAAATTTTAAGTGACAGGATTTACCTCCTTGGTCCTCTTTATCTTATTTTTTCTAGTGTGGCACCAGGAACTGTTTCTGCTAGAACTGGTAGCATATCAGATCCCTGAATAGTTTCAAACAGCTACAAATTGTGCTTTAAAAAAGGAGAAAGGAAAACCCCTTTTATTTCCTCAAAATATGGAGGTTTTTTCCTAAGACTGTGGGCCTCTGTGGAAGTACCAAGGAGCTGAGAATCCTCCACATATTTTTTAAATGGACACAAACACAGGATACTGTGACCATCCATGTATTACAAGATGGACCGTCTCAGTAAAGGCACCTGCAAAAACTACACAGGTCTGAAGCCCATATTGACAAGATTTATTTGTGATTTAGGCTTAGCATCATAGTTGTGATTCTCTGCAGGTACATGATTGCTTCCTTCTTCCAAGTGTGACAGACAGCCTGTTTCTAAACTGGAGATCCCAGGCATTAAAATCACATCAGTCTTTTAATAACTTAAAAGTCTTTTAATAACCTAAAGTTTTCTTTAATTATGACTTTTCAAGGAGAAATAAGAAGCAGTCTGTGGTGCTGGGACAGCCTGAATTTTCAAAGTGAGAAGAGTGAAAGCAGTGCCAATGCAACCTACAGAGCACTTATCTGCTGAGACGGCATGGGTGATGGAGCATGCACAAACACCTGGTGTCACGGGAAGGAAACTGTTTGACACGACCAGCATTTCTTTTGAGTGATGTGGCTTTGTTAAAGTGCAATCACATCATGTTCACCTGGTGTGGTCAGGTTAATGGTGTCTATATCCGGAAGTTCTTTTTGCTCAGGGCAGCCAGCTTTTGGTAGCTCTCATAATTTCTGACTCTAATCATAAGCTATGAAAACTCCCTCTCTCCCTGCATCTACAACTTCGTCATTGCACACTGAATTCCCTCAGTCTTTTTATTCACCAAATATAGCCGTGCATCATGCTAGAGTTCCTCATATTTCCTCAAGATCTTATTTTATACTTTCTGCTGGGACTGGCTCAATATTCAGGTCATACCATTTACTCTTTTGTCTTAGTCCCCAAGGAAGATGATTCTTGCCCCCACCAGTGTAGGGTAAGAGAAAAATCACCATTTCTTTCTATTTATGAGACATCTTTAGAGTGTATTTCACAAGGGATATTCAATGACAGATTTATTTTGCCTCCAGACTCCTGAACAACCTTTTGATGAAAAGGTGGACTTTGACAGTTGCTAAATTGCAGGTATCAGTCTCACATTTGTGTTCTGAATTTAATAACTTAGTGAATTAACGCAAAAGATAGCAGAGCCTTGCAACTTTGCTAACAGCTATACAGGAATCTCCTCACAAATGGGTCCCCTCAAGAAATGAAAATTTTTTTTTTCACACCTTGGTGATCAGAATATTGTTTTCATGTCCTTCTCTGAATTTCATTCAATGTGAGGGAACAACAACATAATCAGATTTTAATAAGTTTAAATTAATGGTTCCCTTGGGGGAGAGGGAGGGAGGGAGGCAGGGAGGGAGGGAGGGAGGGAGGGAGGAAGGAAGGAAGGAAGGAAGGAAAACTACTAAAAATTTTTCAGCTTTTGAGGTAGTGTATTATTTACATTGTCTGGTTGTCTTACTGCAACTGCTGACTCCACTTGGGAAACAAGGGATAATTTGTGGAAGTTGTAGCTGAAAGTAAAAAGCTGTCATAGTCTTAATTGTAAACTGAGCGGGTTGCATGCCATATTTCAAACACATCACCTCTTCTCCCATTGGATTCGTAAGACCCTGTACCTCCTGCCCCTTAGTACAGAAAGAAAGATATTCATTTTTGTCTCTGCAAAAAGTAGTGCTTGATTTTGGTCCTTGGAGTGTAATTTCCATTACTTCATCATCATAATTATTCAAGACCCAAAACGATTCTATTTGTCACTTTTTTGATAAATCATGTATGTGATTTTGTTGCTCTTAAATGGCAAACTTGAATTACAAACTCAATAGCTGTAACACAGATATGCACTGGAAAACGGCAACAGAGGTTTCTCTAAGTCTGACCCACTATCCACACAACATGTTGTCCTTCAGCTCGTCAACAATACTTAGAAAATCTTGGCAGCAGTCATGGACTGTCTATGTCATTAACGCTTAGCCAACTGACTGGTCAAAGAAAAAGCTAGCAGGAGGTGTAATAATAAATCGATGCCCATGTTCTTTCTACTCGGTTACCCTTATTGCAAATGAAAGATTGCTTCAGCTTCAAGCAAGACTGCAAAGTTTTCTTGAATAAAACTTGCTTTCCAGGACGGCAGAAAATGTGCTTCTTTTCCAAGATTACAAACTAGATTGCTCTGATTTGCAGTTACAGATGAACCTTTGCATGTGAGGCAGATTTTGGCTGTCTTCTGGGTCGTATGGCATGAGGCACCTCGGTTTCCACCTGAAAGACTCCACCTTCATTGCTTGGTCCCAGCAGACTGTGCCCAGCAGGCAGAGGATAAAGATGATGATTTCATCAACGGGTTGCTTCCCTGCTTTGCAGATGGCAGAAAATCAGAAGATCCTTCCTCTCTGCCTTACTTACTTACTCTCCCTTGTCATCATGGCTTGGCTTCGCGGACGAAGATTTGGGAAGGGCTTTGCCCACGCTTATTGCAAGCGCGTTGATGGCTGAAAAGGCCAATGCGCGATAGGCAAGACCGGTTGCAAAGAGCACACCGGAGGGTCTCCTTGGGTGGTATAGTCGAGGCACGGTTCTTTCTGCGCTGTCTTTTCTCCTCGAGCTTGATTCTACGCGTGCTCTCAAAGGAGACAGCAGCGTTATGTATGGTGTGTCTCCAAATCTCCCGATTGGAGGCCAGGGTGGACCACCGATGGTGGTCAATATGGCCTAGGCTGAGGTGTTGTTTCAGGGAGTCCTTATATCTCCTCTTTGGAGCTCTTCTCTTGCGGCAGCCGGTGGCAAGTTCACCATAGAACACGATCTTAGGGAGGCGGTGATCCGCCATCCTGGAGACGTGCCCTGCCCAACGCAGCTGCGTTTTCAGCAACATGGCCTCAATACTGGTGACGTCTGCCTGTTCAAGGACAGCAACGTTAGTCACGTAGTCAGTCCAGTGGATGTTTAGGATTGTGCGGAGGCAGCGCTGATGGAAGCGTTCGAGGAGTCGCAGATGGTGGCGGTAGATGACCCATGATTCAGACCCGTACAGAAGAGTAGGCAGTACCACGGCTCTGTAGACACTGATCTTTGTACTTTTCTTCAGGTGTTTATTGCACCAGACTCTTTTATGGAGTTTTCCGAAAGCTCTGTTTGCCTTTGCTATTCTGTTGTCTATCTCTTTGTCGATCGTGGCATCTGAGGAGATGATGCTACCCAGATAGCTGAACTGCTGGACTGGCTGAAGCTCTGACTCACCAATGGTGATGTGGGGATGATGGTAATCATCTTGTGGTGCTGGTTGGTAGAGAACTACTGTCTTCTTCAAGCTGACTTCCAGCCCAAAAAGCTCAGCCGCCTCTGCAAAGCAGGATGTTAAGCGCTGCAGAGCTGCTTCTGTGTGGGCAACAAGGGCGGCATCGTCAGCAAAAAGCAGCTCGCGGACAAGGTGATTCAGGGTCTTGGTGTGGGCCTTCAGTCGCCTTAGGTTGAAAAGGCTCCCATCGGTACGATATCGGATATAAATGCCGTCTTGTTCGTCGAGGTCTGCCGTGGCCCTTTGGAGCATCATGCTGAAGAAAACTGTGAATAAAGTTGGTGCGAGAACGCAACCTTGTTTCACACCATTGGCTATTGGGAAGGGCTCAGAGAGTGCATCGCCATATCTGACTTGGCCGCGCTGCCCCTCATGTAACAGGATTATCATTTTGAGGAACTTGGGGGGACATCCTAATCGTTCCAAGATCTGCCACAGACCTTGTAAGCAAGTAGGAACACACACATCATTACTGGGAAGATCGTTTGCTTGAAGTGAGAGGTGCTTGCTCTGACCTTTCTCCTCCTAGGAGAGGTGAGAGACTCCTAGAACACAAGTTGCCTCCTGCCACCTACATTTTCAACTCATTTCTCTCACTCGTCAAGAATCAAATATAGAAAAGGCTCCTGTATAACTGCTCTTCTGTCCTTCTGAATAAAAGTGGAGAAAGGTCTGTCACGCATTCCAAGAGGTTTCTGGACTGCCTGTGCCCTGCTGTATTTCTTTTCTAGGATTTCAGTAGAACTGGGAGTATTATGTTGAATGTTTCTCTTAATAAATAGCTATAGTTAAAAAAAGAAAAAAATCAGTTTAACATGTCCTTATACTTTTTAAAATCTTTCTACCACAGTCCAGCACTGTGAATAGCTCTGTCTCCCACTCAAAGCTAGAACCCAGGCAAGACTTGCTTACTTGCAGGTCCTGATGAGCGCATCAGACCCAATGACTTTGTTAGGCTATCCATCTCTGTTCTCCAGTTTATACTGCACAACTGGCCTGAGCGTAAAATTGGCATCGACCTGTAGGGAATGAGATTGCTGCTTTTGCCCTCAAGCTTGTGCTGCCTTTGCCAGGTATCTGGAAATCCCCGAGTTTGCTAGGGGTCCTGCTCTTTGGGGAGCATGTGGTGGATCCTGCATCAGTGACAGCAGAATCAGTGAGCTTTGACTCTTGGCTCTGGCCCTCATAGCATGCATTGACCAGACATCTCTGCCGTCTTCCCTGAGAAGAAGCAGTATCTGTACCCATCGTGGAATGGCATTCAAACTTCCCTGTACTGTGCTAAGTAGGTCAGTAGGCTTTGTTTTTCATCTGTTTATTCACCGTATTTCATCACCCCCAAAACAACAAAGATCCCTTGTAGCAGAAGGCACAACGTTTTTTGCAAATAAAGGAACTTGAGATAGATGCTTAGTTTGAAAATCTTCTGTATGAGTGATTTTGATGTTGTGAAACTCGGCAATATTACATGTGCCAGGATACTCTAATTCTGACATTTATATTGCTAAGAATAGTTTTATATAAACATACGCACGTGCATACATCCACGTGGTTATTGAAACAGAAGGATGGCAAATGGAGAGGTAGAATGCTTTCAGAAAGAGCTGTAAGTGTGGTGATGTGATTCTTGAGAAATAACTGCACTACAGATTCTCGCAAAGCTGCTGTCGGAGCCAGGCAAAATGCCATTCTCCTCTTTTTTTTATGCTGGTATTTTTTATATGAGATTACATGATCAGGATCAGTTGCTAGTATCCTAAATTAGTAGGACTGGTTTTTTGATGGAGGGGAGCCAAGAAAGTATGATCCTTAGAGGTGTAACTGAAAGTCCTCTTCGTGCAGTGTTTAGTATCCTGGTGAAAGTATTTCATCCTGAACTTTGGGTTGTTTATGGGAGTGTGGGACATTTTTTTCTGGCTTGCACTCTGCTATAAAAATTGTAGAATCTAGAGTGTAAAGTTTAAAAAAGAATCCAAGCTGCTCCATTCTTTTATGAGAAAATTTTTCAAATAAATTAACTTATCTCTCTTCATATTTCTGGTGAAAGTCCGCTATAACAATGAGTTCTACTGGTGATGAGTTACATTTACTTTCAGTTGTATGGACTCAGTTACTTGTTAAGTAGCTCTGTTAAATCACTGCGATCCAACGGAGTTTGTGCAATTTCAAACACTTGGAATTGCACAAGTCCAACATGGTATGTATTAGACTTTTATAACCTGTTTTCAACTGGGGACAACAGCAAGTTTCAAAACAAATGCATCCAGGTGAATTGCCAATGTGCTTCTAAAAGATCTCTGATTATTTTATAAAAGGGCATTCTGTGTTTACCAGCCACACAATTCTATCCATACCTGACACAGCATTAGGCTGTATGCCTCTGCAGGGGACGGTGTGATTATTGAAACGAGCAGACTGAGCGCAGTTAAGCAGAGAAACATTTCCAGTATTTATTTAACAGCAAGTCTGAGTGTAAGTTTTAATGATGGTTGTAGGTGCAACATGACAATTGTGGCACAGCCTTTATATGAAGAATTGTGGAATCCTGTTTTGGATGCATGATCTCACTGCTGGATTAAATGAAGACTGGGAAATAGGGCATCTTCTCTGCAATTCCAGCTTGGAGCTGTCTGTAAACTGTGCAGATCACTCAAAGGGTGAGAAATGCTGGAGATTATTGTATTAGAAAAGGGCTGGCACACAGCTAGATTCTCTCCTAACTTCTATCTTTCCTGTCAGCTTGGCCAAAAAAGGAATTTCAAAGGTGGCAAGCACAGTCTTTTAAAAATGAATGTTGCATCTATTTTAAAAAGAAGAGTTATATACAGCTCATGAAAAATAAATTCTTCTTTCTGTTTGTCTTTTTGTCAATATTGGGCTAGACTCATTCCATGAGTTGGAACATCCTTTTCGAGGCCAGATGTGAGAAGTATTTTTCTACCGTAGAGACAGATGGCAAGGTAACTTGGGCTACAGATGTCCCTCACTTAGAATGGTATTTTCTATTGAGCAAAACTGCAGTTTTTAATTTCAAAGTTCTCTCCATACTATCTTTTACTTAATACTAAGTTGTTAGAAACAATCATGTTTGGCCTTCTTAGTACTGGAGACGCATACTGACTGATACTGGTACATAGATTGCAAACAAGCAATTCGTTTAAAGCTATTGCACGGGGAAGAAATTTCCTTAACAATACAGAGTACATGGACACAGCCTTTACAAAATGCAGACTCTGCAGTGAAGTGTAAGGCAAACTTCCCAAAATGTGTTACAGAAAGGTCATTTGAAAACATCATCTCTCTTACGATTGAAAATATGTGAGCAACGGAATTCCCCTGTTCCACTGCCAGTTCTCTTGAGTCATATGAAATAAAGGAGGGTGGAGAATATATTTTGCTAATAGCAGCGTTTCCATTGAAAAAGCTATCAACAGCATCAACAGCAGTGCCAGCAGCTTGAAACGGAACCTTCCCCCCATCACTGCCCTCATGCAGCAAGAATGCAACCCTCTCCCCACGTCTGTCCAGATGCTCGTTACACCACGAAGAGCCCTCCTCAAGAACCCCTTGTACCATAATGAGCATCACGACCCTCCCGCAGAGTAAACGCATCAGATGCGGCTGTGGGAAGACTGTGAACAGCACGATAACCTTGACCGTTTGTACTAGGTGCTGGGAATGATACTGAAACTGTTTTGCAGCATGAAGGGGCAGCTGTGTAACAGCGGTTATGCTACAGACTCCTCAGGCTTTCCAAAACATTAAGCTTCTTTTGTAATAATTTTGAAATACCCATTCGGAACCATTTCTCTGTGGGACTGATGTGCTCAGTTCAGAAGTAGAGGGCTAGGAGAAAAACTTGCATTTATTGTGTAAAAATACCAAACTTTCATTTGTGGTCAATTTATGTTTATGTTTATGGGTAACAAGACAAATATTGTTTCCAGGATAAAATAGAGTAATCTTGTTGGCTGGATCTTCCGATCTGTAACCTAGCCAGTCAAGGCGCAGCTTTTTTAATAAATCCATTTTTAGACACCAGCAGCAATTGCCTGTTACCATCTAAAAATGCCACAGTTTCCATAATTTAAATGCCAGATGGGTTTTTCTCAAGCAATCCCAAAGTTACAGTAGCTCAAATATATTTTCTGTACCCTCTTGTAGGCTCCTCTAAGGTGATCTGCTTACTCCCTCTGTACATGCTTCATCTACGTTGTGTTTGCTGATGACACGAGGGAGAGGCTTGAGCACTACATGGGCTAACATTTTTGAAACAGACAGTTGAGAACTCCTTTGTAGGTGTGTAGGTGTAGAAGGTGGATTGCACATACACAGCTGTCCCCCTCTGGTACATACTGGCCACGTTCACATTAACCTTCTCGAGGGTCAGGACCCATAGGGTGGCCACTAGCTTCTCACAATGGTATATTTTCTCTCCAGTTAAAGGTATTCAAAGCAATGAAAGGCACTGTAATCCACTGAAACTGCCTGGGGGTTTTGCAGGAAGTGTGTTTCATGTCCTGAGGTACCTAGCACGAGGACAAGTTGGGACATTGGAGACACAAGTCTCTCCAAGAAACCACCTGGGGCTGTCACAGGTTGACAGTCCCAAATTAAGATGGTCTCTGCCCATACTGCCTGTCCAAAGCAGTACCAGCTGAGGTGTGTCTCTCTCTCAAAGACAAGTTGTTGACTAAGCTCAGGAGAGATCTAGCAGTTTTATAGGGGTGAGTAGGCAATAAAGCAGAAGCATGAGACAAACTGGAGGCCCATGGAGGGTTAGGCCAAGCGGCTTGCTTTTCTTGGACCGTGGGACCTTTCAGCTTCAGTGGAAAGCAGCCACTTTCTTGAGGGCCCAGAGGAGTGCCTATATAAGTCAAAATGGTCCAGAAAAATGAATCCAGATTCAATCTGGCAATAAATATGCGGTAGAAGAGAAGAGACAGCAGCAGGCTTGGCTTCTTTCAACCAAGACTGTGATAGGTCCTTCAGAAAAGATGAATTGTGCTCAAAAAAAAGGATTGCTAGGAGCCCACATATCTCCCTAATGCCCTGTCAGCCAAAAGACAGGGGCAAAAGATATTTTAACGAACCAGTGAGCACCACTGCTGTTAACCTGCTAATATACAGAGGTGTAGGGCTATGACATCACTTCACCTTCTGGAGATCTCCTCTCCTGTTGGGTAATAATTGCTGTTTGATCAGTGTATTGATCTCAGACCTCTTACTTGGCCCATCATTTACTTGTCTGCCAACTTTACATAAATTTGATTTGTTATCCAGCAAACAATAGTTGGCTAAAGCAGTAGCTGGTCTTTTTTAAGCACACAGTGTTGAATGAGATGATTGAGCTAACAAACCACACAGCTCCAGTCACTTTTCCAGGGTACTAATCTATAGTAAAAACACCAAAGAGCAGAAAGCAAACAGCATGAAATAGGATGTTCCACCTTGTTGAATCATTTCTCAGTACAGCATCAGGGGCATTTAGAACAGTGAAGATATTTGTATGAGTGTGGCAAAAAGAAAGATTTTTATGCTCCTTTGGCCTGCACGCGCTGAGCCTGACAGTCTGTTTATATCCCTTTCTGCACTCTGTTGACTTCCTGAAGAAATAACAGCATGTGAAGTATTGACAAGGGGCAAACAAGAAAACACAGTTATTTGTGAATATCTATTCAAAGGTAATAAACTAAATCCGATCTGGTTTTATTCATCAGTACATTTGTGTTCATTTCTCATACTGAAGATCTAAGCTGCTTTGCTGGCAACACCTGTGAGGAGCAGATTTCAAGAACTCCTTGAAAGCAGCTGTCCAATTGTTCATTTACAACCATGTTGTAGATCAACTATCAATGTGTTTTGCTGATTATTTAGAAAAACCTGGGACATACAGGGTAGATTATTTCCTAGGTGGATCAGGAAGCCGGAGGATGTTGTGAGGACCAAAATATGTCATATTAAGTAGAATTATGCCTGTTTAATTAATTGCATGGTGCTATGGCTGATCTACAGGAACCCTAACTCCCTGGTAAAAGCACGTGTATTAAATTGGGTTGGGAAGTCAGGTGAGAAAGGCTTTACTGCCGGTTTGATGACTAGCCTGCTCTGTGACCTTGTGTGAGACACTCCACCTTTCTCTTATACGTGTGCTTTATTGCTTTATACCCTATGCTCTTTGCAGCAAAGACCTTGTGCTGGATCCAGGAAAGGACTAGGATACCTGAAACCCCACCCCCCAGAGAGGAACCCCTTGTAGCATCCAGCCTTCAACAGAGGAAACACAGGACCTCAGAAACAGCGGTGGAAAGTCCCTGATGGTACTGCCGTGCTCCTGCTCTGCTCTCAGAGCCCACGCGTTTTGTATTTCTCGGGCATGAGCCCAGGGACAGACATAGCCCCTGCTATATCAGGCTCTGCGAGGTTCTTGTGTGCAGCCCAGGGCAAGAAGACCTCACTCTGAGCAGGGGCCTTGCAGTAATTTAGGAACACAGACATGAAGCAACGGTAGGATTATTTTTGAAGGCAAACAGGCATTGATGAGTAACTTACAGAAATATTTAGCCGGACACAAAGTGACTTATTAAACAGCTTACTAAACATTTTTCATCTCAGTATGAAGGGGTTTTTACATCTGTATTGCACAGCTATTTCTCACAGCAGCTGGAGTGTGGATTTCCACCTTTCTGTCCATGGTTTACAGCAGAGGAAAGAAAAAAACCAACAAGACGAAGTAAGATACAGTAATTAGCTGAATGTTCTCCGGGGGCTGTCATATCACTTTGCTGTCACAGCAAGTGCCTGTGTGGAGATTAATTTCCTGCCAAGCATCAAAGACAATCTACTCTATCAAATAATTTGCACAACCTTTTTACACCCGCATATATACATGTTTCAGTTACTCTTTTCTTCAGCAGTTAGTCCTATCAGAACATATCTTTCGCTAGAATAATTTGGTGGGCAATCATACCTACCTACCTTGCCGTACATTCTGGAAGTGACAGCCTTTCAGTTGCCATTTTAGGATGTCAGGGAAAGAATACACATATTTTCATTACTAAAACATCTTAATGAATTAAGGTACTAATACAAACATCAATCACTCACACGGCTGAATGAAAATGTTGTCACTGAAGAATGCTAAAGAGAAGGAGGAAAGGAGCTGGAAAGCATGTCTGTCAGTGCTCATTACCGACAACGAGCATGCGAAGCATCTGCTTCGCTTTATAGCATCTCCATAAAGAGAAGAAAAAGTATCAACACAGAACCATTATAAAACAGAAAGAGGTTTGGGAACAATTCTGTCTGGCCCAGTTACCTAATTAGCACTGTTATCTGCAAATAGCTCTAAAAACCTTCTCTGCTAGGTAAGAGGGGTGTATCTGTTGCTACTTTTATCACTTCACTGAGCCACAAAAAACCCAGAGGTTGTGCTCTGCTTCTTTCATCTGTCTTGAGTCTCTATCCCCTCATTTTTTATATTAATTCCAAGTCAGAGGCTCTGATGATAGCTGATACGGCTTATCTACAGCTACTTTCATTTTAGCATCCTGGAAAAAACAGTTCAGTTCAGCCAAGAGATCTCTCTTGACTGTGTTTTCCACAATGAATTAAATTCTCTTTTTCATGGCCTTCATCACATATCAAGAGGTTTTTGGAATTAAATACCACCCCATCCTCCCCATTCCCCTCACATATACCATGTTTTACAGCTAGTGGCCATACCAAGTTCGAGTGTTTGTGAGAGCACCTTGGTTAGCTTGATATCCTTTCAGCGCTCAAGGAGATAGCTGGATTGATGGCACTGAAGACGTTTGGTTTCCTGCGCTACTTTAGTTCTCTGTTAGAAATATCAGATTCAGACCTTCTCTAAAATGAACACAGGCCACGATTCTTCTTTGAAAAACTTGTTCCAGATGAATCCATAACTTCAGTCTGGGTGAAAATGAGGATGATGCTCTGAACCAACCTGTCCCAGTTCTGCTGTTCTTTTAGGACAGCAGACGGGCAGTGAATTTACCTACAAAATTGCAGGTAATTTCATCTCAGTACAGACTTCAAATCTTGTAGATACAGTGTAGATGCAGATGTTGAACTGCAGTCCATCTGGGAAAGCTATAACAGCACTTTGCCCGTTGCCAGTACTGCTAGCATTAAGGATAATATAGATAACATACATAATATACTTAAGAGGATAGTGAAATTCCCACTGTTCATCAGGCAAGCAGCCCCTGCAATTGTGTCTTTACAAACATCACTTTACTATCCAGTGTCTGAGTATCTGATCAGCAACCTGCCAGCATACCGTGAACATACTGCTTTAAAAAAAATATTTCAAATAATAAAAGGAAACTACCTAGAAATGCAAAATATATTTCTCCTCCCCTGGCCACCTTCTTCTCCTTGGGAAAACATCAAAGAAGATGAAAATTTTGCTTTTTAGCCTATATGGCCATGAGGCTTTTCTGTGTTGCTCAAAACTAATATTAATTGCAATCCCACAGTTCCCTCCCCTCCAACTAAACAAAGAATGATCCTCTTCTTTCATGCATAGAGCCCTTTTCATTTCTGCTGGCATTTGACTCAGACAGTACTTGTATGAAATTGTTGATGAGATTCATAGGGAAGCACTGAAAACGCTCTATATTTTTTCATTTCAACTGAACTGAGGGCTGAACAGAGGCATGAATAATTTTCCTCTGACGTACAAGTATGGCTTAGTTTAATATGTTGCCAGCCTTGCAGCATCATTCTTCCTTTCCCAGAATCAATAGAGCGCTCTGTATTATTGGGATTGAGATGCCAAGAGGGCGAAGGTCTGGGTCTAAAGACAGAAGAGTCCAAAAGGAGGTAGGGTTGAAGAGAGGAGGAGGTACTCCACACGAGCTGTTGTTGATGTCATTGCCTAAGGGAGACTGCAAGAGCTGAAGTGTATCTGGGTCCCAGAGAACAGTAGGCGAGCTCAAGAAAAACTGTTTAAAGTCAAGTAGCCGCAAAGTGGCCTTAAAGGCTTAAATAGGCTGGTCTTCAGAGGGCGTTTGCAATGCGATTGAAGTCATGGGTTGAACAGAAAATTCCTATTCTCCTAAGGCATTCATGTTCTTCAGTAGTTTATCAGTTGCTGAAGAGATTGATGGAAAATGGGATTTTACTTGGTTCACAGTGGTGCCACTCCTGTATCTCTATTGTTTTCTTTGAGGATCAGGGTGGTACCCAAACTCCTTTGGAATCAGGGGAATTAAAAAATGCTTACGTTAGCTTTATAATAGCCTCCTGTCTGGAGCTGTGATGATTGCTCCCCAGCTGCAGCTCAGGGACGTGGGTCTAAAGTGTCTTACTGTTTCTGGGGTAGCTTCCATGCAGGTAGAGCACGGGACGTTGTTAATGGCACATCGCCATACCTATGGCGAAAATGCAAAACTTACGCGTGTGCTGAAGTGCCTCTCCAGACTGTGGCTGGAACAGTCAGCAATTTACACGTATAATGACTGTGTCCTTAAGGAGTGCTCAGTGGGGGTTTCTTTCTATGATCTAAGAAAAGAAAAACAGAACAGAAAACAAGTATCTCAATACTTCAGGAGCTGTTAGCTATTGCTGTGAACTCCAAAGCTGAAGCTCTAAGAAGACAAACCCCTCCTTATTAGGAACTCTTACACGTGGGCCATACTGCAGCTGTTGGTCAGCTCACAGTTTCAGAGCTGGGTATAACGCACAAGACTTTTTTTTTCAGCTTGTATCTTTTGGCTAAGGGGTTAATGCCTCTGTACCCAGTGTAATATTTGCCATCCCTGAGTTGCTGTCCCAGATACTCTAGGATGTCTGAAATGTCAGCAGGTGCCTACTAGGTGGCGCAGGACCGATGTGTAGGTTACTGGGTAGTGCCCTGGCTCTCCAATCTCCATTGACTATCTCAGATACAGAAGGCACTTACACACAGACACCTGTATTTTAGAGCCCAAATAGAGAGCTGAATCCCACTCGGATTGTCTCTCAAAGAAAAAGCCTTGTCAGTCCTACAGAGATGCTAGAGAGGAAGCTAACAGCTCCCACTGAGTCAGAACAACTTGACGTCATTACTCTTTCAAGGCAAATATCGCTAACCCCTGAACGTCTCTGCATTCAAATAAAGAATAAAATTCATGAGAGCCTCAGCCTGCGAGGCTGTGCTGTCAGAGGAGTTCTGCATGCTTGGCCATAGTGACTGTTCTTAGCACCTACACCAAGAGGGGATTGTAACACAAACAGGACTCGGTGAGGTCTGGTGCTGCTTTGTTTCCTGCATAGTCTTTCATTTTGTGAAGGAAGGAAGTGTATCACAGTGAACAAAAGGTTAATGGACTAATCTGCAGTTGTACAACAGTAAACATGTAGAACGTATGCCAAATGATGTTAACGTGCCTCAGACATGACTAGTAGCTCTGTGCTGTGTCTGGTATGTCTTCCTTGGTTATAAACACAGGCTTCACTTTTATATGGATAAAGCCTAAAACTTTGTCTAAATCTTTACAATTGTGTCTCTTATCCCCCAACTTATACAGAAATCATTTGGAACTCTAGAGGATTTTTTATACGTGCAGCCAAACACTAATGGGAAGTACAAGAAAAACACTAAGTGGATGTACTGAGTTCTTATTCGTTTTTATTCCATCAAGGTCTGTCTGGATTTCTACAGTTGCAGTTCAAATTCATTGAGCTTAAAGGCAGAATGGA
The DNA here is from genome assembly GCA_009769605.1 of Bucorvus abyssinicus. Lineage (NCBI taxonomy): Eukaryota > Metazoa > Chordata > Aves > Bucerotiformes > Bucorvidae > Bucorvus > Bucorvus abyssinicus. Next base: position 56,892,631 of record CM020024.1, on the reverse strand, counting down.
TGCAAGAGCTTTCAGTCAAACGTTCAAAATATTGCTAAGACTAAGTAATAAAAAATGGAGTAGCTCCCGTTTCTTTCTTAGATTGTGACATCATAAACCTTAACGCAGGATTTTTTTAGGATTATTCTACATTAAAGGGTGTATCATGGTGCAGATATCCTCAGATTAATGTCCAGTAGCAGATTTGGTTCATGATGGTTCTAGAATGACATGCTTATACCAGTGCTGGAACAATAACTAGTATCACTCCATGGCTCTGCACTGTGACATGGAGATCTACTAAGTTTTTTGGAGAAGGCTTGGTAAACTTTCACCCTCCCGTATCACCATGTGTTTTGGTGGAGGCACACTTTCTTTTCTTTCTTTCTTTCTTCCTTCCTTCCCTAGTTTTTAAAAAATACTCAGTATTATAATAACTATAACAAAATGGCAAGAATCGCCAACAGTAAATTCCTGTCTTCTTTGCACTGAGCTTTTTTAAATGCCCTTTTTATCTGGTTCCTCGCTAGCAAGTTTGAATGTTTTTCAGATTCAAACACCTACATGTCTTTGCAGTCTAGGGTGCTATGTGAAGACAAAATTACTAAGCCTCTTTTAGGAGTTAGTGGAGGTCTAGAGCATCTATTGCCGTTTGAGATCTGGGGTACCCCATCTGGCTTCTAAATGCCACTTCTCAAGGTCATCCATAGGTTCTGCTTCATAAGAGCTATCACCATGCAAACATTGTGGCTATCTCCAGGTGTCTCGAAAGTAATGTTTAGGCAACTGAATTGAGTCCTAGGTCTCCACAAGCTTCACACCTTGTTGTTGCAGAGCACACAACTACACTCTATATGTCTACATTTAGGTGGCTGAGTCTAGAGCCAGATCCCACCCTCTGAATCCCTTTTGTCTCCAGCTACCTCAGCACTGTCATACTCGGGGATGTGGCAGGCGGAGGGGGACGTGCCAGAGGATTTCCTGAGATTTCCCAGTCATTGTCTTTGGCAGGCCAGGCCTGACACCTCTCTTTTGCCTCCTTCAAAGCTAAAGCAGCGTAGGAAATACATGCGTGGTGGAATGTAAGCTTTCCAAAACAATTAAATAGTTTGAAAACAGTGATTAACTGTGTAAATAAAGACAGCAGTGTGGAAAGGAAAAGACAAACACTGTGACCCACATTAACTGCAAAATTGAAGCCAGTCAGGCTGACAACAGTGTTTTAAAAAGAAAATAATCCTCTTCTGCTAGATAAGACAACCAGGCTTCATTACTGCAGTATTTTTTCTCCACAAACATTTAAGAGGAACAAAGTCACACCTAGTAAGAAACAGTCTGTAAGCACAGAGAATTACTGAGTGCTGCAGTCTGATGCTCTTTTCCCAAGTTCTGTACAAAGTAGTCCTGCAGACTGCAGCTAATTATACATGTCCGTGGTTTTCCCTTTTAATAGATGGCTGGCAGCATCACTGCACATGGGTGATAGTTAAAAAACCAGAACACCCTCAGAACCAATTTGCAGTAGAATGGCATTTCTGCACTGAAGCTGTAAACAAGATGCCCAGCAAATTAGCACCTTCCATCTCCAGCCTCTGCAATTGAAGTACAGCTGAAAAGGATGGGCTGCTGAAAAAGCAAAATTAGGGGTATGGGGTGAATGGTTGTCACTCGCTGAAAAAACGAGTGAAGCTTTACAAAGCACACACTTAGCAGCACGGGCGATTGCTACACATGCCTCAGGGAAGCTCACAGGTCTGACTTGCTAGGGGAATACCTACCTGGAGACTACATCACCCCCACTTGCTGTTTACCTTGCTGCAGAGTCTCCTGCCTCCATCCTGGCAATGACCCAGTGAATCAGGGGGGAATTGCTGCATCTTAGGATAATACAAAACTGTGGCTAGCCAAAGATACTGAATTCCTCCCAGAGTGAAGTGGCAGAGAAGGAGGTCTTCAGTCTCTCCTAAGAACCCTCAGGAAAAAAGCAGATCTAGAGCTTTTAAATTCCATCCCAGGTCAGCAAGAAACTCCATATTCCTGCTATGTTTTTGATAGTTGTTTCACTGCTCTGCTTGTTAACCACTGGGGATGCTTCATTGAGAAGGAAAATAGCTGTCAGATGCTGTTTCATGCAAAATCAACTCCTTTGATAGTCACTGGAGGTCAGTTCAAAGCTGTTGGAGATGCATATCCTGGACTCTAACATACCAAGAGGGTATGAGTCTCCTACGAATCATGTACCATCATTGCAAGCCCCATATGGATGTTTTGGATATCCTGTGGTGTCTTGAAAGTCCCCACCTGCAAATGTGTGGGCATCTGAGACCCGAGATGTTTATATAACCCTGGCTCTTTTGTTTTGTATCCTCAAGGGAGACTGTGGCCAAAGTTCTAGCTGAATTTTGGATTGGCTGAAAAGTTAACGGATAAAAATATATCTTCGGTGCTGATTTTCACAAGTTTGTAAAACCACAAACGTAGCATAAAACTTTTGATAAATCACTCACTAATACATGCCTAAAGAAACAGTGAAAATACTTGAAAGGCTGATTTACTCTTAGCAAACACAGTTATATTAGCTGGTTTTCTTGGATCTTGGAGTGAAATGGTCTGTAGCTGGATGACAGACGTGTCTTTAGTCTGCATTTTTGGAGTTCCCACAGAACAGCCTTGTGTCAACACTGTCCGTGGGCTCTGCTGCAGCTTGGATGGATGGAGTTCACTTTTAGCCATGAGGTTAGCCTCATGTATGTGGGAAACCACTCTGTGAGACAAGGCGAAAATGGCTTTTATAGGCCGTTAAAGCATATCCTTCTTTGCACTGCATGTAGTGACAGAGCCTGCGTGGGAGTGAAATGGTTAATAGCCTACTAGAAAATTCTTTGCCAGTCTATCTTGCACCTGTAACTACTTCCCCATCTTCTAGCTGCTCTCCTAACGAATGACAGTAACTGTTTCATAGCCGGTGATTCAGATCTCTCAGAATCCCATTCCCTGCATTCTCATCGTAACCGCAGAAATTATTTTCAATAAAGCAATACTTTTATTAATGAAATCTAGCAGGACTGCACTCTAAAATGTGAACAGGTACCATTACGTCTCGTTCACTGCGGTAGCAGTCATCATCTTTAAAAATTACCCAGAGGGATGTGAGACTCGATTAGAAGGCATCTCGGTAAAAATAGAACAGGTAGCTAAATGCAGCTAGTTAAGTGATAGGAAGCAATATGATTATAGGGAGAAAAGAACATCTTCTTGGATATGTAATTTTTTTGCCATTCAACTTGCACTGCAGGTAGTGTCTCAAGCGATATGAAGACAACCTCTGCCACTACCCCTTTCATTCTTCTAATCACTGCTGTGGATACTCATTCCTGGCATGTGGCACCCCAGTTTTACTCCTTGTTTTTGCCGTGTTCCTCTAGACAGGGTAAGACCGGAAGCAAATCACGTGATTTTAATCAAAGTGCTCATGTAAATGTATTAGACCTCAGTTTTCATACTGATTTTAGTGAATTATTGGCATATATTATGTAGCCAGTTATGTTATTGTTCCATCTAGAGCTCATAGTCTTATAGAGCTAAATCCAGCGAATGTACTGTTCTAGGAAGTGCTTGGTTTTGTAGAAGATTGAGAAATGATCCCACCACATTTCAACATTTTCTGGAGTGACGGATGGAGAAAGAGATGATGAAAGAGGGAGTGAGTTTTTACAAGGGCATGCAGTAGAGAGGGCAAAGGGTAACGGCTTTAAACTGAAAGAGGGTAGATTTAGATTAGATGTAAAGAAGAAACCCTCTCTGAGGGTTGTGAGGCACTGGAGTGCGTTGCCCAGAGAGGCAGTGGATGCCCCATCCCTGGAAGTGTTCAAGGCCAGGTTGGATGGGGCTTCGAGCAATCTGGTCTAGTGGAAAGTGTCTCTGCCCATGGCAGGGGAGCTGGAACTAGATGATATATAAGGTCCCTTCCAACCCAAACCATTCTACGATTCTAGCAGCAAACTCTGTAATAGCAGCAAACTCTGCTGAGAAGCACAACGGCCCACATCCACAAAAGAAGGTTGGTGTCTCTTCCTGGGTCTGGAGTTCCCAGTTCTCATTTTGATGACTCTAGTAGGATGAAACAGAGCCATCACTTAGACGCATCTGGGCTCACCAAAGCTGGTGAAAGATCAGAAATCTACCTCTGTTTGAGGCAAAATGGGGATTGGAGCTAGAAGCCATTCTCTGAAGATAAAGGCCATGCATCTAAGTAGGTGTGAACAAATTCATTATTTTAATTGAAAATCTGGCAAGTGGGAGTGGTGGTATACCTTCCCTAAGACATCATAGACCACTTATGTACAGAGAGGACAACCTGGCTTTCAGACAGTGAAGAAAATGCCTTTGGGGTCCACCGAAGTTTTGATTTTCTTACAAAATACACAAAATAAATAGCTATGGAAGGAAGACTGATGCTAACCTTAAACAAATTAATATAATTAAGAAGAAACCTCCTGGATTTTTTCCAGTCTCACACTAAGATAAAAACAGAGACTTGAAGACAGGTCTCTGCGACAAAACGAACCATTCCTAACTCTTACTAATGTACTTTACGGAGTGTTGAAGATTAAATGCATATGAGGACTGCCACAATCGTAGGCTTCAAAGCTAAACAATTATATTGTCATACATGAATTCATCTGGTAATTACACTTAATCGAAGACAGAAAATACACAAGATGCCATTACAAGAACACAAATATATACAAGGCATAAATAAGTTCAGACACAACCCTGCCTGAAACTTAGGAGCTGGATGCTATGAATGTTACCAGACTGAGCCTTCTCCTGGAGACCCCAGAGCAGGACCCCCAGCAGCGGCGATCTTGCGCTGCACTGACTGAGTTGGGCTGTATGTGGGGAGTGGAGCAATGATCTCCTGATACATGAAGCTGGGCCACGAGTAGCAGAGCAGTATTGGGTTGACACTGCAGCCCAGCTAATGAGTCTCCTCTGCCCTGGCAGCAGTCCAAGCTCTATGCTGTGCTATTTTGCACAGTGGAGGCAAGATTTTATTGGTGCTGTTGAAGCCAATAGGAAAAAGCACGTATAAATTAGCTGAGTAAGAGATTTCCTGGGATTGCAATTATTCAAGAGGTAAAGCTTTCGAGCAGCTGCAGTGCAGCCATAGCATGAGCAGGCCAAATTAGGTTGTCATAAATATTGGTTTAAGTTACCTGCTGGGCCAGGTTCTGCTCCTGGTTATACCTATCTGACCCCATGGAAGTGCAGGTAAATTTGTCACGCTCTGTATGAAAGCAGTAAAATAAATTCAAACTCAATCAGCTCTGACTAGGCTGAATCTACATACATAATTAATCTTTATTTTTCATACATAATAAACAAGTTCTTTCTAAAAGCTTGGGCTTGTCCTTCATGACAGGAAAAATGATCTAAGTGTCAAATATCATCAATTGTTTGACAGCAACACAGACCGGGAATAATTACAATGCCTTTTGCCAAATTATTTCAGATTTATTTCAAAGTAGCTGTGAACACAGATTGGAGTCACATTTTTCAAATGTTGGAATAAAGTTTCCTTTGCTGCACACAAAGCTGTCTGTGATATATATATCTATAGTGAAAATTGTGTGCTGGGCAGCAACTGAAGGCGCATTCCGCGTTTTAAAGGATAACTTGCTGCCCTGCCAGAAATGCTTGCAGTGGTGCAAATATGTTTACCTTTCTAGCCATGAGCTTTCTGCTTCATCCTCCAGCTCTTTTCTTACAATGTGGGGCCTTTCACCCGGTTTCTGAGGTTACTACCCTTTGGTTTTTAATTGTTTTCATAGCTGTTTTAACAAAACTATGCAAGCTCCAAACCCCAACGCATCTGGTTCACGGGGTTTCTTAACAACTGCATTAAAATAGCTTTTTGTGTAGCATTAGCACCTGGCTTCATTTCTTCAGCCCGTTGCAGCGCTCGCATCGCATTGCAGCTAACTCCACGATGCAGCTGAAATCTAAGGAGTCCCATATTTCACACAACGCTGCAGTGGGGGCAGGCAAGTGGAGGGCAGCCCCCTTGTAGAGAGCGTGCTGGGAACCTGGGCGCATACTGAAGTTGTTCTGCGGGCGTCCTCCCTTTGTTGTAAATTCTGCTGCTGAACTCAGTGAGGTTTGTGTTTGTAGTTGTCTTGGGTTTGCCTGTAACCAAAGATAGAAGCGTTGGAGCCCGGAGAGTTTGAGTCTCTGCACCCCAGGGCTGGGCACTAGTGGATATTCTGATTCTGTCCTGCTCTGAGCACAATCACATCATGTGTGTATTCAGACTTGGAGGCTGCTATAGCTTTAACCCTTTCTCTGGACAGTACGACCGTCTGTTGTTTGGAAGCATGTCTCACCTTATCTGTCTTCATACCTCATAGAAGCTAAAATCACACGTCCTACTGTCTTAACAGGAAACTCATACATTTTCTGAGTTCTAGAGTTTCTAGCTGTAATTATTCATTTCCCCTTTTTTATCCTGTGAAAATCTTTATCTTGTTAAAAAGTAAATGCAAAAGAATTTAGTCTATCAGCAACAACTGCATTTTCTCTAATGCTGTCCTGCGAAGATTCGTTTCATTAGTTGTTCCCCTGGCAAAAGCTTCTCTGTACTCATTGACCATGTTCCTGAAAATACATTTTGCTCCCTTGCCATCCTTTCCCCCTCAATGGGATAGTGAAAACAAGCAAGCACAAACACCTTTGCAAGCCAGTGCAACAACAACAAAATAGCTCCATGTTCATTATCTCATCGTTACCTCCCATGGTCAGCTCTGTACACAGAATAAGGTTTCCTTTCGCTTCTGTTCTGCCAAATATTTTACACACACGCAGGCTCTGCAGGAATCCGGCTTGGCAGGTTGGTTTGCTCTCTTTCTGCTGTGCTTACACCTTTTAATCCCTTCAGCATGAGTCACCTTAGTCCATTCACATCGCATTTGAGATATTGCAGGTACTCCACGCTGGGCGACAGCAGAGGACATCGTGTTTATAAATATTTGCTCTTTATTAAAAGGTGCTTCAGCAGACATTGTAGCACTGCACACTGCCTGGCCTCAGGGATCCTTCTCAAAAGCAGTTCCCTGCTGCAACCTGTGTTCCCTCTTGAGTGCTGTAGCTGATACAGCAAGAATTCAGCAAAGTGGAAGGATTTCCAAGGAGCAATGCCAACACGTAAAAGAGGAGCGAAGGGGAGAAGAATTAAACATAAAGGCTCCAGGTTAAGGTAAGTATTCTTCATGTTTGCAGAGTTAGTCCACTCAATATTATAGCCTGACTATAGATTTTTTTTTAGGAATCGTTGCATTTGTTTAAGGAAAAGGAAAAGTTTTCATGGTATTTGGATGTTCTGTAAGATCAGAGAGGGAATCAAAGAAGCCACAGTCAATGTTTGGGGAATGTACTTCTAAACATCTCTTGTAAGCGTAGCTTCACCTGGTAATTTTCTTGAAGAATCATTGCCAGGCACGGTATTGTTTCTGTTGATACAGGACATTTCCTACTCTTTTGATATAGGAGGCTATTCATGCTACCATTCCCTGTAACGGCAGGATGAACAATCACAAGAAAAGGAAGGTCCTGAGATGGGAAATGCACCTTCTTTTCTCGCATTCCTTTTTCTAGACTGTGGTTTGGTAATTAAATAGATAGTTGTATCATGGGTTACTACTGCAAAAAACTTCCATTTGGAAAACTGTGCCGGTGAGCTCCCCACAAAAATGACAGCTTTGGAGCAAATGGGAAAAAAAAAAATCTGATCTATGGTCCTATGATCACAGTCAAAGTTTAAAAAGACTTAATCTCAGTACAGGGGCCCTTGAACCTCTGTCCTAGGCTCAGCCATCAGTGTGAAAGTGCTAGGGCCACTGTCTGTATAAGAGAGGGAGATTCTTAATGGGCCTGGGCCAAACCTGAGGAAATACATCAAAGACCTTCAGAGCTTTTGTCTTTCTAACTTCTCTGGTAAGATCAGTAGCCTCTTGCTTCTCATTTTCAGGAGGAGAAATAATCTCTGATGTACTGTCTTGCTTGTCACAAGCAGCCTAAAAGAGTCCAAGCCCTTGAAAAATCCCTCAGCTCTACGGCCCGACTTTCACAGATTGTAAGCCTTTGTTCCTTCCAGTTCGTTGTCAAAACGTTTCTCACGGTGAACACTTCTTTTCTAAGCTAGGCTGTGTAGATGAGATTTATAAAGGGAGCTGTTCTAAAGAACAGGTCTGTCATTCTCTGAAGTTGCCCATCATCATCACCTCGTTGCTGGCTTGGAGGTGGTGGCAGAACTGCTTTGCTATTGTTCCTACAGCCTGATTATACGTCAGCTCTGCTCATCTGACTGCCCCTTATCACCTTGTGGGAAACGGCTGAGGGCTTGGTCGTAAATAATTTATTAGCAGTCCTAGCTAAGTGGGGCGGTCCCTGCTGACCGGAGGTTAGCAAATGTGATGTCCATCTACAGGAATGGCCCGAAGGAGGATCCGGGGAATTACAGGCCTGTCAGTCTGACCTTGGTGCTGGGGAAGGTTATGGAGCAGATCATCTTGAGTGCCATTACGCAATCAGCAGGTGATCAGGCCTGGATGGCATGGGTTTATGAAAGTCAGGTCCTGCTTGACTAAACCAATCTCCTTCTAGGACAAGGTGACCCACTTAGTGGATGAAGGAAAGGCTGTGGATGTTGTCTACCTGGCCTTAGTAAAGCCTTTAACATCATTTCCCACAGCATCCTCCTGGAGAAACTGGCTGTTCGTGGCTTGAAAATGCATACTCTTTGCTGGATAAAAAATTGGCTGGATGGCAGGGCCCAAAGAGTGGTGGTGAATGGAAAATCCAGTTGGCAGCTGGTCACAAATGTTGCTCCCCAGGGCTCGGAATATGGGCCAGTTCTGTTCAGTACCTTTATCAATGATCCGGATGAGGGGATCGAGTGCACCTGCAGTTAAGCTGGGTGGAAGTCTTGATCTGCTTGAGGGTTGGGAGGCTCTTCAGAGGAATCTGGACAGGCTGGATCAATAGGCCGAGGACAATGGTATGAAGTTCAGTAAGGCCAAGTGCCGGGTCCTGCACTTGAATCAGAACAACCCCCTGCAATGCTACAGGCTTGCGGAAGAGTGGCTGGAAAGCTGTCCCTTGGAAAAGGACCTAGGGGTGCTGGTCGACAGTCAGCTGAATAGGAGCCAGCAGTGTGCCCAGGTGGCCAAGAAGGCCAATGGCATCCTGGCTCGTATCAGCAATAGTGTGGCCAGCAGGAGCAGGGCAGTGATTGCCCCCCTGTGCTCAGCACTGGTGAGGCCACACCTTGAGTACTGTGTCCAGTTTTGGGCCCCTCACTTCAAGAAGGACGTGGAGGTGCTGAAGCGTGTCCAGAGAAGGGCAACAAAGCTGGTGAAGGGTCTAGAGAACAAGCCCTATGAGGAGCAGCTGAGGAAACTGGGCTTGCTTAATTTGGAGAAGAGGAGGCTCAGGGGAGACCTTATTGCTCTCTACAACTACCTGAAAGGAGGTTGTAGTGAGGTGGATGTCTGTCTCTTCTCCCAAGTAACAAGCAATAGCACAGGATGAAATGACCTGAAGTTGCACCACAGGAGATTTAGGTTAGATATTAGGAAAAACTCATTCACTGAAACAGTTGTCAAGCACTGCAACAGGCTGCCAGGGAAGCGGTTGAGTCGCCATCCCTGCAGGTAGTTAGAAGTCATGCAGGTGTGGCACTTAAGGACATGGTTTAGTGGTAGACTTGGCAGTGCTGTGTTAACGGTGGGAATGTTCTTAAAGGTCCTGTCCAACCTAAATGATTGTACGAGTCCACAAATCCTGCTCTGGCCTCAGCTGCAGATCTCCCTAAGGTGTGGACAGGAACTACTGGCAGACCCTCACACGCTGGTGGGTGAAGGAGGTGTGGACTCCTGTGCACACTTCCCAAATCCCCAGCAGAACTGAAAGCATCATACTGAGGCACTCCACAGGTCCAAATGTGGTGGGATTGGCTTCAGCTGTTGTAGTTGACGGCTGCGACTGGACAGTCCCCTAGTGCTTTCTGAGCCACCAGAGGAATTTGGCAAATGTTTAATGAAGTGATATTTGCCTCTAAATATCTTAAATGTACCTAAAATGGAACGGGTTGTCTACCAGTGGAGAGAGTCAACAACCCTGTTCCTCCCCAAAGCTCTTCTATTTATATATATTTTAGGAAATATATCTATAGAGTTCTCTCTGTACGTGTTTATTTAGCTTACTAAAACACTCACTGTGATCATAACTGGTAACAATTACATTATGGTCCCAGGTAATAAAATGAAAGAAATCAAGGGTTCAATGGTTTGTATACGTTGTAATTAAATTTAGTATGTGTGTGACATCAGTAGCTGTGAATAAGTCTCCTGCAGTTACCATAGAAACAAAATTTCCTCAAGCAGTGCTGCAGAGTGGTGTGATGTTGAGTGGGGAGTTCTAACATTTAATTTTTAAATTAAACTCTACAGATAACCAGTAGGAAAGAGCACAACCACCAATTTGGTGTTAAAATCATGACGAGCTCTGTTTTTCTGTGTTGAACGTCAGCTCGGTGACATCTGACCTAGCAGCTAGCAAGAAATGTGTTGTGAGTTCTCAGCCTGCAAAGATGCAGGCTAGAAAATACTTTTCATACAAGCAAAGCAAACTATAGATAGATACCTGTGAGAAAGAGACCACCTTCCCACACAGCAGTGCACTGACATTGCACATTTGGATACGGGCTTTTTTCCATGGAAAAGAAAATTGTGAGGTGTTAAGTAGCCAAAGTATTTTCACTTAACAATAAGATATAGTCTGTAGTTCAGTATGAAGTATTTCTGAAAGCTGATGTTAAGGCATGTATCGCGAATGACAATGATTTTCAGGGCAAACGGGAGCTGCTCAGTGGATCACCATGGTAACTGCGGTTATAGTATACACTTGACTACGGCATTAGTTCTCTAAAATCTGATGTACAGGCTGGTTTGAAGAATCATTGCATAATTGTTTATTCTTTTAATGAGGAAAGAAAATGGATTGGTTTTGCAACCTTTCTCTCCAGCACTGCACCAGGTTTTCGCACTGTGCCAGAGAGATTACTGAAAAGTTGTCCCAGGGATCTTTATCTGAATTCAAATTCTCGAGGAATTGAAGAGCAAACATCACGGATGGGTTTTTCTTTCTCCTGAGTTATTGTGGCGAGCCTCTGCTCCTTTAATCACATTGATATCAGATGTGATTAACATAAGGACTAATCTGGAGAGAATTACAGCCCACATAACTACCTATTATTTTTTCTTTTTTTTTTTTCCCCCGACCTGTCCTTTTTTCCCCCTGTAATGAGAACTTTTGCAAGAGTGTTATTCAATTCAGGAACTTGATCCTGCAGTCCTTATTCCTTCCAAGAGCTATAATAGGCATTGCCCATGTTTGTTTACTTCTGAGACTTAAATAGATCCTCAGAATGAAGTCTGTATAAGGGGCAGCACATAACTTGCTGTCCCAGAAGCACTGCAGAGGCTGAGCTGTGGCCGAATGATGGTCCAGGAAACAAGCAGGCAGAAACAACTTTTTTTCATGTATAGACTCACATTTGAATGCAAGACCAACTCTAAACCACTGTAATACAGGAGGGTGTTGATAGCCATGAAATGAAAATTCAGTCCTGCTCGAACAGTTTAGTGTGTATAGAAAACACAGTGGGTGGAAGACAGACTGTGTGTTCGTTAGGAAAGTCTAGGCTGCAAACCCTGCCTTGTGGGGGTACTGTCCTTCGCTCCAGCTGCTCTGCTCAAGAAGAGCTGCTGATTAGGAACCTGAGCCAGCCATGAGGAGGCACCCTTTAATTAGAATGCTACAAGAACCATAATGTTTATTTCTGTGATCCTTTCTGGGGTGGGGAAAAAACATTTCCTCCAAGACCCCCGTTTGATTTTCACACGATTGCATATCCCCCTTAAAAGCATATGCTTGCCATCAAACATTCATTCCCTTTGAAATCTCTGAGGAAAGAGCTACCTGCTGTACCGTCTTCAGATACTTGTGAGCAACCTGGTTTTACAACACATCACACGGCTTCAGCGCCCACACAAAGCAGGCTCCTGCCCCTGGGAAGGCAGATAACGCTGCAAAGGCGCGGGCTGGGGAGCAGCTCCGTGGGAGGCGCCCGTGCCCTGCAGCACCATGAGCCACGCAGGAGCCAGTTGTGCCCAGGCAGCAGGAGCACAGCCCATCCTTCAAGAGATAGGATGATGCTCCTCTACTCCACACTCATGAGACCATGGCCAGATAGGGTGTCTGTCTTGTTTGGGGCCACCCTCGATACAAGATGAGGACAAACTGCAGCAAGTTCAGCAGGGGCTCCAAGCCAGTCGTGCTGGAGCAGTTGCCCTGCTAGGAGAAATGGAAGGATGGGCTGGCTCAGTCTGCGGCAGAGATGGCTCAGGAGCAGGGGGTCTGGCAGCAGACTGAAACTTAACTATAGGCAACAGGGAAGAGTAAATTTCCGTAGGTCTCCGATGAGGAAGCATATGCAAGGAGCCATCCACAGGGGTAGGTCTGGAGCTCAAGGGTTCCTTTCAGTTGTTTCTGCTTTTGCAGTAGGACCCTGTGCTTGTATTTCTTCCGGGCAGATCTTAGCTATGCAGCGCTAATTGGTGACCATCCCACTGGCTGAGGAGCCAGCAGGGTGCCCTTGTCTCAGAAATATTGCATATTATTGCATAGGCTGTATATGAATTACCACTCTTGGGTCTGAGCTAAGCATTTTAGAGGCTAGCTTCCTCCTAAACTTGCTGAGGATTAATAAATGAGGTGTCCCCCTCTGCCCAAGGGCCCTGGCAGGCAGGCAGGCGTGCCCCAACAAGCCCTGCTGAGCTGCAGAGGAGAGGTGCAGCCGCCTCTGCACTGGCTCCTGCCAACCCCAGCAGCCTGCTGGGAAGTGGAAAGTGGGGCTGCCATCCTGCTCGGTATGCGGCCAGGCTGGAGGAGATGCTGAGAAGCAGAGGATAATGAGACAGGGATAAAAAGAAAACACTCTATCACACAGTTTTTGATTACAGGGAACGAACATGTGGGCACTGAGGAAATAAGCATAAGGCAACATGAAAGAACATGCTGCTGGAGTCTGCTGCAAGATCCAGGGGGCATCTGGGACTCAGCCATTAAAAAGAAATGGCTGTAATGCCATAGACTGAAGTCTATGACGAAAGCTTTTAAACTTTGAATTGGTTTAGGAAAGCATAAATGAAAAAGTAAAATCATTTTTGCAGCTCCTATCCAATCCTTGTGTTTTCTGACCAGCTCTAGGACCAGTTGTAAGTTAGGCAAATGGAAGAAAAACAATTTTATAAAAGATTTCACGTCTTTCCCATATCTTCAGACAGACCTAATGTTACGTAAAATCCTTCCTTTATGGAATGAAGTTTAGTTCCTTCCGTCACATGGAGAAGAGAGTACATAAAATTCAGGATTCCAGAATAAGTAAAAACACAGGTATGCTCAAACTGATGTTTTCTTCTTTTAGTTTTTTAAAAACATTACTTGAGTCAGAATTTCATTTTACCTCCCATACTATTTATCTCAGAGGGATAACAATGAAATGTTTATCATGCACTTTAATTAGCAGTTGTTGAAAGAAATAGTGCAAGTGCAGTCAGAATGCTATTTTTACATCATCGGCAATGCTCGCTTTTTAAAACTTCTCTAAATCATCTCTTTTGCAGTGCAGTGAGGACTGCAAATCCCACTCTGGTTGACTTCATTTACTTCACAAATCACACCTGACCCAGCTCCCATTCATCTCCACAAAGATCCTTCCACTCTCTTTTTTTGAGGTCTAGAGCAGCTTTTGTAGCTTCCTGTATAGCCAGAGATGGGAATTGTACACCACGGTGAATTCGGTCTGGGGAAAACGCTATCTAGTGGAAGTTTTGGTGTGGACCTGGTCCAGCTGAGGCTGCTAAGCCATCTGAGACCTCAAAGTGAGCTTGTCATCAATAGCAATGCAGGGAGAAGAAAGAAGCGGGAGGGAAAGCATTGGTTGCCAGATGTGTGTGTCTTGTAGAGGTCAGCAAAGCTCAGGACAGATCAGCAGGGGTGGAGGGGAGAAGATACGCTGGCAAACAAGGAGGGTCTGTCTGGTGGCAGGGGCATTTCTGCCAGTCCTCTTTGAAAGCAATCAAAAGATCCCCAGTACCCTCTGGAGCACACCCAGTATATAAATAAGGGGAAAGAGGACAAAGGCATGAGTGACTATCTGAACTCCTGACCCTTTGAGCATTGTACGTACTTTGAGGTATTTCAAGGATTTCTTTGACTGATAATTAATGTCTGAAGATAGAGACAGTATGCTGAGCATAGCGGCTGAACACAGTAACGTGAGTTTTAGGAAAAGGAGTAAGTCATAAGTAAAAATGTTGCCAGTCTTTCAAGAAATGTAAGGAAAATTCATTTTTGAAAAAAAAAAATTAGCTTTGTTATTTTTGATGCTTTAATGTGTTTTAACAATATTCTTGGCAGACAGAAATATCTGATCTTTGGAGATCCTAGAAAGGTTAATTGTGTGTTCTGATTATGTCTGAAATAATTCAATTATATCAAATACATATAAAAATCCAAGGAATAATAATGCAAATCTCAATTCTTGGACAAGCAACAAAGAAACTACTCTTACTGATGTATCAATAATCCCCGTTTTGTGCTGCTACAGTTTAAAATGCCGAATGTGTATGAATGACTCCATTTATATTACAGAGCTCATCTATTTTAATCCTTCCAAACAAGTTTAAAACAAAGTTTTTATCACTTTAAATAGATTTATATTTCATCATTCCTCTGCTCCATTCAATTGCCCTCTCTTTAATAAAAAAATTAGAGCTGGTTTTGGTCATTTCCAGTGTTCTCATGATTCTTTTATACTCTTTCTTTAGTGTACATAAAGACAGAGGTGCCTGTAATTTTGACTTCTCTGTATCTATAGGAATTGCTTTCTGTTGCTGCAGGATTAAATTTCTCTTTGGAGAAATATTACTCACATATTTTCTTATTACTACCATTAAATCATGGTTTTTCAATCTTCTTGACAGAAAATAAATACCTTTTTTTTTTTTTCCCCTTGACCTTTTAAAAATTGTCTGAAGTCTGATAGATACTAGAGCAGTAAATTTATTTTGAATTATTTATATCACACAATACCATGTTTTACCTTATAACTGCTTTGATTTACTGCATTTTAATAGATTAAAATATCTTCTGGCACTGAATGCTCCTGTAAAATATGTCTGATCCAGCATAAGGGTCTTTCCATCTCATGCCTGAAGACATTCGCCTCATCAGTTTGCTTCCTATAAGTAACATGTTTAAGGTTCATGTGACTTATTTAGTGTTTGAAGACAACTGTTCTACCAGCTCCTTGTTCAAAGATTCGATTTTAATAGACTATAGCTAAGATTTCAGAGGAACTTTCATTGCAAGTCTCCTTTTTCAGACAACCATAGCAAGAACCGAGAAAATACGATTCAGGGATACTGAGATATGCAACGAGTTTCCTTTGACTCATTCTATGATCTTTCCCATTTCGGACAAAAACCATTCTAGAAAACGGCCCATCCGATAGAAGGCTCTAACAGTTGACAATAACTGCCTACGTACATCCTGGAAATACGGGACTAAATTAGGAATTAAGACTTTCCAGTAAGCAAGAAAACCTACAAGATGACCCATTTATACGTTCCAATCAGATTAGAATCAAAATCTGTAGCTTTTATGATGGATTTTTGACACCTGAAGCCTCAAAGGAATAAAAATATATTTAGCAGAATATTTTAGAAAGGGGAATGTTTTTAAAGTGACTGCATGGTGGATAGCTCCTGAACTGAAGAGGAGGCGAAAGTCAGGAAGCAAATGGCTATAAATAACTGAATCTGCAGTTCTTCTTAATTTATGAGAAGAATACAGCTTTGGGATTGAAATTTACTCCTGTTTCCCTTCAACCCCCATTGCTGGTTTTTTTTTTTTTTTTTTTTTGTTTTTGCAGAGTCAGAACCAGGCTAGCTGATTAACCTTTTAAAAAAACTTAGGACATCCTTTTTTCTCTCAACTCCTCAGCAAATCTCTGGGGACGTGCTTTTCACATCAAGACTCTGTATGAAATTCTGCATGCAAGATGCAATGGAACACGACAGATGCCCATGCGGACAATGCTAATGAAATGTGATTTTGTCATGAACAGTGAAAACCTGGACATGAACTACAGTGCCAGAATAGGTGCTGGTGTGCAGTAGACGATGTGAACAGATAAGCATTGGAAATGCAATGTGGTAACAAAGAAGGGCAGTGAAACTTTGGTTTATGGACACAAAAAGAGATCTTATCAAGAACTCAGGAACGACAGGTCTCTCTAGGCAGGATTTTTTCATCCTGATGTTTAAATATCGAGTCTAACCCAATAATCTATTCTTTTTCTGTATTTCACTGAAGGAACAGGTGCCTCGTGAGCGTGACTCAATTCTCCTATCTTAGATATCTTGTTGTATGAAATAGCCTGTTGAAAGGTCTGTGTCCCAAAATGGGAGGAGACCAGTAAATTAGCATAGTCCATATCCTTACCTGTCTAAAACTCTGAAAATAAAAATAAATGCATTTGTGCATTTGTCTCTCCAGGACGAGGCCTGGAACAGCGTGCTCTGTGCTGTGGACCTGACTTTACCTCTACATTTTGGAGAATTCACTTCATTTAGTTGTACAGACAAGGACGTAAGCATTCATGTTACGTTTGCCCTTCTTTACCTAGTTGAAACAAGGGCTAAGAATATGACTATTAATACAGCAGATACTAAACCCCATCAGCCTCTGCTTATTCTGGGTGAGTCTCTGTTCCACAAAGAGCTGTTAAGGTGGCCGTTGCAGAATTTTGGTTAAGGGTAGCCTTTTATTTACACAACTGTCCCATGGTTATTTTTTCTCACAAGCATGGTTTCCCAGGTGTCATTTTCCATGTGACTTTGTACAAAGCAAATAGCAAGGCAAGGATCCTGGATGGCATAGAAACTACTTCTGAGCTTTTATTCTAAAGGACACTCCATATTTTTTTTTTTTAAACGCTCCTTTCTTTAAAATGTGTTCTTTAAAAAGTTTTTAAAAAGTTTTGCAATTTCCATTCTCCATTGTGTATCTGAACATAGACCCCTGGCTGACTGATATACAGAATCAGGTCTTAACATATATATGGCTTATTAAATAATAATTTTTTAAAAAGTCCTCCAAGTACAGTTCTGAGCAGTAGAAAAATGTTTGGACTATTCCTAGACTAATGCGAGGCTAGTAGTTAGGGTTTGAAGCTTAGGTGTGCCGTATCAATCAACATCTAAGTAGGTGTTGAGAGTGTGTTGAAAGGGAAAGTATCAAAGAGGAGGTAAATTGGGGAGGAGTCCGTCAAGAATCGGCCTTAGGTGTGATCTTATTTTTGTGCAATATTTCAGTGAAAACTGGCACCTATGCTAAAATGAGAAGGGCCTTCAATAAGTGGAAAAAATGTATGTATCACTTAGCATTCCAGTTTTTAATAAAAGAAATAATTTGTTATTGTCAACATGAGATGTCCTCGTGTCATCCTAATTCACCCTAAAAGCTTCACTATCACTTTAAATTGTGCATGGTGGATCTCCCGTGTATGTCATCTCCAGTTCAGTGGCAACGTGGATCATTTTTTTGTGACTGCACAGGTAGTCAGCGCTTTTCACTACCTCCATGTGATTTCAGAAGAGCTGGAAACAACATCAGCAAAGGAAATCATTGTAATAATTCAACAGATTGCATTGATAGGTCTGAACTGTAGCTGACCTAGAGCTAAACCCAACTGGTGTACTCAATTCTCTGCTGGCGGAAGAAAAATGTAGCTAAAAACTACTGACTGATGGAAAACATAGTGCAGTATCAGGACCGTGAATCTTAGCACTGTGACACAAAAGGGCCCTAGCTGGAACTATAACCACAAGAACATGTGGGACAAAGTAATACTGGTATATTTAAGCATTATTTTTTCAGCTGGCCTAGTAAGTCTTCTGATTTTGCACACGTGGCAGTTTGACCAGATGTGTCCACATTACTATACACAATTATGCTTCTGTTATCTTCAGAATTACAGTGAGTTATCATGACATCATTTCTTTTGTAAATCCGATGTAGATATGCCCACAGATTGTTTATGATCCGTGTCATTGTATAGACTTTATGTGACAAAATGCAGCCTGGACCTACATATTTTTCTGCAGTATAATTACCAGTTGGCGTACCAGAACGAATGGTGGGAGGCCATCAAACAGCTTGTCCAAGCCTTCCACCCATCTGTCCACTTGCTGTTTGTGGAACATGCATTTTTTTATCTTTAATGATTAAATAGTTTTCTGTATATCGGATTTGAATTTTCCCAAGCAATGCTTGTACACAGCATTTAGTGTTCATTTAGTGTTCATTTCCCAGTGTGGTAACTTTCTGTCTAACTTCAACTGGTTAAAATAAAATAAGAAATAAAATAAGAAATAAAATTTAAAATATTTGTTACCTCGTTTTCTCCTATTTTTAATCTTCAATACACTGTCCTTGCCTAAAAGCGACTGTGGCTAATAAACAACGATCTTTTTTTCCTCAAGGGAAAAAGCTTGGGTTAAACATTTTTAAGAGAATCCTGTTTTGTCTGCATTGATAATAACACAGCTGAAGAACAAGAGTTTTTATGGTATTTGCACGTAAAATTTTTTAGGAAGTTTGTTTCATCAGTAACATGTGACTTAAGAATTAGCTCCAGAGAGAAAAAAATGTCTTTAAACTGTTAGACATAGGGTAATGGGATATATTAAAACCAGAGCAACACATATCAGTGCCAGTGTCTTTCTCAGTATATTTGGCATTAAATAATTTAAGATCAGTATACAGTATGTATCAGCAGTACACTCAGGATGCTCTCTGCTCCACAAGTCAAGCTGCCCCAGGAGCAGACCTCCCCTGGGGGAGGCTGTCACCTCCAGTCACTGCAATGGCTCTGAGTGCCCAGCGTGCCAGTGCACCTGACCCTCTTGCAGGGTGTCCTCTCCTGTTCTTTTTCATGTCTTTTGTACACTCATGGGGGGTTGGCATGTCTCTGGCCCCCTTTTTTTCTCTATTTCCTTGCAGTGACTGACCCTGTATTTTCAAGATGCCGAATTAAGATACTAGACTCATGGCATCACAAAAAATTAGGCTGGATAAGGCCGTAAGACACCACCTGTTCCATTCCCTGTTTCAAGGTAGGATCAGCTAAATGTAAGTATTTCCTGACAGATTTTCAGTATTTACTTATTTAGAAATTGAGCATTCTTACTATTTTTTTTTTCAATTTCTTTAAATTTCTAAGTGCAACAGGTTACTCCTGCCTTGGAGGACACAGGAAATGGTTTATTCCCTTCTAAGCTGCACCCTTCTTTGTAATCTTTGATAGCAGTGGTCCTTTAGTCATCTTAAGAACAACCCTGCTCCCTTCAGTCTTCCACGATAGTTTCCTTTCCAGTCTTTGCACCCCTCCTTTTCTCCGTGCAGTCCCCTCAAATCATTCACATCTTCCCTGAAGCGTGGTGCTCCAAGGTGGACAATGTATTTCAGAGAAGACCTTCCTAAGTGTGCATATATTGGGCCAAACTTTATATTTCTGATCCCCTGCAATTCCCAGACTTTATTGTACCAGCTGCTGCCTAGTCAGCATCTCCCCATTTTGTGTGTGTGGTTGACTAAACTGGTTCTTTCTATTGCTTCTGAGGCCATAGGAAGTGGGTATTACAGCCCCCTTCCCTTTTTGTAGCCACGCTTGCTATAGACGGTGGTGAATTTATAGATATCCTGGTATGGGAAAATCTATCTGTGTGCACATGTGGGATTGCATGCTTAAGAGAGCAGTTATTATTAGGTAGAGTTCCTACAAAGCCTGCATAGGATAAAGATG
Organism: Bucorvus abyssinicus; assembly: GCA_009769605.1. NCBI lineage: Eukaryota > Metazoa > Chordata > Aves > Bucerotiformes > Bucorvidae > Bucorvus > Bucorvus abyssinicus. Next base: position 56,872,659 of record CM020024.1, on the reverse strand, counting down.
GATCTGACCTCATGCAGGCTTGTGAAATTAGCATGAAATGCATAAAATATGGATGCTTTGTTTTTCATGATCTCCATAATCGTAAGCTAATGGGAGCCTATGAAAAGGGAAAAAAGATACCCAAACTTTTTTGGTGGGTGGGAAAATTGCATGACTTGGTGAAGTTTTCTGCTATAGTAAGTAGGAAAGAATTTTCACAGATAATTCCATGCCTGAGATTTTCCAGCTGACTTACAGATAGAAGGTGACATATGCAACCAGGATTTGCCTGTTAGTCTTAGTAGGAAAGTAGAGCTCCTCCCAAATTCCCCATGGCACTGCTGCAAGCTTCTGTGAGCCAGGCCAGCCGTAGTATTGGGGGAATCATTTCACCCTGGTAGTCACATCCTGACTGTTCCCTTTAATTTTTCTTTACATCTGACCAATGCTGGTGATACTGTAATATGCAGTGAAGTTAAAATCAAATGCTTAATTTGAGCTTTATGTTGAATGTATAACAGAGACTGGTTACTCATGACTCAGGCATTCTTGATCAAATCAATCTGTAAAACAAAAAGTGGCTTGTCTCTCATTCTGTGAGCAAGCTCTTCTGGGATTTAAAGGTTCTTTGTCTTATCTGACACTTCGACAAGGCGAATCATTTGGTGAATTAAAGAAAGCGTGCATTTCCCTTGCAGATTACTTTTAAGTAATGAAGTTAGTGTTTGGGCAAAACAATCAGCTTTACTCAACGATGCTTTGAAATTGAGTCTCAAAGAAGAAGCTGAGTGATTTCTGCATGACTACATTCCATGTCATCATCTGGTATGAGAAATGCATTATACTCTCACTTCCTTCCTCTCTGAGCAAACTCGGTTTCCAACACCTGTGCTCTGAATAAACTGTACACAGGCTCCATTAAAAGATTTCGACTGTAAAAAGGTTATGGATTTTGAGCTCTGCATTTTGAAGTCTGGTACACCCAAGTTACCCAACAGGAGCATGCGAGGCCAGTGGGCTGCAGGAAGGAAACCTCTCTCCCATGTAATACAAATGAGTAGAAGTGCTGCCTTGTGAGGCAAGGCAATGAGTGGGAGAGGGAAGGAAGGTGGTCCAAGGCAGGGCAGGCATCTTTCCGCAGCCGGAAGGAAGCCTGGTTGGGATAGGTGGTGACAGCTTTGCTGCCAGTCGTAGCCCAGGCTGGCGGGAGGTTGCCGGCCACCTTCTCCAAGGAGACACAAGTGTGAGAGGGACCTACGTGTCATTCGTCTCAGTCACAAGGTTTGACCTGGAGCTGCCTGGTGTCTGGGCACTCTGTGGTTCTCATTTTAATTCACTTCTGCTCTTTTTTTTTTTTTTTTTTTTGGTCTTCCACAAAAGCTTTCCCCAATACATTTATTTGAGTTGTCACTAAAACACATATAGTTAAGCACTATGCAAATGTCTCGGCAGAGACAGGATGAAATGAGTGGCCTTAGATAATGAAGCTCTATAATTGAACAAACCTAGGGTTTAACTAGTTATATGCATCTAATTAGTTATATGCATCTAATTAGTTATATGCATCTTACCAACAGCCCGGGGAGCCTGTGTGACATTTGTGATGTTGCACAAGAACTTCTCACATGATATCCTCCACTGCACTTGTTTGCCTGCTCAATCTGATGTTCATTACTTCAGCCTTTCATTACAATAATAAGATAACCAAGTTTCTATAATACCAAACCTAAAAACAGGAATTCAAGGAGAACTGGCAGAAGTCAAGTTTGAAGTTTGAATGTCTCTACATCATTCTTAAGGGTCAATATAGAAAACCCTTAGACTTTGAGGCTGTATTGAGTCTGTACACCTGTTTTCAGAGAGAAGTTTTTATTTATGCTCACTATAGTAACCAATAGGAATTTTATTTAGTCCTGTCTCTTATGTTAAGGGATGGGAACACCATTAAAAGGTGAGGAAATCTGACCTCTCTTTCTTGTTTGTGGTCAGGATCTTCCTATGATGTCGAATTATTCGATTGTGTACATACTTTCGGTCAAGCAGGTTCTAACCTAAATATTTTTCTTCACTAAGTAATTCAGAAAAAACTTTTTTATCTAAATACATTATTATAATCTTTAAGCTGGCACTGCTAACCTCTGCTTCTGTGTAACTCAAGGCAGAATTAGGCACAATAGCCAGGAAGCAAAGCAAAAATTAAAGCTAAAAGAGAGAGCAAAGTGGTCTTCTCAAAAGAAATGTATGCATAGTTATGAGAATTTTCTAATACATGGTAAAAAAATTAGGGACATGAAGGAAAGTTCCACAAGTGGATTCCTATCTACACACACACTCCAACATGCAAGTTGAAAATGTCCAAAAGTATAAAAATAATTTTTCAAAAGTATGGACTGTATTTGGCAACTTTTTATGTTGTGTGAGCATTCCCTTTACACTTCTCTTGTCACTTTAGGAACTGTCAGACTGCAGTTGATTGGAGATTACCGGCTGCTCATGATCACTCCACCTGGCTTGTTCGATATGTGATGGTGTTGGACTACCTATTCACTTCAGAGAGTTTATCTGAGATTAGAAGTGTATCTTCCATTAAGGAAGAAATTTTATTTCTTGAATTTATGACTACCAGCACCTTTCACCATGGGTGTAGATAAAATTGCCTAGAAATAAGGAGAAGAGACAAAACACCCTGTCATGCTGGAGGGACGGTAAGGTGCATTGAAGGAGGCTAGCAAGAGGCTCAAAACTAATTAATTTGCTCTCTCTTTTCTGTGCAGTTGTCTCCTCAGACTAACAGGGGTGTAGGATATTCCAACAAAATTTTTCTTTACATAGACCAGATGGACCCAAGACACCTTGACTGTAATACAATCTCAGCTTGGGAGGAAATGTGCTGTACCCTAACTATGGTTCTTAAGGAAGATTTCATTTCCACAGCTTCTTTGCAGTCTGGTTACTTAATAGACGTTTTGTAGGTAGAATTAATTTTACTCAGGGAAATCCTTTAAATCAGTGTTAATGCAGAGTATTTTATTTACAGCAAATGAAGAATTAGCTGAAGATTTCCTGTTTGAAAATTTCTGCTTGTATCCTTCTTTTAACTACGGCTATCTGCTTACGCTTCCCTCCAAAGAGCTGGATAAATGCAGTGGCCTGAGCTAACTTTTCTAAGCTATCAATACTGTACATTTCACGGTCAGGGTTATTGCTTTTATTAACATTGGATATTTTAGATATCAGGGTGCCAAAGTTTTACGGAGAACCTAATGCACTGGTCTTTTTTGTCATTGTATGTTTCTGGCCCTCTGATCACCTCTGAGGTTCACTTTTTTGTTATTCTTTTTAATCCGTACAGTAATTCATGGTAACATTATGTAAGGATCTCTGAGTGTTTTGAAAACTTGAATCATGATCTTCTATAAGTGAGGAAAGAATCAATGTCTTGGTGTTACAGAACAATAAGCTAAGCCTTTAATTATCAGCTGATTAAAATTAACATGCCCTTAGCTCTAATAAAAGTGCTGATTAAATTTCGTTAAAAATCCAGTTATTTGAATTGTGTATAAATTATGGGGACAGTGTGAACATGGCTGCAGTATTTTGCAAACCAGACTAGCTTCTTACACTTAGCTATCATTAAATAGTTTTCCTGTTTTCAAATGTTCTTCATAGTCTGCTTTTTTAACAGGAATCTCAAAAACATCTAGTGAAACTTCACTCTGTAAAAGGGAATTTTTCTATCAATTCGACAAGTTAATTAAATTGAACATCTCATTTCTACATGGGAAAATGGATGTGAGTGTTTTCTGCATTTTTGCTGCTTTCAGTGACAATAAATATTTAAGCAGAACTCAGATCAGGAACATGAGCAAGTTAATTCCAGAGTATAATCATGCTATTGTTATTTCCACTAAAAAAATTTGATTTCTTAAATCTTGGACTTCAATGCTTGGCTTTTTTTTTTTTTTCCAATTATTTAAGTAATTTTTCCATGTCATTGCTTGCATGCTGACATTTTGAGGCATTGTACATGGTTAACTTACGCATTGCACTTTAGGAAGAATGGCACATCTTTCCAGTTTCCTTCCGTATCTGCCAACAACTACTCCTACACAGCCCGCAGTTCCTATCCTGCATAGACCCAGTAAAGATTCAGAACCCAAATACCCTGGGGCCTCAGGATCTCATCGTGCTCCAAACAGGCAATATATCTGAAAGAACAGCAACAGGACGATATTCCCTTCAAACTGGAGGAGACATTGCTTGTTTTAAGATATGAATACTTGTGTGAAAAGAAGCAGCTCCCTTCTGTTTACGCAGGAATCTGGTAGTTGGAACTCCTGCTAGAATCAAGAGCATGGTGTTCCTGTGCTCTTGCTTTGAAGGAATTCAGTGTTTTGAAAAGAAAAACAAGAAGGAGAACTCAGGGGACACTAAATCAGTCGGTCTTATTTTGATAGCCAGCAGGACACCAGGATAGGCAGTACTAAACATATTTATAACTACTTAGAAGATAATGAAGCAACAAATACATAAATCAGCGAACAAACTGACTGACCAACCAACCCGCAAATGCAGATTTGGCAAGCATTTCACAAGACAGGATCATGATTAAAAATGATCTTGTCAAATGGGAAGAATAATCGGAAATCAACAGTGGATCGGAAAACAGATAGCAGTTAGCAGTATAATGCTGATGAAGAAAGACAAAGCGTGTTCTATCATGTATTGCTAGGAATCTATTAAAGAAGGTGGAGGAACTGATTAGTCACTGTGTGCTTGGAAAGCCTCACTCGGGTGCTGATTCCTGGAAGTGTTACCACTGTAGATTGGAGAATATCTATAGACTAGTCATGAGAATGAAAAGAGCTTTGGGAAACACAGTTTTACAAGGAAAAACTGAAGGAATTATATTTTTTAAAGTCTAGGAAATAGAAGACTACATAAGAAGGAGGAGATGTGGTAACAGTTTTCTATTGTGTAAAAAAGTCATAATGAGAAGGGTAGTGGATGTATTTCTTCTTCTCTATTGATTAAAAAATAAAAGTTACTGTCAGCCAGGAAGAATTAGCTAAGGTGACACCTGTTATGAAACTTCTTTGGAAGCTTGGAGTTGCCTTCCTAGAAGTGTTGACAAAAACATTAAACAAACATGTCAGAGATATTTAATGATTATTTCATCTTGTCTGAGCACATCAGGATTTGTTCCTACAAGCTTGACTTTTCTATGGTCGGTATGTTGCTGAAAAGGTTGTCAATGACGTGTGGAGAAGAGTACCAGCACTGTAACACCATCGGACCTTGTAGTGAGTGGTGGGTGGCTCTGGCCATTAGATGAACATCTGTCCCATTTATTTCTATTAAGAATGAGCAGGCCCAGAGTTTGCCTTTATCCTTCTTATGTAAAATACCATATGCAGTTTTAAAAGGATGCTCATTCATTGTATCTTTACCTTATCATGCTGGGAGAGTGTGATTATCAGATTCTTTTTTCTTAGATCTTCATATGATTTGTTCCTTTCCAAGTTTCTCTAAATTTCTCTAATTAAATGGAATAAAAAATAGATTTAGGCTGAAGGATCCTGGAACAGAAGGAAAAGGTAGCTTCATCCATCAGATGTAACCTGCGAACAGTATTATGAAGTGATCTTCATTTACTTGTGAGCTCAGGAAGGGCAAATGCAGAAGCAGATACTTGCTTGTTTTCAGTGGAGATCACATCTTGGACATTTTGCTGTTGTTCACAGAAGGTTTTTGACTATTTATCAGTACCTGCCATTTTCGAAATCAAGGTTCTAACTCAACACGACGGATGAGCAAATGTTCCTGTACTTCCGTCTGAGATTTTCTCAATGAGGTCTGTGTGTACTTTCAATGTACGTGTAGCATGAGGACCCGCACATTTGTAATACGTGTGGCACATTCTAAGTCTGTTGGATTTACTGCCCTGACCAGAAGAGCAGGTACAGCAAATCCTACATATCTGCCTGTATAGAAGCTAATTATTGAGCACTACCTGGTGAATGAATCAAATTTAACCTCAATGAGACATACCACATTTGTTTCCTTGGTGCAGAGTATTAGTACCTCCCAGTGGTGATGCAGTTTACCTGCCATAGACACTGTTTTGGACATACCCCATGTACTGATGTTAGAGGCAGAGTCAGTGAGTGTGCAGAAGGGTTCACGCACAGGTATCTATCAATTAGCAGGTCTTACGGCTGGTTTTTATGTAGCAATGATTTTGCCTCCCTTAGTCCACAATAATCCATGCCTGTAGGTTATCTGCAAGTTGCATTTGGAGCTAATCCTCTGTTACTTAAGAGTAAGAGCCAAAGACATGAATAAGAGGGAAGGAAGCTGGTGTTCAATACATGCAGAGTGAGTTGAGATTACATGTCCACCTACAGCAGACCTGCTGCCTGGGAGCACGTTTAAATTCTGGAGAGGAATCTTACTCAGAACATAAAAAGGGCTTGGTCTTCAAACATGCATCTAGTAGAAACTAACCGGTCACCACCTAGTGATGTTCTTTGCATAAAGAAACACACTGAACTTGTAAACGAAGCTCTGCAGAAATGAGGGAGAATGGTAATTTCTCCCCATAGCTCTCCATAGCCAAGATACCTTCGTGAGCTACACCAAGGGTTTTCTGCTGAGGTACGGTAAGATTATATTCAGAAGCCTTTGCTCATGAACACACATAGATCCACATTTGTGCCTATTACTCTTGCCTGTTTCCAGCATCCACTGTACTAACTTGTGCTCTCCAACTGTTTGAAAATATGTACGTAGCATTATCAAAACTCTTTCAACTCCCCTGCAACTTTGAGCTGATTCTTCAAGTGGAAAGTACCAGGTGAGACTTTGTTTTCATTAATTAACTTAAATAGGTATACAGCTCCCCAAGATGAGAAGATTTTTCCTTGTTTATTTGTGAAATTCAAAACAGTGGGTTTGGGGTATGAGCAAAGACTAAGGGTTTTAAAAATAATGAGATTGATGCCCCAGATTGCTGAAATGTGAGAACCTTCCACACTAAAAAAACTTGGCATCAAACACACTTTGACAGAACGTGCAGACAATGTTTTAAATGCTTTTTCTTAGCAATAGTAAATGCTCCTGAAAAAATTTGATCGAGTATTTCAACAGTGCACATCCTTCTGAATGATGACTTTTGGAGAAGACAGAAACAAATGAAGCTTTCCAGGTTCCATGCTGCAGTGTAGTCTCCACAGTTCAAAACAGGAAGGCAGAAAGATCCAGGTATAGCTTAGATTCAACTGCATTGAAGAGAGAAAACTTAAATAACCCCAAACATGGAAATTTCTATCAGTATGAAGAGGGATGGGTGGGTGTGCTCTTTCTGTTTGTTATAAGTAATGAACAAACAATGGCATTATGCAATTGTCACGTAGTTGCTACCTCTGAACATAGGTCAGACCAACCAACATCTCCCAAGTGTAAGGCAATATGTACTGCCTCTTGATGTTTTCTGCCATTAGCTTGAGTCAAAAAATCAGTAGTGGGCAGATCGCTGTGAGTAAGTGGTGGATAGAAGAGAAGGACACTGTGGCTGCTATAATAACATGTCATGGTATTTGGGCGGCAAGGTAAAGAATATTGCAAAGTGGGGCAGGAGGGAATAGAAATAAAATAAGAGATAACTGCTTAAAAGTTAAGGACAGCATTTATTTAAAGGGTCAGTTTAGGGGAAAACTATATGATGTTTTTTTTCCCAAGTCTACATTTCTTCTGTCATTTGACATACAGAATAAATGTAAGCTTTATAAGCTTACACTTCTTTTTTAAATGGTACCCTCAATACATCACAACACATCTTTGCTTCTAACCTAATAAATTTTACACTTTTTGTTTGCAATTGGAATAAACACATACTTTGAACCTCAGCTTTAATACAGAAGTCTGTTAATACTGATTTGAGTTTGTCCAAATATTTTTACACAAGGAAAATTGTTTTTTTTTAATTGCTGCATTTCATTAAGTTTGATTGAGGCTGAATAAACTACATGTTTAAAAATATCACACAGAAATAATATGAATATTTAAAATGTGGTGTTGTAATAAGACTAATATGGCATACACTGATGCCTTAGAAAACAAGTTAAAAGTGAGATATAATGATAAAATTGAAGTGTCCCTTACAATGTCAACACCCATCACCATCCAGATAGCAACTGTCCATCCTTTTTTAGAGGTTTGACTTAACTCCCCACAGGAACGGTAGTTTTGGAGTGCTAAGGAAGGTACAGGTCTCCCTTGAAACTCCCACCCTGTCTTAAGCTCGAAAGGACCCCATATTTTCCTTCTGTTTCGTGACTTGAGTCTTTCCATCTCCTTGAGTCATAGGTGAGTGAGGTTAGAAGAAAATCGCCAAAGTGCTTTGGGAAGGTGTCTAGTTAAAAACTTCCAAATTTGTAGAATATAACTACTTTTTTCCTGTGTTTTAAAGCCCTACCCTTTATTAAAAAAAAAACAAACAAACCGAAACAACCAACTCCAAACATCACAAAACCAATGCCTTTTCTATAGCAAGATTTATAGTAAAGCATTTGAGACGTTTTCTTTCTTGAATGTTGCTTTTGAGTGCAAAAACAAGCCAGGGGTCAGATCATATTTCAATTAGAGATGCCTCAAATAGGAAGTCACATTTCTGATTTTCATTGCAGATGTGTAACCTAGACCAATCTTTGGGTAATACAAAAGGAAACTTTTCTCTTTGAACTTGATAGATCTTGCTAAGTACCTTGTTTTCTTCTCATTGAATTCTGCTCTGAAAAGAAAATTCACTCAGCAGTCATCCTTGTCTATTGCTACTTAGCAAAGGGGTTCTCACTTTTTCCCATCTTCCTTTATTCATGTGAAAAAGTAATGGAAAATTGACATACTCAAAACCAGAATATGAATGATCACTTGTTGAATACAAAGCAAGGAAATAAAGCACAGCTCTCTTAAAAAAAAAGCAATACCAGTCACTTCAGAGGAACAGGATGAGGGGAGCAGTCATTACGGAGAGTTTAGAGCACTTGGACATGATCAGCTTTATTGGTTTTCTTTCTGAACCAAGAAACGTTGGCTGAAGCTGTAAGCAGGGAAGAGGATGTTTGCAGTATCTGCACAGGTCTGACATTTCAGCTCATGCGAAGTAAAATAAATCTTTCTTGAGCACTAACATTTGTATAACTCCAAAATTAAAAGCTTTGTCAGTTAAAGTACTTAAGTAACTTCACTTCCAGAGATGATGTGTGATGTCAGTCTTCTATTCTTTCCCCTGCCTGTATCTAGAACTATTTCAAGACAATAAGATTTTTCTTTTTTCTGAATATCAAGGAAGAAGTGATAAATTTGGGTCTAAAATGTGCACTTTTGTCAGAACAAGTCCACATATACTTCAGATATTTACAGGTTTGACTGTTTTATACTGACCGAGGTCGTACCTGGGATGGCTCTTAAGAAAAGATAGAGACTTCTCAGATTCAGAGCCTTAATTTAGAAGGGGACAAAAAAACCTGCTGAAGATTGATGTAGCATAGAGATATGGATGTAACAATGGTATTATAAGTAAGAGGGTTTTTTCCTTTCAGCTTTTGTACATGCACAAAGTATTCCCTTGTGACAGCTCTCTTCAGCAGATAGAACAAGAATCTTAGGGATATTCCAAGAAGGTTTGGCCAGATCAGAATAAAAGTTTATAAAGGTCTTCTTTTATCCAAATCATTGGTGGCATTTCTATATGGGGGAAAAAAAAAAAAAAGAGTACTCAAATCATTTAATTTCATTATCTGGGGTTTTCTCCAACAGGTTTTGTATCAGAGCTTCTAAAACCGTTCTCAATAGTTCCACATTTGAAAAAAAATTAAAGTGAATGTTCCTGTCAGTGGGACTAACTTGAATGTGAATTGTCACAAACAAAAGCTTATTTCCACAGAGTGTGTTTAATGACAAAAGAAAATATGCACCCGGTAGATGAGATTTTCTGGTTTAATTTCAAGCAATTTATTCAGCTTGCTATAATGAATAATACATTTCTGCTTGGAGGCCTAGGGCACTGCCCAAACCCATTGCTCGCTGAACGTTTCCCATACTTTTCTGATTTGTTACTCTGCTGTATATTGCCTTGGAAACCCAAGAGGGCTTTTACATTGCTATGGAAACAAATCAATATAAATATATCTACACTTTATTTATAGACCAGGTAGTGTAAAGGCCCAAACATCTGCCTGCATGGACAGAAAATGAAACGCAGTAATGTTTTTATTGTTGTCATCTTTCTAATTAATAGAAGTATTAGGTGATGCTGAAATAAGTGTCTGTTTTGTTCTACTGCAGAGGATAAAGAAACCATTCTCTCTTGCTGTCGTGTTGTTTTAATTCACAGGTTTTGCAGTCAGTCTTTCAAGGATTGTGACACTAATCTAAGATTAACATTGACTTTGGTTTTGTAAGTGCTTTAACTGGTATTGTACCAAACCTAAATTATATGCTCCTCTAAACTGCTAGATGTAGTGATGTTATCTTTTGCTACAAATGTTGGAACATTATTATCTTAATTTGACAGCTAAAAGAGCCTTTCAACCTGCATTAGACCACAAGACCATGTGGCCTTATTCTTTGCTACCATATAACCTTCCCAGAATTGCTACCAAAATTATTTATGCTCTTGTTTGACTTACGAGAGCTTCACAAAATCTCAGTTTTTAAAGACCTTACTCAAAGTATAAAGCTTTAACGTCTGGATAAGCTAGGCAAGAAAGGACTACATTTTTTTTTCTTTCTTTGTATTTTACTTCTACTGTTTTCTCTCGCTGGTCTTTCTCTATAAACCAATAAAGACAATAAACCATCACTACTGTATTCTTCTCTGCGTCTTTATAGACACCTCTGTATAACTGCAGAACCATGCATGAGGACCTGGTTGTGACGTATACCAAATCGTCTTTACAATGAAGCGGCATTTTGCTTTTTCTCAATAGCTTTTTTTTTGCCGGTGACTGAGCAGAATTTTGAATGATTGTAGAAAAATACAGATGGTCCATCTTATCATTCCTATTTGAGGAACCTCAGCGATGTGGGAATATTAAACTAAAGTAGTAATGTGTGGCTTTATCATGAGTATGTAATTCAGCATATGTTTTTGTTGGTCCTCAACTGACACCCACTGAAAGGCTGAAAATGTATCAATAATTTTGAGTCACCTTAGGATTCAGCCCTATGGCTCTGTTTCTGCCCTTGTATCTACACACATGGATCCTAGCTCTTCTGTGAAGCTCTACTGACCTGAAGAAACAAACCTAGCAGTCATGGGGGCATGGCATAATTTTCAGGGTCTGTCCACAGGGATTTAATGGCATATATAATACACAGAAGTTTTTGTATTACCTCAAGCTGAAACTCAACTTACATTGGCCTCTGGTTTGAACAAACTGGTGCAAGAGAAAATATATACGGCAGAGACAGAGGTTAATGCCAGTCTGACCTAAGGCAGAGTATTTTCTAATCAAACATTTTCCCTGTATCAATCTGTACATGGAAACTTTCAGTTTTGGTGGGACTCCATTTTCTGATGGTAGAAAACTGCTCCGTTGACAATGCTTTGACCCCCATACCATAACTTCTTGTTAAACTGAAGCCTCAAGTGAAAGATGAGAACATTATAGATGGGTATGACTGTACGTATTTTATTACTAGGATTATTGTACTTGCCCCTGTAATAGCCAATAGCCAATAGCCAGCAAATATGGGTTGCATCTGGTAGGAATCTGTCAGCTCTCAAAACATTTGAGAGAAGAACACGTTGGCAATATCCAGATATACGGTCATTTCAGGAGCGAGTAAAGTAGCAAATGGTAACGCAGACGGTGCTTCTTACCCCACTGGTCCTGCTGGGGCTCACAAATCATGGAAGAGATGAGTGCACTGTCAATGTACCAGAGATACCTGTAGAGAATACCTGCAGAGAATACCTGCCCCAAAAAATTCACCTGTGGAATCATCCTCAAATTTGGGGAAACAAGGAGCACAAATAGCTGAAAGCCCTATAGAAAGTCTGAGGAAATAGAATACACACTGCAAAAATCTGTAGTGAGTTGTTTAGCTTCCCCTTCCTTCACTTCGAGCTCCCATTCCTATTTTATATCATCTAAACACTTTGTTTAGTTCATGCTTCTGTAAGCATGAGGCTTGATCCCCCATGGAAAGGTGCAGTTGTGTGTCTCAGGCACTTGGTGGATCAAGTTTAAAGCAGGTGTAGCCCAGCTGAGTAGGAAAAGGTGAAAACATTTGTAGTTTCCCACTCTATCAGCACGTGATCCATTTCAGAAAAATAAGTCTCTCTGTTGAAGCTGCTGAACTGCTCATCTGGGCAAGCCTGCAGGAGTAGAGCTGCTGCTCTTCACTCTGAACACATACTCTTGGGAACGAGTGTAAGTTTATGCAACTCAAATCTAGTTTGAAATTAGGACACAAAGTAATATTAGTCTAATATTTATAATTACACTCCACTGTTTGGTCTTCCTGTGTGTTTTCTGTTGTCATCGTTTCCTTAGCCTTTCCAAGCCTTTTATGTTCTTCCTGCTGGCTGTCAGAGGGAAAGGAAAACCATTACTGAAATTACGCTCAGCAAAGATCTATGCTATGAAATGTCATTTGTTGGTCACAAACACGATAGGGGCATTTCATTTCCCATGACCATTAACACCAAAGCACAACACTCCTGAAAATGTAAGACACATCCCCCTAAATACTGAAATACCTCTAATCAGATAAATTTAATTCAGTTACAGTGAAATGCTTAATGGTATCGGCTATTATTAGAGAGACAGAGATGGACAGAGGCCAGCAATACTTTTAGGACCTGCCTTTTTTCTGATCCCTTGATTGCATGTAATTTACTTTGATTTCCAGACTTGCTTAATTTAATTTGTGTTCATTTGCTGTGTAGAGTGGTTAGTTACATTTCCATCTGGCTTGCTACACTTCTCTTTCTCTGGGTGGTCCTTATTTATTGGAGAGTTTGTACTGTGATCTTCATCTCATTTAATTGTCTTGTGAAGTGTGATTTGATATTTAGCACTACAAAGTCTTTGATCTGCTTTTATTTGATTTTAACTCTCATTTTTCCCTATCTAAGGATTAAGGGATGGCAAAATGTATTCTGCTACTTGCATTTTCCTAACAAACAGGATTTTCTATTGGTGTTAACACCCTTCATTTAAATGCTGACATATAGTGAAGTTCAATCACTCAGCTTGTAAAAGGTGTTGATACGAATGAGAGAAAGATGTGATTCCGCATACTGAGTTTGTCTAAAACTTGTGGGTCTTTCCAGGTGGGGTTTTAGTTTGGCCTGAGCTTCAGCATAGCCGCGTATAGAAAACACATTGATGGATTATTCGTGTGCTTTACACGTCAGTAAAAATGACCAGAATGTTAGAGTTGCCCAAAGTCCTACTGCCTAGAGTATTAATGTATCTTGCTGGTTGCTTTCCTGCAGGCAAGGTACAAGTAGTTCCACCTAAAAGTGCAGAGCACAAGTCTTTATCATCACTTTGTTCTAGAGAGAACAAAACGTCAGACGACTGGGCAAATCTATGTGGCTTTCTCATTCGATTGCTGTCAGAGAGAATTTGAAATATGGCTTTGACAGGTGTCCATGGCAATGGCTCTCTGCATGTTCTGCGTGGAAAGCGGCAATGCAGTGCTAAATGCGTCCTCTCTATGGAAAGAAAATTTTCCACATACTTTCTCCTTTTGGCTTTCTGTGCAGTGGAAAGAAAAACTCAAGAAATCAGAATGTGAAAACTGTGATGAAAGCCTGACTACTCTGTACTTAGCTATCAAAATATCTGAAATGCAATTTTAGAAGTAGACAGAGAAAACTGTTAAAAAGTTGAGCAAATATTTAGAAATTAGAACTGCTCTTGTAGGCAAAGAAACCAGACGCTTCTTTCTGACAGGGGATGGTCTTTACAAGGATTATTTGGAAATGGTAATGCCATGACATGATCTTCAACCTGAAATGAGCTGAAGTGATATAAAAAAATGCAAACAATAATAAAATGTAACGACTATATAAGACAAAATGACCATAGAAGAATGACTGTAAAAGTCATCCTGGACTACAAGAGTCAAAATACAAAGTTCTTTCATTGCATATCTGCAAACACTGCATTAATCATAGTAGAAGTAACCAAATTTAAGAAGGATCTGTGGTTTTCAAGATGACACTGAGTCTTTAAATAAAAAAAAATATTTCACAGTCACTTCACCATGCCTCATTTTTTCACAAACTGAAACAGTCTGACAGTGAATTTTTGCAATAGAACTGTTGCTTCAGGTCACATACGGTGTCCTAATTGATGCAGCATGGCACAGTAGGGCTCCTCTTCAGCACAGCTTGCAGGAGAATTAAGCAACTTGGATCACTACTAATAGGAGTCCTGCCTCCTGTCTCTGCTCAGTGTATGCTGAAGATCTGCCCCAATGTCATGACGTGTTTGCAACACTAACAAAAGCCTTTGAGAAAAAAGCAATATTTCATGTGGTCTTGGAGGACAAAGGTGGGGGGTGAGTGGGAGAGGAAAGGTGCACTTTTCTATTTGTGAAGGTCACATCCGAGGTATTTTTGAACTCTATGGTGATGTAGATAATCAGGTGAGACAACTCTTGTGTCCACTGGCGATTCATCCTGACCCGTGCGTGGTGGGGTTATAGGAACTGCGTGTCTGACATCAATGTATTGTTCTTATTTTTGCACATAGGGACCTCGGCTAACAATGTTTCTTTCACTGTAAGACAAGCTCTTCTCTGTAAGACAAGCCAAAAGTTAGTCTAAAAACCGCTGTCTTATGTCGTAACTAGTAGATTAGCAATTGAAAAGTATCCTGTAGGAGATGATAGGAACACTCAAACACCTAAAAAATAATTGAGGTTGAGATTGTAGGACAGGAAGTACCTCATAAAAGACTGCAGAAAATATATTTATGGGAAAATGAGCAAGAACATTCATGTGAACAAACAAACTTTCGACGGTCTAAGGCAGGAGTGTTGAGCATCAAAGACATCCAAAGAGTTGCTGATAGTCACTGTAGGGTGTAAGCAAGAAGGTATTTTTCACTGAAGAGCAAGCTAACTGGTATTTTATTTTTATGTTCACTTCTTTTGACTTATATTAAACAAGAATAGCCCAGCAGAGTATCTTTTATATCTGCATTTTCATTGGAAAAAAAAAAAGATATTATTTTTCATCTCCGTCTCCCCTTCCTTTTTCTACCTCCTTATCTTGGGTTTTGTACGTACAGATATTATAGCTTGGATGGCATGTTCCCTTTTCTCTGATTTGTAACTTAATACGGAGAAGTCAAACAAAGAACCCTCCTCATCACCCAATGACCTGCAGTGATCCCCCATGCTTTGCTTGATCATCATTTCTACTCCCGTCCTCTACAGCACCAAGTGCTTCAGTGGAGTCACATGGGGGACAAACCAGCACAGAAATTGAATGCTGACCATGAAGAGAGAGCTTCGGGCCTTAATTATCTTTGAGGAAGGGCTGAAGCTTTTAGGTTATTGTAAGGAAAGGTGCCGGACTGGCATACTTAGTGGAAAATAAAAAAGGACCGTGGCACAGCTGCCAGAGAAACTAACAGAGGGTGGCAAGAAGCCCTCATTTTTAAGCCAAACACACCTTTTAATTCCAGAATTTGACCCCAAGTTTGTGTCTTGTCACATGTCACTCAGAAATTTGTTGCACCTGAAACATTAATTGTTGGAGGTTTTTTTCTGAATCAGTGAAGCATGATTTTATTCTAGTTTCTGTCAGAAAAGATCGCATTTGTCGTATATTAAGTTTTGGGAAAGTACCATAATTTTTATTTCATCATGCAAACTCGTGTCATATCTCGATCTCTGTTACAGTCCCTGCTGGCCTGAGGGTTCTATCACACGCTACTAGATTAAAGAATGTGACTTAACCCCACCTAAAATTGGAAAGGTTAAACTCTGTAAATAATCCATCACATTGTGCAAGTTACACCACACACACACATGCGCTTGCTGCTCTGAAGTTCTTTCTCTTTTTCTCTTCCTCTCTCTCTAAAATTGCCATGATGGAGTCCTATTTCCTGGAAAAATGTCAGGTCCAACTGCTAGTTTTTCATTTGCTCACCCAAGCTTTTCTCTCCCCACCCGCCCCCAACTGCCCCCCCCCGCCCTTTTTATTTTGGGGAGGGGGACACCTATAATCTCTAAATGTTTTTTATTTTTCAGTACTTTGTCCAGGAATTTTTTGCCTTCAAAGCCTTCGCACCATTATAGCCCTGAAAGTGCCAGTGCCTTAAGCTTCTGTGTAAACACAAACAAAGCTGGATCCTGTGCCAGCCTTTCTTATGCTGCCTCAAAGACAAGCTCTCCTAGTCCCAGACTGTTCCCCAGCCAGCATGGCAGCAAAAAAAATGGGGTGACAATTGTTTCAATGAGGTATTTTCACTGAAAAGCTATGGATGTTTACAATTAATGAAGCGATAGATGTTTATAGTTACAACAGCTCCAGATATTAGGATCTTTTATCAAAGTTGAACACCTTTATACCAGCAGGTGTGTTGTCATGTCCTAGAAGAAACTTTTCAACATTTTCTTCAAATTAGTTTAGTTCTGCTCAACCGTTGACTGAAAATAGAAGCCCATGTAGATCAAGTAGAAAGGTTAAATAACCCAAAGCCAAATCCCAGCCCCTCTGTGCAGATTTTGCCAGCTGGTCTCCAACATTTTTTCTACTTATTAATTTCTCTGGAAATCCCTCCTCAAATCCCTTCCCTTTCAACCTGACTGCAGAGCTCTAAGCAGGACAGAGTAGGCAGCATGCCTTTTGTTTGACTTGGAAAACCATCACACCGCCACTTCTTTGAAGAAACAGCTGCATTATGACTGACAGTTTTCAGGCTTCAGGTTTTTCCTTCATTTGTTTGAGAGCAGCCTTCAGTGGCTGCTGCAGCTGGCAGTGGAAGCTTGCTGCAGTCAGAGCCAGCCTGCAGGAACCCAGCAGGACCTGAGAACACCTGCCTCGGCCAGAGGAGGTGGCATCATGCCATGGTGAACCTCTGCACACCAACAGACCCAAGAGCAAGGATCTTTGCACGGGGAGAGTTGCACCTTGCCGTTGTGCCCATGGTTGCTCATGTTGCTGCAGAGGTGCAGACCTCCTGCTCTCAGGTATGGGCTGAGTGGAGTGCCTTCTCTTCCGCTTCTGATTTCCTGACTGGCCGCTGACATGAAACATCTCTCTGGTGCCCCTGTTACCCCTCAGGTCTCACAGATCTACCTCATCTACAAGCGGAACAAGGATTTGGCACTGCTGCTTGCCACAAAGCTCCAGACTGCTCTTCCTGTACTCAGTGACAACTCCACTCCAAGTTTAATACCCCCTCATTTATTTGCTGAGGTTTTTTCCACACATTTCTTTCAGTTATTGTGTGGTTACACATGGTAAATTAAAACTGCTGTATGCAGAGAGCTCTGTTTTCCTATCAGTTAAACTCACGCAGCTTGGCCGCCTCCTGGAATAAGCCAGAAGTGGTGGCAGTGATGAGCTTTCTGCTGGAAAATTTTCCTTTCCCTCAGTGAAGTGTGCAAGGAAACACGTTGGTATGCAGCCATACATTCACCACATAACTCATCACTGCAAGTCAGTGCTTGCTGCCTCTGATCACAGCAGCTTACCTAGGTGGTGTAGTGTGGTCTATCAACTGGCAGAAAACCTGGATATGGCTCCGAAACCACTTTCCCTTCCAGATATAAATATCAGATCAGAATCACCCCTGTCTTTAAGGGATCTAATACCTCCAGATTCTGAAGATGAAGGACCCAAAATTCCAGTTTGAAGATGATTTTATTTCAAGTTGGAGTAGTTGTCAGATGGGCACAAGCTGCAAATTCAGATGTGAAACTTGAATGCCATGTTTTTCTCAGACACTTTGTGAGTCCTTGAGGAGTTGTGCTGTAGTTTGTCAGCTGTCATACTAAAAACGTCCAACCACCGGGGATTTTTGGCAGCAAAGTAGACAGTCTTCCTTTTTTTTTTTTTTTTTTGGTGTGTGAAGGCAGTGTAGTTCTCTCGATCTTCTCTCTGGTCTTACTCCCACTCCATTGCAGCAGAGGGCATGATTACACCACAGCACAGTTACTGTTCAGTTTTACTAGTACTAAGGGTAAGGCATTAGCACTGCAGAATAAAAATCCACCAGTTCCCTCACTTTCTGTGCCTGCAAGTTTCATTAAGGATCCAAAGAGTTAAAGATCAGGAAGGAAAACTGGATCTTGTACTGCTTTGGGGGAAAACAACAGACTAGAGGAGCTGTTTGAAGGTGATGGGATATCTCTCTGCCAGTTGAATAGAAGCAGAAGAATGTCTCTGGGGCCCATGCAAAACCCATTGCACTAAGTAGAGATTTTTGTTTTCAGCAAGGGCATTTAATCATGTCTGAAATGCCTGTCTAAAGGGATCTGTAGTCCCAAGATTATTTCTGTAAATTCCTGCAATAATAAAAATGGCTCCTATCCAGAACTGCAGGCCCCTGTAATATAAATTACAAAGCAACATGGAATAGCAGTACATCTACGAACAAAACCGACCCTTTCCCAAAAGAGGCAACACAGGCACATTCCTTCTTCATGGAGCCCCAAACACCTTCAGACTCGCCGCTCTGCATCATTATTCAGCAGGAGTGAGTAAAATTGTGTCCTACATAGCTCTAACCATCTCTATGCTTCGACACGGAAAAAGACCCCTCAGATGTGGCGTTGTACGATGGGTAATGAGTCTCTGTGACACCAGCACCCAGGTGTTACGATGATGTGACTTATTGAATAAGGGAAGGATCAAACAACTTAGTTAATATTAGCAGATGAATTTAATCAAATCTCACCATTTCAGAAGGTCAAAGGAGCATTTCAGTTTGGTTCTCTAAAAGTATAATGCGACTCCAGACATCAGTCTTGCCCACTGGATTTAAAAAGTGAGCAGTCTTCCAAACCAGCTATGTGGGGCATTAAATCAGACAACAGGACTCCAGATAAAAGCAGGAAGGGCTGAACTCCCACAGCTTTTTCCATCATCATTCAATACAAGCTGCCAAGAACGATTTATTTCAAAATGTGTGAAGTTTGCTTTCGGCCTGAAAGATGTTGGTTTTCATAATGTCACCATGAAAACTGTTGACAGAACCAGCAGAAAGTGATCCACTTATCCCAAAAAATTCAGCAAAGAGCAGTCCAACACACAGTCCGTGCTGCTCTTGGTTGGCATTCAACAAGACTCATGTCTAGGGGCTATGAATACCAGTTAGCCTTAGAGTTGCAGATACTAACAGTCATACAAATCTTATTAAAATGTGTACGAAATTTATGCAGACAAAATTACTTGTAATTGTGAACAAAATGCCAAATATCTCTACTAGAAAGAATAAAGACTGACAAATGCATTATGACATTTTACATTGAAATGTAATTTAATACATTTGGGTTAGACTGGAGCCAATTGTAGCGTGTTGTTAAACAATGAACACAGCTATCAGCTGAATTTGTAAAAAGTGGTTTTCATTTCTCGCTAGGTTCAAGCTGGCTGATCTCAGGAAACAGAAGCTGTAATTATGACCACTTTTATTTATTGTCTTATAACTTCCCCAAAGAAAAGATGAAAACCCAGTCTGATGAGCGCACCGTCTCAGCACACCGCTGGAGTGGCAGTATAAGCGCTCGGAGGTTCGGCTCTTGAGCTGAGCTGCCATTCATACTGCATCAAAGCTGCTCCTCAGTGGCTGATAGCAGAACTCTCAGCGACAGGAGGAGCTGTGGTGGAGGTGGGCAAGGAAGCCTCCTCCATTAGATGCACAGCAGATGCAGATTCTTCTACTCTACTAATGGTAACTGAATCCAAATTAATTGAGTTACTTCTTTTTTTTTTTGCTAAATACGTAATTTTTACCATAATAACTAACTCACAAAGCTTATTTTTAAGGGGAAAAAAATTAATGATGTCAAATATTTTTGCTGTCAGCTTCTGATTAATTCTAAAGCTAGGTCCAAAGATTTCTAGATTCTGTCTGATTTGCGTGAATCTGTACCTGTGTGCTTGTTTTTTAACACTGAACCGTGGAAAGTTAGCAGGTATTTAACCCTAAGTAGTAAAAATTCTCCATCTGCTCCACAGTCTACTCATTTCAACCTGGCAGTGGTTTTGCCAGGAGAGGTTGCCAGTGCTCTGAACACACTGGAAACTAATCGAAGTTTCACCTAGATTAGATGTTTTCATGTAGTGCACTGCAATAACAAAAGCAACAGGGGAGGGGAATAAGTCTCAGATTTCCTGCTCCTTGGAGCCTGAGTTACGGAGGTGGTTAGAGTCAAGCGTTACCGTACGTCTCCCAAGTATCAGGGGTTGTATGACTACTTAAACTGCCGCTCTGATAGGAGCCATGTCCTGTTCTGTTGTCTGGAAGGTATTAAAGAAATAAAAGCAGATATGAAGACTTTCTTCAACATATGGCAGCATTTTTTTCTGCAAACCACATTCCGGGGTAGGTGCTGTCAATGTGCAAAGCATTTATGTACCTCTTCTTGCCACCAGCTCATCTGTCTTTTAACCCCGAGGGGCATTAAATGAAAAATCCTTCTTACGGAAAGGTTAAGGGTGAGCTTTTGTAGCATAAAAGGCAGGAAATTTAGAGTTAAAAGTCTATTGGAACATCGTAAAAAGTTCTTTCATTATGACTGGAGGGCAGCAAGGCATCTAAGCACAAGCTTACATTTAATCTTAAAGTTAGGTGCCTTGCTTAACCATGTTGCTGAAACAGGGCCCTTGTAATCATCTGGATCAATTAGTGTCTTTGGAGAAGTACCAGGGTAATACTTACCCTGAAATAAGTTTCATGGGGACTTGCTAAAATAACTTGTGAGAGGGCGTTGCTACTGAGCACAGGTTATAAAAGTCTATTGGATGTTGCTAACTCATAGCTGGTGAGATCCATAATTGCTGTCACCTTCTGGACAACTGCTAACACATAGTCACAATAATGTGGTGTTCATCACTGATCTATGTCGCGTTCAGTTGGGCAACAACTGCATCTAAGTACTACAGGTATCACGTAGAGGATCTTGTTACTAAGTACACTCTTGGTTTTACCTGGGGAAGTTACACTTCTCCTGACTACGCTAATCTGACTCCACTAAATTCTGGGGATCCATTAGATCAAGAGGGCAGCAGCTATGGTTATAACAGACAAAATATCATTTTATTATTATATTTATACCTGATTCTTTTTATTGTGTGGGGTCAGTTTAAACATTAGTGCAGGAGTATGTGTCAGGCAGCTACCTCTACTCATAGAGAGGGCACTGTTTTGGTAACACACACTGCAGCTACTCAGACTCTGTGAGGCTTTATGACGTGCTCTGCAGCTACTCAGACCCCATGAGCTTTTACGACCTGCCCAACATGAACTGCTACTATTTGCAACCTGCAAGCACCACCCCCCCCCCAAGCACTGCCGCTGCTTCAACTCCCACAAAGAACACTACAGCTACACAGCCAGCCACCGCGGTCATTCCCACTCAACCTGCACTAGTAAAAGTGCCCCTGTGAGGGGAAAGAAACAAACAAAACAGGTATATCACCCGTATAGCCCATTTTGCCCAGCAACGGATGAGGGATCAGGTCCTTCTAAAGCAAACTCAGTGGAGGATGATTGAGAACCAGATGTAGAGGCTGATACCCCTGTACGGCCCAGGAAAAAACAGTCTGGGAAAAAGGGTTTTCTGACTGTAGAGTCAATGGGTCTCTGGGAATACTAATCTGGTCACTGAGTTTAAATGTGAAAAGCCACAAAGACACATAGACTATTTCAGTTGAAAGGGACCTGAGATGATCCTCTAGTCCAAGTGCCTGAAAAGGGTACGCTAACAGAAGATCCGTATTCTGAGCATGCATGGATGATGTAAAGGCCAAGGAATAGACTTGGCACCCAGACTTGGTTTTCTGTCCACAGTTGCTTCCGTAACTGAAGCATCTTTTAGTTGTATAAGGGGTAGTAGACATCATCACCTTCTTGTTCAGAGACTCTTTGGTTAAAAATGCAAGTTTCCTGCCTCATTTAAAAAAAAAAAAAAAAAAAAAGTGGCATATTTAGTTTAAAAGAGAACTGAAATATGAAACATTTAAATGTGTCACGGTATGTCTTTCATGATTCCTAACACGAGTAACAGTCTTGGTTAGTAATTTGATGGACAACAAATGGCTGTGTGTGTCAGTAACTGCCACGTGAGTGTTAATTAAGTTGCAATTAAACACTTCGAATTGGATTCATCATTTCAGCAGGGCTGTAATACAACCTTGATGTGGATACCAAGACACAAAAACTACAGCTGACTTTTTTAGTGTGTTTAAAAGCTTACCTTCATTAAGTGACCTCAGCAGGTTTCAGCTAGATCTCTTTCATGAAGTGTAAACTATGACCTTTGTAATTAATGTTTTTAATAGCCTTTTGATAAAAGAATTGTGGAAATCTCAGATACAAAAGGGGTTAGAAATGTTGCTTTCTAAAGGACAAGATCTTTATTTCCTGGTGTTGTGAAAAGCTCTGCTGTTGCATGGCTGATTACAGGGCACAGAAAAAGGAACCTATCTTTCCACTTTCTTTCCTGCTAAATTAAGAGTTCAAGTCTGTATTAAAAAGAAATCTGACTCTGATGAGGCAGAGCATTTGTCTGGTGCACATTTCATGGGAAAAGTCATCAGCAAGCACACGGCTTTCTTCATTAACCTTGATTATCAGCAGGGCACAACAAACCTCCTACGAAGTCTGTAGACTGCTGGGCAGAGTAACACAGTTATACCAGCATTCACACTTTTAGATGCCATGAAGGTCTGGGAGCCAGAAGGGCTTTTAATGTAAAATGCTATGTTTATGTTAATTAATTTTTTTTTTTTTTTTGGTGAGGGAATGCACAGTACAACTGAATTTTTTGTGGTTCGTTTTCTTCTTTAACATAGTGCTTGCTTCACGTGATTTTCAATGCTTCATTCTCAACATTATTTTCTCAGAAGGCATTGCTTTTCACGATGTTCCTTGTCTTAGACCAAGCAGGACACCTTGTTGAAGAGCCGCTGTGCTGAAGGAGCGGGGGATTGCGGACTGGGTTGTACAGCAGTGCCCGTGAGAGGGCCTGGGTCTGGGGCAGCTGCAGTGGTGTGACCCACAGCGTGCTCTTGGAGGTCTGAAGTGCCCCCAGGTGATGTGACCCAGATACAATGTGGAACCAGGACAGCTTAGAGCAGTAGTGCTGTTAACATGTACATCCAGCAGTCCACAGGGCGCTGATTGAAAGAGGCATTCTTTTTAATTCCTCGTGGAGGCTTCTCTGACCCAGCCTGCTCTCCTGGGCGCTCCTCTTCATTCAGAGCCTACGTTCTTGGAGGCAGAGCTCTCCTCCCTCTGAAGGTCAGTAACTGCTGGTGTTCCTACTGCACAACTTCGGGGCGGAATGAATCTTGAGGTGAAATGACTGTTCTCTGTTGTTTCCATGGAACGTTTGTGCGTAGCAGCGAGAGAGGACAGTGACCACACGCATCGACGTGTAGCTCCCGCTCGTGTCCATAAACAGCCATTTCCTACCCAATGTAACTGAGAGGAGAAAGGGTTTATTGCAAGGTTTAACCTGGCAGGGGTTTTCTGGCCAGAGAGCGGAACCAGTGCTCTGTGTGGCCACCGCAGAGCCCTCCCGCCGCCAGCAATCGTTCCCTCTATAAGGCTGTTTTGGGTTATAGTACACAGAAGTCATTTACTACACGAGATGCTGGATATGGTGAGCAATGAACACAAGGAACTCATAACAACGTTGCAACCGGGCGGACAAAGTTCCGATGTTACCTCACGTCCCGGTTGAACCGCGACACAGTTTGACTGACGTAGAAACAAACCAATGAGAGTATTGCTCCCCCTGACGTCCCTGCACCTCATTGGCTGGGGAGCCCCTTGGCGGGACGATGTCTCTAAGGAGCTGCGTGCAAAGAGAGACAGGTCGCGCCTTTCGCGCCCTGTGGGTGGAGCCGTGCGCTAGGGTTGCTGCGGTAGCAGCCATTTTACCCGTCTCTGAGGGGACGGCAGCGGCCGGGTAGCTGCTGCTATCGGCTGCTGGACGAAAGCTCTGGGGCGAAAGATACCGCGTGTCGCTGCCGCCTGCCACCTGCCACAAGCGCCTCCTGTCGCTTTGCTCTGGGGGCACGTAACGCTGTGACCGGCTGCCCTGACTGTTAGCTGTCCCGGCTGCTGCTGCTCCGGCCTGGCGGGAGCTGGCGGGCGCGGCCCCGGCCCCGGGCTACCTGCTGCGGCCGTGAACTGGGAGTTTGCCCGCGTTTACCCCGTCCATCACTCCCTCTTCCATTTCTTGTGCTCCCATGGGCATGGGCTGAACTAGATGAGCTCGCAGCTACTTGCACATATTTCTGAAGTGAAAGAATTCGCCAGGGGCCAACTGCATTTGAGCCTCTTCCCACTTTCCTCTCGTCTAGACGGGGAGTGCATACAGTCCCAGTTTAGCATATACCAGCGTCATGCCCCCTGAATATCAAGAAGAGAGAAATTGTGTGTGATAATTGTTCATTATGCATGTTTTCCGTACAGTAAATAACACATTGACTTAAAGGCTTTAAAAATACGATTGTAAGTTTAGATGTTCAATAGAGGTCTCTTCCAGGTACCTGGATAGAGACTGGCTCAAATCACCATCTAAAACCATTTTGTTTCAAAAATGTTTATACTCTGCAGCTGAATATTAATGCAAAAATCTCTCTCTCTTTTTGAGGCTATTTCTTACTTATTTTCAGGAGTGTGTGGTTATTATAGGTTCAGGCTGTCAATTTTTCCTTCTGTATGTGGATGGCATTAATAATGGATGCTTAGGACAAACATCGCACTCATTTTTGCTGGAATAGAGGAATAAATGGTTTCTTATTGCATATTAATGCACCTCTATTAAGTGATATGAAATGTATCCTTGTCAGAAGAATTTCCAGTAATAATATTCTTCTTTTGCATTCATTTATAGCGTAGGTACAAATATCTAATGATCCATCCAGCTAAACAATATGCGACTACAGTGAAATATTCATTGACTTTTAAGGGTATAAGGTGTGCTAGCACCTACGATTGGGAAAAAAATCCCAACTCTCCTTTCTGGCCTGATGACCTGTAGTTCAGCAACTAGAGATCTTAAAGTCAACAGCTTTTTGCAATAACGATAGTAATAAGATAACACATTAGTTTAGTACATCGCACATGGGATAGGCACAGAACATCACAGTCACTCTGAGCGGTAGCTCTGAAATCTTGCTCAGTGTTCTGCTAATGAAACTACGAGGCTTGCTGTCTGGAGACTTATTTTTACAGGAGCAGATTGTCAGTTCACTCTTAGAGTTACCGTCTAAGAAAGCTATCAGTTCACTTTGGGTCCATCGCTCTCTGGAAGTGGTAATTTTTGCCAGTTTATTCCATTTGTGATGATAGAAGCCATCTGTCTCTCTCTGCTTTGCATGTTCTCAAATGAGTTCTTACATGTTAAAGAAACCTTTCACCTTCTACCCTTAATGTGCAGTTGCCATTTAGATAGAAATTACAACACTTTCCCTTAAGAGTTCATTTTGAACTCCAGTATTTCGAAAACATCTGCTTTAATGGGCTGCCTGTTTCTAGCTAGTAGCAGGATTGAAATGTTTCATATTTCTCCAAGCTGTGAGTATTAAATAATTGATAGTTGGGAACAAATTCCTAAGCTGCAGTTTAATCACTAACATCCCAAGCTGCCACTCATATTGGCCAAATCACTGAAGTACAGCTTTTTATTTCATTAGGACATCATATATTATTTCCAGAAAAATGGTGATCTTTCTGCTTCTCATGAGACCTTTATCCCAGAGGCTTGCCTGCTTAATGGCTGAGATGTGGTACACATGAGAAAAATCTGCCATAGGTTGACCTCTGGAAAGGAGGAAAGCATTTATGTTTTCTCGGCTTTCCTGTTTAGCATTCTTTGCCTGACTTTGGCCTCTTGTTGACAAGAGTCTCTCTTTAAGCGCAGCAAGCTCGCTCCCACCCTTCTGCAGCTCAGACCCGGTGCGTCCCACAAGGGTGGAGCGCTCTGAGCTCTAACAATATGAGGTTGCTGGTGCTCTGTGGGTCACTGTTTTCTTTGGAAGCAGATGGCTATTTTCAATAGAGCAGTGGAGTCCCTCACTGAACAGCACGACTCTGGCTGCTGGGACTTCCAAAATACTGTCAAAAATATTTTTTGTTGTTGCTGACGCTGCAGAAAGACAAGGCGTGTTGCTGAGGAAATGACAGCAGGACAGATATCGGTGGTAATTCTCTCCTCAAAAGTTTCAGAGCTCAAAACAAGCAGTTAGGACCCTTAACCTAATGCCCTTCATTTATGCTTTGTCTGATTTCTTGCAACGCCTCAAAGGGTTTCTTGGGAGATTCCTGATACTTACTACACCAAAATTTAATAAAAATATCCTTGTATAATTCTACCTAGAATCCAAAATCACTAAGAAACTCAAATGTGGAAATAAATTTTTAAAGCAATTTGCTTTTGTTTTGTGTACTTATTGTTGTTTTGTTTCAAGTGCAAGGGCTTAAGCCTTAATTTGAAAATTGTGTGTCCAAGGAAAGTTAACCATTCTTATTGATCTTACATGTAAAAGGGAGTAATTTATACATAGAAAATTGGAGCAACCTACATTTGAATTGGATTAGAACAACCTACAATTGTAACAGAGGAATAATCTCATCGTGGTGGGATGTGGAAATAAGGGAAACGTATCCAGCAGTACCCTTGAAAACCCTTGCCAGGGAGCTTCAGGTATTTAGCATTAACCAATGGACACATGGGCCCCTTAACTTGCTTATAGGAAAGTGGGTGTTGCAGTCGATTCACTCTTGAGAGCTGTAGGAGGAGCTTTTGCTTCTAAGAAAGGTGTGTGCACTATTCCTGCTGACACTGGGAAACACGGAGGAGGTATGAAATAGAAGATCTTGTCAGGAATCCTCATGCGCTCACGGAGCTGTAACAATAACATGATGCCAGCATGGATATTAATCTGAAACATCACAACAGGGTAATAACATGAGGACAGGAGCCTGGGATACACCGAATTAATTTAAATTTGATCTCCACTGAATTTGACACCCTTGTGTTTTCATCTGTTTAACTCGAGTGTCTTTAGGATCAGCACAAAGTCATTCAAAGCATATGCTTCATATCTGCTAAAGAAAAAGTCAGCAGTTGCTACATCACGGGAATCCTTGTTCAGACGCGCATGTGCCAAGGTTACCTTAGTAGGCTCAGGCATTAATCATTTACCTAATTCAGATAATACAGAGACACACAGATATAAATATTCCCCTGTATTGTGTTTCAGCCTAATTAAAAAAAAAAAGAAAAAACCAAGAGACCCACATTCCTAGTTTTCCTATGACTGTCTTGATGCAACCTAGGAACACATGGAATGGATTACCCTGGTCTGGGTTGCTGGAGGGCATGAATGGCTCTTACAAGGCAAGAATTTATTGGGCCATGTTGTCTCGGCTTTGGCAGCAATGTTGGCTGTAATCTGTAAAATGCTCCTTGTGACTGGGAGAAATTTAAAAACCTATGCACCCACTCTGAAAAACCAGGCTTGTGATAGGTAACATGTTTATTTTGGTGTGTTGAATGCTGGCTGAACAATATTCCTAAACAGACCAATTGGAAAAATAAAAGGCTTTCTCCGCCAGAGGGAAAAAGGAGACCATTTAACACAGAGTAGATCATAAGCTGTTGCTTGCTAATTTTATTCTGTCATGATAGGGCCGTACCAATCACGCACCATTATGATTAACCAAACTTTTGGTTCTGCATGCCTTAAGGTCCTTGCCTCATTGAAAGTTCTTCCTTAGTTCCTGTTTCACCAAAGAGATGGTTGCTCAAAGGAGTATTCGAAGCACAGCAAGATACTTCTTTACATGAATATACTTTCTTGCAAAAAAGTATGACCATCTATGTATCCAAGCCTCCTGGGCGTGGAAAGGTGGAAAGCTTCTTCTCATGGCTGGCTATTGCTGAAGTCAGAAATGCAGATGGCATTTCTCGTCTTGCTCAGGTGACTTCCATACCTTTTCTCACACTTTCCAGGGATGGATGCAGTGCATAGCTATTGTCATGCCTAGGTATCCTTTATCTGCTGCAGCAGCAGGAATTCACTTGGTGCCTGCCCTTTTTTCACACCCATCTTTGGAATATGACTGGTCACCATTGGCAAGGAGAGTTTAGAGCAGTGGTCAGTGAGGAGAAGGAATGATAAGGTGAATGAGGAAAAAGGGCCACTCTGTTCCTCATTCACCAGAAGAATGCAATTGGAGGTAGATGCATCTACTGACCTTCACCTGTTAAATGTGAGTGGGAAGGAACAAAATTATCTTCTTTCTATTCATTAACGTAAGGCAAGGTATTTTCTTTTCCCTGAAGCTCAAAACCAGCAGCAGTTAGAGGGTAGGTTTGACTAAGTCTTCCATTCTCCTAACATCCCATGCTAACCCCTTCCAGCCACAGTCAGAACTGTGTTTTGGCACTAGGAGAGAAGAATGCTGCTGCATTGGCAGGTGTTGCTGCTGCTGGGAAAACAAACAACATCCCACTGCGAACTGCAGATGTTTGCCTCCCCCACCTCCCCCAGGCATCCTACTTTGAATGTGTTGGGACAGACCGCAGCTTTCTGCCAATACTTTTTCAGATGCTGCAGCATCCTTGGGACTGGAACATACTGCTGACATGCAAGATGGTGTGTTATTTATAAATGTGCCTTTGTCCCATTAATCCAAAAATACTTAGATAATGTGACAGAGGTTTGCATGGTTTGCCAGCACACTTGGCTGAAATGAAAAGCATCTGCTGGAGAGAACTGAGAACGGAGCCCTGGAAAGGACTTCTCCACTGGGTTCAACTGAATCCCATAAAATATTTTATTCTAACACCGTTACAGACATTCAGTATTTGAATGATAAAACACCTTTGATTCTGGGCTTCATTTGTGGCATTCTGCTTCTCTCCATGCTTAGCCAAACACATTATTGTTCTGCCTGGAAGCGGTCTGGGAGCAAAATTCCGACCTACAAGAGACAATTTCCCATTCACAATCGCTTCAGTCTCAAGGAGGGCTTTGCTGTGAGAGGTCACTGTCTTGCATCTCATATATTACTCAACACCTGTTCCGTTGTGGAGCCTGATTTTTGACATCGGAGAGAAGTCCCAGGTAAAAATAGGATGGTATATGTGCCCAGGTGGCCAAGAAGGCCAGTGGCATCCTGGCTTGTATCAGCACTGGTGTGGCCAGCAGGAGCAGGGCAGTGATTGCCCCCCTGTGCTCGGCACTGGTGAGGCCTCACCTTGAGTACTGTGTCCAGTTTTGGGCCCCTCACTTCAAGAAGGATGTTGAGGTGCTGGAGCAGGTTCAGAGAAGGGCAACGAAACTAGTGAAGGGTTTAGAGAACCTGTCTTATGAGGAGCGGCTGAGGGAGCTGGGATTGTTTAGTCTGGAGAAGAGGAGGCTGAGGGGAGACCTTATCGCTCTCTACAACTACCTGAAAGGAGGTTGTAGTGAGGTGGGGGTCAGTCTCTTCTTCTATATTACAAATGACAGGACGAGAGGACATGGCCTTAAGTTGCATCAGGGGAAATTTAGGTTGGATGTCAAGAAAAATTTCTTTACACAGAGAGTCATTAAGCATTGGAACAGGCTGCCCAGGGAGGTGGTGGAGTCCCCATCCCTGGAAGTTTTTAAAAGGTGTGTAGATGTGGTGCTGAGGGACATGGTTTAGGGACCCTGGCAGTGTAGGCTGTAAGGCTGGATTTGCTGATCTTAAAGGTCTCTTCCAATCCAGGTGATTCTGTGATTCTGTGATTTTGTGATTCTGCGTGATTCTGTAGTATGGGAAGTACTGGGAGGGAGAGACACCTGGATCCATCCTGAAGGCATCAGCTCTTACTGCACCTTTGTGTGGTGCGCAGCACCATCTGCCCATGGGTTTTTTTCTTTTAGGATTTCCTAGGTGTACATAGTGAAGTTTATTTTGCAGCTAAAGCGGTGTATTAAGCAACTGCAAGTTTATTCAAAATGCTTCAAGAGTTACTGAGTATGTGTTGTGCCATGGATCTCAACATGTGTTGCTGCCATTTGTCAAAACTACTGCGAGATGTCCAGAAAGCTTTGTTGGATGGCCAGCTACAAGGGAAGGGGAGAACGGAGGAGTGGGATTTGTTCATTCCTTGATTCTCAGAGTGCTGGCTGTCATGGGAGATTGCAAAATACAAAAAGAATGGGATGTCATGTCCTTTTGCAGTAAGTTCTTTTACAGTACCCAAACCACTTTGCATCATTCTCTTACAGGCCTTATCAGGTTTGAAAAGATATTTCCTGAAATCCTACTAAACCAGTGTTTTTAACAGCACCGAGCTGATAGCAGCTGTATTTTAAAACAAGGAGAGCTTGGAGCCTCAGCCCAGTGGCCTTGCCACTGCCACAAGCACACAGCTTTGATAAAATAATGGATGCCATATGTTGTTTCTTAGAAATGTCATGCAGCTTGAGTAGGAGAATTGTTTTCTAATCGAAGAAAGCTCATGGGGAGCAGAAAAGTCAACAAAAAGCTCCTTAAGAAAACAGTAACAGCTCCTTACCACTTAGCCCTGCACTTATTTTGCATTTTATTGAAAAATACTTGCAAAAGACATTATCTGGTGACCGAACTCGGTAACTTCCTGAGTCAAGATTGTGACTGCGTAAAATCTCTACCTGTTTCTGCTTTTTACTTACCATTTCTGCAAGAATAGGGACTAACATATTCTATGGGTCTTTACAACTGTTACTAGGTTTACAAATGATTCGAGTACAGCTTCAGCACTGATTTAAGCTGACAACTACTATTTTCAATATTAAATTCAAAAATAGGACCTGGCTGTAGAAACCAAAACACTGTTTTTTTTCTCATGAAGTGCTTTTCAGGTAAAAAAAAAAAAAAAAAAGAAAAGAAGAACATCAGTAGTATGGCCGTTTTGACCTGCCACTTTTGGTCATTCTTAACATCAATATGATCAGTGCTACCCAAACAACAGAGAACAGAACAATGGTGGCTATTAGACTAAAACCCAGCAAATGAAAAGTTATCATCGCTCTTTTCCTAACATCTATAAGATATTTCTAAGCTCTTTAGAATGAAAACAGTCTTGAAATATCATTTTTTTTCTCCACAGAACTCTTTATGTTTCTTTATTTTCAAACTCTGTCTCTTTTTTTGAACCCTCTCCAAACTGTCCTTCTTCCCTCTCCTGCACCGTATGCTCACCTTAGATGGTGGGGATATCTTTTGGTCTTTTATTCATCTATGGGAGTTCTTTGTTGTAGAAAACAGGGACTGGAAACACCCCAAAGACAAAATAAAGTGCTCAGCTTTGGATGGCTGAGGAACTTCTCGCGCAGATAGCGATGTTTCCACTAATTTAGGAGATGCAGCGACAAATTCCTAAAAGCTCTTTTCAGCCAGGCAGTGATTTTGATGGGATTTCTCAAAAATCGTGGATTAAGCTGTAGGTAAATGAGATCATTCTTCAGGATGGGGAAGGCAGTGGAGATAAAGAAATTGATACCAGCAGATACTGTAGAACTTTCATCACTCTTTTCTCTTTAATTAATGAATTTACTGCTTAAGATCTATTGTGTATGTCTCTGTATTTCTGTGCTAATATTTATGATGTGAAAGGAAAAAACATTTTTTTTTTTAACGTGATTCTCTGGAGATGAACACAGAAACCTGCAAATTACAGACAAGAAGAAAGATTTTACAATTCGTTTAGTAGACTGTAACAGGCAGTGCTTGCCCAGCTGCCTCATCACATAAGCTGTACAAAAAATATCATATGCAAGAGGGTATAGAAGGAGTTGTAGAGGAAAAGAAGCTCATTTATTAGAGCAGGAATGGCAGCAAATGTCATTTTAAGGCCTTAGTTTGGCTTGATATTCACACATGAGTTTGCCCATTATGTGTGTATGTATAGGAACATATGGTAGAGTTACTGCTGGGGGCAGATGGGCTGTGTTCCACTGGGACACTGCACACAGAGTGTACTCTTTCACATCGAAGACTGCAGCAGGCAACATGGATGTGCTTGGAAAGGTTTGTCTCCTCTAGTGCATTTGCCTGAGTGATTCCGTTATGTATAAGATTATATCTTCCTGCAGCCTGCAATTATTTTTATTTGATAGGTTTGATAATAAATGGCACATGCATTTTTAATGTAGTATAGTGGAGACCTATATTGTTTTCACACCAGATGGGGTTTGCCTCTCTATAGATCTGTTTCTGTAGTTCTGAGGTAATTATTGTTTTCATACTAAACACCTTTACTATTGGAAACTTAGGGTACTTGTTTTTTCCTTGTGTGCCAGGAAAACTTGTAAGTAGTTGGTAAGAAATTAGTTATAGTAGTAAGAAATTATAAAAGTAATATTTTTTTCAAGTTATGTTTCGTAGGCAGAAAAGATGGAAAAATACGGAGCAGCTTAGTTCACAGGACAGTTAGGAACCTGAGTGAGAGAATAAAGCACCTTTAACTACTGCCTTAGGAGCAGGCAATAAATCAGAGGAGTGCTGCTCAGAACTGACTCTACAGAAGCAACTTTTAATCGCCTATATTAAAATTGTCTATCACACAGAATTTAATGATTCCAGTGTTTCAAAAAATGTCCCACTGCACGAGATCTTGGTTTCCTCTAAGTGGTTAACACTTTACATTTCTCTCTATATGACAAGACACAGGAAAGCAGTGTTTCACTGCTGAATGGTCACTGTTTAATGGTTTGCTGCTGCTTCTGCCCTGCTAGTTTGCTTA
This sequence comes from Bucorvus abyssinicus, assembly GCA_009769605.1. Classification (NCBI taxonomy): domain Eukaryota; kingdom Metazoa; phylum Chordata; class Aves; order Bucerotiformes; family Bucorvidae; genus Bucorvus; species Bucorvus abyssinicus. Next base: position 56,839,695 of record CM020024.1, on the reverse strand, counting down.
TTAAGCCTTGTGGCAAGTTTCTGACAGGACTTCTGTGAATTGGAGTTTGGAAAACATTAACGTGCCTTTATGAGAGCACAGCTGTGAGCATTGTGTTCCACCAGACGCCAAGCATGCATGCAGTTTAGATAGTACAAGTGACAAAGAAAATAGCCAGAATTGTATGAAAATTCAGGCTGGGAGGGACCTCAGGAAGTTTATCAATTTACGGGATGTCACTAAAATGTTAAAGTAAGAAGGAAATGCTAAAAAGCTGAGGGCAAAACCTTGGCAGATAAATGAAAAAAAAAATTATTTCTGAATTGATTTTAAAATAATTTTGGCCGTTGATCTCCAGTGGAATCTGACCCCCAGGTGGCTTGGTCCAGGTTCACAGAGGGTCATAGGATAGCAAAGTAGGAAAGGATCCCAAGAGGCCTCCAGCTGAACTTCCTAATGAAGCAAACTAGGTCTGAGATGGGAACACCAGATCAGACCAGTGCATTGCACAGTCAGATCTGGAAAACCTCCAAGTACAGAGATCAGACAACTCCTCTGGGCAACCTGCTCCATTGCCTACTGTCCTTGTGAGCAAAATGATTTTTCTGATATCTACTCTGATTTTCTCATTTCAGCTTATGCTCATTGTTCCTCATCCTCTTGTCATGCACCACTGAAGAGCCTTGCTCCATCTTCTCAGCTGCCTCCCTTTAGGTACTGAGGGCTGCGGTTGGACTCCTGCAGAGACATCTTTCCGTGGGCTGAGCCAGCCTGGGTCCATCATCCTCTCTAGGCAGGACAACTGCTCCAGCCCAAACCAGCTTGGAGGCCTCTCACTTAACTAATGCAAATTCATCAATGTCTGTCCTATGTTGAAGGACCCCAAACTGGATGCTGTATGATAGATGTGGTCAAAAGTATCGAGTAGAGGGGAATAATCCTGGTACTAAATAACTTGTAGGCTGAGCTTCTTCGTGTGGAGGCTGATTTGGTTGTAATATTTAAGAAAGCAGTTTTGTGTCTACTCTGAATTCCAGTGTTTAACAATCAATGAGCCATGTATTCTACATAAATATGAAAAAGGTACATTGTCTCTTTTTGTACTTACTCCACCAGTCAGCGATTAGCTAGCTAAAAATGTCTACTGCCTGTATATGATGGTTATTAGATAAGAGTTTGAAGATAGATAGGCTGCAGAATTTGTTTGTAAAGCTGATCTTTCTTCATTTAATTTTAGAGACATACTCTAGTTACATTTAAATGAACTCAAAAGCCAAATATTTTAAGTATCTTAATGAATTTCTAACTATTTATATGTTAATGGAAATCTTATTTCTGCCTGTAGAAGCAAGCTGTAATATGAGATAGTTCCTTTTCTATCAAAAATATTATTTTATGATATATATTACCATCTGAAGACATTATCTTTCTGTTTGATTCCTTCTTATTATGCATAAATTCCACTAGGAAACTGAGCGGTTGGACATGAACTGACTTAGACAAAATAAGAATTCCAGCTGAAAATCATATGCTATTGAACCATGGTTGCTTTAGAGCTTGGAAATTTCTCTTAGGTTACATGGTAAACAAAACCAAAAAACCAAAGAAAAAAAAGGAAAAATAATTAATGTTCATGAAATCTGCTGGAGTAACAATTCTGACAAATTAAATCTTTCTTTTGTCAAAAGGGATACGGCTATCACATGCAGAGTGATGATATAAACTTATACACATCATCTGTCAGTAAGCTCCGAACCTCACCTTGAGGAGCAAGAAATAGTTCTATTTCCTATCCTGTCCACATCATATACTGAAAAAAGCAGCTAATTTTGCTGGCAGTTTTCATAATCTGCAAAGACAGAGTCCATTAACTAGGAGTGAGTGAATAATTGCTTTTCTGTCTCAGTGGCTAAAAGGAGACATATGTTTGGATGTCATAGAAATAAAAACATTTTAGTTGTTTTCATCAGAAGGATTTTTTTTAACCTCAGAAAAATAAAAACATATTAACTTTTGAAAATGATAATAAATGACAGAGAAATAAAGATCCACATTCATAAATGTCTCTCACTTCTGCAGTAGTTTATAATTAGCCAAGTCAGTTGTTGGGAGACATCAGTTCAGATTTTCCTGCACAAAAACTGAGGACGTGTATCCAGGATAGTTTTCAGTTTCCTCCTGTGGCTCGGGGAGCGAGTACGTTGGAATTCAATTTCCCATGATGTTTCAGTAATTTTGCCCTTGGGAGTCCCTAACTGTAATTCATGGAAGTAGTCCACACAAGGAGACACAGAGCAACACACCTCAGGATTCTCCACACCATGGCCCTGGCAAAGACAATCACTAGGAAGACAGTAATCTGAGAAGAATACTCTGCGGCCATGGTTAAGACCTGTGTTTTGGCTCTGAGCCTTGGGAAGATTGATCTAACTGCAGTGCTGTTGACTAAATAAACCTGTCGATGTTGGCAGTTTCTGTGAATGCAGCCCTTCGTTTGTTCAGCTTTTTTTCCGAGTGAGTTAAAATAAAATGTTTCTGAATTGCTGAGTCAATCTCAGAAGGACTGGAGCGTCATCATTTCCCCATCTTAATTTGGGCTGCTACTGCTAGGTTCAACTGTAAAATTTTTGCATCTGTGAGAAGCATTTTTTCCCTGAATTGGGGATAAAAAAACCCCCCATATTGTTTCATCTCTACCATGAATACATTACAATCTCTATTTGGGGAGAAGAAGGTATGGGGCATATTTTGAATCATATGCCTCATGTACTTCTGATGTTTGAGATTCGTAGGTGCAGCCAAAGTCTTCACAGCCTCCAATTCTGCTTGTCAGAAGAAGGATACAGAGACACCGCATTCATGTGTGTAAGCACTGAAAGAACAGGCTAAATTCATCTGCTTCGAAAATGTCACTCAACTCTGGAAATACATGTACTTTGAACATCTAGCCTCAAATGCCAGAATTCAAAAATTAATGGTATGAGTTAGTCAAGTCTGCGTTTACTTCAGGAGTGTAAGCAATTGTGAGCCATTGGGTCCATAATCCAGAAATCAATGACTTTCTAGAGAGTAAAGCAGCAGCTCTTTTCAGAAAAATCCTGTGTATTTGGGAAAACTTCTGTCCAATATGACCTTCAATGCAGAAGTGCACCATTTCATTGCAAATGAGAGAGTTTACATCATTGAAGTAATTTTTTATATGTGTTGTATATAGTGTCTGTAGTGCGTAATGACAGAACATCTTTGATGAATTCTTGGTACACAATCCCCACAATGGATATGAACTTGGTTCATACACTTACAGTTCACAAGCAACATTTTCATAACTTTTCTAACAAATTAACCTTTAAAATGAAATGCTAAAGATACACATACTTAATTTTATTTATTTTTCTCCAGTAGTTGTAAAAACTCCATTTGCAGGAGAATTCTAGATAATTTGTGTAGAGAAGGCATTTAGCAGAGGTCTGAACCCAAACAACAATTACATTTTACGTTCTATCTTCTGTGCTCTTCCCATTGTTCCTAACTCTTCTGAAAGTCTGTCTTAAAACTTCAGTTTCTGGAAGGATGTGAATAGGTGAGGTCATAGCTCTTATGTTAAAAGAAAAAATCCCTCGGTGTACTGGATATTGTTAAAGCACCTCCAGAGCACCTGGCACTTACCCAGTCGACACATAGCAGTAAAGGGCACTCAGTCAAGCTCTGTGCATCCCACTCCATGAAGCACTTTTTGCAGTTGCAACTCCGAACATTGAGAAAGCTAAACCCATCACCTTTGGTTAAAATCCTAGCCTGTGTGGTTGTTAAAAAATGACCTGAGAGTACTCTCAAAGCCCCAGTAGTTAAATTAAAAAAATGTTGGACAATTTCTATTCTATCAGAATTTTAAGGCTTCTGATGTTTCTGCCTATCTCATACCTGCCTGTCTCTGAGGTGTGTTTAGGGGTATCTGACAGTAATTGTCATGAGGGTTCCCAGGTTTACAGAATCACTAGAACCCCTGTGTGAAAACCTCTCTGTCAGCTGTATGACAATGTTGACAAAGCTCTATTTGCTGCCACGGGCTAGACAGATAGAATGGTTTGCTTGTTTAGTTTTGCTTGGTTTTTTTTTTATCGATACTTACCCCTCTTTTCTCCCTAATTTTTTGTTTTGTCATCTGTGTCCTCCAAAACACGTGGTTGTTGACAACATGGCAGTATAATAGTATAATGCAGTCCTCATCAGTGTAACTGATGGGCCACGTCTGAGTCCTGAGCTATCTCGACCACTGCTAAATGGAGACTTTATGAACTTAAACACTTCTAAGTTTCTCCCTGCCTGGCATTGGTGTAAGCCATGGAGGAGCTACCAAAATGCGAAGGAAAATGGAAGATGGTAATTTAAATAGTTTGGTTGAGTAGAACTTATCCTGGGATTTCAGGAGATTGACATTTATTGGAGTCCAGACACTGACCTGTACAGCTATACTGTCCTCATAGTTCTATCCTGCCTCCCTCTGCAGAGTCTGAAAAGTGAATTACTGGAGGGGAACTTCCCCAAAGGGTGATACCTCCTTTTGAGTTTGGCCAGAGTTGCCACTGTATTTCCGGACAACACTCCATCTGTTTTGCCTCTGTTTCTCCCTGAGGTTGATTTTCTGTCTATAGTGGAAGTCTGCAGCTGGATTTGAGTGAAAATGCAATTTATTCATGTTTAAAATAGGTTATCATGAAATCAGTGCACAAGCAGCTGCAGTAGTTTCCAATATCATCCCTTCTCGATCTCCTCTTCTGTAGGCTCTCGTTCCAGCTGAATATGATAAAAGATCCTAACAGTGTTTCTCATGCAAAGACTCAAGATGGGCCAGAAATCATTTAGATTTATTTGGCTGACTTTGCGCTGAGGTGAATGAGGAGGAATGGCTCTGCTCCGAGGATGACAACTTTCTGCAGGAAGGTGTAGTACCAAACACCGGAAGGATCCTAACTTCTTAGAGTGCTCCAACTACATCCTCAAGCCATGCCTGGTCCTGACTTTTCAAGGCTTTTCACATCATTGCCAAAATGTTGTCAAGGGAATTTCGTATTTGCGTGGGGGTGGATACACACAGCTGTGAGTAAGCTTTACTTACGGTCTGACCCAGCTCAGGAGCAGGATCTGTGTGGGGTGTCCACAGGGAGCCCAGGTTACATAGTTGGCAATGTCCCCTCTGCCTTGAGAGTTTTGGAGTTTCATTCTTGGCACAACACCTTGTACAAGCACTGTCACCAGATGAAAACAACACAGACACAACCTTGTGCTGTCCCACAGTGCTGTGGGAATCAGAGATTTCTTGGTTGCTCAGTAAGTGTATACAGAAGGCCGTTAAGTGGATGTTTTGTTATAGTTCGGTTGCCTCATCTCAACAGCCTTTTGAAGGTTTTAAGGTCTTAAGATTTTTTTAAAAGGGAGAAAATATTTTGATGACAATTAATGCTTGTGTCATTATTTAAATATAAAACTACATTTATAATCCATAAATGAGAAAAGCTGAGAAGACAGGAAGATGTGTTTGGTGTTGCTGCCTCTGAGGTGAAGCCATGTTGTTCCCTTCCCACTTTCCCTCTCTCTTATACACAAGCTGCTGAAGCCAGTACCAATTTTAAAATTTCGAAAGTGGAACTAATTTCTAGTTCTGAAAGTGTTAAATAGGAGTGAAGGGGCACATCCCAAAGAATGAAAGCGTTCTCTCACTGAGGATGGGATGTAGTATGTAGGACTTAGAGACAAACTGTAGAAATCACCCCTTTCCACATGGGACTGGCCAGATTTCTGGTTCTTCGCAGGTGGAGGACTTTGACAGTGTGTCACCACAGCTCTTCAGAGTGCCAAGTGCTGTCATTTGGGAGGTGACAGGAGTTACGCTATTGGGAGAGCCTCAAGGAGACCAAAGCGTTGTGGTAATGGATATAGATCCCAGCTGTGTTCAAGATCAAATGGAAGATAAATGGGCTTCTGTTACACTTAGCCCATTTTCCAGGAAGCACACTCCGCTCAAGTTTGACGTGCACTTTGATGAGAGAGAGGTTTTATTTCTTCTTCACAATATGCTGGTACATGCCATATGTCTGTCTCAGACTCCCAGGGAGAAGAAAAGATCGAATACAATGCTCCCAGGCATGCCGGACCTGGTGTCCCCAAGGGGGATTTACAGTGCACTAGCTTTGCTTTTTCTGAAGGGCTGAGAACAGAGCAATGTCTTCGATGAATATGCTTTTGTGGGCACATACAAATAGCCAAATGCAATGTTAACATTTAATAGCTTGTAGAAAAAAAAAATCTATTACTTCTTAGGAGCAAAGCTGACTTGTTAATTTGATACATAAGGTTGAACAAACTATCAAAAGTAGTCCCATCTTGAACCTTAGTGAGAAGATGATGAATAAAATGAATAAAAGATGCTTTTAGAACAAGGATGCTTCTTTGCCTTGTAACGTTCTTTACCTGTTTAACAGTCTTATGCCATATTTAAATTTACTTTTCTGAGTAATATGCAATTTTTTCAACAAAGAGTACAAGTCAGCAAATCAGGCTTTGATTTTCTCACTTCAACCTTTGTATAATTTAATAAAATAATCTATCCCAAGACTTTCATCTTTTAGGGAAGATGCCTCATTTGAAAGGAGAGCAAAACATTCCTAGATATGTTCCAGAATTTGTATCTGTCCACTCTGAAGCATAAGCTGGATGCCTACAGGCTGATAAAAAAGAAAGTGCCTCTTGCCTGCTACACAAATGGAAAGTTCAGCTTATAAACCAATTATGCATAATTTACATGGATGTTCCACAAAGCCTGCTTGGGAATAACATAGAGGGAAAATTAATTACATACTTTTAATATTCATTAAACCTTTTTTTCCCTCTAAGCATGTGTTGCAACTTCAACAGTACAGTTCTAAAACTGCATAAACCCAAGAACACTGGCTAGATGAGGATCATGTGTATAGGACAGTAAAAGAATACTGCTTGCAGGTCAGCCACCCTCTGCAAGGACAGATTGTGCACCTCATGACACTCTGGTAGTCCCATGACTCTCAAAAGTTCTATCTATCTATCTCACTCAGCAGAGAAATAATTTTGCGTCATAGGCTTTGCCCTCCATTGACAGAGCCTGCTTCGCAGGGCAGAGCAGAGGGAACCTGAATTACAGTGCTCACCGCGCAATGTGAGTGCAGGGGGTACCCCGTGGACAAAGGGAACATAGAAGGAACTGATAAAAGATGGATCTGGCAGCTCCTTCAGTGAACACTGTTCTGCCCTAAGCACCGACTGAATAAGACAGGCTGTCGTAAAAGTTTGCGAGTTAGTTGATAAAGACTGTAACATACCGCTTGTACTCAAGGATTCCAGATAAAGGTTATGCATAATGAACCTGTGGTATTCCTTGACTTTTAAGAAAAAGTATTTATCACCGTAACATTTTCCAAGGAATCTTTATTTTTTATGTCAGTTCCTTCTGCCTTTCAGAGAGGGGAAAAAAAAAAAAAATTCAAGATTTTATTATTTAATCCTTATTTCTAAAAAGTTCCTTAATGGATTCCCCCTGCAAGGACTGTGTTCTTTAAACTCTTAGCAAATTAAAAAAATAAAATCATTTTCATACTAATGCCTAAATTTATGTACAAGCACATAATTACTTCACAATCCACCACCTGCTGAAAAATTAAGACTTTTCCTCAATCCTGTTGAAATCATATAGGTATTACTTCTGCATAGTACTATTATCTCATGTGATGTCTACATTTTTTTCTGTAATTGTGGTGCCTTTAAGGTAAAATGAACAGAGTGAAATGTGAAATCAGTCTATATTGTCCTATCTTGAAGAGGCTAGGTTTATAAAGTAAGAAATATTATGACATTTGTGAAACAATGATGATAACTTAGGATATTTTACTGAATATATATCCACAGGATACTACTTGTCTTGTGGTAGACATCCTTAACTTTAGGACAGGAGTTAGTCTTTGGATTTTTGCATGAAACCTACTGTTTAATAGAAACCTGATCTGAATGGAGGCTTAGTCTGCTTTGGAAAATAAAAATGATTAATAACCACACTTCTGAAATGTGTTGTTTTGCATTTCTGCTGCTTTACTATGCAAAGTTGCAGAGATTCAGAGAGGTCTCTACTTCCTTCTCTTATTGACCAATGTACTACCTAAGAAAATTTCAAATGAAAACAAGCATGATGAGAATTTAATTAAATCCTTAGTTTCAGTCATACGCAGTTAATTCTTCAGATGGCCCTGAACTGCTTAGGCTTAATTTGATGAAAACCAAGTTGCTTGTAGTTTTGCCTGAGCCAAACCTTTCTGAAGAGAACGTGAGGGCTTAGTGATTTATTCGGTGTCTTAGAAGTTGCCAGCAGCAGTGCATCTAATGAGTTCCACACTCCAGCAAATGTGCACAGCCACTTTCCTGCTGGGGCATAGGTAGGAGATCCTTTTTCCCTTTATCTCTACTAGCTAATCTTGGCTGGTAATAGAAGTGACCTTCACTTCCAATTGAGAACAGATGCAGAGGACTGAGAAGTGTGCATGACTGGTTGATGCTTATTAAAACTCTACCAAACTTTCGGAGGCCTACGTAAACTTGACCTTGATATGCTTCAGCTAAGTATTGAGAGCTCGGTGCCTTCAATTCAAAGCAATGAACAGTATCACACTGAGTTTACAGGAGAATTTGTTTGGTATTTTTAGCTGAATATAAACGACTAGAAAGTTCAGAAACAGATTCAGTTCTAAGAGGCTTGCAAAGATATGAGGAACCACATATATCTAAAGCAGTCTCCCTCAAAAAAAAAAAAAAAGGTAGACGTCTTTTATGGTATGCACCCATATTTCTTGTTACCAGTCATGCTGGAGATAAAGGATTGCAAACATTCTTATAATTAGGTATTTCTGGACATAACAAGAGCCAGGAAAAATAGCAACAATGAGAAAGAACCTTTTTGAGCAGTTTCAAAATAAGTTGTGCATATGTCTTGATGTTTAAAGAGCACTGTTCCAACAACTGTGCTCAGAAACAGTGCCTCAGTCACACTTTCAGGTTTTAATTCCTTGCCAGCTTCTTCCTTGACTGCAGAGGGGTGTAACAAGATTGTCCTGCTTCAGACTACATGTTTTTCCTCTTTTGAAGGGATGCAGATCTTCTGCTGCACTCTGTTACTTTCTTGCAGAAAAGATATGAGTCCATGTGTGTGAGCCACATGTGCTTGTCCCATTCTTCCTTACAGAAAATGCTGACAACTATTTTCTTGTTCATCTTTTTTCATGACAGCTAGGAAAATAAAACAACTAAGTTAACGGTGTACTTCAGCTTGCCTCTGGACTGCAGGTACAGTTTACTTGGAGCTTCTTAGAGTCCCAAGTGTGTGACATTATCTGGGTTCTGGAGGAAGCTCTATTTCTTCCCACTCTTACAGTAATTTGGAAAACATCTGTGGCAAACTGCTGCAGTTTCAGCTGTGAAAGTAGTTTCCCTTTCTATCAGAGCAGATCATAAGAACCATAGAACCATAGAGCAGCCCAGGTTGGAAGGGAAATTGATCCATCATCTGATCCAGACCTTTGTGGGAAAGAGCCTAGGTGAGATTAACTAGCACCCTGTCCAATCACATCTGAAAAACCTCCAGAGATGGGGACTCTACCGCATAGCTGGACAGGTTGATCCAGTGAACGGTTGTTCTTACAATCTGTAAAAAATATCTTTCTTATGACAAGATGAAACTTCTCCCAGTGAAATTTGTACCTGTTGCCCCTTCTCATGTGGCTCCTTGTGAAGAGAGAACCTCTGTTCTCTTCATAGCTGCCCTCTTCAGTACTGGAATACTGTGATGAGGTGGCCCCTGAGCCTTCTCTTCAGGGAGAAAAGACCTAACTCTTTCAGTCTTTCTCATAGGGCAGGTTCTCCAATAATTTGGTCATCAGATCTTAGTCAAATAAATAGATTAGCCAGGCCTGGAATGTTTGTCCTCCTTGTTGCATAATAATAAAATATGCTAGAGCCCAAATTAGAAGATTAGAATTTAATATATAAGCTATAATTTAATATATAAGCTATAATTTTGTATATAAGCTATAATTTAATGTATTTGCATGAAATATAATGTATATGCATTAAAAAGGATGCCTAAGTTTTCCCCCTTATATTTTCGTTAGTTATAAATTGCCAACATGTGGACCATCACCTGGTCAAAGCAGGAAAGTCAATGCATACAGCAGACATCTCACCAAGCACCATAATGACTGGGGAGGAAAAAGTAATTTGCCTAACAGATGTTTGTTTTATGAAGCTGAGTGGGTACATCAAGGGTGCTGCTTCCATTTTACCCCTGTAGGCCATCCAGTTCTCTTGCTTTGACATGGAGATTTTACTGACCAAGCAGAGCGAGGAACAGAGTGGCTGGGAGAAGGAACTGTCTAAAATCCCTGTTGGGCAGCTTCACACATAGCCTATGACTGACTTTCTGCTGGTGTGTTTAATTCGTGTTGTTTTGGAAGTGCTTTCTATTGAATACGAAAGCATCGCTGTAGCTAGTGTAGTCCCTTTAGTCTAAGAGGTTTCTGAGGCGGGAGCTGTCAGAAGTGTGTTTCAAGTGTTTCAACTTGAGAAGCAGCTGGAACACGTGAGCAAATATGGCTAAACATGGAGGCACCCTCTGATTTCAATTTACGATCATGTACCACTCCGTTAAAAGACTTATTCAGAGGTATCCTGAACTTGTTGGTTTGAAAACTGCAGCACGAAAATCCGATGAGCCATCCATAGCAGAGTTTAGTGAATACTGCATCCAAGACAAAATATCGGGACATAAGTACATATGGCAGCTCCCAAGAGCATGTCAGACGGGCTGTGTGAAAGAAAGATCTATTTGATTTGGCAGCTGTGGGCTGTGGTTGTTCATCAGACGAAGAAGCATGAGGAAGAAATAAAAGAAACATTATGTGATGTTACCTCTTGTGTACCCGTTTTTACAACAGCTCCAGAGAAAAACTCCGATGCACACACGTTTAACAGTACCGAAGCTTGGGAACTAAATATGAATGAAAGAGACTAAATCTGTAGCCTAATTTTCCAAAATCACCCACGAACTCTGTTGGATGTCTCTATTTATTTTGCCCCCAATCCATCTGCTTCTGGGTAGTCAGCACCTCCCTGTGCAGAAAGACCTAGTGGTATTTGTGTTCTGCAGAGTTGTCTGCTGGCAAAATATTAACTCAGGAAATGCCACAATTATTTGACAGAGTAATAAGCATGGGAAATGAAAACAGAACGAACCTGTGATCAATCTAGTCATGAACTGGACAGTAGCCATTGGTGTCAATCACAGTGCGGGGAGCGGGGAAGGAGGAGACAGTGCCTGCCAATGTACGTGGTAAAAAATGAGGAAGAACGCTTTTAAGCTGTGCTGGATTAATTCATAGAACTCACTGATGCAAAATATTATCTGTGAAAAAATTACAAGGTAATCAGCCCCAACACTCCGCGGCGAAATCTGAACAGTAGACGAGGTCTGCAGGGACTCTTCTACCCAAAGCTCGTACTTCTGTGCTTTGTGTGCGTTAGGGAACATTTTGTGCCTGGCTCTCCACAAACCGATGAATATCACCTGAGGACACTAGGTTACATGAACGTCATAATATTCTTATGCCTTTCACTCCAGATCTTCACTCTCTTGGGATTGTATTTCTGTTTAATAGTTTGGTTATTTTATTTTTCTTCCCTCTACCTGCACCCCAGGCACAAAGCCAGGTTCACTCCTGCAAAGAAGAAACAAACACAAAGCAGACCTGTACAGATGAACAAGATGCTTCTGGAAAAACTCAGCTCGAAGAAGGAAGTTTACAGAATGTGGAGAAAGGGACTGGTTCAAAATATTCTTTATGTCCTTAAGTTTATTTTGAAGAATAGCTGGAGGCTTTCAAACACCAGTACTTCAGGACTCACATGTATGCTTGTTCACAGATAACCAGGCAGCTTTAAAGCAGTCGCAGGCTCAGCCTGCACTGAAAGTTTTCCAGTTCGTCAGGTGGAAGGCAGTGATGACTTATCTAATAAGCATGTTCCTGTTCCTCACATGATTAGAATGAACATGGGCTGCACAGACACTGCTTTCTCCAATATGTTGTTCCCTCTATCATGGAGCGATTTTCAACTTGCATGAGTAAAGTTTATGAAAAATCAAGAATCTCTGCATGCTCCCGGGGATATTTGCTTATGCAAATAGAGCTTATCCAATTATAAATTACAGCATGAGCTATTAGCAGCCAGTCTCCAGTACTGAATCATCCTCGATACAGCAAGATGAAGCAATATGTTATCCAGCAAAATTAAAATCTCTATAAAATAACCATACATGGCCAACAAGTCTTTTGGTAGATCACACTTTTTTTTAATTTCTTTTTTTTTTTTTTTTTTAAGGGTAATTCAGCTGTATGATGGTGTGTCCTTTTTAAGCATGCCTATGTTAAAGATCATTGCATTGCAGAAAAAGCACATCCTGTGCATGGTTTATTTTGGGGCGGTATGTTTAATGACAGTTCCAGTACAGCTTCCTGAGGCTTAGTGTCCCCTTAGTTTCTGTTCTTAACAACCTCTGCAGAAGTGACACAGGCTTGGAGTACATGGATAAAAAGTGAGAACTCCTAGGTATTTCTGTTTGTGCATGCTTACACAAATACTGTCTTCCCGTACTTTTTCTTGCAGGCATTCCATAGCTGAAGCAGTTTTTGGCTGAAAGAAGTGATAGGGCCTGATGTGCATGAAGTCTGAGTTGGGTCAACAACCTTTAGGTTCCATGTTGCAAGAACAACACACATTGCAGGCTGAGCTAAGATCTCCCAATAAGTCTTCACCTTCTATGGGAAAAAAAAAAAAAAAAAAAAGAGGTGTCGACTGTAACTGATTCGAGGAAAAAAAAGGAAACTGGTGTTTTAGGAACTGCACTTGCTAATTAACAATAGATGTCATTACTTTTAGGTTATGGCCTGGCTTTAACTGAAGTAATGCTCAAAGAGGATAAGAAATGCTTATATTTTAGACTGTAGATAGTCTTACACTCTAACACCAGAAGACAGATCGTCAACCTGTGAAATACAGTTTACTATATCCTTGTGACACCGCTGATGAATGACACTGCACAGACGTAACATGACAGATCAAGAAAAAACCAGCTGTGTTTGTCCAATCCTTCTTTCCCTTGTCTAATCTTACTGCTTCTGGTTATGATTTTTCCCAAGCCAGGTTTCTTCTGCTTTGGCTATGACACACTTCAGGTAACTATGCAAGTGGATCATACTGTGCTTGATCATGTCTGGAAAAGCAGTATGTATTTAGGATTTAAGATTTTAATTTCATACATGAAGATCATGATGCCCTTCCTCTACAGGAACCAATAGGATTGCTCTGACACAAAGCCCTTGTAATGGAGCAAAGATAAGATCTTTGATATTTTTCCGGTCTTCTTAAGAAAAAACCTTCAAAAATGGTAAAAATGGCTCTGTTCGGACAAGGAATTCTCAGAAAAGAAATCAGTGCTCCCAAACTGCAAAGAACGTTTACTGTAAAACCACAGCGAACATTCAGATTTCAAGGAATGAGCAAATGCCTGTTACTAAGTTTATTTCAGTATAAGAGGGGCTTATTTGATTGACCATGATGACGAAGATCAAATGAAAAATATTCCTTAAAAGTGTTTATTGTTTCCTATCAAACCCTCTGATCCTTTGTCTCCAAATTATTCAAGTTCCAGTTTTAGATATTTCAAGCAGACTGATCCTAGTCCCATTGCTGTAAATAGGATGTAACTAGACTGCCCTTCCCCTGTAACATCTGTCTGGTTTAAATCCGACTGCTTCACAGAGATTGCATTCAGAAAAGTGCCAAATACGAGTGTGATTTCATCAGCCAGGAATTTGTCTTTGCTGACAGCTTTGGCCCTCACACAGTCAAGCAGAGTTGGGCTTCATGTAAACGAGGGCACTGTTCACTACCCGGCATGACTCCTTTTTGGGACACCTCCCCAAGCAACCTGACACATCCCCTCAGCAGGCTGGGACAGCAAACAGAAGTCTCCTTCAGATATCCTCTGTGCTGTGAGTAAATGGGTGATGGTGCCTTTTGATCACGGCACTGGTGGACTTAATCACAGACATCCTACCTTGTGTGGCCAAAGAGTTACCCCTGGTGGCTCTCTAATAGAGCAGTTTAGATTTCTGGTTCAAATTTATTTGCTTATAATGAATGGATTTGCTTTAGTTCTTGAGGATTTAGAGTATTTTCCTTTTGCTTTATTCCCTGCTATTACATTTCTCTTAGCCAGAGTGATATCTTATGCTATTGAAAGAGCAAACTTCGATTTAACAGCTTAAGCACCATTCTTAAGTCTTTGCATGCCAACAACTGATACAACGTGCTTTTTAGACTTTGTCTCCTTTTTTGTATTAGCTAGGTTTCTACTGTGTGATCTTGATAGAAAAGAGCCTACTCCTTGCCAAGAGGAGAAAACAGGTTATAGTATTTGCCGTGAAATACTACGGGAATGCAGAAAGGTTAACCAAGCTTTATTGTGCCTTTTTTTTTTTCTTTTAGGGAAGTAATATCATTACTTTGTGCTGTATTAGCCTTGTATCCATTTAACCGAAGTTCATCTTCTTAACTTTTAAACACAAACAAATAAGACCGCTATCTTAGCTGTCACCAGGAATTATAGGACGGCTTGCGGTACTGTACCTCTGGTCTGCCTACACAAAAAGGATTTAAGCGTTAAGTCTGCTGGCAGCGCAGTGTTTGCGATGCCTCAGTTAGGTATTGCTGTCTATGCTGTGGGGAGAGGATGATGTGGCACTCACTGGCAGCGTGAGCTTTGGCACCGTTTCATGGAGACCCAGCCAGGCAGGCCTCCTTCAGTAGCAACCATCACCTGGGGGCTTTAAATGAGAGAATCTGACTTAAACGTGCTTGTGGGTCGGACTGGGAGGTGGAAGTGAGCTGGGCTACAGCTCCTTAGTGGTGTCAAGACCGAGGCACAGAAGCAGCTCAGAGGCTATTACAGAAGTGAGGCGTTCGGTGTATGGGAAAGTTCATATCAAAGGCACAGGTCAAAGGTCTAGACATGGAATTTAGGTGCCTAAATACAGTTCAAGTCCTTTTGTTAATGTAGCCGTTGACTTCCACAGCCTAAGTTGCATAATCAAAAGATGTCAAGAGAAAAATGACAGTCATAATCTCTTTCATGCTGGTCGAGGACGTGACGTCCTTTCCATGCCCTGAGACTACTCCCATTGGTACCCAACTTTAGTCTCATCTATTTGATTGATTCCTCTAAGATTACACTGTCAAAACATCTCATATAGCACAGAGCGAGCCCTAGCCCTTTGTTCTTGGAAAAATGATAAAAAGAAATCTCTCGTAGCAAAGAGCTAATGAGAGGATATTGCTCTGCAGGTTTTCACTGGCTCAGGATAGTTCTCTGTCATCTAATTGAATGTTCAGGGAAAGAAGGAGTATGACTTGGGAGACGCAGAATGAGAGTGATGTGCCACTGCTGCAGAGCCAGGTTTAGAGTTGGATCAGCAAGTTCCCAGCTGTTCTGAATGTTAACATCTCTTAGCTAGGGGAGTGTACTCAGGCTGTTTGCGCTAGTAGGTGTTTTTTAGTAAGAGTTTATGTTATTGTCTCATCTTATTTTAGTGATGACTATCACAGTCCCAGTAAATTCTTAGTCATAAAAATTCCTTTCATAGTGTCACTTCAGGCTAAAATAAAATCCTTTCCCCAAACAAAGCTTTTTTACAGCAGGATAGGTACAATGGGCTATTCAACCGAATTCTATTGACTTGATAGATTCAAGCCTCAATGTTCCTTTTTTTATGTTCTCCTCCTTTTCATTTTAATATCGTTCTGCTTTTCCTTTTTTGTACTGCACATATCGTATTTTGTTCCACTGAAATAATTTTGTAAGAAATCCTTCATCAGGATAATGCTGTCTATTCAGTCATCACAGGCACAGTTTTGTTCTTTGAGCTTTGACTAGCTTATACACACACTCCTACACTTCCAGTGATTACTTCCAGTGCCAGCTGGGATACCTATTGGTGAATTCAGAGCTGATTAACTGAACAAGACAGTGGTTTCTCCAATTAACCTACTCCGTGTTTCTAGAGATTTCTTTTTTTTTTCCCATTAAGGAAACAAAAAGTGGAGGGACAGACTTTCTTTAGCCAGATTGCTCCATCCTCCCCATAGGGGAAAAAAAAAAAGTCAATTTGGTGAACAAAGAGCGATCATTATTGGATATCTGCAGCTAATAACTGAGACACAACAGAAATTTGAAGACTGGATGCTTGACAATTCTTAACTGGTTACGGTGCAAATGGCTAGTTTCTCTATGACAAACAAATGTGTTAAAAAATCATCATAACCATGAAGATGCTCTGCTTAAATGGCAGCTTTCAAAATCAATGTGCTTTTGCTCCACAGAAGGGTTTAAATCATGTAATTCACAAGGTAGGACTGTGACTGACCTCTTTGGGAATACAGAGGAGGAAATGTTTCCTTGAGTTTGCACCCTCTCTGTAGGAAGAAGTAAACAATTGCAGTCCTTGTCTTCTAATGCAATGGTGACAGGCAAGCTCTGGAGCAATTTGGGCAGCAGCACAAGAGGTTGACACACCCGGAGGTTCACTCCATCCCTTTGCTGAGTATTTCTACTCTCACAGCTGAATCGGCAGAAGGGAATGAATGTCCACACCAGAACTGTCCTGCGAATGAGAGCACAAGCATGCTCAGCACCTTGCTGTAGATCCAGGGTCCTATTCAGGAGCTCTGAGGCTGCAGGGTTGCAACCAACTGGGCGGCTGGAAGAAAAGTAAAGCACAAGCCTCTTCATTTTGTAGTGGTGCTACACCACTGGAACTCATTGAGTCTCTTCCTTACCTTAAGATGTTGCTGATGTTTCAGTTAAGTCGTAACAAAAGTACTGCATGGTTTCATGATGATGGTAGTGGTCAAAATAACTACTGACGTCACAGGAAGCTCTCAGCCCTTGTGGGATTTATATTGCTTTCCCTTTGGTGGGAAAGACATTGATTGAAAGCAATATGAAATAAAAGCTTTGTTTGCTAAAGAGTATTCTGTTAACGTAGTTAATTCATTCAGCTGGCTTGAAACAGAGGGTTACTGATTCCAGGCAAATGCTGAGGTTTCAAAATCAGGTTTTTTTCTGATTGCAAATACAATTAAAAAAAAAAAAATCTTATGACTTACATAGCTTATTTGGGTGTCAGCTCATCGCTGCCCTGTTCTGGAACATTTTTGCACCTTGAGACAGGAACCAGGGTGCCTCAGGTCTCCAGCTTCCTCTGAGGACTTATGGCAGGGACAAAGACCATATAAGTCCCAGGTTACCCTTAAGCTCACTCGCAGGACATGTGATTTTACCAAAACTGAGATGCTTCCAGATAACATTTCAGTCTTAGCTGAAATCGTTTCACTGAATAAGTTTCCTAACACCTCTGTTTATTGACGAGGCAAATAGTTTATGCCTTGTTGTTAATGAGAGTCAGAGCCTTGTACTCCGTAGCTGATACTCCAGAAGACTTCTCATGAAAACATAGCTCATGTATGGGGTCAGTATCCTGAGCCCTCTATTCTTGGTGGCATCTTCTTACGTACAGGGCTTAGATTGGTAAGATTGGACCAAACCAGCAACAACAAATCTGCACTGTATTACTAGTTTTGTTATTTTTTAGTCATTTTAAAATGGAGCCTTGCTATTGTCAAGCAGGTGGCAAAGGGCAATTCCTGTCTTCTTTTCTACAGTGAAGAGGAGGAGTTCCAGTTTCCCTTTCAGAAGCTGGGATTCCTCAAATTGAAGTCTTCTGTCCATGTGCTCCAAACAGTGAAATAGTCCTGGTTTTTTGTGTCCTAGCTCCTATCCTCAGCTGTTAGTGAACGGCTTTGGGAATACAGGAGGAGCACTGGTCCGGCTCTTTTCTGAGAATACTTCTCCCTCTAAGGCTATTTAGTGCTCGGAAGAGAAGAGGGTAAATGGCTTCACAGGCAGATGGTTAAGGTAAACGTGGCCTTCTGTCTCAGCTCCTGTTAACTAATGAGTCTGTGCTTTGGGCTGGTGTAGCAACTCTCTTTTCTTCAGCTATAAGGACCCATGCCTCCCTTGATGCCCGCAGCAAATACACTGCCTGTTTCATTACTTAAATAAAAGAGTCTTCAATACTCTGTTCAGTAACCTCCAGGGGTAGAAGTGCACACAGAGCATATATTCTATGTCTTTCATCCACTGCATTAGCTTGTAATCTTCCACCTCAGGCACATCCTCATTCCGAGCCGCCTTCCCTGTCATGATCACAAATATTCTTCACACCAGAAGTGAAGTCTTTGTAATTGAGCGTGGTGCCTCTGACATACCTGACTACTGTAATACAGTAAATGAACTTGAGGTCTGTGTGCATTATACATGGCGGGGGTGATGGGGTGGGAGGGTGATGGAGTGGGCAGGCGGGTTGCGTGAGATGGGCGTGGGGTGGGGGGCGTGGGCGTTATGCAATCTTTTGGGACAAAACTTGCCTGCTACAAAAATGGGAAAATATGCCCTGAGACAGAGTGCTACAAAGTGCATGGTGATAACAAAGGACTTCAATGCAGTCAGAGATCTTACAGCTTTTTGAAGGATTTATTTAACTTCCCTTCCAGCGCAGCAGCCTGTGGTGATAGCATCAGTCACAACATGATGCTTCACCTTTTCCTCTGCATCTTCCTCTCCCCTTGCACCACCTCCCCTTCTCTGGTCCACATGGCTCAGAGAGGAACCATTAATGACTGTGGTCAACGAAGTACTAAAAGGCACTTTCTCTGCACCATAACATTAAAACCTTGGGGACAGGGGGAAATGAAGGGCAGCTGCTGTCAGTGATTTAGACTGGGGGTCCCTGTTGGGCAGCTGATTTGAAGCACAGACTGTGCTCTGCTGCCAGCCCATCTCTGCCATGTCCCCAGGAGACGGCACCGGGCTGAACCAGTGGGGTCACCCATCATTAAGAAGCAGAGTATGAATGCCTTGCCACGCCTCTCACAATGGCAGAGAAAGAGGGGGAAGGCAGTTCAAATTTCACCAAAGCTGGTACAGTGTCAGGAGAGGTTTAATCAGGCAGCAGACTCCCCTGATGACATATTCGAGTCTCAGTTCCCAGGCACAGACAAGCCCATATTCTGGACTGTCCCTGAGCTTAGTCTGGAGTCACTTGAAATATAAAATATGAATATGGAAAGCAGTAATCTCTCCCTTTCCAGGTCAGAAGCATTTGAATTCATATGCCCTGCTTGACTGTCCTTTGAACGTGGTCCTGTGTTCTGTATATATTTCTGTATTTTGCTCCTGTAAATATGCAATTACTGCTACTGTTGTGTTTGGGATTCGGCAGGGTGTGGGAACCTCTGTGGCAGGAAGCTAACAAAACCACAAGGACTAGATCCTCCTGATTTAAAATAGTGGCAACGCAGTGACCCACTGAAGCGCCGCCTTTTTGGAAACCACAGGAGACTTCTTCTTAAATAAAACGTTAGGGGGGGAGTGAAGCAGACTGGCTCCACTGATGCATGAAACAGATCCCTCATGGAAAATTATTCACTGACATATTTAAGGGGCCGGGCCTTAAATTTTTCGTCCTTTTATAAACTTCTGGAACTGAAGGTACCGTTCTGCAGAGCGTTTGCAAAGGGCTGGTAAGAAATGAATTTCCAATTGTATTTACATTTATTTTAAAATTAAAATTAAATTGAAATAGTGTTTTCACCGCTCGATCTCTCTGTGTATCTCTTGCTGCAGGAGTCCCATTGCAGTGAAATGAGAGGCGTGTCGAGATTAGCCTTAATATGTCCCGAAACATGGTTATTAAGACAGATAACTCCGGAGATCGCTTCTCACACAGCTGTACTGCTTCCTGAGACCTGCTCTGTTCCAAAGCGATATTTCAAAAAGAAATGCGACTTTTTTCCCTCACTGTGTGACAGTCTGAGATAATTTTATTTACTTCTGCAACAGTCCATGTATAACACTTCGCCGCGTAAGCAGTGCTGGCATTGAAACAACCACGTGGTATTTTTGAACTTTATGGACTTGAAAATAACTCAGTGCACAAAGACACATTTACAGAGATAATAGGTTGTCCAGTTGGAGGTACAAAATGCAGAGACAGTAAACATCTGCAAAATGTAGTCATAATACTGCAATACCTTACTGAACAGCTGTGGCAGAGTAAAACAGCAGGATTTATAGGCTTTACTTCTGGGCTGCGATATAGTTTTTCTTGAGTCTTGGGGTATTCAACACAGAATACTCCCATGAATTGAATTTACATACAATTATCTATAAACAACAACAACAAAAAATATTAAAATGCAGTTATTTTGAGTAAGTAGGGGTGGCTCCAGCCACCATGATTAGAGGCTGCAGGGCTCTGCAGAAATGCAGCTCTAGCCTTCTTTTATTTTGCATGGTGCCATGGAGGCTTCAGTCTCTGCACTGAAGGACAGATGCAGTACAAATATATATTCATAATATCTGTGTAATAATTCAGAAAATGCCCTGTCAAATTGAGCCTGTAACACATGGTAGTAATGCCTACGTAAAAAATGCCTTAGGCCGTTACAGTTAGCTCTGAAAAGATTTCCTGATGATCTGCTGCTCAATGAACTGCCTTTGTACGCGTGGCCGTGGGTAAGACACTTCCATCAATGTCCTAGCTAAACATTTTTCACCTCCAACTGTACACGCAAGTAACTGTGACCGGCCGTGGGACCGGTGAGCGCGGTCTGCGCAGCTCTGCGCTCACAAAAGTTCCGTGTTCGGTGAGGATTCAGCCACAAGAGTGGCTGATGCCTTCTGGTTCCTGCCAGGAGCAGACTGCCATATGGACATCTGGGCGAGAAGCCTTTGTTTCTGGAGTGCCAGTGAGCGTCTTCCACAGGGGCCAGTGAGGGCTGTTACTCTTAAGAGTCCTGATTATAGGAACAAGTCTTAGAAACCCACATTACAGGCATAAAAAAACTTCATTCCACTTTTGCCCTCCTAACATCCTAGTAAATCTTAATAGAAGTTGGTTATGACAATGCACTATTTGGAGTCATTATAATTTTACAGGGGGAAAGAAATAAAGTGCAGATTAAGAGCTCTTCTTGGCCATCCTGGCAGGACCGTGTTCATCCAGAAAACAAAGAGGGGGAAAAAGACTGTACATTGTCACTGAAGAAACTCAAAATCTGAAAGAAAAGTAAAAGGAAAGAAAATTGGTTGCCAAGAGTTGAAGAAGTTTCTAGAGGTGGAGTAGGTGCCATGGTTATTGAAGATTTTTATTTAGTTACTGGTTTGGGGTTTTTTTAGGAACTTTGGAATTACAATAAAGTTATGCTAGGATACAATATGACACTTAATCAATTCAGCAGTTCAACTTCAAATTAAATTTACCCCGTGAAAACAGGTTTTCCAAAATGTAGCTGAAGTAGCCTTTAACCAATTCCAAAACAATTTGGTCTGAATGTGTTACTGTAGTTCTCCCTTGGAGTCATAAATGATGTTCACAATGAAAATTGATTCCATTCAATTCACATGCTCAGAGAATTAATTTAGTCAAAACACGTCTCCATGCTATTTCCTATAATGAAGGGTTTGGGTCTGGAATGTAGTTGTTAAAGAATAAAATAAGTTTGCACTGACTTTTTGAACATGGACAAACAAACGACTCATTTTGCTGTAAACACTTGGCTGTACGTTGTCTAGTTAATAGGCTGGATACACTTGCCCTTCCCGGCAGAAATTCAGTGCACCTCTGTGTCTTGTCCTGGGAGTTTGCGTAAGCTTTAATCGACACCAGAATGTTAGTATGCAGTAAGACTGGGGTTCCTTTATAATTATTATACCACTTTGCCTCCTGCCGTGGCTATTTGTAGCAGATCTGAAGTATGTGCAAGATTGCTACCCCATTGCAACGTGGAGCTGAACTGTTGTGTGCTTCACAGGCAGTACTATGTGCTCATGTATCGCCCCGTTAAGAAGTTTGTGGGGGTTCCAGGTACAGATCTGCTTCTCTGAATACTGATTTGAATACATATGCAAACCTTAAAGCACGGAAAAGAGGCACAAGAGGACAGTATATTTAACAAAAATGAGTGGAACCTCCTGATGAGGGAATGGATGATCTTCTGCCCTCAAATCAGAGCGAACGCTGATAATGAGTCCTGCCACTACCAGTCACTACATTAGGAAGTGAAAAGGAAGCTAAGGAAGTACCAGGCAGTTCATAGTTTTTGACTGCCAATCAGTTTTTTTACCATAGGGTATTTTTTTTTTCAAGCCAAGCAGCAGTGTGTTTGACCTGACAAAGTCAATTGTAAGAGAAAGGCTCTCAAGTGCCACTATAAGCATGAATTACACAGAAAAAAACCTTCCTGTAACAGAACTGTATTCTGCATTCCTCTGTTCTGCATCACAGTCTGTGGTGAAACGAGGATTAGGTAGAGTACTGAAATAACCCAGGCTTCAGGAAGCAGAAATATGGACTATCTCCTCCACATAACACTCTAGATCTTAATCCTAATGGAAGGAGTGCAAGTTTACACCTTGAGCTGGCGCCTGTAACACCTTGTAAGTGAAATGCTAAGTTTCAGTACTACTTCAGAGACCAGTTATGTCTTCTGTGTGAAAGAGAGACTGGAAAAAACCCTGTGTTTGAAATCAGAAGCCAGGACTCCTCTTCTGCTGGGTATTAATCTAGCACTAGATTATGGATCCAGGATATCTCCTGCTTACTCTCTTTTTAGCTTCCTGAACATTGCATCCGTTTCTGCGGTTACCCAACTTTCACAGGAGTGATGGCGAAACTACCAAATGAATAACCATATGATAAAGGTTGTCTCTAGGGAGAGAGAAAATGACTATTTAAGTTCCTTCAGCCTCTAGAAGGCTGGCATCTCCGGTGGCTCCCAATTTCCAGGCATGTGTTCCGGCTGCTGAGCTCTGTGCACAATGTGTCGTCTTCTTCTCACCCTATTTTTCAGTAAAGTCAGTCCAAACCTAGTGAGTCTCAGCAGGTCTTTTCAGAGCTTTTAATTGTGGATTTTGGCCAATGCTCCATGAAGAAGAAAGCAAGGATAGGCGCTTCTATTTAGGCATCCCGTGCCTGGAAAGGACCAACTAATTTTAGGTGCCTTTGAGGTCAGGCTGTGGGTGAAAGAAGGGGTGTGAGCCATGCTGATGTTTACACTGCAGTTATGAGAAGACTGGTGATGCATATCGTTTAAAGTTTCCCGAATTTTTATTTAAAATAAAATCCTAGATGCTGAAGGAACTGAACATTTTTCATTTTGTTTTAATTTTCAGCTATACATATATACTTATTTACCAAAATGAGAGAGAAATTCAAATTATACAGGAGATATGGAAGTGATAAGGAGATGTGAAATCCTTGCAGTCATGTAGAAAAGCAATACTTTAATTGCCTGATATTAAATAAATAGAAAACTAGTCAAGAAACCATTCTGATGATGAGATATACTGGAAAACAAAATAATCCTGCTCTGAAACTGGTGGAAGAACCTTCCCTTGAGAACTTTAAAAGCGATCTGAAAAAAATGGTAGAAATATAATGTTAGCCATTGCTCTTAACAAGACGGGCAGACTGGGTGACCTAATTGAGCAATAAGACATGACAGGGTTTGCATTATGGTCCCATAACGGCATGCTTTGGTGCCTTTAAATGTAAAACAGAGGGCGCAAAGCTGTTGCACACTGAGGTGTGTCATCACTAGGCTTTACAACCCTTAGATGCCCTCAAATTATGTCTCCAAAATACTAATTTTCAAAGGTAAAACGGCAACTGTTAGAAAGAAACGTATTCCCCAGACAAAGAAAGCACTTTTTTTTTTTTTTTTTTTGAATGCACTGTAAGGTCATATCAAGGGAAATTGTCTAGACAGGGTTTATTTTGTTAATTCTTGATGACAATAATAATTAACACTGTTAACAAAATTGTGGAAGAATGCAAAGATTTCATTTGTAAGGTTGAAATTGAAATGCGCATAGGAGGAAGGGCTGTGTGGGAGGGAGGGCTTGAATTGCCACTAAATCCTCCTGCTACTCTGTCCGCTGACGGTACAGCTCGCTGAAGACAGAGAACTTTAGGGAAGTAGTAGACAAATCGGGCCATTTTGCAAGTTTAAGACCCAGAATTTCCTTAGTGAGTGTCAGGAGTGGCTTTTCCCCCCCATTTTCAAACGTTACCCCCACCTGCCAACGTGGATGTCTGTCAGCTGCCTGAAACGGAAAGTGTGTGAATGCCAGAGGTACCTGTCAAGAGGTTTGTAGTACCAAAGCTCTTGTGCACTACTGCTTTGAGAAGAGTGGTGATAACATTTCCTAGTGTCATCTTCACTAGGCTGTACATTTCTAAGTGCTTTATCAACAATTATCTCCAAAAGTGAGCTTCGTCCTTGCCCTAGGAAAATCAAGAGAAAAGCTAATGATGACTCTTGGCGGAAGGAAAGTGCTTTTTACTACTTCTCACCGGCCACGGCCAACTTCTACAGAGCATTTCCTCTGGGTAGCAACAGTGGCCCCTGAGTCTTCTTGGTTCCCCATGGGCCTTTCTTCCCCTTGGAACCGAATAAATACAAAGTACACAACACTGACTTTAATTGCTTGGTGACTTGTAAGTCTGTGCCCAAAGAGGAGCCTCACACAAGCCCACGTGTGAGAACAGACCTGCCAAATCACCTGTGGTTTTGAAAGGTTTAGGTCTAATTACCTTTTTGTTTACTTTATTGTTTAAGTACATTTAATATCCTTGGGACACTCCACAGGACCTTTTAATGGACTTTCAAAACTTTGTTATACTCATTAACTGGGCTATTTTCTGTCCTGACAAAACATTTGCAATTACAACGAAATGTTCTTTTCCTTTTCTAAAAATGTTACCGCACTCAGAAGGGAGAGGAAGTATACTAGGATTTCTGCAGGATTTTAAGACTTTTGTGCTGAACACGGAACTATTGCAGTTCATTTGGCATTTTAGATGTGAAAAAGACAAAGTTGGGGGGTTACTTATTATTTTTAAAAGGAAAACTGTTAAATTTCCACCTTAAAGTACCTTGATTACAAAAAAAGAAAGAAAACCAAACTGGTAGTTCTTTTTTTTAATCCTGCCTGAACCCTTATGGTTCTTTATCTATGTAGTTGTGCCTGACAGAAACAGATCCATGAAATATGTAAGTGGGGAATTGAAAATTCACCATTATTTGTTCAGAGGGCTGGGCAGTCACACTGCATTTGTATTTCCTCCACACAAAGAGAAAGGGTGCTACAGCCAGTCAATCCCCATCACATTCTGCTGATGTTAATTCTCCTGCTTATTCCATTTTCAATGTCAGCATTGCCCCCACTATGTCACTCGAAACCCAACATTTTCTGGAAGTCTGCGTTATGTTTCCTCCTGTTACCTCACCACACATCCGCTCAAATAACTTATGCAAAATTTGAACAAGATTATAGTATGGTGACTTCATTATGAACTTGACCTCATCTTTCAACAGCTCCCATGGATCCTGTGTTGGCTGAAGCTGCTTTTGCGTCACCCAGCTGACTGGGTGGCGCTGATCTTATTTTTTTTTCTTCTGTACTTAAGTCCTACTGCAAGTCTATGTACACGTTGTACAAGTACGAGGGTTGCCATTTCTATTCAGCTATCCGTAAAGCACACCCCCTGACCTCACAGGGAGTTAAACAATTTTATTCTTCCATAGAGTTAAGTACCCTCTGAATGTCCTGTTTAAGGTGTTTAGGGATGTTGGAGAGTGAAACGAGGAAGATATTTTTGAGGAGAGTTGTATGGGAATTCTCAGAGTTAGGAGACAAAGAACCACATTCCTCACAACAAATAGTTAATTTCTATAATCAGAGAAGGGGTCGAAGGAAAATGAAGACTCCTTGTTGTAATATGAAGAAAAGTAATGTGTCTTAGTACTCAATAACAAGATTAGGACTTAGTGATCCGAAAACCCCATTATTATTCTGAAACAATTAGTTACCATTGTTTCTACTTTCTAATGAAACCCAGTAATGACTTGTCTGTGTTAATTCTGGTAATGTAACTGCATAAGATATAATTATCACATTATACATTTATTTGAAAATATAAGGTTTTGGTGAAAGGCTCCACTCTGGCATTTGAATGATAATGGCGTACTCTGTGCAGGGCTCAGTCATTAGCACATTGCATTCAGCTTTGGGGCAAGAGATGCCATTGTCTGGGCATGCCCAAGGAATATTGGTGTTTCCACGCATAAAGAGGTAAGCAATAGTTTGGGTGTGGAATTTTGAAACTACCTCTTATTGGAACCTATCGATAAGAAATCCGGAAAGAACGGAAGGAGGAGCTGGACTTGCATTTCAGCTCATCCTAAAAAAAGGGTTGGGGCAGAAAAAGGAACAGGAGTCAGCAAATCTAGCCTTCTGCAGGGCAAGGTAAGGACATAGGATTTGCACAGAATGAGACTGAGAAGGCCATGAAGCTTGTCAGCTGCATCCTGCCAGGTAAGAGGAAACTTTGGAGCTTCTCTAAATAGTAAATATGTGAGGGCTTCTATTTTCAGTTCCACTCGTCTCTTTCTAATTCTTTTTCTGTTGTGTTATTTGTATTTGTTAAATACATTCTCTGGGATTTTTTTTCATCTTAATCTGCTTGCACTTAAGGTGATCTCAATATAACTGTAAAACTCAAAGACCTTTCATTCACAGAATCACAGAACCACAGAATCACAGAACCACAGAACCACAGAATCACAGAACCACGGAATCACAGAGTCACAGAATCACAGAACAGTTTTGGTTGGAAGAGACCTTTAAGATCATCAAGCCCAACCGTTAACCCAGCACTGCTAGGCCACCGCTAAACCACATCCTTCAGCACCACATCGACGTGTCTATTAAATACCTCTGGGGATGGGGACTCCGCCACTGCCCTGGGCAGCCTGTTCCAGTGCTTTACCACCTCACTGTAAAGCAGTTTTTCCTAATATCCAGCCTAAACCTCCCCTGGCACACCTTGAGGCCATTTCCTCTCATCCTATTGCTTGTTACTTGGGGAACAGACTGACCCCCACCTTGCTACAACCTCCTTTCAGGTAGTTACCGAAAGTGATAGGGTCTCCCTCAGCCTCCTTTTCTCCAGGCTAAACAACCCCAGTTCCTTACCGAACACCAATAGTTTTTATGTTAGAGTTGTATCACAACTTGTACTTGTCTGTTGTTGGATGAGGTGGGTCACAGATGACTGCTGGTCTGTATCTGTACAGCAAGGATGGTTCAGATAGGTGAGTTAGCTGAAGTGCAGGGTCTCACATACTGCTGTCAGTACTAGCTGGTGCTGGTCTGGAGTGCTGAACTTTTGAGAGATCCCTGTGGTCATGGATCAGTTTCAATTGCAGGAGGTGCTGACCAGCACATGTTGAATCAAGGGAATGAAGGGAAGTTCCCCTTTACAAGGCTCACATCCAGCAGAGTTTCTCCCAGACTAATTCCAGGCAGAGCTCCCTTCATCTGGGTGTCAGGAGGGTCCTGTGCTAGGGCCAACCTTTGTAAGGAGAGGGCGTGATGTTGCTGGAATCCCCAGCAAGGGACTCACCAAGTGTTAACAATGATACATTGAACCTACATCTGCAGAGGAGGGCTACGAATAACAGCTGCAGATCACTTACATTTTCGTGCAGTGTATTTGTTTATGATTGTAAATTAAGGATAAAACATATTTAAAAAAACCCCCACACTTCTTTTACTCTTCTTCTTTTAAGTAAGATACTTCAATTTCTCTCTCAGGAGAGATAAATTGATCATAACGCTGAAACACAAAATAAAGTAATTATGTTTTCAATAGAGTTATTAACTTACAGTTGGTCTCCTAGGGGCTAACACATGCAATTTTACTTTAAAATGACGTTGTAATGGACTGCTATTGATCTACTTCCTTTGTAAGGTATGTGTACTAAATAAATGATACATATAGTTGTTCCTATTGATAAATACTCAATTACCAATAAAATTCAAGCTCAAAACCGATGAGACTGATTTTTATACAGCACTCTAATTAACCTCAAAGCAGATGATTCCCAAAGCAACCTCTGCAGTGGTTAAATAGTATCTACTTACTATGAAATTTACTGATCAGGGCAATTAATCTCTTACAAACATCTGCTTGGAGTCAGAGTACGCTCCTCTTGTGTATAAGCTAGAGAAGAATTTCTCTGCCTTTACGTTATTAGGCCTTGGTTTAAAGCCAACAAAGCAATACCCAGTGGTTGAGCAGCCTTTGGAGTAGGTCCTTGGCTGCTGTGCTAAACAGCAGGGAAAACTGCACCTTGTCAGCCCTGTCTGGAGCACGATCATGCACACTGCACATGGCGTTCACACGGCTGCTTACTGCCTGACAGGGTCCAGGGCAAGAGAAAGCTCAGCTGTGCTCCATAATGCGAACCAATGGCTCAACCAAGTACGGCGGGGGCTGGTGCCCATGGTAGAGAAATACCGCGGGAAAGAGTCCTGTTTCCTGGGCTTGCAAGTCAGGCTGTTCTCCAGCACTCTTGTCTGTGGGCTTAAGCTCGTGCACAGATACAACGTGGATCCGGCAGAGTCTATTACTCAAAGCTCTGTGGGAAGATAGGTGTTGTGTTCCTGGGTCTGTTCCAGCCCTGGAAGCAGTACAGCTGCGGTCACGATGTGCTTCGTGTAGTCCGGAACACCCTGCTGGACAAGCGGTTTTCTATGCCTGGCACAGACGATCCACAACGCGCATTACCTGCTCACCGATACGTCAGAGCTGGCTCTGCTGGCCAAGCGGGAAGCTGTGTTTCAAACGGATGTGACATGCAAACTTGAAGTTATAGATGAGATTTTTTTGGACCATAAACTCTGTGGGATGTTTATTGACTTCATTTTTAACAGAAAAAGAATGCTGGCCAAAAAAAAAAAGAAAAAAAAAAGATTGTGGTTCACCATACATATATATTAAAAAAAGCTGAAAAATCTTAACGTTTTTATGGGGGGTTTGCCTTACTTTCATCACTTTTTGAAAACAATTAGAATTTTGGTGTTGTGCAGCATCACTTTGAATACTTTGCTGCATTGCTGCGGGAAGACCTGAACCCAAACTGTTGGAGATTAATGGGAAAAGAAACTAAACTACAGACAAGACAGTATAAAAGTAAGAATATGAGTAAATATATGAACTAGAAATAAAATAATAAATAAAAATAGCGCTTTATTGAGACAGAAAGCTGCAGAAAAAAATGAAAAATCTTGTTAAATACACTCAAGGATAGTCTTAAAGAAACAGATAGAAAAAGTTCGGGAGTGTTCATTGTCAGTTGAAGACATTCAGGTCAGTCCACCAGTCCAATCTAGGAATCCATTTAATCGTGTTGGTCTGTTGAGCTGCAGACACTTGGATTCAATGAAGATAATTCTGAGATTCTGAGATAATGGTTTAATTTAAAATGCTGGCCACAGGAAAATCATTGTTGCATTTAAGAGTATCCCTTAGTCTGTCATTCTGCTTTGTACAAAGATGTTTAAAACAAAAGCATAAATGTCAAAGGGCCGTAGAAAGACAGAGACTTTGAGTAGAAATTTTGTGCGAGTCTCTTGAATCTCCTTGGAAATGCAAAGTCCCTGGAGCCTTTCAGGTTTCAGCTCACTCTGGCTGTTGAAAAACTAGCTGATTCAGTAAGAGGAAACAATATTTGAATACTTACATATATTCAGTTCAAGATGGGCGAGTAATTCATTCCAGGTTACTATTAATGACTGAATCTGGCCTCGGTAGAGACTGTCAGCATAACGGCAGTATAGAATAGCGAAGCTCTATTCCTGTTGTTAGCACTACACATCTTTACCCTAACTGAGCTCTGGCTCAGCTGCAGACACTTATGCGCAAGAATAACCTTTTCACAGTAATATTCTGAATCCTACAGAATAACACCTGATTAAAGGAAGACACGTTCATGCATCCGTGGGGTCATGCTTAGTTCCTCCCACGGCTTTATTTGTGAATGTGTAACCGATCCAGAGGTCGCTGTTAAAAATCCCTGTGCGCTGCAACGTACCTGTATTCAGGAAAGGGGGTGTCACAAACTCCTATGTATCTCAGGGGATTACATCCTTTCCAAGGGAAAAAACCCACCAAACCTGTGGTGAACAGCAGCCAGCACGTTGCCTAGTGCAGAACTGAAAGCACAATTCCTTTTCTGAAATGAGGGAAGAAAGGGCTGCGAGGGAATGTTTGCTCGATCCAGACGCGCTGGCAGCTGGTTTGGTATTTTATTTTGGATTGCGGATCCAAAGTATAAACCTGTTTTCATTGGCAGCGAAGTTCTTAACCAGCATAGATAGTACTTGGCTTGGATTACGCTGCGAATACCTCAGCAGTTTGCCAGTTAACTCAAGCAGCTGCGTTTCCTTTGAGAGAGAATCAATCACCTGAAGATAGACTGACAACGCTCATCTGTTCCAAGCCAGTTTCTTTGATTCGTAGACCATTTAACTATTGTTTTTCTCTGTGACGCTCTTTTTTATTACAGTCTGTATGCTTTCCCAGAAATGTAGTGAATCACGTGCAACTTGCAGTAAAATGGAAGTCTGCAAGCAATGTTGGAAATCGTTCCGAAGGCAGCGAAAATAGAGTGCTTGTTTCTTTCACGCTTTGAAAACACACAGCCAGGCAATATAAATCACAGATACTTTTTTCTTTAGCCTACAGGGGTTCAACAAGTTCTGAGAGGTGAAAGGGAAAGATAAGAAGTAGCCTGTCTGGGCCAGGTTCTGTCTGTATTCATGAGGTGGGATTGCTGGCAACGGGTTTCCAAAGCAAAAAGGCAGAGACTCAAGAGGGATGTGGTTGGGTGTGGTGGGTCACTTACCGTGGGTTTGGTATGAGAAACAGAAGGAGTAGCTTCCTTGTTGGTCTTGAAAACCAGTTCACTAACAGGGTAAGCTGAGTCAGATGGCGTAATGGATTGGTTATTTATTTATTTATTTATTTATTTATTATTTTTTATTCTATCTCGTTAAAGGTATTATTACTATTGCTATTTGTAAATATTTGCCAAAATTCTCAGGTCGGCTACATAAATACCTTAACAAAGATAGAAATAACAGATCCACCACTCCTTCAGGAAGACAAAACCAAACCCAAACACTAATCTTTCTGTTTGATGACCCTTGGTTTGTCTGCAAAAGGTAGAGTTGTGACTGGTCTTGCTTCCTCATAGTCTCTTTCTTTCCTCCATCCATATGCCCAGGATTTTATAGGTTGAACTAATTAATTCCTCTTCTACTGTATCTGGAGCCTGGTAGCTGGAGAAGAGTAAAATAAAGGGCCGAAAGTTACTTATCTTGGTTATCCTGCACATCTGAAAGTGTTTTGATATTCTGTTTCACACTGACGGCATGAATAGATTTTCTCTTTTATCCTTGTCAAAGAATTTTTGGGTTTGAGATATCTGCTTTAGCAAATCAAGTGGTCAGGAGAACCTGGGCTTAGGTTAAATCTCTCACATCCAAGACACAGTTTGAATAATTTTCCTCCAATTTCCAACTTGGTGTAACGTGTTATGAAGATGTCGGTAGTTCATCGTATCCTCCTTTTAAATGGTGAGACAATGAAGGACCAGAACCTGCTCTTTGCATTGATTAGTAATAGCAGCTTTACAACGACCAGCCCTAGACAGCCATTTAAAAGATATGAAAGAATATTTTTTTTTTAAATGGCACGGTGTGAAAATTTCACCATTCTTCTTGCAGTCTTTGTACCAGCTTCTTTGCTCCTGCAGCAGAGGGATTACCATGTAGCTACTAACTAGGCACAACTCTGAACTCTCAGAAAAACTCCAAATTAACAGCAAAACATGGGCAGCTCAATAAACTGCAACGGAAAAAAATTAGTATTAAAAAGGACCAAACTAATTTATGTATATTGAGCTTCAGTCTCCAAGTATTATCTTTTCACCCAGTGTTTGCTATGCCCCGTGTTTATTGTGCATTCTGTGTAGCTGCAAAGATGGGAAGAGGGCCTGGATAGCAGAAAACACAACTTTTTGTCCCAGCCAGCAACCCTCGCTGGGGACGATGATGCCAAATAAGGATTGAAAGTCCTGGGAAACCACGGGATTTCTCACGTGGCCTTTCTCATGAAGTGAAAGAACAGCTCAATTTATCTGCACAGGTATGCTGCCAGGGAATTCCCTGAAGCACTGAGAGCTGGAGAACTCCTAGCGAAGGCCAGTGCTATAAATTGCAGAACAGACCTCATCTCCTTTTGCTCCTTATGGTTCCCACCTGGTTTTAAATATGCTTTGATTTCCGCCCCTGCTGTAACTGTAGGCAAGAAAATAGTGTTAGCCATTAGTCTTACCAAGTTTTAATACGATGAAACAAATAACTGCCTTAACCTGGCTAGAGATTTATTCGTGAGGGTTTTGCTTTCTTCATTAAAAATAAAAATAAAATCAGATGTAATGCCAGTCTGAGAAAACGAACTTGTGCTTTTATACTATTGAAAAGAAAGGTTCCAACTTGCAATAGAAGTACAGGCATTTCTCAGGCAAGATGAGCAAGAAGCGTAGGAATGCAGTTTCTAACTGAGCAGGAATCAACTTCCTCATGTCTGGCATTCAAAACTGTATGAAATAATGCTGCTGCTTTGCTTCATGCGTGTACGAATATGAGGTAACTGACTTGTGGTGGAGGAAGGGTTTTTGTTGTTGTTTGTGTCTGTATAAGATGTATATTCCTTACTGATAATTAAATGTGTGTTAGTAGAAAACCTGTCAAAGATGGATTTGAGTTAGTCAAGTACAAAAAAGCTTGTGTTCTGCATGTTAACTGTAATTTTCAGGAAGCATTCAAAATATTTACACATATAAAGGGTTAGTGGGAGAATTTCCCACCAGTCATTGCTGCTATAGCAATGTTTTATGAGCAAAAAAGAAAATGTTTACTGATTTTGTTTTTCTGTTCCAGACTCTGTAATCTGCACTGAACCATGCACTGAATTTCTGCCTCTGGTGGTGTAATATTTCCTCTTCCATCATAATATGCTCAGCAAAAGGCAAAATACAAATAACATGATAAGAAACATTTTCTCATAATTTTACTCCATTTTTTCCCATCCTATTCAGGATAATAAAATTCAGGTTAGCAACTAATATATCTTATTTCTGAGCTGATAATAAAGAGATGAGGGGTGGGGACTTGTTTATTTAGATAGTTTAAATTACAGCTTAATGGGCTAACTCCACACTAACCTAATTTTATATTCTTTATCCTCAGCTCTGGATTACCGGTCCTACTCCCACATGGATTGTCTTGTCATTCAATATTCAGAAATGCTTCGCTGCTTTATCTTTTAGGAACTAAATAACAGTTGTAACCTGTCCATGAGAAGCTGACCTCCCCTGGCTGCTGATTCCTCCTGCTCACACAACCACCAAGGGGCAAAAAGAGCATGAAAAGCCATACCCTAGCTGCAGCTGGGAGTGTTTGCTGGGCTGCATCAGACTCTGCCAGAGAGCCGTGGAAATCCCCTTCACAAGGGATCCCTTTAAACTACACTGACCAAAACTTTGAATATCATGTAAACTTGTCCTGACATAGGGATATAAGTGTTGATCTAGGAGATATCCTTAATGACAGATGTCTAAATCGCTGTGGTCTAAATAGCAGTCTTGTTTCTAGCACTGTTTTGAGCCCTTCTTCCCGCTTGTCCTTAGCAGTGGCTCAGATGTGGGTATCTCCATCCTTGTATCCCCATTGCTGTTAACCACTTTTTCAAATGAGCTGAGAAGATTTGGGTGCTTTTCTCCCACTGAAATAATAATAATAATAATAATAATAATAATAATAATAATAATAATAATAATAATAATAATAATAATATAATTTTAAAAGGCTTAAACAGAGAACATAATGGTCAATGCAGGGTCCTACCTTCATGGGAGATACCTAGCAAGGAGTACCCAAGCAAGGCAATGGTGCAGTGGTATTCTCCTGCAACAACCTCTCCAGATTGTGCTGGTGTTGTCACTGCTTCGGTCTGTACACAGAGAGTGTGTCACGCTCTCGGAAGTTTTAGGAAATGTACTGCCTGTACTGCAGTTACTACTGCAGTACTACTACTGTTACTGCAATGTAATGCCTGTACTGCAGTGCAATGCTCACATGTAGGGTGATGCCTCAGCTAGCGCTACAGGTGGGACAAAAATTAGCAAGTGTTTGAGCTGGCTGAGTTTTCCAGCTTTGAGGATCAGCTTTTGATGGAAAAGGCCATTAAAGTTACCCCATTTATGTTTTTTAAGAATGAAGGTTCAGATTGAGTGACACCAAACCCGTCAGATTTCCTACAAATTACCTCAGTCTTACTGTTTCTGAATATCTCAAAGGTTGAATCATTAAAAAATGCCATAAGATGGAACCCAATTTTATGAAATGGAACCCAAAGTTATTTTCCTTTCCTTTCTAAAAGAATAAATTGTAAATTAACATTTCTGTCCCATGCTATTATTTTTGCTCAGACTGCTCCTCTCTCCTCTGAGCACTGGTCTCATCCTCTGGTTAATAATTCACTGGTAACCACCCTGGCAAGAATTTGCAAGATATCAAAAAATAGAACTCATTCACATGTTTTTTCTTAAATACTGAATTATTTTACATCACCAAGATGTAATGGTAATTGCAGTAATTTTTAGTTTTATTTGCATATATATTATCTTCCTCTAACGCCTGGGAAATCTGTCTGAGCTGATAAAAGAGGTATCGTGATAGAAATAAGCCATGTGGTTTTATGCTCATACAAGGACCTGGAGTTTCCCATGAAGATACGGGCAGGTAAGAGGGAATTCTTTCCTTGCCTGGTGTTGTACCTCTCCTGAAAAGAAGGATGTGTTTGACTCACGCGGGTCAAATTTATTCCCGGTGTAACCTCACTGAAATCAGAGGGGTCATGTTAGAAGTGCAATGTTGGGTGCCTGAGTTTTGTATTGGTTAGGTATCGCCTTTTTCCTCCACTCGGGAGGGTTTCTGAGACTCATTAACCTTTCAGAGCAAGTTTTATGACAAACGTTCATTTTGTCTCGGAGGTTGATTTAGTATAATATTCTCTACAGCAAACAAAGCAGTAGTTCAATGTGAACAAACCCTTAGGTCATGCCGCAGTGAATCACTTACAGGTGGATAATGGAAAGCAGAGGAAGACGGAAAAGGAAATACAGCCAACTGAAAATGCCGCTGAACGTTCAAGAGAGGAACCAATTAGCAAAACAAATCATCGTGATAGAGGTAAAAGCTCTGAGAGTGATTCATCTAGTGGTTGAGCCAATTTTACACCAACAAGGGCCTTGAAGGAGCCAGGTTAGTGTAGCTGGTGTCCTGAGCCAGCGGTTTCACTGCAACTTAACGATACAGCTCAGTCTTCACAAGCTGAAACACTTCTCCATGAAGCTTGGAAGCTGTGTTCAAATAATGCATTTATTTCTGTAAAATGTGCACCCGT
Source organism: Bucorvus abyssinicus (assembly GCA_009769605.1). Lineage (NCBI taxonomy): Eukaryota > Metazoa > Chordata > Aves > Bucerotiformes > Bucorvidae > Bucorvus > Bucorvus abyssinicus. The sequence goes on along the minus strand of CM020024.1, from coordinate 56,804,086 downwards.
AAAATTTGAATAGATTTGAGAGTTGCTGACAGAAAGCCAACACAAATGCTTTTTGCGGGGTTTTATTTTCAGAGGGAATCGTTAGTTTAACAGCACTCAGTCTGGGATATTATTCTAAATAAGACTCTTTTTGTACCAGCAAATAGCAAAAAAAAAAAAGCCTTTATATTCAGGTAGCTGAAGTCCTGGATTAATTAGAAGTTACAGGCATATTAGTTGTCAGAGGGAAAAGTACTGTCCACTTTTTGTAGGCACCTCTCCAAAAAAGCTGAACAAAGTCCAAAAGTTTAGAGTTAGGATTCAACTTCAAAGCAACTTAAAAAGTCTACAGTGTGGAAATAAGAGTTTGAATCGATCAATTAACACCCCCCACTCCCCCCAACTCTACCCTGAAGTCAGACCATAAGTTGAGCAGCCGTTCTGGTGCGTTAGGCACCAGAAAAGTTGCAAGAGAGGTAGACGTTTTCTGATACCCTTCGGTCATGAGTGGCCCTTCAGCTGGAGGTCACAGGATCCACGGCAACGCCCAAATGCACAAAAAACCACAGCTTTTTACTTCTGGATCACTGTTCCTTGGAGGTGATGCTGCGGGCTCTGCTTCCCACCTGTTTGCACTTTTCTGTGCACTGTAACCAAGTGGTATTTCTTCATCTGTTTTGGCCCTGGGCAGGAATCCTGGTGTCCTTCCCAGGAAGGAGGATGTAGGGTCTGTCCCCCCACTGCACTGACTACCAGGCAACTGGCCCAGTGCGCTCTCTTCATTTGTTGGGGTGGCGGTTCCTGACTTTTGCCTTCTGGAGGACAACGGCTTTGACATTTCCTTGAAGGAAGCAAGGTGTCAGCAGCCTTGTTTCTGGTTTCCCTGCCTCCGCCTCAGTGGCCGTGGAGATGTTTCTCTGTCCATTTTGCTGCTGTGCTCTAGGAAGTGCTTTTTGGCTGAGGTGTCTGCTTTCCCCTTGTCGCAGGAACGCTCTGCTCTGCACAAGACATTTTAGAACACCAGAGAGGTGAGAGCAGGAGTCCTGGACCCACGTGTCTATCCCGTTTTCAAGTAAGACCCCACTTTCCGTAGCTCTCACAGCCTCGCAGGACCATATCAGTATCACCACCAGGATCACAAACCTGAGCGTGGAAGCTGCTGGAGTACAACTGCACAGACTTTCGCATTTGGTAGGAAGGCCAGGTTGACAATGATTTCATGTTGGTGTAATTTTACCTCTGCTATGTGAAACCTAATAGTAAAAAGTAAAAGCAACTCCAAACACACCTGTAAAACACATCCACCGCTGTTGAGCGCTGCCAAATCCTCACCAACCCTTCATTTTTGCTTTGTTTAAATTCATTAAAGGACTGCAGGTTCCTCCTGTACTCTCTGCAAGTGTTCGGCACTTCTCAGTATAGGAAAAAAAAGAGAAGACACAGTTTACTAAATGTCAACTGAATGAATGCTGGGAATAAACCCCACGTATTAGTACCTGTCAGAAACAATCCTGGTTGGGTAGTCAGTAGGGATGGGTTTTTTTGCTGACATGCAATACGTGAACAAATGCAGTATGACAGAGTTGTTATTCTGCTTCGGATAGTTATAAAGTGAAATTAAAGATGTCTTTGAAATAAGCATCCATTCACAAAGGTTATTGTAGCTAAATATCAGTTGGCCATTTCAAATCTTTTGCTTGTTCATTACTTAAGGAATAGGAAGCAAATCCCACCCCTTCAAGCCTTGTTAAATCCTTCCTTCAGAGAATGCACGTAAATACAGCTCGGTTTATAGTCCAGAGGGTTTCAGTAAGGATTTTTCAAGGTACATGTTAGTTCTCTCCTCTCAGTGATGAGGATTCAAGAGTACAACCACTGATTTAAAAATGTACCAACTGCTTACAGCCAGCGCTGAGGTGTTAACATAATAAGGTTTTTATTTTCCTCTTCTCTGTTTCGTGGCACAATTTTACAGGGCGTTCGCACAAAATGTCTTAAGGAATTCTGCTCTTGGGGGAAAAAAATGGGAACAGAAATGAAAACCAGGCTTCTAATTGACTAACAGCTTTGTGTGAACATTAGTGTTGAGTGAAGGCTGAGACCTGAGCTGTTCCTGGATGTTAAATAAGAAATATATTTTTGATTTGTTTTCCCTCTTAGCTACAGTGATGGAGAGATGTAATGCAGTAAGTGCGCTCAGTTGTACCTTCCATGACCTCAGTGGAGAGGGAGAAAATGGGCTTTTGCTGTCAGCTTCTTGTGCTGTTACAGATTTGAGTTTTACTCCAACGTTACTTCCAGTCTAGTGGTATTTGACCTGGCACTCCTGCTGTGCTGGTGTCAGTCAGCGTGATTGCAGGCCTGTGGAACAGCTAGTGTTCATAGAGTAAGGATAATTGCTTGCTAAGCCCTAGAAGCATCAGCCTTACGAGCTTGCTCATTTTCATTAAAATACATGTTTCTTTCCACTTGCCTCTGGAGGCAACAGAGACAAGGTGTTGGTGTGCCCCAAGTGGAAGAGGCCTGCGTTCAGGAATGCAGCTAGGGAGGTGAAAAAGATTGCCCTATGTGGGGTTAAGTTTAAATTAATAACAGCATTTTGAGGTCAGGTATAAAAATCAGGGCATATGTTTACTAGCAAAATATCGATACAGGCAAATTATCGATGCCTGCGTGATTACATCGCAAAATCACAAAGCTGTTTGTAAGTTTGTGCAGCCTGAGGGATGTTCTTTCAACTACCCGCTCCCTGCGATGGGGATGAATGCAGTGCTCAACATGTAAAAAGTTTTGTGTTTGTGCCGTTACACAGCACAGTATCTAGCTCTGGGCGTCTGCCTTTGCATACTTGCCTAAGTTTTTCTTCCACTTGAGAGGGCATTTGGCATTTCAGAAGGAAAACCTGCAAGTCGCTGTTCTCTGGCATTGTGGTAAGACCTGACACCACACACCAGCCAGATCTACAATAGCTCATTGCTCCAATATCAGGATGTTCTCTACACAGTCAAGTGAACATATGACTTTCATGTCTCTAAGGTGATGTTGGGAGCATGTTGCAGTAGTAGTGCTTTCAGGCTCAGTGCTGCACGGTTCCAAGTACGTCTTTAAGGATGATCAGCAACCTCGGCTTGGGACTTGGGCACCTGTGAGAGCTGAAAAGGTAAAACATTTTGCAGCAGCAAGCTTTGCATTATGCATATCCACTACTCTCCCAGCTTGAGAAGCGACGGTGTGTGAGGTGCAGCCCAAGGCTGTGTGTATGCTGACCTCAGTTCTCTCTTTCCAGTTATTTTTATGCAATAAATCAAAGCCAGCTCTCGTCAATATGCAAGTGGCTTCATTTTCACCATGCAGCCTTTCCCTTCCTGGTCAAACTACAGTGTGCCAAAATGCCCTAAACCAGCAGGACATCCCCAGCTCTGCGTTGAGTCACCTATATCTATTGAAAATAGGAAGGTTTGTGGCTTTTTTCAGTCAAGATAATTTTAAAAAGGAAATGACCTGTAGGATTTTACTATTCAGGATTGTCTTCCATCAAATAATAAAAGAGCCAATGCAAGATCCACCTACTGGGATCCTCTCCCCTGAAAGCTCTGTGATTCCTGGGATTCCACATCCTCCCCCTCAAAATAAATCTTTTTTTCTGCATTCTAAGCTTTAGTCTCAGATACTCCAGAATAGTATCCCTTCTTTGCCTGGATGCTCGGGTGGAAGTTTTTAATTATTAAAGAGCATGAATCAATTATTTCTAAGTTTCTGGTAGGTCATGCCTTTCTTTGTCGCGTTTATACATTTTTTCTAGTAAGGAATCTATTCTTGTCCTGGTGCAATGCTGAACAGAGCAGCAGCACGCAGCAGTGTGTGCAGGGCTGTGTGAGCCCTGAACCTCGAAGGAACTGCTCGGGGAACACAGCTGTGGTCTCCCCCAGGTATGGCGAAGAGGCTTAGGGCCCCCATATTTTTCCTCTGGAATCCTAGACAGAACACGGGTGTGGGAAATGGAAAGCACGTGTGTTGTAAACCTGCTCAAGCTCTGGACACGTCAGTCTTTCAGCACACAGGCAGGTGTGTTTTCAGCTCACGTACGTTGAATCAGACCAACGCAGCTCTGTAGCGTATGGATAGCAGAATGGGTAGTCCCAGAGGATTCCTTTTTACATGGAAAAGTGTGATGTGTGGGGGGTTTGCTGCAAGCGAATCCATTTTCCTGCCAATCCAGCAGCCAGGTCAGCTCTACTGCCATCCCTTACAAGCCCTGGCAGCCAGCTGGTAGAGAGTGGCTCTTGCCCTGCATCTGGCGCCTGCATCTGGTGCAGTAAATGTGCTCCAGGCTTCAGCATTCTGTTGCTCCTGCAAACTGCATCCTCAGAGGGAAACACATTCCCTTTCCTGCCGCTCTGGATGGCTCCGTCCTGCGTAGGTCACACATGTGGGAGGCTCAGAGGAATACGGTTTCAGCCAATACCTCCAGCAGGTTTTGGCAACCAGGGACATGAAGGAACCCCTGTTCATCCTGAAGAGGGCTACGAAGTAGGAGCCCAGCGTGGAGGAGGCTTCCTTAGCCACATGCTCCTCCCGCATGGCAGCATCTCTGCGGGACTCTGCAGCTTCCTCAGGTGCCCCAGGACTCCCAGCTGTGGTGTTTAGCACAGGACTGGTCCTGAGGTTTTGCTCCTGGCTTTGTAAACACTGTTTTTCCTCCAATGAAAACAGTACAATGCCAGATGAATGTCAAGGTTTTGCTCTTCACCTCCTTGAACATCTATGAATGTTTCAAAAGCCTGTAGCGCTGCATTTTTAATGTGCATCACATCCGTATGTCTTTAGAATGACCTGTCTGTATGAACAACAGCTGAAACACCTCGTCCTGTATGGCTGCCAAAACTCTTTATGTACCTCACATTAGTCAACACAGAAGGACTTGGTTATTTTTCTAAATAAAATGTCACCAAATCCCTTCTCAAATATTTACAATACTTTTGGCAAATCACATTTTTATAATCATTATACAGCTGTTTCATACTGAAACAAAACATACACGATGGACGTCCCAGAATCTCCTCTCTCATTTTATTAGTTCCTTTGCACAGACAGATGAGACTTAGCACAAAAAAAGGCAAATGGTTGTGATATAAATCCTCATTTCTGTGTGCATTTGGCTTGTTATGCACTGCATTGACAGCATCAACAGCTCTACAGTACACACAGTTAAGGTAGTGCAGGACCATACCATGAGGGCATAGGATGGAGGCACCCAAAAGGTGACATGAAAGGAGAGGGGGGAAAATGTGGGGTCTTTTATGGAAATACTGGGGGCTGGTTTCCTTCCTGGTACTGACTGGCCAGTGGTGAGGACTGGGGACTCTGCAGGTATCTGACCGCCCCTGTATATCTGCTGTAAAAGTACCTGTGAGTTGTGCCCTGTGGGGTTGGTGTGACTCAATGGAGGAATGGTCAAGCTTGATCTTAGAGAAGACAGTACTTTGTCCATGTTGCTGAAGTGAAACGCGTGCCGCCAGCAGGAGGTGAAAGGCTGATACGTCTTTCTGCCCTAACACCCCAGACACTAGCGATCACTCCCATACAGCCTATCTTTATTTTATTTTGTTTATTCTCTTAATTTCTTCTGTGTCTTGTTATTCCCCAATGGATCGAATCACACTGTTTTATGCTGTTCCAGAACACCCATGAATACCGTGAGTAGATTTACTCTAGACTTACACCGGTAGGACTGGTAGCAGGATGCGGCACATTTTCTTTGTGAACACCCTCAACGCTTCCTTTCTCTGCCCTCCCAGCTGGGTAGCTTCAGAGCCTGGCAAATGAGAGGCACTATTTTTAACGTCTCATTCAAACAGCAATGTAGTAGAAGTGGCAAATAATAGTTCTTTCAATACAGGCAACAAAATGCAGTGCCACTGTTCCTATTTTATGATCTATAGTAAAAAATCTCTTCAAGTTGATTGTAATAATTATTTGTCCTACTCCAGCCTATAGACTTTTCATTTAAAAGTTTACTGTTAAACAATGCTGTATTTAGAGCAAATAGTTTTGTGTACATATGTCTGTGAATTTTAATATGCTAAAGAACCTACTCTGGGGGGGGTAAAAAGTGATTTGCAAAATAAGGCTTTAAAGTACTTCAATAAAGTAGCATATGTAAATAATATGCTGAAAACATTACTAAAAAGGCTACCAAACCAAGCACCAAAATGTTAATTTTGTGTGGATATCATTGCTATAGAACAAAGGCATTTATTTTTTTCTGAAATTGGGCCTAAACCAGACAATTCTCATTTAAATGCCAAAAGGCATGCATTAATACTAAGGCTACCATGCCAGTGAAATTCCAGTCGCTGCTCTGAGATAGAAAAACATTGCATAGAACAAAGGAATCAGAAAATAACTTTTTAATATGGGAAATGACATAACTAATTCTCAGCTTTGTTCCAAAAAAATGAGATTTGGACTGATTTTGAAAAAACACCCAAAAATATAATCACCCAGAGGAAAGCATTCTGCATGAGAACGTGGGAATTGGTCAGAGAAACAAGCAAATAGAAGTAGCCTGTTATAGTGCAGTGTTGGACACCGTTAATAATGGAATGTTTCAAATATCATACAAACAAAAGTAATGATACATTTAGTTAAATGCTTTTCAAATTAAAGAAAAACGAAACTTTGCATATCCCTCTGAGACAGGAGGTGTAATGTGTGGGAAGGTATGGTCCTTCACGTTTGGCCTCCAGGTCCTGGAATGCTCTGTGATGCCCAAGCCGTTGAAAGAGAAAGCAAACTTAGAGATGTATGGGAAACAGGGTTAGGAGGAAGCCTAAAGTCTTACTGAGCAGAGGAGCATCCAGCTAAACTAAACAGCCCTTAGTTTCCTGCTACAGAAGGAAAACAGACACAAGGAACTGCTGGCTGAAGCCTCTAGTAATCATAGCTTGGGATGTTCTGCGCAGTTGCTTTCACAGAAGATCTGTGTGGAGAAGCACACATTTTCTATCCTGGGATAAAACTGCTTCTAGGAGTCAGATCAGGAGATTTTGCATTAATTCTTTCTTTTGGAGATTATTAAAGCACTGTGCAGAACATGTGTCTGCATTGCTAGCAACCTTATCACATGCTGGGCCAAGCACGTAGGGGCTGTGGAGACCTGCTGAGAAAATCCTGAGGAAATCCTGGTGCCCTGATGGTGGCAGAACTTGTGCCAGGCAGAGCTGCTGCAGGGAACAGATGAGGTGCCTTCCCTCCTTCCATCCCCACTTGGCTTATTGGTCCCCTCATGTATTTGTGGATGCTGAGATGAAGAGGCAGACCCAGACCCATGCGGGATCTCCAGGAAGAAAAAATTCTCCAGGGTTCCCTTCCCAGAGCTGCTGTTACTCCCAGGCAGTCTCTCTTACGAGGCAAACAAACCCCAGAGCTGTCAGGCCAACCTAAGAGGATGTTATTTATGGTTGTTATAAATACAGTGCAGCTCTGGATTGGCTAGTGGGTTTGTTCTTTTCACCTTTATTGCAGAGAACAGGAGGCTGAGGAAGTGCATACCCTGTCCCTGACCTGTGCTGTCCTGGACATCTGCCTGGAGGAAGAGCTTCCATGTGGAGCAGGCAGAGGTCTGAGGGGAGAGCTGGGGCAGAAGGGCTGCAGAGACAGAAATGCCCTTTGTCCACAGAGGAGCAGAAGAATCAACTGAGCTTTCTTTTTCACAGAGGTGTTTTTTCCTCACAAAGTTGAGCCTATGAGAAATTCCCACTTCACTATCTGCTGTTTAATGCCAAGCAATGAACCAAGAGCTTATCTTTTTTGGTGATCCTAAGGAAAAATGCGTAAGTATTTTGTCCTATAACAATGTCTGAGCCCTTTGACAAAAAGGTGCAGCATCCTAGCAGAGGCCTCTTCTAGTTTTTTTCTTTTTTTCCTCCAGACTGAAATTGTTATTCTGCTACAGAACGTAAAGGTTTTGCCTCCCATCCCATAAAAATTCCACCCAGTTTAATAGGAAAAGAGAAACATTTATTCCCCCTGTTTCTGGTCCCCATCAAGACCTTCGCAATCTTGTAATGTGTTTGTCCTGGGAAACAGGGAAATACATGTGTTTTCCCTGTGCTGCAGATGAAGAATTATGGCAGAAGTGGACTAAGCATCACATGCTGAGCAGAGTCCAGCGCAGCAGCCCCAGGGTCCACGCTGCGGTTCATGAACCCGAGCAAGAAGCGGTGCTCAAGCCGCTGCAGTGCAGTGAGGGAGCGACGGTCTGATAGTGGAACACCCATGCTGCGAGTGTTTGCACAGACCTAGAGCTCCTGCTCTCACTTGTGTCACCCTGCCGGTGGTACTCCAACAGGCTCAGCCCGGGGATCTCGCACCTGGATAAAGGACCCAGGTGATGGGTAGCAACAAAATGCCATTAATACCAGGGGTAGCAAAGTCCTGAGTGTCTGTAGGTCAAACACAGGCTGTGGAATGTGCCTCTTCAGCCCTGGAAGGTGGAGGAGGGAAAATCGAGAATCGAGCGCTCATCAATTCCATGCTCGCTCTGCTTTGTGGCAGACCCCGACTCCTTCTCTCTCCCCAGAGGAGCAGGGCTGGGCTGCAGGCGCTCTCCTCCGTCCCCTGCGAGAGCATTGCTCTGCCCTGCTTACCCGTCCCCACGCTCCTCCTGGCAGGCGTGCAGAACGATAAGGTTGGTGGCAGCAGCTCCTGCCGCGGGGGTGTTCAAGGAGGGCTGCTGCATTTGTGGGGGGAACGCGTGGAGGAGGAGGTGGCTGCCCAGGCAGGGGCAGGGGCTGTGGAGACAGATGGCTCTGTGCACGGGGAGCATTGCCCGCGTGGGAGGTGGCACAACTCCGAGCTGCGCCCCCACGAACAGTCCGGGCTGGATTACTCCTGTGGGCGCTTAGACGATGATGATAATCTCCTTCCCTCTGTGATTGTGCCAGCACGGGGTGGCCACACAACCACTGGCCTCCTGACATGCTGTATCGCTTCTCTCTAGCGTTTGGTTTTGGTTTGGGATTTTTCTAGATGCAGCACTCCTCTCTGAGTATTCTGGGAGCACTTGGGGGATTTGTAAGAGTAGTAATGTATGGTAGGTTTGGCGAGGAATATTCTGTTTAACAAAAAATGTTGAGGTTTTGAAACTTATTTTCATTCTATGTTGGAATAAAATCAAAGTCTTCCAAAAACTGTTTTGGAAACCGAGCAGAGCAATCCGTTAAGGACCCACTGGGAGGTAGGAGGTCCTTGTTTGGAGCTGAGCACAACAGGATTACAGGTCTGGGTCTCTCCTCCCCTGAAAGTGGGCCCTAGGCAGGGACTCTTCTTGTTCTGGTTCAGACTAGAAATTCCATTCTGGACCTCATTAGAGAAAACCAACATATTTTCATTAGAAAAATCTCATTGCCATTCATTTGTATTTTATTTTGAAAGACACTGGGTCAAGCTGAAATTGAGGCCATGCCACAGAAATTAAGTGCGCAGGTTCTCGGCATTCATTTCATTTTTCTTCTAAGTCCGTATTAGGCCACATTGCTTAACTTGGTGTTTATTTTTTTCACTTCTAAAATGTGCCATTTTCAAAATAACAATATAAATCAAAACCACAGCAACTGAACTTCTGTGGGAAATGGCCTGGCTCGCCTCTCAGCCACTGCTTGCCAGCTTCACTTCAGAAAATCCTCTGACCCCGGAGCTGCCTTCAGAAACTCACTGAAGGGTTGCCAAGGCATGTACACCACCGGGAAAATCATTTCAGGAGCAACACCACCACCGCTGTCCACCTCTGGGGCCCGCCTGGGCTGGAGGGATGAGCCAAAACCAATCTTGTGAAATTCGGGGAGGATCAGTGCAAACTCCTGGACCTCTGAAGGGATAACCCTGCAAGTGGGGGCCCCAACTCTGCGGACTGGGGCTGGTCGGGCTGCGGAGCAGCTCTGCAGGAGGTGCTGACACCCTGGAGCACCACAAGCCATGCAGGGAGCCAGCGGCGACCAGGCAGCAGGAGCACGGTCCATAAGTCCAGGGTGAGATTACTCTCCTCTGCTCTCTGTTCACAGACCCTGAAGATATCGCGCCTGGTCTTGGGCTCCCCCCAGTCCAAAAGCATGGACAAACTGGTGTGAGTGCAGCGAGGGGCCCCGAGCTCCTGGGGCTGGAGCAGTTGCCCCGGGAGGAGAGGCTGTCCCAGCGTGGGGCTGACGGTAACCCTGGGTAGCTGCGGGGAGTCGCAGGCTCCTCGCAGCAGTGAAACAAGAGCTCTTGTTTTGCTGCCGTGCAGCCCGTTCTAGGACAGTATTTTTGAGCCATTTCTGATAGAACTGTGCACTAATTGTTGTGTGATTCGTCAGAGCTTCCTTTTGACAGTCCTAGAATGAAGGGCCACTTCATGTGGATGGAAGAACAGGACATTTCTCCTCATCTCGGTGGAGGGAAGAACACTGCTTGGGGAGCAGCAGGAGACAGGATTCATAACCTGGACCCTGGCTTTTGAACCCGGCCCACCGTGGAGAATACGATCTATATTGCCGTTTCTAAAACAGGTGGGGAAAGTTTTGCTGCCACGTACACTCCACTGGAGGACGTGGGGAAATACCCGCTGTCAGTACTTAGTTCAAAACCGGTGAAATTCCATAACACGCACCACCACCCCCCAACTACTTCAGTCTGTCTCCTAATAACATGATCTACCCCTAGAGATGGAATAGATCTATAAGGTCATCTCATCCATCTGTCTTCTAATTTAGAATTTTGTCATATAGTGGGTAATTTCTAATGTTTTGGTCAGCCCAGTCTGAACAGACTCCTCTTTTCCAATTTCTTGAAGTATTGGTCCCCAGTAGATCCACTGTTTAGTAAACGTCACATGGAGACAAGTGCTTTAAGGGATATCACTGTTAAGAGAGTCATTTTATGTTGCATGCTCTTGCATCTTGAACTGGTAAGAAGTAATAAAGAATACACACACCCTTCTGGGCGAGGAGGGATTTTCTTCCATTGCCTTTGTTTTGGTTTGGTGTTACTTGTTGTATACATAACAGGTATTTATAACTTGATCCTCGTCTTCGTGTAACAAAATCAATCTGGACTCCGTTTCTCAGTCTTTGATTGGATCAATCTCTTTGCAAACGAATCCTCTGTAAATGAATTTACAGCATAAGCCTTTTTTCCCATTTGGTGGTAAGTGGTCTTATTTCACTATCAATTATGTATGACAATCTAATAAAGGCCTGATACCTATATGCAGGTGGGAGACCGCTTTGCCCATTTGGGGGGCATTAATGACATTTATTCCTCATTTCGCAGGAGGCCTTTGTCATAGTACCACCTCTGATCCTATTTTCCGTGTCTAACGGAATATATTAATACTCACTTCTTAAAGAAATGTTGCAGCTTCTTCTTGATGTTGCCCCGGGCTTATCTTCAGCCATGTGCAGCTGAGGCTGAAGACATGCTCAGCATTCGGAAGAGAGGGACTGGGGAGCTACAGCAAACGTTTCCACCTGAGGGGAAACCAGGCTGCGAGACTCTGGTGCAAATCTCAGCCGTCCAAAGTTGTGGGGCTTGCTGAACCAGGGTTTTGTTTCTGCTCTGGAAAATGACAGGAATCCTCTGTGCAAATTGGGTGCAGATGCGGGGCTGGGTGTCGCGCATAACCCGCATTCTTAGCTGTTTGCACGTTGGATTTCATCTGCAGACCATACCCAGTTTTCAAATCGCGCTATTTCTTCTTCAGCTGCAGAAGGGGTGGCAGCTGTGGCCAAATCCCCCTTGTGCCTGGGTTGGTGGAGGGGGACCCTGTTTGGGAAGGAAGGTGTTCGCTCGCCTTGCTGTGTTCCCCACAGAAGGGAGGGAGGAGAGAGCATGGGAGCAGGGGCTGGAGCAGAGCGCACCCAGCCGTGGGGCACACACCCTCCCACCGCGGTGGGTGTCCTGCCCCGCCAGCCCAGGGAATGCCCACGGGTGCGCGCGGGGCTGGGACGGGGGTCCTGTGCCCTCACCGGCTGTGCCCTGACCTCAGCTGTGCATCGTGACACGGCCATCAGGTGCTTTCCCGCGCACTCAGGGGCTTGGGAAAGCTAAAAGACGAGGCAAAACCGAGTTTCCTTGAGACTAGTCATTTCGTAGCTGCGTTCTGGGTACGTTTTCATCCTCGCCCAGTGTGCAGAGTATGGGGGAAGGTACTGCCGTCTACCAGCATAGCATTCCTCTTATCCCATGGAGGGCCGCGCCATTCCAGTTTATCTTACACAGAGTAATTTTTGTTGTCTGCAATGGATAGAGAGGAGCCCTGAGGGATTTAATAAATCTCCTGCCAAGAAGTTTTAACTTAGACATGCATAAGGAATAAATTAATTTTTAATACATTTTTTAAGAAGCACTTTTTTGGCTCGAAACCATCATGCCTGGTATGTTTATAAAGGCACCCGTAGCACGCTCCAGTTAAGAGTCTGTCAGTGTTTCCACTGTAAACCCTCTTTTCAGAGGTTTATATTATAATTTCAATACAAAATTCAACCCAGGCAAGATAAACCTGGTGTCAGTCTTGGCCTGAGAGTGATGTTTTCTTTAACAATTTTTTAAATTCAGTTTTTCTCTTATCAATCAGCTTTTGATTAATAAGAACGCTTTCATCTTTAATTGTTGTTAAAGTGGTATCCTGACAAGGGACTTGGGGTACAAATTAACTTCTAGGTGTTTTTCACACTTCTGCAGCTTAAAAACATTTCCAAAGCTCCAGGTTGAGTTTTGTAAGCCACGAACAAACGTGCTGCGATGCCCTGCAGCAGCATTTAGGATGAAATATCATTCGAAGTGGGAATCACAACGACCCAGTCCCGCTGAAGCTCTCCGACTCTGCCCCCTCCCAGAACTGCTCTGGGGCATTCTGCAGTTTGGCCTGCTGGCCCTGCCATGCTGCTGGTGCGGTCCTGCTGGCACATGACGGGCGGTGAAAGCTCATCGGGGGAAGTTCAGCTCACCAGCAGAAAACTTGCTTAATTCGCGACACGAGGAGGTGGAGACACCATCGCATACACCAACCCTCGCCCCATGTGGTTTTTTCCCCTCTCTTAAACACATGCTCACATGAGCGAAGGGCTCAGAGTTGCATTCACCTATTTTTTTTTTTTAATAATATTAGTTTAAAAAAAAAAGCTTTATAGTTCAATATCTGCTCATGAAAGCAGAGAAACCCAGCGTTATCCTAATGATAGCTTCCCCCTTGTCAGCTTCTTTGTGCCTATAGGCGTTACGGAACTCTCGCAGCACTGGGTAACGTTACGTTCTGTCTGCGTTGCCTGCAGTACCGCAGCACAGCAGGGCAGGTTAAGGGCAGAGTTTCCGCCTACCCTTTGAAGATTTATAGCAGACCTTTTAACCCCCTGTGGAAACAGTTTGGTGATTTAATTCTTTTTATGACAGTCAACAACAGCTTTCATGCTTCCACAAACACCGTGTCGCTCTCATGCCATAAACAGTCATAAATTCAGCCAGACTTCTCCGTATCGAGCAGTTCAAGGCTTTGTGAACTTCCTCTCCTGCCAGTTGGGGTTCACAAAACTTGTTGAGTTTGTAAACTTTTCCCTCCCCTCTAATCCTCTTTTCACCCCAGTTTAAACAAACAAATATGCTTGGGGTTTTGTTTTATTTTTTTTTTTTTGGGGGGGGGTGGTGTTTTGCATTATGACTGGAGAACACGCCTGCGATTCCAGACTGACACATATGGAGGCCATATACAGCACAGGGTATCTGTGGTCCTCTCATCCTTCACCTCCCTCACTGGGCTGAACACGGAGCATGTCAGGGGTTTCAGGACAGCCTCCTTAGAAGATGTCTGCGATACGATATTGAGCTTTACAGCTTTTATTCACCAAAGAAAGGGTACCGAGCTGCGTTTTGGGCCCCCTATTGTCGTTTCCATGTGCCTTACAATTACGAATGTATGTACCACACGCATGATTGAGAAGTACTTTTATGGTCGTGGAGCTGAATCAGAGGGAGATTAAATGAATTGATGAAAGTCACACAGGAAATTTATGACAGAGCCAAGAATTTCCTGAAAGCCAACCTACTGCTTTTAATTGTTGTTTTTCTCGTCCTTCTTTGGTAGTATTCAAAGTTGAGGTGAAGCCTCTACGGAGTGCTTATCTCTGTATATCCCCTCATTAAGAGAAGATGTGCAGACCTTTCTCTAAAGAGCATCTCTAAGTAGGGAACGGGGACAAAAGGCAGGAGAAGGGACTCCTGAGCTGCGCTCCTCACGCGTCAGGAGTGAAAACACAGAGCCAGTAGTGCCGTTTGCTTCAGGCCACACAGGAAGATTGCAGCAGAGACAGGGAATTTAATCTACGTCCTCCTAATCCCAGTCCAGTGCTTTCGACATCGTCCCTAACTGGTTCATGTTTCGTATGATACGCAGTCTGCGCTGTGTGGCCCTGGAAATATTTTCGGGTTTACTCTCTTCCTCTCTGAAATAGTGTAATCCAGGAACATTGGCCCTGAACTTTTGAACCGTTGATGTTTAGGTAGATTTGAAATTAAGCAAACTATGTTTCCACGTTGTTAATTGGAATCACTCTGCCTGGATCTTTTAGCAGCCTCCACGTGGTTAACTTCAAACTCCCGTGTCAACCCGAAAGGAAGGGGAAAAAAAAAAAATCAGGTCCCATTAAATGAGTTAAACATTTTAACTGTACAAAATGGGGAGCGAGGTAGAGCTTTTGAGAACTGGATCAGAAGAACGACAGGCGTCTGTGGTGTACTTCCTCCTGCCTGGGTTGAAGGTCGTTATTTTGAACTAATAGCTGACCCCTCTGGCCTCTGGAAGGCCATTATGCTTAATGGCCTGAGCTAATTTGCTGTGCTACAGGGTTGTCTGATCTTTATTTTAATCTCCTGCACCTTCTCCTGCTGTTGTGGAGAAAGCAACTGCTCTGATATAATCCAGTTGGCACCAAATTGCCTCGGGGAGGAGACGGTCGAGCTGCTCTGAGACAGGACTACACAGTAGCAGACTGACGCTTGGCTCTCCCGGCCAAAAAAACAAAAAAGAAGGAACAGAAAGGCATATGCGTACCAGTGTAAGAGGGTGGAAGAGCAGGAGAGTGAAGCTGGGTAGGGGGAAAGAAAGTGCAAGAAAGGGAATGAGGGGAAGTGTGAAAAAGAGAGACACACTTTCACAAGGAAATTGACGTTTCTAACCCCGTTTTCCTTCCTTTGAGCCACTTTGAAAGGATAACGCCCAAATGATTTGCTGCCAGGAGACAGAAATAGCTTTGCTGGTACTCTTCCTTACAAAATCAAGTAGCTATCTGAAAAGCAAAGTCCGTTTGCCAGCCATGCCCATGTCTTTTGCAGCATTGCTGAAGAGGTTGTTGTAAGAGACTTGTTTAAAAATCAGCTAAAATGGAAAGCAAACACGCAAAGAGCATCAGCCAGTGGGGTCGTTCTCAGAGTGAGGCAAGGTCTCGTGGGGTGCTGTTCTCAAAACCTCTGTCCAGACGGAGGGATTTTTCTCTCCTTGAAACCTTTTTTCAGGTCCTCAGCCCAGGGATGATGGAGGAAAGTCTGACGTGGGGAGGAGCGGCAGTGCTTAGGAGGGGTATGGGGCTCCTGTGCTAGCAGAAGTGGGGCTGCAGGGGTGTCAGGCAAAGGGGGAGACAGGTTCCTCTCCTCTCTCCACCCTGAGCATTTTTCCCCTGCTCCAAAAGGCAGTGCATCGCCGAGCCTTCGCTTTCTGTCTTAGGTGACATCATTTTGCCTTTGGTCCTTCCTTTGCTGATCCCGGTCTCCTGCACACACCCTGTGCCCTGAGCAAGGGGATGACAATGAAAAAATGTCAAGTCAGCAGCAAACTGAAGATTTTACAGTATGTGAGAGCTCGCATGTCAGGGAGCAAAGCTGCTTTACGTATGCATGGTTTTGTATCTACAGTCACACATGCATGACATACCCCAGAAATGCTCACAGCATGACCAACTATGGCAAATTACGGGTCCTTGTTCCTCCCTTTTCCCACTAATTATCCACGGTCTGCTGCTCTTGCTGATATCTTGCCTAAGGTGCTGTGGCTGGCTGTTGGGGAAGGCTTGGACGTTCTGCTTCATATCTGTGCTATGCAGAAAGTGGAGAAGCAATGGGGCCTCGGAGCTGCGTGTCGGCACTTTTCCCCATCTGCATCCCTGACCCTGTCACTGGGTCTAGCTCCCATCAGGCAGTCCAGTCCTGCGAGCGAAGTCAATGGAAAAGCAGTGTTTGTCGCCATGGTTCAGCCGTGAGCCTGGGTCTGTCCCTGGTAATGGTGTCCGGGCTGTCGTGGCTAAATTACCTACAGCAGCAGCGCAATGTTCAGGGGCAGAACGGAGAGCTATTGGCTGATATGCTCAGGTCTCTGAATTCTTCAACATGTCAGAATTATGCTCTTGTACTTAATTAAAAAAAAAAAAGGCCACACAGATGAATTTCTATTACATTTGTGGCCCTTGCTGAACCCCGGAGGCCCCCTGGACTTGCCGCGTTGGATGCTCAGAATCATAGCGGCACAGGGAAGGACTGCTGGTCCTGTGGCCCCAGGGCACTGTGTGCCTCCACCATGGATGGAGAGGAATATCCCCATGGAGTGACCCGAGCTGGTGGCTCAAACTGGGGACCCCAATCCCTGAGCAGCTTCCCCGTGCACGGGAAATCCTTGTGCTGCACTTGTAGGGTTATCAGAAGAGTCCAGGCCCCCGGTTCTCCATTGTCTGACAGAGCGCGTGCACCCCAGCAGTGTCAAACACGCCTCTGATCTTCCCACCTACATCAGCCTGCAGCCTGCAGCGCTGCCCTCTGCATTTTAACCCATCAGTTGGAAGAGTAATTTTAAAAGCGATTTCTTGCAGGACATCGGTCAAAAGAAAACAATTAAACATCAATTATCTGTCTGAAACAGCACACCTCTCGCATGGCTTTGCCATGTGGTTAGCGGGGCTGTAAGGGTTTCCTCTCCACTTTTTCTTTAACCCTTTTGTAAGACCTTTAGGTTTTTAATGCTTTGGGTTGGGATGTTGCCACCACCCGAACTTGCCCATGGTACAGTGAGTCCCCTAGTAAAATAAAAGGCCTCCTGCAGGTGGTGCTACAATGCTGCAAGTAGTTTTAATTAGACTAGGCACCAAAAATGCCTCCATTATCATTTTCCCTCACATTGCAACAAATGAAAATCTCTGTGTAGCTCATTATAGGTGGCGAAGTTCAAACTAGCTGCAAATGAAGATGTACTGATAAAGTATCCTGGAGACCTGGACTTGACTCCCTCCCTCAGTATCACACCTCCGCTTTGTCAAAAGAGCTGATTGTATACTAAGAAAACAGTTTCTCCCCTCTCTGCAAATTC
The DNA here is from genome assembly GCA_009769605.1 of Bucorvus abyssinicus. Lineage (NCBI taxonomy): Eukaryota > Metazoa > Chordata > Aves > Bucerotiformes > Bucorvidae > Bucorvus > Bucorvus abyssinicus. Next base: position 56,786,727 of record CM020024.1, on the reverse strand, counting down.
TGAAAAATATCATGGCCCTATTGCCCATTGCCCTATGACTAGTGCAGTCAAGTTATGGTGCAAAGTGGCTGTAAGAGGTCATGCAGCAGGTAGATTAGTATCTTAACACCCCACAGCAGCAGTCCTGCTGTCCAAACAACAGAGAAAAGGGCAAGTGTAAATTTGAAAAACCCCAAAACTGTCTGCTAAAGAAAAAAACTTCATAGTTTATGAATCTCTGATTTTCCACAGACTGCCAAAATATCTTGTCTTAACCAACCCAGTGGGTCACCTCTGCATCGGCACAGCCAGGACCCGTTTCTCTTTGCCTTTAACTGGCACAGGATGGCCCGACAAAACAAGGGCGTTATGTAGGAAACAAAGTTAACAAAGTTACCCGCCATTTAAAACCGCCATCACTTAAACGGTCTTTAAAAGAAGGTGGATATTCTGCACATGTCCTGACACTTTTTCCTCCTTTATTTCTCTTTCTTTCTATTTATTGATTTATATGTTATTGTGAAAGGAATAAGAAAATAAAAGAAAAACATAAAAAGCCAAAACAACTGGAAAAAAGGCAAAACAATGACCTTTTCTGATTAAACATGAGACAACTTGTTCTCAAGTATCCTCTGCTATTACTTCTGCTTTCAGTTTTCCTCTGTACCCCAAATGTGCTCGTAAGATATTGATTTCCTTTTTCCATGAAAATAAATTTGTCTGTTTGCTAGTCACAAAGCACTGCAATCCCGGTTGCCTTGCAGTTAAGATAACCCGGCAGGGCATCCTGTGAGCTTCCCCCACTTGCGCTTGCTCAGGGTAAAAAAAACAATGAAGCCATCAACACAAATGCATGCAGGGCTGTCAGATCAGAAAATAAATGAAGGCTGAATGGTGGTGTCGTACCAACACTGCCATAAGAAACAGCTTCAATTAAATTAAAAATGCAATAACAATAATTAAAATGTATGAGTTACGGCTCTCAGCTAAGCTTGAATTTTATGCTTTGATTTGATTTCGTATTTTTTCCCTTCCTTATGTATAGCACCTGAAATTTCCCAGGGAATTTAGGGGAGAGGCATAGATTTAGAGACAATAGTATCCTGCTCTTCAGTGCTACTTCAAAGGAAGTCAGTGCAGGTACAACATTAATTTGCTCTTCCTTCTCTCATTCTCAGAGAGGTGCAATGTGTCTGGGTTAGCACGGCTCTTAGCTCTTCAAAGAAAATTGTTTTTTATAGTTAGAGAAGAGGTTGCCGCTGCTGACTGGAAAGCCTATTAGTGCCCACCAGATGAGCTGGTAGGCTGTTTTGTTACATGCATCCGTTTCCTCACAATGTGCTGTTGTGATCAAGTAGATATTACCAATTTAATGTAACATTACAATTGGCACAGTAGATTTCTGATTTTTTTTGTTGTTGTTCATGAGGTGAAACCCTGCCTGTAGATATGGGTTTAAAACACAGAAAACAATCCCTATCCCAAAACAGCGATGTCTTCTTGAAAAGTCAGGGAGACAAAGGGAATGTAGGGACAGTTTCTGAGGTTTCTTTGAGAAGCTCCATACTTCAACTGACATCCGTAATGAAAGTAAGTGATAATAGGAGGGTTCAGCGGCTGCACATGCACCGTTCTCCCCCTCTTGGGAAGAAAGCTTTGCCTTAGAGGGTTAACAGTTCACATTTTTTGAGACGCTAACCTTGGGGACTGTTCATATGGATATTATTTATGGCCTTCTTGAAATGCATCAGCGTGTCCTTGAGAGTCCAGGAGTGACACTGGGCCCAGCCTTAGCACTCTGGGGGGTTCTGCAGAGAGCAGCAGATCCCCTGGAGGATCCTGCCTCTAGAACTGATATGTTTTATGACCCTCTGCCTTTCCTCGGATGAGTCCCAGAGCTCTGTGTGGGTCAGACCACAGAGGTGAGATTAGAGGGGGACACCTGGTTTGCAGAGCCCAGGGGGTTTATGTGATACCTTGTGCTTAGCTGCTCAGTGCGGCGGAGATTGGGGTGATTTATGGGCACAGGCAGCAGCAGAGATTTAGGCACCAGCAGAGACATAGAGACTTAGGACCCAGTGACAGGGGGAGTTTGGATGAAGCCAGGGCTGGGTTCAGATACCTCATGCAGCACTGAGGCCACCGTCAGAGGAAATCACCTTTCTGCGGGTTTATTTTTCTGCAGAACATAAAATTTCCCTCCAGAATTATTTTTATCGTGGCCATGTACATGTCATCACAGAGCTGATGTGAAGGCCAACCACATACTGGTTGTAAAGCACTCATTATTATTATTACTGTTATCACTGCTCCTCTAAAATAAGAGAGCTGCTTTTGGATTTCTTAATATACTGCAATTATGGAGTAAACTTTTAGTGAAAGGAAATGGCTGTGCTGTCTCCTTAGTGAAGCTACTTTAAGAAACACCTGAAGCTTATAATTTAATGGTTGCACCCATTTTAAATAGGAAACGAGATACTGGCATAACAGACATCTACCTAAAACCATCAGTAAAGAAACGAAGCCCAGAGAGGCAGAAAGGGCGAGGCGTCTCTTATATCAGAGAGCCACAGGCCTTTTATATTTATTTATTGCAGAATTTCCCCTGGCTGGGTAGCCTGTTGACATAAACCTGAAGCAACTGAAAAACCATTTCTATATTAGTACTCTGTTCAGATGCTGATAGAAAGCCTGGTGTAATTCCTTTCTTTATAAAGGGAAAAATTCTTCTCATTTGAAAATGTCGTCAGCTTTGTTTAATTTAACACCACTGCCGGATTAACATAGGCAAGAAGCCTACGGATTGAATTGAGAGGCCTCTAGTCAGAGCCAGATTGTCTTGTCTATGGGAAGTTACTCAAGTGCAAACGGAGAAGCAGATGTCTCAACCATGCTCCTGCCTTGCTGCTCTGCTAAACCTGGCAAGTCCTTGCCTCTGTTCCTTGTGAAAAGCCATGACCCACCGCATCTTTCGCAGTAACTCTGAAAAGATTCTTGTTGTGTAGCCTGAGAGTAACTTTACTAGGCGGATGAGCAGTTGACATGAAGCCTCCCCACAGGCCAGTCCCTTGTTGACTCCAGCAGGTCACATGCAGGATGTGAGGCTTTGAAAAGCACTGGATAACTCAGCTTAAGGACTTTATCTGTTGATGAGGGGAAGAACTGACCATAAACCAGAGGAAGACATTAGCTGAGAGAACTGGCCTTTCAGCTTGTCCAGCTTCACGGGTTTCTTGGCGTACCTAACAATGTTGAGGACAAAGTAGAAACAGAGTAGAAGAAAAGACAGTATTTACCTTTTGGTCAGAAACTGCTCTCAGTTGCCCTGGCCATATATAAACATAATATTAATTCTTGTGCAAAGTGGTGGCTGCAATGACTACAAAAACACAATTATTGTTTGCTCTGGGTAGAAGTTTATTGTCTCAAAGAAGAAAATAAACAACATACAAAGATAATGATTTTCCTACAGTGCAGGGAACTTCATCCTCTTATTTGCATGCACTTTGGATGGTGCCCCCTTCTAGGTGTTTTTGTAAGGAATGGTTTTAGTTTGTACATTGCAGGACATGGTGCTTCAAAGGCACGGCAGCAAGAGTATAGATTTTACTCTCCATTCTCTACTAAACACCCCCAAGCATAAGGAATCACTGTACCTGGTCAGCAGGTAACTTGAGGGCTGACTGGATTGCCACCTGAAAGTCCTGCTGGGCAGAAGGAGTCTTTCCTGTCCCAGGGAGATTTTCAAGAGTTCAAAATTTCCCTTCTGAATCACGATGAATTGTTACTCTCACTATTTTTTGTCTTTTTCTTTTTTAAAATTGCAATCATCTTGTGTAAACCAACGTTGACTGGTTTATGTCAGTAGTTGCAAAACACTTAATTTGTTAAAATACTTCTCTCACCAAAAATGTTTATGTTCTACTTTATATACAATTGTGTTCCTACATGAAAACTTTCAGAGCAGAAATCCTATGAAACCGCAAGGTTTTTTACCAATTTGGAAAAAAAAAAAAAACCCAACAAAAAAAAGTAAGCTAGCTTTTAAATCTGTAGAGCTAAATTGTGTGAAGATATTGGAGACTGGGTCTTGGCCAAGCAGCATTTTCTAGTAAGAAATACTTGGCTATGCATGTCCAACTGACTGTTTGCATTACCGACAAGGTGAGCGCGTGGGAGACAGGAGAAGCTGCACTGTTTTAAAGGAAAGCTGTTTTCGGAAAATTTGTGTTCTCCGGTGAGGAACACTTAGCAGAAGACCAAACCAAAATCAGACAGGGTAAGACAGGGTCTGCCTTACCCAGTGATCACCCTTCTCACTTCTGTGGCAGCGGAGGTACTGTAGGTTGCATTATGCCTGCATTTCCTTTGTGTTTTTATCTCCAAAGCTGTAAAAAAGCTGTGCACCATTAGAACGTTTTTTTTCTTAAGCAAATAGTCACACAACATATTAAGAATATGAAAAATTTGTTATAACTGTCCAGCCTATACTTCCAAGATTTTTCTGCAGTAGTAGAAAAGAAATCAATAGTACCTAAAGAATCAGTTTTGACATTTGCAATCCGAGGCACAAGGCTGGCGTATTTTCAATATTGTGTTTACTATTTCTTTGCAGTAGTATTTAGCTACTGCAGGAGCTTTGCAGTATTCTGAGCTTTGGATGTGTGGAAATGGTCCCAAATGATATGTCTTAGAGATAGGAAGGTAGAAAAGGCTTTTTAAAGGAAACTTCAGTGTTTTTCTTCACTGTGAAATTTCATGTGGGAGTGTTGCTTTTTTAAGTTCTCTAACATGTGATGGGAACTGGTGGAGCAGCAGATACAAACTTCAGTATATTCTGGGAGCTGACAAAAATCTTTAATTAGATGTGTATCTTTTTGCAAATAAATATTTTGCTTTTGATTAATGTCCGCTTCCTACAAAATATTTTGACCTTTAGTAAAAAACCCCAAATAAACAAATGACTGAAAACAGAAAATTTAAATCCAGAAATGTGGACTAAAACCAGAAACATGAACATAGTTATGGCGTCTCCTGCTCCGTTTCTCTTCGCTGTCTGGCTGCTGAAGACACCATATATGCTGGTTTGTCCTTGTGACTAGAGTGGTTTGCAGTGTTGCAGTAGAGTGGGGGATGAGAATACATTGGTCAATCTTCCTGGAAGGATGGAGGGAGTAGAGAGCACCTGTGGCATGATTGCTGCGAGGCATTTGCTGCTCACTTCCACCTCTGCACATAGCAGGAAAGGTTCCAGCCCACGGTTTACATACACCAGGGAAAGACAATATGCAGACTAATGGATAAGCAGGTGTATCAGAACAACAGGCTGTAATACTGGCATCTTTGTTACCGCGGTGACAGAAGTTTTTCAGGATATATCACATTTGCCTAGACTACCTATAAGGAAATTCATGCTTATACCTGTAATAATCTTCTGTAAATTCTTTTAAGGGCAAACATATGAGCTCTTCACTAGTGGAAAAAGAGTGTTGCTCTGCAAAATGGGACCTGTGAAGGAAAGAAAGAAATCCAAGGAGCCAAAGAACAGAAAGATGCAAAGAAACTACAGGAAGGTGCATGTGCAATGTACTTGTAGTTGTGCCCGCACAAACATGTACATGTACGTGAAACTTCATTCCAGATATAAACTGGCATTAATCTCGGTTAACATTGGACAACAAAAATGCAGACTCTATCTGAAGATTTGTTCTCTTCAGGCTTGTTCATATGTAGAGACAAGTATGGAGCTCCCTAGCTCCCTAAACCAGAAGTCTAAGATCAATCTGATAGATTCCTCTCTCCTCCCTCGCTCCCCCTCAGCCACCCAGTAATTTCTGGCTTTCTCTTCCACAACCTGTAAGAGTGTCATCCTCTTTCTAACTAGTTTAGGAAAAGCAAGTCCCAGAGCTGCGATGGACCACGCCAACGGAGCTCAGAAGGAATAGCCCAGGGACACAGCTCCTTTCCAGAATGTAGACTAGGACAAAGCCATATTAAGCTTTAATATGCACCGGCTTTTTGCATGAACTTTTCTCCTACTGTTCCTAAAAATTGAACTGAACGAACTGCAAAATCTGAATGCGTTTCTGTTGTATTTAAATGCTTTGCTCTTATCAATGGAGTTTTCTTGCAGCCCTTAAAGTGCTCAACTAAGAGTCATTTTTCAACCCAGGAAGTAATTTAGAAATATCCAGAACATATGATGTTTTATTTTCTGAGTGTGTAGGAGTGACAGGACAGGCTCCAGTAGTCCACCAGATAACATTACATTTACTGTTGGCAAAGCGTTCAGCCAATGTAAGAGCTGATGTGAAACAGCTCCAAATTAGCTTCAGCTCAAGTTAAAATCTTAGCAGAATCCAGTTTATTTTAAGCAACATTTTCATTATTGTATATTTACCTGCATTTTCATCTCCCAGTCAGGAGCAGAGGTGGAAGTTCAGAAAGGCTGGGGTTTTTGTTTGCTGAGAGAGGAGATCTCAAAAAGGACATGAAAAAATTGGTTCTCTTAAGAATTTTGACACTCTGAAGAGATTCACATAGTCTCCAGGAAGGGTGTTTATCCTCATCTAGCTAGATAACTGGAGACTTTTTTTGGTTTGGCTTTTTGTTCTCTACGTATCCCCCTGGAATCCACTTCCACTGTGATCTTTTTTGCATCCTCTTTATTTTTCGACATACAGTCCCTTAATGAACACACTTCTTGAGTACAGCGTATTGCAGATGTCTGATGCATTTTCCCCCCTTGCTCTGTGTATGCAACTGCTGCTGCTGCCAAGTATCGCCTGCTGGACGTGAGGGGAAGAAGCCATCCACAGAGCGCAGGTCAGGGAACTGACTACTTGCCAAAAGTGGAAGGTCTGTATTTGCAGAAGCAAGTTTTACCTTCTGGGTGCAGTTCCAGTGCCTGACACGTGTATCTTAGCAACACGGATCCAACCGCTAACTGAAGAAGTGTGACTTCAGTGAGTATGGAGAAACGGCTTCCTCTTCAATAAGGACAAGATCCAGCCGGATGCCAGGATTTCCAGTCTACATCTCCTGTAATAAATTCAAAGTACCGTGGTCCAGCCGTGATGCTGTCTTGTTACTAGCACCATTTTGGCCTAAGCCAAGTGGGGCTCCCCCAGGGATGTGCTAGGGAGAGTTCAGAAGTTAGCACAGAGCATGGACCATTCCTAGCAAATACTCTGGATGTGGCCACCCTGTCTTGGCAAGCGGGAGACTTTAAACACACGGATGTGGGCCAGTCTCCACAAAACCAAACCCAAAGAATGGGCCCTGGTACAATATCCCTTAAAGGGGTGGATGTTGCTCCAGATGTTTTACTGCCTGTGACTATACCAACCAGCAAAGAATGATGAAGTGAAATAGAATGCTGAACCTAAATTAAGGTGCCTTTGGGGCTGTAAGAATAAAATTTTGGTGACAAAAATGGAGACAGGGATTGTTAGGTTGAATTCATACTTCCCATTCCTCCCCTGCTGTAACTAGAGACAGAAGACTTGCAAATCACAATACTTAACCCACTGTGAGGTCTCTGATGGGCTCTGGTTTAACCATGCATGAGCCTTTTGGCAAAGTTCGTTTTGAAAGGAATCAGGAAGCCAAACCAAAGCCTTATTGGGGGGTATTTCTGTCCTTGCTGTGATGTGGTCTCATCATGTCACTCAGGAATGAGGCACTTGCTGTTACATTAAACACAAAAATAACACAGGAAATTGATTTATGTTGGCACAGTTTTCCTATTTTAAATTATTTACCTGAAATCCAAACCAGAACTGCAGTCAAAGTATAGTTCAGAGCTCAGATTTCTTGGGCTCACGTGTTAGAGAACACCACATTTATTCCAGATGGTCCGTCTGCCTTTGATTACTCTCTTCTGGTAAATAAAACGAAGAGGGTACATACATTCACTGCCACATTGGAAAAAGATAAAATAATGTCAAGAGGTTTCTAAAATAAGTTAATGAAAGCAGTCAGAGTGAGAACAAATATTAGAAGAAAACTATGTCTGCTTTCAGAACAGACCTTTCATATTCCCTTTTATCTACTGATGCTTGTGTTGGTTTCTGGAGCAATGAAGAAACGCACGGAGACACCTCTCATGTTAGCTGATAAGAAATTCCACCCACTGCGCAGCTCGTGCAATTGTTTGAAAATATTTTTTCACTGAAGTGTTAAAACTATTTCTCAGTTTTTAACAAAGTGCGTTATCTGAAGAAATAGAACACTGCCCCATAGCAAAGAGGTGACTGAAGTTAGGAGGGCACCTTCCCTATGAGAGTGTCAGGATGGGGAACCCATTAAGACAGGTCGATATCGCATTTGGCTGAGTATCTGCCAAACTGTAGTGCAAGTATTAGTGGAAGCGTTTTTGAGATAGGATATAACTAACGATTTGGTTAACTTTCTGATTATTACTGAGTTTTTTTCCTCATGCTTTTGTGCCTTGGGTCCTAGCCAGAACCTGAAAAGGAAATACCTCTGTACCCTGAGAGAAACTATTTGTGAAGAATTTCGGGCTTGACCTTAAACAGGAATTGTCTGAAATTACAGGAAAGACTTTTTACAAGATTTCCCTCCTAGCTCTGCAAATGCAAGCCATTCAGGGGTTCTGGGTGCTTATCAGCAGCTCCGGAAGCATTTAAGGTTTGTCCAGTTTACAGCTAACAGGGAGAGGTCCTTGCAAACGGTAAAGAATAGTGCCTTTTTCTCTAAAAGTTCTGAGTTAACCGACTATGGGCCGGGTTGGAACAGATGGAGACAACAGTAACAGCAGTATATGGGCAGAATATTTTCATTTTCAACCTGGAGCTGTTTAGCGTGCCCTTTCAGTGGAAAAGGACTAAAGAAGTTGTGTGTTTTATTCCATTAATACTAGCTCTTGGTATTACAGTCTGAAGTGGTCCTTTCCTACTGTGCGTGCAGAAGGTATTGCCTCTCCACAGCCAGACAATCTTAGAGCAGCTCCGTGTTCCCAAAAGCTTTATTGAGCAAAGCGTTCTGAAAAAAGCAGGTAAACATCTCTGTGTACCAGATGTTTCCAAATCCACGGTTATAGCTGTCCCTGCACTGAGCGAGTAAGGGAAAAGGCACGATAGTCATGAGATGCTGACGCGACTGAAAACGTTGCTGTGTCAGTGCCAGTCTGCAAGCATGCTGACCTCAGGAGAACTCCTGGCATGCTGCAGTCTGAAGTCCACTTGTAACTTCACGGCTGTGTGGAAGTTTCTGAAGCAGTAGCATGCCCACAAAGCCGCAGCCTCCTGTTCAGTTTGCCTGTGGCACTTCTCTTGCTTAATGGGTATTTACTACAGATTTGCTCTGAGGAGGAGGAGGACTGCTTGCCATGTGATAAGAAGATGCATTTATTTGGTGAAGACTTCATCTGAACTCGAGTGAGAAACCGAGAGAGGTGTCCCACTCAAAATTCCTCTCTCTTCATTTCCATGAAGAAAGGCTCATGCTTGCCTGGGGAAGTAAATTTTAGGGGAATGCCTTTATCAAAAAATTTCAAGAGAGAGAAGAGGGTCTGTTCCTCATCAGTGATTTCCTTTATGATATTCTTTATATATTATAGTTTTGTGTTCACGGGATCACTATCTCTTCTTGGTGCCTTATTGTTGGTAACTAGTGAAGCTAACTTGTGTGCGTGTGCTATTATGTGACACTGAAGGGCTGTTTATTTGAATCACGATATTATTTGAAAACTCATAGACAGGTCAAGATCTAAAAGCTAAGCTAAATCAAAATTCAATGAAATTTTCATCAATTTGCCAAGTTTCAAATACTGATTTTTCTGCAGGGCCTCTATCTGCAGGTCCTTTTTTTCTTCAGATTTTGTTATTGTTGTTATTATTAGTAGTAGTATTAAACTAACCTTAATACTCGTTATTCTTACCCAGTCGGTTAGGCAGAGGGTGTGTTCACAGGAAAAGCTTTTACTCCAGGGATCTTCCAATGCAATTATCTCATGTTCTAAAGAGTCTAGTGACATTTAATCATGGAGTAAGATAGTGATAAACATGACATTATGTAAATTTGTTTAATATAAGGATTGAATCTTTAAACTTGACATAGGAAAGGAAACTTTTTTGCTGGGAAGTTAGGCCAACTCAAGCTGGTACCTTGTTTTACCAAGGGGTTACACTTTCTAATGCAACATAGGCCTAAGCTATGTTGTTGACTTCTAAACCCAGCAACTGGTCTAAAGGTTTAGACTCCTCACAGGCATCACGCTTGTCTCTCAACCTCACTAGAGTTTGTTTCTATCTGCGTAACCTTGACTCCCCTCTGACGTTCTCCCCATTTTCTGAGAGCTCAGATACTCTTGATCCATACACTTCATCTTTCTCTTCTTTGTTTGCTCGTCCAGTTCCCATAAGCTTCTGTGGTACATGCACCCCACTACCTGGGCTCAGAGACACCGAGCTGGTTTTCCTCCAGGACCCTCCTTTCTATTGTGCAGGTCATTTCTGTTCCTTTCTGTTAAAGTGTTTTAATGCCAAATCAGGTTTGGCAGCCAGAATTGCAAAGACAGCCCAGGGCGATGAAAGTGCGACATATGTACAGTGACCTGGCACCAGACAAAAAAAGCCCCATCATTCAGAGGTTTGCCTAAAGTGGCTTCTCAGGTGGAAATAAATTCGATCAAACTTTACGCAGACTTATCTGAGACTAATCGCATCCCAGCACCTCTACCTGAAAGCGTAGTACGGTGCGCTGCTAACGCTGTGTGGCTGCCTCATTGGCATGTCAGTATTCGTAAAGTGAAAGAATATGTGGTAGAGATTTACCAGAGGAGAAGAAAGATTTTTCTTTTCACTCTTCCCAGTTAGTCATTGTCGAGAGCTGGTTGTGACATGAGGGGAGAGCTCAGGTGAGCTGAGCTGTAAGGCTCTCTGTGAGCATAGCATCTCCTCCTGTCTCCCCCACTCAGTCTGACAGAGACACACTTTAAGAAAACCCGGTTTTTAATAACATACTGACCTGACATTAATCTCGTAAATGGATATATCTCAGCTACTAAAAGTGACCAATTTCAAGCACTGTTTCTTTAAATATTGACCTATATCGTAGTGTGAAAGATTCTTCAGCAAACGATAGTTGACCGCTCAACCACTAGCATGCTTGTCTTAACATTTTTCTTGCTTCGTTAGTTAGTCGTTCTGTCTCCTACCCGCTGAAGAGATGTTTTTTTAAACACACATTCAGAGCCAAACACAGAACTTAGGTACAATAAGCGATTGAATGCTTTTTTATTAATTCACTAGTGATTTTGTCTCAATGCTTTATACCTTTAAAGCAAAACCTGTGAACAGTGGAAACTAGTTCAGGCTAGCATCTTGAGCAAGGCAACTAAAAGAAGTTTTTTGTGCATGTGAAAAGAAAATTAATGTGTTAATTGTTTCCTGTGACTTTGTGTCTTCACAGGCTTTGCATTTTGTTTCAGGAAACGATGCATTATATCTTTGTTCTGCATTAGCAGAACCGTACAGTAAGGAACAAATTATGCCCCAGAAGCCATTTTACACCTAGTAACCCAGCTACATGCGAATTAACTCCCTAAATCTACATATTTAATATGTTGTGAGGCAGACTGATCATCAGCCAGGGGATGATTTATATAACTCTTTGAACTGCATGATCTCTGAGTAAAGCCTGAAGAAATTCAGTATCTTTGCCAGCCCATGAGAAGTAATGTATTGTACGAATCTTAGCCTTGTGCCATAAAAATATGGAACAACACCCGTGTTTGCAATTACAATTGAAATAGTGAGAAGCTTTTTGTAATTTTAAATCTCCCAGTGTACTTAAAGGGATATTCCAGTCTTTCTTTTTTTTTTTTTTTTTTTTTTTTTATTTGTAACTCTTCTTTCTTGGAAATACAGAAGTAGTGTAGAAGTGAGGACATCTTTCCCATGACATTCGTTGGAATTTTTTCTTTCTGTGCCTGCTCAAAGAGTCCATTGGAAAAGCCAGACTTTGGGAAAGATATTCCTCATGAAAACCAAAGACACGTCATATATAACTGCGGGTGCAGGTTGTATGCACAAGTATGCCACTGGTGACTGGCCGCCAACTGGGCTTGACTCCATTCACCACCACTCTCTGGGCCCGGCCATCCAGCCAGTTTTTCATCAATATAGGTGGCTGCAGGATTTCCTTCCTAAAGCGTGCTGTTGCATGCAGATGTCACTGTAGTGATCAATGAGCGTTGAAGCTATAAGGTCACTGACAAGAGCACCAAGAAGGGAAGGCTAACTTTCCTCTTGAAGCCAGCTCTTTCCAGCTCCTTCCATTTAATTGAGTAAAAACTGCTCCAGGCTGATAAATCATATCCTGCTGACCAACTGGTTGCTGCTCCAGTGTTGCAAACCAGAAGAAGGCTGCACATAGAAGTGGTCATCACATTAAACTCAACTTGCAATCCCTGCAGGGGTTCCCTTTTAAGGACATTGTTGATAGCCTGGCTGCTTTTAGAAATCGAGCATTATTGTTCTGGCATGCATACAAGAAATGTTCTGTCAGTATCATTGTTCTGGAAAAAAATGCTTGTCAGGCATTCCTCCATTTTTCTTCTGATTTGCAAGGAAAACCATATTGCCAAATATTGCCCCTCACATCTGGACTTTTCCCTCTCTGAATTAATATGATTTACAAGAAGGTCATTTTCTTAATATAGATATTATATATATAGTATTAAATATTAGTATTTTCTAAGTACCTCTGTCATCGACAATGGTAAGTAATACTGCTGGTGCCAATGACAACTTCTGGACGTGTGCTGGTGACTAACACTTTGGAGTAGTATGGGTTCCACAGATTAAAAGCTATTACATTCTATTGTGTAGGATATATAATATTTTATTGTCTCATGTTGTAACTAAAATTTGTTCGTCAGTTGTATGTGAAAGCAAGTAAGCTGCAGAAACACCGTGGGCTAACGAAACGTATTAGTCCGAGGGAAAAGCTCAGATTATATGTTATTTAGATATATACTGCTTTTATTTTGTCCACATGATCAAACACGAATCCCTGTCCATAGGCTCCAAGAACACATGGCTATTCTCACTTTGCTCTTGTTCTCTTTTATGAATTCACAGAACAACAGACTGATGAGACCATTCCATATCATCCCACTCACTGTAAAGTTAATCCAATATTTTCCGTAAATGAATATTTTTTTTCCCTACTGGCTGATCTTCTGTTATGAAATTTAACCCGCTTGGGTGTGCAGGGAGAACATCTCAGTTTTCCAGCCCCCAGATATGCACTTTTGCGCCAGAGTCAACAGGAAAAGAAGACTTACAGCATCCAACTGACTTAGTTTCATATTTCCCTAATGCCCAAACAACCGGAAAGCAGCAGGACCAAAACATTTCATAAATTTCTTCCTAGGTGGTACAGACACTAAGACAGGATGTTTGGGTCTTTGGCCTGTCCCTGCAGGAGTATCACAATTCAGGGAAATTTTGTGCACACTACGCACATTTATAAAGGGACGTTTTAAACTCAACTGGGCAACACATTAGCGAGTGTGCTTTCGGGACCAGTCCTGATCTGCCACACAGCTGAACTAGTAGATGTAGAAGGCATTCTCACTTTCTAATCTTACTGTTGAATCCACTGTGTGGTTCAGTGGCCACACATGTGGTAAACCTGTTCGCATCCCCAACCTTTTCCGTTGCCTTAGGGTAGGAACCAGGTCACCCTGATGTCTTCCATTCCTTTCAACATGACAATAGTAATGGCTGAAATAATAAAAGCTAGTACAATTTCTTAGCAAACCAGAGAGGCAGTTCATTGGAGAGAGAAGACACCAGGAGATGCTATGCACATATGTTCACCTGTGCATCTGTGACAGTGATTTCGGTTCCACTTGGGGAGCAAGTTAGGAAAAAACTTGGCTCGGTTTCTTGGCTTATGTCACATGCGTGTGGTTAATTGACATTTCTTGATATTTCTTTTTGTAGTTAGAAGTAAACAATACTCAGTGGCCTAATTTTGTTTTATACACTAAGTAGATCTTTCTTTAGTTGTTATTAACCTTTGTCTTCCTCTAGACATCTCTTTCTGCCAGGGATTATGCAATCCCCAGGTTAAAACAGATCCTATCCCAAGGAGCTTATATTCTAAGGGGTCAAAATGAAACCAGTCTAGTGACTTTTCCAAGGTGGACAGAAACAGAAATGAAACTCAGAGTTTTTTACTCTGGGTCTCCCTCTTTGTTTTCTGAATCACACAACTTTTCTCGGAAATATTCTTTGGGGTCTGTTTTCTTCTGTTATAAATAGAAGTATGACATGTTATATTAGTACTTTGTACTGTTCATTCAAGTAAATCAAGGTAATACACTCTTCAGCCGGTCAAGCTGTTTATTTTTGAGAAGCCCTCCCCCTTAGAAACAAAACCTAATTCTTACTATACTACTAAACCTGTAGTTCTCATGCATTTTCAATCACTTTCATAATTTCTGTGTAGAGTCATTTGCGTGTTTTCTGTGCAGATTGCGTCAAAGTATCATTGCACATAGTCCAGTTGTTTGTGGATTTTACTGCCCAACAGAAGTTTGTTATGTAAGAATATCAGAAAATTGTCCATGATCATTTTGACCCCTCTCCTAAGTTTCACAATCTGCTTTCACCATCTGTTGGGTCTGGAGTAGAAGTTAGTTCTGTAAGCTTCCTTCTTGTCAACCACAACTAGGGTCCTCAAGGGAATGTATTGCCTGAGTTCTCTCCACTGACTACACAGAGGGTAAGATGATGATCATAGTCTAGATGGAAACCTGTAGTTAGCTAAATCGAGGTGGGATGAATTCTTCCACTAAATAGGAGAATATCTTAACAATGATTAGAAAAATAACTGCAGTTCAGTGATGGTATCATTCTTTGTTCTTTTAATGCTACCATGATAGCTTTGGCTTTGCTGTGGTGTGTGTCATTCTCCCCTGTATGTTAAAACTTGAAAATATCACACGTATTTATTTTAGCATTTAAATATGCTGAAAGGACTCTGTGGGATGAACGGAGCACTTCCAGTTTAAGCTTCCTCCAGAAGATCTGCTGAATGAGGACCCCTATTCTGAAAAAGAAGTCTGTAGGTTCACAGTAGTTTACTCCTCCTGCTTTTCCTCTTTCTGTGCTTAACATCTGTGGATAATTTAGTGAATGAGTTTATTTATCATAGTTTTTGCAGGAACATCGAGTCTTAGGAGATATTAATGGAAAAATAATTTTGCTCTTGTAGAGGCAAAGCTGGGTTCTAATAACTGTGGTCAAAGCTGAGTAGCCCAGCTTTTTGTGAGCTCTGTCACAGCTTTTATGTGAGCTCTGTCTCATAGACATATCTAGGGTGCCTCAGATATCCTGTATTTGGAAGGACCTGCTGGAGTACAACTGACGGACCGCAGAATATTTGCACAAAATAGGAAGCAATTGTGAATGACTCATGTGTGTGAGAAAATCAAAAACCGCGTATAAAAAATCCTCAGACAGGAATAAGCAGAACATTCGTCAAATAACTTATTCATTCAAAGGCTTCCATCCATCCCCACTGCTTCACATTTGAAGGGCAAGTGAGGACTGAAAATATTCCTTCTAAATTAAATACCACCCATATGTTGCAGGAGTACAGTAAATGTGAAAGCCATCAATGGCTGTAACAAAATCTAAATGGCAATCTCCTTTTTATATGAGTAAAACCAGGTGAAACCTTGGTTCTGAGAGCATGTGGAGTAAAGTGAATTATGCACGGGTGAGTGATGCTGGAATGCTAGGGTCTCAGTTTAGAACAGCCTATTTCCATATGACTTAGGAAGAGTTCTGTGCAATGGGAAGTGACTGTACTGTTCTGATGCTGAGGACAAACTAACAAGATAGTATTGCAATCCACAGGTGTGCAAAACCCAAAAGGTAAACCCCTGGAAATCTTGTGATTGGTTTCAATGGCAGGAAACATTTCCGACCAGTACCAAATATCACAAGATTTGTGGTAAAATCTCAGGAGCTGGCAACGTGAAGTGTAAATTGCACTCAGCTGTTTTCCACCAACAAAAAATATTTAATTTTTTTTTACTGAAAATCAGTCCATACAGACTAGTATGTTCTTTTGTTTAACTTAAGTGGGAGAAAAAAGTTAACTTTTCAGTGACTATTGCAGTCTAGCAATGTTAACACTTTTAATGTGAATTCCTATTGTTTATTTTTGAGAGTGTTCTCTAATAAATTTTTTTCCCATATCATATAGTGGAAATTACTGTCTCCATGAGCATTTTGATGCTACAGTTTATTTCATTTCAGATCAACTCAATTAACTGAAAGGTTTTATTCTCCACAATTATTTGCCTGAACTAAAAATTGTTTTGGGAGCTTGTGGAAGGAGAGCAAAACCCAGGCCGTGTCTCATATGGATCCCTCCTTGTTTCTTCTGCATGATTTCCTAGACAAAATACTGCTGATGGCACCAACAGGAGACCTCTGTGACTTTGTCAGTATTGACCAGGCAGCGGTGGGACTACAGGGACAAAGTGCTAACGTGAAGGCACACACATCGATCACTACTGTGTTTCCTCCGTCAGCAGCTGCACCCGTTAGAAGCCACTCTAACAGACTAGCTGCCAGGAGTGTGGTGGCTCTCAAATCGTGACAATACCATCATAATCGCACTAAAGAGGCATTAATGTCTTTTCACATGCGGTTTTCTTTTGAAAACTGGGAAGTTAGCTCCCACTCCCACAGCCAGTGCCAGCTCCAGAAGGAGACGGTGAAGATGAGTTCGTTCCTCATGGCATCAGAGCCATGAAAAATGTACTAGGCAAAATGCAATGCAAAACCACGAGTGATCATCTTGTTTTCTTGTAAGCAAAAGTTTTTATCTAGAAAATATAATATTTTTTCATGTGTGGCAAGGATAAATGGATTTCTTTGCTAAGGGCGAACAAAGAAACACTCAGAAAAAATAAACCGGTTGCTGTCGGAGTTGTGCAAAGCTGTCCTTTGATTCATTGACCAAAATGACAGAGAGAAAGGAATACTTTCAGCATCACTCTGAACTGAAAGCATTTTCAATATCACTGGTGACACGCAAAATCTGGAATAAATCCATTTTCAACATGAAAAATGTTGCTTTGTATTAAGTTGTTAAATGTATTTACAATGAAAACTTGGTAAATGTTGAAAGAAAGAACCATTTAAAAACAGAGAAAATTTAATTACTTTCTTTGGAAAAATTTAACATTTTCCGCTTTTTAAAATTAGATTTAGTTAACTCACTTCCTTCCTCACTTTTTTCCCTTACTCAGCAAGTATTTGGCAACACTTTTGGTAAACCAATGCATTATGGCTGAATCCAAAATTTTGCCCTGCTCTAGTAACTGTACTTTTGCTTTCTATAGCCTCATTGATGGCTACTACTTCTTCACAAAAACAAGAACAAAAAAAGCTATGAAACCGTAATAGATCACAGACGAAGGAAATTATTTGAACAAGTGTTGCTGTAACTCAAGAGAAACAGGAAGTATGAAAAAATATCGACAAGAATTTAAACTTTGTAATGCAGGACTTTCTGCTACACCCAATTTAAGCATGATGATTTTATACTTGCCACCTTGATGTAAAGGTATTATTTTCTCTTTAAAAATGCATCAAGGATCAATGTTTAAATGTCCCGAGTATGACTTTAACACCAAGATATGTACTCTGTCATGAAATTTGTCAGTAAAGTAGGGAGGCTAATATTCTTTGACTATGATCAGTGGTTTATTTTCTATAGTGTCCTTTTGAAACAAACGGGATGGCATCGAGAGCAACGTGTACTTCAAAGTATTGGAGTATATGCTGTGGAGTATATATGGTCCTGCTTCTGAGGTCCAGGCACCCCTGGTGTGTGATGAGACCTTGTCAGAGGTTAAAGAGCCATACTTTGGAAAACCTTTCACATTTTAAAAATCAGAACTTTCAAGCAAATTTAAAAATGCAAAGTATATTTAGACTGTTAATAAGCATAATAATAAATTGCTTTTATCTGATTTATTTCTATGCGGAGTCTCACCTTTTTAATTCTCAGTGGAACCTGTCTTACAGCATATATACCAATTCAGTCAGTGAAAAAAGAAGTTAAATACTATAAAAATCTGTTGTCAGTATAAAGTCTGTGCTATGGTGGAAAAAAGCACACCTCCTTTATTTGGCTATTGCAGCTTTTAATGTCTCTTGCAATTTTCAAGCTTTTGATGATGTTCTACAGACTGTGCTAAGGAACTATGGCTGATTAAATGAGAGCAAAAATCTTCTCTGGCAGAATTCTTTAGCCGTGTTTCGCGGTGAAGTAGGCCTGCGACAGATCAAATTGCAGCTCCACTCCATTTCTCTTATAACTACCCTGGTTTCTTGCAGAACTGCGGTTCTGGCATCGTTTCCAATCTACTGGGTACTCAACAAGCATAGACTTTTTTGATCTGTTAGTGAGGAAAAGAAGAGCTATAATGTCATCTGGAGAGCTCGTAGGCAGAAGCAATAAGGAAGGTTGAGGAGGTAGATTATTGGAAAGGCTATGTATAAGAAGTTGCAGCGTTCCCACATGCCTATCAGTATATGAAATGAGGTTTGGATAGGGATTGTACAGTTTGATACAGAACGGAGTCATACGAGCGGTGTCAGCAAAATCTGGTCGTCTGCAGAAATCGGGAGAAAATATTTTCATAGGGAAATGGGAACAGAGAATTTTCTTGTAGTATCTAAAAGTCTCTGTTGCAAGCCAGAGGGAAAATAAGATTTTTTCATTACTTTGTACATTGAATTATATTGTATTTATAGTGTAATATAACATTTTTGTTGAGCACCAACACCATTTAATTTAAATAAAGGGTGTCAGCTTTGTGAAAATGCCTCTTTGGTTATTAGCGAACTCAAAATAAAAGGACACGATGACGAATCCACACTAATGACTCCTATTTACTAATCCTGCGGTATTTCTTCTGTACAGTCGTGGACCAAACTTTTCATCTCCCTGAAGCTTGGTTTAGCTATATTATCAAATAATTACCATTCGGTCACACAGTCTCCAAGGAGAACTCACATATTGCTTTCGATAACCTCTTGAGCTTTCCAGCACAGCCCTTTCATTAGGCCTAATACAAGTTATTACCTTCCTGAAACAAACTTGGACCTCTTATATTCCTCAACTTTCAAACACCGATTTTTGACAATCCCACTGTTTACAGGCGTATGTTACAAGTGAAGGAGAAGGTGAAGACTAGTGTACACGGCACATGAATTTTGGAGTGATGAAAGCTGGGTTTTTACCTTGATTTGATTAATGATGAACGGCGTATTGGCCAGGAAATTGCCTCTCTTTGTACTCTGAGTTTTCATTTCACAAGTCAGGTGTCTTAGTTATTTAAATTATAAATGTATGTGGTTCCGTGTAATGTCACTCTCAACAGGTCTTGACAAGATCTGCTAGAAGATGTTCTAATATTACAAATCTAAGCACTGTCATGGGAAGCGTCAACAGCTGGGTCAGTCTGTGACCCAAATGTTCTGAAATGAAAGGACGATTTAAGGACTATCTACAAATGAAACTGAAATCATACATACAGTATTTATATAAGTGATGTGATAAGTAACTGTGTTGGAATCCTTAGATGGAACTTTTTAGTTCACATAGGACTTTCATATGTCTTTATGGCAGTTTGGTGATTGGTTTGAACATATTTAATCAGTGTTTCTGAAGATCTGGTGAACACTGGTGAACCAACGGAAGACTTGCAATGCTCTTCTCATAAAAAGACTGAGTTTTTTTCTGAAATTTGGTGTCCAGTGATGTCCAGTCCAATGCTCAGATTTGTAAGACCCACAAAGGCAGGCCGCCTGCTGACAACCAGCGGAGGCAGGAGGGGTTGGTTGTAGAATCACAAAATGGTTTGTGTTGGAAGGGACCTTTAAAGATCATCTCCTTCCACCTTCCCTGTTACAGACAGGGGCATCTTCTAGATCAGGTTGCTCAAAGCAGTAATAAAATATTATAATAACAATAGTTACAAAAAGAATTATAACAAAAAGAGAGAGAAATAAAACGCAAGAAAAGACAACACTGAAAAACTGAGAAGTCCGTAACTTAGTACAAGCACTACTTAGCAACAACTAAAACATCAGTGTGTTATGAACATTATTCTCACACTAAGTCCAAAACCCAGCACTGTACCAGCTACTAGAAAGAAAATTAACTCTACCCCAGCTGAATCCAGGACACCAATTTAGTAACAAGGATGTTGTGTGGGACCATGTCAAAGCCCTTACAGAAGTCAAGGTTGATGGTATCTGTTGTCCTTCCCATATCCACCAACTCAATCACTCCATCATAGAAGGCCACCAGATTAGTTGGGCCTCTCGTGAAGCTGTGTTGGCTGTCACTAATCACCTCCCTGTCATCCACATGCCTTGACGTAACTTCCAGGAGGATCTGTTTAATGATCTCACCGAGCACAGAGGTGAGGCTAACTAGCAGGTAGTTCTCAGGGTCCTCCTTTTTACCCCTTTTAAAGATGGGTGTGATGTTTCCCTTCTTCTCGTCACCAGGGACTTTGCCTGACGGCCAGGACTTTTCAAATATGATGGCGAGTGGCTTAGCAACTGCACCTGCCAGTTCTCTCCAGACCCCTGCCTCATGTATCAGGAAGGGGTAAAATTTCTTTTGTCTTCCTTTTCTGCGTAACATATCTGTAGAAGCCCTTTTTGTTGTTCTTCACATCCTTTGACAAATTTAGGTCCAGCTGTGTCTTAGCTTTCCTGGTCCCACCCCTTCACTCCTGAGAAGTACCCCTCTATTCTTCCTGGGCAGCGTACCCCTGCTTCCTCTGCCTACGTATTTCCCTCTTGTGTTTCAGTTTGACCAGCATGTCCTTACTCAGCCGTGCTGCTCTCCTGCCTTCCTCCTTTCCTCCATGGTGCTTTCCTGCAGGGCCCGCTGCGTCTCCTTCCATATGTTCCAAATCTATGGCCAACACTGTTTTCATCTTACAGATCTGTGGAGCAGTCCAAGAAACTTCCAAGCATTTATCTTCTTGGAAATAATGATAGTATGGAGTAGTCTGTCCAGGGGATTCTGCAAAGCTGTATAGTAAAAGTCAGAAATTGTTCCCCTTTCTTTCAACTGAAATTGCTGCTCTGGGAGGGTGTTGTCCTGCAGCAGCAGGTGACACTAAATGATGTCTTCTATATTTTGCTTAGTACAGAGAAAGAAAGGCTTAGTTGTGAAGGAAAGAAACACATTCTTTAGTGTTGTTCCAAAGCTGAGGGCACAATCTGTCCTGTATTCACACAACAAAAGCAGGAAAAAAATTTTGATTTTGGGATAACCATTCACATTGCATTTATTCAACTGTTTATACTTTACTGGTATTTAATCACTTAGGAATTAATTTTTTCCCAATTAAAAAAGGGTTGTTTGGGGTTTTTTTGTCTTTAAATTTTTACACTGATTGAAGGCATAATCATTCTTTTTAAATTCAGAGTGTTATGGCAGGGAGGATATCAGCTGAAACCTTTCCATTAGTCTCATTGCCATACTGAATGTATGGAGTTAGTCATCATCACACCTGCACTAGCCATGCCATCCTAAGTCCAGCTCTTAATAAAATAACCAGTGTAAACTAATACGTGGTGCTAGTGTACACATATTTTCTCACAGTGCACAATAAAACTAAGCTTGACAGTGTGAACAGTTTTCGTTCAGCTACCATTCATAGAATCATTTAGGTTGGGAAAGAGCTTTAAGACTATTGACTGCAACTGTTAGATTTGACTTGATTGAACCTTTGAGATCACAGAGTCCAACTATGGTGTTAGTTACGGAAAGCTGTATGCTTTTGAGCACAGATTCCCAGGAAACACCAAAGGAAATTTTATGATTTAAATAACAAACTCATCCCCATGCTTAATTTACACACAGTTATCACAAACCTGGAAGAGCTTCCCACACATAATCGGTTGGATATTATTTGGTATTATGCATGAAAAAATTCATTGTGACTTGGATTTTTCCCATCTGTTTTTCCACAGGTGCCCTCTGCCTAATGTAGTTGGGCATTTGATTATGTTTCAGTAGAGTTTGATGGGTCTTATCCTGCCCAGGAAATTACTGCAGCTAGGAAGTGTTCGGACGGGGACTCTTCTGTTGGAGAAGTAACCTTGTGAAAATTCTTTTGTTACAGTAGTATCGCATGAAGAAAAAGTAATCTGTTTTTTTTTTTTTTTCTAAAAACTCCTGTTTTCTAAGTTTTTTTCAAGAGTCCTATTTCCTGCACAGCAGACTAAGTGAAACTTTAGAAAAATCTGTAGGTCATGACAACTCATAGATAGCTTTCAAGATAACTGCAAAAGCTGTTAAGCTCCTGCGTGGAACAGACAGCTGGAAAAGTGAGAGACACTGCCCAAAGCACATTTTTTTTTCCTGAAAAATGTGTAAGGATTCAGATATATAGTGTGAGTTATCAGTTATCTGAATGCACAGCTGGGGAACCGAGTGTGTCGGATGACGGGAGTGTTTGTGTGCAGAGCAATGGAATCGCTAAAGAAGCGCACAGAGAAGCACCAGAAAAACAGAGAGGAGTATTTCTGTGCATCTAAATGAATACTAAAGAAAGCATGTTTAGGTAGTGTAATTGCTGTTAAAAGCATGTGTGCTGTTAAAAAGAATAGTACTCCAGACAAATAAAACTGACTCAACCATTAATTTCTTCCCTAATAGAAAACCTGAATACACCAGGTATAGCCTGTGTTTTCCTTCTGGCTATCTGCAGAAATGACTGAGAAAAAAATGTAAAGATTCTTCCTTAAGAAGAGGAGAGACACTTGAGGAAGAAGAAGAGGGAAGGCAGGTGCTTTGTGTCTCCAGAATCAAAAGAGAGCTGTACCTTGTCAGTCATTAGCCGGCACTAAATAGAATGGGAGCATCAGGTGGACTGAAACTGCTTTTTTGAGCCTAACTGCAAATTGCATATTTGGTTCTAATGGAGAACAGTTTTGTGTGGCCTCTCTGATTGTGGACTCAGCCATATGGGAAAAAGCATCATTACTTTGTCTGAGGCCAGATTTTTGCTCCAAAAGCTGAATGAAAGGAATGTTGAATTTTTTTTTTTTTTTTTTTTTTTTTTAAGAAATTATAAAGCTTCTGCAGCTGTGCTGTTTGGGCTCAAAGGGAAGCCCAGGGACTAAGGTAAGTCTCAGATCATCTGTTTGTGCACTTTTAATACTTAAAATTAGAAAAACTGGACAAAAGGATGTATGTATTGGCCTACACAGTACAGTAAACACCTTTGAATTTGGGTGGTGTAGAGGTCGTTACACTTTGGCAGGAAGGGAGAAGCAGCCCAAAAGAGCTCTGTTTCTCTTATCGTCCTGTCTGATCCAATTGGCTTTCACTGGGTGACGTCAATCACTGAAATACTTGGTTCTTCCTGAGCAGCAGCATTTGGTGTTTGTCTATCCATGGCCTCAGCTGAATGAATAGCGAGCGGGGCAGGAAGGAAACAATGTAAGATTCATTTTCTGTTAAAAGAACTGAATTAATTGGTGATGGCTTACAGATTTCATGGGGAGCACCAATAGCTTTACAGCCTGACCTAACGATAGCCATTGTCCTGACATTGATAAAAGGTTTTTATGCAGGGGATCAGAGGAAGATTATGTCATATGAATCCTCCTTTCACAGCTGTTTGTATGGGTTAGCTGGAAGGTTACAGATGTTCTTGCACCATTAACTACCTTCTGAGAGTTCTCAGCCTGTGCCGAGAGCCTGTCGAAAACAACCCCTCACTATCCCGATCACATTTCTCCTCCCTACTGCTTCTTGAACAGCTCTTGTGAGAAAAGGTGACAAGCGCTAGCCCTAGATTTTGCTCACATGTATCCATTCTTATGAGATTCCTTCCTGTACACATTCTTCATGGTAAACCTCATAATAATCATCCACTCTGTAGTGCCGCTACAATAAGATTAAACATTTCAAATTATTGCTGTATAATCCCATAATATGTAAACATGCTAAAGGTAAAACGGATATGTCTGTCCTTTGAAAGTACATGCTCCTACCAAGAGCCATGGGTAATTAATTAACCATAATTGAATCCTGATCTCAGGTCTCTCAACATGAATGCTTTATTGAAAGTCAATTACATTTATTCATATTAACACTTCCATAAATAGAGTCAGTAGTTGGTCTATCATATTAACAACATCTACTCATAGATTTATGAAATGCTGTTGTTTCATAGCTACAGCCAGAGCTGTAGAAAATTTTCCAAGTAATATGCAAAAGATAAGTAAATTGAACGGTTGAAATTCCATGAATATTTTGAAAGATATGTTAAATTTTTATACTACACACATATCTTTCAGTTAAACATCTTCATAAATATGAAATCTATAATAATAGCTGATCATGATGATAACAGACAATTCTTACTAAAGGACTGACCTTTGAACCTAAAGGTTGTCTCAGGGATTTGCATTAAGACCGACCTTGCTCCCCAAGCGGTTATTGATTTGATTACGGACAATCGAACCAAAACATCCTTCTGAATCAACTTTCCACTTCGAAATTTTGCATGTGTTGTAGCTGAAGACAACATCACACCTCAAGAAACACTGCCAGACTCTTCTCTTGTTCAAAGGGCCAAGTAAGACGTTAGAACTGAAACCCATGTAGAAGGAACACATGACTCGTTCCAGATGTTTAAATCCTTTAACTTGAATCGTCACAGTAAAAGAGCAAGGGAGAATAATCTCCAAGGCAGATGGAATCTAAATAATTATGAAGACTTTATAAATAAGGTCAGCACCTTGCATGTCCCTCAGATCTTTATAGGAAGTCAGTAGAGTTTTTGGCAAACACTTTTTTGTTGGCTAGCACTGCCAAACAAGCTGCTGTTCAGTAGCAACCGATCCTGGCTAATTAAGGGTATGTATACTGAGGGCAAAAAAGATACTATAAAGTATTGATAGATAGTATAGCTATACTATATAGATATATCCTATAGATACTATAAAGTATCTATAAAAAAGTAAAAAGTAAATAGTCCCACGTTTTCTGTCTGTTGCTCATTATGGTGGGGTTTGTTGTGAATAATGTAATTGCTCTGGTTATTTGTTGCCAGACCAATTCGTGGGTAGGAAGGCCTTATTTTCCTCTTGCTTTTACTACTGTAAAAATTCAGAATTTTAAAAATATGTGATGATTTATTTCAATTACCTCTAAGATTTTTTAATGTTCTTAACATGAAAAAGTGGGGTTTTTTTTCCTCCTTTGCAGGTGTCATGTGTAGTGTGATGCTTAAACAAGGGTAGAAAATTCTTTATATAACACTACTCAGTGCCTGGAGAGGCAAAGCAGGTAACGTAAGTAAGGTGTCTGGTGATGTGGGCAAATTCCTAGCCAGATATAATGGCATTCAAACAACTCTAGTAATCTTCAGACACTGTGCAGCATCAGAATCATGAATTAAAGTATGTGAGGGCACACTAAGCTTCAGCAGAGAGGACCCTTGAGATGGGATCCTTGCGCTGAGATCTACTGCAGGCATTTAAGTGACTCCAAAGGAGCAGAGATTTCCCCGTCTCACTGAAACCACATTCTCACAGCATTGTGAGTACCCTAGAATAAGTGACTAAATATTAAAATAAAAGAACCAGCTGCTTTAAGTTGGCACAAGCAGATACAGGGTGTTAAAATTTTGTCAGGCAAAGTAGGGAAAAAGTGTAGGGAGGGACCCTGAAATTGTGATTTGGTGACAGAGAGGCTGTGAAGACTAATTTAGAAACTGAAATCCAAGTGGGTGGTCCACAGAGCTCCCATTTGAGGTTACTTTGCTCTTTGTTAATGGCCTTCCCTGGCACTCTTGCAGAGTTCCCTAGTGCTTAGCACCCTTTCACACCGACGCTCCACCCTGATTCAGGGGTGAACTGGAGAGGTCCCAGCTGTCCCTCCATCCCATAGAGCAGATACCCACTGAAAGGCTACTGCAGCCCCATGCCTCCCATTGGAAAGGCTGGCAAACATCAGTGTTGCTGCCTGCTCAGATGGCATCAGCCACATGGCCAAAAACTTGGCCCATGGAGCAGGAGGACTCGAGCGTGCATCTGCCCCAGGAGCTGGAGGGGTGGCAACCATTGGAGAGGAGGGACGGAGGAGGCCTCAGGCTTCTGTGTTACAGGGTAAAAGGGGTAACAAGAGAAGCACTCCCAGCATCTTCTCACAGAGAGGCCCTTGCCTGGTTAGCTTGGCAAAGCTATGGCGAGCTCCGAGTTCACACACCCTGTGTGCCCCTGTGTTTCCCAGGGGGGAGCTACAAACGGCTTTGCTCTCTGAAAGGCTTCTCATGGAACTGTGCCTTGCCAGTGATTTCCTAAGAGGTTTACATGCCTTTTGCCGCTTCGTAGAATCTCGCATCTAGGGACAGAGGCTTTTAGGCGTTTTAAGAGTGATGCCCCAAAAGCTGGAAATCCATGAGGTGCTTCCTTGTGTGTCAGGCTCAGTCTGTGAGTTAGCGAACCAATTGTACAGGGAACAGGCACGTTTAGTGAGTGGAGGGTGCAGTTCTGTAAAATACCACAATATACCGCAAACATTTCTAAAATCTTTTAACGGCTCTGCACGATTTTTCACATATCTGATGGCTATCTTTGCCATAGTTTGCGTGTAACCCACAGAAGCAGAAATCAATAATGAATGAGAAATACAAGTTACAGATCAAAATTTCTCTCTGAAAAAAAAATTCCTTTAGGAAGCACTGCAGCCGTTTGAAACGAAGTGTACACGCAGATGCAGAAATGTGCTGCCGGTTGTTGAGACTGTCTGTCCTCTTGCTTTGTTTTCCGCATATAGTACCAGGTGATGCATGGCAGCTGCAAGAGAGATCAGTCTCGATGTTTGGGATTCATCTGAGCTCAGAACTCAAAGTAAAGGTCAAGAGCCGTGACCCTAAATAGATTAAACTAAATGGAAAGGTATAAAGAAACTCTGCCACGTGAACTGTTAACCTGAGGGGGAAATCACTTTGCATTCATCTCTGGGCAGAGGTTAAACTGAATTTGGAGACATGGTGCTTAAGCTCCCGTCAGAATAAGTTAATACGTCTGCAGAACTGATTAAACGAGATGTATTCATCTTCAATGTTCTTATTAGGCTTTGAAATTAGCATATCCCTAAAACACAGCCGCTCTCACCACTTGTTATTTTTCTTTCCTTTCAACCGACCTTAGTGAGATAGCCTCGAGTAATTTCTCACTGGGAGGACTTTTCAAATAAAAAGTTAGAATGAGATTGCACAAAGTGTTACCATTCACCAAGATTTGCAACCATTTTGAGGTGGGAAGGAAATCTCCCTCACCCCTAGGCTTGATAATTTTTGTTTTCTTAAATATTAAAGAAAAATAACTTTTTAGAAGTTAAAAAAATTAAATTTCATTAGAGACAAAAAGAAAAAAAAAAACCAAAAAGAGAAAGACATTGATAGACAGACAGAAAATATTGTTGTGTCACAGGAAAAGGTTCTGTTTCAGGCTTACCCCAGCAATACTTCCTACCAAGCAAAGCACTCCTAAAGGATTGCTCTGCTGGGAACATGATGTTAGGAACAAATTAGTGAACACTGAGTTAAGACATTTGGCTGTTAATAAATTACTCTTGCTATGCAGTACCTTAAACGGGAGGGAGAAGAAGGTTCAGAGTATGTGCTTTAGCTACAAAACTTCCTCAATAAATTGCATCCTTGATTAATATGTGAAGATGCCGGGAAGAGTCTTTTGTAGGATATGATGAAGGGGTTTTTCTTGTATCACAGATTATATTAATTCACTTGTTTACAGTACATTTCCTGTTCTGTAAAAATGTGAAAATCATGTGAAATGATGTGATAATCCTGCTGCACAGGACTTTCTGAATGCATGTGCTGAGTTCAGGATTCCTTGTGGCGTTCAGTTGTTGTATTGAGCTCGTACTACTATATAGAGATAGCAATGTTTGAAGAAAATGTTTCTGCTTTCCAACTTGCCATGTATTTGTACCATTACACTCACATTAGCATAGAAATAGCATGAATTTCTGATCAGAAATAGCAATAGTATCAGTCTCATATTTAACATTGACACAACAAAACCGCAAGCAGTTTGAAGATGGGGATAACTATGATTTCCCTGTTAACATGAAGTAACAGTAGGAAATGGGGAAAGAACTCATGTCTGTGTCCGAATCTTCCCAAGGTTTTGCATATAAAACAAGATTTCTACTGAAAACTTTGTGAGCACCTGGTTTTTTATAGGCACGTATATGTGTGTCCCAGATTTGGCAGACAGAATTTTTCAGGTTTTGTATGAGGTTGTAAGGATTCAAAGCCATAGACATCAGTATTAATAGGAGACACTATCCATTTTAAACATCCAAAATCTGCAGGATGAGACACATCTGGGATGTGCGTGCCTGTGGATCTGTACGTATGGAGGGCAGGGAAACTTTCCCATCCGACTCTATTTCTCATATCAAGTCCTGAGCCCTAACAGACAAGCAATATAATCTGAAGTCATAAGAGTGATATTTCTTAGCTACAAAGAATGAAGTGAGATGAACTTGTGCAAAGAAACAATACATTTTCTCAGACAAGTAGTGGAGTCGGGGAAAAAGACACACATTTTTGTGGAACAAGCCCACCCTGCTTTAAAATGTGACTCATATGAATATAATTTTATCTGAACCCAGATAGCTTCGTTTCCAAAGTAAAATGTTCCACATACATCCAGGCTTTAAATTTCTTCATTGCTATGTACTTGTATGTCTATCATTTGGTTTGCTGGCTAAATCCTAGGTCTTGGATTTAGATAATCTGGGTTTTGAATCTTCCTGACATTTTATCATCCTTCTCATTAGAAGACAAGAGAAGTAAGTACAAGTTACTTCTTTTCCTATTAATGTTATATTTCAAATTCAATTCAGAAGGCAATTTTCCCCCCTTATTAGAGCTGCCTTGGCTTCAAGGTTAAAATTCCTGGCTGTTTCGAATTTGGAAGGCTTCCCATGATAATCGCATTCTGTGTCAGAGTGTGGTCTGTATGCTCAGCATTGCTTTATTTAGATCCGGCAAGCAGCACCGACTAGCTGAAACCAGTTTAACTTTCAGCAGGAGGACAGTAACAGGAGCCCAGCGCTGGTCTTGAATAAACCAGCGGGAACTCGGCAAGCAGCGCTCCCCAGTTGAGCAAAAGCACTGTCCTACGGAAAGCTTGTCTCCACTGGAAGACTGGAAAGACATTGTTTTAATGAACTTGCCTCAAGCTGCTGAAAACATTTGAGGGAACAGCTTTGGGGTTTATGATTCTCCCGAATCTCTTTGATTTCAAAAGCATGGAAAGTTTGAATTGTATCAAGACTATTTCTATTCAGCCCTTGTCCCTCTCACATGCATGCCCTCTGCAGGAGTGGCTCTATCTGTGTCTGAGGGTATTCTCTTAGGAAGATGGGGAGCTTTCAGATTAGGATTGTATAAATTTTTTTTTTTTTTTTTTTTTGCTACTGCTTCACTGTAGATGTAAAACTTGATTTTGACAGAGCATCATTCACAGCTTATAATTTTAAAAGAGAAAAATCACTTAATTTGCCGGGCGACAGAAGCATTCAAGTCGGTTCTCTTTTGCTACAGCCCCAAAGCAAGCCTCTCTCTTTTCCCACAGACCAAGATAATTCTGGTATAAGTTTCCTAGCTGTCATGTAGCCCCTCTTTCTACTCTCTATTTACTCTACAAGGCCTCATATCTCTTTCGCTTCCTTCAGTGCAAAGTTCCAGACTGAGGGCAGCAGCACGTAGTGCGGGACTGCTGCTGTCTCGTGGCACACAGAGAGCAGCTTGGCTGACCAGCCAGCCAATGCTTTGGGCAGCAGTTTGTCACCTGGAATTACTAGTACCGGCTACTAAAGCTGCTGCTCAGACTCTAACGCTACCCGAGCGCATTCCTTGTGTGTTTAATTCTTCCTTGATTAGTGAAATCGGTATCCCAGCTGAAAAAGGAAAACATGCTGATGGAAAACATGCTACTTTTGAGAGGTGGGCATACAGGAGGGAGGACCGGGCTGGTCATCAGGCTCCTACCACATTCAAGGGAGCTGCATTGTAGCTGATCTACTCGCGGTCCTCTGTCTGACCACCGCTGACTGTTCTTACCACATTAGATAGATACTGGATAGGACAGAAGATAATAGCTATCAAGCAGCAAAAACTATGTTCTTTGAAAAATTCGCTATCCTGAGATTGCTTGGTACAAGTGACCTGGCTGAAAATGTTTACATTTAGTATGAAGAACCTATGGATTTTGGAGATGGTGGCAGTCTGATGGATTACTAGCTCAGTCACTACCTGACATACTATCCTGCTTAAGTAAAGGGTGAGGGACAAGAAAGAAAAAAAATTTCCTTTGTCCTTGACTGTTGACATGGGGTTCAATATGTAAATAATTTTATCTGCATTTTTTTTACAACTGTGTATCTGTCCAGTTTTGTCAACACCTCTCTTAGCTTTTCTCAGGATGAAAGACAAGTATGAGGCTGGGTTGCAAGTTGTTCTTCCCAACACTTAGAAAAAAATAATCTGTTCTGGAGCTTTGTGTTTCAAATCCAAGATGTCCCATGCAAAAGTTGCCAAGTTGTGAGTGGTTCAGAGCTGGGACAGTATCTCAGATAAGGCTTCTCCCTTATGCAGTTAAGTCTGAGAGTGCATTAGAAGCTTGTTTCTCACACTGCCACACCAAACCCATTTTGCACAGGCTGCCTGACCCTCAGTTACACGGTGGTATGAGCAGAGGCTCTGCCTGCAGTGCTGTGTGTGATGTCTCTTGCTGCATGGTCACTCAGCCACATGCCTGGGTCTGGTACAATGCACATGCTGGGTTTGGCGTTTCATTGGTGTTTGCATCTATAGCTCCCTTGCTCCACAATGGTCTCTAAGAAGAGCTGTTGGCAGATTTGGGAGTATAACTCCACTGGTGAGGGGGAATGTGGCAGAGGTTTATCTCTCTTCTATGCCCCTGGGGATTTACGATTTATGTAGTTTTCTGCTTGTCTGTAAGGAGAATTTGCTAATACGGATGGTCTTGGTGACTGTGGCTTTGGGCCTGAGGAGGTCTGAACTTCCCCTTTTATTAAAGTTATTCTATTTTTCCATTTCATTAAGACAAATAAAAGTGGAATTATTTCTAAAACCCTTACCTAGGAAATTCATGGTAGGAGAGAGAAGAGGGAAAGGACAGAGCATCTCAGTTCCTGGCCCAGGGACTGTTCCGAACAAAAGGAGATGATGAGATCATGTTATCTGTTTATACCTGTCTATTCACAGATATAATATCTACCTGTAAATATAAACATTTATATCTGTGTCATTTAGTGATATTGTTATAACATAATAAAAATGTTACATATATATATATATCACATTATCTATTCATAGAGATATTTTTGGCCAATTTCAGCCAAATTAGAAATAACAGAAGTCATCTTAAAGACCACTTCCAACAAATTTCTTAACATTAAGTGGCTGAGCAAAAGTCAGAGACCCAAGTCAGTGTCTGAGTGGTGGAAAAGGCAGGCAGAAGTCAGACTTGCTTGGCTGAAAACAGTTAGCTGGCTCACTAGCCAGTTTGACATCCTAAACAGGAGAGAAAAAGGGATTTACCTCTAACCCCATTATTGCTACACCTCTACATTGTGACCAGTCACTCAAGATGCAGCTCTCAATTTCAGGTACTTTTGTGACCTTCTACAGAGTCTCCCTCCCTTGACTGTGTGGGGGACTTTGGCTCCTAAGAACAGAAGTCCTCAATCTCAATTTGAACTTAGAGACGTGTTTAAAATAGCATAAATAATGTGTTTGCCTTAATGTAAAGTTGTAATATAAATTCCCGGGGCAATACAGATTGTTCTGATCTTTCTAAGATCAGGGGAAGAAAACACTGAGCAGTGGGAGCTGTGGAGTCTCAAGTGTAGACTTCCTGGCCAGAAGCTAGCATTAGCATCTGACAGTGTTCCAGTGTCCGTGGCAATTATTGAATAGATGGTTGTCAGTAAAGTCTCACTATATTTAACCTTTACTGCTAGAACAGATTCATGCGAGGGACTCCCGCCTTCAGTTCTGAAAGAATTCAAAGATAACATATGATACCGGGAAGATTACTTTGCCATATCCTTTTGCTATTTCACTAAATACATTCACTAAAAAAAAAAAAAAAAAAATAAGGTAGAAAATGTTGGGGGAAAAAAAAAAAGATTGTCGCCAAATGGAGTATGTACCAGAAAACCTAGACACGTATTACTGGAAATTAACTTTAAAGAGGGATACATGGAAATTAGCCCACTTACACCATGGAAAAAATGCAAGTAGCTGATCGTGCCCTAAGCAGGAGATATGAAAAACAGATGTCTCTAAGAACCGAGTGGAAATCCACAGCGCGCGTAGCAAAGACAACTAGTGAACTATGGAAACAAGAGTCATTGCGAAGCTGAATGAGCCTCGTTGTATTTGATCCAGGGTAAAACATTCTGGTGATCCTGCGTTGAGGCCGCTGCCTTGTAAAGCAGGATCCTCCCGTGTCATAACTGCAAAGGTCTCCGTGCGATCTCAGCCAGGGAGTTGTACTGCAGGAGTCAAACTAGGCAGAAGCTGTCAAACAGCAAACCTCCTCCAGCCCGGCTGCTGACAAGACAGTTCGCAAGCAATTGGAAACCAAACTGGCTACCTGCTGTGTACAAGTACAGACTGGGACCACAAAGCAGCCCGAGTTATCAGCCTTACCATTCACCTCTGCTCCTGAGCCTGCAAGCAAGGGTCCGAAATCTCTGACTGGGAGCCAAAGAGTGTCAGATACACAGCTCTAACCAGCAGCACCGAAATGAAAACTGGACTGGTGGCACTGGGATGATGGCAGTGAGAGGAGAACTGAAAGATGTTTGTCTGATACATAAATCCTGAAATACACAGTTAACAGAATGTTATTTCTAGGTGGCTTATGAGAATACTTAGCTACCCGGTTCATCATTTACAATTTGATTTAACCAAATGCTTTAATCCCATTTTTCAGAATGTTTTTTTGTTGTCAAATCTTTAGTCCTTGCTTTATAAATGTAGACAGGATTTTCTGGCATACAGCTCAAATGTTGTGTTATCCGATAGTTTTGCACCATGGTTGAATAGCCCTTCTTCTCTGTGTTATCAGTTTATTTAGGTGACTTCGTGGCACCTGTACAGATGCAGAACTGCTGAGGCTGCCAAGTCAAACATCTTCAGTTAAGGAATAGCAGAATGGAGGTTGCCTCTTGGGAAAACTTGGGCATCCTCCTGTGTGTGCTTGCATTTGTGCAGACAAAAATTTTTTGTACTATCTTTTTCACAGGACCCTTGCTGCCCAGAGTGGCAGAGTCCCACTTAGAAGCAGCCTGTCGCTGTTTACCTCCCACCTCCTTATTGGTGTCAAGTCTAATGCCCGAG
This sequence comes from Bucorvus abyssinicus, assembly GCA_009769605.1. Taxonomy (NCBI): domain Eukaryota; kingdom Metazoa; phylum Chordata; class Aves; order Bucerotiformes; family Bucorvidae; genus Bucorvus; species Bucorvus abyssinicus. The sequence continues at coordinate 56,753,222 of CM020024.1, read as the reverse complement.
TTTCTGAGTGCTGTTGGAATTCTGCTCTGGAGCCAGAATTAATGATTTCTTCTCTTCTTTTTTTTATGTTACTCATCACAAATAGGTGAGTTCTTCATGAACAGCAATTACTTTATTGCACAAAAATGCTACTCAGAGCGTTGTTTTTTTTTTTTTTTTTTAATATTTTAGAGAATAAAGACAGTGGGAAATTAATGTCAAAACTACTGACTGGATTATTCATTTCCAGCCTGAGACTGAGAAGACCTTCATTTTTTCCTTTGTATTATTAGCAATGTGTAAACTTCTGTAAGTTAATTTCTACGAATCAGAATCAAGCTTCCAGCTGGGGTAATGAGAAACATACCACATAATGAAACCTTTGAAAGTCTGGATTAAGAGACTCAACTCGGTGCTACACAGGGTTTCCTGGCACTTTGTAATCACATCACCTACCCGCAAGAAGGCTGATGTGAGGCTCTGAATAAGTTTACCGAGCGGAGAGCTGTCAGGATTTTAAAACATTATTATTCGCATTTGTTGATTATTACCCTGCTTCTGGACGGTACCACCAGAACTGGCAGATTATGCTTTGTAATAGTGCTTCAGCTTCCTCTCATCTTCCTCATTCTACCAGGACGATGTGTTTGCACAAACCCACCTTCTTCAGCCTGGTCAGTCTGAGTTAGCATGCTAGATATGTGTTGATAGACCTGTAAGTTGGACTTATAGGTTTAATTATGAAAAAGTTATTCTGAACCACAGAATAATAATAATAATAAATTTAAAAAACCCCACCCAAACCCTAATCAGTTCCAGTGTTGATAGCTGGTTTCCAAGAGATTTCCAAGAATATTTTTACAAAAGTGCTGAATTTCATATTCTTTATATATAGAATTCAGCATTATAAGCATAGAATAAGTACTGCCAGTCACTCAGGATAGAATTAAAATGATGCATTTAAATTAAATTTTGGCCTCATTCCTTTACCTATGTATTTTGCCATAATATTCTTAATAGTGACTCCAGTGGTACAGCCTTTGGTTTGTTCCAAGTTTGTCAGCCCAGTAAGTTGGGATGGCTGTATCCACCATGTCATTTGGGAGCAGAGAGCTGGGTCTCGCTTGCTGCCCCGTGCCCCCATGACAAGCCCATGATGAAAACCAACTCATCTGTATCACAATGACCTGTGATCTGTTGCTGGATTAGATACTAATAAATTTCTGGGTGCCTCATCTGAGAATACATTTGCTATGACCAGAGTCGTCTTAGTGTTTAACACTGCATATATTAAGGAGACTCTGGGTGCATAAACCCTCACATTCTTCTGACCTTCCCACTAACGAAATGAGTTAGTTTGCTGAAGATCTGCTCCTGAGCTGCAAGGAAAATGTCTGAGATGTGTTTTCTCCCCAGCGCCCCTGCGTCAGCAGAGACCTCTGCTCTAGGATTCAGACTCTTGCAAGTATTGGGTGACACTCTCCCCACTCCCTAAGGCTGGTAAATCCTGGAGGCTTCCTCTGAGCTTCCAGGCTCTTGAAGTTCATACTGAGCTGACCAGTAAACGTGAGCTTTTGGTCTAGCTGTGAGGAGTGCTCTCCCCTCCTATCCCTGTGGTCTGGAGCATCTGCAGTCGCTGATGTCTGGGATCCCCCTGGTACTCACTCAGCTACTGTTTTCCCAATCTGTGGGAGCTGGAACAGCAGTAGAGAGTGTCTTAGTTCTTGATATATTATGTCTTGAGTTTTTTAAAACATAATCCGGTCTTGTTTCCAAATGCAAATACACCTCTCTGGTCCATGTCTGACGAGCTAACTTTCTACTGCTGCCCAGTGTTTATTTTGGTAGGGTGCACGCCAGAGCTGTCCTTTACAACAACAAGCAATAACCTTTGCCTTTGTTTCCCCAAAGCTACCGTAAGACCCTGCCTGGGGTGCAGAGCCAGCTCCCAGAGAGATCGCCGAATAAAAAGAGTGCTTTATGCCTGCTGTGGTGGTGAAAAAAGAACGGGCATAGGGACCTTCAGGGCTGAGGTGTGATGCAAAGCTAAGGCACTGGATGGGGGAGATAGGAGAAGAGCGGTTTGTGGAACACAGTGCTCCTCATCATTGTGCTCCTCTTATGCGGCGACGGGAGGCAAAATGGGAATTACCGGAGATACCAGTGCTTGTGCCATACTGGTATCCATGTGAACTCTCTCTGAATGCTCCAGCCTCCCTCTCCAGGGTGTAGTGGTGGTTCTTCAGTCATCCCAGTAGAGGCAGCTTCTAAAATGACACCTCCAGCAAACTGTTCCCGCCTGCCACTGTCTCTCTAACAACAACTGCATTATGATTGAGGCACCTGCAGGAAAAAAAAATTCTTTGAAGACTAACGCCTGGAAATTTCTTGTCTCTTGCCAGTGAACGGGAGACTGCCATCCTTGGTTCTTGTCTCTAATGTTATGCTGCTGACTTCCCTGCTATCGAGTTCTTGTTGGCAAAGTGTCTTTAGGTCAATCCTCCAAACCTTTGCAAATGGAAAATCAATCACAGATTCATAAGGTGTGGGGCAGGTAATTGTCTCCATTCCCTTTTCTCTCCACCCACCCTTTTTTTTTCCTCTGCAATGATAGGAACTTGAAAAATAAAAAGACAAAATAATGGAACATGTTCTCCAGCACAGCTGAAAAAGATTCTTTCCAGGTGTAAATATTCTGGGGTCACATAGACATTAAACAAACAAACAAAGAAACACTATTTATAGCCTTCAACAGCTTTCTGGGTTTTGTGGTCTGCAAAAGAACATGCGTAACCTGGTAACCATTACTTTCCCATCTATTGTTTGCCCATCATATCACAGATGAACTGTAAGGAAATCATTACACCGATGATAATCTAGGTTTGCTTATGAAGTGAAATGTAACTCTACTCTGCCCCAATTGTGATAGCATTACCCTTTATGCCAAGTGACAGTTCCAGTCAGTGCACGTAACACATTAGCCCATGCGCTTATTTAAAAACCTGCGTGGTGTGTATTATGTCTGACACGAAGATTTCTCAGGGTAAAGAAATGCCACATTGAATATGTGATAATTGTACTGATACACCATAGTAAAAAGCACTATAAAGATTACAGTCACTTTTTCACTACAATTCCCCTCTTCAGAAATTCTTCTAATGGTCTGAAAATAATCCTAAAACATCAAGAAAGTTCCGTGGATGTTACAAGCAAAGATGTTACAAACACCATCCACTCCATTTTAAGAAAAAAGACAGAAGGGAAGGGATTATTCTGCACAGCTGTGGACAGAGTTGTTGCATTAAAGATAATTTACTGGGGAGTTGTACTTGCAGCAGGTGACAAAGTACCATATAGGCACAGTGTAGACATTCAAGAAAACTTCAGAAAGAGGTTCGAGAAGACTATGTTTTCTGTTACGGTAATTTCCTTGTGTTTTGTATATCACATGGCTGTTTTGAAGACTAATGAGTTAATGATTATAGTTTGCAATGAAATCAGTTAATTAGTAATTAATGTCATGTTTGCAAATTGCTTTGAAATATAACATCATGAGTTCTAAATGCTGTCTTAATCTATAACAATATTTCAACAGGAAGGCATTCATTTATTCTCACTGAACTGAAAACACACTTATTCTAGCAGTTTGCTAGACATTTGTGCATACCTAAAAAACTACTTAATTTGAGCGGTTGCTTTTCTCTCTGCGTTACGAGCAGAACTATCCCTCCAGCAAAAGAAATCTCAACCCTTTAAAGAAAAGACAGATAATTTTCAAATCTCCCTTAGACAGACCAACAGTTTAAGGGAGAAGATGAAAGGCTTGAGTACAGATAAGGTGCAGAGCTATTATGCATCCCATAAACACATATGTAAATAAGGGAGGGATGCTAAAACTCTTCTGTAAATATGTGGCTTGTCACCTTTGCACTTTGTCTGATCTTAGCTACTAGCGTTAGACACAAAGCTGCTAAAATAATTGGTCCTCAAGCTAGAATCTTATGCACAGTTAGAAAATATTAAATTGCATCTAATTATTTTACCATTAATACATTACTATATAATTAATAATTAATAAAATAAAATGAATGGTGATAACTAATGCACGAACCAGGGAAAAAACTGAAACATAGTAACTGCCATTTCTGGTCATAAATTAGTTTGTTATCCAACAGTGTCGAGTAATAAATCAGTATGTTAATTGTATATGGAAATATGTGGAAAAGCGTAGCTTCAGATATTCTTCTCTGTTCCTTGCCTAATTGTATGAAATTATTTTTTGTGGAAGGATGCAAGAAAATGCAAAGTTGTTTATAGTGCTCATCAAGAAGAGATTTTCCACACCATTCGCTACACAAAACACAACACAAAGACATCACTCGATTTACAGAACTACTTTAATCAGGAATGCAGAAGAGACACACTCTTTAGGATCAACCCGGTGAGATTGCTGGTGCTAAAAGCTGTCCCTTGTGCAGGGGATCTTGGTACAGTTGTGGCTGGCACCTTGTTGCCCTGCCTGTGTCAGCCAGAGCCACGGGAATAGCCTTTGTGTCAGGTAACAGTAGAAGCATTTGTGGTGTGCCTGGAGTCCTAGAGAGTACGGCAGGCTGTATTTAAGTTCCAAATAAATTGCTTTTGTTAAACACAGTAAACAGTGCCATTTTGAGAGGGAAAATAAACAACTGTGGCTGCTTCTCCAGCCGAGCTTGAGAGCCTTCCGCAGTTTGCCTTCATTCTGTGAGCACTGGCACTCTATGTACAGACAGTTTTGAGTTCAGGAACGGCAGGGCAAGAGCTCCGTGAATGGTTATGGATTTTCCTCAGTGTAACGGCTAGTGGGAGAAATGTCTGTAAGAAGGCACGTGAAGCTGTGGACAGAAAACAGTAGTGATAATTCATATTATCTTGGTTGGAGCTGACTTCCTCCTCGAGGTGCCGGGGGCTGCACATCTCCTTGCAGATCTGGACCTTACCATCACGTCCTGCTGACTGCCAGCTCAGCTGGCGGCTGCAGCAGCGGCCATCCCTCCGCCTGGTCGGAAGCAGGAGGCAGCGCGGCGCTGGAAGCGAGGGGATAAGACACCTCAGCATTTCAGGGGAACGGGAAACGTCCCTCGTGGCATTGCTTACATGAAAGGCGAAGCAGAAAGCAGCTTCATTCAGAGTTCTTCTATAAATGATGTGGGTCTGTGGGGTTTTTTAAAAAGCCTTTATCTTTCTAATATACCCCACTCATTGGAGTGTTTTCCATTCATCAACCCATGCCAGTTTTCAGCTCTGAGGTCTTTGCTAGTTGTCTGGCACGACGTCAAATGGTAGTCCCCCGCGGATTGATGCAGAGCTGTTTTGTCTGACTGGGCTGGAAATCAGTTCCGGTTACCTCAAAACCACCAGTAGCGAAGAGCTTGACGTAACCTGTCCCAGCGAGCTAAAAAACAGGGTCTTGCAAGGAAAAACGGGAGGAATAGCCATGCCCAAGAGAAATGCTCTGCTCTGGTTTATTCTGGTTACTTGGAGGTTGTTTATAACAACATTAAATGGCAAAGGGCAGGAAGGAGATAAGTTTACAAAATACAGAATATGTGCAGATTCTGACTACACGACAGAAACAACACCTGCTGAAAACTTTAGAACATGCAGATATTTTCCACGCAAATCACGCTTCTGTTACTCCTTCATCCCAACTATGATACACATCACTTGCTCTTCTTTGTATTCTGTGAATGAGTATTAAGTGCACAAGGTTCCAAGGGAAAATGCAGTCTCCACGTGTTTCCCATGTAAACATGAACTTCTAGCATTTACCCTGGGTAGACTTTTTAAATAAATACCATCTGAGTGCAAGTTTCACTGAGGCTTGTGTAAAGCTGGAGCTGTTCCATTTTAGAATCCATCATTACGAACAAGCAATTAGTTCTGAGTGACTGCATTTGCTGATTACAAAATCTTATGCGAATAAACATCCACCCTCTCTTTCTAGACCTCACCATGGGGCATATAAAGCTTTCTTGTCTGTGAACATGTTCTGATGTCAGAACTGACACCTCACCTACTGAGAATAATATCCTCATTCAACCAGGAGGAGAGAAACGTGGATTAAAACCCAAAGGCACATGAGCTGGAATCGCCAGGACTGATGCAGATAGCTGTCGAAATGAAGTCTCCCTTGCGCTGAATAATATCACACCCCCCTTTTCTCCTTCGTATGGGCCGCTGGAACGGTGCCCCAGTGTGAGAGCAGGCGTGGGCTGCACCTTTATTTCTAGCAGGAGGACGAGAACTGAGCAGTGACTTGCCAGCAGAGCCGCACGAGCAATCGCTGGCACAGCCCACCGCTGCCTGGGTAGAGCTGAACCGTGTGGGTAACAGAAGCTGCCGTCTTTGCAGCCCTCCATTAGTTTTGCACAGAAATGCCATAATTCACCGTTCCCTGTCAATAGCTGCTTCTGCCCTTTATTCTGCCTTTAAAATCAGAGTAGGACTGCCTTAAGCTGGACTTTACCCTCTTCAGAACTGTAAAATACTGTAAGTATCGGGAAAGGCCCCGTTCAGAGCAGCAGACACAGATTAGCTGCAGCTCTCCTGAGGGAGGGGTGGTCTTTAACAGGAGGCATTGTCTTCAGTTCAGCTTGTCCCATTCACTTAGGCTCAACCTTGGCCTCTTCTGAGTCGCAGTTCACAGACTATAATTAAAGGGCGTGCGGAAAGCAAGTCTGCAGTCTACAAGATACTTAAGGGACATAGAAATACTGACCCACACAGAAAGGCTTAAAGATAATTCACACTGGAAAAACTTTTCCGATGTGTTGTGGTGAGTGGTTTACTCCCCCTCTGTGAAAACGCTGTGAACCCATAGCCCCAAACGTAACGTACGCTTGCGGTTTTCTTGCACTTCCATTAGCGAATAGGATTCATGTAAATACACGCAAGGTCAAATGTCACCTAGATTGTTGCCGTGCGTACCTCTGAGCAGACTTCCTTCTCAAGTTTGAGCAGACGAAGCATCTATTAGTTTAGTGATGTAAAGACTACATATAGAAAAACATTGAACTGTGCTTCGACTCAGACCTATGGGGAGTGTTCCCAAACCTGCATTTAACACAGATTCAGACGTAACTACCGATGCTGCCCCGATTTCTCTTCTGCAACGACAAAACGGCTGATGAACTCACAGGGAATTTAGTAATGTTTCACTGAAGGTTACTTGGAGGACAAATAAAGATGCTATCAGAATTAAAACTACAAATAAAAGAAGATCTAGAGATAACCGGCTGTGTTGAATCCTTAGTACAAATAACCACTAATATTCTGTAGTTTAAATATTTTTCGAGGTTTACTGACTCTTTATTCCCTGAAGAAGGAAGGTAGGGACTGAATTCAGACTAGTCACGCATCTCACCAGGTATGTTGAAAACAGATGCTGACCAGCTGAAGTTTCTTTAGCTTATTCTCATATTCTCTTCCGTGCATGGGGTAGTGAGGCCATTAGCATTGCGTGATAAGCAGCAGCATGTCTGTGAGGCTGTGCAAAAATGGTCAAATGCTAGCTGCTAAAACCCAGCTCTAGGCAGCTGTGCACTCATGTCCTAAGACTCAGACCTCTAAAAATGAACTACTGATTTGGTTAAATTCCACCGAGCGATAGGAGGGTTAGTTACTTCAAGAGTTTTCCATATTCTCATACTCATACTTCAAGAGTTATTTCCACAACGTGAGAGGAATTTATCTCTACTGCTTGTTCTAACAGGGATGAGGTTTATTCTGGACACCGTGCATATGGCAGGTAGCCAGGCTGCGTGTAACGAACACGCAAGGACTTGTGACAGATTTTGACAGAAAACAATGAATTTTTCATGGATGCTAGAAAAACTGTATCTGTAAGCATTATACATCTATAAAGAGATATGTATGTGTATATAAACATGTGTGACTGTTCTTGTAACTTTAAGAAAAGAAGTAAACGACACGAATAACCTTTGGCTATGGATTACCTGATGAGGTATTTCTAATCCCTTTGCTTTCCTCTTTTTTTCTCCCAGTTCCAACATATCAGGACAATTCTGTATGAAGCTGGAAGGGCACAGACAGTGAAGTCCTTTAGTAGATGAAGAGCTCTGAGCCCCAAGCCGTTATCCAGCTTTCCCTTCTGTTACATGGTGATGCTGTTTCCCTGAAAAAGAAATGCAATATCGAAAAAGGCAGGAGGGAAAACCAAACCACATTCAGTCTTCTTTGGACTGTGGCTGCGCATTAGCACTGCTGGAACTCCGCAGTTAGGATTCTAGGCTGGGCTTAAGTACCATGGTAATGGGCAATGGGAATGCGTGGAGAACATGGTCATCAGCAGCTTGCTATTTCTGTTTGTTTGTTTGCTTTTGTAAAATTTTCTCTTGAAAACCTGCTCAAAACCATTAATAGCAATGAGACCGAGGGGCTTTCACTGAGGGCATAATTTGAATGCCATGGGTTTATTCAGATGTAGCAGTGGCCTAATTTGTTTGGAGACCCTTTATTGTTAGTGATGCAAGAAAAGAAAGGAGCTCAGGGGATACACTGAGACTATTGGTGGCGGTTAAGAAAAGAAAACCTTATTGCTTATAAACAGAACATATGTGCCATGGAATCACTGAGAGAAAGAAAACACTGAATCCTACGGTGTTTTTTAACAAAGGGTTTCATTTCAAAGAGGAATTACACTTTAAACTGTATTTTGTCTCTTAGAAGATACAAACATCTTAAATAGGTGTTGACAGATCTGCACACAAACCCCCTATTGCTTTTGGACCAAGCTCGCAAAGATTCCTATAGTTCTAACCAAACCTAATATCTTTGATACAGCACTGCTATGGTATGAGATTCACTTAAAACAGTAGCTGCCATAGCAATCCTGTTTTACCAATAAATGTGAAGAGAAGGCCAACAATGGTTAAGCTCCTTTATAAAACCAGATGGCAGAAATAATAGCAGCCTCCTCCAAAAAAAAAAAAAAAAAAAAAAGCAGCATACATCTTCATCTGGAACCAAAATATATACAAATCCCCTGTGGATATAAGACTTTAGTTGAGTTCTAGCTAAGGATGTGTAATAGAGGTCAGTAGTTTGTAAACAAGTTTGTTTAAGATGAATATAGAATCAATATTTCTATTCCTTCTCACTTAAACAAAACCAATTTCCCTCTATTCAGTGTAAAACTTTATCCTGCAGGAAAAGTTTTGTTACTTGCAAGAAAAGCAAGCACAAGACTTAAAAATTATCTACGGAAATTTTCTTTACATCCCTTGGTGCAGTGTCAGACCATTCACCTGGAATAGCTTTAGTCTTGCTGGTGGTCATGTGGAATGCAAAAAAGCCGACCCTGACTCCTGCGAGGGAACAGCTTGACTACTAGAGGAGAGAATCACTCCCGTCATTTTGCTCACTATGTCAGAAAATCTTTACTGAAAAAAGCGCGCAGAAGAAAAAAAAAATCAACTGCAAGGACTGAGCATATCATGCTGAACTATCTCAGACAGCTAAAATTTTTTTTTTCTCTTCTTGCATATGTGAGGTTTAAGTTCAGGTATGATTTCAGTCTGATTCAAAGTAGGCATCTGACTTAGGCTTGCCAAGTTTTGACTGAAATAGGAAACTCTCTCCAGAGTCAGGGGTATTCTAATTCCTTCCAGCTATAATTATCCTGCCTTCTTGGTCTGTACCTTCTAATTCAGGGAGCCACGGGGTCAAAATCACCTTCTGACTCGGAGGCTGGAACCTCCTGGAAGACAGCACAGAGGTTTGGGTTCCTGTGTCACTGACTGTTTAAGTACGTAGGCTGGTGCCGCAGCAGCACAGGGTGAGCTGGGAGCGCTGCCCTGCCACAGACCTGGGGTTCAAGTACTCTCCTCAGAGGTCAGGTGTTCTGACTCCCTCGGCAGAGGACAGGAGCCTATGGATGCTACAGCTTTCCTGAGAGCTCCAAGCACTGGCACAGCATGTTTAAGGGGATTGACACGCTTCCTATTATCTGAGAGCTTCTCCAGCTGAAAACTATTCAGGCGGATTGATCTGAAGTCAGGATCTCTTCTTGGGTTGCCAAACCCACATTTGAGTTTCTTAAGTTTTCCGAGTTTCCTCATTTTTCAGTGAGTTTACAGAAATGTCCCTCTATTAGGTCACCTTGAACTTCAGCTTGAACTTGGAGCCTCTCATCTTCCAAAGAGCCTCTGAAGTAGGCCAGACAGGGACCTCTGTTCCAGGGAAATGAGCTGTGGTGGCCATATTATGTCCTGCAAAAAGAAAGATCATTTAGGTCAGAGGAACTTTTGTGCTTTTAGGTATCAAACCCCAGTGCAGTAGCCAGAGAGCACAGAGGCTAAACTAAGCGATGTTCTATACCTGTGCTGAGCTTCTGGCTCACTCCTGAAGACCTGTCCTGAGGGTTGTAGGGGCCATGAAAGATGTAAATTCATTCTACTTCAAGGTAAGTACAAGAAGAGTGACGCCACGTAACGTTTTCAATGAGCAGTTTCAACATACAAAAATAAGCCACATTTTTTAAATGACAAATTAAATGAGATACAGTGAAGACTGATATGGTTTTCTCTTAAAGATAAAGAAACATGAGAGCAAAGTCTCAGTAAGCTGGAACTGATTCTTATTTAACACAGCTGTTTAAACAGCTAAGTTTGTTGAATGTGGCACTAACAAAGTTTTCGTATTTTGATATGGAAAGAATGCTCTAAATTGGCTTATTTTATATGAGAAACATTTTTACTTAGAGGGACATAAGAGTTTAATGTCTAGTTTTGGTGTCGACATACAATGAAACCTCAATGAAAAAAAATATACGGTTGCAACTAATGACTTATTACAATTTCAATTTGAAGAATTAAATTGCAGACGTTTAAGCAGTGGCTATGGCTCTCACTACCATAAAACATCAATTTGAAATGGTCCCATTAGAGAGTAAATAGAATGTCCACTTGGAAGTGTTTACAAGATTGGACCTTAAAATAGAAGCTATAGTCAGCAGGCTATGTACTCTCGGCTGAACATCTGTAAATATTCATCAGTGACACCAAAAACACGAGAAAAATTGCTAATGGGAGAGCTGTTCAGCTTAGATCAAGTGCATTCCTTATTTTATTCAGAGATCAACTGCTCTACTAATACAAAACTTCATGCAAATCAAGGATAATATACAGTTTTAATTTCAAATTGCAAAGGAGCAATGCAGCGTAGCAAGAACGCTCCTACTTTTCATGGCGTTGCATCTTTCCATAAATAGGGTCTTGGTCTGGATTATTTTTGTAAGGGATGCTGAAGCAAGGAGAGCTTAGAGTCCTATATTATACCTTGACAATTCCTTATGCACAGATTTTGAATGAGGCTATGTTGACGCAAGGAGCAAGAGACTTAGGAAGACATCACTAAGAGGTGGCCTCTATGTTTCTTTCTGGTTTAACCATCTAGAGACACTGGCCAAGAACACATTACAAACCTTGGGGCTGGCTCATACCTGTGGCTCTTTCTTGCTGAGAGCGCGAATACCAGGAGCCCGGAGCCCAACTCTCACAGGTCAATACCAGGTGTACAAGGAGCCATGAAGGACTATGAACATATCCGGGTCCCACTTTCGTCACGCTCAGACTCAGACCCAAACTGCAGTGCCTGGGGTTGCCAGATCCATTGCCTTCTTTCAAATCCTCACATCATCCATGTGACGGTTTTACAGCCATATTGTACCGTCTCAGAAAGCTCAGGGACCAGAATCGTGTTCAAGGCAATCCTGACTTAGTGCCTTGTCTGCTGTTAACGGGGATATTAGCCATTGGTCTGAATAATAAGCAAAAGATAATTTCTTTTCTAGTTTTGTGCTGGTTATGTAACTGAACCTTATCTGTAACTGAAACCATCAAGCCTTTCTATAATTAAAGCATAAAGTGATTTTTTTTTCTGCTCTTTTCTTAGTGTGAATTTGAAACCATTACACAAGGAGCATCTTCTGCATCTCATGTGGTGTGTACCTCAGGCTGTTATAATAGCAAAGCAACATTAATGCCTTTTTTATTTTGCAAATAAGCTATTTTTTCCCTCTGTTACTTATAATTGCTTCTAATACTTATTATAGAAAGACCCAATAAAGGAGAATCTCATTGTAATTACTCAAACAGCAGACTAATTTTCTAATTAACAACAAAAAGTCATGATATCATAATAGCTCCATTTCTATAGCACATAAGTTACACACTAAAAGAAGTCCTGATGATATAATTGCTTCACATATATTTCATAGCACCATGAATGAATTTCTTCCACTCTCAATTAAAAAAAAAAGTTGTTCTATATAATTAGAAGTTATTTCCTTCTTCCTTTTTCATATTCATGTAATTAGAAAACAGAAGAGAATATATATTTGAAAGCAGAATATAATAAAAATTACACTCTCCTTGCATTCTTAGGCTTATACACAGCAAAATATATCTCAAATTGGAAACTTTTCAACTAAAACACTCAAGTTATTAAAAAATAATCAAGAGTCTAGTGTAGTTAAGAGTGCTTTGTTTTTATGACATTTTACCAGTATTTTTATTAAACTGTAAATTTTCGTAAGAAGTATGGAGTTGCTATATTTGTTATTTATATACAAGGACACACACACATAGACAAGCACACAAAGTTCAACTAGTAACATGGAAAACAGAAAAATATATTTTCTCCAGGTAATTTTTCATATATTTGTAGTTTCAAAATTTCTTAAAAATCCATTATATTTGTCATGTTAAAATGACAGTTTTTTCCTTTTTGCCAAATGTCTCCCAGGGGAAAGACATCTATTTCCCTGATGAGCAGGAATTGCATGTTGTATTCTCAAGGAGACACAAACGAACTTTCCTTGCTAAGCTCAAGTTTTCCATAATTTCTGACATACAGAAGTCCTAAAGGGCAGATGTTTTCCTAGAGAAAAGGTCCCCTATGGGAAATCTGGGTGCAGACCACAGCACCAGTTATTTTAAAGACACTGCAAGCAGTGTGCCAGGATTGAGCCCCTACATCACTCCTGTTAGCTCTGATGAACGCAGCCTGTGTTAATGCCATGAGTGCACAGCTAGTGCTCAGTCAGGGTGGGCTCTGGGGCTGGGCAGGGATGCAGGGATGCACCCATGGCCCCACCCTGCATCTCCCTCCTGCTGCTGGGCAGGAGGTACCTGAGAACCTGCGCGGGCTGCAGCCCCGCTGCATAGGGCAGCACTTTGCTGCCCTGGCCCCAGCCAAGGGAAAGGCAGCCAAGGGACTCCTGCTCCTCCCAGCTGGTTTGGGCTCTTGAGAGTTCTGCCTGGTCTGGGGAACATGAGGGTGGTAAAGGAAGGCAAGAGAAGACACCACGCTGACTGCCTGCCCTGGCAAGTTATTTTGTATTGAGGCAACAGGATTCAGTTTCATTTACACAGCTGAAAAAACTTAGACTCCAGCTCCGGTTTTGTTAACATAGCAGCACCAGACTTCTCACTGGAGCTGGATTTGAGGCAGCTGGAGTAAATTCTTTGATGCATAGTATCAGTGATTTGCTTCAACTTATATTTTTAAAAGGAAGAGGAGACAATAGAGCCTTTTGTAAAGCAAGACTCTCTTCTGAACAACACCCCTTAGGTGTAGCCTGCTAGCATTCAAGAAGCTGTGCTGGAACAGAATGAGAATGCTTTTTTCCACTTCCAGTACAAAACACTGTGAGGTATTTGGTCAGCTTCTCCCCTCACGCCAAGTTCGACAGCAAAACTGCAGAGATGTAATCAGTTTTTTCCACCTCCATGTAAGGATCATGTCTTGCGCTAGCCCCAGATTTCCTTTGCCCTCAACCTGGAGCCCCGTGTACCTCCCAAGTGAACAACAGGAAGACTTTGGGAAGTTGCATTGAATGAGGTGAAGCTTGAGTCTTACCATCTGCAGCCTGCTTTGTTCTATAGTCACCCACCACGGAGTCTGTAAAGTACAAAACCAGACCCTACGGTTTGGGGATTTTTCCTTCCTCATGTGTTTCATAGTCCGGGCTATCTGGTGCTGCAGTGTGCAGGTATTTGTGGGGTGCAGGTGTAGCATGCTGCCTAGACACTTCAGAGAGGCACAGGCTGGAGCACAGCGATTCAGACAGACACTGCGATGGTGACTGAGTCAAGGCTGGACATTAGAGCGCTGTTCTCCAGCATTTCTCTCCCAGTAACACAGGGATCTGTGATGTGTCTTTTCAAGTTTGCCCTAAAAAGAATTCGGATGCGCCACTAAAGCTACGTTTCAGTTTATGAAGAATCTCTCAGACGTTAATTCATTTCTGACTTTCTGTATTGGTGGCTGGTACCTCATTTAACCTGCTGTGGTGGGTTGACCAAGCCAGCCGCTAGGCATCCACACAGCCGCTTCCTCAGTACCGCCTGCCTCACAAGATGGGAGAGGCAATTGGAAGAGAAAAATCAGGTTTGACTGAGATAAAGACAGTTTAATAAGTGAAATAAAGCTGAGCATGCACGGAAAGCAAAATAAAGTATTTATGCACTGTTTCCCGTTGGCAGGCAGATGTCCAGACGCTTCCCTGGGAAGCAAGACCTCAGCACGCACAACGGCCACTTGGGAAAACAAATGCCATAACCATGAATGTCTCCCCTTCCTCCTTCTTTCCCCCAAGCTTTTATTGCTAAGCACAAACTTCACTTGGTGTGAAGTATCCCTTTGGTCGGTTTGGGTCAGCTGTCCTGGCTGCGCCCCCTCCTAGCTTTTTGTGTGCCCCCAGCCCACTTGCTGTACAGGCTGAGTCAAGGGGGAAAAAAAGCAAACCACACAAATAAAGAAAACCTCACGCCGTGCAAGCACTGGTCATAAACGTCCAAGACACTGGTGTGTAATCAATCAACACTGTTTCAGTCACAAATCCAACCCACCATGGTCTGCTATGAAAAACATTAAGTCCACCCCAGCCAGAGCCAGTACACCTGCCCACAAGCTCATGAAGGAGCATGGTTGTCTTCTCATCACAGGATCTCTAAGTGTTTCAAGCCCTGAGTCAAGAGAAGAATAACGCAGGCCATGGGGTGTCAGCTTTCTGGATAGTCAATGATTTCAGGGATAAACTTGCTCTTAGACATCATTCAAATGTCCATATAGCTGTATCCAGAGGAGTCATACCGGATATAGGCAGAATTCAAACTGAAAAAGTCCTATGCCAAGAGTAAAAGTCTTGGAAACGGTTCAAATACTCAGCTACAGATTGTTTCCAATTTAGTTTCTGCATTCATTGAAGGGGTGTTCTTTTTTTTCCTGTTGAAATCTCCCAAAGGAACTCAAACATACCCTATTAGCCAATTAGGCATGTGTGCTCAGGAACAGAAAAAATTGGATACTTCTGTTTCCATGAATGTAATAATTTAGGTACACAGAAGGATTGAATCACGCTGAATGCTTAGGATTTTTTCTTTTTCTTGACAAGGTTAAGAGTTATGAAAAGAAACCTACTGCTGCTCAGAAAGTAATAGCTGAAATATGAACTATTCCAAAACTTTAAAAGAAACAGTTGTTAAAAAAAAAAAGGTAAAATGTCTGCAAAATTTACCTTCCTTTTAATAAAAGTTACTTTGACACCCTCTTTAAAACACTTTTTATGACTAGTCCAGCCTATTGCATAGGGCAGGAGTGGTCATACAGCGGTCCTGAGCTGCAGGTCATCACCTGTTCAGCTCTCTTCTACACTGTATGTACGTCACGTAACAGGTTCTCCAGGTCACTTTGAAAGATGCTTGTGAAATGAAATGATTTTACATGGACTGCTGTGTCTGCATCAGGGGGGTTCAACTCCAAACCTGCCCCTCTGTGTCCTGCAGTGGAGACATGCAATGCAATACTTTATGATTTTTAGCCATACAGAAATTCATAGCATCAAGTTTGGACAACCCAGGGGAAAAAAAAGTCTATTTATAAGTCATTATTTTTTGCCTGAAAAAATCTAATTTCTAGTAATACACTGAAGAAGACTAAGGGTGGGCATCTGAGATTCCATTTACATCCTCACCTTCCTAACCACGATGTCAGAAGATCATGTAGTTTCAGTGGTGAAGGAAAAAAAATTAGGGATTTTTATTGGGCAAAAGTGGCCATTGAGCATAAAGAGTCTTTGTTCCTTCCTAGGGGCAGTATTTTGCAGGAAAATCTCTGGCAGCTGTGGGACAGAGTGTGAGATTTGTGTCTATTTATCGCCTCCAATAGCTGTACACGTATCTATCTCTGTGCTTGTACACGAACACTCAGGGGCACACATACATGCACACAGTCTCATCAGCCTCCTATCATTCCTAAATATAAGAAATAAATCAGGCAACAAGACAGTAAATTTTGGTACGGGAAAAAAAATCTGTATTTCCCCTCACACCCTCTTACAGAACAGACAGATCCTCTCCAAGCTCTCTGGAATCGTAATAAATAAACTCAAAGTATTTTCAAATCTTCTAGTTCTCTATGACACACATTCAGAATAGGGTAACAGATATAAAAAACCAGGTCCATTCCAGCATCTGGGGTCCTAACTTTCTGATCTTATTGAGGCATTTAAGGCTTGTGGAGGAATTAGGAGCCTAAATTTTTTATTGAGTCTGAACCAAAGACATTTGAGACCATTTTTAGGGCAACAAGAAGAATAAGGTTTCCAAGTGGAAGTTCAGTGGGTTCATTTAAAAACTTTATGCGGAACAAATTGTCGCATTGTCCAGGTCTGTGCTTGTTTTATGGCCATCGGCTGAGGCAACACATGTATATTTTATCACCTTCCACTAAATTTGAACTCGGATTCCCAAGGGAACTGTGGGGTGGTTTATTTGTTTGTTTGGTTTTTGTCTCTATCTGTGACAACAAAAATTTTAAAAAATGCTTATCTGTAATGTCTCCCGCAGATAAAAACAAAGAAATATGTTTGGGGAGTTCTCTTCCTTACTTGTGATCAGGGCATAACTCCGATATTTCTGGCAGGGAGTGAAGAGACCATTGTACAATCAATGCTGTCAGGGTTTTAGGGGATTTTTTTTTTTTTGGAGGGGGGGAGTGGGGTGGCGAAGTGTGTGTTTGTTTTTCTTCCTAATGGTAGTTTAACATTCATCCAAGTTCTAAGACAAATTTAATTACCAGTGACATGAGTCTTGTGAAATACTGTTGAGGTCAGCATAACAGGTCTGCTGTTAGCCTGTCAAGGCCAGTTAGGTAAAAAGGGTATTTTTTCCCCTTTTGTCAATTCCCAAAAGAGAAAAAGAAAACTGAGCTTCATTTGACAAGTGCTAGTAACCACTGGGAATCACTGGACAGAGATATTTGTAGTAGTAGTTAAGCTGGACAAAATCAGGAAATGAAATTTGGTGTGTTTCGCGGGGCGGGTTGTAGTTCTGCCTGCGTGTGTGTGTGGTGGGAATAGGAGGAGCTATAACGCGTCTCTGAGAACTGGTAGATAAGGCACATTGTAGAGAGCTGCAAAGGGCGTTTTTACTGACACACCAGAGATACGGACCCTCACATGAGGAAACAGGACATTATGGAAACGTAAAGTAAGTTGAAGTCTTCTCACACTCTCTACCTCACTGGGGCAGTGAATCAAAGAGCACACACGGTTGCATCACACTTTGAACCGCATGGCTGCTTGAAAGGAAAAGGAACTGGTTTTAGTGGTCCATGTTAATATCGTTTCTGTCACAACTGGTTTGTAGGGGAGATACTCACAGAAGTGCATAGGCATAGGCTGGAAGAAGTCTCGGGCAAAGCTGTGACTTTCTCCGCACCTCAGTCAGTAGAGCTTTAGGAGAGGTGACTATTGCATTCAGTCTAGACCATCAAAAGTTATCTCCCTTTTCACCTACAGACATCTGAAGCGTCACGCCTCTGAAATATGCTGCAACTACTACAGCAGGTGTGCCAGTGCCATAGCAACTGAGCAACAGATACAGTGTGACCTGATGTCATGCTAATTGACCTGATATGGTGCTAATTAGTGACCCTTCTTAGTCATTCCACACAGTATCTGAGGGACTGAGTAGCATAATTCAAGGAAATAGATAGAATCAGGTGATCCCTATGACTGATCTCACATGACTCAATTACTTAGAGGGTCTGGTACTTCCCCCAGGGAAGCCAAAGAAAGCTTTTCATTGACATTAAAAGCAGCAATGAATACAAACTCAGCGTTGTGAGCATTGACTATAGAGTTCAAAATGCTTACTGGGGGATATATAGTTAAGGTATCACCTGCACGAAACTCCTGTTGTGCAGTGATGGTCATTTGAGGCACAGAGAAACCTGTGCTAAACTTCCATCCAAGTAAGCAACAGAAAAGCATCTCATACAAGGGGGCTGTGCTTTGCTCGTAATGTTAGTGTAGTAACGGGAGAAACTAAGACAAGACCCATGAAGAATTGAATTACTGCACACAGGCTGGTTTCTGCCAGCAGAGCTGGAGAGTGAAGTGTGAAAACAGGTGCGCTGTCCCTAACGCCAACACGCTGGGGTATCGGTAACAGATGCAGTGATTAGCACGGATGCCACAGCTAACGACCTCTTAAACTCTGTGAGAAATAACACAAAAACCCCCATGATGTTATGCCTTCTACAAGGTAAGGGAAGAAAAAGGCCAGATTAGATGAGAAGGCTGTTCACTCCAGCCGGAGCACTGCTGAGGACCTATGCCTCTGTTCCTCGTGAGCCAACAACTTGTGCTGCTTTGTGAGACTCAACGTCTGATGGTAGCCTTGGCCTGAGGCTGAGAACGTGGCAGTCCCTCTTCTCTCCCCACGTCTGATTTATGCTGCGACCTAACTTAGCCTGTTGCCACCTCCCTCTTCCCCGTCTGGGCTGTGACTCGGGACCTCTCACCTCTGAGACCCTTTCTGAACATTTGGAGGTTTAGGTCCTCGAGAGGAGAAAAGCTGTAGAAGAAACAGGAGAAAAAAACCTTTCAAAATCCCTTAAGAAAGTTAGAGTCAATGACTTCTGATGAATTTTAAGCTCCTAAATGACGTAACAACCTTTTGAAAGGAACAGTCTTATGCCTATCAGTACAGTAGGAATATTTAAATATTTGCATATTGCCAGTCAAAGTATTTCCACTTAAGTGGGGCCCAAAAAATTCAGATCATTCCAGCTGATGTGTATTTGCAGTTATTTATCTCCTTGGCTGATATTAAACAGAGAGCTACAATGAGTAGATAACTTCACAATCCATTTGCACAAATTTGCCACAAATTAATGACAAGATTTCACTCCCCAAATAGTACTGACATTAAAGATTACCTGCTGAGGAAAGGAAGAACCAAATGCAATGTCTCTATAACATTGTGACTGACCTAAGCTTTTAAATACAGTATTAAATACTGTATTCCTCATTATTGGTGGAATGCAAGTTCTGCTGTCCTTTATTAGATTTAATGTTCTACACAAGTGAAGAAGCAGAGCATGCCTCAGGCTTTGCAATAAATTTGCTTATCTAAAGGTTTCTGCACAGCTTGATTTATTGTAAAGTAGTGTGTAAGCTTATAAAATTTTGTTTATTTACAGATTTATTTTTTTCTTTACCTGCCTAATTATCTGTAGACCTAGTAGATTAACTGAAGAGTTATTGGCTGACATATAATTAATATTTTCCACCTTGGAAAAATTATTTAAGACAAATAAAAGCCTTTTAATCACTGTGTGTTTCCCTTTTTGCTCCTAGCAATATGCATATAAAATACAATCATCTACCTTCACTGTGTCCAGGCTAATTAAAAAAATAGTTTATCTAATTCAGCGAGCTTTCAAAAAACCTGCTGTTTAAGACAAACGACACCCCAAAGACTGTTTACACTCACACTATGTAAACATGTATATGATGGACTGTACTCTTTAGAACCATCACAAGCACCAGATTGAGAGTTAAAGCTGGCTGGGAGGTACCAAGAAAAAGAAAACAGAGAATCCCCAGAGCAGATTCAGCAAACTGGAAGCAGCTTTATGTCACTATGTGGAAATTTACTTTTGCTTGCAGAGTCATTTCTCTGTCCTTCTTTCCTGTATCGTAAGTTTTGATAACAAATGTGATTTTATATACCAGTAGGGGCAGCTATACCTGTGAACTGATTTTGGAGAAGACATTTGATTTTCCCTGCAGCCCGGAGGAGATAGTCTTGTGAAGTACAACTCATGTTTGGATAATTGATAATAGCAAGGAGAGACTGTCTAGCAAAAAGCTAAGGGCAAAGAGGTGGGGTAAAAGCCCTTTTCTCCCTCAGCTCTAAGGTACCTTGCAGTAGGAATCGGGTGGCTGCCGTTCCCTTGGTGGCTACAGCTGAAGACACAGGAACACCCACGCAGTGGGCAAGCGCTCACCACAGCAAAATCCAGTTTTATGAGGCCCAAGCACATAACACCTCTCCTAATGCCTCTCACATTCAGGTGTCCGTGGGAAGCAAACCTCCAGGTCCCAGAAGACATACACCACTTCCCCTTGCTAGGCAATAAGTGACCAGGGCTGCAGGAGACTAAGCTGACCTCAATACTGTGGACACAGTCTTGAAAAGCACAGCAGAGGTGGTAAATGTAAAATGTTAAAAATTGCTCCCCTTGTTTTTTAAAGGAACAATTTTAAATCTTGTGGAAGTCTAAAAATTTGGGGTATTAATTATTGGACAATATTTTAAAAGTTTACTTTATTCTGAAAAAATCTCAGCAGAAAATTCAAAATAATCACTGAAAACTGATCATTTTTCTTCCTCTAGTTAAAAGCAGTTACTGGAGGGAACAGGCACACGGAAAATATTTGTAAGGGATGTCCATAGGAGGTGACTGAAGAGTAGAAGCATGGCCCGTATGCTGGCAAACAGAGAATAGAGACAACAAAAGAAGAAAATCAAAACAAGTTGAAGAGAAGCAATAGAGTGCCAGAAACCTTTGGAGCATTGCAATGACCTGCTCTGCCAAGACTCCTGCAACTTTAGGCTTCTGACGTCTAAAGAAAATGCCTACTCTCTGCTGCTGACGGAAGACATCAACCACCATTTAGAGAGGTGCGTTTGCCAGACCTTGGGAAGAAGGGGTTATTTTACCAGTACTGAACTTTTCTACTTTTGTCGAATGCCACCAGCTCAGCTACTGATCTCTGCCTAATCTTTTACTCCCAGACCAGCCACTAAGATAGCGGTAACAGCAGCTCCGTTGTGTATGGAAACCCATCCCTGAGTGAAAGAGGCTGCCATGACCTCGAGTTTTGGTGCTGTGATCCCAGCAGATACGACGTCATTTCTTTTAAGGCCACGTCCCTGCTCTTCAGGGCCGTCAGCGGTTTAAACCATCGGTGACTTAAGCCAAACTGCATCACTCATTGCATATCAACACACAGCGCAGGACAAAAACATCTGTCCTGTTGGACCAAACAGCTGGCAAGCACATAGAAAAGTAACAAAGAGCTGGAGAAAAAAACCATCATGAATAGATTCAGACCAGGTAGGAATTTCAGAAGACAACATATAATCAGGAATGGAGTCATTTTCCACCTGTAATTCACTTTCTGCACACTTAGGCAAAAGTTTCCTGTTATAAACATGTCAAAAGGGAGAGATTGAAAAAAGGAAAACCACCCCCCACACACACAAAAAATGCCAGGCAAAACCCCAGCCAGTACAGAAAGCAAAGGAAGTCTCCACTGTAACAGGTCTTTAACTGATTTAGATCTAGAAATATCCAGTGAAATTGTGCTGGGTTACACCAGGCAAAGATTAAGGTTTTAAAGTACATCCGTGAAAACAAGTTCAGACACTCTTGGGTACAACGTAGACAGGCACTATATCAAAAAAGGATCTCTGACACACACAAACGTACAGTCATTCTAAAATGTGCTAGAAAGACACTGGACTTCTAGTCAGATTCCTCAGTCACATCATCAACCAGAAAAAGGCAAAAAGTGAAGAAAATAGCAAGCATGGAAAACTTTATATTGCCTTAGGATATTTTCCTTTTTTAAGAATTTTTTCTGTTACTTACTCTGTTCAGTTTGGCTCAGTGAAATGAGTAGACTTAACTGTACGGCCAGCTAAAAGAAAGAGCTTGTATCTCCGTGTGTGAGTCTGCTTGCTCTTATTTTTGTTCTTCCATGATTTGAATATTGCTTTCATTTCAGTATTTGATCTCACAGCATGAAAGCAGCTTTATCAGGGTAGATAGTAATCTGCTGGCTCTCCCAGGTGTTTTATAGTCTCATTACAATAATCTCATGATGCAACTTGATTAAATTATTGCTCCCCTTTGAGCTTTTAACTTCTTTTGCTTCTTTTTACATACCTGAGCTATGGGAGAGCAATGAGTGGTTTCTGACATGCCCCTTTCTCTAACAGACACTATTCTGCTGCTGGTATTTTAACTAAACAATTAATCTTCTGATAGTTGCATTTCCTTTTCTTACAAATGAGGAGGTGAAAAGGTGGCTATAAATTTTTCCTGCCAACAGAAACTCCTCAGAAAGGGAAAAGGAGCTGTGCAGACTACACGTTCAGTTGTATACAACTTTTCCTAACCTTTAAGTGATTCCTCTACAGCCAAAGAAAAGGCTTCTATTCTCAAGTGAGGGAGGGAGCAAGAGCCAACATGAAGTCCACTAGGGACCTGCTTGGTCAGTTAGTTACTTTAAAAAGCTCTTAGATACCGTAGCAATAAGAGCCTGAAATAGCTCTAAGCTACACCCATTGTAATGCGTCCTTTTTATGCTACTAAAGGTCTGTGGGAGGTGGTCCTGATGATACAGTGTGTAGTTAGAGGCTACGAGAATGACTTAATCATCATCTATTTTTAGTGTTATATGAATCTAAACAATAATAAAATATAACAATTTATGTACTGGATGCAATCTCTGCAAATAATATGTTCAGAAGATGTTCATAACTTTTGTTCCTGCAGCCAATCCAAGCTCTTTCCAGTATTGCAGCAGGCACTTTGTGGATATTTTTCAGGGAAGAGCAGCCCTCTCAGTGTTATTGTTCATAAGAACACGACAGTACTTTATCTCCTTTGACATCCTTTCAGCTTACACTTACTACAGGTATATTTTTGTCTTGTCGCTGTTTGGATGAAAGTGACAGAGGGACTTGTGTCTTTGAACTCTCTTTTTCTCTTTTAATTCTTACTGAAGCTTGGATGTGAAGCAAAATTAGTTTCCTCAAGCACTAGTAACAGCTACGTAAGTGCATCTCATTCCACTAAAACCTGAAGAAACATCCGATGTGTGATTACTAATGAGAAGCTGATGGAGTATCTCCTTATGCTAAATCTTCCATGAAGGACAACTGTATCCCTTTAGGTCTTCTCCTGACTTTAACACACACAGTGATCGCAGTTTAACAAGGAAGATGCTTACTGACCTCTGTGCTTTGGTCTTCATCCTTTTCCCAGCCACTCAAAAGATGTTTGTTTGTTTGTTTGCTCAGGAAGAACCAGCACAGGAGATCCAGGGCCAAGGTCACTTGATAGGGAATATCTGCTGAGTACTTGTGCTAACAAGAACTCATTTGGAAATTAGCTGATCTTCTCCTTTTCAAAACAAACAGAGAAACAAGAATGAAAAAGAAACCCACTGTGAAATGCTGTTACTGTGAGCCTTCTCTGTGTATGCTGCATAATTACCGACACTTCATTTCGGAGGCCACGCTCACCAGTCTGTTTGAATCAACAGTGCCACCTGTGCCATGTAACGGTGTGGGCAGCTGGCGCTGACACCCCCGCTCCAGCCGGCAACCCAGGCAGCTCCTACCAGCCCCCTGCGCAAAAGAGCTCTGCTCTGGGCTCAGCCTAAGGCTGCACCCCACTCCTCTTCCCAGCATCAGTCCCTTCTACCCCTTCCACTTGCTCAGGGCTACTGGGGATCCAGAGATCCCATTTCATGTTCTGTTACAAATGAGAAAGAGAGCACAGGTAATTTGGGGAGTGTTTGTAGAGAGACTAAAAGGGGGTTCCTAAATAAACCAAAGCTTTACTTGGAAACAGTCAGATTCTACCTAAACAGAAAATAGGCACTGAGTTCATTAAGTGGATCTGCAAGGCTCCGAGTTCGTTGAATGGACATGAATCTGTTAGGCAACCGCAACTGGGATTTTGACTGAGATTGTTTTGGCCATATTCCACATTTAAGACAGGAGAAAAGATACGTGTTTTAAGCTCCGCTGTCAGGGAATCTCGATTAGAGGCTGACTGCTCGGCCAAGGCTATCATTTCACTAGGAACTTATGGCTGAGAAGTTAAAAAGGAGCAATCAGAACACCAGAACAAGCCTGGGTAATAAGTAGTTACATTTGCATATTTTTTTCCCCCCAAGGTGTTGAGATGCATCTACAGCATTTATAGTGTGACGTGTATTTATGCTTTTCTGCAGACATTTCTTTCTGTCTACAGAACTGAGTAAATCTGAAAAGGTAGTAGCATGTGTTAATAAGGCAGACTTTGAACCCTTCATTCGTGCTGAAAACCCTCCTTGTTCTCTCTCTAACGTTTCCTTTGACTTCACCTCTTCATAGCAAAGCACGTGAATGAGGACATGTCGAAGAGGACCTAACTCCTCACACGTACCTGACTTCCAGTGATGTTGAAGAGAGCTTTGTCTCACTAGCTCTCAGGAGATCTTTCAGGCTTTGTCTCAATACTTTTGCTTTCCAATTTTCTTTTAAAGACCTTTTTTTCCTTTAATGCTGGTTCTCAGTGAGGGAGAGACCAGAGTGACAGACTGAGTCTGCTGCAGTGAGGGCAGAGAAACCACGAGACCTTTCCTGAAGTTCCGCAGACCTGGTTCCTCTGCTGAGGAATCACAGCAAAGACTCACAATGGGCTGTGGCTTCGTAACGGGACTGGCTGTAACGTTTCCCATGCTGAGGACACTGCTGTAATCCGAATGATCAAATCTGACTCACGGTTTACCAATAAACACTTTTCATCACTGTTGTTTTGAACCACAGAAGAGCCTCTGACATTTGAAAATGCTAAAGCAACCGTGGCTGTTTTCTGCAATCCCCTCGAGACAGATGTTACCTTTGTGCTAATTGAATGGGTTTGCTTCTCACCGAGTTTATCTGCAGATGCTCTCTCTTACCCAACAGCATCCGTGTGTAGCCTCACCTGCAGGAGAATCAGTTGCAAAGCCAATTGCAAGAGAGATAATTGCATGTGGTTAAATTATGCCTACGCCACTACAGCTTGGTGGGGACAGAAGTGTGGGTCACAGGGTTCTCCTACGTTAGGGCATAGCGTATTTGAAACGGGAGAAAGCCTTTCATCAGTACTTTTTATGCTGCTGTATTTTCAAATGCGATATTGAAGCAAGAATTTTGATTAAATAGCTGATTTAATTTGATTTAAAACACCAGGCAAAATTATATACATCGTATTATACATTGCATACATATAGATTAACCTGCAAAATAGATGCTACATATATAAGGTATATTTAATAAATAAATATACACATATATTCGTATTTCTAAACCTTTATAATTGGCTCATACTTAACGAAACCAGCTGGTAGACCATCCCTGCTCGAAACAGCCTCTCAGAGACACCAGTCTGACTCCCGACAGCCTCCCAGCTGCTGCCAATTTTCCTTCTCTAATTGGTTCCCCGCACATCCAGCCATTTTGTTTACAAATCAGCTTTGTCTGTTAGTCAATTCAACGTGCTCCACAAGTCCTGTAGCACAACTGGCTAATTGCTTACCAATTAGCAAACAGGGATGATGGTTCTCCCTTCCACGAATCCCCAAAGTCAGGTTTAATTTTTACTTGGGGGCCTTTATGGGTACGATTTAAACACAGTTTGAATATGTAGAGAGAGAATCTGGTTTTGCAATCTTGTCAAGGTCCGCGCAAGAGCGCTTCTGTGCGTGGAGCACGTCTTTGTACTGTGAACTGCGACGTGGCCGCAACACCAGCGACACAAATGTGCAGCGATGAGACAAGCCGTGAATTCTGTGACTCCCCAGTTCCTGACAGGTACTGATGGCTGTTGCCATGGCACTGGCTCAGATTCCTGCCGGTCCTGAGCTGAAGACTGTAGCTCTTCCTGCATCCATCACTGTGTTGCAGAATATATTCCTCTGACATCAGAGTATTCAGCTTTTTAAATAACACTCTCCACGTCTGGCAAAACAGGTGAGGACATAATGCGTGTATTTCCCCAAAATAATTGTGCATCTGCTCTGTAGTTTCAATCTGCATGCGAGTGGGGAGAGAGAGAGAGAGATAAGCACTGCTGTAGAAATTATTTGTGCGAGTAAGGCTGAACGATACGTATTCCTGACACTCCAGGAAATCCTCGCTGCTGCTTGTTCCACTCAGTGACAGAGGGTGTGAGGGCAGTGACGTGGAGCAGAACGGATCATCGTTCATTAAGTGCAGAGCCAGGGAGATAAGGAACTCAGCGTTGCCCGTTAAGCAGAACACGTTACGTGGCATTTGATGTCTGTTATCGATGAGTTTCAGGATGTTGCTAGGTATGAACTTCTTGAAATAATACAAATCACAGAATAAACTCTCGTGCTTATTCTGCATTGCTAGGGAGCCCTCTGAGTCCAAAGAAGGAAGACATGAGCTTCTTGCAAGCCTCTGTCTCTGCCTGTCTGAAGAAAGCAGAACACTTAGAGGGTCTCAGAGGCATCTAGGGGACATCAGTTCTTAGAAACGTGCAGTAGCAGTCTCTGGAAGAGTGCAGGGGGTTTTGATTAAGGCCAAACAGTCTTGTAGTTCCACATGACCATCATCTGAGAGCTGAGCCAAGCACAAGCTGAGCATGGAAAGCTTATAATTTAGCAAGATGGCTGGATTTCATACCTGAACAATCCATCATGAAGATATGGCTGAAGTGAAAGGCCTTTCTTGTAACGGCTGCAGTAGAGGCAGGTAAAGTGCTAAGGCTGCTGCATTGCTTTGCCAAATGCACGCCATGATAAATTAAGTTAAAACGAGGAGTCATAAACTGTGTTATGATTTCATAGTATCCACAACAGTTAACTGCAAGCAGCCAAGCTTGGCCCTGCTCTTTTTCCTCTAGGAGTGGCGGGGATGCAGCTCCTTTTGTCGACTCGGTGCTCTCTTTCCCCTTGCCCTGCTCCCATCTGCAGGGCTTCTCTGAGCACTGCTGTTGTGCTGCAGTAGGAGGCCCCTCACTGGAAGGGATGGAGGAGGAGAAAAAGGTCCTTATCTTGTGCTGGAGCTTGAAGTCCCAGAGGACGATATCCCTGCTGCTCACAGAAGGTCACACTGGCTCAGGAGAAGGGGCTGTTGAGAATAGAAAGAATTCATCTCCTGCTACCCACAGAATATTTATACATATATATGCATACATTTAAATACATATCTTCTGAGGAAGTCATCTGGCTCTGTCTTCTGGAAATTTAACTCTGTGTTCTAGGCGGGGTGTGGCTGGGGTGGAGAGACAAAAGGAGATGGGCATCGTGTGCATGTTCTGGGAAGTCTGAGCTCTGGCCAGTGACAGAAATGAAGAGAATAATGGCTGTTGTGGTACCCCCTCAAGCCTTTCAGCAACACCCCTCTTTCTCACGCAGCCTTGCTTTTCCACTGCGTTTCACTGTTCGTTCCTCTGGTTTCCCAGACGTGCGGTATGTTGTAGGTCACCTCTTTGCTCGCTATATGCTGCTGCAATAAGTTTCCCAGCGTTTTTTTTAGGGTTCCAAAGAATACCAGAAGTACCGGCAGTACATGGGGAGAGATGAATTACATTTATTACTTTATAAAGTGTAAACTGAGGCAGAGAAACTTTCAGACAGGACGATTTTTTGGGGAAAGGAGCCAGGCCTCTGGAATCCTGCTTTCCTGCTTTAACCCCCATACCACAACCAGGAACAACATAATGTATTCTGGAACTGAACAATGGATTTTGCTGGCAAGTTCTGTAAATCTCATGCTTTCTGCGTTCACTAAAGCCTAAGCTAATGGCTTCCTTGAGCTTTGTGTGCACACTCCTCAGGGGTGAGTGCACAAGCCAAAAGGGAGGGAAAGGGGATGGCTGTAAATACTTGGCTCCAGTATGTGCATTACATCTGTCACGAGGGAAACTGTGAGAACGGTTTGAAAAATGCAAACCAGTGCAATTAATGCTGGCCAGAGGTAAAGAAACATTTTCAAAATCTCCTTTTAGTGGTGTTTCCGCAAGAGATCTTTATGGGCATGCAGAAAATAAACCTACGGTTAGTAGCAGGACCAAAAAAAAATTTTTTTTAAAAAAAAAGGAAACATTACCCAAATATGCCAATCCATAATAACTCCAGCTGAGTTACTCAAGATGTGAATATGACTCCAGAAATCTGTGGCCCCATTGAAAAATTGCACAAATTCCTATTTTCAAAAGTAATTTTCATAATAACAGTTTCATTATGTTCCAGAATAGAATGACCACATGTTGAAGAACAAAAACTGAGATGGAAGTGAGGGCAGGAACCATCCATCTACAGGGAAAGTAAATAAAATAAGGCCATACAGACACACTACTAAAATCTTGCATATTCCACTCAATTGAGACTTGCTGACTTTCAGGCTACCTGACGAAGGCTCAGAGGTAACAGTTCAAGAGAGCTTTGCATTGGCTGAATACAATTTCTTGCCTTCTCTAAAGGAGCAAAGACAGCAGACAGCACAGTCCTCAGAAGAATTCACATCACAGATTTTATGACTAATGCCTTACTTGCGAGCTTTGATCTCATCTGGGAACCAGCCACCTGACTTGAGAGACTTGGAGACTAAAGACATTAGAATCACCTGCCACATTTTAAACAGCTGTGTTTGGAGAAGGTGTGGTCCAGGCCACCTCTGTGCTGTGTGCATTAGCATTGACCTCGGGGAGGAACTTGTAAGAGAATTTTACTGTCTCCAAAGTTGTGTTTCATTTTTAAGAGCAGCAGCTGGATGTTGCTACACTCCTTTATGGCATATTTAGCTTCTTATCTGCATGGGTAACCCATTACTGGAGCCCAACCGATGTGCCCTCTCCTCTCAGCAAAGACCTATCTCCAATGGATTTGATTGACTGGAGCTATGGGAGCACGATAACCCTAAAGCATGAGGTTTTCAGGCTAGCAGATCTCAAATGGTTGGGCTTTTAACAGTAGCAAAGACTTCTGTGAAGTAGGGACAACTTCATGAGGTGTCAGGACAAGAGCTGGCTCTCATCTGAAGGAGATGTTTTATCTTAAGGGCTCTGTAAAGTAAAAGCTAGAGAAATAAAAGAGGGTTATGTTTCAGTAAGGCACTATCCCGTCTGTAAAGAAATGAGACTGGTTCACACTTGTAGGACACTGAAAGCACTGTCACACTCCCAAAGTGGCACAATGCATCATACCTGATGCAGAAGACGCTCCCAGCCCTTCATCATTCTGTGATTAGAAATGCAGAGTAGCCAAATGGGGGACTGAAGTGGATGGCTGAAATATAACAGAATATTTCTCTGCTACTCTACAGAGCACAGAGAAATGGGGAGAGAATGCTGGGCTCAGAAAAATTAGGGAGAATGTGTTCTCTCCCTTCCTTTCACAAGATGGAATGTCAGATCTTTGATACTCCCATTTCCTGCCTCTTTAGATTGGGCAAAGAGCCAAAAAATAGAGTCTTATGAAAACAAGAAGCAAAAAATACAATGAGCTTGAGGTCGTATCAACAGTATTTCATATGGACGCACATCTTTCACATGTCTGCCATTCAAGTTTCAGCCAAAACTCTCAGATGAAAAGGCACGAGTAGAAGAATTGGTTAGGGGATTACATTACTCTCCAAAACAGAAATGCTTTCACTCTCTCTGTGAAGAGGCATGACACATACTGTAAGCAAGTCAGAGCGTGTATCTAAATGGAGCGGATCGGAAAGCCGTCTACAAAGGACTGGTTCAGCTGGTGTAGTCACTCAACACTCAGTCTTGAAGATGCACAGAGTGATGGTGTATGTGGAACAATTTTTATTTCTCTGTTTCCTGATAGGATGAAAAGCAGCTTGTTTGACTGCTCAGGTACCAAATGCTGCCTGCTAGCAACAAGTCTCTTGTAAGTGTTTGTCAGGGCTTGTGAACTGACATTCTGGGTTTCTCCTCACTGAGCATTATTTCGTATTACAGAATGTTGCTACTTTTTATTTCCTTGGTGGTGGTGGTGGTTCATTTTCCTTAGCTCAAATGGGAGAAATGAGGGGAAAAAGAGGTTCAAGACTGAATTTAAGGTAAAGTTGTTTTCAACAAAAATCATGGGTGGGAGCAGCCGTTTGCAAAGAACTGCCGATGCTGCTGGTGCCCACTGCCTGTCTTTGAGCAGTGCTACCCTAACAGAGTGCTGCTGCTGTACTCTAGAAGAAAGGACAGGTGCTTTGTTTGGGTTTTTTTCTCTTTTCTTTTGAGGACAAAATTATAGGTTAAACAGTTGTTTGGTGGTTTTAATAGTGCTGACACCCGAGAACTAGTGTATTAGACCCAGTGATCTTTGAAAAGACGGCTTCTTTTTGATGTGTTTCTTTTCACTACTTCGATCATTTTTCCTTTTTGAGCACATTCACTTTCTTGCATATAGGAAGCGCAGTGAAAAGGGCAGTCGTCTATATTTACAGTAAGACACTGGAAAATACAGTGACGCCAACAGCAGCCCTTCCTTGGCTTTTGGGACTAACTGTGATTACGAAGTCTAGAAATATTTCTTTTTTGTTTAGCCTCTCTAGTGAAATTTATTTTCATAAGCTTGACTGAAGGTAAAGGACTGATGGTGTTAACATCTCCATGTCTCATGAGGAAACTATTCTTGACCCTCTAATGCCACCGCTGGCTTTTGTTTCTAGATGCCGGTCGCTAATAAATTACCATATTCCTCAAAAGTTTAAAATTCCCCTTGTTTCCTCTCTTTGTGCTTATGCATAGCAGAGGCCTCCGAGTGCTCGCAATGGAGGATGACGCCAATCCTTTTCAGTACAGGAATGTTCCCAAGGAAGTGGACGGCTCCTGGGCCCGGGGGAGACAGGGAGCAGAGCAGGATGTGCTGCAGTACACAAAGAGAAGTCTCTCTAGCAAAGGCGATGCCACCTGCAAGGGAGAGATGGACAGGATGTGAGTGATGCACAGGAAGTGATGCCGGCAGGAAATATGAAAGCCAAGTAAAGAGATTTCCAAAGTAAAACAGGAAAATGGTTAAAAGGAAAGAAAACTAAATGACGTGGAAATAGGTGACAGGGTTTTGTTGTGTTTGTTTTCATTTGGACCAATAGTAAATCAAAACAACTGAAGTGTGCTTCCTAAACTGATGTGGCGTGGAGACCTTTGCAGCTTAGATATGAGGTCTTGACGTGGCCTTCAGAAAAGCCTCGTAAGTTGTTCAATGTCTTCAGTGCATTCGTACGTGGTGAGCATTACAGCTGTGTGCCCACCAAGCCTAGCAAAGACTGCACGCGTTCCAAAAGGATCCTTTTAAACAGACAGTAATCTCAAATTTCCTTTGGCTAGCGTAAAATCCCTTCTGTGACAGACTCGGAACACGAGAAGAAAGATTCGATCTCACACCAGTGATTTCAGAGAGTTTGTGTCCAACTTGTATCCGTGTCTCTGCAATCGGAACCGGGCCTGGTCTGGTTTTCTGGGACATACTTTGACGGGGTGTAGACTGGATCCTGACACACGCTGTGCTGCATTTCTAGCATTTAAAGCAGCTCAGGAGCCTATTACTTCCTTTCAGTTTATTTCCAGTGTCACTAGTATGTAACATTAATTATGCAGTTATTCCATCCCCATAAGGAAGACAAAATTAAAACATCTTTAGAATTATATGGTGTTGTAGTTTTCAGGAAATTGCACACACTAGTTAATAATACACATTACTACTTTTACTACCTTAGGAATATGACATCACTGTTTGCTTCGCTTCCTTCACACACAATTTGAAAAAACACGTTATAACAAAAATATGACATTACTGATGTCTCAGAAGTATTATTTACGCTATTTTAGTCAGTTACGTTAAGCTTTCCTGAGCCTTCACATCAGGCTTATTGTAAAGAACATTGTAAAGAGCTGGTATTTTCATTGTCATTGTCATTATTATTTAAAATACGCAATATTATTAAAAATGGTACTATTGGTGTTCATAACGGTCCAGGCTCATTTGTTACCTTGAGATAAATCTAAAGGGACTATACTGCCAGAACTTCCTCTGCTCCCACTGTTTTTCAGTGCCCTGAGCTGCTGCAAATGGAACTTTCTGATTATTACTAAAAACCCAACAGTGCTCTCTGAGGTTGCAAAGAGGAGACGGTGATTAAAATGTATAGTCTGTAATACGAGCATATCACAAGATGGAGCCAAAGAGACTGGATAGGAGAACTGAAATTAAAAGTGTAAGTGCGGAGAAGAAAACAATTCTTTCCTATCTGGTAACTGGGAAGAACTCCACAGTCTTCAAAGAGCTATTTTCTAGCAGCGCTGTAATTCACGTGCCCCTTTGACAAAAACAATCACTTTCAAGTAAATAAAATAGTGCTGAAAAACAGTGCGGTCCTGCTCATTTGCAACAAAGAGTATTACCTTTTGGACTCTATCTTGAAAAGTAAAATACAATCGCATTTCATAAATGAACTGCTAAGAGAAGGGGCTTGCTCAAAAGACAGCAGGCGAGAACTTGGCAAAACGAGGGAAGGGGCTTTTAAGCAGAAATACCTGGGGGTCTCTTCATAGACTTGATGAGTTCATTTGTGACTTCAGCAAGGCACGGGGTAATACAAGCTGCCGTTCTCCAGGTGCGATGACTTGACGGTACAGCTTTGTGAGCTCAACCCCCAGCGCACTTTGACAATGAAACATGACGTTGCCTTCAGTGTTTACACAGCCTATTCCTGAAGGCACTCTGTTTCACTACTATAACAATTGCGTTTGACCTCATTTCTGGACTGGACCCCATTCTGACTAAAAACAACTCTTCCTGGGGTTCATGTGACCTGCACCTTTTGAAAGGGCCAAGGAGCTTTCCAGGAGTGGGGAAATGAGAGTTAGGCATGGCATTTCCAGTGGAAGAGGTCCTTTTTGCAGAGCACACATTTTAGGTGCTTGTATGCTTTGTTTTTGTTAGCTATGTGATAAGCTGGAGGTGAAGACAGACTTTACATATTACTATCTGATAACGCTATTCAGATGAAGAAAAAAAACCTGTGTGTTTTCCTGAGGGAAGGGATATTTTTGCCGTTTGTGCATGATGCCTCTCAGCTCTAGCACTGACAGAGCACACCAGTCTCCCAGCTGGCGATATTAATCCAGAGCCTTTATGCTGAAGGTCTACATTTCCTAAAATTGGCTTAGTTTGGCTTCATGTGTTCGGATTTGTGAAGATCAAAAGTGATCTCTGTTTGATGACTTCTTATTTCTACAAAACTGATTTTATAGATGTAGTTTAATTTCCCGGATATATAAAAAAAAAGACCACTGACATGGTTCTTGCTTGTCGAGGGTGCCTTTTCCTGCACTGAACAGACGATGCCCCTAGCCTGGGAGGGGCACCTGTCTGCGCAGACCACACCATCTCTGACTAAATATGAGCTTTGCCTACCAGAACTGTCAATTCA
Organism: Bucorvus abyssinicus; assembly: GCA_009769605.1. Lineage (NCBI taxonomy): Eukaryota > Metazoa > Chordata > Aves > Bucerotiformes > Bucorvidae > Bucorvus > Bucorvus abyssinicus. The sequence continues at coordinate 56,719,653 of CM020024.1, read as the reverse complement.
GATCCTGAAGCAACTCCTAAATCTCCCACGTTTCTCATCCTCATTCCCTGCATCCCTGGATAGTTGCCTGTTCAAGTGCCATTGTACAAATGCCAAATACAAAGCGAGACACAGCTCCCTTAAAGGAAGCTTATGAAATGAGAGCAGTAGTCTGCGATTTAGACTCGCATACCCGGGTTCTAACTTTTGCTGAAACTAACTGTTAGCCAGTTAGTTCGATAAAGTCTTATGCTGAGCTGAAGGAAAAAACAACCGCTGAATCTATGCTCTACTGCAGTTCCAGGGAGCCCTACTGAAGGTACTCGTGGAAGGCTTAACGTCTCTCTGGACCTGTATTCACCGCTGTCATGGTTCCTTCATGATTCTTGCTTACAGAAAGCAAATCTGTGGCTCTGGCCTATGCCATGCAGCAGGTTCTTTAGCCGTGGAATTGGGTCAAAGCCCAAACCTAGTCCTTTTCCTGGCACAAGAGACTCACAACTCTCCTTCAGTGGAGCTGAGGGTTAAATTTACCTCTCAGAGTGCCAGGGAGCATTTGCTTGCTAGGCTTCAGTTATCACACCGTTGCTGCTGAACCCATCCTTAACTCTGTGGAGATGCATGGAAAAAATGCTACTGCTATCTTGGTCTCAGAACAAAAAGATTTCTGATAGGGTTATATAACTCACACTGTATTTCAAGGGTGTCCCGTGTGGGCAATGGATTGGATGCGAAGTTATTTTTATTTTCACATATCCATCTGCCACGATTCATGTTTGATCAAAGCAGTTTACATGATTCCAGGCAAGGCTGTTAAAGAGCATTGGTTTCTGAAGTTGCCATGGATACCAAGCAACATGTTTTCGGTTTATGACGTGATAATTTTTTACAATTCTGTGTTAATTTTTTTTTTTCATGACATTAGCTTCTTCACCCATCTCTCGACCACAGCTTGTGACAAAATCTTGACAGAAGGGACCTGGTGGACTGAACGTGAGGATTGCAGTGCCTATAACCACAACAAGGGTCACGGCAAAACCAGACCATGGGCATATCATTTTAGTTAGGCTGAAATCAGCGAGTACACTAGGAGGTGGTGTTTTCATGTGCCATTGAAGACAAAGTATCTTCCTCTTGAACACGGTCCCATGCTCATCAAAGATTTCCCTGACGCTTTTTGAGAGGGTATGATATTTTTCTTTAAGTTCTTGTCAGGAAATCTCTCTTCCTCTCACATTCAGTGTGATGCAGGCCAATTGTTTGTCAAGATGCCTCTTTCCTTTAGAATCCCAAGCAAGCTCTTTGCTGACGTGATTTAGTATTCCAGTTTATAACGACTGAACTTTCATGTGTATCCAGTATCACACAGCCCTTTGCTCGACAATACCAGCTGCCCTTTTCTGCCAGAGGATAGCTCAGTGCATTTTGGAGATGTTGTGCATATAGTAGCTGGATTTTGTAAAGCTCTTTGGGATCTATCCTGACAAACACAGCCCTGTAAGTGAAAGCTGTTATTAACTGTCAAGAGAAGTATGGTCCTTCTAAAATTCCATATGCTTTTCCCTTAACCAGCTGTAAAAGTTTTCAGAGACCTTTTTCCTTCCTCTTTTTTCTTGCCTTTTCAGGCCAGATATAAGATCTGTGATTTATCAGCTCTGAGATTTAGTTGTTGTACAGCAATATGGCTTAAAATATGTTCTTCCAAAATGTGCTGCAAATGGAGTTGTGATAAATCCAGTGAAAACTGAAGGCAAACAGGTTCTTTCTGCAGAACCTGACTTTTAGTATTTGACTAAACTCTTCTGTTCAGTGGAATAAATTCTGGACAGCTAAAAGAATTGAAAGCAGGTATTTGCTTATGTAGGAAAGTTTAACCCCTTTACTAGTCCATATAACTTGGTGTTCAGATTTAATAAAAGTGAAATATTCTTCTTACGCAAGGAATAGTCAGTGAGTCTTTACTGCTGTCAGGAAAAGTTGTGACAATTAATATCAAATTGAAGTTATATAATCGATCAACCCAAAACTACAGCTACAGGTTCAGGAATAATTACAAATAAGCAGAAATAAATTTGTCTATACTTGGTGGGACTGGAGCAGGAGGAGGGCGGGGATATAGTTAACAGGGATGCAAAAAAACCTTGGATGTGCAATCCAGATGTTGCTCACGTCTCCTGCATTCCCTAGCTCTCTGAGCTGGTGTTACAATAGCCTTGATAATACTGAGCATGGGATCACTGATTAACTCATAAAAACTATGGCATTTAGCAATTTTTTTCATTAGCAGTACCCCAGCTAGTTAGACACGCACAAGTCCAAATGAGCAAGTCTGAAATATTCGGTGTTGGGTGCTCCTGAGCCCTGAAATGGATTAAATTGTGATTCCCAAAGCTGAAGCCACAATCCTTTCTTTGTTCCAAAGGGAGTAACTCTGGTGTACGATTAATTGCTCTGGCCAGCCCTAGGTATAAGCAATCCAAGGGATGTTTAGCATCCATATCTATGGTGGTCCTCTTGGCCTGTCTCACCTGAGCTGCTCTGCCTGCTGTTTGCTGCAGTTCACCTATTCACTGGTAGCTGCCTCTGGGACAGATGTTCTCCCTGGACACCCATGGGAGAGTGTAGCTCTCTTTTAAACAGGAAAAGGCAGCTGTGAATCACATTGCCTGTATCATTGGACAGAAAGAATACCCGTGTGGGCATGGCTGGGTTTGGAGGTCTTGGGGAGGACAAGTTGGAGGAAGGTTTAGAAATGGCCTGGAAAATAGAAATAATGGAATAAGGGCATCCAATTTGGAAGGATAGAGAGTGAGAGGTGGCTACAGGAAGCTGGGGGAGTGCAGAAGGGAGGAGTGTTAAAAAAAAAAAAACCCTGTAGTGGGGAGGATATGGGCTTACAGTCCTGGCTGGAGAGGGAGAAGGTGTGATGTAAGAATGGGTGAGGGAACGCTGACTGAGATTCAAGACTAGAGTTGAGCTATTTCCTTTGTGAAGCATTTTTCCTTTACACTCAATTTGTTAAATTGATTACAATACAATTACCAGCCCACTAGATAGCAGGATGTTTCTTATACTTGTATCTCTCGGCTAGCTCCCAAATGAAGCATGGGCTGGCTGTTTGCCAACATAAAATTAACAATAATTTTCTGCCTTTTAAAATAAATATTTTAAGCTGTTAACTGTGGCAGCGAATGCTAAAAGCAGCTCAAAACAAGATCAGTTCAACATGAAAGCTTGTCTAAATGAAAGAAACATTTCATCCGTGCACCTCCTCCTTTACGTGTGGGCATTCTTATTTTCTTTTAAGGACACGTAGTGTAAATCGGTGAACAATTACTGTGTAAAGACCTTTAGTTCAACTGGAAATCTTTTTCTTCTTAAAGAAAGCTTGTGTTTCAACGAGGTTATTTATGTGGTTCAGTGGGAGGTACTTTAATGACCTGGCTCTGTTTAGTCTTGACGAGTGTAATGCTCTGGTTTAGAACTTTCGCCTTACCTCTTCTGCTCTGAGATAAGCAAACCAGCACAATGCATGACAGGCAGCAACGACAAGACAGCCTGCTGCTGAAAAGGCAAATGAAAAACACTCTGGAAGTACAAATTACCACTGCTTTTACAGTTGCTAGTATCCACAGTTTGATCCCCTCTACTCAGTAGAATTACCTCCAGAGGAGCTACCAGAAACCTGTAAATAATTAGATGTAGACGTAGCTGACAATTACTGATTCAGAGAGGTGCTGGTGCCCTTAATACCTCCTTGTGACTGTTTGGGGCATTTTCCAATTACTCTTCTATAGTCATTAGCGCCACTGATCTTTCAGCGCCACTGAAACTCTCTTGTTCTGTCTTTCCTTCTACAGCAGGTCTTTTTCTCCAAAATCATAGGTCTATTTTACAATCTTAATATGATGCCCATCAGCTATTCCAGTAGCGCAGGAAAGACAGAAGTCCAGTAATCCTCCTATTAAATCATAAACTAAACAATTTACTGTAATTTTCTTGAAAAGTTTCAATTAACCTCTTGATTTTCAAATGTGTCTGTTGTGGTAGCTAAAAGCCACTGGTCATTGAAACAGTGCCAGCATCTTCACACCATGCTGCTAGTGCTTTTCCAGCCTGACTTGCAGAGACAATTTATGAAGAGCTCCCCAAGGCACTAAAGCATTTTGCTTGATTGGGGCCTGAATTTATAGGAATCCCTATGGATGGCAAATATATTTATATATTTAGGAAATAGTACTATATTATATATAGTATTATTTTTTTTTAATCGTTGAGGATGCTAGAATCCTGCTATTTGCAGATTCCTGACCGACAGCAGCCTGTGCCAAACGTAAGGGCTTCCTAACATGTGACTAAGAATGTCTCCCTTATTTCTTCTCCCCCAGATCTGGACTATTTTCAAGTATCAGGTGTGTTCCTGTTTATCATACAGTTTTTTCATTCTATATGGGAAAAAATATTACCTGCTCCTGTTGAGAGTGCTTGTATTAGCATATTGTATACCACGCTAGAATTGATATTACAACGATCAGCGTCCTGAAGACAACAGCAGGCTCATCTGTATCTTCCAGTGCAATTACTCCTTCCAGATTAATTGTTTATCTACTGCAAATGACTGCAGGACAGCTGAAGATAACGCCTTAGACCTGAAAACATTTCTCTTGCTTTCCTATATCTTGCTGATATAATCTGATATTTGTAACGCAGCATTATGTGACAAAGTTTAACACCGCAGCTGCCTGTCTCTGTACAAAACCTTTCTCTGGTTTACTCAGAGTTCATTTCCACTCTGCAGTTCTATTTATACAACCACCTTCTGCTGATGTGGAAACTGGTTCTCATTGACTTTCTTACTGTATACCCGCCTGCTCAGCGTGCTTACAGAACGGTTCAGTAGTGCTGGCGATGCTGATATTTCTTCCAAAGCAAGCTACAAAGTGCTGTCCTCATGGCAGATTTCCTTACCTTTGTTTTATGTAAACTAGCAGTAGAAACAGCTGAAAAAAATACTCTAACCAATTTTCAGTGGTTGCAATTAGACATTACTAACAAAGGAAGTGATTCCAGGCAGTCTCTCTGGATATGTTTCTGTACGCACTTCTAGTCCAGCAAGGAATTCTAATGACTTTTTTGAGCATTATTTTTCTTATTTTATGGCTGTGGCCCTTCATATGCTGAAATATTATAGGCTTGGTTTAGTGTAACTAAGTTTTATGCTGTCCCCATGTTTCTAAACTCTGCCCGGGAATTCAGTGCCTTGAAGTGATAGGTCGGAAATTACGTATCATGAAATCACCTAAAGGTTTTAGAAAACTGGATTCAGTATGTTCCAAATGTGATATGGCTTCAGTATAGACTGTTTAAAGGTTTTTGGTTTTGTTTTGGTTTTTGGTTTTGTTTTGTTTTTTTTTTGATCTAACTAAGGATGATGAATATAGTAAGGCTCTATAATCCATACTTTGGGAATACTGAATGTTGCAACAATAGTCAGAAAGACTTATTCAGAGGTATATCAACTTTGGAACAGAAACTTCTGTTTCCCCTTTCACAAGTATTACACCCACATTCCTCATGAATACATTATTTATGATCTCATCCTGCCTAATGCTTTTCCTCTAGTAATTATGCAGCCATCCATCACTCATACTGTGAATTTCACTAATATTGGTTAAAGATTCTTTTTTCTATTAGCTGATCTTTGTCCAGTGAAAATACCCAGGGAAGACACCTTTAAAGTGTTGGGGTTTTTTTTTCCACAGGTATGTGTACTATGGCACGAGCTTCAATAAATGCTATGATTTCGTCTGTTCTTTTTGTTCTTGAAAGTACAAACACAAGATTTTGTATATATAGAACTTTTTTCCTCCAGTCCTTTCTGGCTGTCATGCATGGAAAACCCAAATGTGAGGGCACGGATTAAAATATGCTTTACGTAGGGCACTGAAAGCATGGAATACTGTGAAGGAAGTGCCAGCGATCAGGTTCCAAAATATAATCTAGATCTGTTCCTGATGTTAACTTCTCCAGATGGGTGGGCACTGTCATTTTGGCCCAGGGGCCACACTGCTTTCAGCCACTGCAATGTTGTGAAACATTTTGCACAAAGCTGCTGATGTGAAAGCTTGTATATTAATTAGGAAACCACCTTCCTGTGTCTATTTATATTTACACAAATCCCTGCCTTTTCTTTTTTCTTGGTTTTCTTGTTTGTTTGTTTTCTAAAGCTTCATAATAACTGTTGAAGCTAGTTCTTCAGTTGGGGGAAATCCACAAAGATTAGACCCTTGCTGTCACCTGAGGAGGCTGTACTTCCCTCTTTTCTCACTGAATGAGGCAGAAGAGGTGGGAAGGAAAAAAGGAAAGAGAAACCTGGGATCTAAACAGTCTTCCCAGATCTGTCTGGACCTAATCCCTGCCTGCTGATCCCTTCTGATGCGTGGGAGTTGCTGGAGGGCAACAGGACTGGGCAGCATAAGCTTTTAGTGGTTCAGGGGTGGACCGTAAATCAGACGGTGCCCCCTGAAGTACAGCTGACTAGCTAGCCTGAAGTCAGCTGATGATGCCATAAATATGACATACATTTAGACGTCACTTACCAGTTACTAAAGATACGTAGGTGTAAAAATCCACAGCTGCTCCATGCAACATAGTATGCTTATTGAACATAGTCTAAATGTAGATTTAATTCAGTGCATTTTTGCATATTTTTTAATATTTTTGTAAATACATTTCTCTATTCACCCCTGTGAGCTAGTACACGTTCCTCAAGATGTACTTCTGTGACTTTTGCTTTTCCAGTGTTCAAGAGATAAGGTACTAAGGAGGAAGTCCTGACCTTGCTGAAGTCACTGATAAAGGCTATTCTCTCCACCAGGGTCACAATTTCACCTGGGTGTTTATTTTGTTTTCTAAAGGTCACCTTTGACAACAGTGTATTGACGCAGTATGTTTTGAGGCTATCAAAACAGCAGCTTTGGGAAAGAGCTGCTTAATTACTGAATAATATCCTTCCCAACTAATGCCCTACGTGGAACTGGTTTTTACACAACTTTTAGCTGTAGATATATTTTGGTGGACATGCTCTCTCAAGCAGAGTGTTCTTAACAAGAAAAAAAAATACGAAAGGTCTGAAGCCTGCAATTTTAGAAAACTGGATTCACCAGTTTTTACAGCGCGCTCATTTTCACAGGCAAGCAAATGATTTTCTCTCCTTCCCTTAGGAAAAAAAAAAAAAAGAGAAAAAAGAGAAAAGACTGTTGTAAGACTAAGGGTAATCCCCAGTGGGTTTGACATTTTTCCAGAAGAAATTAAGAGCAGAATTCATCAAACATTAACGTTAAGAAGTCAGAAATTCTGGAATGTTTGTCCAAAGTCCCAAGACCCTGAGTAAACACTGTCATCCTGCCGGGCTCCAGCCGAAAATCAGAGCCAAAATAAACAGAGGCAGAAACTCCATCTGACTGATCCTGTGGAAACAGCTGTAACCACTTAGGTGGAAAACCACCTCAAATTCTTCTCCCAGAGAACACTGATGACATGGGAGATGGTGAGCAGGAAAGCCCTGTCAGGGTCTCTCTTCAACTGTGGTCAGGAAAATATTTTCTTTCTCCACAACTGTAAACAGAAAAGTTGAACCTTGGTCACAATAAAATGCAACCACATAAAAGTTAAATGCCCTCTTTTTTTTTTTTTTGTCCTTTTCTCCTGTGTATTTCATAATGTTTGATCTCAGGATCCCTTCCACGAAGTCCTTTCTGCGAGAAAAGCTCTTCTTCCATAGCAAGCCAGTGCTTGTATCCAAAAGTGGAACACGATGAGGATCTAGTGTTTGTTTTGAGATCGTGATTACAAAGTTGTCTGAAACATACTCACTTCTTGATTTGCTGAAATGCAGCCAGCATTCAGACTAAACACCTTCTGTTCAGCCTTATTATTCTCTTTAGAGGGCTTTTGTCAAGTACTATTTGGCAGCAAACGGGAAGCATGTTGGAAGACATAGCAAACATAAACAAAGCTGAAGGAGAGAGAACTCTCACTGGGGTTGTCCAAGCTGCACATGGCTTCCCTAAGGAATCTGACAGGTAGAGGAACCATTTGGGGGCATAACGAGAAAAGAAAACCGGGGGTCTGTCTCCGTGTTTCCGCTTTATGTAAAATAACGCTGGAGTGTGCTGGTTCTTTAAGGTGGAACAGAGAGCACTGCAGGAACACGGTCTGCTTTCACATTTTATTCATTGCCGAAGGCAATAATTCGGGATTCCCTATTTTTATAGAAAGGCGATGTTCATTTTCCTGAAATTTTAGCCCATCAGCAAGCTTAGCACAAACACATAGATGGTTAACGCTGTAAGATGTTGCTAACATGGAAAAATCATTACTGTTTCCTGTCCTCTGCGTCTTCCCACATTCATCAAGCCTGTGTCCTACCTGCTTCACTGCCATTCCTTTCAGCTAGTTTTTCTGTACTTCAGTTAGGAGCATCTTATTTTCAGTCTTTCTTATATAAGCCAACGTACAACAGTGGCATTTGGTTTTCCTGCCAAGCTATATTTTCAGGGAAGAGTTTTCATGCAAGTAGTAGGAAGCTGAAGGAAGTAATTTGTTTTGATCAATATAGATGGATCTGCTAGAGCAACTTCATTTATTTCGCGGATTAAACTTTGCAAAACAAATGTTAAGAGCAAGTGAGGTTTTTTCCTGCTTGAGCACTTCCACAGATGAAGGAGAAAGGCAACAACCGTTCCTGCCTGGATGGCAGGGTTTATGAAACGCTGGCACCATCAAACATCGTGAGTATTTGTGAAGGCACAGCTATACCGCATGTCAAATGAGATTTATAACATTTTGTGTGTGTAAGTCAATGTTTATTCACGTATTCTGTATATACACATACTTTGAATTTTAACTGACTGTTTTATAATACGTTAAAAATAAGCAGCCTCTTACAAGCTTCTGCAAAATTAAGCAAGCGTTATAACAGGCCTCACACTTGTTGCATTTCCTTATTTTTGACAAATCAGGCTACACAGCTTGTTCCATCATTATTACATAGCACACTCTGGACTACCCTCCCTTCCCCTGTGTTTTCCTCGACTCTCCTCATCATTCTTTCTGTCCACAGATGCTGATCCTTCTTGCAGTAGCTCCCCATACAAAGTAGCTAGGGACTGTTTGCATGACAGCTTGAAGTTCAAATGGGCATGTTTTTGTGTGTATCATTCCAAAAAGAGGCAATGATATGCAATACAGGTACCTTTCACGGCATTTCCCAACGCAGCAGAGATCCTTCACAGATAGAGCTGCTTGAGATGCGTGTACAGGGATGTCTAGTTTGAAAACCTCTTTGAGACTTCGGTAGGAACCACTTAGATTTTTCTCCTTATAGAAAGCGTAAACCAAAGAAATAGCACATAGAATGAAGGCCAGTGTAGATATTTGCTCCTTTACAAGGAACCCGCTGCAAGCCTTTTACGTGGGTACAGCAAAACTAAATGGGTTCAGCTTTCTGTGTTTTGCAAATGTCACAGTTAGCACATGAAGGAGGTATGAGCTGGGGAAAACCACAGTGGTCAGCAGAGAAACAACTCCTTATTTTCCAGTTCTGAAATCATTCCAGCTGGGAAAGGGTAAATAAGAGCAGAGGCAGTGTGGCGGTGGAAACAGGAGGGTCGTGGTTTGGAGAAGGGATCCGCAGAAACTCTGCAACTGACTGACCAACGCTACCTTGACTGCGGGTGCCAAGATGATGTAAGCTTAAATGACAGAAAGAAGATTCCATTATTATTATACGTATCCTTTTTCCACAGCTGCAGCTGGATGAGAGCCCAGGCACCCAGAGAGGCCAACAAAACCCCTTCCTCAGAAAAACAACATAACAAGAACCTCTGCTGTAGCTATGAGGGTCAGAAAAGTAAGATCCACAAGAGGATGTGCCACAGATGACACCTCTCTTTGGACAGAGAAGCCTCTGGCCCCAAATCCAATAATGGCATGCGATCGTTCTTGTGAGCCTCAGAGGGGAGGAGCAGGTGTGATCCCTCAGTTTCATAACAACGAAGTCGTCTTCAGGCCTCCTCTGCAGGGCTGGGAGCCGTGTGATGGGGAGTGACTCTGCCTGGAGTGCCTTCTGCTACTTCTTAAGATTCCCAGCAGATGCAGTAGCAGATCACAGGAGCCGAAGGATGAGCGCGGGATCGGTACAGAAATGCCTAGGAATCTCATGAGTCAGATTTGGGCAAAGTTGAGCAGCCAAGCTAGCTGCAGCAAATTCAGCAAGCAAGCGAGCAGGGAAAATAACGGGAGTCTGCTCTAGTGCCCTTTTTTTTTTTTTTTTTTTGGCACTCCAAGCAAGGCTGCATTTTGAAATGCTAGTGGGGAAAATCTAGCTGAAAGGCGATTCTCTGTTCACATCGTCATGGGTTGCAGCTCTTTATGTGGCCCTCAGCTCTTCTTGCAGTCTGAAACCAGTTCTCCAAGGATCAGAATCCAGTCTAAGTCAATCTGTTCTCTAATAGTTTCTTTGGCATTCATCACAGTACACGAACATGAAGAGCATCTGTCCAGAGATTAGTATGGCTGGAGGAGCAGCTGTGCAATTCCACTGCCTATATGCTTAATGACCTCCTAGGAGGGTTCATGGCTCAAAACGGTAAAGATTTTGGAGCGTGGGCTTTAGAAAAGCATTAAAAAGAGCTACTAGTGTTGGATCAATAATGTCACTTAAATATCTGTTGTCATTTTCAGCCAAAAGTTATTTCAATACATGTTTCTTTTGAAATTGGTTAAGCTGACTAAATATAAACCCAGATGCCATTACACCGAATTGCACAAACCCTTTGTTGTTACACAGAGTGATCAGACAGGAACATAAGAATTTCCCCCAGAATATTTGTGAGCTGTGGTTAATTCCCATCGCCCCTGTGCAATACCCTTTCACCCTCTGCTCTTGTCTAATATTCTGAGAAGCGCTTCTGTTACGTATCGTTGTTGATCAGCCCATCGGTGTTTACCAGGACCCAGCACTAGGTACTGACTGATCTGGCTGCTTCGGGGGATAAGGTGATTGGTTATCCACTCATGCTAGATATCTGACCCAGAGCAGTAACAGCTGAAAATGCTACCAGGAATTACTACTGAGCCAGGTGGTTGGTCTATATGATATCATTGTGCTTCGCAGTCCAGCTTGTAGTAGACTATTGCCCACATCGTGAAAAACAAACAAACAAATCCATAAATGCGTGGTGATATTATCCTTGTTGGAAACCACAGTGGAGACACCAAAGGCAAAATATCTGGGAGTGCTGAAATATTCTCTCATCATTGCGTAGGAGCACGTAGACAGTCTGTGGAGTTAACATAAGGATGATTATGCTTTTCTCTGAAGAGAGGATGGGTGGAGAAATATAAGCCTGTCAGCTCAATACTGTTCGTCAGCATGAAATTTCCTATGAGAAGAAAACAACAAATTAATCTTTAATTTTTGAAAAGGCAAGAGCCTTTTGCTTTCGCCAAGCCATCTGCTCCAGTCTCCTGGAACAAGGACTGAGCTGGTAACACACAGCCCTGAGGGTGAGATCCTAATCATTAAAAACACAACATGTGCCAGAAGCCTCTTCAAAAAACTGACTCTTGGTATTCTGTGAGTTAACCGCCCCGAGCCGTCCACAAAGAAATCTGCCGATTGGCTTCTGTGATCTACTCGCCCAATATAAATGGGCACTATGCCATGGTGGCAGGTGGACTAGGGCGTGGATTTACCAGTGGACATGTAGGTTTGTGGAGACTAAGGAGGACCGTCTTCCTATGCAGGAGTAGGGCCTACACGTGGCAGGTTGAAGCACATGCCCAGACCCTTTCCCTGGTGAAAAGCTCAGTACCTGCAAAAGGTGTGTGCAGGTTGGGGATCTGTTACATCAGGTTGGCTGAGCTGCAAAAAACAGTTAAAGTCTACGCAGTATTAGAGTAGCTGAGAGAGAGACAGATCGGTGGTTTTATCACCATGTTCCTGTTGAGGGCACCACTGACCGTGAGGCACATTGGGCTCAGGTAACCCAAAAAAGCAGGACTCCACTTCAGCCTTTACCATCCAGCATCACCACCAAAACCAGCTATGAAGCTTTAGCACCTATACACACGCACACGAGCAAGGTCTGCGTGGAGAAACTGCACCGACAGCATGCAACGGATACCCTAAAAAGAAATGACAAGTGCTCGTAGTGGGTGACTCTCGTAAGCAGCACTGAGGCGCCCACCTGCTGACCTGACAGGGAGTCACGAGAGGTAGGCTGCCTTCCAGGAGCTAGGATCGCAGACACTGCTGAGAGGGTGACACCACTTGTCAAGAGCACTGACTGTTAACACCGTTCCTCTTTCACGTGGGCATGAATGACACTGCGAGCTGGAAGCTGGGCAGGGTCAAGGAAGACTAAAAAGCCTTTGAGGTGTGGCATGGTTTGACTTCAGCGGGCAACTAAGCACCATGCAGCCACTCACGCACTCCCCTCTACCTCCGAGGGAAGGGAAAGAGGAAAAAAGGTAAAAGTAAAGCCACATGGGTTAAGGTAAAGGGGGTTTACTTGAACAACACAAAGAGGAAGAGAAAACAATGGTAATAACAATAACAAAGTGAGAAATGTATCACGCGCTGCCCACTGCCGCTGCTGAGCCGTGCCGTGCCAAGCCGTGCCGTGCCAAGCCGTGCCGTGCCGCTGTTTGAACCTGCCCACGCTCTCCGGCTAGTCCTCCTCCTTGTATATACTGGACATGACGTCAGGATGGTATTGAACATGCCATTGGCTGGTTTGGTACGACTATCCTGGCTGTGGATATCCTAGCCAAACCCAGAACAGGGTGCAAGTTAAAAACAGTGGTGCTCACGTTCTCTTTTCCTCCATTTTACTATCTGGAAGAAAGGGGTCAGCCAGAAATAGTGAATAATGTACATCAACTTCTGGCTATGTGGCTGGTGCCATCATGAGGGTTTTATTTTTTCCCGTGTGCTTTTTGGGAGGAATGAGCACCTAAAGCTAATGACTCGGGAGGCTTTCTGATGAAGAGAGGTAGTGTTTAAGGAGCTCAAGCACCTAGGGGGTTAGAAGGTCTACAGAGGAGCAGGACTGCATGGGTATAAGGTGGTACCTGGAGAGAATCCTTGTCCTCTGCTTGAGATGTTAGCAGAGAAACATTTCAAGAGCCTTTTTCCTCGCCGCACCCCCCCCCCCCCCCCCCCCCCCAGATCTGTGTGGATAACTGTCATCCTTCCTCTTCCTATGGGAGCTGTGACCTCACCTGCATAAACTTGTCCTTGAACAGAGGAGCTTGAGGCTCCCCTGGGATGTAAAGCTGTGATGTGGTGGCATGTTTACGTGTAGGCCATTCGAAGGTGTGGTATTTCAGCAATGAAAAAGAAAAGATGCTAGAACACAATCTGCTTCAAATTTCCCACCCATTACAGGATGGTTTTGCTTGTCCAAGTCAGAGGCGCTTGTGGCACCACTCTAGGTTTCTGAAATGAGCGCACAGGGCAGCAAAGGCTCAGTGATACTACAGAGGCTGCTGATAGGTGACCTAATGTTGTCCAAGGCAATGCCATGAGATTCTGGGCAGAAACACAGTATTGAGACCTTACTAGTTCATCGGGTGATAAGACTCCTGTAGAAGCAGAAACATTCCACTGGAATGTGACACAGCTAGGTTTGGCAGAGGCTCACGGTGAACAGAAGCCTATGCTTGATTGACTCTGGCTTTTCCTCTCAGGCAAATTTCGGAGGATGCTGGAAGATGATTTTTTTTTCCTCAGTTGATAATGTCCTAAAAAGAACTACTTCTGGCCATCATGTATTTCTCAGGTATTAAGTATCTGGAAAAGAATTGCAAAGTTGCGCAGGCTTTAATGCCAGTAAAAGGAAGCTGTCATGCCGTGTGAGAAACCAAAGCAGAACTGAAGGTGTTGCTGAAGTGGCAGAAAGGCAACGTCTCTCAAAACTGATTCTTCAAGTGGTTAAGGAGTATTTTCCAAGGGGGAACATTTCCATACAGTTAAAAAACATAAACACAAAACCTTATAAAATAGCAATTGTCTACACAACATCCTTAACATGTGCCGGTGTGTCAGAGGAAATATATGAGAACTTGCAGCTTCAAGCCCTTGAGTTCTGTTTTTTCCTATTTTTTCCATACAGCATCAGGACCATTTCAAGAGGTCTTTTGAATTGTTATCCTCTTTTGTCTGAAAACACCTGCATCACAGGAGCACTCATTCTTCACACTTACAGGATGAATGTTTTATTTTTATATAAATTAGTACAGGTGGGCAGACATTTGCTTCCTAAAATCCATGTAGTCATGGCATAGCTGAAACCAGATGCAAACTCAAATTTTAAAGTATACTGATGTTGGCAAAACCCCATTTTTTGCAAATTGTGTATATATATATATATATATTCATTGGCACTGTATCTCTGAATTCTACTGAACTGATGTTTTCTCACATTTTATGCAGAGATATGTTATTTCAGTCATGTGTGATAAGCTAAGATCCAAAAAGAATTTTTATTCCAGGATTCTAAACCCTCTAAAAATAGTCATTTTGAATGAAATCGTGACAGCCCTCATCTATAGCATTGCAGATGTAATGTCCCTATCATCTCTTCAAAAGGTATGTCACATAAATATGTCAGAATACTTGGTATGTTGTGAACATTTGTGAGTAGTAATTGGAGCAAATTTGCACAAACATATTAGAGGGAAAATAGCATATGCCTGGAGGTGCAAATGGAAATGAAAACAACCAATGGTAAGAATAAAATTGCACATACATTCAGGTTGTCTCTATTTCTTTCATTTCATTTTCAGACACTCTGGCTAAGTGAGCCTTTTCTTGTTGTGTGCAAAGTCTTAGTTGCTCTCAATACTTATTTTTATGAACAAAGGATAAAGTAACTTTTTTCTCCCTCTATTTGCAAATCTATAAAAGAACTCTTAACCCTAATTGTGTAGGTATTTCTTGTGTAAACAGGTATGGCCCAGGATACAGGAAGGTCCTGGGGATGAGGACCTTGCCCCAGCAAAGCTCAAAACACTGACAATTTCCAATGAGAGGCTCCAGAGTCACTTTGAGAAATGATCTGAGGTACCCCACTCCAGCCAGTGTTTTTTTGTTGGTTTTTTTTTTCACTCTGCCGAGCACAGCCTGCCCAGAGGAAAGCCGTGCTGCGGTCCTGCAATGTATTTGTGAATGCACACAACCCCATCACATGTAATCAGAGTTCAGTAGGTGTCTCGATTAAAAATCTGCCCCTATCACTCAGCTGTCTGATAAAGCCTCAAAGATCAGGGGTTATTATGGGCAACTTTGAAGAAACAGAAATAAAAGGAGGAAAAACAACAGGAGAGGTAGGGTTACAGAGGAATTAAGAACATGAAGGAAAATTGCAGCCAAAATTCCAAATAGTTTTGCATATTCATAACTAGCATAGGCCCTTATGGCTTCTCTGGCACTAATTAAAACCCCTTGGAAAAGGAAAATCTATTCACATGTTTTTCTGTACTGCCCAAGCTGACATGCAGCTGTTGGAAACCATTTTAAAAGCAATTACTTGTTTCTTTTCAGGATGTACAAAGCAAGAAATATATTGAGAAATAGAGTTTGAGTTGTAAAATCCAATGAGTAGATTAAGAGATTTTCAATTTGGAGAGAGACCACTTGGGCTTTAAAAAGCCTCGTTAGCATCTTCCAGGTTCACTGCCCCTGCTGCTGACCCTAAGGGAAAAGAGATTTCAAAGATTGCCAAGCGACATAATTTGTGATACTCATTCATTGCTATTTCAAAATATTTTAACAGATCCAATTACGTGGAATAAAAGGATGCCGTTACACAGAGCTGCCTACTTTTAAGACAGCAAAGTGCTCCTCCAGAGAGCTCTGTGTTTGGTAGTACTCTGGATCCGTAAAGGCAGGCTTTTCCCCTCCTCCTCTCCTCCCCCCAAACCTCCAATTTTGATGCAGAAGGTCACATGGAACGTGTATATGTATATTTATATCACACCAATTTTCTTAGCATCTCAACAATCTGTAGGAAAGAGCTTCCACAAAAGGAAAACGCTCCGGGACTGGTGCTGTGAAGCATGAAACTGCAGTCTCCATAGGAACGTGGGAAGGCAATGAAAGTTTAGAAAAACTTTCAGATTTTAACTCGTGTTAAAGTCAGATGTTTCCAGACCAGAGACTGCTTTACTGCAGATCAGATTATACCACTGGCCTGCTCCCTTTTATTAATTTAAGCTGTCTCTGGCTGAGCTGAATGGAAAAGCCTCCCACTTGCCAGTGGTTCGGATTTAACAGGACAGCCGAGGAGAGCTCACATGCCTCAGCAGTTTTATTCAAACATTCCATTTTAAAACAGAGAAGTTTTGCAGGGCAAAATAAACTCAGCTGTCTCTTACTTAAGACCTACATTCACCTCCGTCTATAAAGGTACAGCCTACCTCTCCTGAACTTTTTTCATACAAAAGTTTAGCGAAGATGTTCTCATTCAAAAAAACCATAAGCCAGGAGGAAATTAGCCCCTGATTCCATCTAGTTCATTTTGTCCTGTATCTTTTCCCACTCTGGATGTTCTAAGTGCAGCACTAAGGACCTTCCACGGCCAAGAGGGAAGATATGAGGACTGTTTCCTTGGTTCTTTTACGCTTTGATTTAGAGAAAGAGGTTTTCTGAAATTCTGTCCGTACACACGTGGGCACACACGTACATAAAGGAAATCTATCTGACGATCTTCTGAGATCAAACCTCATTTTCAAAATCATTTCTTTCCTTCACAATTCCATACCAAGCAGACTGAGACTACTGTAATGGAGCATACATGATGGAGAGAGGATTATGCCCTTATCTGCTGCAAAGATTTAAACAAAAGTATACATTTTTGAAGAGGGATGTTTTTACCATATAATCTCATATTTCTCTGGCCAGTTACTAGGGCTAGTTTGTTATTTTTGAAAGGAAAACACTAATTACCTCAGGTTAGAAATACAAGAATAAAGGACTAGAGAAACAGATTAAAATAAAGTTTTAGTGGTAAAGGAAATTTTTTATATTTTGATTAATTTTGTGAAAGGGAAAGATAATAATATAAATGGGTTTTACAAAAGTTTACATTCAATTCCAGTTGCCTGTATTTGTAGGACATTTTTTGTACATAGAGAATAACTTATCACAAGTTGTTTTATGAAGTGTCTGTAATAGTAGAATATAATAACCAGATTTAGGACAGATGGAGAGGATTTTAGTATCCAAAATCCATGAGATTGAAGTTGCCTGGGGGTCCCAAACTCATGGCTAGTATTTCTTAGCGGCACATCCAGGTTTGTTTGGTAGTCCTCACAAACCCAGCCCTGTAAAGGCATCTGGTAACAAGGCATTACTCCGATTTGTAGTGGGACTGCTACCCGTAACCTCACAGCTAGGTCTAAGTTTTACACCTTGCCTCTGCTTCAGGCTGGCCCTCACCAAATACAACATGTAAGTACAACATCCAGCATGAAAACGAGAATGAACCATAATCAGACCTGGCACCCACTCTAGGCTTTATCCTTTTCAGCTGCTAACGGGCATTGTTTGCCAAAAGCTGGACCAAATTTTACTTGGCAGAAGCTCAACAATGACAATTTTTAATGCAAAAAGCCATGTCAGAAATCGGTCCTCAGTGCTTTAAATCCCTGTTTCTTTTCAGGATGATATAATTCCTTGTTCACGGATTACATCATGACAATAAATGCATAACCTCTGCCATTTTTTCATCCAAACAGAAGAGGGTTTGGAAGCAACTAAGGATAAAACAAAGGCCTGTGATGTCTGTGGTTATTTCGGATCCGCTGGCTTTCAGACTCACACATATTTCTTCCGAGGCTGTAGCGCTGCCTATAAATTAGAGGATGGATGGGTTTGACCACTTTTTAGATACAGCAAAATGGAAAGGAATTTACATTACCTGTCTTACTTTTTTACTTGTTTCCTCTTTTTCCAATAATTTTTCAGGGACAATGTATGGGACTAACCAGACTGAGCAAAGAAACAGCTGCAACACTGTAACACTGTAATATTATTGGCCAATTGTAAATACAGTACTCAAAAGGCTAAATGAATTTCTTCTTGGCATTTTATCCTCCTACACCTCAGCTCATCCCAGTTAGAAGCTGTGATTTAGTTCACAATTTTCACAGAAATAACTTTGCAACTTCGGTGGAATTAATCACTACAAAGAGATGTGGGAATGTGATGGGGAAAAGCATTTGGGTTTTGTGCCATCTGTAGTATCTACGCCGCTTGTGCATCTCATTACCTCAGTACTGTAGTACCTATGAGTGATGTCATTAAAGGCTTTATAACAAAGACATATAATAGCTTAACCTCGATTTTCCAGTCCATAGTTGGGTAAGCATTAGGAAGCCCTTTATCCTGCATTTTTGCAGAGTGTAACAAGTTGAGATTTCTTTTTATTGGAAAGCTTTTCTTCAGTGAAACAGGCTCTGGCCTCAGTCCCTCTGTGAGAAAGCTGGGTAGGGCACAGAGCCCACATTTGTTCCAAGATTCCTGGGGACTTGCCTTAGAAAGTCAAATCGGCATCACCAAGGGGAGGCCCACACCTACTAATCACACCTGTGGGAGTGAAACAGCACTCACAGTAAAGGAGAGCATCGCTAAGGCGTGGAAAAAAGACAGACATTGCATCTACGTGCAGAAAACAGGATGCAAGGAACTGCAGGGCAATCAGCGACTCAGTCCGTAGGAAGATTATGAGGCAAATCCTCCCTGAAGCCATTTCCAGGCACAGGAAGGATCCATGCAGGTGCCGACTGTGAACAGTCAGCATGGATTTGTGAAGTCATGCTTGACCAAGCTGGTGACGTAAGTGGATGTGTAGATAAGGGGAAAGCAGTGACATAAGAAAAAAACCCCAAACCGCTGTGAGGGTGTCTGCACTAGAATATGTTTCCCAGAGAGCTGGTGAAGTCTCACCTCTGGAGACAAAACTCAAACGGACACTACAATGGATAACTCGCTCTAACTGGCCCTGCCTTGAGCACAGGGTTGATCTAGAGACGTCCGGGGGACTTCATGTTTCTGTGATTCTATGACAAAGTGAACTCCACGATCCCACAGAGCTTCTGGCACATCGGGAAAACAGTTGGGACTCCCAGTTTTAAATGCCAGGATACAGTGTGCCAGGATGCTTAGCAAACCGCTCTATGTACCTTCCTACTTGTTCAACTCTCGTCCTGTAGGATGGCTCGAATGTGGTGTTTTCCAATGGTTCCATTGATAATAAGTGAAAACAAGTTATTTCCCAAGACAATTTTTTTTTTTTTAACGTCTGGTTTTCCTGACGAGATGACCAAACAAATTCTAACACATAAAACAATATAAACCAGTTGCACTTCATTTTCTCCTGACTGACACCAGTCTTGGAATGCAGTCACTGACTGCTGATAATGTGTCTTGGATGTATAGTCAGAAAATTAAAATAGCTAGAATAAGATGTGCTGATCTTGGATCTGAGCCCGATTTTGTATATTTTTATTTAATCAATTCAGAACTAAATGTTCAAGGAATGAGGAAGCAATCTCCCCACCCATTTTCAGGAAAATCAGCTGTAATATCCTCCTCTATGGTTTGTTCGTTTATACTTCAAACTGTATAAAACATGAGAGTTTTTAATTACTTATTTTATCTTACAGATAAAACTCCCCATCTCTTAGAGCTAATCAGGCATAGCCAGTTGCTTCAAGAACTGCAGTATTAAAATATAAATATAAACCACAAGAAAATTCTAACACTTCAAAACACTATGAAAAAGGATCCCTGTGAATACAAGTATTTTATTACTTATGAAAAATTTTTTTTTTACATTTCTTGCATATTTAGGCAATTATGAGCACTTACGAAACAGCAAGGAAACTTTCTCCAAGAAGCAATAAATTTACCTAATGCCAGCATTTTACTGTTACCATTTTTAAAATCCTTGATGACTTCCAAACAAATTTGTGAAGTCCCTTCAGCTGGGAAAAATGCAGGGATTATCATATTTGCCTTTTATTCAATGCTGTGCCATGCTCTCATTCCCACTTCCATCCTCTCCGTGACAAGTCTGTTTAAAATCCACCTTTCAGGGCTCCCAAGCAGCAACATAATTGTTAAGCTTAAGTCACTCTGAGGTATGGGACTTTTAAGCTGGTTTTCATTACACTGGTCCAAAAGTGTCCTGGAATGCAGGAGTCCCACCTCCAGGTTCAATACTTACTCACCAAGCAGAAGAGTCATTCTAAGTCTTGCACTCAGTAACAACTGAAAGATTTCATATGAAACAACAGCTGTAATAGATGATCTCGCTGTTCGATGAACAAGATACTGTCTTGGAAGCTGGGAGCTACAGACTTAAATTCTTTCAGATACAGGTGGAACCGGAGTCTTTAGTCACTTCCCACCACACAAGAGCCTTACACCTGTGTGAATCCAGTCCTTCAATTCCTCTTCTTCCTTTACAATGAATTTAATGTTTAATTCCACATTTCCCCAAACTGAAGGTTTTAATTCTTAAAAACTCTACCTATAGGAAAGCTTCGGTGTCAGAAATGTTTTAATCCCATGGGATGTCACGAAACTGAAATAACCTCTTTGCTAAACATAGTGACTCTTAAAAAGAGCTTTGGAAAACAGATGTGCTAATAGTCTTGAACGGAAAACACTGTATACTCACCACCATCCATTCTTTAGCTTAGGATGGAAAATAAATGACACCAGTCTTTAGAAGTTCCTATTTAAAGATTCATTGTGCTTCTGGCAAATGTCAACAATCGGGAGAGCAGAGAGGAAAAGTGTAGGTGATCATAAAGGGAGAACTTGTCTGGCAGTTTGTATTTAGAACTTCCCCGGTGAAGGGAGGTAGAGAAGGTGAGATTTCACCTAATTTCTAGAAAATCATTCTTTTCATTTGAAAAGTCCTCAAGATACGACAAGATCACTCAGACTGGGGCTGTGCTTTGGAGATTTCTGGACTGCAGCAAATGCTTTTTGTTCCACAAAATCCTACAGCTACAGATTAAATCAATGTTCACAGTTGGTAGTGACACTTTTTTAACGGCAGTGAAATAAAATGACTGGTTCTATGACAAAAATATCCTTTTAATTGTCCAGTCTGGGCAATGACCCAAGGTGAAAACAAGCAGGCTAAATGGCCCATTGCCATATCTCTCAAGAAACAATTACAATATTGTTCTTCCATTCCTCGTGTTGGCTGGGTTCCCATTTCTTAATCTGTCTGTAAGGGCTGACATAATTATTTCTCTGTATTTGCTTTTTAAATCAGGATTTCTCTTTAAACCAGAGCTTCTCTTTTAATCCATCTCTCCACCTCTTTCTCACACTTTTCTGCTTTGCTGCTGAATTTTCTCATCTATTCCATTCCCCGTGTTTTTTCCCGACATTGGTTGCTAGTGATAGTTGTGAGGTTAGCTTAAATCTACCTAGTGTCCATTCACTTCTTCTCTAACTTCCCCAGAATGGGATTATGCCATTAAATACTGGGGAAAACGTCAATTGTACCTTTAGAGAAGGAGAATGTGAAAAAGGATCCTGTTCTTCAGGCAAAAAGGAAGGTATCGAAGGAAGGCTGATCGTGTGTCATATGCTGGTGAGGTGGCAGGCAGTAAGGTGAAGAGAAGGACCAAAAAATCAGCATCGAGGAAGTACTGCACACAGAGATTGGCCCTGAGGTGAGCAGGCAAACACTTACGTTAGATTTGAAGACGTGAACCCCACAGAACTTCCATTACTGTGCTTACCCATGACCTGCATGAGGCACGGGATTGGAAGAGAGAAGTCCATACTCTAGTCCTTTCATGTTCTTAGCACTGATGAAAGCAAGGGTGGAGAAACAAGGTTTTCAGATGAACCGGTCTCAAGAGGACTTGCCACTGTCACTGCTGATGTGTCTTATATCCACTGACAGAGACATATTACAGCTACCAAATCTGAAGCAGATTAGACAGATATTTCCTGTGAACCAGGACATGGTTGTAGCAGTCAGGATACTGTGGAACCTCTGAAATCGCTTTAAGAGTAAACTGAACACACCTTTGTCCCTCACCTGGAGTCCCGCTGACTTGTGAATCAAAAGGAGAAAGTGATGAGATTAAGAAACTAGACTAATAAACAGGCAGGAGGAGAGAAGATGGCTCTGTTTTGAGCAGGGAGAGTGGGCAGCAAGGAAAGCCAGCTTAGCTCCAGAGGTGTGTGGGAGCCCCGTCCTCTGCCTCCCTGCTCTGCTCTCAGGGTAGAGCTTGGTGGGGAGGAGTTCTAGAGGAAAGGCTGCTGGCAGCTAAGAACGAAATACGCTGTTAAGTGTAAAGCAGACTGCATTTTACTGGTTTGCTTTCTCTGTGACCCTATCTCATAATTTTCAGTTGAGATATTCTTCTTTTTCCACAGGAAACAAAAAAAATTTCTCCATTAAGTTGTCTGATGTTAAAATGAACCCAGAAGTAACTGTCAATCCAGGGCACCACACGTCTCTGCTAGCAGTGAACCTAATTAAAGTGATGAATTAAAGCTACCACAAGGGACACTCGTAACACGAGGCGTATTTGAGAGGGCTGGGAGATGGGTTTGCCTTCGGTTTAGACAGCATGAGAGCTGAGATCGTCAGGCACCAGCTTCTAAGGAAAAGCCCCTCCTGGACCACACCAGACAGCACCAGTTAGCCGGAGCGGTGTGCCACTAAACATACCGTCAAAGGGAGGCTGACGGAAGTTTGTGGCCCGCTTGCTCTCTGCTACAGTCTCAGCAGCCCTTTCGAGGCGCAGGGATAGAGCAAGCCCAAGTCCACGCAGACCCACAGATCTCCCTCTTGTGCGTACTGGTCAACGAGAGAACCGCATCACCCACAACCCGCGGGAAACATTGGTTTTCATTTGTAGCCCTTTGTTGGCAGAAAGAGATCAGAACGACTGCCTTTTGACAGCAACAGAGTTAGAAATTATTATTATTATCATTTTAATGGAAAGCGATTGTCCTTGCTGGGTAAGATTTAAAGATAACAAGCTGGAAGCATGCACGGCTTTACTAACGTAGTGAGCAGAATTCCTTTCCCTGCCTCCACACACAAACCCATGCTGGGCCTACGAAATGAAAGCTGTCTTTAATGAAACAAGGAAACGACATGATCGAATGAATGGAGCTGCCTAACAGACTGGTGTCTGGTAGCTGAAAAAACTCTCGCTGAGAGAAATGGGCTGTGAATGTTCATTACCAAACACTGATTAGGAGATGAAGGACAACAATCTGACCCCCAAACAAACGTCATTTAAGATCTGTGCCCCATTAACTTTTTTCTCTCATCTATATATTTCTCTTAAACTCTTGGAGTCATGTCATCTAAAGAGCTTCCTAACAGCCTGCTGGCCATTTCAGCAAAAGTCATCTCTACTTGGTGTTACTCTCTTGAAATAGAAGTTAAGTACACATTTCTGTTCACTTCTGTTCATTATTTCTTATTACTGGGAGAATACGTGTTTCTATCGGCATCTCAGGCATGATTGTATTACATTTTATTTGTTCACATGAGGTATTTGTTCTCCATTTGCTTCCTACCCTTTCCTCCCTCAAAAAGTTAGGAACAGTATGTGCAACTACACAACACTGCCGTATCCAGTTGCTCTAGAAGGGTGCGCCCCTGGTGGTTATGTGAGCAAGGTGGGTGTTTGATGTCTTTAGTGTAGTGACCCATCCTACCCGCTAAATCATGGTTGTTTTAAATGGTCACCTTGGTCTAGTTCCTTCCCTCTTTATTAACTCATTTTGTGATAGTGCCTATCTTTTTAGGCCAGATTTTTTCACAGCTTTCTTGATTTTGATAGGCTTCACTGGTTTCTTGTTTCTATCTCTTGGCCATCTGCTCATCAATTATCACTTATTTTCCTTGAGAATGCGAGCGTAAATGACTGCACTAGCTCTGATCAAAAGTGTAGTCAGCTCACTGTCCTGCCTTTGCTAGTCACCAGCAGTGAATATTAAAGCAGCAGCTAAGGAATAGTTCTTCCCTCTCAAAGGCTTCCCAGGCTGCAGCAGTTAGGAATTTAAGGACTTCTTTGGCAGTAGGTTGCATCCAGGCCATTGACTTATTAGCCTGCTCATGGTCTCTTCTCCACTTGTTCTAGTTTATATCTACTTTAGCCCACACAATATCCTATGGCACTACTAACACAATGCATGAAAAGAAGTTCTCCCTTTATTTTGATTATCATCGTGTACTTAATCATGTACAAGAACGTTAACATGTACTTGTTAATTTAATTGGATGACTTCATACTTCGACACTGTGAGAACTATCACAACATTCATGATCTTATGAATCATGATTTTCTGACCTGTCCTATACTAACTTTACATGTCCTCTTTCCACCGTGAGGAGCTTTGCTCTTTTTGCTTATTACTTTCTATTTCTCTTGGATGAAGTTTACTCAGTATCTCTGGTCTTTCTGTTTCCAGTGTTTTTTTTTGCCCTCTTTCTCACTTAATAAATCCTTTTGAGATCAGGAAACTAAAACTGCATGCAGCATTCAAGAACAGACACTAAAGTTTTCTGTGTTTGCTTGCTTGTATGTTTCATTATTATTTTGGTTTTTTTAATGTATCTGAACTTTCTGTATGGTATTTTTTAGCACTGATGTTTCCTCAGATTGTACACAATGCTCCCTGGGTATCTTTCTACATCATTTAGTGGACATTATCCCATGTGTATATAAGTAGGCTATTTTTGTCTACAATCTATATTGCTTTGCATTCATGAGTACTGAATTCAGCTGATAAAAAATTATTATTTTCTATAGTCAGTCCCAAGTTAACTATGCCAAAGAATTAGCATCAAATTTGTTACCTCGCTAACTAAAACAATGGGCTAAACCATTAGTAGATCATTTATTTGGTAGTAGAATTTGATTTGAATTTTGGGTAAATAATGTCTGGTACTCATGATCTGATGGTATTTTTCCTGTCCTTGTTTTTCAAAACGCTTTCTAGAATTGGGATGTTAGAGAGGTGCGTTGGATCAGATGACCTCGAGAGATCTTTTCCAACCTTAGCCATCCTGTGGTTCTGTGATTCTATGATAGTGCTTATTCTGGACACTTCATCTCTGGATAGCCAGACTCTGGAACAGGAACCCCAAACCCTTCTGTAAACACTGATATAAAGGCTCCACTGAGCTTTTCTGCCTCATTTTCCTTTAGTTCTCCTTTTCAACTCAATTATCTATTGGCCCTACTGGCTCTCAGCAAGCTCCCTGCTCCTGAAGTTTTCAAAATGTTTTTATTAATACTTTTTATGCCCTTAGCAAGTTGCTCAGAAAAAATATTTTCTATCCAGCCTTATTATGGTTCCATTTAACCTGCTGAAATTTAATCTCTGTTTTCTTCAGTCGAATATTACTGCTGCTTTTGTGGAATGCCTTTACTCTTCTGGGTAGCTTGATGGTATGTATATTTACTGTGGGCTTCTAATTTAATGACTTTGAAATGTTGTTTTTTATTATTTCCTTTCAAGTAAATGTCTTTATGCCACGAAGACCTGCATAAAGATTTTTAACGATAAATGTTACATTGCTGACAAATGTTACTTAGACTTTTTTCTCCAACCATTAAGACTGTTTCATTCAAGGGTATTACAGTCCATGATACAGAATGAATCTTCGCTAGTAAGATTTACGCATTTCCAGTTCTTTTCCTTTTTCTCAAAGAATTGTCAAGAACACAATTTTACTCGCTAGTCCTCACTGGTGTGGGTATAAGTTTCTTCTTAAACACGCCCCGAGGAGTGAAGTACAGCCTCCTCTTGCACTGCAGCTGACTTTACCGACCGCGACAGCCTTCCATGCTGAGGAACTGCTTCTTTGTCATAGCACTGGATTATATGCAAGGCAGCATGTCCTTTTTCTGGAAATTCTACCCAGATGATATTAAGCAATTAATTTTTAATTAAAACAGCATGGAAATACCTTTGAAAATCTGATTCGTGGTGCTTCTTAGCAGCAGCAGATGAGAATCCTCCCCTTCCCCCCATCTTATTATTTTTGGAGACTTTTTTTTGTTGTTTATAGGAAAAAATTACTTACACTAACATAACGCGCTAAGTAAAATGTCCCTTTGGCAACTGTCCCAGAACAGCAACTATAACCATGTTTAGGTTCTAAGCAGTGTTATTCACTAGATAATTTATCATTTCCCTGCTACAGCCATTACATTGAAGTCATTAGTCAGACCTGCACAAATAAATCACTACTAACAAAATTTAACAATCCTTGTAAAGGGAACGGCATTCTTGTCTTTTCTGTATTTGCAGAGAAAACTTGTAAGGAAAATTTAATAGAGGTGTAAAATGCTTACTTTGCTTTTTACCTTATTAAATTATAGCCCTGGATATTTCGTTTCCCTGGGGGATTCGGCCTTTCGATAGCGCTGGTGTTACTTCTGTTTGAAGCATGCATTCCTTTGTGTTTTGTTTGGCCAAGGAACCCTGCCTTCACTCTTCTCGGCTGGAGGTTAGCCACCACATTTCCCCAGTTACTTCCAGCACCGAGCGTGTTTTTCGGAGGTGCGTATCACATCGTTCCGACAGGTAAGCTGATGAGAAAGAGTTAGGCTACTGCTGACTGAGATTTCTTCACCCACAACCGGCGAAGGTTTGGAGCATGGCTCACCTACATTTGAAGGAGAAATGTAGGAGTTTGAATGTGGCTCACTGCTGATTGCTGCCTGCAGTAACGGATAGGCTGTGTGTGTGCGCCCAGCAATAGGTTTTGGCTTTGCCTGAATAGTAGGGGTTGTGATTAAGGCTTTAAAATAAAAGAAAAAAATTATATAAAAAAAACCCTCCAAACTTATTTTGGCCATGCTCCTCAGCCATGAGATATTTTTTATTCTTTAAACTACGCCAAATTGTTAAAACAAACTGGTTTACAGGCAATTTCCGATAATGCCATTTTAAACCTCCCTTCATTTCTCAGCGACGTCTTTTCTTGTTCTAGAAGTGGATCTAAGAGTAAGACTGTGCAACTTAAGAAATGCTCAGCACTAACCTTTCCGGCAAGTTTGTCAGCCGGCTTAGGGAAGTGTTTTCATCCATGCATTTCCAAATCAGACCTGGGTGGGGGGGCAAGGAAAAGCCTGTCAACCTAACCCATTCAGACTGTCCTGAATGCGGGTGGGGGGCAGCAGGGCGGGCATTGTGTGTCTTTCAAGCGCCTTCTGTTTGATTGTGATTATACTTAAGTTTGAGCTTATGTTTGCAGCTGAGTCCGGGTTGCTATGACAGCCGTAATGCTGCCATTCCTTGTACGGGACAGGGACAACTCTACATAGTCCTCCAGAGAGCGGAGTTTCATCCCTTTCTTACACCCTTTTCGGGTGCGACTTGTGCGCGGGACACATTCTGCCTGGCCCCTTGCCTGTGTTGTCTGGAACGGCTGCTGAAGAGCAGCTTAGGTGTGGGTAGCCGGGCAGGGCAGGGTGGTGGTTCAAAGCCTCCTGAGTACCTCGATCTCAACGCCGGGCTGAAATCTTCACCCTTTCTCCCGTGGGACTTGAACCGCGCTGTGCGCCCTGCTTCAGCACACATGCTCCTGGCTTCACCACCACAATACCGCAGCTCAGGAGCGAGCAAGCCGCTCTTGTTCTTGGAAAGAGGCGCCCTTCTGTCCGTCTGTCTGTCGGGCGTGCGAACTCCTGCTGTCCCCCAGGGCGCCAGCTGACCTGTGAATCCGCAGTTCCCCGTTCTTTGCTATTAATCTGAGTGCAGGGTAATTGTTAGATTTACCAGCCTCAGTACAGTCCTGGAACGCCTTATATAATTTAGGAAATAACATTAATTTTATCTTTCTTGCAGAATAAACCCTGCACGTCCAGTGCTGCGGCCGCAGCACTGGCTCACCTTTGCATGTGCGAATGGCCACAAGGTCCGCCGCTGAGCCGAAGCACGCGCTCTCCCTCACTGCCCGAAGCTTTGAGCGGTTCAGAGGCCAATTCCTGGATTCAGTGCCGCACTAAACTGCCATACGCAAGCTCTTTTATTCATCCTTTCTGAGCCGTTGTGCTGAAATAGGGGTTTTACCATTAATTCAGTTATAGTATTTCCGCTTTGTCAGGGTATGCATTTCCACGCAGCCCTTCCTGTGCACAGTTGTGAATTGGGATGATTGTTCTGACTGTTTGCAGGCATTATTAACAGGTGTTCAATGGACGCTCTCCATCAGTAGTTCGAGTTGTAAGGGAATGTTGCAGTTGTGTTTCTGGAGACTTGAATTCTAGACTGTTGGGAAATTCTTTTGAAATTTTTTGTACCAATGAACCACAACTCAGGGTTGTCCTCAAGGGTACCACACCTGGTACCATTGTATAGCTGCGGGCATTCCGCCCTTGCTGCATTGCTGGTAACACCCACCGCGCAGACACGCTGTATTGCGCATCACCACACATGGCATTAATCCAACGCAGCATCTAAGAATGCTGAAGAAGAGGCAGGGAGAGGTGTGATCACAGAATAATCCTTGCTTTCTTGGTTGCTGACCGAAGAACTCTTCATCTTCATGCTATTTGATTTCATTCCCACATTGAGGTCCCGTACAGAGAATCTGTTTTCTCCCCCTAATTTTCTGGAGTTGGCATGATAGGACTGAAGAGCTGAATTAGATGCCCCCAAATGAAGTCTCTCTAAGGATTTAAAGGAGATGTCATTGGACCAGTCTGCAAGATCTAGAAACATGGTCTATCAAATGCTTGCTTTCTTCAGGAGTGAGGCTTGTGTGATGGAGCAGAAGCGCGGCCAGCACAGGAGTGTAAGCAGGTCAGGGAACTGACTTGGAGGGAAAAGAAGCAGATAATAGACAGAACCCCCCACCTCATAGGAACTGTGGGAAGGTAGAAGAAGATAAGGAATCTAAATTGAAATTGATGAGCCGGAATCCACTATTTCTAAAGAGGTCAGTCACAAGCCCACCTCTAGTTGTGGCATAATTGTAACCTATGGTCCTGAAAGGTCAGTCAGCCTAAGTTGAGGCTAGAGGTTTGGGGGACAATCTTGGGTGGAGAGATTAGTTATGGAGGTATTGGTATTAAGACAGTGAACATTTTTTTTATTTATTGTGTTTTAGCAAAAAAGCAAATCAAAGTAATCTAAATTTTTTTTTTCTTTTTTTTTTCCCCTGAAGGACCCTCTCTACAAGGACATTAACAGTGTCACAAGTAGTCAGCCATTGCCAGGGTAGCCATACTCCACGTACGGCAGATTTGACTGCTTTTCCTTAAAGTAGGTTTCCACAGTTGTTAGTGTAAACTTTGCACCGCCTCACTTGTGTGTGGGAAAGGGGTTGGTGTGCATCTGCTTGGACATAAACATTAGCTCAGTGACAAGTAATATCCTTTCTAATGTTTCTGTATAAGCAGAGCTTTCATGCAGTAATGACCTATCTGGAAGAACCTCCGAGATAATCCTCTTTAAAGAAACTTGCTTGGTATTAAGTGCGCCATTTTTTCAGAATTTATGGATATAAGAAATCTTTCAGTCTCTCCATGTTGATGTCGTCAATGTATTAAGAAATGAGTGACCAAACAGCCTGTAAAACCTGTTTCACGAAAAACTCTACTTAACACAGTTTCAGACTTTCTTTAATATTAAAAAAAAAAAGGAAGCAAATCAAATGCTTTTGTTAGACCCTCCCTGATGACATTCTGCTCTACTTTCCTGTCGTTCTTGTTTTTCCTTCAGTCCAGACATTTGATCTTTAAAATATGCTTTCCAACAAAAGAAAACATTGTACATTCTTGCCCGCAAAGCATCCAGACTGTTCATTACTTAATCAGTTATGAAAGCAAAGTCTCATAAGCTGGATTGTTTAAAGAAGCTGTATTTAACTCATGGTCAGGTAGTGTCCTCCCAACTGTCTGTCTTTTTTAAAAGACCAAGGAAAGGTTGTGCTGTGTATTTTTTATACCCAAATAGCAATTTAATTGTAAATAAAGATTGCTTTCACAGGAATTACGATCAACATCTGCAATATGTACTGGAAAAGTTAGAATTATGAAGCCTGTATATCAATTCTTTAAGTGGTTACGCTTTCAACGTAAATCAAACCATTATCCGGTGTCCCTTGGCTGTAGCTTATGGTAATACTGACACAAGTGCAGAGCTTTACAGAAGAGGGGTGTGCAGAGCATGCAAATAGATAAACGGCTAATACCTGGAGGGAACACTTTGGCAACAACCAAGGTTTAGATTTTTCTATCAAGTCAGCACTTTAGCAGGGCAATTCAAGTTTGTGACCTTCTGTCACATACCTGAGCGAGAGCCAACACCAATTGGCTGCAAAAGTGTAGAGATCATTCTCTTATAATCCATCCTGCTATATTTCTTGGGATGGAATTTTGACATATGTCAGGCACAATTTCCTCTTTCGAAAGAGGCAGAATTTCATTTGATTTCCCCCTTGCCTCCTGGGTTTTTAGAAATAGGGTTTATATGATATAGACAAATGTTACTGAATGTTACTGTAGTTTTGACTCCAATGGCTTATCTTTCTTTTTTTTTTTTTTTTTTTTTTTGGTGTCGGTTCTTCAGAAGCAAATACTTTTGCTGCAAATTTTTCCTTGATTTTTACTTAGGGAGTTTTGTGTTCAGCATTATCCTTAAAAGGGAGATTGATTCATGCTTGTTGTTACTCAACAACCTTTGTACTCAAAGGTTCATTTCAGAACTGAATAAAAAACTGCTTCTCAATAAAGCTATGTATAGATTAGACAGTATTTCAAATGTCCCTTAGTCTGTTTACCAACAGGCAGAGCAGTAAAAATGCAGTCTACAATGCACATTTAAAGTTAAAAATTGGGTAAGTGTAATAATAACCGTTTAATTAATGTTATTGATACCTAAATATTTTGATACTGAAGAGAAAGCTGTCACTAAATTGCAGCTGACCTAAATCACATCAACTACTTTCAAAACCAACTAAATAGAAACATTATTTCTTTCCTAAGCACATTACCTACAATTCCCAGTCTTTTGAGACCTGTTAGCTGAACATATCAGGTTTCCTCCACACACTGCACAGTGTTACTGCATTCAGAAACAGAGGTTCCTTTAGATGGTATTAATTTTGACCTGGGAATGGTAAGACCTGTGGTGCTAAAAGAGTTACAATAGCTCCAGCAGATTAGACTTCTATGATGTTCATAGGTATGTTGGTAATGGAGCTGATTGCATGTTCTAGAATGAAAAAAATCAGCTTTAGTTTCGTTACCGCTTGCAAAATAGCCAAGAATTCCTCTATCAAGAAAAGATACTCGGCTGGCGTAAGTCAGCGTGTTTTCACTGCATTCAGTACAGGATGAGGATCTAGACAGTGAAAAGTTCATAAATATTCATCTTGCTAGGTGTGCAACTCAGTCTTGACTGGGTGATAAATCACAGGGTTTCATTTCTTCTTGAAAAGATTGTGTAAGAACTTGAAGAACATGTGTTTCTGAGTACAAAAGTGCCTGTTAGAATGAATTTTAACAAAAACTGCTGAATACAGCTTTATGACTCCTTTTTTCATGACTTTTGGTGCCAGTAAAAATAAGAACCTTTAAAGGTATAAGATAACCAAAATGGCATGAGAGCAGAGAATAGAAAATGGCTTCAAATTTGCACAAATTTTTATCGGAGAAAAAAAAATCGTCTTTCAATTCTGATGAACAGTTTGTACAATTTTACAGTATAATCTTTGCTTTAATTGAACTTCCAATATTTTTTAGATTGATTAACCAGCTTCTTACACTAACTTGTAGACTTTGGAATTTTAACTAATATTACATAAATTAATAGAAAACTGAAAGCAATCACTGTGATCTTCTGGTAGGACTTCCATAACAACGATTAGAACACTATATTGATGTTTGAACAAAGGTGTATATTTAAAAGGAAAGAACTCCACCTCAGTTTACAAGTTGTCAATACAAAAGACTTCATCTCAACTTTCACCATGCTTGCCAAGTTGCTTCAATGTTCGTTAAGTTGGCTTTTGAAAGTGACGTATTTTCTATTTCTTGTATTCTAGTATATGGCTGGGAGATAATGACCTGTGCAACTGCCTCATTTGTACCTGATGTGGATAAAACTACACCAAAGACAAGTGACTAGAGGATCTGAGACTTCTGATTCAGATAGAATAAAGATCCCCAATTTCACATTCGTATCTGAATTATCCATAAATTAGCCTTCCATCTGCCCCTCTAGTCCCCTCTGGTGAGATATCACTTGGAGTGCTGTGTCCAGCTCTGGGCTCCTCAGCACAAGACAGACGTGGACCCATTAGAGTGGGCCCAGAGGAAGCCACGAAAATGATCAGAAGGATGGAACACCTCTGCTATGAGGACAGGCTGAGAGTGTTGGTGGTGTTCAGTCTGGAAAAAAAGAAGGCTTTGAGGAGATCTTATTACTGTCTTTCAGTACTTTAAAGGGGACCTGTAAGAAAGATGGGGACGATCTTTTTATCAGGGCCTCTTGTGATAGGACAAGGGGGGATGGTTTTAAACTAAAAGAGGGTAGGTTTAGACTAGATAGAAGGAAGAAATCTTTTACAGTGAGGGTGGTGAAACACTGGAAGAGGTTTCACAGAGAGGCGGTAGGTGCCCCATCCCTGGAAATACTCAAAGTCAGGTTGGATGGGGCTCTGAGCAACCTGATCTGGTTGAAGATGTCCCTGCTCACTGCAGGGCGGTTGGACTAGATAACTTTTAAAGGTTCCTTCCAACCCAAAGGATTCTATGGTTCTGTGATTTAGGGAGGTCAAAGAACTTCATAAAACTGGGTACTATCTCAATAATAGAGTTTCACTGACTATCCATGGGAAACATGAAGGAGATGTCAATCTATCTCTCTGGCATTCAGTTTGAATAGAGGAATTTTTTTTCAATGGGAAATAAAGAAAATAAGAAAGGTATTGGTATCTTGCCTCTAGTAGAAATGTGATCAGAAACAGCTGCGAATACAGAATAGATAGATAGAGGCATAGTCTACATGTCAAGGTAAAGCAGCAATGAAAGTACAATAAACTATTCAGGGTCTGTAGGACTCTGGAATCACTGGAGAAAAATACCTAGGATCATCTGATTTGCCTTTTTCATAATAGGGACATGTTTCTGCCCCAAAACACAGACGCAGAGCCTGGCAATGAAGCAGCAGGGCCTTCTGACTTGCTTAGCAGTGACCAGAGCTTCTTCTAAACCTTGATAATACTTTCACTGCTTGTTAAAGAAGTCAAAACGTGAGTCAGAACCCCACGGTGCAGCAGAAGCACCTGTGGCTGCATCTAAACAGACTGAGGCTTGAACGTTCTTCAACAGCTCTTTAGTCATCAGGAAACTCCCTTACATGGGATTTTGGCTTGAGCCGTGTCGAGATTGCTAAGATGTTGGCTGGGGCTGCAGCAACGGGTGGCTCAAATTAAGGACGATATAGTGAGGCAAGGCTGTCCTGGGAAGGGAGAAACCTTGTGTGTATAGGTGGGAGTCCTGCTGCATCCTCCAGCATGAAGACCTGTAAGCAAGCCTAGTACCATTTTATTTGCTAGCACGGAAATAGTCTTTATGAATGCTTAACAAGAAGACAGTGTGACCTACAAAAGCTAAAGACTAAAAGACTATCGTCTGAAGTCTGAAAAGCAAGATACACCAGGTAGACCCAGAGAGGACTCCAAGATAATAGTGAGAGACAGCAGTTGCAGTCAGTGATCTCTGCACACTGGCTGCTGTTTCCGTTGAAAACACCACAGGAGCAATGACTTTTGGTGTGTCTGCATGTTACAGAAAGGGTCTTTAAAACTACTGTAAATGATGCTGTGCAAGGGTGTCTCTGGGCCACAGAAATCCAAATAATGCTTAGAGAGTCGATTTTACTTCCAGATAATAGCTGTATGCTAAAAGGTACAATCACTTAGTAGGATCATCTGGGTAACTGTTATTTGCTGATGACTGCTTCTCTGAGATGCAGGAAGAGCTAGACAGCAGGAAGAGACTTGCCTACACCTGCCTGCATGCTCCATGGCCAAGGCTCTACTCACCCCTAAGGACTCAATCTGAGTGTAGCTCAGATCCTTGCTTTTTGTACTCTGTGAGCTAAAATAATTCCTTAAAATGGCATCTGCCTGCCTTTTAGTCAGCAGACTGAAAAAATCAGATGCTCTTTTACAGGATGAACCTGAAATCATGGGCAGACTTATGCAAATGCTGTCCACGATATCCTGCCCTTTCTCAGCAGCATTCATAATGACAAAGAAATAGGGGAACTCTACCATTTACAAAGCGAGGCAAGATGCAGATTCCTTATGGGAAGGCGTGGGATGAACAGACCTTCCCTGGCATCTCCATAGATGGTCGAATCTTGTAGTGTCCTTTCCCAGGTAGGTATGTCGTGAGGAGGAATGGAGGACAAGCTAGTCCATATATTGTGGAAGACTTCACAGAACTTAACTGAATTCCATTCAGTGAAGATTAGTTACATTCTTCACAGGGCTGAAGAAGGTGGTGATTTCTATTCCAGTTATACTTTGCCTTTTCTCACTGAGAACTTGCCTGCTCTGGAGACTATTTTGTCAGAGTGCTATAAACCCCTGCGTATTAGGATTAATAATTAAGCTACTAATATATTTTAACTATAAAATTGCAAATGCAGCCATAATCCAGTTGCACAGCATCTACTTAGCATGCCTGCTGCAAAAAGGGACCTATGAAATTTTCATGAATGTTTTATATTGCAGATAGGTGGAATCACTCAGTACTTGACGCTGCTTAATAATAGCACTGCAAACAGTTTTCTAAGGAGGCAAGCTGTGCTGCCAAATATATACGAAGTGTCACCCATCCCACCAAAAACAAACCTTCTGATGATGACAAGATTATGCTGCATATAACACACACGTGCATGCACGCACGCAGTGATGCTCTCTCTCTCTCTCCTTACAGACTCTCACGTGGAGTAAGCAGCAAAGCTTTTACGTGCTCATCTTTTAAAAGGTTAACCACTTCAGCCTGCCTGAGTTACCATTTTCCCTTCACACCTGCACGTACCTATCTGAGTAGATGATAAAAATATGATGGACAGTGAAAGGCAGAACGTTCGGATGTTTTAATCGCTGTTATTGCTTTAGTCACATTTCGGGGTTATGCTGAGGAGGAGAACCTGGAAAGAATGGGAGGTAACGAGCTAAGAAATGCCTTTGTCATGACATGTGCCCCTCCTTATCAGCGTGTTCTCATCTAAGCAGCCACCGTATGTCTTTCAACACTTGCTATATTGTCCTTCGTAGAAATATGCTAGAAATGAGGGAATATTTTACCGGAAAAAACATACATAACCTTAGAGTGTGCTTTTGTTGTTGCTGGTTTTTTGAAGCGTTGGCTGTGCTTGTTAACGATTGCATATGTCTCTTGAGATTGCTCTTGCTTCCTGCCTGGAAGAATATAACTTTCCAATCAGGAAGGGGGTAAGAGGAAACTACTGAGACTTCAACTTTACGGAGAATTAGTCAGGAGATGATTAGTCAGTAAGTGACCAAAACCTGAGTAATCTAAAAGCATTTTTAATTTTTTTTAATGTATTTTTTTTATCAAAAGGGATTTACGAACTCCAAGACATCATTCTTAGGTATTCAGACTATTATGACACTTAGTGGCTCAAGGGGGAAATACCACCGAGTTCTCTCATCAGATAAGTATTTGAAGACCAGATGTAAAAAGGACACAAAGAGATTCCTATCTAATTCCGTGTGCCAGGCTCTGGCCAGAAATGATTTTGCCAAGACTTATCTTAAAAGCAGACAGTCACATTCCTGACCTATGACAGAAGGAGCACTCTCTCCCCTAATCACGGCTTCGTTATTTGAGTATTTTGATTTAAGCAAATGTAGAAGAGGCAAAAACCAGCCAGTTCATTTATTTTGCCAGAATGTCTTACAAAATTGTTCGCACCCATCTTTTTTCCAATGACCAGATGAGAGAACATTTGAGGTCCATGTGAGAGAGCCCTTGGAGTGTCCATCTGTCCCTAATGTACAAGAGAGCTACGGTATGGAGGGGGCTCTTCAGCCCTCTGGAGGTGCCTGCAGAACGGAGTCACTCCTCTGCTTTTC
Source organism: Bucorvus abyssinicus (assembly GCA_009769605.1). NCBI lineage: Eukaryota > Metazoa > Chordata > Aves > Bucerotiformes > Bucorvidae > Bucorvus > Bucorvus abyssinicus. The sequence continues at coordinate 56,683,465 of CM020024.1, read as the reverse complement.
AAACTGGTAACATTTACTGCTCTGTACGAGAGTAGAGCACAGTCTCCTTTCTTGTAATGAACTTCCCAGGAAGTGTTTGTTCTCCAGGATTCTTGCTCTTCAAGGCATACTTTTGTGGTTATCTTTATAGTTTTTCCAGATAAACTATTCTAATTTGGGATGGCCAGCACTGTTTTATACGACTTCTTTTGACTCAAAAACAAAATTATTTTGACATAGAGAGTGAGGTGTGTGAATTTCCTGAAAGAATCTGTATTTTATGGCTCTAAGCTACCTGAGGATCACACAATGGTATTAATTAATTCAATGAGTTTCATTGTTCATGTTGTTTGTTTATTTCCCTTTTACTTTAGGTTGAATTAATCCCAGTGGAGTGTATCTATGCAAGCTTCGGGAATTGCTTAATACCCTTTACACCTTTAAATACTGTTTTTGTTGAGACTTCTACTAATGGATATATTTACATCATATTATGACTTCACTGCTGTGAAGAGGCATTGCATTGCCACTGCTAACAATTACCTAACCTTATTTTTATCCATGCACTGTTATGAAGTGGTGCTAATATGCTATTCAAGGAAATACCATGACATGTGTCATCAATGCATCCAGAAAATACAAGTTTATCTTATTAAATAAGTACGAGCTCCAGCATTTTTGAACTTTTGTAATGATGTCCTGCCTCTCTTGTATAAAAGAAATATCTACGTTCATATTAATCAGGGTGGAATGATTTACCATATCTATTGCTGGCAAGCTTTGAGAATAATTTTTCGTTGTTCAGAACAGTGTGCAGTTATGACTCAACCATCTTGGATCATTTGTGATTGCAATGTTCACCGATCTAGCTTACCTCAGTGAAAATATTGGTTGAAAGTGTCCTTTTCAAACATATTTTGGGGCTATATAATGAAACGAGATAAAACACAGCAGAACTCCCTTTCCAGTTTGCATATATGTTCTACATCGAGAATTAGGCTCCCTGATGGGTCATGAAATACTTGGATTTGGAGTCACTATTGAACATGAAAAACTCCAAAGGATTTAATAGCTGTCTTGGGTTTATTAGATTTACCCCCCATTACCTTCCTTCTAGCAAGCCACACAAAACTGGCTCTTTCACAGCACTGTAGCTGCTCTCTGTCTGCTTCCTGACTAATGAGACTTTATAGTGCTCTGCAGCAGCTGGAAGTGTGTGTCTTTGTCCCATGCATGCAGACCTGCACCATCGTATGTCTCAGCTATGTGTGATTTGCCATGCAGAGTGGGCCTTCTGCTGTGGGACACAATCTGAAGCTGGGAGAAAGAAGACAGAAGGGCTCAGCTCAGACTGTTCCTGTTTTGGTTGCATGCGCTCTTGGCCAGGAAGACTTTAGACTATGTTCTCAGTAAGTGTGCATGACAGCACTATAAAATATCCTATTTTCTAAAGAAGCCATAGAAGATGGAGGATCTCAGGCATATGAGAAAAATGAAACTACAGGGGAAGGGTGTTTGTACTTCTACTTGATTCACTGTCAAATCCCTAAATAAAACCTCAGCAAACAATTTCAATCTTGTTTGCAAAACTCTGAGAGTAAAATCTCATCTGATTCTTCAGGATGAACTGCTTAAAATGCCTTGTGCACACAGCACAGTGTAAATACTGTACTAGGTGCAGACAAATGGTAACCGTTCCCACCGAACTATACATCGATTATCAAATGATAAATCCGTGGCTGATTATCTGCAGGGAGAAAACATTGGTCCTCTATTCATTATCTGCAGAATTTTTCAGTAGTCTTCAGTGAAATACAAAAGACCACTGTAGCCCTACAAAGGCCTTGTGTCTAGCCATCACCAAATTAAAAAATGTCCCCTTGTTAAAAATTAGCTAACGTTATCCCGTATTTCATGATCATCTCCACATATCTGAGGAGGCTTTGCTAACGGGAACATGTAATGAAGAGCTAAAGTGCTCTGCTCATTTGGTTTTTGTCCTGCCTGCCACCAAGTTGTCTGGCCGACTCAATAATAAAGTAATTGATTTTACATTACTTTTCAGTGGCTTAAGAAGCTGTAATTAATCCCCTTACAGTTTTGTTAGATGCAAATCCTGTAAAGCTGTCTAATATGCTTATGAGACCAAAACACCAGGCCAGTGGCTTAGGATCTGTCCCATGCCGCTAAGCTACCCCTTCGTTTATCTTCTACTGATGAGATTGCAGGCGGGACTGCAGAGATGGTGAAAACTGAATGCTACCGTCTAATGACCGTGTCTTCCACCAACACAAATACAACAGGGAAACTGTAATTCTAGCCGGTGCTCAAGAAGTTGTGTTAGTCATAGGATGGCCAGTTGAAGACAATGCGTGTTTCTCCTGTTCTGGTGTCATCTTGGCAGCAGATTCAAAGGATTTGCACTGCAAAAGAGGAGCTTCCAGTTACTATTGATGCTTGAAAGCCCTACAGGTATCTCTGCATAGAGGCCAATTGACTCTCATTTGGAGGTGAAAAGAAAGAAGGCATCAATACAAATGCAGCCTCTCTCTTACTTGCTGACTTTCCCAAAAGCGAAAGAAATCCTTAGCTGGAGGAACGTAAGAGTGTGGTTATTATGCATGTGTTTATTACGTATGTGGTATGTGATTATTAACTACTGAAACATTTGCTTTTTATCATACAGATTGCATAGAGGGTGTAAAATTGACATGTATACACTTTTATAGTCTAAGCTTTCTAGTGGAGAACCTTTAAATAGCATCAGTAACAAAATAAAGGAAAGATCTGACAGGAAACAGAGCAGTCTCAACGTTGAATTTAGAGTTGGCTCCTTCAAGTGTGGATTAAAGTGAGCTTGAAATGAAATAAACAGAACAGCTTCAGAAGTTTAGAGCTGAAGGGAAGTCATCCATCACAGTGGAGGAATGTTTGATCTGATGTACAGTAGTTTAGCCCACAAACTTCACTGCTAAAAAATTTATCTCTGCACTCGCTGGAAATTCTAATAATAGAAGGCATGTCCTCAAGAAATTCAATATGTCAAGTAATTGTGAGCATCAGTCTTGTGGAATGTGTAAAAAATAGACACAATGGACATTTAGATACATGCTGTTTCTGTCTGTGCTTGACGAGAATGGAAAAAAAGTCCCATAACAACACTTACATAAAATGCCTCAGCTATTTAACAAGCTTTTGTATGATTTCCTATTTTTAAAGAAGGCGTTTAAATGTTTGTTTCTTAACTGTACGCTGATTGGCAACTGAATGTTCATGGGCACTTTTCTGTCTTTCCTTCACCTTGTTCTAAACACTCCAATCTTATTAATCAGCTCTGATTCTTATGCTTATTGCATATTGTGATTTCCACAGTGTTCCGATGCATTGAGAAATATAGTCTGCCCCAAAGGGCTTGTCTTCCAAAAATATTAGGCAAGCATCAGTTCACAAATAAGCTGAGATGACTAGTTATACTCAGCCTTCTGATCTAAACTATTTTTGAGTGCATAGTTAAAAGTATCATCCACAAATAGCCCTCAATAGCAGATCTGATCATTTTATCAGCTTGTCTTTTTTCCTCTTCCTTTTCAGTCATTTTAATGTGCAATGTGTGAACAGTGTATTCTCCTTTCGGGTAACACAAAAGAAGTTCCTTTGACACTCTCAAGGTAAGAACAGGGTAGAATGAAAAATACCACCTTTTCCTTGGAAAACATAGTTATGGTTTCAGTGATACTTCCGAGGTTAACTCCTGCTGCTTAAAGATTACACTTGGACAGTGCTTCCTCTTGACCTCCAGTGCACCTGTGAAATGTGATGGCCTGCGGAGAACACAGAACTTTAATAATTATGTAAATTAATCGACTCAAATCTGAGGTACGCATCCTTCTCATCTGGGTTATGTATGTGAGGTGCAGCAGCCTGGAAATGAGTCATATTTTTATACACCACAAGCATATAGAGTGAGAAGGATGTAGAATAGACAGCTAGATAATCCTGTACTGCGGGATAACTAAAGGGTACACTGACAGGAAGGGAGGTCTCAAATCAGCTTGAAATAAGTTGTTGTAGCACCTTTTCATAAGATTTCTTTACATTCAGATTAGAGCAAAACATGAGGTTCACCTTGAATAACTTGTCATTTTAATTTTAATTGTTGCACAACAACAATTTTTCAGATTTCCCCAGATTTAATACAGGTGTTTTGTGGCTTGTTTTGGTTTGTTTGTTTGTTTGTTTTTATTGTGGCTATAGTCTTGATGTTTTCAGACTTGAAAACATTGTTCGGAGTATCTTCTTTACTGCAGAGTACAATTTGCCTTGGTAAGACGCACAGCCTTTCACTTTATTGAATTGCTCTTGTTTTGATGTTTCCAGACTTCAGGGAAGAGGAAAAGGGAAGCCTTGGCCCCTCCATTTTCATAAGCCATTGTATCAACTCTCCTCATTCATCACAGCTGGCCCTCAGAATCGCTGAGGCAGCAGTCACGACTGCAGAGTTGTGATTTTTTAATGGGCATTCATCATATATGATAATCGTATTATTTAGCTAGGTACCAAAAGGATCTGACTAGGCTAAAAACCTCAGCAGAGATGATAGACCATGCTTATTTAAAATGTACATGGCATATCAGGGACCGTATCAACTGTTTTGTTTAGAAGATACCCAGAAATCTAAAATCCTTGTAGATGCTGCTTCTTGCAGATACTTTTTCCTTTTCATCAGTTCTATTTACATATCTTGTGTAGTCAGTAACGAGCTCACTTAGCACTTGTCTCTACTTTTGTTAGGAGGCTTTTCCAAATTCTTTACCCATGAAGTAGCCTTTCAGAATACTTAGACTACAGTTTCCTAGTCTACATTTTTTGTAACTCAGGCATATGTCTTCTTACTGAGAAGAACAATCTCTTTTATTCTCATGCAGAATGTGATTAGTTTCAAAGGTAGACGCCAAAACCACATTTTTTTTCACTTTTATCAAATGCTTTCTAGCTGGAGAACCACTTTTTTTCAGTTCTTCCAACGAGCTGTCAACAGTGCACACAAGAACATTGCCACCTTAAAGCTTGTCAGTTCCATTTTGCACTCATCTTCCTCACTCGCTATGTTATGAAAGTCTCATTACTCTTCACGCTCTTGTAGGTCAGGCCCTAGATCAACACACCAAAAAAAAAAAAAAAAAAAAAAAAAAAGTATTATGGTTTCCAGAAGGTAAAACCACCAAAGGGATTTAATTTGAAATTCCGTCTAGCGACTCCATAATATCATCACACTATAGAAAGTTCTATAGCCAGCATTAATACAGTCATGACTTAGCCCATGGTAGTGTCAATCAACAGAAATAACATTTATGCCCAGGAAGGAAAGGGATGAAAGCAGTGATGGCGACAGCGGCTCACGTATCTATACAGCCTCTCATTGGTTTATAGTTAGATGCCTCTAGCTGTCTGGAAGACCACAAGGTTTGCTATGAATATGACTGGTGGTTTGCTCTTTGGTGTTGCTTAGAAGGGGAAAGTGGGTTCTGTCGGTGGTTTTATATTAACACTAATGGAGGTGTATCTGTTGGAGAGCTGGTATTGAAGTTTATACAAATTTAATACATCTGGAAATTTTGATACATCCCTACTACTGTAACAAAAGCTATACCTAGGTAATCAAGTTGGCAATACCCTATAAAAGTTCTTTCATGAAGGCTCACACTGATAAAAAAATACTTTGAAGGATCAATGTGCTCCCAGTGACAAAAGCATCCTCAGAGTGTCCTAATGACAGAATCAGGTGCTATGTCAATAAGACACACACAAATGGACAACTAACATCACAAATGAACTAGTTATTGGGGTGCTTGCAAGCAGTATAGCTGCATAACCTTTGTCAAATCCAATCATGTGGTCAATGGACCCTTCATAACTCATACAGGAATCAGTGAAATCCTGTCAAAGGATGGTAGCAGCGTCTCACACCACAGCTGTCTGGAAGCCCTGCCTGAAAAGTTTAATCTTAAAAAACATTGTATCATAATAATAAAGGAAGGATGAACATTAGTGATTTCAACAGCTGTAGTATTAACAGTTGCTAAAAGCAAATTTAACGAAGCGTGGTAACTACCAAAATGCAAGCAGGTGTCTGTCATCTAAGCTTATTCCATAACCCAGATCTTTCAACAGTGGAAAGGGAGATGAGAATATCAACACATTTTGTGTGGGGCTTATCAGGAATGAGACTGCTGAACGGCACCAAGTAATAAAAAAAAAATCCTACTTTAGTCATCATCCCTTGTCTGGTTTGCATCAGTTAGTCACTATAAATAAAAAAGCAGCTCTAACACCACATATTATCATTTTTCCTAGCCACTTAAAATTTTAAAAAGTATACTGAAAAGACCATGTTAAGTAATTTAACACCATAATAGGAAATACAAAACCACTGCTAGAAATGTACGGTCTTTTTGTCATGCTGCCGTCAGTGTGCGTCTCAAGAAGCTGGAGCCAGAAATAACTCATCAAGATGAAAAATAAAAAGGTGACTTAGGAGTATCCTCTTGCTGAAGATCCAAGCTGTGATGTTCTTACCAGTTAGTGAAGGATTTGCTTCTCTATTAATTAAGGAAAGATGGAAATTATGGCAGAGCTTCTTAAGAAATATAGATATGATTCTCAGAAGACAGCATAAGCATAAAGAAGCTTTCTAGTTATTCAAGAGAGGGAGAATAATCCCTCACTGTCCTGCAGATGAGTTTATGTATCAGCTCCATGAAAGTTACAGAACATCAAACAAGCAATAAGTGACAGGAAAAGCAGCAGATTCATCATTGCAGAGAGCCATGGTCAGTGGAAGAACTAACTCTGCAAACCAATTCCATTGAGAATGGCAAGTAATAATTGGCTTTGACAACACCTAAACTGAACTGCAAAATCATCGGACTGATCCTTTAATGTATGTTCAACTCCTTAGAAAACCCCTGAGCGCTCCTGCAACCAAACAAATATGAATTGGCGTGGATGAATTTCAGGCCTACTCATCGGTCGTCTGCATGACTTAAAGAAATGCCTTCTCTTACATGGCTGATCATCATTTGTTGAAGAGAATGTTTGTCAAAGAAGCCGAGCACCACTCAGGAAAGTCATTTACTGGTCAAATCTGAACATCACTCTGCATATTGATAATGGTCTTGACCAAGACACAGACTCGTGTACATGTCTGTATACTAGATGAGTGAAGTCCTCCTATCAAAAGAGAAGGTCTAATGATTGTGACAATGAATAACTTGCCAACAGTAGACCTCATTTATGTCAATACTGTTCAACATCCGCAAGGATAATCAGCCCATCCATTCCAGCTCACATCTAATATACAACCTAAGTCCAAACAAAGGATTTCCACCAGTTAAAGACCCATGAATATCTGCACATTCCATGTTCTTGAATGCTGTATCATAAACCAAGTATACTGGGTCCGGGTTAAAGCATGATTTCATCTCGGTATTCAACAGCACAATGAGAAAATAGCAATCATATGTTCAGTGGAAGTAATATTCTCTCTTCCACTTCCAGGCTCATCTTACAAATATATATATACTTCCTCTCTCCTATTCTCTTTCTGATAGCAAGATAAACAATTCAATGTCTCTCTCCATTTGAAACAATCTTCTGCTTTACAAAGGTACCAGCTACCTTGACTCACAGTCTAACCCATCGACATACATTACTAAGACGAGAGCAATGTTTTCAGCCTCTGTTTAGTTTTGAAGTATGCAGACTCTATTAACAGGAAAATTTTGATTGCTTGAAAGTTTATCTAGTTTTTCCAGCTCTACTAGTTACCCTAATGATTTTTTTCCTCTTTCTATGAACTCTGACTGGTATCATGTAGACATATCATCTCATTTGGAGCTAGCTCAAGTAGTTCTTAATATACTTTGCCTAGCACAATGAGGTCACCCTGCGTGAGTGGTGACAGCTGGATCCAAATATTTGAAGCTTCTCATTGCTTCCAAATTAGCCCAAAAAGACAGAAGGATTTCACTTACATCTTGATATACAGCAGACAACATTTCAGAAGCTCCACAGATAGCGTGGTTGTCAGGACATGACTGCTAGAATAGTCATTTCAGTACCTCACACTGTAATTTCCACAGAGAAATACGACCACGGCAGGAGCAAAAGGCCTGGGAAATAGAGTTGATAGGATCAGGAATGGTTATGCTCTTTATGCAGAAACTAGAGATAACAGCTCCTTAAAATTAGTATCTGCACAAAGCAGTGTTTAATGGTTTTACTAAGGCAAACAGAGAGTCTCGCTTACAAAAGAAGTTGAGAGCTTTTGTAGTAAAAGCCTAATCAAGAAAGATAGCAGGGATAAGAAATTAATTTCCATTAGGAACTTCCTCTACTTTGACCAGATAAACAGACATTTTGGAATCAAAAAAAGAAAAAAAGAAAAAAGTTTGCAAAGAATGGAAGGTTAAGAGACTTCCGAGAAGGCCAACAAAGTCACTATGGGGTCTGGCTTCCTATACTGCCTTTCCTCCTCCCATGGTGATAAAAATATTATATTTTAGCATGTGTAATCTGTAGCATTTATACTGATGTGTGGTCACTTATCTGCAGCGATCATTTATCTTGACCTTCTCAAGCTGACTGTTAGCAGTAGTGTCAGCTAGAGCTCGTGTCAGCTTTAAAGAGCTGCAGGCTGTTTAAAGAGCCACCCTGCTGAAGTAGGCTTCCGATAGATCCTCCACCAAAAGCCTCTGAACAAATATCATGTTATTGATGATGTTACCAGTATTGTCTGAACAAAGTTTTGGGTTTTTTTTCTGTTCTAGACTTGCAGATTTTTTTTCTGATTTTCTCAAATTCCAATTTTTTATTCAATGAGGGGATACTTTTTAAAACATTTAAATTTGTTTTGCTGGGAAAAAAAAGTGTTAGCTTAGAAAAACTGATTTAATTTATTTCCATTTGCCTTAATCTCTGAGCATTGCTGAAGAGAATTTGAGATCGTGACAGGACTAGCAGACATCAATTTTTTTACATTTATGCAACGCACAGAAACAGAAGATCACCGAGTTACTTTCAACAGAGATGTATGTAAACATCTTAAAAGAAGCCCCTACCTGTTGGACTTAAAATCTAAGTATAACCAGATCTAGAAAGCGTAAGAAAAACAATTAGACCTAGTAGTACCATAGCTCGCTCTATAGATCAGGTAGGAATGTCTATTTAGAGCACGACTCAAAATCAATTCCCACCCAAGCAACCTGTCAAATCTGGCTGTCAGAATTTTCAAGAAAGAAAATACAAATATTCCAATAATTACTGTATATTAAAACAGCATGATTTTTTTTTAGGTTTTGATTTTCTGAGTCAGACATTTTTGAAAGCTTTCCATGGGTAGAGCTTCGTTTTCAAATCGATGAGGGTAGTCCCTGTGGTCAGCGGGCAAAAGAGGTCACGATGGTCTTCATTAGAAAGGAAGTATCTTCTCCTCCAATCAGAGTCCTGAAAAACCACGCAGTAAATTGTTAAGCTTGGCCCTAATATTGAAATCCTAATGCTGTTTACAAGAATAAAAAGAACCCTTCCTCATGAAGAAATCAACCCCTCGTCAGGTGTGATGCCTCACTGCCAGTCGTAAAACATGCTTTTGCAAACTCAAACTCATTAGTTTAATGGCAGAAGGACTTGTGCAATTCCATCAGCCCTGCAGGTAAGGCCTGGAATGAGAGATACAGCCATAGCACTTCCAGTGACGGCTGTAAATAGAACAAACGTTCCCCACAGCCTAATGTTTGGACTGCAGCCTACTTCATTAAAAAAAAAAAAATTATATTAGCAGGGCTTGAAGAGTTGTATAGCCATTTTCTACTATTTATTGGAATACTTTAAAATAAGACATGTTAATAACATGAAGGAGAGAAACAGGATGAGATTTTATGGTCTATATTACAGCAAATGTCAGACAAGAGAATTTCAATGATTTTTTCTGGCGTAAAAGTCTTATGAACCTGTGGGTCACTCTTACATCTGTGCAGCACTTTAATTGGCTACATTATGGAAGACTGACCGTAATTTACAGTCAAATTTAATTTGGGGGGGGGGGGAGCAGATATATATTGTAATTTTCTTAACCTTGGTCATACAAGCTGAAAAGACATTATATCTTTCATTTTAGTCTGCTTTATGGCAAATTTGCTGATAAATATAATTCTGTATGGAACCTTTTTTTCAAAATTAGTGCTTTAGAAATGCAATGAATATCGTATTAATCCGTATTAAACGCTGTAATCACAGATTCTATGTATTACCAACGCCTAAATCTGAATGTGACAGATTACCTTTTGATCCTGTGATTCGGAAATACACATTTCAGTGATTTGAACATACAATTCAGCATTTGGAAACCTCCTCTAGTGCATTTTTTCTTGTCCTGACATTTAATTTTGAGATTAAGATTCCAAACCTTAAAAATCTAGCTCATTGAAAGAATGACATCAGAATCCATGGTTAGGCTGAAACAATGAATTACCTTTCAATTCTTATTTGAAACATCCTGAGATATGAATTTTGCATTGTAACAGGTAGTGTTTCTTGTGAAGGAAGCCATTACTATTGTTAAAAAGTGTTTTTATAATTAAAGCATGACGGACATGTCTCCTTGAAGTCATCTCAACACAGTTTCTTACATGTGGTTCCCACTATCTACAACTACTTGGTAGCCACTAAAGCGAGCACGTGTTTTAAAGTGTGACTTATTTTTTACAAAACTGAATGTAGGTTACAGTGATATATTTATTCCCAAATGATATTTTCACCTAATTCAATGTGGATGTAATCCATCCTGGAAACTGAAGTTAAAATAAAGAAACTGGTCATCTCTAATTACTGGGGCAAGCCATGAATCAACTCTGATGTTATCTTCAATTGAATTCTAACATAGAATAGCATAACTTAGGGTTGAACATGGACAAAGAGAGCTGCGCAAGACCCACGTATTCATCCCTTGCCTACTCAGGACTCAAATGGTTCCAGCTTTCAAAAACTACATCTCATTATTTTGATAAAGAAACGTTTACAGAGTGGTGAAGCCGCAGCTACCCTTCAAGGCACACCCTGATTTCACCTCCAGCACTTCCTTGTACCATTGAGGCAATAAACTTTGGGCAAACATTGGTTTATTGGCTGGATGTAGTGTAGCTCAAACACAGACTGCTGGGATTGTTGCCATAGTTGACCCTCCACTGACTCCTTGTTTCCTTTATTTTGCTGTTGTAGGCCTTGTTTCTGACTTTGCCGTGTTGAATGATAACTTGCTGTTCCTCAGCAGAGCTGCAAGGGACCAAAGGAGCTACTCAATCCAATCTCTGCTCTCCTTTACACCTCTTCATCCTGCTCTCTTACACCAGACCATATCAAGTCATCCCAGCACAAATCTTGTCCCTGACCGTTGGGATTGTGCTTGTCACGTAATACTTTAAAAATGTCTCCAATTTCAGTCCCCAAAACTGCTGAGTCTCATGCCAAGTCCTTATGATCTCTTTTACGCTGCAGTTGCCTTTTGTGACTGGTTTGTAAGGGAATTTGATCGTTAGACCAAGACTGGTGTATTTGTGTGGTGTTCCCTGCTTGTTCTGTGCTTGATGCTGACATTTCAGATTGGCACTATCTGGCTGTGCCTGTTTCCAGCTCCTTGCTACTCCGCTGAAGTGGGCTATTTGGAGCGCACCCAAGAACTGTGATAAGGTACCTGCAGATGTGTTTTGCGAGGTAACACGGAGCTGACATGCTCCGCAGAGTCTATCAGCTATTGTACGCTGCAGCAAATGATTAAACATCAGGGTGTCTTACTTTGGGTATCCACAAAGCAACAGGATGACAAACGCGGTGAAAGGGACAATTAAAAGAGACGGCAAAAGCGAATGGGAAGGCAAAGAAGTATTGTCTTCTAGGAACTAGATAGCTTCTGCTCAAGATACTCTTTCCAAGGGTAAAGGCAAAAAATCTCTTATTGCCCTTCAGAGCAATAAGTATAGCGCACAGGAAAGCGTGACAGATGAAAGCAAAACCAGTGCAGGTATTGGTCCGTGTGGGCCAATGGGAGCAAGAACTGAACTGCACCAGCTTCGAGTGAGCCTGCCCCACCCCTGGACCTGAACGGATAAACTCGGAAAAGATGCATGCAGCTGTGGCCCAGTGCAGTAGGGAGAAACAGTAAACTTGGGGGGAGGACTGGAGAAAGGTGCTAAGAGGTCAGGAAACTTCAAGGAAGCTGAGTGAGGCCATGCTTCCTCTTCCTTTCCCTCTCCTCACTCCTAGAATCCCTCCTCTCTTCGCCAGGAGTACAGGGTCCATGTTCCCATCTCAGTGCCTGTTTCCCACTTCCTCTTCTCTTTGGTGTGATAGCCCACACGTAACACCAAAGTTTCACATGCAAGTATCCCTACCCTCTTCCCAAGTTCCCAAGGTTTGTCTGATAACTGGAAGAGGTCCTGCTCCTAGTTGAGGGGCAGACAGTGAAACTCAGGCTCAGGCCAGGAAAGCCAGCCAGAAAAGAGTTTCAGAGGAAGAGCTATTGTTGCGGGGAAATGACTCCTTCCCCGCTTTCCAGTCCTCCCTCCTGTCTTTGGCAGCAGCAACAGGAATCCAACTGCAAAGATGAAGTGGGGATTTGCTGATTGTCCTGGAAAGGCACATTTTTCTTTCCTCAGGCATACTCAGAGCAGGCAGTTTGCCATCCCTTGTTGGCTGCGACTTTTTTTGCATCCTGCCTCACTCGGGGATTTCATGAAGTTGAAATATCCACCTTATATGATTTGCTGTAGCCTGTCCAAATGTCACATTATTTCATGTTTATTCCCCTTTGGGATCATGCCTCATCAGTGCCTTTGAACTCCTCAAGATGTCTCTGTGCCCTGTTATCAGTGTTATTGGAATCCCAGTGCAGCCTCTTCAGGTCAAGGAATCAATTCCTTCTTTACTCTTTCATTCCCTTTCCTTCTTTTTTTCATCCTATCAGCTCAGAATTAGTGTGGTTTAATGGAATTTGCTTTCGTGACAACACCAAAGTGAAAAAAGTATTGTCACAGGAGCGGTTTGTCTTCAGTCTATGACCAAAGAATGCGAATGGTATGGATGAAGACAATGAGTTTGACCAGATCTTCTCCAAGGGCCAGGACCCCTAACTGTACTGGAGGAGGAGGAGGAGGAGATAGGCCGTGCTTATCAGGTTGAGAAATGGAGATTTCCCTGATGGTGAAGGTTGGCAGCTGGTGATTTCTAGCACCAGGGAAGGATGGCTCCTGCACCACTTGCAGATTGACAGTGATGAATGGACTATTGGAAGCTCTCTCCAATGAATCGAATGAGCCAGATAAGGCTGATAGAGAGGGCCCCGCCTGCTGACCTGATCCTGATGTTGGAGACATGAGCTTTTTGCTAAGGGGTACATTTGGGGCATTGTGGGAAGGCTGCCAAGGTTTGTCCAGTCCTCAGACAACAACAGACCCCTCTGTTGCTTTTTCATGTGGGCACCAATGGTAGTACCAGAGAAGACCTGGAGCATACCAAGCATGACTATCTGGCTCTGGAGGTGACGGTCAAAAGCATGGTGGTCCAGGTGGTTACTCCTTGATCCTGATGATGAAGGGGAAGTGCTTGAGAAGGAGTAGGTGTATCCTGCAGGTCAACAAATGGTTGTGCTGCTGCTGTCAGCAGCAGACTTTCAGTTTCTGTGACCATGGGATACTTGTGGAAAATTAAGGATCGCTAGGAAAAGACCCACCCAATTAAGTGGTGGAAAAGCTTCTTTGTCAACAGGATGGCCAAACTCACGAGGACAGCTTTAAACTAGGAACAGTGAAGGAGGGACATGAAGAGCCCCTATCAAGTGAAAAACTGGTAGACCAGATTGACCAGCATAGAATGCAGGGTGATGTGGACGGAAGAGAGCTCATAATCAAATCCAGCAAAGGGCCAAGGAGGTCATTAAGGGACTGGAGCATCTGTCAAATGAGGAGAGGCTGAGAGAGCTGGGCTTCTTCAGCTTGGAGAAGAGAAAGTTCAAGAGGATCTTCAATGCGTATAAATACCTGACAGGGGTAGAAGTAGGTAATAGAAAGGATGGAGTCAGACTTTTCCACGACACCCAGTGACAGGACAAGAGGGAATGTCATATGTCATATCTCTGTGCACCCAGAGATGTAACTGTCAAGTTTGCAAGGTGCAGAAATCAACACCAACTAACATGGTAGAGTAACATTAAGAAAGTGAATTACAAGAACACTTTATTATTGAATTCTTGCCATAGCATCTCACAAACATTACAGCTCAGGCTAGACTAGAAGATTAATATCAGTCAAACTCTTTGCCTGAAGTAATCATGGTTTATCTTATACAAAATTTAGTTCATTAAAACAATTTTAATTTGCCCAAAACCATCAGGTTCATGATTGCCTCCACAACTCAGCCCAGAGGCTAACTCAGAGGAGGTAAGAAATGATCACAAGGATAGCCCTAGAACAGAAACTGCAGAAGTAAATACCCAGAGGCAGGACAGTGACATATTTATGATCTGGTTGTGGATATGGAATTGAAAATTACTCTTGCTGCTCTAGGTGCTGACTTCTACATCTCTACATGAACATGACATTTTCCTCATCTCCTCTGTAATTCTACTCATTTATTCCCATTTACTGTTTTAAGATGCTGCTTTCAGCTTTCTGCATTCCACGCCTCTCTTTTTTCCCCTTAAAAAAAGTGAATTTCTGAAATACTTTTTTCATCTTCTCTGACCCAAAAGTGAGACTGTCTTTGATCTCTGCATTTCTCATTCTCAGCTACTTTTCCCTGCTGTCCCGCATAGATCACAGCATTGACACTCCAAAACCCTCTTTTCTTGATGTGAATTTTAGGCTGACTTGTTTTCGGCTGCTATGCTTTTTGCTATATTCTCCTAAAAACCCACATTGAAATAAAGTAGCATGAGCAGAGCATTATATTTACTATATCAGATGGCTTTCATGCTTTACATTGTACAGATAGGATGACTTATGCAGGTGAGGATTATTCACAGCTTTCCAGAGTTTAATGTCTATGTTACAAACCATTTACCATTACAATCTCTCTTCACTTCCTAACTAGTCTTCAACCTTCTTACTGAATGTTTCAGTGTCTCTATGTTTCTGAAAGGTGACTTAATTTTTTAGAAAACTAAAGCAAAAAAATTTCCTCAGCTCTTTTTAAGTTGCATTGTAGGGTTTACCATTCTTTTAGTTTAACATAGGTCTTTAGAAACCACTAAGCTTGTTTTTCATGGCAGATATGGAGCAGAGAAATAAAGTTTTCACATGTAGCACCTGCATCTTCTACGGAAACTGCACGAGATTCTGTTTTTTAACGTGCTTGTTAGTCACCTTAACAGACCTGTAGTAAACCTTACCGGAATCCTGCCACCTTCTTGCCACTCATGGATGGTCAACAAGTCTAGACAAAGCAGGAACTCGTAAGAAGGTCTATTCTGCTCAAAATGCTTCTGAGACGTTTAACAGCTAATTAAATATATATACAAGCTTGAAATATTCAGAATATATCCACTCTGCAAAGAGAACAGGGTGTGGGAAGCGAATTAGCCATGGAACTCTACATTTCTCTCCCTGAGACACAGTCACCTAGGAACAGGGCAGACCCCTGCATGGTACATTTTGTTATTGTTGACACATCAACAGGCTGGTGTGGTGATTGATGAATGATGATGTGATACCATATACATGACAGCTAGTTCTCTCCTGTCTTAAAAGAACACGAGAAGAAAATTGTAAAAATAAAAGAATACTAAATGTTACTGCTTTTAGAGGTTCTCCAACAAATTTAGTTGAAATGGCATTACCAAATTTCAAACTCCATTGAAAGAAAGGGAAATAACATTTCTAATTTCTTCTATGAAAAAATATTACCTGACGATGCTCCAGAACGTCTTTTACGCACTAGGAAATTTAATCTGCTTTATTTTGCTTTTCTATTTGTTCAAAGTGAAGGCTTCTGGAGGCAAAAAAAACCCCCCAAAAAAAACCCCCAAAAATCCATAATTCACATCTGCGGTCTCGTACTGAACAGACTTGGCAATCTGTGCTTCTATAAGAAGGGTCAACATATTTTCATTTTTTTTACTTGTCAATGGCTCTGTGTGCAGGTGTCTGCGGTCATAGAGGTTTAAGTTTTGTTTAGGCATCATATTGCCTGATGATGCACAGTCCGATAGTTAAGATTCATAGGAACTGACAAGAATAATAAGGATATGTTTTAAAGGTATTATATCATCCACCTTCTTTAGACAGATGTGGAAATCTTAGGTGCAGGTAATGACTTTGAGAACCAAACTCAGGCATAAGGCAAGTTTCTGTCAGTGATTTTTTTTAAATAGGGTTCTCCTTTCTTACAAATAAATTACTGTAACAACTGGGAAACAAAAAAAAAAAAAAAAAAAACCAGAAAAAAGAAAGGAAGAAGGAGGAATTTTCAAGAGTCAATGTTAATTTCTGAATTATTCTACAAAATAACAATGAGCAATATTTAAAAGGGTTTTTTCAGATTGTGTATCCATTTGGGTTTTTTCCTTACTAAATGTATTTTTCAATAAAATGCTCTCAAGCAATGCTTCAAAATGCAGTTTATTTTTTCTCTTTAATAACTGAGTTCTAAAATGCCTCCATTCCCCTTTTCCTTTCCCCACCTTTTCCTCCAGCTGTGTGGCACGGTCTGCAGAGAACTGGTGGCACATTTCTTCTGCCCCGAGCCCGTGACAGCAGCAGTGAGAAGTTCAGCCGCACCCTCACACCAGGCAGTCCCGTAGCAGCAAGAACACAAAAACTGCTAGGGAAATGAAATGCTCAGAAGCCGTGACTGGCATCCTGAAGGAACACGTACTCAAAAGTACTGAAAAGTGCTGTTCAAAAATGTCCTGATTACTTCTAAGCTTAAGTCTTGTCTAAGTTACTGCAGTGGGGTTTTTTTTGAAAAAATTGCTTATATTTCTGTCTCAGTAAGGTTTCTCATAAGGTCCCACTCTAGCACACACCCATACAAATGAAAGAGGGAGGAGAAGGGCAAAAGTTGCAGGAGTATCACGGTTATTGCTTGATGGCATTTGATCCAGTACTAACATTTTTATCTTGCCAAAATGTCTAATATTTCATTTTTTGTTTACATCTTCAATCACAGTTGAAATCAAAATATCAGACTGCAATATTCTCACCTGCACAGGTTTGTTTTGAAATGTTTCACTGAGATGCTTCATGGTTGAAAATAAAAATTACAAAATGGAAAAAAAAATACATTTTCATACCAAAAATATTGCTCTGAGGTAGAGCTCATTAAAATTAAGAGTAGTAGTGCTGCAGTTTTTATAACAGTCACATCATATTTGCTTATCTAACCAGAGATGTGAAATATGTGTATAGAAGAAAAAGAAATGAGATAGAGGATAGCTATGGGCATGGCAGAAGAGAAAGAAATAATTTTCAAGTCAGTCACCATTATTTTTCAGACAATGGGGCAGTTTAGAAAGAGGAAGGCTTTGCACTTCTAAGGGAACTGACAAATCAGAGCAAAGACTCCTATTTCCTGTGGCGTACCGCTTCTCTACTCATTCTTTACTAGCTCTACAATCCCAACTTTCACTGAGGACACATCTGAGCTCCTGAACTTCTTTCCAGATAAAGAGGGAAATTGCTATATTGTCAAAACAACTTAAAGAGTCGTCTTTAGGCTGAGAAGCATTACAGTTGTACACCTGTAGGACATACCTTTAATTGAGGACACAGCACATGGCTGTTACTGTGAGTCTTGACGGAGAAGAATACTGGCAAGCTGCTCCGGGTGTTGGCGCTGGTCTAAAACAATTACCACGGGTCAGACTGACTTCAAAGGGAAATCACCTCATTAAGACAATCCCTGGAGACACCTCTCCCTAGGTGCTAGCAGTGTTTCATTCCTTCCAGTTGCTCACTCAACCAGCTTGTTTGCTCACAGGGTTAATAGTGTCTCTGCAAGGGAAAGAATTAGATTTTTAAAAGAGATCTTTAGAAGAGAGAAGCAAAATATTATATAAAACCTGAAAATGTGAGTACTTGCAGATTTTGCTGACCCGAAACAGAAGATTAGGAGTAAGAGAAATGGCTTATTGTGTATTTGCCTTTGTTAAAGATACTGCACAAAAAAATTATCAAAATGAGAATTGTTAATTTGCTTTCCAGTTTCTCAATCATATCCTAATTCTTTAAAATAATTTATTTCCCACTTGTTCAAAATTTTCATTCTACAACGTTCCTGTGCTATAGTTTATGCTTTGACTCCATTTCTTCTGAGCATTACAGAGACCCACAAGCCTAGTTTTGCAGTACTTTTATCCAGCCGCTTAAACAGAGATGACTAATCTCACAGCTAACCTCTAGTCTCCCATGGACAGACCATGCTTCACCACCTCCTACCACAGAACAGGAATTCCAACAAGATAACTGCTTCCAATTTTTGTGTTTTATGACATGTCAGGAAAGCTCTATTTCTTAACAGGATATTCCTCCGATCCTTTCCTACAAATAAGTGGGTTAGATACAAACCAGCTTCAAATCTTTAAGCCTTTCCAAAGCTGTAGTTAAAGAGCTGTCAGGGGAAGCAATCAATCACCCCAGCTGAAACTGAGAGGATACATCTTCACAGATGAGAAATCCTCCTACCGCTTCGCTTAGGAAGACTTGCAGACTAAGGATCCTCAGGATTTCTACTTCAGTGTTTGCATATCCAAGGACAATTCCACCACTCGCTTTCCCCTGTAAAGGTGATAAGCACTAGGTTGGCTTTCTGAGCTCGGCCACATCTCAAAGCAAGCACTAATCTTTTCACACTTCTTGTGTCAAGTCTCCTGTGAAGTTATTATTCCATTTTTTAAATCATGATATTAGTTTTCTCTCACACTTTTGTATGCTTTGAGAGGATAAATACTATCTTAACTACATGATGACATCCCAGCACAAATGTTTGCGTGAAAAGCATTAAAAACAAATGTTACAAACACTTCTTTGAACTTAAGACATCTCTGTGAGACATGTCTTGATTTCTTCAACAATTAACTTGGGGAAATAACAAGATCAGAGAGATAATATCATACATTTTGCTTGTCCTATAGATTTTTACAACTGCTCTTTCTGCTTTTTCATGTCTTAACCTAGGGAGCAAATGAGAAGGTATTCAAGTATCTCCAAATTTTTAGGACTTAGCTACGCTTAAGCTGGAGGCTGCACTAAATATGTCTTCATTTTATTTCATGGAAGCAAAATCATTTTGTTATCTAAAATCCACTTGTTAGATAAAATGTTAGCTAAGTGGAAAAAAAGAAGTGAAGGACAGTGTTCTTTGTTGCAGGTACATTGATTTCAATTTGTGTGCAAAATAGTCAACATAAGCTAAAATAAACCCATTGACAGAATTTCCAAAGAGGGCAATATCTTGTCGGCATGGGGGTCAATGTCAAATCTGACTTTAGCAGTGGCAATACTTCACCTCAAGACTTCAATCCACAGCTTGGACATCTGGATGTTTTCTCCTAAGAAAATCCTACACATCCATCATCATGATTTAGTTAATTAAACTCCTCTCACTCTTTCTGGAAGAGTTCCCCAGTATTATTTCCAACGTTTGCTAGAAAGGCTCACTGCAGAAGAAAATACTGATTTTAAAATGGCTGAAGAACATGAGTTGTTTCAAGTTTGGATGTCAGTATTCAAGGCTTCTTTTTCCAGAAACGCGAATGCTGAGAATGAGGCTTCAGGGGGCAGCTGAGATGTGAACAGAATGAAATGTGAGATGACAGAAAAAAAAAGGTAGAATTTAATTTTCCTTAGTTCGGGAAAGTTTGACTTCCTTCCCTCATCCTGACAGTGTTATTCCCTCTCTTGTAAGCTGGTGCCTGTCAAACTGGGAGTTCTCCTTCAAGTGACCAGAAAGCCAACCATATCCTGGGCTGCATCAAAAGAAGTGTGGCCAGCAGGTCGAGGGAGATGATTCTGCTGCTCTACTCTGCTCTGGTAAGACCTCACCTAGAGTGCTGTGTCCAGCTCTAGAGTCCTCGGCTATAGACCCAGCACAAAGTCCAAGTCACTCAGGCACGTATACCACGGCGCTGGATGCCCGCCAGCTCTTGTGGACCATGAGCGAGTGGTGCTACTCAGTTGGCCTAATCATTGGTTTGATTTTGTTTATAATAGCCGCTTGCTGTTATTGCCACAATTGTTGTGGATGGTGATGATCACGCCTGTTCCCAAAGTTGCTTTTGGAGTTAATAAAACAGTTGTTCTGTCAGTTAAAAAGTCTGTGGTTTTATTTCTCGGCTTAACTGGCTGGGGAAATTTGAAGTCTTCCCTGCTGGGTCTGTAAGAAGAATTCCCTTGGGGAGGGTCTTCTACAGGCCGGGGCTAGGGCAAGAAAGCAGCAATACTGGATTTGTTAAGGGCATTTGCAGGTCCCTGTTATCCCCTAACCAGGACAAACATACCAGACTAAACACCTATTTTACCAATACCCGTTATAAAGGTACATGAGGCAAGACAGAATTACAGTACACGCAAAACTAGAGACTTCTGTGGACTCTTCCAGCACCTGTACAGAAAACACAGAAGAGAGTTGCTCGGCCTCTGGCTGGCCGACGTGTGTTTGGTTACAGGAGGGTGTTATCCACCCAGGATTAATTCAATTTATTTCTCCAGCGCTGTTTTTTCTTCTTTTCTTTTTGCAAGCATCAAGATGCTTTGGAGTTAATACCACAACTGAAGTTTTGTACCACGGAACCAGCAGCAGGCTGGGCTGTGCCAGGGCTGCCTGGGGGCAGCAGGCTGTGGCCACACGAACGCCAGTCGCCGGCAGAATTGGGGTTACGAACGCCGCTCTGTGTAAACGCAACCAACCGTTTGCTGCAGCAACCGGAGAGGAGGAAAAAAACCCCCAAACAAACCAACCGAAGCCAAAAGCGGCGGGGGAGTCGAAGGAGGGGGCGAAGTGCCCCGCGGCGGGGCTGCAGCGTTCCCAGCCGGGACGTCCCGTCCCCGCCCGCTCGCAGCCGCCCCGGCGCGTTTCGCTGAGGCGGGGGCCAAGGTGTGACTCGCACCGGCACCGGTGACAAAGAGCGGATAACCGATCCCCGCACTGCGACAGCGGGACCCTGCCGGGCAGGGCGCCCGGCCGCCCTCCCCGAGAAGGCCAGTCTCTGTGCGGAGCCCGCAGCCGTTCCGCGCCCCGGCGCAGCGCTCGCCGGGGCGGGTTCGCGTCTCGCCGCCCGGCGCCCTTCGCCCTTCGCCCCGCCCGGGTTCGGCTCGGGCTGCGCTGAGGCCCGCGGCGCGGCCGCGGGACCCGCCGCCGCTTGGATCCCGGCCGGTGGGAACGGTGCGGTGCGGGTCAGACGGACCGGCGGGGGCGGTCCGGGGGCTGTGGGGGCTGTTCCAGCCCGCACCCCGCGGTGCCCGCAGCCCAGCACCGCCCGAGCCGTCCCGCCCCGCGCCGCTCTCCGGCCGGGGCAGCGTTCCCGGTGCCGTCCGCCGCTCACGATCGTGGCCGTTTGCCGCCCCTGGCACAGGGCTGATAGGTGCGGAGACCCCGCGGTTCAGTAACAGCGGGTCCCCGCTCCATGCTCCGAAGGGCGCGGTTCCCCCGTCCCGGGAACCCCGCCGCGGTGCTCACTGCCGCTGCTCCCCGCCCTGCGGGCACACGGATCCGGCCCTGGTGCCCGCGCGGGTCCCGGCCCCGGGGCGCCCGTCACAGACACAACCGCCCCCCGACGGCCTCCCGCCTCCCCTCCGCTCAGTGCGAC
This sequence comes from Bucorvus abyssinicus, assembly GCA_009769605.1. Lineage (NCBI taxonomy): Eukaryota > Metazoa > Chordata > Aves > Bucerotiformes > Bucorvidae > Bucorvus > Bucorvus abyssinicus. Next base: position 56,661,633 of record CM020024.1, on the reverse strand, counting down.
TCGAGCTCCTTCCCGCCACCGTGACCGCAGCGGGCGGCTCCGGGGCAGAGGCAGCGGCTCCTCGGGGCACCGCCGTCCCACGGACCGCGCTCCTCCCGTGTGCCGGGGGCTCTCGGCGGGCCGTGCGAGGGATGTGCTAGGCTGGTGCGGGAGGCGGTTCGTCGCCAGTCAGGGCGAGTGGTTTATCCGGGCTGGCCCATAACCTCCCCTCCCTTTGGGCCGCTGCAGACAGCAGTTGTTCTAATAGTTCGTTTCCACTCAAAACCACATTTACACATTCCTCCGACTGCCTACAGTACTGCTGTAGAACTTCATTCTGACGTAGAAGTTCTCTCACACCTCCTTTGGCTCTTGCGTTGTTTAATCTGCTCCACTACCTTTTCCTCATCTTTCCAAACTTTCTGGACCCCCTCCATCCCTGCTGGGGATGGTGCACTATTGTGCTCCTGCAGTGGTTTATCCACGGCAATACCCTGCTCGCTGCGCCAATTTTAAAATGTTGTGAAAAGGGGGGGAAATAAAACCAGTCTTATGGCTGACACCAAATATGCGAGACAAGCAAAATCGGGGGCACAAATACTGACGGTTTATTTACAGGGCAACATTTACAAGTTCTTTTGGTATTGCAGATAACACCTAACGGGTTCCATGTTTTCGCAATATCAGCACAAGAATCTATTGGAGAAGATTAAGATGAAGGCCACAAAAAGTTATCAGAGGGGTGGAGAACCTCTTGTATGAGGACAGGCTGAAAGAGTTGGTGGTGTCCAGCCTGAAGAAGAGAAGGCTCTGGGAAGACCTTATTGTGGCCTTTCAGTACTTAAAGAGGTCTTATAAGAAAGATGGGGATGGTCTTTTTAGTAGGGCCTGTTGCATCAGGTCAAGGGGTGATGGTTGTAAACTAAAAGAGGGGAGGTTTAGGCTAGATATAAGGAAGAAATGTTTTAGAACGAGGGTGGTGAAATACTGGAAGAGGTTGCCCAGAGAGGTGGTAGATGCCCCGTCTATAAACTCTCAAGGTCAGGTTGGATGAGGCTCTGAGCAACCTGATCTGGTTGAAGATGTCCCTGCTCACTGCAGGAGGGGTTGGACTAGTTGACTTTTCAAGGTCCCTTCCAACCCAAAGCATTCTATGATTCTAAGAACTCACTCCAGTAAAACCACTGCCAGATGAGGATTGCTGCAAATGCTATCAAAGCTAATTTCACTGCAGCAATTCCCTATGCTCGACAATAATGGGGTTTCTACATTATACGTAGCAAGACAAATTAAAGAGAACAAGGCTTCAAAGACACCAAGTTAATCAGAATTTTTACCACTTGGCAGCACAGGCAACTGATGCTGTGAAATCAATCTCCTTACCTGTTCCCTTACAGTGTAGACAAATTGTTTGTTTTATTGAAATATGTGTAGACGTGTTCCTGTGATTCTTTTTGGTACATCAGGCACTTTAATGAAATTGGTGAAATTACATTAAATAGTATTAGGATAGTATAGCATAATACAATTAGAGCATTATAAAAATGTACCATGGGAGTGATGGTAAAAAGAAGTGATTTAATATAAATGAACAAATGTTCATTTCTAAAATGCAAGAAACAAGAAAGCAAAGCAAGGGAAATTAATAAGGAACTAGTTGGCTTATATTGGAAGAGTAGTTTTTTAGAACTGCTTTCACAAAGATGAGAGGCTCACCTCCTCTTGATCATCTCCCAAGCTGAAGAAACCATTAGTAGGAAATCGATAGGAGGCTCATTTTATCTTTTTTTGTTAAGAGTTTGGCTCCTATCGTACAGATACACAGACTGCAATACTAAATTAAAGGTAATTGTTCCAAAACCTGTGTCTCATAAAGGCACTGACACCTAACCTATCTGTACCGGCAGGTAGCGTTTCACTAGAGCAGAGTTTTGACTGCTTTGTGGTCAGCTAGAAAAACACTATCTGATGCTACGGCTAAATCAGATTATGGATAAATCCCATCCATAGACATCTCTGGGAACACCCATACCAGTATTTTAGTTCAGATCATTAGTGCTCATTTGAAGCAAATCCTTCAGTCATCCAGAATTTACTGAGCATCATTTCACATCACAGAGCAGTCACAGTAGCTTTCTCAAGCTAAAGCCAAAGGTTATTCCAGGAGTGTACCTAATGCACTACACCCGGTAATGTACATTCCTAGCAATCAGGCTAGGACCAAGCCAAAGGAAAATCCCCCAAACACACACGCACAGAGCACACATCAGTTCCCCAGCATCATGTGTTTCACGCCACAGATCTCCTACTGGACCATGCTACTTTCTAACATACTACACCATACCTACACTACACAACCTCCACATCTGTGGAAATTGTCCTACTTTTTCTTTATAGGCAGAGGAAAGAAAAAAGCAGGTTTAGGCTGAAATTCATGGGAATTATTTCAGATGTACACCTGGAGGTAAGAGAGGATGGAACTGCTCTAAAAAGGAGATCTAGACAACTGCCTCATTTAGTCAGATAGATCCATCTTTGGGGTTGAAATGGGACACAGTATGGCAGTCAGCTAAACTGCCACCTCTGAAAGTTTAGCTTCATTTACTTAGAGGATGTTGCATAGGAATCTGTGGCAGCCCAGGAAACAGAAGTTAGTTTTGATAGCCTGGTTTTAGACCTCCAATTTTTCAGAAAGATTCCTTCAGGTTCGTTTATTCCAGCCATTAAACAAAGAACAGTTGTATTTTTTTAAGTACTTTTTGATTCCTAAATTCAGAGTTTGTTAGTTTAACTCTACAGTGAGAGGAGAACATTTGGCAGAAGTATCTTTTGCCAAGAAAAAAACTGGGTGATACAGGAAACCTGTACTATTCTGCTCTCATGTCCTGGCTCATCTAACACCCTTTCTGGGACCACTGAGCGAGGCTGTGCCTGTCACTGTCTTGGCCCTGCTCGGGTGTGCTGCCCCATTGGAGAGGACACAGCCTGCCCTAGTGCCACCCTCAGCCCCCAGCTCATCCTGCTCATGAAGCAGCTCCTGCTTCTCCCTCACACGAGCATTGGCAATAGGTGCTGAGTAAATGCATGAGCCTGCGGTTAAGCAGAGATGGAGCAAGACCTTCATATTCATGCAAATGTGATATATTTATACACATGCAAATTTGACAAGCAAGTTCTACAGCAATTCAAAAGACTCAAGTCCAAACTGGAAGAGTTTGTTTAGTTCTGTTTTATGTATGTATGTCAGATATACAAATTCGGTATATTTTAAAATTTAAACTCAGACACCACTTTCTGTTTCCTTATTTGAATTACATCTTTTCAATGCTTCTGTATGTACTCACCAACAAACACCCATTTTAGTCAGAAATATCACCCCGAGACCATCTGTGTCGAGAGAGGATACGGATAGCCTCAGGGCTCAGATCACACCTTGGCATATGTACTGTATAAACAGAACATGGCTGGATACCAGATTGTTCTTCTAGCAATGGCCAATCATTTATTATGATCTATTCAGTGATCTTCAGTGTCTGTGTAGGAAATTTGTGGATATTATTTAACCTTCTTTCTTGTGCAGATGATATTTCTAAGTGGTTGTGGTTTTTTGCTAGCTGCTAATTTTTTTGAATTTTCCTTTAAAGTGAGGCTTAAATAAAAGCTCTGCTGGTTGATGGATGTGACTTTGCAGCCTAAAACCAGATGCTTTTCAGATGATCTGGTTTTCAGTTTGCAACCAGTGCTGGTGCATCATTTATTTTCCTTTGAAACTTGCCTGAATACTATAGACAGCCCCACCTCTCCAAGGTGAGAGGAGAATTTTCGCATGATCTAGTACACATCTACAATCTGGAAAGTGTGTTTATTTTATCTTGGTATGTATCACAAACTTTTGCACACTCTTATCTGCTTTGTTCCTTGCTGGTGTGGACTATCAGCCACATAGTGGCCTCTACATGTATTTTTATCTTAGTAGCCCCTACGGTGCTCTAGCACAAGCCTTAAAATTCATGATGAAGTCCTTGATCTGTCATTGATAAGCTCTCTGACAAATGTAGTTAAGACAGTGAACTGGTCAGATACTGTTGGAACTGGGGCTGCTCCAGCTGAAGTCTCTTACACATTCCTCTCATCCCATTCCCTCTCAGGACAGCAGCTGAGCTTCCAGGGACTCCTCTTGAGCAATATCCTACAGTCTTTCTGTTTCACAGGAGTTTAGCCATATCTAACAAAGATGGGGCAAATGTTCTACATCACAGAGTCACAGAACCGTTCTTGTTGGAAGAGACCTTTAAGATTATTAAGTCCAGCCGATAACCCAACACTGCCAGGTCACCACTAAACCACGTCCCTAGGCAGTACATCAACAGGTCTATGAAATACCTCTAGGGATGGGGACTCTACCACTTTCCTGGGCAGCCTCTTCCAATGCTTTGCAGCCCTTTCAGTGAAGATATTTTTCCTAATATCCAGCCTAAACCTCCCCTGGTGCAACTTTAGGCTATTTCCTCTTGTTCTATCACTTCTTACTTGAGAGAACAGACTGACCCCCTCCTTGCTACAACCTCCTTGTAGAGAGCAATAAGGTCTCCCCTGAGCCTCCTTTTGCCCAGGCTAAACACCATTCCCCAGGTGCTGTGTAAATGGACCCATGATGAGAAAACTCAAAGTCCTGACGGTGGCACCAGACTCAAAGACAGGTATGGATCTGGTGGGTCTTGTGTTTCTTCCCACATTAATCCCTGCAACTAGAGGGATAGAGGAGGATGCTGCTTGTGCTGCTGATCCCTTGACCAGTCATCTCGAGGCCCTGAAGTCTCTCTTGGTTGCCCTCAGACTTCCTGTTGCGAGTCCATTGCTGCCTACCTGCAAAGTCAGTAATGGATAACAATCTGAGGGCCGTACCAGGGTAGGAGGCTTTCTTGCCACATCCTTAATCCGGGCCCCAGGGAGGCAGCAGACTGTCTTAAGAAGTGGGTCAGGTCTGCATATCGGACCTTCTGCTCCCTTCAGAATGGAGTCACCTATGACAATGGTCTGTCTCTTTTTCTTTCAGGAAGTGGATTTGATGCAGGGCTTAGACTGACTGAACCTCAGTGACACTTCTAACCTAGAGGAATCATCATCCTTGTTCTTGATCATTTCCACCTGCAAGGCCTCGTACCTGTAATGCAAGGGCATCTGGGAAGGTTGGAGCGTTGCTGAGGGGACACGCCTGCTGGGACGAGCAGGAACTTGTTACCATTGCCCACTGTCCTTCTGATCACTGTGTTCAGTCAGACGGAGAGCGGACAGGGAGACCTCCGTGTTATGTACCTCGTCTGACTGTTGGTCCTGTCTCGGGGAAGGCAGGATGTGGTCCTAGAGGTCAATCTCTTTCTCACCCTCCTTGATACTCCCAAACTGCTCAACTCCTTCTGGAGCTCTGTCACTAAGTGGAGGGGTTCCTCGACCTGGGTGCACCTCCCACAGGGCTGCTCACTCTTGCTGCCCAGTACTGGTGTCACAGCAGGTCACATCCTGCAACCTGAGGCCTGGGTGATTGCACGTTCCCCATGGAGCTCTGCTGGGGAGCTGTGACAGTCAGCTATGTGCTGGCTGACATGCAACTGGCTGAAGCCCCTGAGAGCTTCTTGCGCAGGCTTGGTTGCCATTATCCTGACTCCAGTGAGAACTGCCAGCTTCTGGAGGGTCTCTCCACTCCCTTGGCATTTCCCCACCAAAGGAAAACCTCAGGAAACTCCCTGTACGCCGAGATCCACCACTCTGCTGTGGGTCGGGCCAGGTCTAGAGCGGCATCTCCCAGCCTTGCTTTAGGAAAATTAAACAGGACTGTTTCACTTATTAAATTATGGTGGTGCTACGCTAGCATCAGTATTTCTCAGCCTCATGGTTATCATGAGCTCGTCTCTTCTGATTGATAATGATTCGTTACCATCTTCATTTTTCCTCTGTAAAATGACTTAATAATGCTCAGTGCGCAAACCAAGAACGATCAGCTTCGGCTGATGGATTTTGTTTGTTCTCACTGAATACCTCGCTCTTTCTGTAGTGGTATAATGATGTTTATTTCAGAAAGAGTAGGATGAGGGAAGTGGGGTGGTATTACTACTCTGTAAGATAACACAGAATGGCTTTGGAGTTTATTTTTATTTGTTTATTTTGCTGAACCACTACTCAAATGGCAAATGTATAAAGGACAATAAATCAAAAAAGCCGTTACCGTAATTCAGTCAGTGACTTTAAAAACTCCAACTAAATGCTTTTCTCTATAGAAAAGCTCAGAAAGCAGTAATCAGAGTGTGCTACCTCCAGCTATGGATTAACTTACATACCCTCCCAAACTACTTATGCTCTACTATATGAATGTTCCTCCACATAAAATCAGTAGAACAGTTATGGCTTCCCACCCTTTTACAGTCAGAGTGCCCGGAAGACAACCAGTGTGTTTGATGGAGACTGTACAATGACGTGAGCTAGGATGTGCCTTTGAGGACTGACATTTATGCAGCCCTCCCTACATTTCACAGCTGGATCTGGTCCAGGAGAGCTGATCAGAAGCCCTAATACAGAGGAGTATTCAACATGCTGGTGAGGAGCAGCTTTCTGAGCAGCTCCCTGAGGGCGCCTGCAGAGAGGAGCACTGCAGTGGGGCCTTTAGGAGAACACGGCAATATCACTGGTTAAGATGACCAGCTTTGAATGGCAGCTAAGGAACAACCAGAAGAGCTTTGGTTAAAAAAACACCCGCTCTTCAATATGGCAGGGACTAGAAGTCATGTCCTCATAACCTCCAGGGTTAGTTAGAGCTAGAAGTAATAAAAGGAAGAAGGAGAATTCACAAAAGGATGTCTTGTGATGGAGAAAGATGGATCCAAAGATCCATGCTTCTCTCTAAAATGGGTGAGAGATTGTTGCTCTCCACCAGTAACTGTTGCTGTCAGATGCCACACGGACAGAGTCAGGGAAGTACGTTAAATATCCAGTGGCAAGGCAATGGAGAAATGGTCCTTGCATGGGATGACTGAATGAAGTTTGAATGAGGTTTTCAAAGTGGGAACTTCAGTATGGACTGCCTAGCACTGGGACTGTGGTAACTCCACTGGTGGAGTCACGGGTGTCCTTGGAAAACACAGTTTTAGGAGCTTGTTGTGCAAGCTCAGGTTGAATAAGCACAGGTAACTGTGTAGACACAGCGTCTAGGTAACGTCACCCTGAGATCTGACCAGATGTCTGTTGGGAACTCACCTGTACTGCCTTCATGGGTCCCTCCAGTGCCAAACCAGGCTGTGGATACCAAAGTGGACACCAGACACTGTGGCAATGACGCATCTTTCATTTTGAATTCTACCAGTTGCCTCTCTTGTCCTTTCCTGCGAGTGCTAACCTGTAGTCTCCAAGTGATATGGATGTGGATGCTGAATGGTAAGGGTGGATTTACCTTTTATGTGGAGTGAAGAAGAGAGATCATAGGGTCTAGATAGTCCAGGAGCAAAGTGATATCTCCTTAGGGTGAGTGAAGTTCATTACTACCAGTAGTTTTCTGAGCATCTCAGAACATTGATGTTCACTTCCAGTACTCTCCTAAACTTTAAGATGTCCATTCAATGTAGGAAAAAGAGTAAGAAAGGAGGGAAGAGAACAGAGAGGAAGAAATAAAAAGTCCAAATTGGCTAATGATTGATTTGTTTTGTAGTTTGGGGTTTTTTTAATTCTGATTTTATTTTATTATTGAGATTTATTGTTGTATCATCATAAGAATAACTTATACAAATGGAGTAGATGGTAGGGTGTGTATTAGAGTAAAAGGAGACAGATTTAAGTCCGAGATATTTTTAGTATAATTTAGTAGAACCCACTATCTTGGGTGTACTGAATACTGCAGTTTATTTTAGAACACTATAAGCAATGGAATTTCACAATGTAGATAGCACCTTGTTTATTGCACGGCTTATTAGTGACATAATGCCAACATTTTAGAACTCCCAAATTGTTTCCAAAGTAAAGAATAAATCTGTACAGACTCCTTAACAACATTTATTGTTTTCCAGTCTATGGATCAGACAATAGTATTTACATATCAGAATGAAAAACATTCAGGAAAGCAAGTAATAAGAAGTCCTGTGCTCCCAACTGCACTTACATTCTTCAGAATTAGGATTTTACCCTTCTTAGCGATGCTACGAGGAGGACATATGGGGATAATCAAAACGCTCATGGAGAATCCAGGCAACAACTCATCTTCTCATGTACACCTGGGGGTACATCTCATCACAAAGGTTGTGTCTTCTCACAAGTACATGCATTCCCCGGTAGAGGAAGTCAAGAGTAACTGTTAAATATTTGCAGTTATAAAATAGGTAATTATGTGTAAACTGTTTTGTAACCTAAATTTTTCACTTTTAAGTGCTTGTATTACAAAATGCTTTGTGATTAATTTGTTAAACAATGCTGTATTAATTATACTGCATGCTGCAAGAGAAATTGTTCCCATTAGAGAGCTAGAGGAAAAACCTTTTTTATGATAGCTCGGTTAACATCCTGAGTCTATACTCAAGAATGAGCCATCAGTTTTAGAAACAGGCCAGCAACTTATAAGGTACCGTGCACAAAGCAACAGCATTGGCATTGGCAGTGTGCTGGATGGGGAAACAAATCCAGGGTAGATAGGAATTTTGGCCAGTGTCCTATGTGCTTCCTGACCCAATTTACAGGAGGCTGTGTTCACTTAGTAAACTTAGAGAGAAATTCAGAAGCACTTTTTTTTTCTTCCTCATGAGGAACCTGAAGTTTTTCAGTCTTTTTAGTGTATCTCTAAGATTTGTTTTACATGTTTTAATACCTCTCTTTCAATGAAAACTATCTTAAAGGCAGAGCTATTCTATGGAGGTCCAATATTCCTCTCCTCTCCAAGGAAACAAGTAGGTCTTGTGAGTTTTCCTATATCCTCTGGAGTGTAAAAAGCTGTGAAATATCAAATCAGAGCCTGGAGGTGGGGAACTTAAAAACACGGGCCCTCCTCAAAAACTTTTTGCAGAAACTGCCTTACTTTTAATTTATCTACATGTTTCCTGTTTTCCTGACCTAGAACCATGTGAGGTCACCTTACTACATTTATTTTAGGGCCCGCAGAAGATGCTCTGTACCTAGTGCATTACAGCTCTGCTAGAACAGCACACTTCTTTTGGTGGTAGGTTCAAAAGATCATACTTCAAACACAGTGGCAAAATGAGTTATATAATCTAAACCCAAACACTCATGCAATCGAATAGTATGAACCCATTCATGACTCTTAGTGAACTTCAAAAGATTTGTTGTGTTTGGATACCGACCTGTAGACCTCTTTCATCTGAAAACTGGAGCTGAGATTTCCATGGGGGGCAATGCTTATTGATTACTTTTTAATTATTGCTTTGTATTTTCCTTCTCAGCACAGAAATAGCGTGGCCACGGTCTATTTTAGATTTCATTTTGATCTTTATTTATTTTTCACTCCCTCTTTTCATAATATTTGAGGGTTTTTCCAAAAGACAGCAGAAAATGCAAAGCTTACAAAAGTAAAAACCGTCAAAGAAGACTTTATGCCACTGCAAGAGTCTACTGCCTGCCCAGGACAGAGTAAGACAGGGTTTCTTCACTTTGTAAGCACATATCCACACCCGTGGCTGCTGCTTACCTTGTTGATGCTCTCCCTCTTTATGTTGACGTCATGTGCAGATTTTAGCTGAATTTGAGGTGATAACATGTATTATAAGACACTAAACACACAACTGGCTGATCCTCACTGCCAGTTTCGTAACATTATCTTTCTCTTACTGGATTTTTCTGCAGTGTCTCATGTTCTGTTTTCCACAGGCAGATTTATTTGCTGGTAGCTAGCACCCCAGGTGTGCCTTTGCATTGATTATGACATAAAATAGTGCAAAATTTTTTCCATCATCAACTTTATTTCAAGTCTTGTCACTGAACTGTATTATTAAAATTGTTTCAAAGTATATTCAGAACAGAAAGAGAATAAAAGCTATACTAAATGCACCTGGAATATGTCCTTTCTGACAACCTTTTGAAATGCATAAGAAGATTTATACATGTACATTATAATTTAGAAAATGACCCAATCTTTTGCCTGGTGGTTTTACCTTTTCTCTTGCTTGCTGAGGAAACTTTTGATTAACCTGGAACTTATAACAGTTTGTTGTTTCTTTTTCACGTGAAACTATTTGGATTGTAATAATTATAATCTTTTGAAGTAGTAGGGGCTGGATAGCATTAGGACGAGTGCAGAGCAACAAAGGTTAGCTTTATGTCGCATTTATTTATGAAGCTCAGGAAAGGCCTGTTTGAAAAGTCTAGCAAAGAAAAACCTAATTAAAAGATGAACCTGGATACTCACATCCCCAACAAACACTGGTAGTCAGACACAGTGGCAAGGTGGACACCCTGCACTTCCACAGCTACTCCCTGAGGCTCAGGAAAAATTATGTATGAATGCCTCACTCTGCATCTAGGGTAAGTTCCTGCATAGGGTAAATTCCCTGGCAGCTAGTTAAACTGGCTCTATGGCTCCTCTGCTTTTGTGGAAGGAGGAAAAAACACCAGATACCAACAGCGAACAAGCTCTGTCACTAACAGATGTGTTACTGCTTGGTGCTTTAGTGTTAATTGTAAATACTGGCTGGTGCTTGGAGCTATTTTGAGGAGTATTAGATGAAAACTTTGGAAGACCTGTGAATATTGTACAGTTTCCTGGTTCACCTGTGTCCATATTTCCAGGAAACCACAAATACTGAAATTGCCTTTTCTTATTACTTTAATGGTAAAACTCCAGAAGTAAGTATCTGTGAATGTCAGTACAGATTTTGAATGCTCCATAGCTGGGCTTTGTTTTGCAATAAAACTTAAATCTCATGCCCAGTTTCAGACTACCATGTGATCATGCGTGCATGATTTCCGTCATGCCTGCATCCTGAAACCGAAAAACTATAAACAAGTGGTCTTCTAAGTTTTCTAAGAGGGTAAATCATTACTGAGGTCATTTGATGTCTTGGAATACTGCAGTATTTTCACCAAAAGTTTGACGTAAGCATGCAACTCTTGCTAGAGATGTATAGAACAATTTATTTTGCTAATATGCTTTATTTTCCCTTCTCCTCTTCCTTTTCTACTATCTCTTCTTGCCCCACGCCATAATTTTCTTCTTTGGAAAGATATGAAGGCATATCATAATCTTCAGTTATCACCAAATTCTTCATATAGGGCAGCAGGGAGTTCTCATTCATACCTTGGGTTTAAGGCAGGATCGACTGCACCTGTGTTTTTCCTGACAGAAAATTCACGTTTTTTCTTAAGGCTTTAACATTTGTCATTATGAAGAGACATACATTAGATTTCTGTTATAATCCTCTGACCCAATCCTCCTCCTCCTGTTGTAAATACAAAAGTACAGCCACCACCAAAAAGAACTCTGTAATAGGCATGTTTGAAATCAGAATTATTCTTCTGGACCTTTCCTTATCCTCGTGTGTGTGTGTATGTGCTCTACATTGCTGTGGAAGTTCATGTACGCCTTGCAGACATGTAAACTGATGTAGCTCTTTTCTATACTGCTCATTGTATATTTGTGTTCTCTCTTACTTCCCCACTTGCTTAGATGTATCTTTGGGAATGCTTTCTAGGACATACCACTGCTGTAAACTAAATGTCACAATTTTATTCCTTACCACAAATAAAATTGGGGAATGTAATATAGGGAGTATTATTGTACTTGTATTTGTAAAATTGTATTAACATAATCCTTTTCTGCTTTTAGTCACTCTTTGTTATACAGCAGACTCAGAAAGGTCATACCGGCAGACTGAAAACAGTCTCCATATAACACATGCTGCCCGCAGTTCACTTTAACTTGATGAAAAATCATGTGCCCAAAATCATATGTAAACACACTTCTCCTTCTTTTTCCTTTTCTATATCACTGTCTTCATCTCATTATTAAAACTCCTAAAAAATTGCAAAATTAACTGAAGACATGTTGCTTGAAAAAAACCCACTTATTTTACAAATTATAGGTCTTATGATTAAAGGAGAGTTGTTTATCTGCCTCATGCAGGTGCCTGCTTTAGGTGGATCCCAGTGGATCTAAGTGGCATAGCAGCTCCCTTCACTAGATCTCCACGACCATACAATGAGCTGAGACGCCTAGTATGTATGTAGACCTGTGTTGTGTATACCTCCGGTGGGTGACTGAATCTGGAGCTGAATCCTCACCCCTTCCTCTCAGTAAGCACTCCCTAGAAAGGACACTGTTTATTCCCACCAATGAGTTTTGCGGTGTCCCATCCAGAAGTTAGCCTGACGTGTTACATGAATTGCATCGATAGTGAGCATTAGGTGCTTGAACGTGGTCTTCGCTACACTGATGTAAGCAGTGCCTACATTGCAAGAATCTTTTGCTTCTCCACTGCACAAAAGAGCTGCTCTATCCTCTAGTCTGTGATCACTGTCTAACTAGCATTTTTGTTTGTTTCTTTCCAACAGGTCATGTGCTGCTGTTGGGGGTAAATAAAACAGCATGGTCAGGACTTCTTTGCTGCTGTTTTCCAAAGCTGTTAAAAGGCGAACCATCCCTAGTCTAACACTGGGCAGCAGCAGATCAGAAAGCGGTACGCATGCCCTTCGGTGACACTGCTACTTCAGAGACTCTGACAGGAGACAAGACTGATGAGAATTGGAGCTTGTGTTAATGTGTTTTCCTCTGCATGAAGCTTATTGTTGTTGAGATGTGTCCTAGAAAGTTCAAGACTGTGTTTTGGGCTGCCTAATCTTTTGGGGAATGTAGGTCAGCCTAAAGCAGAAGTGGGATCTGTGATTTTCCATCCTAGCCTGCGTAGAGCAAGAAGCTCAGGATCACAGCAGATAAACAGAGCCCAAGAATATTGACAGAGACTCAGAAGTGACAGAAATATTGTCAGATGTTGATGTGCATGACAGATACCTCTGATGGTTGACACGCGGTGGCTCATGTTTTCTTTTCTGACAGTGGCTGAGATATGATGGATACTTGCTATGAAGATAAGTTGTAAGATTTGTACAGCAATTTGGCACTTTTAAATTATTGCTGGTTTTCAAAAGCTCAGGAGCATTTTGAAACGATGAGAGATGTACTTTGTAAAGACCAAGGTGTGGAGGATATAATCCGAATGCTGACTGCACTTGCAGGCTTGCCCGATGTGTTTCTTGACGGGCTCCTGTTATCTCTGATAATCTTCGGAGGTGCAGCAATAGCTGGAAGTGTGTACCAATAAAAACCTACTTTTATTGTACTGCTGCCAGAGAGCAGTGGCTGCCTACTCCCGGGAGTGACATCCACAGAAACGCTGCCTAGCAATACCACTCCATCATACCCAAACCCAGCGGTGTGAAGGAAGAGGAAGGGGACAGAAATGGGAGGAAACTCTATCTGTTCGGATTATAAAGAAACATGATGGACATCCATTAGGTGGAAATAGGGTAAAGAAGATCTACTCTGTAAAAGTATTTTTGCTTGCTAATTATTCCATTAAAATGCTAGCAGTAAAAGGCACGAGCTAGGAGGATGTGCAAACGGCACCAGCAGTTGATACCCAGAGGGCTGCTCTTGGTTCTCCCCAAGATTTCATGATTTCCAAACTACCTCTTGTCTCCTCTACTGTATGGGATGATTCCGGAGGCTGAGGAGAAACAGCTTCTGCTCCTCTGAGTTGTGATTTAAGAGTCTCAGGGACTTTAAAAGCATAGTGGGAAGCTCTGACTGGCAGTACGACTTTATTTGCGCTGGCACTTGCTAGTAGCTGTCACTATTGTGTGGCTACTTTCACCAATGTACTGAGTCAGAAGAGCTAGTGGCAAAGAGGTTCCCTGTTGGAGATGGACTCCTTAAAAACTTCGTGTGGTGTCGCAGCACCTGGGGTGAAGTGGTTTCACTGCCTTAACGGAGCTACGGGCAAACAGAGTATGGCATAAAATGTACTCACTCTCCAGGATTTTTGGAGGGCAGCCAAACATCCGTCAGGCTCTACAGCGATTAATGGTATGGACTAAGTTTACTAAGGTGTGGTATCCATTTATATGTCAATGAAAATAAAGTACATGGAAGAGGCAAAAAGAAGGTTTGCTGGATCTTACATTCCTGACAGCTTTACCAAGCATCATTTTGGTGGCTCATAGTTTTTAGTAAGTACTTGACAGTACTCAGAATAGTGACTCATTTAACTTGCTACTGTTTGTTCACATATGGCTGATAACTGGCCTTTTAAGTGGAGTTTGCTGTCCACACATATGGAAATGCTGCCATCACTTCACAGCATTGTATTCTGGGTTTTGCATGGTTTTATGTGCATACCTAGAGCTGAGCTTTAATGAATACGTGGGATATTCCATTCTGATCCCTGCAAACAATAAGCCAGTGAATGGTGAGTTTTATTTGGGTAATTTTTTTTACTCCTGGTTTGGGTCTGTAAATTAGAAAAATAAAATGGCCATGGTGGTTGATTTTATGATCTTGTTGCAGGGAATTGGAAGAGCTGAGCTTCCACTGGTCTGCCATTAACAATTGTGTGCCACTGTTGAAAGGATGCTGATATATTCTGGTAATGGGATGGATGCATCTGACTATTGAAACACATTAAATTTCCTCTATATCTTTTTTTTTTTTTTTTGGCCAACCTAAATAACTCTTACATATTTTTTGTCATAAATATATATACTCTGTCATATCACAAGATGTTCCTTTCCCTTTCTGTGGGGGAGTTTCAGTCTTTATAACTTCTTACAGTTTGTTGATCAAATTTTCACACTCTTATTTAGAATATCAGTTCCTGTATTTATAAAGTGTAGATGCATCCAAGTGTCTTTTGACTGCGCAGGCAGCATTGCTGAACCACCATCCCAATGTTTCAACTACTTTACATCAGAGAATCCTGCAAGAACAAAACACTTCAGAATTTATGAGAAAGTTGGCAAAAAACAGTCTATATTTTCACGCAACCTCCCTGCAAAGTAGCTTAGAGACAATAAAATAAATTTTGGAGTACAGAGGGAAATCTCTCTTTCCAACCTGTCCTCTGTAATAGTAAAACAAAACTAGTAAGAGTAATGTGTTAGGCTACCGGAGACAGACTGACACAGTGTCATGGAAATAATAACATTGTGCTTTGATGAATCAAGATAACTTTTGATTGAAGGCTGGATTGAATCTTATGACTATTTTCAGGCAACTGAAGGCACCGGAGTGAGTGTATGCATGGGGTCTTCCTCCACTCTTACTTTTTGCTATCCCCCGGGAGGCGTCTTGGCTATTCTAGCTTCTCTCTAAAGTTCGTGGTGAGAGATAGCCACCTCTAGACGGCAATTTATCACATTAGAGATAAATAAAGAGAGGAGTTTCAGATACACAGAAATAATTGTCCTCTGAAGGTGTTTCTCTCATTTCATTGTTGAGGAGGGACCCTGAGCGATTTTAATTGAGTTGATCCTTCTCCCAGAAGACTGTTTCACTTGTCTTCTTGCAGCCCTTCTTGTTCAGCTCCATCCAGAACAAAACACAGTGCAGCTACAAAAGGCAGAAAGTTCAGGAAGAAGTTTCATTTTAACTCTAATGTGAATTTAGGCACTAATGCCGTAATACAAGATGCTATTTTTAATTCACTATTTCCAGGTCTTGCAATTTATGCTCCTCAAATACAGCATTACTCTGTCTTAAAACAGGAGTATTAGAGTATATAAGCTCTGAGCTGATCAGCAGTTTAAGGGTTTTGCTGTGCTCTTTAACTTGCTGCTAACCTTCATTCACATGTTTTCTGACTGGCAGCTTTCAAGTTTAGCATTAATATAAGAATTACCTTCTATGCCAAGGTAAACTTTTATTAACTTTACTGTAATCACTGTTGTTCCTTGTCCATATTTCTTTTGAGTATTTTTGTATTAAAAAAAAAAGACAAAAGCAAAATACCTCTTTCTTTTAGATTTCAAAATACGTTGCTGTTAAAAGCCGCTGAGTATCAGCAAATTAAAACTTTGTGGTCAAAGCTTCTGTTGTTGTAATTGTACAGTTTAGAAAGTTTAAATCTCTTCTGACATAAAAAGATCCATCACATCTGTGGAAGACAGAGATGATGAATTATTCAGTCATTCTTAGGAAGGTCAATGTAGGTGTTTTCCCCACTGTAGAACTTGTAGATATTCCTACTTTAAAATTCCCAGAAGATGTAGCTTTTTTTTCAGTCCTATCCAGATCAACATTTCTTTTTTTTCAAGTGCATTATCAGAGTTAGCCCTTTGAACCCACTTTTAGAGGTATCATATGTTGATGGTATACTTGGATATTCTGAGGAAAAACACATTCCACTCTGGTGAATCATGTATCTTGCCTTGTACTTCCAAAAGAAAGAGGGGGAAAGAAAAAAAAAACCACAAGCCAAACCAAAAAAACCAAAGTAGTAATCTAAACTGCTGAACTTGAGCAGAGTGTTACAGTTCTGCTGTATTTCACAAGACTAAACTATGCTGATCCCACTTCTAATGCCATGTATGTAACTTGATTCAATCTTTTATAGCAAAACCAGCTGAGACATTCAAGAGCTAGGTAGACTGCTTTCTGGGGTGCTCAGGAACAGTAATACATTTTTATAACCATCTGGTTTTGAGCAGGACAACCTTTTATTTCAAATATATGCTTACCTAGTACTTTCTGCTGTTCTATCCAAATGCAGATGATTTTGAAGGGCTCTTCGCAACGAGATGTAGTGCAGCTTTGTCATTCATGCTATTTTGTGTAGAAGGGACACATTTCTTTATTAAATATAATCTTGACTGACTACAAGTATCAGTTGAGATAGATACCAATTTTACATAAAACCCCTATATAGTTTGGAGCCTGCAAATATTTCCCCAGAGGCTGAATCAGATGTTATGCTGATTTTTCTGTGACACTTCATGTGATCAACAGTAGAGAGGTTTCACTGAAGGGTCTTAAGCTTTGGGATTAATTTTTTCCTCTTACCTGACAAGGCCTTAATGTGTAACCTCCTGAGACTGAGATATCGCGCTGCTAGAAGTTATGGCACAGGACCTACAGGAGACCCACTGTCTCCTGAAATGACAAGCTTTCCTAAAGTCCCACTGGACATCTATGTTTATCCACCCATATTGCTCACTGTCATAGTGGACTATCTCTTCAGGCTGAAGGGTTGCCTCTGTAAAGCTGGTATGAATTTTGTGATGGGGCAGGAGAGAAAAGAGGGACTGTAACTTGAAAAGCTTCAAGGTTAACACGATTTCATAACTTGATTTAAGTACTTGAACACATGCTTCCAACTTGTAGCACACATACATTTTTAACTGCAAAGCAAAAACACAGTGAAGAAGTAGTGAACAAAATATACATGTGAATCAAAGGATTAAAAATCTTCCTTATCAGTGGCTTGAGTGGGACTCCGCATAGTTTTAGGACTGAGTCTCTACTGTTAATCTGGCAAACACTTCATGCTGAGAGTTCATGCTCAGGAACATGATGGAGGGCACCACCCTATGACAAACACATGGCTACTCCTGTCTGGCTTCCTGCTCGTATATGCTTATGTATGCTCATATATGCTCATATATGCTCATATATGCTCATATATGCTGCTCTCCTCTTGGCTAGAATCAGGAAACTCCATCTTGTTCCTTAAAATTCAGACTGTGTTGTCACTGCGAAAAACTAAACCCAAGAAGGGTATTTGCTTTCTTACCCTCTTGCCACTTTTCACGTGGATTTATTTTTCGCTAGTCTTCCTGAAAACCTCATCTTTCCTTAGTAAGCACTTTCCGCAAAAAAAGTTTCTGGATGATTTGTTATTTCTTTCTTATGCATTCCCAGATGTGCATATACCAGTGATTACTGTTATGTGCCTGAATTTCTAGAATAAATTACTTATGAATTATAATGTTGTAGTTTTATTGTCTATTACTCCCAGCCCACATTCTCCACCAGTGTCCGTCAGTGTAGCTTCATTGATTTCACTGGTGCTGTTTGACAGGCTGGACCATCTGAAGGGTTTCGTTTGAGTATCTGATTTTCTGGGCTAGTTGTCAACTATAGACTGCCATAAAGGGTAGTTACGCATATTTCAAAAGGAATTAAGGTACAGATCCAACAAAACCATAAGAGACATAAGTTTTATCCAGCTTTAAATGTGGCCATGGAGGTAATGGTACTTAGCGTCAAGTAGGTACTTTAGCGCTCTGCAGAGTACGAACTAAATATGTTTTTATGGAGTCCCTAAACTTTCCTGAGATCCTCGAACTGAGCAGCAAAATACAAGTATGAACATAAACAGAGAAGGCACAGTTAAATATAAAGGTCTTCTTTAAAGATGGGTTTGCAAACGTGCTTTGCCGTTCTGACAATTCCCTGCTAGCAGTGAGATTCTTGAGTGCTGAGTGAATTCAGCAATGTTTAAAAACCAAGGGGATATCTTTTTTTCACAGCTTGTGCAAGCTCCCAGTACAGCAGTAAGGTGTGTTGTGCACCCTCTGGAAATTAAATAAAACAAAAGATGACACAGGAAAGGTCAATGGTCCTCCAGACCTTAACATCATCCTAAACAGTGAAGTTGATCCATGGTTGTCAATGTCTTGTTCAATACTTACACTTCTAATAAGCCTAGGAGCTGTGACTTCTGAGAGAAACAGTCTGAAGTCCAGCAAAAGTAACTACAGGATGTCTGCCCGAGTCTGAATGGAATATACAACACCCTGTAGTGACACCAAGCAGAAAATACCAGCTGGATAACAAGTTCTTCTAGATCTCCTTTTTGTTCCCTTTGTTGTCAAAATTTTTATTCAATACCCTGGACTCCAGTAAACTACAAAATTTACAAAGGGAAGAAAAAAGTGCAGTTATCTAAAAATGTTCCATGGAAACAAACGAGCAGTATTTCTGATGAGCTCTCGAGATGATTCTGTTTATACCTTTGGTCACCGTACGCATTTTGATGGCTGCTTACTCCAGCAGTAGTTTAATGAGGCCAAATAATGGTTTGATTGTAGATATAGTAAAACATTCTCTTCAAAGCTGAGAAATCTGGAGCAGTGAGATAAGGATTAAGCTGGGTTCCAACTAACACTTCCAGTTCTTAATTATAAAATTTACAGTAAAATGCTATTAATTCAAGTTTTACTACCTGCATCAGCACATATTGTTTTGTCATTAGCAGATGCTGGGGTTTTCTATCATTGCTCAGTACAACTTAAAAGATTTCTAAATCTTCAAAAGAAAGAGCTCTTGCAGAAAGCCTTATTACTGCCCAGGAGTAGGAAATCACGTTTAACAGAAGCACCAGCGATACGGAAAGTGTGACGCTTCCCGCATTACTTACTTATATGTGAACTATATACACCAAACGCTTCCCTCTACCCATTTTCCAATGTTTGCTCCCATTTGTGAGAATACAGATTAACTACTGACATATTTATTAAAATATAACTTGTTTTTGTTTCTTTTTACTCAGGAATGATTTTTTTTTTTTTAATCAAACATATCTTTGCAGCTATGACTCAAATAATTACACTCCTCATCTCTATTAATCAATTTCTTTGTTAAGATGCTTTTACAAAGCAGGAACAGAAAGATACCAGAGAGCAAGCTGTACATCATCTACGTGTTAAATTATAGATGAGATTTTTCATGTAAAATGGGCACAATTAACACAGAATTTTTAATGACATGATCAGCTGTTTTCTAAGATGAAAAATTCAGACCAAAAATCTTATCACTTTCAATCTTGAGATCAGAGTTTAAAGGCTGAAGACAAAAATCCCAGACAAGCTGGATTCAAGTTGGATAAACACCACCTAATATGTTGTAAAATGCCCGTATGAAAAAAGCAAAGCAAAGTAAAACAAGACCTTGAATGAACAAAAATATTGCCCCCATTTTTTTTTTTTTTTTAATGAAAGCGTAGGCCAGCATTTGGCAGAACTTTACATCTTTTTGCCTGGGAAGAGGATGTCACAAAGTCAGGCAAAAGAGGACAAGGACCTGCTTTACACCAAATGAAGTGCTGTGATGGGAACTATCCCGGTGAATTTGTTTCGCGTGTTTGCAAAAGTAGAATGTTTACCTTTTGGAAATGTTATTTTCTCCATGCTTTACTTCTGTCTCCCTACAATGCAGTATGAAATAACTGCGTCTTTTTATGTTTTGTTTTTTTTTTTTAATACAAGATGAGTCAAGTTTTAAGCATATATTTCTCCATAGAGAAATGTTTAATGTGTCAGATAGCTCGGTACCTCCAACCTCTAACAGATTATAGATAACAAAATCAAGCAAACAAAATAAGTATGGGAAAATTTCTTGCCAATCCGTCGCCAGTGATAGGCTGTGGAACTGAGTAAGATAAATAACAACTGTTCTTTTAAATTCAATTTATTATAGCAGACTATTTTTCTTCAGGGTTATAATAAAGCAAATTTAAAAGTGCTGTTGCTATTTATAAGGTCACCTGCAAAAGAGCCTCAGTCTGTGATCAAGGCCATTAAAAATGAAAAAAGCAATCTGCAGTCAGGTGCCTTTTAGGCTTTAACAAAACGTGTGAAAGGGAACCAGCTGAACTGTGCAACATAGCCAGGCAAATGCTAATGGTGCAGAAGTGGAGAAAACTGCCTGGACTTGGAAAATTCACAAAACGTAACTGGCTGATGCACAGCTGAGGTCATAAAAGTCATTCTTCATGAAAAATTTAAATTCATAAAGTTCCCAGCATGCATTCCAGAACTGGAGATGAGATTGCAACAAGAAAATTGTTACATGATGAGATGTTCTTTGTGCCTGTCGGACACAGAATTCTTGCAGGCTAGTATAAGTAAACTCAGGGTCTTTAAATTATTCTGCTATAGCAAATTCACTGAAAATTATCTGAGTGAAATACCTGAATATTAAGATACTAAACTGAGATGTGCAACAACAATGTTAATACAGTATAGCTAAAAAGAAAATGTCTTGTTACGAGAACATCATCATAATGATCTTGCAGGCACCCTTATAACTCACTGATATTCCAGCACAGCCTGAAAGAGAATCAGCCAGAGGAAGGAGGAAAGAAAGCTAGGCTGACAGCTTGGTACACTGAGCTGCAGCACCGTGGGAAGTGGAAGTGAGGATATTGAAAACAGCTGGAAAGCAGCGATCAATATTGACCTATGCAAAAACATCGTCTCATCAGCAAATCACAGTATGGCTACATATAATACAGGACAAAATGTTCCCAAGTAAATTACTCGAAAGCTTCTTCTTTGTACATCGTACTGGCGTCTGGATCGCTGTGTAAAATAAGAAAGATAAAACAATGTACATGTGTGTAAATGTAAAAGCCAGCGTTAGCTTTTCCAAAAGTCTCTGTTAGGTCCTCTGTGGTTTGCAGGAATTTAGCAACAAACAATCCAAAGAGTCTTTCATCTCACACAGGAATTTATCTTGGAGATGTGGATCGGGACAAGCAAAAAGTTTAGAAAAAGAATTGTAATAGGTCCACTATAAATCAACTATTTTTCATCACAGTGGGTTAATAGTCTATTTCTACTTCAGTCTGTAGGGAACTTGCATAACTGTATATTTTTATGATTTTTAATGATGCCATATTTAATCCTTTTATCAGTTCAGACAAGAAGAAAAGGCCTTTGCATTGAGAAAAGCACTGTGGAAACGTCCTGCAAGGCTGGCCTGAAGGGACCATGATAAAACCTTACGGGAGTACCTTCAGATGGGAGACTTAGGGTGTCATGTTTTGGTTGGAACAAAATCTCAATTTGGTTTTGTTTTCCTAATTACAAAACCAAAATTGGGTTTGATTTTTGTTTTAGACCCTTGACTGGAAGAATTGTGCTCCTTTCTGTTCTGAATCATACATTTCTTCCGACACACTTCACAGAGAAGTTAAATCTACTTTATTTTACAAGAGAGATATCCTGGCTTTCTCTTTCACACCTCAGCTGACATCTTGGTTAAAGAGATTAACTCGTTCGCTAAAGGGTCTGTTCTTCTGATAAATTCTTGGAATAGTTTATCAAGATAACATTGAATTACACAGGTGATGAAAATGTTCTTGATTCTACTGTAAACATACAAACCAATTTTCCTCACCTTGACAAAATGCCAGACAATCACTATATTCCAGGTAACTTTTTTCCCAAGTATTTACAAGAACTTAAGCCACTTTTAGGTTAGTTACTTCCTGTCTAGGAACGTAGGTCAGGTGAAACCTTTTGTTGTCAGCCTCTGTCAAGAGTAATTGCAGAACAGACAGATCTTTAAGCTTCTTTTAAAATGCTGCATATGCAAGAAACTGCGTGAAATTAAAATTATTTCTTATATGTTGTGTCTACATGTCCTCCCCAACAATTTCATATCTAGGATTAAGAAAGGAAGAACAAATCTGGTAGCTTTCCAATGAGGAGTCGGAAATAGAAGAAAAATATGAAAAGACTTTAGTATGGGATGACCTCATCAGATTGAAAGTCAGAACCCACCACTGAAAGTGTAGTGAGGCTTTCCTGCTAATAGGGTGTCAGTCACCACCGGGGCAGCATATCCTTGGCTAAATCACAATCCCTTTAACAACTTGTTATTTCATTCCTGGTGAACTTCAAAGGGCCTCGTTCACTGATGATTCCGTGAAGGCTGTCATTTGACAGCTTGGTTTGCTTCTTTGCAAATGAGCCTGTTTCTATTTAGGTTTTTTATATCCTAATTATTTCTGATGTGTAGCATCCTCCTTTGAAATAGAAATTTCTCTGACAATCGTAGCCTGAAAATCCCTTCAGTGATCTCACAGGAACAAACACAAAAATGGGTAAAATGAAAATAATGTGGAAAGAGTCTAAAATAGGCTATGCACAAAATTCTCTCTGCTTTGTATTTCCACATGTATAACCCGCGCCTCCAGCTATTGACACCCCCTTAAAATGCCAGTCACTGAAGTAAAGCAGTGGATAGTCTGACCTATCACATAACCTGTAGACCCAGAGATGGAGGAGGCTGTTACGTGGAAGAGAGTTGTCTGTGAGGGCCAAAAGATGGCAAAGTACCGAGAGCAGGGAGACTTCAGAGTAAGGTAAGATTTTGCTTGTATTACCTGCATCTGTACTGTTACATTTCTCTCTACATACACATTCGTGCGTCATCTGTAAATTATATACACAATATACAAAAACCAAAATATACTGTACATATGCATGCAATATATATATAATGTATGTAATATGCATTTACTAATAATGAAAGGGTTAAACAGACAAAAATATATTTGTTATGCTGCTGTACCTGCAGAGTAGTCTTAATTTGACATTTCTTCCTCAAATGTTCAGTGCATTACTTCAGTTTTTGTCAAAAAGTGTCCAGTATAAAAAATCCGTCCATTTTATTTCACCATCCCGGTGTGCTGGTTAAGAATTTACTTGTTTTATATATATATATATATATATCCGAATGTAATGGTGCAAACAATACTTTTCATAAGTCACTCAGTGATGCTGCAGTATAGAATTTCCCATATCTTCTTTTGTTTGTTTGTCTTAGAAGCAAATTAAAAAATATATAATGCCTCTCGTTAAAATTACTCTCCTGACTTTGGATAGAGGAAGACTGACGAGTACTAGGAGATAAAATCTGCAGAGTCGTCGCTTACTGCAGAGATCTGTGGAACTGGACATTGCTGCAGAAGTAAATTTCCTGGGATAGATGGCTGCATTATAATCTGTTTGAGGACCGGTGTCTATGAGTGACATGGTTCTAGTTAAGATACCTTGCATGGCAGCATCACTGATTTCCTCTTCATTGGCCAGGCAATCAGCAAGAGCCGTGTACCCACCCCCGCTCAGCAAAGGGGCAGAATCAGCTTCACTGGAATCAACATTTTCACTCTCTTCTGGGAGTGGGATGAGTTGGATGGGCTATCGGCTGCTTCAGTCTCGCTTTAGATCGTACTACAGGAGCTCCAGATTTGTTTGTTTGTTTGTTTCTTTGCTGTATTTTCATACCCGATACAGTTTAAAGGTAACGTTGCACTAAACAAATTGACCTTAGTTTTGTCCGACACCTCTTCAAAAAGAGTACTGCCCTTGAATTCCCTACTGTCTCCTCTAAAATCTATTTCGATGAAAATCATGAGACATTTTAAAGACTTTAAAACTTCATTTCCACGGAAGAATAACACATTGGTAGCTAGTCAGGGGAGGAGTGGAGGGTCTTCCTTACATCTATCAAACCACATGTATATAAACACATACATATGGATGTCACATTTTTGACTTACTGTGTATTCCCAGCCTAGTCGGTAACCCAAGCACTGCTTACTCACATTCCCTTTCTAGGCTCTTGCAAAGTCCCTTTCTTACATCAGTGCAAGCTGCCCAGACAACTGACGAATAATCGAACTGACAGGGTGGAAGAGCAAGTGCCCAGTAGTTTTTTCACATAGCCACTGCTACAAGTTTTTTTAACTGACAATTCCCCTTCAGCCTTGACTTTTTGCAAAATTAATGATTTTATGTCTTAAAATATTAAAATCTTCAACCAGCACTGTGCATTTTAAATGTCCATGCCATAATCTGCCATCGTGCAAGGACAAAGGGTAAACTACGAACACCTTCTTAAATAATTGTTGTCTTTATATTATAATTCAGCTTGCACACATGATATCATTCCAATTTCTATTTTTGAAGAGCTGCAATGAAGAAATACGTTTACTGTGATTCAGGAAAGAGGGACAGATCTGTCCTTGCGTATGTAAAGACACTTAGGCCAAGCGGTTTTCCAATCTGATGTAGTTTGGACTTCTTTATGGAACTTTGCGATGGCCTCATCTAGCAAATGTCATTCTGAGCTTAATTAGTTCTGGCATGGTGATTACATCAACAGACAACATGGCTCTGTAGGAGCTGTGCAAGGCACTGCTTTGTCATGGAAGCTCCCACAGACCTTATAAATTGCTCCTTAGTATATTCTGGTAAACAGAAGGACAAACCCACTGTTAGTTGATACTTTTTTAGTCTCATTAACGTAGCGGGAACTTTCAACGTAGAGTGATGGCATTGTTGCTATCTCATCAGGCAGTTGGTCCAGTTGTAAAGAGGAAGCTATGGCGCAAGTGCATCATGGATATATCAACCTTGGACACTACTGAACCTATTTTGTTGGCCATGCAGCAATCCTGAACATGAGATTCAGACCCAGAAGGAAAATGTCTAAGATGCAAGAAATAGAAAATAAGCCAGAGAACATGGAATTTGAATAAAATATGCTATCACATCTTACACCCACTTGCCAGCAACAGCATCCAAAAGGTGGTGAGCTGCATTTTCAGGAGACCTGTTCTTATTCTTCTGTTCTGGCTCATTTATTTTTGGTGTGAGTCTACATATATTGCTTGTACCAAGCATGATTAGAGATGCAAGAGTAGACCTGGACAATTTTTTTTTTTTGTCCTGGAAGTAAAGATGAAGAGCATTCCTATAAAAGGACAGTGTTAGCATTAGCTCATTATTAGGATTTCTTCCATCCTGGAATCTCAGAGCATTTAGATATCCCCCAGCCTCACAGTGAAAAAAACCAGGGAGTAGGGAAAGAAGTAGGAAATAGGAAAAACAAGTAAGAAATTATGAAACATCCAGTTTTGTCCTTTTGAGAAGGCACTGCTTAAGTCTTTCCTTCCAAAATGATATTTGTATATTTAGACGGCTTACTCATTGTGTTCCACACTACAGCTCATGGGCATAGTCATAGCAGTGGCCTAAATTCTTTACCGCTACTCTGTATTCTCACCTATTTCTGATGCCAGAGCTGAAGAAATGTTAACTTTGTTTTTTGCTCAGTTGTGGCAGTGCAAACCCCCGACTGCTTGCACGAAGCTTGCACAACGGACCGGGCGCTGCAGAAGCACCGAGAGACATCAGGTTCTTCCCCTCCTCCCCAGGGCTCTCCGGCTCCTTGCAGTCTGAGCTTCGGGAGCTGCCTCCTGGCTCTGCGGAGTGACAGTGACCCCAGTTCACACCCACCAGGGGATACATGGAGCCCTGCCGGAGAACGTGTGGAGCTGTCCCTTCGGGTCAGGACACTGTCCAGGTGTATCTCCTAGGATGGAGTGACCCTCACCCAGCGTTGGTGAGTGACCCACTGGGTATCTCCCAGTGAGAGATTCCCCCTTATATCAGTGAGGTGAGCACGCTGTGGGTCATCTTCTGGGAGAGCGTTCTGTAGTGCTCAGGGATCTGCTGTGCCGGGACACATCCCAACTGACACCGAACTGCTCAGGGACTGGGTCAGCCGCAGTGCCGGGCAAATTCCATGGCACTAAATCCACAGTTTTCGGAGAGCTGCTGCTGGCTGTTCTGTGAGTGCCTCCATGACAGCTCCTCTTGGAGAAAGGTGTGTGAGAAGTAGGATCTCTTCTTAGAATTTAGGATGATCACATTTTGGTTAGTTAATTTGTCTTTCTGTTGGGTTTTCTGTATGCTAGACTTAAAAGTCTGACATGGTTCTAAATATTCCTCAGGAAGTTCTCCCTCTGCTATTTTGACAAGGTTACATCTTGTTCTTAATTTTCCTTCTTGCTATGCACTCATTTTTTTTTAATTACTATGTAAATTATTATAATATTTCTTCATCTCTTTTGTGTTCAAATACTATGAGCAATCTAAGAAGGAATAATGTAGACTGAGGTACTCATTGACCGAGCATATTTTCATTTAAATGCTAAAGTTTAAGGCTGCCCTGTTCCACTTGGTTATTGTTTTCTCTCGAATAATAGCTGACCCTTTGTGGCAAAGAAGGATGAAACTTACTTTCACATGGAAAAGGAAAAGCAAAACAACCTTATCGCTTTTATAAAAAAGGGTAGTTGGCCAATAATGTCTTTCTTATTCCAGAGCATATCGTCCCACCTTAATGGTAGAAAACATGTGGAAATCTAACAATGAAAAGAGCTATGTAGTAATGAAAAGTTTCCCAAAGGCCTTATGAAATGAGGAAAATTATGAATTTTTTTTGCAACTATTGTAATTAGGATGGACCAGACACCATTACCACAGTGGACACAGGTGAAAAGAATGGATCTGGGTTCCTGAAACAGGAGTCACACAGATTTTGAGGCAAGTACCAAAATGTAATCTCTCCAATACCTTGACGAGGATCTAATCTCAGTGGGTAAGGCATTTATTTTCTCCAGGGGGTCCAACAGTGTGCTCCACCCTATCCATACACAAGTAGCCTTGAACTCAGAGGAACAGCTAACTGAAGATGGGTTGCTGCCTGAGCTCTGTCAGGACACTCCAGAAATGCCATAGAGGTACCTAAAGGAACCGAGAGAGAGATACTCTACACGTATCCCACACGCATGATATGATGGTGAATTCCCTGTGACTCTTAACATTTGTGCATTTAAGTAGTGTGATGCAGTAACACTGTCTTTTCCATTGCATTTGCTCAACTGGTAGCTTTATTGCCTGTAAAAAGAGAGATCAATAGAGGAACATAAACACACTATAAAAATACAATTACAATTACTACTGTTTACCATGCATATGTACGCCTTTTTTGTGTATACATGATGTATGATCGGTACTGCACTTTTTGACTTGGAGATCAAGTTTCATATAAACAAAGAAGTCCCAAGAAGTTTATACACCTTATTATCATGTGGAAGACAAAAATGAATGTGATAAAAAGCAAGTAGACTAACACTATAGTATGTTAACGAGGAACTCAATCCACAAGAGAGAGACAAATATTGGCAATGTTGGTGACACTTTTCACAAGCATTTAAAATTGAACTAAAGATTAAAAATGGTTAATGACTTTTTCCCAGATTTCTCTGCAAGATAAATAGTTTTCATGTATAGACCAGCTCTAAGGGAAAAACTTGCAGTTTCTAAATCAAATTATCTTTTTTTGGTTGATTGGTTGGGTTTTTTTGGAAAAGAAAAAACCAAGCAAATAGTTCAGCTAGTTTTATGCCAGAGGAACTTAATAAAAATATGACAATATTGATGTAAACTCTTCCCCACTGTATTCAAAATAAAGCTCCACAATACTCTCGACCTGATATCTGATTCTATCTAGAAAAACAGCAAGAATCGCTCTTATATGCAGGAAAGCAATGGCGGACCCTCAGAAATCTGTTTTGTGGCCTTAAGTAATACAATCCTCTTCACATTCCTTTTGCTGACAAATGATAGGAGGCGTATATGACCTCAGCTCTCTCAAGGTAAAGGATTCATAGGTGAAATCACAGACAGTTACTAAATAATAGTGATAAATTCACTGCGATTACATCCAGAAATTTGTCATCTGCTAAACTGCCTGTAAGAAGAGAGATGAAACAATTGTTATGAAAATATTTTATGAAATTTCATTCCTGCAATATGAAAATAGTTAAAGGCGCAATAAAAGGATTTTTCTGCTTGACTAAAATGATAGCTGCAAAACTGAAACAGGGCCTGAGATATAATCAGACTGGAAACTCCTGGAGGGTTCGGTCTGTGTATACCATCCCAGCATGAGCAGAAGCACTCGTAAACATGCTCTCTTATATTACAAACATGAGGTACCTCCAAAACCGGAATGTCATTCTGAGTTTTATCAGGAGTGAGAATATCTTCTTATGAATAGATTCTTTTCTGCCCTCCGTCAGTGCTCGTGCCATTAACGCCTCGTGCAGACAGAGGAGGGAGGTAATAGCCTCCTAGATCCTTACAGCCGCACAGTTTCCATGGCAGGATTGGGCTCCGTGTTTTACCTCATCCTTCAGCTACTATTTTAGGAGTTCATAGGACTGTCATCCAGCTTTCCAAAACTCTGCCAAAGCTCAAAGGCAGAAGGAGAGTTCAATGGCGGATAGTTACAAATGGTTATTGCAGGAGAGAGGAAGTTTCAGACTGATAAAACTGCTGTTTCCTTCCCTATTTATAGTAGTAGTAGAGAGAAATATCTTCTACACCTGATCATCATAAAGGCAATTGTGCCCCTACGTGATGATTAGGATCAAAGGTTTATGTCTAGAAGATCAATAAATAGCATGACTTTGCATCCCTGAAATTGAAACGCTTTAATTATTTATAAGCAGCTTCCAGAACAGTTACTGAAATAGTAACAAATCTACAGGATTTAGGCAATTAGTGCCAAATCATCAAGACTTCAAGCAGCTAGAGTACTCACTCTCCACTCATATTTGAATAAAAAGTGTACTAAGTGCCTTAAAATAGCAGAATAATTAATGAAAACGTACTTCTTTCATTGAAATGATACCAAAATACAATTGAATAGATGGCTTGATACTATGGAAATCATAACATATATGCCATACCTTAGCTGCTGTTGCAAGATCTCCTAAGTATTTTTAAAGTAGAATTTGAAGGGTTTTTTCACGAAAATAGCAGCGAGTTTTATATAATGCTGTAATACTTCTTTGAAATATAATGGTATAGTTTTCATACTTTCTTACTGTTCTCCGGCACTCTAGTCCGAGTTATTTGGCAAATTGCAGTAAATTGTTTTATTACCCTTCCCAAGGTCACAAAAAGGCATGTCTAAATCTGTTTCGAGAAACCCTGCCTCTGCCTTTTGAGTCTCCTCCAAGGTGACTGCCTTCCTCATGCCTTCTCCAACAGAACATACCCGTTAAGGAATCACCAAAGCCAAGCAAGGAGCCAACAACAATGACTACTAGCCCACACTTGCAAGAAGTGGCTGGTGACAGGATCATAAGCTAATGCACACAAGCCTTGAGAGCTAAGAGCTCTGGGAAAGAGCTTCCTGCATCTGTGGTTCCATCAAAAGAAGTCAGGTTGCACTGTCTAGGAATATTAGTGCAACATCAAAAAATGTCAGAGGATATAATAAACAAAAATCAAAACCACATAGCCAATAACATTTATTTTAAAACCCCAATAATGAAGTCAGTAACCACAATAAAAGTGAATGGTTGCAATTATGATTAACTGAAACATTCAGACTAATTTAAAATATGTTTTCAGTTTAAAAGTGTACTGGTTGTTGGCAGTAAAAAAAATAATTAAACTTTTAATACCAGTGAGCAAGAAAGGAATCTCCGTCTACTAAGGGAAATGCATGAACTGGGCATCCTAAATGAGAGGAAGCCATGTAAAGTGTGTTGTACCTTTTGCACTGTCCTTTATCGAAGGGTCTCAAGTGTGGTGGTGCACTTCAGCGCTTGAATGCATGAGAATGAACAGTGGGAAATGCTCAGCACGCTGTGAAATTCGCAGTGAGACCAAGATTCATGATCTGAAGGTTTTTCCCCTAAGCTTCAGGCACCTGCATTTGAGGTTGCTTTCTGTTGGAACAGAGATGTTGGTAGACCAGTCAGTCGGGAGGTGAGGGGCCTAACTGGAGAGCAGCCTGGTCCTCACGGTCTGGTCTCAGCCAGCATCATTTCTCAGCCGAGCACTAAACTCGTTGCACAGTGGACTATCAGTAGAAAACTGTAAAAAGTCCTGGGGCTGTTAGCTGAAGGTTCCATTTCCTTGACTCATATTGGCACTGCCTTTTGTGTCAAAGATGCATCGTATAAAGTACTGAATTCAATGGCCATTTTGGTATTTACAAATCCATTTCAGCAGTCCCAATTAGCTGAATAACCAAAACCTGAAAGGAAGAACTTATCAGCTGCTTTTAAAGTAGATATGGCAGTAATTCTGTACAGTAGCCTTCTGAGTTTTCTTTTATTGGCATTACCAGCTCTTCAGTTTGAATTTGCCTACGTTTATGGAGTTATGGAGCTTTCCCTTTTGGAGTGCTCTGCAAGAACATGAGGCAATAGAGAAGTGAGGAAGAGCAAGAGATAGCTGAAAGTCCCTAGAGATTTCCTGTGCTTTCGGCGTACAGGAAAGTATGGCTATGAGTGGCAGAGAATTTGAAAATAATCATTATTTTACTATTATCAAGCAGACTGAACAACCTCTTTTCTATGAAATCTATGACGTGGCTGGCACTGCTGAAGAAGGTAGCCGGCAGATGTTATGGCAGTTGTTTCAGGGACTAGAGAACATCTGTATATCACCTGTGCTCATTGCAAGAAGTAATTTATAAAGTACGTTGCACTTTTCACGTTATCAACTAATAGCAGCAGCTCAGTACAAGGCCCAGTGTAAGCAAGGTCATTTCTAACCAAGTTGCACAAACACATATACCAGAAAGCATTAATTATGGAATTAAATTGTGCTGAAAAGTGCAAAATATAAGGGTAACAATTTTTAAAACCTCATCACTCATCGGTTCAGATTTATTTTTTACTTTAATCTTTGAAGTTGATTTCAAGGAAAATTGTTTAGTTTTGATTTTTTAAATAGCATTTCACAGGAAGCGAAGTAACTAGGATGAATGAACACATTCTCCATATTTACTTATGTTTGAAATATTTTTTTAAGGAATTTAAAGTTTTAACTGTCATTTTACTGGAAACTTTGCTTTAGTAACAGACTTCCATTTTTGTCAGCTCTGATTTTTATTTGTCTTTGTGGCTCATCATTTATTTAATAAGTGTAGAATCAGAGACAGAAGTAATACTCTTTAATCAATTACTAATTCTGAATTTTGAAGATTACAATGAACATAATCAATTCATTTGAAAGGATACAAAACAAGAAGAAACTTGCAAACAATTTTGATCAGGAATTGTTTAGAGAGCTTTGTAATCTGCTTTTGAATATTTCATGGACCAAAACAAAGGCAAAATCCAGTGAATAAATTATTCATTTTGAATTATTCACTCATCCTTACTCTAGTAAGAGCTTAAATATCATTTCACCATGTTGTACCATGATGTGATGACATCTAGTGTTGCAATATTGAAATCATCTTATTCTATCACAACCTGAAAAAATCAGCAATTTGGTGTGTGGAATGAAGACTGTCTTCTGACTGAGTTAATATCTAAGCCTCAGACTCATTTTGTGTGTTTTGTAGCAATTCAAAGTGTGTTTTGTGGCAATTCAAAGTGTGTTTTGTTACAAATCAAAATTATCATTAAATTTCACTAGGAAGAAAAAAAGCTGAATTAAATCTGGAAAGCTTCTTGCTCTGCTCGATTCAATTAGCAGGAATATTTTCTGTAGAAGAAAGGAAAACACATCAAGTTTTCAGAAAGGATAAGAGCAGCACTAGGAGTTAGGAAAAGTTACGTGGTACTATACTAGCATTTTGTCTTGGGCAGCCAATGATCATCAAGGCACAGAACATCTATTAAAAGAAAATTGGTTATACACATGGTTACAAAAATTGTAAAATCCTTCAAAATGAATTTTTAGCCACATAAATGACTTTCCGTTGATTTGGCTGGACTCTGTATCATTCTTAAAATGTACCAATTTTGAAAATCTTGAGAATTCATGATTCCTCATCAGTAAATAGACTTTTCTGCTCTCCATAATGCTTCATCAGATCTTGATTCCGACATCTGTACTACGTATACTCATGGCACAATTCCAATATTAAAAATTGAAAAGGCTCTGTAATTTGCCATAAGGCTGGTCAGTATAAAGGAGATTTAAAGCGGTCCAGAATACAGATATAAAAATCCATAACCTTTTAAGTAAATTCTTTTAAAAAATTATTCCCAGGTGCATCAACGAAACCTGGTTTTATAAAGGTCACTACTCTTGTGTCAGGGAGGTTCCAGAAGTTACTTTAAATTATGCACGTTGTTCTCCACTTTGTTGAATAACAGTAATTCTGCTGAATTGGAGAACTTGGTATGATTCAGCAAAGCTGAGCAGAAAACAATCTCAGCTTTAAACATTCATATAATTCCTTTGCCATAATCAAAGGCAGTACCTGAGTGCTTACTGCTAAGTGAACACCTACAATCTTTATTAAATTGAGCTTTGTCCAGCCGAGGAATTAGTACCCACTCACCCAGTCAGACAATCAGAAATTTGTAGAGACAAACAAGTAATGAAACTTAGACAAATGCCTCCCAGGCCATTAAATGTATTTGACAACATATTGTCTTTTTCTTTCAATCAGTTTAAAATTTGTCTTGTTTGGTAATAGCTCCCTTCAACCCCTGGCCACTTCTCTGTGCTTTAAAGTAGAGATTTTAAAAGAACATGTTTTGTCTCTGAAAACCTTGAGTTGTAGAGGATGGAAATATATTAAATACAAAGTTCAACTCGAGGACTTAAAAGAAACCACTATAATTATAAGGTTGAATTTGAAATAATCCATGCTTTTCCAAAGTGTAATAAGTATCACATGATATGGCTTGACATGACAGACAGCACTGCTTGTCATCACCTCCAAGTATAACAGATCGTTAATGGAGATACTGCCTTGTCCTATGGTTGTGTATGTCACCTTGCATAATAGAAACCTACCGATTCAAACTCTGTCACCATCGCTGTCATCACTAAAGATCACTGCCAGCAGAGTTTAAAGCTCAGTCTAATTTTCTCACAAAATATTAACTTAGGCTGGAATTTCTTCAGAGGTTTTGAGGTGGAAAAATATGTATAGCAGCCTTGCAATAAACTTAGATTTTATGCTTGGACACACTGAATTCACAAAGGGGTGTATGTGTCCTGATGGCCAACCTGGCGATCAGTACATTGAGGCACCTCGCACTGCTGTCGTTCACAGAGCAGAGCAAGGCAGCCACACGAACACAGGAACTTTGCGGTGGGATACCTGGTGTTCAGAATACCGAGAGGAAAGCCTGTGCCAGCCAACAAGGATGCCACAGGGAGGGGTATTCTGCTGTGCTTCATCAGATCGAAGCACTGGCCTTCCGCCTTGGTCACTTTTTAGGACTGGGATTGACAGACAGAAACCCCTTTATGTGTTTAGGTACCTGAAAAAAAGCAGAGAAAAGGCACATTATTATTATTACAGCCTAGTGGTTAGGCAATGGGTCATTAGGGTTCTTGGTCCTCCTTTTCTGAACAGGAACTTCTGGACCTCAGAAGTGGATGCAATGCACAGCTGGATTACATGTACTTTCTATCCCTCCTGCTAAAGGATAGACAGACTTTGGGGGCCTAATAGAGCATTAGGCCATTGACAGAGGGTCTGCTAATAAGCCCATTCTCCTGGAAGGGCTAGTCCTAGATCTCAGTTTCTCCTGTCAATGCTGTTTATGCCAAAGCCTTTAATTCAGGAAAGCTAAACCATGTGTGAAGTAGAGACCACAACAACCATGACCTTGATACCGTCCAGCATTTTTCTCCCTACTACTTTGTGGGGATCATGAGATTTGTCTTTGTATCTTCTATTTTGTCTGCACAGCAAAATAGTTGGCAAAACAATCTTGGACCAGTTTGGACTTCATACAGTCATAGAAAGCTCATCTGGTTCCAAGCCCCCTGCCATGGGCAGGGACACCTTCCACTAGACCAGGATGCTCAAAACCCCATCCAACCTGGCCTTGAACGCTTCTAGGAATGGGGCATCCACAACATCTCTGGGCAACCATTTTGATATAAAAACATACATTTATTACATTCATGATGTTTTCCCTGATGTTAGTACGTCAGCACACAAGTCAGAAAGTTTTCTGTTGTCAAAACTGATCAAGTTACCCTTGTTTTTTTCTTCCACATTTATTTCAGTTTCTCCTCCTAAAGTCAGCACTTGCAACATGAATCAAATCATATATACAGACAGACCGTGCTTGAAAAATTGCCCCAGAAATGGTCTTTGAGTACAAAGCACAAAGCCCAAAGCCCCCAGCTTTTTTTCTGGAAGTGTCTTCAACAAAAATACTACAATTGTCAACAACGAGAAAGAATGGGCTTTGAGAAATTAAGTGCAATCACCAAGGCCAGATCTTTGTGATTAGGAAAGCTAGTTCCTCAAACACCTAAGATTTGATTTTGCTAAGACGTGACATACATCAACACCTAAAATTGCATGTATCAATATCTTTAATACGAAATACTATCACACTTACTTAAATACATCATGTAATGTGTTAGGCTTGCATTTGTGACTTCAGTAGCTTAAGATACCAGAACACTATGATCACTGTCACACAAAATTAAATAAACCAGTGACGCTTTTTAAATTATTGTATCCTTTTATTCTTATTATCCCAGTTCACCCACGAGCTGATATAAAAAGTGCAGTATTCTGCATTACGTGGAGAAGCACGGTAGCATCCGACAGGACTCGCTTGTGTTGTGAACATGCAAGGAGACATGTTAATGCTAATGGTACTACGGGTTGAGTTGTCTGTTGGACATATCTTGTGTTTTAAGTGCCGGTGATATTTCCTCAAAAAAGCAAGGATTCATTTTGTTCTGTTATTTAATTTTTATTTTAGTGTGCTTTGTCTCTTGAAAAGCTACTCCTAGCAACTGAAGCCACACAGTCTGGCAATTACTTCACAAACGCCGTTTGCCATAAAGTTTGATACTTATTCTCGATAGCTGCCACCTGCCAGAAATTTTTTGCTATGCGAGTAGTGAAATATTATCTTACTGATTGGTTTAATCTCAGTTCATTTTCACTCTGACTTTTGTCTTGATAACAGTGTATAGCAAATGTAACTTAAACCCTTCAAGGTGTTAACCAGTTGATTTCCTTGTTCTGTTATTTCTATTACTTCTATGGTTTTTGTGGCAAGCAGTTCTCTTAATCTTGAAAAATAGCAATGTAGGAAAACCAGCCATCCCTGACACCATTGAACGTGTTTGAGCTTTCTCAAATAGCAAGAGATTTTTTTTTTATTATTTTAATTTAAAGCTGGGCAAATGTGCATACTTTTGGAAGTATCTTCTTTACTGCTTCTATAGCATCAATATTTAGGTGACGAAGATGGGAAAACAACACTATCATTTACAACATTTATTTGCTTTATACTACTGCTTTCTACCATTGAAGGAAATTCTGAAAAAGGAAAAAAAGAAGGAAGCAGGACTATGCCAGCCCCACCAGTATGCTCCAAAGAGGGCCAAGATTCATTCTCAGAGTCTTAAAGAACAAGGAATGAAATGCGAAGCTCTATAAGAGTTTGAAAGTAAAAGTGAGAAAACTTGTCATGACTTGTTTGCAATAGTCAAACTTTCACTACAAGCTTGTTCAGATTTTCCCACATTCAGAATTACGCAATTGCCATCAAATGGCTGTCAATTGCAGGATCCCTAATAGCACCGCATCAGGGGAATTTTTGAAAAAGTCAAACCCTTTTTTGTGCTGTCCCTGGCCAGCAACTAAGCACTCACCAGCCGCTCCCTCCCTCCACGGTGAGATGCGGGGGAGGACTGAAAGAACAAAAGTGAGAAAAATTCATGGGTCAAGATAAAGACACTTTAATACACGAAGGAAAAAAGAGGAGGAAAAAACCAAGTGATGCAAAGTCAAGCACTCAACACCTCCCACCAGCAGACTGGTGCCCAGCCAGTCGCTGAGCAACAGATTCTTTGGAAGGACTAGATGGAGATAGGAACTGCATCCAGAGTCTTAAATGAGAAATAAGCTTCTGTGGAGGTACTGCTGGTGGCTTCTGCAATGAAGACAAGCAGCTTGAGTTTGTTAAGGGAGAAGGATAAGGAAGTGGAGGAACGTACGGAGCTATGTGACATGGTCATTGCAGACAATCTCTTTTGTTGCAGCATTCAGAAAGGATCTGACATGATCATATTTATCAAGGAGGAGAAGAAAAGGTGCAAGATGGTTTGAGCTTGGAGGAGATGCATGCTTTAGTTGGAGGTTTAGACAGGCAAGTACTTAGACATATTTTGTCTGATAGAGACTACAATATTTGGGCAAAGCCTAGAGAAAAAGACCCACTGTGTCTGAATCAGAGAGGACTAGCAGGCTATGGATCAGAAAAAATAAGCGTTGGAAGTATTATCAAAGGAAGGTGTGGGAAGGGAGATGATGAAACTACTTTAGCTATCTTCCTCGGCAGCTATTGGTCTGGAGAGAAGCAGGTTAGTCTAGAACACACATCTGGGAATTATCCATATTAGTAAAATCATCGTATTTGGTTTCATGACGAGGTTACAGAGAAATGAGTCACAGGGTAGGATGAACAGAGAAGAAGGTCAAAGAAGATGCAGGAGAAGTACTGGTTCTGAGATCTGGCTAACAGCTATCAGGGGCTGTAGTGAGACCAGCTTTATTTTGTGTAAAAGATCAAAGCTCACTTGGGAGGGATGTAGTGTACATCTGACAGAGAGTCTGTCAGCAGTTATAAACAACACGGTGAGTTGACTTAGAGACACAAACAATAAAAGAAGAAAGACAAATAGCTGAAGTATGAGCAGATGATGAGATCTGGAAATATGTTTCAAGTACAAAAGTATTTCATAGTAAACAGTTAATCGGATAAAGAATTATTTCTAGTTTTCTCAAACTTAGGTAGGTTTAAGTCTTGCAACACTCTAATGAATTCTTCAGGCTGTATACCCTTCATGACTGTGCTCACCTGCTTCTTTCAATACTCGTTCATGTCTCTGAGTTCTTTCAGATCTGGTCAATACCTTTTACAATGAACCCACACGAGATCAAAATTCTGGATATGTCCATTGAACGCACTAATCTATGTAATTTTTAAAATGATTATTTCACTGTGTCCCGCAACTCTAATTACACACTCTTAATTGCGGAAACAATAGCTTCGTAGCTAGAAAATTGAATTATTCAGGGAAATGATTTCTGCTTTCACAGTGAAACCTGAACTTTGTGGAAAATATTTCCTACTGAAAAATGAGTAAACAATAGCAATTTTTATTAGACATTGAGAAAAAAAATTATTATTATTTCCCTGCAGTCACTTGGTCAAGCAATTATATGCCTGTTCGTTTAGTACTCTCTTCCAGAATATTACAGAAAGTGGTGAGGTGAGGGGTTTCAAAATTTGTCATTACTTTAAACTTTTGGAGTTCTTAAAAATGGATTTCTATTTTTCCTCATAAAACACAATTGGGCACAGAAGTTTTTGTTAAACATTTGAAATACGCCTATGCCACGGAGCTATAGTTTCAGTCCTACAAAGCTATCACAAGACTGCAGTTTCTAAGACACGTAGTTGTTACTGACCAGATATAGGTCATCTATATCTTCACCTTCCCTTTCTTGCTTTTAGTTTTCATATTTGAGAGCGATCAAGTTGCAGAAATTACTTGTCGTGTGGATTTCTTTATCTATGGTGCCAGTATCTGTGCCTCCGAATGGTGGAGCCGAGTGGAACAACTCTGCAGTACATCCTCTGCTGCCACTTCCTACAAAGTTAATGATGCTGGATGAATCTGGGACACTGGTTGCCAGCAGTTGTGCTATACCACAGTCCTACTGAAAAAAATCCAGAGGCCCAGAATAATGACAAACAAGCATGAAAAACCTCAGAAGCATTCGCAAAAATGAAGTTACCACTCCCTAGAAACAGAATTCTCGTTGAGTCCTGCTTCTTAAAGGCTTTTCTGGGACAGCAAATAGCAAACAACATTCACATTTGTCAGCACATCCTTGGCTCTGGCTTTTGTGGTGGCTTTAGATAGAGGAATGTAACAGGGATATAGGAGTGTAAGAGGGCCACATCCAGTCATCCTCTGAGTACAGATGTTTGAAGATATACTACTGTAACCTTGATCAAAAGCACATGCACCACTGTACCTGTCGCCTTCCTAACAGGTAGGTGAGCTAGGTGTGATTTGGTTTGCTTTTCAGCAAAGGCAGTTATGCTAATCTAAGAGTGTGACCCCTGCTCCTCCTGGGGCAGGCATGGAGGATGTCAGTGAAGCTGTGCTTAAATTAGGCCCCTAAGTTGGATAAATCAATGTAATCTTAGAAAAGGACACATAGAAAGAATGTGTTTTTTTTAAAAAAAGGGGCTGAAATTAGTGTGAACCTACAGAAGGGAGTTAGGTCACAGCCAGTGTCATTGTGGGACTGAAGGGAAACGGCTGAGAACTAGAAGATGACTGAGTGAAGTTGTAGCTCTGCGGGAAGTATCCATCTCTGTCTACCCTAGCCAAAATATTTTCCGCAAACAGAGGTTGCCTTTCTTCCGTCACGTCTTGGTGAGCATGTGGTTCTCGCATTTCATCAGCGTGACACTGTCTGAATACAACAAATCCCAGTAACCTGGGGCTTTGTCGATCTGTTTGTGTTAATGGTAAGAGGAAGCTGGTAGTGTAGGGAAGAAATAAAACCAAGTTTCCTAGGCCTTGTTCAGCAAATAAGTTACAGAAACCTTCTTCTTCTAAAGTAATGCAGTTCAACCGTAATTTATTTCTACACCTTTCTGACAAATTTCATGCTAGTTTTACAAAAATGTAAAATTAACGGCATAGATTTAAAAATGATAGCGATAGGAGAGCAAAGAAGAGGTACTGTTAAAAGTTTCAATAAAAAAAATCTTAACTGAATTATACTTAATTAAAAAATACTGATTAAAACCTAATGATACTAATCATCAATAACTGCTGCTAATGGGACAATTATACTCTTAAGTGGGATTCTATGGATTGATTTATCAGCAATACAAAGTTACTGCTGTGTACATTTTCATACGGGTCGTATCTGCTGCCTAACCAAAACGCTATTGTCCTGCAGTTGTAACACATGTAAAATACTTTACTAATGCTTCAGTTATGGAGTGAGTTGGATGCTATGCCAGGGACTTTTTTGGCAAAATGTCTGAAGATGGTTGTCAAGATGTAGACCGGATCACCGAGCGCTTCTTCCTGGTCCTGTTTGGCTGATAGGCTCATGAAGCATCAAACTGACCCAAGTGCAAGAGCTCTTAGCATAACAAAAGGAGTTGTGTAGCTGCCAGCACCCATTTCTCAAGAACAGATTTTGTCAGATTAATCTAATTCCTTTCCATGACAGGATAGCAGAACAGAGGCAGCGGAGGAGAAGCACTAGTGTCATACATCCTGACTTTAATGGGTTTGTTTGATACTCTCTCAGGTGTCATTCTCCTAACCACACCAGGGAGCTATGGTCTTGATGAAAATACTGTTGGATACAATCTCGCTGGATAAGCGCACCCAAGGAGTAGCTGGGAACAACTCCTTGGCAGGCTGGAGGGATATAACAGGTGGAGTTCACTAAGGTTTCTCTTGGGCCTCAGTGCAGGCCTGCTCAATGTATTAAGTAATAGGTGATATAACAGGGGCCAGGTCTGTTAAAGTTACAGAACGTGAATCTGGGAGTGCGTTAGGAAATATTAAATATCACCGAACTGGCAACAGCGTTCTGGAGAGGTGATGCTTTAAAAATTGTCCACTACTGTATGGATTTGAATTTTAATCAAAACATGTTGCTATTTTACTCTTTCAGAACGCATAAAA
The DNA here is from genome assembly GCA_009769605.1 of Bucorvus abyssinicus. Lineage (NCBI taxonomy): Eukaryota > Metazoa > Chordata > Aves > Bucerotiformes > Bucorvidae > Bucorvus > Bucorvus abyssinicus. Next base: position 56,621,328 of record CM020024.1, on the reverse strand, counting down.
TTAGTATTTTTCCTTTTGAATATCATGCACATCTCCTCTGTCATGTAAAGTACCTTTCAGGATCAGCAGTTATTCAACCAGTCCTGGTGACCTTGGCGAAGTTAAATAGTTCATGTATTCCACGTGAGTGAACGTGCCTTTGACAGCTGTCCCACGTATCCCCTCTGCCCACAGTTTTCAATTCTTTACATTTATTGTGACTTGCAAAAGGTAACAGATCCTAAAATCCGGTTTTCAAGCTAGAAATCCATATATTGACATAGACACATACCAAACTTGATACACGTACACTGGGTTTTTAAGGGAGTCTTTCCTTGCTGCATCCTGCTGCAGAGAAACTAATGGTTTATTTCCTTTCTCCATTACATTTTCTAAGAATGTGTGCTTATGCATATTCCAAGTCCTTCATCTAGAGTTTATTTGTTCATCCTAGATATGGAGAATTTCAGGACAGACATATTGTGGTGAAAGGATGGTTGGAGAATGCATGAGTCAATGCTGCTGTGACCGTATTCCCTTCTGCAGTATTTGGGGGAGATGCACAGAATTCAGCCAGCTAGTCCAGTTTCTAGTGCGGCTGGGAGAAACTCCATAAAGCTTGCTGGGGTTCAGTCTCAAAAAGATCAGAGTTTGGCTGAAATCTTCAACTGAAAGCTTTTAGCTCAATTTTTAAAAGTGGCCTTTAAGAGGGAATTTCAAACCTTTGTGGTTTAGTGCAGGTAATACCCTAATAGGCACTGGACTTCATTTCCCCGCACCTCTGGACATCCCCACCAGCGCTAATACTTAAACACCCTGTTTTAATCCCCACAGAAATAATTTCTATACTTCTAAGTTACCACCTGCTGCAGCCAGTAATGTTTTTCTGGTGAAACCTGGCAGGCTTTCAGAGGCTCGTGTCACCTTTTGGGCACTGCCGCGTTTCAGACCTGGTACAGACTCGGGCAGTGGCAGCTCAGCCTGCCCAGCATGGATGTGCTAGGACCACCTCTTACACCGATATGATCTCTAACCAGAAGAGGTTTTGGCAAAAGCATCCACAGCAATTGCCTGTGGACAGAAGCCAAGCTGAGACCTACTAAGGAAAGTTAGTTTCTTGAGCAAGTAATATAATGGGATGGTGAGGACACAGGTTTCCCCCACCTACCATAGCTTTCATGGGGCTTTCATGAACCTACTGGCGGTTCAGATTCTGACTCTTAAAGAAATGTAAATACCACCCTGTGCATGAATTTATTTTTATTCTTCAAGGAGAAAAGCAGAAAATCAAAGTGTAGGCTCATCTCCTGATCTTGTGGTTCAAGACCTCATCTTTGATAATAAATATGGAACGCATGATTTTCATCTCTCTTCACATAGTATCTCAGGGACTACCCACCATGCACACAATGCCTTGGATAAATGAGATTCCTTCGTCATGTCCTTTTGCAGCCTGAGATCTACAAGGGAGAGCAGCTGAAAGAGCTTCTTGCTCTCCGGCTCCCACCCCTCCTCCACATCTATCACACAGAGTCATATGGCTCCTGGTAGAAACCCAAAAGGAAATAAAGTCATATTTTCAATCAGAGCCAGAACATTGTTTTAGAATAACAGCTGTCAAAACCTGGCCAAAAAGCTACATTTTAGCTGTGTATAAAGTTCCGCTCTTCAGCGTGTACAGTGATTCGTGGAGGGGTCAGTGGCATTGTCCAAGGCTGTAGGGAAGCACTGCTGAAAGTATTTAAAAGAACAGGGGGGGAAAAATTCCTTGTCAATCAGCTTCTCAAACATTCAACGATTTTTTTCTTCTTTCAGTAGTCAAATGTGCTCAGCACAAAAGTCTTTGGGTGTACATGCAATTAGGGATGGGGAAGGCTAGGGGAACATGCTGCGCATCAGGCCTGAACTGGAAAGAAAAAAGGTTTCAAGCCATGAGTTTTACTAAGGTACACTTCAGAATTGTTTTTGTTAAAAGACAATGAGGGAATTGTCTCCTCCTCCTCCTCCCCCTCCACAGGCACTCCAGGCTATTCTCTTCTACTTTATTCAAAAACATGACCAGTTCACAGCACATTAAAGGGATCATTGTGAGGTTCTGTACTCTTAATTCTCTTTCCAGACTGGTTTTCCCAGCCCTCACATGTGGCTGGCGTTTTTCTCCATGATGTGGTCTATATACCTCCTTCCAAAGCTCCTAGCCAAATGGCCAGCCTTCTCCGGCGAGAGACCACAGCTGCCTGGCCCTCACTGCGGAGACGTGCGCTGGAGCATGGCTGGCACAGCTCTGCCAAGCTCATTCACAGGCAGGCTAGAGAAAAGGGCCTTTTGGGCTGCAAAAGGAGAGCACAGGGGCTGTCGGTGGACAGAGCTTAGCAGAGGAAGCTGGGATTACCTCCGTATTTTGTTGGCTTGCCTGAAGTCAGTGATTTGTCACCTAAAGGGACTGGAAGAAGCCGGGGAATACTTGCACCCCAGATTTGACAAGACCAGGTTTTGAACCATTGTTTCACGTCCTACGCCTACTAGATCTTAAGACTTGTAAGAAAGTTTTCTGCTGACAAGGTTGGTTTGGACTACGTATCACACACCGTCCAAGTCTTCACCATTGCCCAAGGAAAAGAGCTTCCCTTTACAGTGTCGCAGTACTATAGCGAATGCCTCTATGGAAAGATCTGCCCTTGAGAAGCTCTTGTGGCTCCTCTATACCACTACAGCGTTTCTGCAAGGGTTTAACAGCGAAATCCTGCAAAGGGCTTCTTTTTGATTGGGGCATTAAGATTTTTTCCTGAATTACCTCAGTCCTATTGTGAAATGAACTGAATTTCCAGCACAAATTTGTTATTAAAAAAGATTTTAGCAGTGAAATTCCGTTCACAAATGCACAGCGAAATATTCATACTGGTCACATTTGATAATGCAGACCCACTTGTGGTTATTTTCCTTCAAATGGGACAAGCTAGAAGTTAATGTGCTACGTGCTAGTGCTGCAAACTCAGGCGTGAGAGTCTGAAAGTCGAGTTGCATACGTGTTTTCTAATGCTCAATCATCCACTTACAGCTGAGAGAAGAAAAGCACCACATAAACCACTTCATCTCTCCAGCACTGGAGTAAATGCAGTTGTCTTAAGTGGACTTCCTCAGCACATGATTGCTTGAGATTCTGTAAACAAGCCCGTTGTGGCCACAGAGCATGGAAAAGACTACAGCTCTGCTAGTTCTTTCTTTCTGCTGTGCTAACAGGTTTTAACAAGGCGGTAAATTTGTTCCTGTCAGCTAATAATCCTAATGACATAGAATTCTAAATTCACCGTTTATTGTATGCAAAGGACAGGGCTCTTAAATTAGAAGATGCCGCTTTTACAGCCAATTTATAAAGGCAGCGTGATGTCTTTATTTCTGTGGAAGAGAGGGATTGACTATGGTGACTGAGAAAAATACATCTTTTATATTTCTCATTATTATAGCAATTAAGAATGTGAATTTTTCTCAGGCCACTTCATGCAACAAAATGAATATTATTAGGAAGTTTTCACAGAAGTTCTAGCTAGTAAAAAAAAAAATTTCCCTAAAAATATATGAAAAAAATTCTCAAGCGTTCCACTGCAGTTTTCCATTAAAAATGATGTGTTGTTTTTTTCAAGAAAAGACAATTTCAGAAGCCATGAAAATTTTACAGATGCATCAATACCTGGTAAAAAAAAATTGTGTTTAAAAACTTCAGTCTAAATTAAAAAAAAAAGTCACAGGTCACTTGTAGTTAAGTAACATCTGCATAAGGCATTTGGTTGATGAATTCTTTTTTGACATGACTTTTTAAATATAGACTTAATTGAACTTTCAGTTAAGTCTATGAGGTCTTAGTCCCTGTACATTTCATCCAAAACTACTTTTTTTTTTCTTTTTCTGCTTTGTTTTGTTTTCACTTAAATGGACTTTGCTAAAATAACCATATTGAAAAAATGTAATGATCTTTTTGGCATAGCAAATGATTTCAGCAGTCTGGTTGCAAATAGTCTATGTCCAAGTCAGGTTAAGTTCATGGCAAAAAGGCGGTATGATAAAAATTTGCCAATAACTTTATTGCCCAAAGGGTGGTTGTACAATTAAAGTGCACAGGCTGTTATTATAAATGCTCCTCTGAAAATTCGGGTGTAATTCCAACAGTTCTGGCCAAACCCCTGTGTTGTAGAGAGGACGGGTAGGGAGTTCAGCCTATTGGATCAGGACAAGTATTAGATTTCTGTCTCTAATGTGGTCACTGATTCATTGGGTGACAGAATCGGTGTCAAAGCCCAGAAAATAGGAAGGGTGTTGTGAGAGAGAGTGGTGTATACGCTTACTACCTATATGGAGTCAGGTAAAAGACATGTTTAGCTACATTGAATTTCCTTGTATCTCTGAAATGGTGGTGTGCATCTAACAGAAGCACAGTTTAGCACCTTTAAATTAACGTTACTTGAATACATTGCAAACTCTATAAACAGCAGGGGAAAAAAAGCTTTCTTTTTCAAGATTATGTGCCTTAATATAAGCAATTTTTAAACCCCTGTAATTCATCAGATTCCAAACCTAGTGTAGCTCTCAGTGGCCTTGGATTTAATGTCAACTCTTTGGATTAAAGTCTACAAAGCAGACTAAGCCACTGGGAAATACTGCTGGCATCTACCTCTGGGATAACACAGCTGAGTTGTTCATCATCTCTGAGGCAAAGGCAAGTAAAAATGTTTTTTCCCATGGTGCCCCCTATGTTTGAAAGGTTTGAAACAATTAAACTGTGATCTTGGTAGGCACTGTTACTCATGTGAGTATTGTCTCAGTGTAGTTCCTTGTAAATTTTAAGTATAGTTCAGTTAGGTATGCTTAAATTGACTTAATTCTGAACAACCAGCAGAGATATGGCTGATACAGGAGAAGGTGCTTATTTTGGTGTGCACTCCTTTAGTGAATAGCATCTGTTTATTTCAAAACTCACATGATACAAAAGCTATGAACAAATTAACTCATTGCTCACAGAAACAAGAGATTAACTGCTCTGCAAAAACCACCAGCGAGCACTTAAAAAAATAAGATTCCTCAAGTTGCATTCCTAAATAGGAATAAATGGTCTGGTTTCCGACAGAAGGCACTGAGTGTTGAGCAGTCTTTTTTTTTTTTTCCCCCTAATCATGAGCTGAATGTCTTTATTTCTGAAGGTAAGTGTGAATTGTGTAGCTTGCTTTTCAGCTTATATTTTTAAAGATGATAGCCAGGTTTTGCCATTTTCCTCAAAAGCCTCACAGAGAAGAAACTGGTCCATAGAATTGATCTACTCTCACAATAAAATTACTCTATCTAGATTAATGTTAAAGGTCCTGAGAAGTACAAGAAGTAGAGAAAATTAAATACAACCTCCACACCAGGTTCCAGCATCATGTTGCTATTCACAGTGGGCATAAATTTTGTTATGAGATCTTGCTACAAATAGGAGAGTTTTGGTGGGCTTAGCACAGTTACGTACATTTTCTATTATGTTGCACTAGACTGCAGAATTGCGGAGCTCTCTTGTTCTAATCACAGAATCATTTAGGTTAGGAAAGACCTTTAGAGATCATCCAGACCAACTATTAACCCAGCACAGCCATGTGCACCACTAAACCGTGTCCCTCAGCACCACATCTACACATCTTTTAAATATCTCCAGGGACGGTGATGCAACACTTCCCTGGGCAGCCTGTTTCAGTGCTTGGCAATCCTTTCAGTGAAGAAATTTTTCCAAATGCCCAATATAAACCTCTCCTTGACACAACTTGAAGCCATTTCCTCTTGTCCTATCATTGTTACCTGAGAGAAGAGACCAACACCTGCCCACTACAACAACATTTCAGGTCGTTTTAGAGAGCAATAAGGTCTCCCTTGAGCATCTTTCTCATTTATACTTGGTATTGGCTGCCTTGGAAGTATGAGTAGAGAAGAGAAACATTTTTATTGTTTACTTTACTATTCTATTATGAATTGTAGGAGGGCAGCACAATTGTAGAATTCAGGCCTTGATTTTCCAGAGCTTTTTGTATATCAGGTTTCCAAGACTGGAAAAAAAAACTCCAAACCCTCCAAAAACCCGACACTATTCCAGGTGAACAGCCTTCCTCTGCTCTTTAGGTACAATTTCAGCTAAGATACTGATATTTTCCAAAGCAGGTGGTCGCAAAGAGCCATGAAAACTAGCTGTTCATTGGCAAATATCAAATGCTGGAGAAGCCACTCCACTTGTGTGGGTTCCTAGCCCTCAGCTAGAAGCAAGATGGATATCAGTGCTGCTGCGTACTGATAAAGTCTCATGTAGACTTCTTCTGACGTCTTCTCTTCAATTGCTCTGGGTGATCATGTTGCCAGGAATTCAGATCAATTCAAGGGAAGCAAAAACCGCTGAAAAATAGGGATATGCAGAGGTAAAATATTAGTGTAGTCTGATTAGGACAACAAACCAAAATCACACATCTTCTAAGAAGAGGTTAGCATAAAGTGAACTTCATTATCTGTGACGAAAGACGGGTGCATTGGCCCAAGGGAACATTTTGCTTTGTACACGGTGCGATGGAGGGGTCAGAAGACAGCGAGGTAGGAAGATGTAGGGAAATCTCCACTGACAGCAGACAGAGAGCAAGGGGTGCCCTGACAGAGCAGCTTATGGATTGCTTCCTTGTCTGCCAAAACTGAACCTTCAAAAAAACACAAGGTGCTTGAAAAGGTGATCCCAACGTGATCTAAATAGAATAGAAAATTCAGGACACGGAGGGAAGAAGTCTCATAAGCTTAGATACTTTGCTTGAGAGTTTTTCATTTTGGATTGCAATTGTTAAAGGAAATTCCATAGTAGAGTGCAAATTAAAACAAGTTTCTGAAATGTTCTGTGTCTTCTTTCCTGTAATAAACCACTGCCTGTGGGCTTCTGGTCTCCTAAGGAAGTGAGGCAAATCTCACTTTAAGGGAAATTTGTTTTCTAACTCCAAGAAAGAGAATCATTAAAAGCATCACCTGGCAGACTGTTGATCTTACAGCTCCGGTTTCAAGTCAGATGCCTGGGTTTGAATAGGATCATTAAAAAGCCACACAGACCCATTTGCAGGATCTGAGAGGAATGGCTCCCAGAAGAAACACTTCAGGGGCCACCAGGGGCAAGGCTAGTGCAGCTTGGTTTGGAAGCCTGGTAGATGCATGTATTCCTGGTTCGTCCTCTGTTCTGGCTGCATACTTCAGCATCTCTGAGGCAGCCCGTCTTGGAAAATGTGCTGATACACAGTGACAGCACAGTTCAGCATCAAGTACAATATTTATGGTCTCTTTTGTATGAAACCACAGCTTGGCAGAGAAGTACCCACATTTTCATAGTCACTCAGTGGTCAGAGTACTAATGGAACGAGTGTGATTCGGCTTCCTGCAAGGGTAAAGAGCTCCACATTCCTATTTCTCGGGAGGATAAACTACATCCCAGGAAAAGGCAGGGGTGAGAAAGTTGGGGTCTCCACTCTTGCTGCTGAAGACAGGACAAAGTGCAGCCAGTAATGAGAGTCATGAGAGCCCACGAGTGAACTTCTGGCACTGCAGCCCCTGGTTAAGGAGGTACATTTCACGATGGAGAGCTCTGCATTTAGACTTTGCTCCGAATGTTGCTTGTGCATTTTATCCAAAGACTGCTTAATGAAAAATCCATAGGAGCAGGGACCAGGGTGCAGTCTCAGGAGAGCGCCCTTCACACCAGGCAGCAGGAAACACGCTGCTGCTTGCTTGCTATCTCTCTCTGTATCCCCATGAATCTTACATTTCTGACTGCAGAGTGGTGCAGACGTTTTACTGGTAGCATCCCCTGTAAGGTTTCCAATGTGATCTTAAACGAGGTTGAAAGAAAGAAGTATGACTGCCTCTTAAATCATCCTGTGACCTTCTTCTCCTGTTATCTGGAGTCCAACTGATACAATTTATTGCTACCCAAAGCTAAAGATTAATTTTATTTATTTGTTTTTCCTTAGCTGAGTTTTTCTTCAGCTCATCATCACATAGTACATACTGCGGAGAACAGGTTTAGCTGATGCCTTGCCTGTATGCAGTATCTTTCTTTGAGATGTTGCTGAAGTTAGGCTTTTATCTGTCAGTTTTCATCTATTATTTGGTAGTTAGGAGAGGAACATGCAAGATCTCTTGTATAAATTATTGATTTTGTATTGGGCAAGTCTCATAACTGTGTGTCTGAGACATTAAACAGGATGGATCTATCGCTGCTAGCTTTCCTCAGCAGATGTGCTGTCTCATGGCAGGTATATTTTTTGATGCAGAACTTCAGCCAAATTAGTTGCTTTTTCATGGGATTTTATGATTATTATTTTGTTTGCAAAGTGATGACAAATTGTCATAATTTGTTGAAGCTGGGGGCCTTTCCCCCCAAAATTAAGCAGATGGATATGAAATCTAAAATCAAAGAGATTTGGGGGCCTGCAATTAGTAGCTATTCCATCAAGCCATTGACAAGAACAGAAAGGAAAAGAAATTTGCTTACTTTTATATTTTCCCATTCTATTCCAAATCCTCATTACCTACAGAGAAGTAACGATTAAGCTTCTGAGCTCAAAGAGTGTGCAGTTTCCAGTCTAGTGTTCAGACTAGATCTGGAATAAAATTGTCTGTGTGCTACTCGCTGACAGTGCCTGGTAAAGCCCAGTGACTCCTTTGCTAAACCGAGAAGGTAGGAAGAGCTAGCAGGGGGCAGAAAGGGTGATATAACAGAGTCTTTCTGTGATTTCCTGGCACAGTGTCGCAATACTGATGAAAACAGGTTTGACTGTTGTCAATAAAATGGCACCGTGCACAAAACAAGCCCATTTTCATAGATTTTCTGGGGTGCTTGGACCTCCACAGTGCCATACAAACATGGCTATATGTGTCTTCTGGCAGAGAGCTGGCTTAAGCCCGATCTAGTCAGAAAGCTCCTTAAGTGAGGTGTGTAGACATGCCCTAAAGGAGAACGTGCTGAACTAGAAAGATTATGTTAATGACACAGCAAGAAGAAACAGAAGAAGGCTGGAGCACTTGGGCTGAATGCTCTCCAGTCTGCCTTGGCTAAACCGTCAGTAGGGTTGATCTAACTGTTCAACTGTCTGACATGTTGAAGATCAACCATATTCCTGCCCCATATTACAATTTGATTCTCTGGATGTGACTAACACAAATGTTTTCAGGAGGTTTACGAGCATTGTTTATATATTTAGGTCTTTTGGAATGGGATGGTTCTGGTACGAGAGCTGTGCTGTGCCAAACAATAGATTATTCCTACAAAGGAAGAGTGTCGGTCAAGAAACCAATGAAGTAACTGGCGATCTGATGGTTAAGACGATCGCTCCGTTCATACCAGGACCATGTATGTCTTTATCAACCCTTCTCTGTCTCTCTTGCACTTTCTCAAGTACTTTTTCTCTGTACAAATATGAACAAGGATCATTTTCATCCCACTGAGGAATGAAAACGAATTTTGAAGCCTTTAAAATTTCCGGGAAATAAATGTCTTGTTTTCAGCCCCCTCCCTTCTTCCAGTCCCAATGGGAAATCTGAACTTATCTTTTCCCATTAATAATGACACAAATACCAGAAAAAGACGCGAAAACTGTATTCTAATTAAAGCTGAGGTTTTTCACATGTATTTTTCCATTCTGCATACATTTTCTCACTCTCCCAAGGCTCAGAGGCGCTGAAGATTGGTTCTAGAGAAAGAGCAGTGAAAAACCAATAGAGTCAGCGGATAGTCCTTGAACAGAGATGTCAGGAAATCCAGGAAAGATGCATGTTTTTAAACGTTTTGCTGGACATTGATACAACTGCACGTTACTTAAAGGAGACATTTTGTGATGCTAGAGGGATTTATTTCAGTCCCAGTCCCAGTATAAATTAGAAAAGGCTAATACTGCTGTGAAGTATATTCTCTTAACTTATGTCCATGTCATGACAGCTAAGTTTCAGGCCTTTTTGCTGTTATTCTGGTTACTTCTAACTGACAAGTCAGATGGTAAGGAACAAAGTGACTACTTGGATTCCAAGGGCCTTCTTTGAACACACTCCCTCGGGAGGCACAATCAGAGCAGGGGAGAAAGCTTCATTAAATTAAAACAAAAAGCCACGCATTCAGCAGAAAGGGATAACTTCTTCAGACCTACCTTGTAGATGTATGTTGAATCATTTTGTGGGCTCTGCTGCTACCAGGCTTTGCTCACGTGCTCAGGCAATTAATAGGTTTTGTCTTGCATTAATATTTTAAGTTATCCTTTGCCCTTCTGCGAGTCCTGTGCAGACACTCTTCCTTTCTTACAGCCTAATCTCTGTCAGCCCCTCAAATAATACTTTAGGTCTCTAGCTTTTCTCCTAACTGAAATTCTTGGGGTGCAATTTTGGGAGCCATAATGGACTGTGTGATAACTTTCTGCCTTCTTGCTTAGCAGGATTACCACACAGCAATTTTTACAGCAGGAGTGGAATCTGTAGTTAATGAGAAGGGAAATCTGCTTCGGTACATCTCAATGGTTTTGAAAACTATAGTCTTTATATTTGTGTGTCTGCTACAACTGCAGCATTTTATTCTTGTTCAAAGAAACAAATCTGATTTATTTTTTTCTCAACCTATGAAATTTTCTACAGAACATTTGGCATGGAATAATACTTATAGTAGTGTAGAAACCAAGTTTCTTCAAAACTGAAATAGCATTATGCCTGGACATCATCAACTTTAATGTGTAGGGGAAAAAAAAATGCAGGGAATGATCCAGCTGTCTAACCAGTTTTGGGAAAGAAGTGATAATGAGAGCTATTTTGGCAACGAAGGAAACTTTGGAGCACTGATGTATCTTTCTATGAAGGACAAAATTTCAACCTATCCAGTAGGATACTCTTCTGCAATGTTTTGATTCACTATTAGCTAAGTAATACAAAATAACAATAGTAACAAATGCATTAATAAACAGTAAAAGGCTATGATATTCCCCAGGGGTTCCTCACATTGCAGTTCCTGATTACCAACACACGTACAATAATGATATCTCTGCTTCTGGCCTGTGGGTGTCCATGAGTATTTTATCATCATTCTTACGGACTGATCTCCTGTTTTCTTGAACGTATGTAATCAGACATAGGGATAGCCATTCTCCCATAAGACTCGTAAAAGAGACAGACCTAACACCTAGGCAGAGTTCATGGCAAAGCTGGTCTCGCACACGTATTACCAGGAAAGACTTAGCGCTCAGGGGACTTCAAAGAAGAAAACAGGTTTTCTCAAGAAAAGGACAAGTGAATCGACAGACCTAAGATTATAATTTTTACTTTAACTTCTATAACAAAAAAGAAAAGAGAAAAGGAGCAATAAAATAAGCAGTCTTCTGAAGCCCCAGAGCTCTTGAATGTGATCATGTTGCGATTCAAAAGACCCTTTCTTTTTACTGTGTTTGGCAGAGACGCTGTGGAAACATCTGACCTTTTACATACTCATAGGGAGAGAGATGAGTTCCTGAAAACAAAACAAAGACATTCTCAGTGAAATTAGCAGGGGAGACTGTCAATGCTGAGAAATACCAGTCTAGTGTTTGCTCATCTGGAAAAAATCTAGACATCAAATTTGTTTGATTAATAGTATTTTTTAATATACATTAGAAAAATTAATATTTCTTGTATTATAGAAGAAGACAGTTGTTTCTTAAAACAAGATTTAATTCTTCTTTACCACAGTAAGTAAGTGAGGCAGGCCAAGTGGGACTGTAGGAATACCACACAACATTTTCCTTGAATTTTTTTAGGAAATCATGTTAGAGAAATCTGCTAGTCCTTTTGCTTTAGCAGTCACTTGTGTGGGCAAAGGCAACCCTGGCATAAGTCCAGTTAATTCAGAGGTGTTCCACTAGGATGAACTTTTGGCGTACTTTTGGTTAAATTGGGGTTTATGAAAGAGAGACATGGGAAAAGATTAACCATTCAAGGTTAAATTTCCCTAATCAGCAGTTAGGTTCAAGTTTTGTTTTGATGACAAATTGTTCAGATACAGTATTCCTTCCTCTTTCAGATTCAGTCACTTGGCTGGTTTGCTGGATCTTAGAGGTTGTTTCTCTTAGAGAGAGAAAATGCAGAGTGAGCAGTTTCTTTGATGTCTTTCCACTATTCAAAAAGGATATGCCTAGTCTTAGGTCATTGACAAAGGTGGGCTCCAAGAAGAGCTAATTTCTGTGCCCACTGCTCTGAATCTCTTTCAGGAGGACACAGCCTACAGTTCTCCTGAGTGCATCTCTGAGCACATCTACTACCTGTGAGCTTTGTTTCATTCTGCTTGAATAAATAAGTTTTTACATCACTTCTCTCTCACACTCCGACACACTAACCCAGGATTGAGCACCTACAACTGTTACAAGAGCCTTGAAAGAAATCTCTGGTACAAAGGCACACCTCACTATATTACTGTATTGCTAGCTATGGCCCCTGTTATTGGAGCAATTCGATCTGGAAAACTGTGTGGAGGCGTTTTTTTTCTTAAATTCATGGTAATTTCTTGATAACAGTCTATCAGCCTCAGTAGACACCCAACAACCTCATAGTCAGGACTTCACACGTGCAGAAACATGGAAGAGTTGTATGTGTACGTTTGCTGCGGTTTTGTGAGTGTATAACAAGAAATGCATTTAAGGAAGCTGAGTTTGTAAGCCTAAAGTTGTAAAGCAAACATTGTAAGTGATCACACAAATGTCTTTCTCTCTTAGCTTAGATTTGATGCACCTTTAAAAAAGAAAAAATGCACGCTGGGTGGGCTTTCAAAAAGATCCAAATGAGTTACATAGCAGGATTCACTAAAATTCAGTGTCGAGGAGCTTCCTGCATAAAAGGTGAACGCATCGTCGGTACAGTGGTGTATTACTAGTCCATGCTCATTTAGCTGTCAGATGGAATTAAGTCTAAGGATAAGTTGCAGTTTGGCCAGGAATTCAACTTTTAAATTCCCAGGAATCCTATAATTTATTTAACTTACCATAAAAGTATAGGAGTTGCTAGACTACAAAAGACACAAGCAAGGCAGCCCGTCTCTTCCTTGAGAGGCAAAACTCAGTGCCTCAGAGAAAACCACTATAAAACATTGATCTGTATGTGTAATATCATTAAGTAAATCTATTCCCTCCTCGTCCGTTCAGGCAGAAAGTTTAGGTCTTGGGATACACAGCATCTTAACCTGGGTGAAGTCCGTTAAAATCCGACTAGTTCTAAAGCTGTGATTCATGCTTAAAAAGGTTTTCCGGACCTTTGTTTTAAGATCCTACTTTTCTCTCTGTCCCGTGTCTCTGGGAGAGGAAATCACATGCTCTGATTTTGCTTTCCCCGCACAAAGGAGTGGAGAAGGGCCCAAAGAGGCTCTGTCATACACATTCTTACTCAAACCAGTTTGGGTTTTCCATCTGAACACTGGAGTTTGGCGGCCAGTTTTGACATTTGCCTGTTTCAGTTGCCACCCCTGGGCTGTTAGTTCCTCAATACCTTGCTGAAGGTCTGAAACCATCACCAAGATAAAATGCCTTTGTCTCTTGCTCCCATGCACACGAGCACGTCCTGGAAACCAACTGCCTTATTTGCAGTGCCAAAAAAATTTGGGATTTGGCGAGATCCAGCATCCTTTTTTTTTTTTTTCCCCCATACCTGATCTTGGCAATGCTTAAAACCCTGGAAAGTCACCATTTGCTTTCCGCAGAGCCGCCCTGGATGGCCGAGAAGCCGAGGCATACAGCAGGATATCCAGCTATTGAGCGCTGCTGTCACAGGTGGCCAGCAGTGCAGCTGCAAAGAGCTTCCTGCCAGGAGGGCTGAGCGGGTCCACAGGAAGAAATGTTCCTTTCCTCTTCCAATCTGTTTTCAACTATAAAGGAAGGCCCAGACTCACACTGCTGCGGTGGATCTGCCTACGCAGCACTTTTCGGCTGGAGCAAAATCTCAGCTAACCCTTCTAACAATGACTGCTGGAAGCAGAGCAGACCATTCACAGGGCTTCGAACAGCGGGGAGCCCTACCTCTAATGCGGAGAAAAGTTTCAGCCCGATTGTATTACCGTTGTGCATAACTGTATCATCATTTTATAGCTCGCTAAAGAGCAGGCAGCGATGTCCAAAAAAAGGAAAACAAAAGGAGCAGCCACCTTTGTCTCAAGATACCAGAAGTAGGCAACTCCTTTGTTTCCTTTTTTGCCCTGCAATCACCATAAAAACACTTACAAGAGCAAGATCGCTTCTAATCAATTGTGGATTTTTACCACAAGGAAGGAAGGGGGCAGGTGACTCCTGTCTGTGAATTTTACAAGCCAACACTTCAAACCATGAACACTAAAATCCTGGTTATGTAAAGCCAATGAAAGAGAAAAGAAGTGGTTGTTCCTAACAGTGCCAACAGAAAACATGAATATGTGCAGGGCTCAGCTGTCTGAAGAGAAGAGCGATTGAAAATAGCTTCAGAATTGGGGCCTTAGTGCCAGTGTGAAGGGCCAGTGAGATCTCGGGAAAAAGTTCAAACGATGCCAGAAAATTTCCCAGTTCTAATCCTACAGGCTCATGTACTTTTACCCCTAAGTGGTACTGTGGTCTTCTGTACCAGTAAGTGGCTGTTCTGTTTCAGCCTGAAACTCAATTTTTAGGCTGCAGATTCTGAGGCTCTTAAATATATAGTGCAAAAATATTTCTTCTCTGAGATCCAAAAGGTAAATTATGTATACCCTGAAATAGTTGATAGTTCAAGGAATTGAAAATGGCACAAACATGGATGGTCTTACCTTATTATCCTGGAAACCCTCTGTTATAAGGCCCATTTAAATAAATAAATTTCCAAACTTTTGTATCAGGCTGTTCTGAAAATGTTATTTTCTAAAAGTGAATGCCACAAGCCTGAGTGTAAGATGAATTACACCATACAATTTACCGTGTAAGCACTATTGATACTGGAGGAATTACTTGTCATTTGATATAAGCGTACCTGAGAGAAAGATCTACACCTTAGAAGTCTGGCATAGGATGTCCATTTACACAAGGAAGGAACTGTTACTACATTCTTCAGCGCTATCTTTATTGTAATTTTAGAGAACTATGTCCCATAACAATGATTATTTGCTAACTTGAAACTCCTTGAAAACACCCTGAAAATACATTACCCCACTTTCTCTGAGAAATAAAGCAAAATTTACTGCCTTTCCCTTTGACTCAGCAGCTGCTAAGGACCTACCAGCCAGTCTCATCCTATACCAATTAGCACCACAAATCTGAGGATTATCTCTTCACTTTCTTATCCTTACACCTTAGATGTCAGCTGCAGGAAAACATACAGTACTATGAAATCTCATGATTTCCAGGTAGTCGGGTTCTACCAGATGCCTCATAACATCAAAACCCTTTGCAAACTCCTTCCAAATATGCTGAAACCAAGTTCTGCAAAGTCACATGGAACTTCTGAGACGGAGCCTACCCGCAAAGCCCCAGCCTGAGGATAGGGTCAGAGGCTGTTCATGGGCTTCCCTAAATGCAGCATAGCATGGGCTTCAATTCTGCTGACGTCAGAGAGTATTACATTGGCTTTAAAGCAGCCTTCCCAGGTAGAAAATCTTCCTCTGAAAGGAGGAAGCTTCTGCAGTTATCAGCTTACATATTTCTTACACACTTTGACTTAACTATAAAGTTGTTGAAATTGGTGGGTTCATAGTACCCACCTGATTTTCAGATTTGTAACTTCGTTACTCCCTTTGTGTCGGGAAAAAATGAACAGCCAGCCAACCCCTGACTGGCTGGCGTAACCAGTTCTGTCCTCATTGCCATTTCAATACTACCAAAAATAATTTTAACACATCTTAGCTAGGCTTAAAAACATGCTTTATTGGATGTAGGACTGTATTTTTGTATTGAGAAAAGAAGACATCCACTTCATGGTGTTCTTTAGTGTTCTTTCACTTCTTTTTCTGCTGGAAACAAGTAAAATTTTAGTAGGAGAATAGATCCTTCTTGCTCAATAAGGAAAGTAATAAAGAAGCATTATAAAGATATTTTATCTTGTGGAAA
Organism: Bucorvus abyssinicus; assembly: GCA_009769605.1. Lineage (NCBI taxonomy): Eukaryota > Metazoa > Chordata > Aves > Bucerotiformes > Bucorvidae > Bucorvus > Bucorvus abyssinicus. Next base: position 56,605,276 of record CM020024.1, on the reverse strand, counting down.
AAATGGTAAAGGTCATTAGTTCAGTCAAGCTGCACTAAGCGCACTGGAGCGTGACAAATGCAAACATACGCAAGCTACTTCACCAATCTGTGACTGATAGTCATCACATAAATTACCTAGAGAAATAGATTTCCTAGATCTAAGATCCAATATATTTCATACTGAGATACTGGATCAGAAAACAGATGATCAGTCTAACTCTAGCATCTCAAAGCTTCCCAAATTATATAGGCCAAATCCATTAAAAAAATACTATTAAATGATACTGCTATATCACTAGAAACATATTCTTTCTTATCGTTTTTTTGTAAAAGATCATTTTATCCACTTGGTGCAAATCAAGAAAAACAGACTAGGGTGGTAATTATTCAGATTCTGTAAGATATGATCAGGAACCTCTTTTACAGAATTAATTAACCTTCAGTTTCACTTTGGAAAGATAGTAGAATTTAATAACCCCCCCAAATCATCTCCTCCAAAGCCTACTGGGAATTAACAAAGGCTGCTCATCTGGAAATATTACAGTTGGCAGGACATCGCCGCTGCCTGAGCTTAGAGTTGCCTGACACTTTGCATTATAAAGCCCTTTTTTCATTTCAGGCAATAAAAAAATTATAGAAATTTGGCTGAAGACCTGTCCCATCTACATACAAGTTCTGCAGCTCATCGTGTAGACCGAATATTGTCACCCTTTATAAATAGTTGACCGCTATGCCAGTCACCGCTAAAACAAACACAGAACAAACTCCTAAAAAACCACCACTGTGACATCGGTTAGATTTTTCATGTGTTTATGATCCTCGATCTACACGTAAATAACGCAGACCTTTGAATGGATTTTCTCACGTCCCCCTCCCCCCCACCCCCCCTTTTTTTTTTTTTTAACTCCTCTTAAAAATCTGGAGCAATGCACTGAGATGAAGTTGCATCAGAATTTCAGTCTTGTCACCAGGAACAGGTTCTAGGGCTGTGGGAGTTGAGTTTCGCCTGCTGGCTCTGGTGAATAGAATTCACCGGTTAGGCTGGATTCCCACCCTGAGCAACACAGTCAATTTTGCATGTATTTAACAATGTCTGGGTAAAAATCCTGCTTAAGCTTGTTATCTATGTAGTCTAGACATTTGCCCATGATGTTGCAGGATACTGCTCACCCATGGACTTTACGATTTATTTTCTCTCACTCTGGAAATTGTCATAAAAAACAATGCACAATGAAATGTGTCCTGCAGAGACAGAGTCTCTTAAAAAAACTGTTGTGCCCATACTTCTCAGTAGTCTTTTACAGTGACCTTACACTGCTCAGTAATCTTCGAAATGTGAGATGGACATAATTTTCAAACGACAAAAAGACAGATAATACAATTTACCTTATTAACAGTTTTAAATTATTTTGATTTTTGTGCATCGCTTTGCTCTCAGCGCATCTTCTTGAAAAATGTCTTTATTTGGCTCTGTCAAATACGCATTTGACTATTCTTAACTTTCCAGATTGTCTGACATTTTTCATCAAGGGTGGCAGAAATCTCCAGTCAGTATCCTCATGTTACTTTTCATTAGTTTTACTCACAAAATTTTAGCAGGGAATAGGAGCAGAGACCATATATGACTTCCAGAAACTAAATGGCGATCAAATAAATGATCAGCCTAGTGTTGGAACACAAACCATCCAGATCCAACTGAGTTTTTAAATTCCTGAGAACAGTGTAAGGCAATTCTCCCCCTGAGGTTCTAAGAAAATCAAATGTGTATGGAGGAAATGCTATAATAAACTGGTAATATATTTCCATAGGGGATACATAGGAATTTTCCATGCATCCTCCTAGGATGGCAGTAAACCAGACTTAATAGCAGAAAGTAAGCCATTTCCGTAGTTAAAAAAAAAAAAAAAGAATTAGCTCTGTAGCAGGGATGGAGGCCCGAGCTCCAGGCTTGATTTTCCATGGAGAGATGTCAGCTGTGCCCGGGGAGCTGCCCGGGTTGAATGCCTGGTGTTGGCACCGAAGGAAATTCAGAGCTGCATTGGTCTGTTGGGTGACTGACAGCCATGTACTCATCGACTCGCAGAGACTGCAACACAAGATGTGTTGACATTAAATATCTGTGGGCCAGGAAGGGACTCTGCTTATACAGAAATTCCTGGCAGTCACAAAAAAAAAAAAAAAAGGAGAGTCACACAGGATTGGCTCTTTTCCTTCTTTTTTTTTTTTTTCACATCTCTTCATCAAAGTAAACTAATAATAGAAAAGGTGTTTGTTTTTTTAACACAGGCCTAACACTGATGTGAGTCTATATCCTAAAGAAAGAAGTGTACTTTATCTGAATTTTGACTCAAAAGCTGAAAATTATCTCTTCTCTTCTCTTCTCTTCTCTTCTCTTCTCTTCTCTTCTCTTCTCTTCTCTTCTCTTCTCTTCTCTTCTCTTCTCTTCTCTTCTCTTCTCTTCTCTTCTCTTCTCTCTCTTCTCTTCTCTTCTCTTCTCTTCTCTTCTCTTCTCTTCTCTTCTCTTCTCTTCTCTTCTCTTCTCTTCTCTTCTCTTCTCTTCTCTTCTCTTCTCTTTTCCTTTCATCTTGTTTCATTTTGAACTGTATCACAGCACTGCTGTCTGATGTTTCTGAAGTCTAGTCTCAGTCTGGATAGCTACTCAGAGGAGCTGACTCTTAGCCTTCACTGCAAATATAAGAGACTAATGATACCCCAGAGCCTCCTTAACATGCTGTGTTAGGGCTGGGGACCTAAAGCTTTAAAAGTTCCCAGAACAGCACCTGACCTGCATGGAGATCAGAGGTTTTGTTCCTAAACTTGCCTGAGATAGCAAAAGTTGGTTGAACCTTTAACAGTGCAGTCCAGCCCGTCTGGCTTGAGTGAATTAACATTTTTGTATTAAAATCTGGGTTGGTTCGTTGGTTGGGGGTTTTTTTTGCAATGTTTTCATACAACTCTAATTGTTTTTGTAGTGACCTTACAGGGACAAAAACCAGGAGCTGTCTTGCCTGGTTTTCTTTCCGTGCCTTGTCCAGTTGGCAAAATTAAGGCATCCTTAGCCCCATGACAATTCTCCTCTTTGCCCCAGAGCCCTATGACTGGAGCATCTGGGATGCAGGAAACATCTGCTCAGATTCCCTCTTTCCTGGAGGTAATTTGGACACTTACCCCTCACCACAACCTCCAGAATTTGTACACTCCAAATAGGTGAGGGAAGGAGAAAATTCTCTTCACTTTTGCACACTTGTTACTCTTACATTTTTCATTCCTGTTTTACTGGAGGCAGTGATTCTCCTTACATACTGTATACGAATGCTGCTGTGTTGAGCATGCAATCCTCAGCTGGATCTAATCCCAAATACCAGCAAGAGCACACAGAGAAATTTAAAACAAAGAAATCCTATTTCTTTCAGCATGTGTTCTTTCAGGAATTAATGGGTTTCTTCAGGTTTCCAAACACTGAAATACAAAACTTTATAAATATTTTACAGACTATTTTTTTCTTTCTAACTCGGTTTGTGATGATGGCACACTCTGAAAAGCAAGCCCAGCTATAAAACATAGTTATTGCAAACGTAGGTGGATGCTGGTAACAATGAAAGTTCGGTACTTGTTTAAGATGCTTCAAGGATTTGCCAGTAAAGCTGCCATATGCTGGAAGTGAACCCGTAACGTGGCCTTCCTTTCTTCCCCACAGGTCTGTGTCTTTGCAGCTGGTCCCTGATGCTATCAGCCAATTGGGAAGCCGAAAAGAAACAAAGCCAAGTGTGTCTGCAGGAGGCCAGAGAGCCAAATTCTGGATATCAACCCAGGGATTGACAGTAAGGTTACTCCTACTGCAACACTCTGCTGGGGAAAATGCCGTACAACATGTAAAGAAGAAATGGTCCACTGGGCTGGAGACCTGACTGTTTAAGGGGAAAGAACAGAGAAAACTAAACTTTTAAACTACTGAGGGTCAATTGAATTAAATGATGTGAACAAACAGACAAAATGAATCACCTGTTAAATGTCTGACTTTTAAACTCTAAACATCATCTGGGACTTGAGCAGCAGCATTTCGGTTTTCAATGTCTGGCAAATGAATTTACCAAAACTTCCTAAAAAAAGTTAAATGACTCAGACTGAGACCCTTAAACTGTGCCACCACGTGGATTAAATCCAGCTGGTGATATCTAAGTGTAGTGGTATCTTATTCCTTACACATGACCTTCAAATAGATAAATAACTTGTTCGCACTTCTGCTTCATTAATTTATATTTGTATATTGACTAAAACTAACTGTCTGCATATTTACATTAAAAAACCATAGAAGATGCTTAGATGATTTTAAAGTGGTTGTTTTCAAGGAGTTACATATATTTACCCGTGCAGAGAGCAGCACACTGCTAATATTTTATTCTTACTTGAGTAAACACTGGGACACAGCATGGCTATGATATCAGAATGGATGGAAAACTGTGCAAGAATTAAAGGAAGAGATTTGTAACTCTCTGCTAATATAACTGAATTTGTAAAAAAAAAAAAAGGGCTCACTTTTAAACAATTATAAATACCTCCCTGTTTAATGAATTTCAATAGTTTCACTATTTACTCAGTATAAGGAAATATTCAGTCCATACCATTTAAAATTTTTTAGTTTATTTGTCTCTATACTTCTCAAACTCTTAGGCGATGAAACAAAAGTCAGCTTTAGGAAAACTTTATCATTCCTCCACCATTGGAGATAAGGTTCATTTTTTACTTTCTTTGAAGTCTGGCAAAGAAAACAATTTAAAACAAATGCCATTATTACTCCCAGGCTATTTCTAAGATTATTTCATGTACTAGCCCCCAGTGGGGCTAGTGCTCTGTTTGTCTTTATCCTGCAGAAGCAAGAAAACCTTCAGAAACTTTCCTGTCCAGCTCATCATCAAACAACTTTATCGTTAACAGTGCGGAAATGATTTGCAGTGAATGACATATTAATTGAGGATTTTTTTCAGCTTGAAGAATAGATAATAATTTCCCCAGATATTCTCATATGAAATTTTCATGTGTCATTTCATCCTCTGAGCAGAAATATGAGGAACAATCTTAGATATATATCTAGAAATTGTTTGAAAACAGAATTTCTGGGTCATGGGAAAATCTGAAAGCTAAAACCTGATTTTTCAGTTCAGAATTGGACCAAAATAGTCAAAATAAGACTCAAGAAAAATGCATGTAAAGTACTTTGGATTAGGAATTTGATGGAATTAGTATTTCATTCCCCCCCCCCCCCTTTTTTTTTAGCTCCAGATATTATATTATTATTTGATTATATTACAAAAGCTAAAATTTCAGCCTCATTGAAGGAGAAATGTTTTAACTTTATAAAACTGTAAGATTTTAATCAACTCAACATACGCTGAACATGTTCCGCAAGAAAATTTGAAGTGTTGGCACATGCCACAAAGGCAAAGTGTGTTTTCTTAAAATTCTTCCTATATTTGAGATTCCTGTTGTGAGAATACCTGTAAAAGCAATTCTTGCTTTATGGTCTTTCATGTTTCACCTCCTTCCCAAAAGACAGCAACTGGAGCCAGAATTGGCCAGCACAATCATTAAGAGCATGAATTAATATTTACAGAAAAAGTAAGGAAATCTTCCAGAATGTTTCTATTCCACCATTGCTTGTCTAAAGTGAAGTGAACTGAATTTCACTGAGTAGAAAGATGTATCTTGTTGCTATCAACTCCTACTGCATACCTGAGCAGCCTTAGTCAGGATTTCCAAAAACCAGTATGAAGCTTTGGTCCTCAAATCCTCATTTGTGCTCCAGGAACAGGCCACAGAAGCACTCAGGTAGATGGAGCAGTCTAAGAGTAAGGCATGAAAATGCTGTAATTCCTTGGAACTCACTCCTTACTAGCCATCAACATACACCAGCTCCTAAAATGGTATAATTCAAGAATATTTTACATTCTTTCACAACTTTGCTAGTTACATGCTGAACTGCATAACCACCCAAGTTCAGATCTTGCCCAGACCTATAATAACAATTTTTTATTAGAGAGAAACAACTTCCTTTATCTTCAAGGTTTTTGTAAGTTTTCAATGTCCTTAATAATACTCATTCAACGTCTGGGCATTGAAAAAAGAAAAAAAACGGAGGCCAGATCAGCATCTTCTGCAAGTTATGACCTGGAGGAAGGAAGGTGTAGGGAAGTACACATTCTTTGCGTTTGTTCTTTCAGCGCACTGCCTTGCCCTCCATTCTTCTGTTGCTGTGAATCACCTTTATTTGCTGAGTCCTACGCATACCCTCTGAGGTATGGAAAGCAGTTCTGATGAATGCAGTGGATACAGAATGTTTGGCAGGATACCTGTGGCTTCATTTGTGTTTATAGTTGAGTATGACAGATCTTTTGACAAGAAAGGAAAGTCCATGATGATTTCTTACCTCTGTTTACTTTTAAGATGATGAAAATCTGCATTGCTCTTATTCTGAAATACTTTTATCAACAATTCTGTTATTTTTATAAATTGTACAAAGAAATGTAAGGAAACGCTACCATATTTATCTAATAAATTCCCTTGGTTAGAAGAAGTTTATAAAAAAACCCCTAACCCATTTTCAATTAGCCTTTTAAATGCAAATCAACAATAAGGGACACTCATTTCTTTATATGACATCAGGCAGAAAGATTCATTTTATCTGGAGCACAACCAAAAGCCCAGGGGTGCTTATCAACAGTCTTCTATGGAGGAAATGAGCACTTTTTTTTATTGCAAGGCAAACAAACACCAGTTGTTTTCACAGCTCTGACCTAAGATCTCTCCTGCTGTACCTTACTGCGTTTTTAATCCTCGACCCAGCAGCAGGTGTGAGGCAATTGAAAACAATGTAAAACTGAATTGTTGCGCTCACTTCTATGCGAACTTCTGCAATTTGCATTCTTGGAGAGGAATTAAGTGAAGGTCGACATTGTTGTCTTGTTAACAGGCTGTTTGCCACAGATGAACCTTTGCCAAGGTCATTCAAATCCTGAGCTGCTGAAGTATGTGCGTAACCTTTCCAAAGGGAAATAAACCCCAAACCCTGCAGACCTGAAAGAAGTGTCGTGATCCAAAGCAGGTAATACTGAACTTAAACTTTCACATCTTTATTGCTGGGAGGCAGGAAAGTGTTGTTGCTGAAATATTCAGGACACTCTTGCTTCTTCAGAAAAGGCAGTGAAATTGTCTGTGCGTTCACAACGCTATAGGTGTACGGGCTGCAGAAAGACGAAAGGTTCCAGGTTGCGCAAGGAGGTATCCAGCTACACATCGTACTGCTTTTCAAAAGGCTCTGAACTGTTCAAAACACACAGAGCATCTTTTGTGAGGAAAAGCAGGAATGTGACACTCTTGACTGCAGGGTCCACAGCTGGTTGAGCTCTGGCCTTGTGTGCTGCACGTTCCACAGTCCATACGTAACTGCACGAGATGGGTGGGATGTGTACAATTGGGAGTATTATGCGGATGACTAGCAAGTTGCCTGGGCTGCTCAATACTGACGTGCTTGGGCTGGATCTCATCTCATTCATATGTCAAAGGAGAGCTGTGAGTCACAAAGTCAGAATGGTGTTGAGCCATGTGGAGAGCCTGCCCAGGGAGGCTCCGTCTTAGAAAGAATGGCAAGAATGAACGGTGACGTGTCTGCAAATTGCAACACAGGTGTGCTGACCAAACAATCTCATTGATGCTGTTAAGACAGGTTCAATTGTCGCAGAAGAAAATCTCGACGAGGTTGTGATTAGGCAGCAATCCAAGGTTTATTAATAGTGAGGGGTAGATCAAAGGGTTGATCTTTAGTGGCGCTTAGTCACTAACCAATTTAAACTCAACAAAGTGACTCAGTCGAATACGTTACAATCAAAGAGCGACTTAGTTACGGATTTGATTATCACAAGATTAACACGAATTTACTGCAGGATATCCTTTATATATATATACACATATATATACATATATCTATATGTGTGTAGGCATAGACAAAACCAAAACACACACACCCGCAAACAAACATATACCCATCCACACTTGTGTTCGAGCGGTGGACGTAAGAGACGGCAGTCTGTGGTTAAAATTCCCTTCCCAAGTTTAGAGCGAATACTTGCAGTGCTCCACCAATCTCACCAGATGATAACCGAGTCTCCAGAAGTCTGACTTCATCCTGGCCCTTTGCACAGTTTGTCCCGACTCATGGCTGCAATCCAGGTGAGGGTCACTTTAGGACTGCTGTTTATAGGTACAAGGTGATCGACTTCTGTCAGATATTTTCCCACTCTAACCCACCTTGGATGTCAAAATATTCCGGTGCTTTCCACCAGTTGTGATGGCCCAGACACTGTTGATTTCCTACGGTTGGTATTGCTCCCCTGTTGGCCTTGACTCAACTACGGATGTAGCAGGATATCATGCCCTGGTGTACCTTGGCTCAGAGGTACCTGGCTGTCCGGGATGACTATCTCCCGAGTGACAGGGGGAGCAGTACAGGGCTGGGAGAGCAGACCCAGCACAACAAGGAGGCACCGCAGTGTTCTGTCATCTGTCGCAACCCATGCCTGACTTGCCCTGGGCTGGTTTGCAGCCTAGGAAGCAGGAGGAGGGGAGGGGAGAGGGAAGTCTCTTCAGGACTCGAGTGGGCTTCAGGTGGCAGGGGGACCGTACCACCACCAGCCCTACAGAGTTAGTACTGCCCGAGTCCCAGTCCAAGTCTCCATCTTCTTCTGTGCTCTATGTGACATTCCGATCCTGTTACTGCGGGTCAAATGAAGGTGGATTTTCGGGGGCTTGTCTGGACCTCTAGAGAAACATACGATAGGTTTTCCTCTGCTGGAGGAATTTGTCAGGTTGGGAGTAGAACATACAGATGCTCACTGACCCTCACAGGTGAAGAAGTCAAATAAAGATGCCAGCTTTTTACCCAGCGCAGAAAAGAAATACTGGAGCGCAGAGGGATTGAAGTAGTCGCTTACCACGTACAGGAAATCTATTTTCAGATTGTTTTGATTTTCAGGCATTCTTTCACTAATTTATAAAGCCAGTCAATGGGCGCTGAGTACAGCTCTGAGCTCTGCTTTGTAGCGTTCGCTTTTAGCCTGTGGGTTTTCATAAGCCGGGTTCCATTCAGCTGTGTTTCAAATGTAGTCCAGATGACCGTCCACTGCAGGCTGTTAACTAAAGAGCCAATAAAACACCATGTTTAGGCCAGTTGGGTCTTTTCCATTAGTCAGACTGCATAATCTTCCAGTAACAAAGTAATGCCAATTTTATAGACTACTTACATGAAGCCCAATAGTTCCCGTTCAGCTTAAGTTAACATATACTGTAGTATGGGTTATGACACCACAGTTAGAAATTGAAAAAGGCAGTATTTTCAACATAAGGGACACTGACAAGAATTAACAGTTCCCTTTCCATTTGCTTGTACTTCAAGGATTGCTGTATATATTAATTGCTCTCACAGCGTGTAGCTGAGTTGGCTCGAACACTGTGAATCAAGAAACCCCGTTTGTGCTGGGACACCGGTCTGTTTCTTGTACGCAGAAGGACACTGAAGTTCCTCTCTGTGCCTGGCTAAAGCAATTCAGTACTGTTCATCTGTCGTATTTTTCACAAAGTTTGGTGAGTTCTTTGGCATTATCTGTTCTTTCTTGTGTCTTCCTTTTATTTTCTTTTCCAGATCGTGTGTTCTCCATCTCTCTAACACTTTTCCATTAGGTGATACTGAGATACAAACTGAATAAAGGAATTTTCCTAGCTAACATCCACCTGTGTTACACTACAGGCACCAAAATTATCAGGAAGTTCAGAATCCGTAGATACAACTTCTAAATCTTAGTAATAATAGTAAGAAAACAAAAATAATATCTGCAAAGTTAAAACCTCTGAATTACAGAATCTGTTATGTTTGCACTTACATACCTGTATACACAAATACACCTGGGTCTGAGATTCTATAGCCCTAAGTAGAGTCTTTCAATTCATTTTCTCACATTGTCTTTATAAATACAGTTATATCACAAACAATATATTATGTACCTATAATTAGAGGGTTTTAATATCACTTGCAGTAGTACTTGAAAATATAATCGTGGATTCAATTGGCTGTTTTTCCAGAAGTTTTATGAAGTCAGCATCAAAAAAATGCAACTTTTTTTGTATTTACAGTTTAAATTGTTCATGCATGTCTTTGAGCACATCAACCTTTAGACAGCCCTCGGGGGGTTGGCGATTACTTCTCAGGGGTCTGTGAAAGGCTACTAAAAAGTCTTAGGTTTATTACCAGTAACACTTCAACAGTGATAATCGTGCAATTTTTTCTTCTGTTGATACCACGCCTTTGTGATTGAACCTTTAACTAAAATTAAACTAATAAATGTCATTCAAGCTTTAGTAAGGAGGAGACAACCATCTCCTGAAACTATTTACCAACATGTAACAGTAATCGAATTGAAAACAAATAGAATAACTACTTCCAACAAATAAATCTCATCTGTCGAGATGAGATTCACACAGAGGTGAAGAGGTGAAATGCAATTTATGTTTTGCAGCAGTGACAGAAGTTTCCAATATTTTAATGATGTCCCACAGGGTGATATCCAGAAAGCTTTATCAAGTAATTTTCTGATTCTTCAGAGAAAATCACTAAGGCCATAAGCTGTCAGAAAGGGATAGTCCTAACTTCAAAAATGCATGAGGGAAGATTATGCAATGTCATTGGTTGGTTACTGTCTCCAAACAAGAGTTTATTCTGACTGTGAATAGTCTTTTGGAAATTAAAATCTTCTTAAGGCATTTGTTGGTATAAAGCTGGAAGAAAAAAAAAAAAGGTCTAATCTTCCATAATTTGAAGCTCAAGACTAGGGTAGAAGTGATTGCCTTTGTCAAGAAGCAGACATGGCTTTGAATTAGCAATCCAAGGGTGTGGTGGAGTTGAAACTACGCAGAAGTATGATTCGCAGGACAGCCAGTGCTGACAAAGTCTCACCTATTACTGTCTGAATGGCACATTGCTGTCCCAGGAATTTTCCAAAGCAGTGGCAGGTGTGGTAAGAACGACCTATCCTGAACCCTTTGGAAATTCTAGGCAGAAAGACAGTTACATTGGACTGCCTGAGAACTGGAGTAATCTTTGAGGGCTTTCAGTATTTGCAAGAGAACTTACATTTTTGCTCATATATTGTTGTTCAATAAGATATACACTAAAATACTGAGTTGTAAAGAATGCTCTTATCTAAAAAAGAAAGACTTCATAAGAAGATACATTCATTGAAGATAAATGTGAGCAAATTAAAATGATAAATACATCCCATCTTAATACTAACCATCATTATCCATTGAAATATGCTGCTTAAGGACATGGTGGATTCTCCATCTCTGTGTTTTGGACTAGGTTTTTGTATAAGATCACCGTCAAATACTGACGGTACCCTTTTCCTTAAGAATGCTAAGTCTTAAAATTTTACTTAATTTTCATGTTCTCCCTACCATGTTCCAGATTTCCTCAGGTTTCAACTCTGTGGTGGCTGAATAAGCCACTAGACCAGTCTTGAAGTTAAGGCAGATTAGCTTTGCTCCACACAGGACAAAACCCTCACATAGTCCTTAGGCCAATCTTTACTCTGAGAACAGAGGCAAGTTTAAAAGGTCCACAACCGATCCAATAACGTGAGTTTATTTTAGTATATACAGGATAATGTGAGTGTTATTTTAGTATGCACAAGATTTTAGACCGTGAACATTGCCTGTGCCATCTTTGTTCAGTTTGGGGTTGTGGTGACTTGCTGTGCTCTTCCAAAGCTTCTTTTTGTCTCATCTCAATAGGTCAGCTTGTATCCTTTAGAATTGGGACATTTTTTTGGTTAGGCCAGCTTAGTTTTTGACCCATTTAGAAGCTTTTTTTACATGAGATTACACACATTTTTTATAGCGTAGCTTTTACTCAGTGGTGGCTTTCAGAAGAGAGACTATTACCTTAGATTGATGGCTGTGTTCAGTAACGTGCTGTTTTACCAGAGCGGGTTCAAACCTAATGCTCAGCTGTATGCCATTTTAATGAAAGCTGTGAGGTTCTTGGATAAAGAATCTACAGTACCGTATGCAAAATAAATCAGTTCTTTACATATTTCAGAATTAAGTAAATACACACTTGATTTCAGGAAAGTGAAAAAGAAAACTTGAAAATTACTGAGACAGTCGAATCATTAGGCAGCTGTTGAAAAAGGTGTAGATGAAGCGTATATCCAAGAAAGTCTCAGTGATAACTTGAAACATAGAACCATGACTTGTCACTAAGATTCCATTTGTTTTAGACATGTTTACCACGCGCCTCATGCTCTTTGGAGCCTGGTAAGTCAAGTTTATTTTTCTTTCTTATTTTATTTGGTCTTTCCTTCAAGTTACTGGACATCTAGATACTGGTTTGAATCTTGCTATTATGAAAGAGTAGCCTGATTTTTTTTTTTTTTTTCCTGAGTAGGAAGAGAAATAAGAGCAGGACAGGTGTCTCCTGTTCCCCCAACTAATTTCTCTTCCTTAAGGAAGAAATCTACTTCATATTTCTGAAAAAGTCTTACAAACAGTATTCTTTTTTCACACAGTTCTGGAAGCAAAATGAGAAAGTTACTGTTAGTTTTCTGTAGCAATGGTAAGTAGTGAATACATATCAGCTTCAAGCAACGGATTCTTCTGACTTGTATCCTTCATTCTTTTTAACTGAGAGCAGAGCTCTTCCACTGAAAAGGTGTTCTAAAATGTCTACTTTTTTTTTTTTTGGTGATACATCACCATAGATGAATAACTATGACAAGTACCTATATCTTGGTGGGGTAAAATAAGCTGAAGTTTGTGTTCAGCTGAGAAGGAGGTATCCTCCAAGGTAATTTTTTTTTTTTTAATTGCTTTTAATTTGGTGTAGCAAACCCATCATAAATCAGAGGGTTTTGTTTGTTCTTCGTTTCTTTATTTGTTTGTCTGTTTCTGGGTTTTGGGGTTTTTATTTTTTTTTTTCTTCCCCTCTAGTCCAAAGCTCAGACTTGCTTTCTACTGGTTTTTAATAGGAAAGAAATCCAATTTGTGATGTCTTCCAAAATGGTGTGGGTAAGGTCCCTTGACACCTATCAAAGAATATCTAGTAATGTTGGAAAATGAAAACACTGTACAGAGAATTCAGAAGAGGAAAAAAATCATTCAAGATCAATAGCCTTTTCAGAGTCCAATCCAGCGTGAGAAAAACATTGAATTAGCTTGGAAGAAGGTCTATAAAATCCTGATATGAACTGTAAGTTCTCTTTATTGAACGATAAATTGGGACAATACTGCTCAGAATCGAGAGAAACACAAGCGACTATAACAATCTACTACTCCATTTGAAAAGTAATCTACCAATATTGCTCCTGGCAATTGGTTGATATGAGAAAATGCAACAACAGAATGCAGACAGAACTTGGAAATAGGCAGCTAAATATGTCCAATTTCAGCTGCTCTTGTTGGGAGCTAGAAATACCCTAGATGTGCCTCAGCATGCACATGCCCCAAAAGCAGAACTTAAGAGCTTGCCTCACACTTGTGGGTGGTTTTTTGGTTGTTTTGCTGTTCGGGTTTTTTTTTGGTTGGTTGGTTGGTGGGTTGGTTGGTTGGTGGTGGTTGGTGGGTTTTTTTGTTTGTTTGGTTTGGGTTTGTTTTTTTTTTCGGGGGGGGTGGGGTGTTGTGTGTGTGGTATTTTAACAGTGAAATGAATGTAAAAAGGCAACTTATTTTCAAACCATAGTGGTCTCCATTTTCAGGTTGTTTTGAATTATGTCTGTTTTGCCCAAGAGAATTAATTACATACCAGGAATAATGTAATATATCTACTGTTTGATGCTTTTCTTCCTCACTGGACTTTCAATTTGCTGCTGACAATAACAGAATCCAGGAGCAGTGGGAGGCGTCTCTACAGACAGTTTCTGGAGGATTTCTGTGGCCCGGAACGTATGAAATATCAGCTTATCCATCAAAGGTTGTGGAAAAGAAACCATGGAAATCCAGATCTGATTGGATGTTTAGTTTCGCCCATTTCCAAGCTTCAGTGAGGAGCTCCCATTCTTCTGTCAGGATACATATTTAAGATCCATGGAATCAAAATAAAATCATCTTCCAAATTCCACATTTCCCTTCGGAAATGGATGAGGACTTGCTTACCAGTAATCATGACTTAAGCGTGATGTTTTTCAGACGATCGTGCCTGAGATATACAGGCAACGCCCTCACACATGAAATCTAATCTTCCTCCTATCAGTTCTCCTTGGTTAGGAGCTGGCTTTTTCCCTGCAGCCACTCAAACAGTCGTCACAGAACTGGTGGTTTTATTTTCAGCCAAATTGTTAAAGAAAGCTGAGCCCATATACAAAAGCATTTGGGTGGAGTGTCAGCCAAGTCAGGGCTGACATAAGCAGACAGCTGGCTACCCAAAGCCTGGGTCTGGAGCTAAGTTCTATCTGATTTTAAAAGGCTCCTATTCTGAATTTGAAGCATTCACAGAACACTACTTATGAGATGTTATTTCAATTAAATTTACACCAGAGGGAAATCCGTAGTCTACAAGTTGAAGAAAAAGCTGCGTCCCCTATTCTGACCTCCTACCTACGATTTATAGTGGAATTTCTTTGGTGAAAGCAGTGCCAATGTAACATACACCAATTAGTTTCAGATTTTCAGCCCTTTAACCTTTGCTAGTACTTATGTTTGTTACACTCCCTGCTCAGCTTCTTTTGAATTTATCAATAGGTTATTTAACATTTTTTTAGCAGATAAATGATAGCTCTGAATTCTACAAGCAATTAAATTTCTACCATTCAAATAAAACAACTATTTAATAATGGTCCTCTGCAAGCAATGATTCAGGCACTGTGTTTTGGTGGAGTGTGAAGGGATGGAAGGCACACTAGGTATTGGAACAAGGGTACGCAATCAGCTATTTAATTTTAGCTAGCATTTACCTTTAGATAAAACCCAGACCTAATCTCACACCTAAAGCCTCTTCATAGTCACCGAGGGAGACTCTCTCAGTGGATTTGGCGTGCAATTGCACGGGTGGCGTACAGGGGTGGTAGCATGGGGTCAGTACAAGAAGTGAGAAGGGATGAAACATTGCCAAGTAACAGACAATGACAGGGTGGAACTGGGGTGAACAAGTTTTTGCACAAGGTCTTTTGATAAGAAAACTCAACAGCTTTACAAGCATCCTGAGACTACACAGCTAATTTGTCCAGACTAAAAACCCTGTGATCTCAGGGGGTTGAAGAGACACGCATGGAGTTTGTACTTGGAGCATTCATAGTCAGCTCTTTCCTGCAGCTTTAAATTCCGCTGGAGAAAGCAAATTCTCCTATAGCCTTACTTCCCTGTTACAGCAAAATAAAGATTTAAAACGTTCCGTAATTAACTCAGAGGCCAGTAGCAGCATCTGAAATTAGTGAACTGAGGGACACTGACGGGGGTTTATAGCTATTACTAGCTTGATTTGTAAGAAATGACTAAACATGATTCAGGACCATGAAAGTGATCCATGCTTCATAAAGTATTGCATTGACAGAAGGGAACAGCAAAAGTCTGTCCGTGAAAGATGAGACCCAATAATTACTATGACTGGCATTGCTTCTGGAAGTCCTGCGCTTCAGTATATATACTCTACTTATCACACGGGTAAATAAAGGTGTATATGGGTAAAACTGTAAAAAAGATGTATATTGTAAAATGCTGCAGTGATGCACTCGCAGATGTATCATTCTGCACAACTCCCGTACAGTGTCAGGGACTGTAGAGAAGTGAGACACATCCATACAGGGACCAGTAACTACTTTCTGGTAGCTTTTATGGTTTTATGGCTCAAACCAAAGAGATAAAAGAGCGTCTTTTATATAAGAGCATGCAAAGAGAACATAAAATATCCAAAGGAAATCATCAGGGCACAAAGTTTATTCTTTATTTAGAGGGACAAAGGAAGGCCAACTGTATATGCAAGCAACGCTTAAACATACATATTTAGTTTCTAGATGTGAAACAGCATTTTATAATTCCACCAACACAGACATGATAGGGAAGAGTAAGTGGGAAGGGAAAGAGCACACAAAATACATACATTTTGGGAGGCTGTCTTTCAACACTTAACAGCCATTGAGGATTTTCAGGGGAAAAAAAACCCAAACCACCCAAAAAATTTTGCAACATTTTAGGTTTTGAAATAAATGAATGATCTCAAACCTTGAAATAAATTGTTTGGTTTTGTTACTGTCTACTCTAACTGCAACTATTAACATCAGTCCCAAGATTTCTTGGTGGACGACATTTTAAGTAGTCTAAAATTAGGAATATATTCAGATAGATGACAGAAGAGAGCCATACAGTGAGGTCGCATAATTTGCCCCCTAAATTTTAGAATATAACAATACTTAAAAACCCTACAGAATACTGAACACGCCTCCGGTGTGCTTAAACTCCCAAACAGGATCAAGGCGTTGCAACCCTTCCTGTGGAATACATACTGCTCTTATTGGCACACATGCAGCTCTTCACCGTTGAGATGACAGCACACACAGAAGGACCTCTGGATCAGGATAGGTTGACCACAGGCAGATCTAGCCAAAAATGCAGATCTTTTTGGATCAGCTCCCTAAGCTTTCATATTTTACTAGCCTGTCCACAGTGCATCTGGTAATCTCCAGCCTACGGTATCTTGTTGCTCGCACTTTCCTTCTTTCTTCTTTCTCATAAACATGGTGACTATGTCTCAGGGTCTAAGCAAAGCGAGGGAAGAAGGGATTCAATCACAGTGCTTGCGTCAGGGGTGTGAAGCTGAGAACAACATATTTGAGGGAGCTTTGGTATTTTTTGTATTTCTAAAATAAATTGGGTATTTCAAAAAGATGTCTAGTGTGTAAGAAAAGGAGAGGAGACAGTTGGTTCTCGGTTTTGGGGTGACACCTTGGCTCCATAGCCTCTTTTGCACAGGATTACAATGGCCTATTCTTCTGGCTAAAGGCAGTAAGCTTTCTCTAGAAATTATATCTGAATCTTGTCAATGCTTCTGTTCAGCTGTCTACAAGGGTAACTGCAGAAGAATCAAACCAATGATTGTGATAGAAATACAACGAATGAACCTGGGGCCACTCCCCAGCCACAGCTGTCCAAGACCTCCCATGTCTCAGCTCACAAGACTGTAACAGACCCCTCTGCATTTCACATAGACTGATTTTTTCAGCCTATTTTCTGATGTAAAATTACTGATAGAGTAGAAACATTTGGTAGCATTTATTAACCCCAGAGTTGGAAACATTTTTCTTGTTTTTCCTTCATTAATGTATTTTCTTCTCATCTAAATTTTCACTTCACCTTTCCTCTATTTCCTTTCTCTTGTTGCTGCTTCCAAATTCTTAATACATTTTGCTCTTTAGATTTCTCCCTCTCCCTTTCCCAATCCTCCAGCTTCTCCCTTTCACTGTACCCTTCTCCTTTAGTATAGCCTTGCAATATTTGTCCTGTAGGTCGTTTTGCAATCTTTACCTCGTGGCTTTTGTCCAAGACACTGACCATCCTCCTTCACTTCCCTCGGACGTCGGTCTCCAAAACTATTGTCTGGGTTGCCAGCAAGCACTGCAATTTTACAGGATCATGTAGCTGTGGTCTGCACCACGCTGCACTGTTCACTGGATAGGTCACCCTTCTACAAATGCTTTAAGCTAGATGTGAGTTACTTCTCTGAAGGCTAAATGCTGTGAACTTTTGGGCCAGGTGTGGTTATGTCCCAAACCGTAAAGCTCACAGAGAGTCCTATAGGGTGACAGGAAAAAAGTCATACACGGCCTCATGCAGGTCTCAGGAGAGGTGGTCCCAGTGAGGAAAAGAAGCAGGAGAGGACATTGGATACTTGCTGGATGTCAGGGAGAAAGCTCCCCAGAGCAGTTTCGAGAAGCGAGAAAGCAAAGCCCAGCAGAGATGGAGGACACCATGGCTTGTAAACCTGCGCCACAGGCGTTTCAAAATAATCTGACTGGCTGATGCTGATGACTGGGAGACAGGACACTGAATGTCTGAAAACTACAAAAGCCAACAAAGAAACATGCATGTAACAGCATCAGATTACCAACACAATCCATCTCAGTCATAGAACATTTGAGCCTATTTACAACCATTAGTGCACTGAATGGGGAGGGGGGTGAGGGGGTGTGTGCGAGGAGGGGCGGGGTGCAACTGTATGGTTACTATAATTATTGGAAAACGGAAGAGGTTCAGCTTAGTTTTCACCCTCCACAAACAACACTGTTGATTGGAATGAATTATCATGGCTTGTGTCTACAGCTTGTATTTTTAAAAAATCGACTGCCGAGTGGCACTAGCAAGAAAACTTGTGATGTTCTTGTTAACATGGAAGCAAAGGCACTTTTGTCAGACACAAGGTCTACTTGCCTGAGGGCAACTTCTGGGACGCAAAGAAGTCATAAAAAGGGTGTAGGCTTGAGTAAAACTCAGCCTCTAAAATGTTTATCTAGCACTCTTCATTTCACCCTGTACAAGTGCATGTGTTGCTAGACCAAGCCAGGGGTAGCTTCGCTCCTTCCGATGTATCCATATAGGTACAATAGAGCAGCCCAAAATCTTATTCAGGACACTCTAAAGATCCAGGCTGTATTGGTGACAATTCAGGTCACATCGAGACGATCAGGGGAGTCGGATAACACCAGCCAGCTCAAGGTCCTAAGTTGTGTGTCTTCTTTTGTATCTGCTTTAGGCAGGGACTTCATAAATTTGGCAGGAATTTCAGGCAGCGTGATGCAGCAGTCTAGATTGCTTTAGGAGAGGTGAATGCTCTAACAGAAGTCCTAGCACACAGTGACCCATTCCTAAAGCAGACCAGCTCAGAAGGACCACACTGCAGCGATAGGTTTGCTCAACTGGAACCTCGACAGATGAGGTGGGGCAGGGGCCTCACCCACGTAGGAACCCTTCCAGACCAAGCCAACAGCTGTGGGACAGGAGTCTCGTCCAGGGTTGATCTTCTGTCCCCCATCCCTCTGACCCTGTTGAGGCTTAGAGGGGCACAAGAACACAGTTCCCTGGCATAATATTTTTTGCTTGTACCGAGCCTTTTATTTCTGGATCAGTAAATAACCCTGAGGCTGAATTCATGTCTGCTTTCTTGTTTTAGAAACTGGGTGCTGCGCCACTGCAGTATTCCCCCTAGGATCCAGCCATGGACAGCCGTGCAGGGAAGATCAGATCAGTTATCTCCTCAGTTTAATAATTACCGTCAGGACAGGGTTTTGTTCCTGCTTGCAGTTGAGACTTTTATTTCTTCTGAATTTCAGAGATGATCATAACATGGAAAACGCATTTTAGAATCATGTTTTGTGAAAGATGTTTTCTTCATTTTTTAAAATCCAATTTCATCTTGATCAGGATTTTCCAAAAAACACAAGAAATTACCGGGCCAAGTGAATCCCGTGTGTATCTTAGCCTCTTGCAGCGAAGGACTTATACAGAGCCAAGGAGTTCAGGATGTTGGAAGAGAGTCTTTTTGGAGTTACTGAATTACAGTCTCCATAGTGATTTTTTGCCATGTGTTAAACAAGCAAGAAGACAAAACACACGGGGAAGATTCTCCTGTAGCAAAAGTAGTACAACTGCCCTGGAACAACTTTCACTCCTATGTGTGGAGGCATTGTTTCAGTGAAGGATAGATTACAGCCTGACAAAACAGGTTCAGGTTTCTGTGGTGAGGCATCTCGCAGTAGGTGTGAGGAAAGCCGTAAGGAAAGGTGCCTGAGGACAGGGGGGAGAAGTAGGAGGATGAGGGGGGAAATCATGGCAAGAGATACAGAGAATTTTTTTTTTTTTTTTTTTTTTTTGGTTATGGGGATAAAGTGATTTAAAGTGGAGTTCAAAATTGCCTAAGGTTTCAAATAAAGCCTTGCTGTTGACATTTTAAAGGTCTTTGCTTAAATTATGGCAACTACAAACACACCTGCCTCCTTTGTGTAACAGAGATACTAACACTTACATAGCTTACTGGAATATTTTAAAGGTCAATTGCTTGCCATCGTATAGAATTTTTAATGTGCAAGCAATAAGAACTTTACTTATGCTTATATTTATTTCACAAGTCAGTAATAATATTTTATACGGCCTACTATTTCAGTCCAAAAACTTTACAGATACCTTTAATGCTAACTATACTCTTAAACATAGCTTTTACATTGAGGAAAGTAGGATTAGGATGCTTTGAAAAGTTCTTCCTTAGAGATCTGCATCTGCTTAAGAAATAGAGAGGTCCTGTTTTCGCATTCGTGCTTTATTTTGTGTGATGTATTTTGCTTTAACTTGTATGCACTTTGGGTTGCATTGCATTTATTCCAATGGATCCAGTGGATTCCAGGACATCACACAATACTTTGGTAATTCCTAAAGAAACCTTGAAATAAGTCTTAATCTTCTAGCCACACATTTCAAGATG
Organism: Bucorvus abyssinicus; assembly: GCA_009769605.1. Lineage (NCBI taxonomy): Eukaryota > Metazoa > Chordata > Aves > Bucerotiformes > Bucorvidae > Bucorvus > Bucorvus abyssinicus. The sequence continues at coordinate 56,584,795 of CM020024.1, read as the reverse complement.
AATTGAATTCCTGAGACAACTGCCTGAAGTATTCAGGCTCTAGAAAACAGGAATTTATTCTCAGAAAAGCCTGGCAGGAAGCTGGCATTCTTTCTTGTCTTCTGTTTTGTATCATCTCAATGTGATGAATATATAGTTGTTAATGATGTAGTCATAGAAAACCAGTAGTTTGCCTGGATAGAAACTAGAACTTACTCAAGAACTGCGTATCATTTTCCTATCTTTTCATTGTATTTTTTAAAATAAGGAACAGGAGAAAATGCAGACAAGAAGAAAAAGGAACACCTCCTGTAAAGAAGAAAGGAAGGGAGGGAGGGAGACAGGAGGGAGGGTTTGCGTTATTTTTCATGTACACTAGTACATGAAAATGTACTCTCTCAAAGGAGAAGGAACTTCTGAGAAGTCATTGCAGATGTGCTGCAAGAAGCAGTTTGAGGTCACAATGAGTTTCAGAGAATACCTGGCTTAAGAATACATAGGCTGTGTTTGGGTGGGTTGGGGTAATCAGAGTCTCGTTAGGCTTTTGCCTTGATGCAAGAAACTTTCTGTCCAGACCTGGCTGTGTTTTAGCTGAGGCAAGGACATGTGTGTGCTCAGAGAGCAGATGCAAGCGAGAAGAGCATCTCAGGCAGCCTCTCAAGCAGCATCTGCCCAGGCCATTGAACGGTTTGCATTCTGGAGTACACGCGTGTCGATTCAGCCACTATTGTAATTTAAACTATCAGCACTGCGAACTAAACAGCTTTATTTCGGCTGTTTGATTTTGCACTAGAATAGAACGATGGGTGTTATGCAGGCAGATGGGGTGGGGACCAAGCTTTAGGCTGCACTAATCTCTTCAAACTGTATTTATTAGTATACAGAAAAAAGTTTTGAAAGTTAGATGTGAAGCCACAAGCTTGGGTCTTATGGTACAAAATGCCCTTCAAATAACTTGGTTTATAACTTTCAGAGAAAACTGGAGATTGCCAGCTTCTGGAAATGCTGGAAATGCCTGTGAACAGCTTTGCTTGCAGTGTCATGATGTCATCTTCTCTCCAAACTGGAGATATAGAGTCACAAAAGAGTATCAGTAAAAAAGATAAGTTCAGTATGGTATTTAAAGCTTCATCTAGGTGCAATTAGCAGAAGTAAGAATATCTATATATTTAATGAGATTGCATTCAAGCCCTGTAACCAGGGTCCAGTCTCCCACAGCTCTAGGAATGCTGTAAAAATGGTTAGCGTTCTTGTCTAAAATTATTACAATATGATGCTAATGGAAAGCACATCAGACCTGAGGAGTAAGTAGGAGAAACAACAACAACAGCAATGAAAGAATCCCATGTTTATCCTAAATAGTTGTTACAAAGACATAAAGTTCTGTAACACTGGACGATACTATCCCACTTTCATGTTTTGATAACTAAATATAGACAGCTATTGCTGACAAACACAACACTCGTCAGAGGCGTCACTGTGTGTTTGTTCACTTATTTTTTAACCACAATATTTACAGCCCAAAATACTTTTAATACATTTATTTAGAGTGAGTTAGGCTAGGGAAATCATGACCTATTTAGAGCAGAGGATTGCAGGAGTGGCAAAATGACTACAGCAGTTATGTTGCTTCTGCCTGTACTGGAAAAGGCAGAGTCCAGCTGTTCAAATACTAGATATTACCACAGCAATCAGTCTCTGCCTCCTCCGTTTTTCTTGCCATGATCACGTGAATGGGACTTCAGCTCCCATTGCAGGAGAAGGTGGGTGGAAGCATGCAGAGCTCAGCCATCAGACGCTAGATGTGGGTCTTCAGCAACACTGCAGCAGGTGCGGGAGACGGGTTGCTGGTTGCAAAGAACCGGTATGAGGAAATTTGCCCCTCCCAAGACTCCTGCAGCCATGTTCAGCCCTTATAGGCATTCCGAGCCTGCTGCTTGGGTTAGAAAGCCGTGTTTTTCTGGAGAGCAAATTTTCCCTAGATTACTTGATAAGTCTCTGCTTATTTTTATTTCAATGCTGTTACTACTTTTAAATTTGCGATTATCGTAAAGGATCATGGCATAGCCTTATCAGATTCCTGTTGAGTGCATCCCAGCAGAGAGAATATTGATCAAAAAGGTTGAAAATTGAGGTTAAGTATTACTACCAATACTTGTTCTCTTTGGGTTTACTAGTTTGCAAGTGGTGACCATGTTTCAGAGTAATCAGAGCAAACTAAAAATAATTGAGTCAAGCTCACTGAAACTGTCAAGATAAACACAAAGAAGCTTAAATTATTGGTCACAAATCTTTAACAAACATATTAATCCAGCCATACATTCAGGTATGTTAATAAATTTTATGTGTTCCTAGAATTAGAATAACTTAAACCACAAAACATGACCGACATGTGGCGATGAGTTTTGCAGCTTTTACTATTATTGCATTTTTTTAAATGCCGGCAGTCATTTCCTAATTTAATGGTTGTAACTTAATGCCAGTAAATAAATAATGTAATTTAATGCCAGTAAAATGAATTACCAAGTAAACATCCCACAAGTAAACAAAGCCACTGCTTGCAATGAGAATTTATTCATGTGCCTGAAATGGCAGAGTAACTGAACCACAAATTGAGGTTGTTCAACTCCAAACGGAGCAGACTATTTTACAAGTGCTTTGAAAATCACCGTCTGATTTTGGCCTAGGTCTCCCTCGGACATTGTTACATATCCCTTTAATTATTAAGTGGACGCTTCATCTCCAGAGCTGACTGTGACGTTCTATACCTGTAATATTTTTCTGGCGGTGGTCACCTAGGGTTTGGCTAAAGTCAGACTGTTGCAGACTTCCTCAAGAGGCTGTGAGATGGCTCAGTAATAGCTAGTTCACGACGCAGAGCGCACGAGCACACAGAGCATGCAAAAAGATCTGCATCTTTGGGTTACTCCTTGGTTAACAGCGCATCTGGGAGAACAATGCAACTGTATTTGTTCAGGCCATCACCGCTTTAAAGCAATTCTGCGTAATACTGATTAACTTCCTATGAGAGTGCAAGGGAACCTAAAAGGGGCTTAAAAAAAGCTGTGGCCTTCCCCACCCCTTCTTCCCACTTAAAAAAAAAAAAAGTCAGTTCCGAATCAGGAGTAGCTTCCCACAATTTCTCCCTTCTCAGTATTCTGTTCACAGTTCACACCACTGCTTCCAGGATCCCAGCAAATGTATAGCTGAGCCAGTTTGGACACAATTGCCCCTTGAGAAGTGGAATTGTTCTCAGGAGATTTGGGCAGTTGACTAATTCCTGCTGAGAATAACACTGCTCACCCTTTCTTTACAGTCTATTTTACTCACACTTTTCTAAAGTTTAAGGATCTTCTGCTCCCTAGCACTCCCAAAGAGGAATGCCCTGCAATATTCAGCACAATATGCTTCTGATTTAACTTTTCCTTCCTTTATTTTCAAAATGAATAGTTTCATCTACTTCTCCCCCATGAGAGCATCTCTGCAGTCACTCCTCACTTCATTTTGTTCAGCTAAGGAACTCAGGGATGTCAGGTTAAAGCAAAAGGTGAATGGGGCCTTTCAAAAGATTGTTTAAGTGCTGCCTCCCGTGTCCCACGCTCTGAAGCGTATCCCTGCATCGTTTGCAAAGGTAATTGCGTGAAAGAAGGTAGAAACCTTTTAATAAGTCACTGCAGTAAGATAACTTCAGCTCATTTCTGTGGTTTCTCTATTATAATTTTCCCTTTCAGCGCCTCTTTACTGCTTGGGCTAAAACATAACAGGAAAAAAATATTGGCTGCTTTGCACTTATGGAATGATACGGTGATATCGCTCTATAGAGGTTATCTGTTAACCACTGTTATGACTTACATCTGACATGTAAGGCGAGTGTGCCTGTTTCCATGTTTTGCTCTGGACTCAAGTAGATGTAAGAAGTATTTATCAGAAACAAAATGACTAGATAATCGCCAGGACCTTCTTTCCCCATTGAGCACATATCTCTGTAGAGCTATTGTTGGAGAGTTGCATTACTGTGTTCCTTACTGCGCTGGGAGTCTGAAAGCAAGGACACATTAGTCTGATGAGCTTGGGCAGAGTTTCCTGAATCAATACCACTTCTTCAGCGGCGACGTAGTAGCAGACAATTGCATAATGAAGCTGTCTGTCTTTATTTACACAATGTGTTTCTGTACTCAGCAGGCCAGAAAGAATAGTTCTGTGTAGCAGCTGTCATTGTGTTTTTTGCTTATCTCTGTCCTGTCTGCCAGTGTTATAATTCACCAGCTGACACCCGTCTTGGCAGAGGCTGAGCATGGTGACTCGGTGCCAGAGCAACAACAGTGCTCTGAACTATGACACCATTCATCCCCGTCCCAGGCAGCAACAGGGCACTCTTTCGGCTCTTCTACTCGTTTTTAGATGCACTTTGTGGCCGTGGGGCTGCAGTGACAGCGAGCTCTGGGAAACTGTTCGGGCTCTGTTACACATCGTGGTGGGGGCTGCGGAAGGCAGGCGGGGTTGGTGGTACAGAGTGGTGGTGAGGGGCTGGACACACAGAAGGAGACGATCCGGATGGTTTGATTTTGAGGAACTGGGAGGGCATAGGTCAGGCTGGAACAGCAGAGCTGAAGTCGCTCTGTCACAAGACTTGAGCTATAATGTCTGGTATTTCTGCCTCTGCCTTTGCGCAGGAGCTCACGGACCCCAGCAGGAGTGCTGGCTGCACGGGAAGCGAAGCGGGCAAAAAAGGCACCAAGTAAAGATTCATGCTACTTTTGAAATTGAAACCTGGAGATCTGGTGCTTTTCCCCTCTTTTTGCATTAACAGTTCCATGAACATTCTTCCCCCAAACTCTAGTTTTGTTCTTTGAATATTCACAGAAAATAGAACTAGATGATAACATACTGAAGAAATAAATACTTTTTTGCCCCTTGTTTTAGCTATTCTACGCCAAAATATCTTTCTGTATTTGTTACCCAGAGGATGTAAAGCTACAACTGTCAATTGTATATTCATAGACTTGCCTGAGTGTGAAAATTGCACTTCAACCAGTATATAACCCACATGGGCTGTTATTTCAGTTTAAGAACCACATTATTTTGAAACATAAAAGCTGGAAACTGAAATTGTGGCTCCAGACAAGTCTGTGATTCACAGTTTAAGATAAGATTTCCTCTTCCATGCAGCACCAGAGTTTACTGAGGGAATCTGAAATAAATCATGCCTTCATTGCTAGGAATCCTGTACTGAATCATGACCTGGCCATTCTATGTCCTATTCGTGAAGTAGGAGCAGAAAAAAAGGAGAGAAAGGAAAAAGAAAGACAGAAAAGTGGAAGGAGAAGAAGGGGAAAGGGGAAAAGGAGGGGAAGGAGAAAAGGAAATGGAAAATGAAAACAAAAAGAAAAATGGGAAAAGGAAAAGGAGGAAAACAAGGAAAAAGGAAAAGGAAAGGGAGAACAATAGAGATGAAGAGAAAATAAAAGAAGGAAGAAGGAAGAGAGAAAAGAGGGGAAGGGAAGGTGCGGGAAGGGAAGGTGCGGGAAGGGAAGGTGCGGTAAGGGAAGGGAAGGGAAGGGGAAGGGAAGGTGCGGGAAGGGAAGGTGCGGGAAGGTGCGGGAAGGTGCGGGAAGGGAAGGTGTGGGAAGGGAAGGGAAGGTGCGGGAAGGGAAGGTGCGGGAAGGGAAGGGAAGGGAAGGTGCGGGAAGGGAAGGGAAAGGTGCGGGAAGGTGCGGGAAGGGAAGGGAAGGGAAGGTGCGGGAAGGGAAGGTGCGGGAAGGGAAGGTGCGGGAAGGGAAGGTGCGGAAGGGAAGGTGCGGGAAGGTGCGGGAAGGTGCGGGAAGGTGCGGGAAGGGAAGGGCGGGAAGGGAAGGGAAGGGAAGGGAAGGGAAGGGAAGGGAAGGGAAGGGAGAAGGAAGGGAAGGGAAGGGAAGGGAAAGGGAAGGGAAGGGAAGGGAAGGGAAGGGAAGGGAAGGGAAGGGAAGGGAAGGGAAGGGAAGGGAAGGGAAGGGAGGAAGGGAAGGAAGGGAAGGAAGGGAAGGGAAGGGAAGGTGTGGGAAGGGAAGGGAAGGGAAGAAGGAGGGAAGTAAGGAAGGCGGGAAGGAAGGGAAGAAGGAGGAGAAGAGGAAGGAAGGGAAGGGGAAGGAAGGGAGGGAAGGGAAGGGAAGGGAAAAGGGAAGGGAAGGAGGAGGGAAAAGGGAAGGGAAGGGAAGGGAGGAGGGAAGTTGAAGGGAAGGGAAGGGAGGGAAAAGGAAGGAAGGGAAAGGGATGGGAAGGTGGGAAGGGAAGGAAGGAAGGAAGGGAAGGAAGGGAAGGGAAGGGAAGGTAAAGGGGGGAAGGAAGGGAAGGGAAGGGAAGGGAAAGGAAAGGAAGGGAAGGAAGGAAGGGAAGGGAGGGAAGGGAAGGGAAGGAAGGAGGGAAGGGAGGGAAGGAAGGGAATGGGAAGAAGGGAAGGAAGGGAATGAAGGGAAGGGAAGGAAGGGAAGGGAAGGGAGGGAGGGAAGGAAGGGAAGGAAAAGGGAAGGGAAGGGAAGGAAGGAAGGAGGGAAGGAGCAATTAAGTGTAAATTACAGTGAGGTCGAGAGACGTAGAGTAGCCCAAATCCAGGAGGCACTTCTGCTTGCACAAGGACGTGCCTGATCACAAGGAATTGTGCTAGTATGTTGAGAGAGGAGGGAAGTGAATGGAGCAGGATGTGATCACCTGGAAAGGCTTCACTGTACTGTATCCTGATGGGCTGCCACGGCCAGGTGGAGGAGCATCCATGTACCAAAGTAAGCAATCACTTGGAAAGGAAAAGATCAAAAATGTCAAAGAAGAGTAGCCTGGGGCCACATGGGCAGGAAGAAGTGGTGGTGAAGGATCTGCCTTCTGCCTTTCATACACATCTCCTTGCTAGCTCCTGGGAAAAGACAGGATCCTTACATGCAGGGAAAGGTGTTAGATGACAGTGTACTTGTAAGGGATAGGACTTTGCTGCTTTTAAATATGAGTTGACTATGCATACAAACATGTTTGGGGGAGCAGGGGCTTGGGGGGCTAATAGGTATCAGCAATGTTTTGTAATGCACTAAAGATTAAACACAAAGTTCTCTGGAACTGGCACTGATTGTTTAAATGCTGCAAGATACTTCAGCCTCACTGCTCCTTTCTGAGGACATCAGTTGACCTGTTCAGCCTGAACACCAAGGCTGAATGAAACCAAAACTGTTCCTTCACCTGGTGGCAGCATGGGGGTCTATGAGAACACTGCAGTTAGGATTTAGTTGGTTAAAGCAAATCAATCACATCCTTAAATGTGGGGTACGTACTGGTCTCCCTGCTTACTTCAGGATAGGAATTACTGTAGGCATTTGGTATTGACTTCTCTTGTCCAGAACCACTTTCAACATTTCAGTTAAGCGGAAATGGCGGGTTACAGTTCCTATTCCTTGGGAGAACATTTATTCTCAGAGTCTCAGGGAAGGTGATGTTGCTGATATGCTGATATATGTAACACAGTTTCTACCAAGACCTGTGGCATTATGAAAGGAACAATTACATGAGACAGGACACCTGCAATGAAAACACAAAGACAAAAAATAAACCTCAGAATGTAATGAATGATAAAGTGACTGCACTGAGGATTATCATACAGTCTTGTTTGTCATTTTAATAGTCCTGTATTCATGCTAATCTAATGAACTTAACGAAAAAAACAATCTGGAGAAATCAATACAAAATCACATCGTTGCACCAGTTGACAAAGTGTGACCAAGATTGCTCTTTTGATAATGAATTCATGATTTAAAAAAATTAAAACCCAGCAGATTTTGTTTTCAGCATTATAGGATTTTAAAGTCAATGTCACTACAGTCTAGATATAATTAAACTGCACTTGCACATTAATAAATGCTTTTGCTACTGAACCCCCTCATACAATCAAGTTGAACTGAACTAAAAAGACTGGAAGATTCTTTTACTTCTCCGTTTTGATGATGCTTCCTAGCAACAGCAAACAGTCTAATCCCAGAAGAGAGATCTGGAAACCATCAAAAGAATCCAGAGGGAAAAATAACAGTGGAACAGGACACTTGAAATAGAGGGATTCCCTGGCACACACAGCTTCCTAGTGACTCCCAACATTGTTTCACTTTCCCAAAGGCACCGAGCCCAATGCCTGTGGCAGACTTTTGTGGAAATACTGACTACCCACCACCATGCCAAGGAGAAAGAAGAGAGGAAAAAGACTATGCTGCTGGTTTCTGCATTATGGGCCAACTTGGAAACTTTAACCATGGAAGTGAAATATTCAGGACACATGGAAAGGCTTGGGAAAATGGAAATGAAGATGAGAGGAAACAGTCATAAAGAATTAATTATTCTGGCAACTTACATACACAGACAATTTTTATTGTTGCCAACAGAAAATGACCAGAAGTCAAAACTCAAGTGGAGGATGAAGAGTGGAAAGACTGAATGAAGGAAAGCTTAAAATGACACCATTGGAATGCAAATATGTGATTTAAAAGCTCGTTTGGGAGAGGAATCAAAAGATGCTCGCTGTGTGAAGAAAAAGACACTTCCACTCTGGAAGTGAACAATGATAAATCTTGCAGAAAGTAAAAGTGAAACAAGTTCAGATGCCAGATTCTTTCTTTCTTCCATTCCTTCCTGTGCCTAAGGTAAGAGGAAATAGCTAATAATTAGCATGCAAGAGCCATGGCTTACTGTGTTCAGGGAACTGTACAAAGCTGAGAAATATGCGTGGGGAGATGGCATAACAGAACACAAAACAAAGAACACAGTGAAAAGCAAAAGACACAGTGAAAGGGTTCAGTGAATAAACTTTTAACTCTCTCTGAATTTCTTTAAACTTGTAAGAACAGGCTTTGGAACCAAGGGAGACCTGAGCAAGGGCTGGTATGTGAGCTCCACAACCCCAATCCGGAGATACTGTGACTCGAAGCACCACAGAGTCATACTCCAGCCCAGATGAGCAAGGCTTTCCTTGTGTGAGTGCTAATTTACTGCTAGCTATAATAACAGAAAAAAATCTGTTTCATTCTGCTGTAGTCCAGTTGTTCAGTCAAGCAACTACATTATCAAGCAACTGAATTGGATAAAAACAAAGCATCAGCTATTTCCCTTTGACCTGCTCTGAAGAGTAACTCTCCTTATGTCCAGGGCTAAAGGCTGAATAACCAGAATGTATTTTCTGCCATGTTTCCTTGCATTAAACCAGTGAAAGTTTTGCCTGTAAAGATTGCTTTTACTTGTTGAATAATGAGTTCAAGTCATTCACTATCCAAAGAAGATTATCTGCAGCTACACTCTTATATCTGGTGAGACAAAAAAACTCATATGGACTTATGGTTTGTCTAATGAGTTCTTAGAAATCTGAATACGGAAATACCCTTAATGTTAGTTTAACTTCTCTCCTCGTGGGCTATAATTTCATAACCCTGAATTGCTATTGATGATGGGGACATGGATTTTGAAAATTGCTTCCTGGAATTTAGTGAGAGATAACATACAAAAGACATGGGCCAGATTCTCAGTAGATGAAAAACGGTGTAATTTGTCTAATTCAGTTAAGTACCTGGCTCAGATAATGTAAAAACAACACAGTGGCCAACACCAGTGATGAGGTCTGAGGCTCAGATGTCCATCAATGTTTAGGTGATCCCTTGACCAACAAGGTTATATGGTTTCCCCAGGCGAGGTGTCTAGGCAATCAGCCAACACATCTAACTGCCTTAAACTCCGGATCACTGATCAACTACCCCATTACAGCTAGTTTTATTGAGAGTGATTTTTCACTTGAACACAGAATGAAGTTTCATTTCAAGCATGCCGCACCGTAGCAAGATATCTAACTGTTCTTTTCCCATAACTTGTACATGAGCCAAAAATATTCCATTCCCTGTGGATGGGGTTGTTTTGCTATTGTACTCTGTTCAACTCCATCCTTACTACCTTAATACTTGAATGCATCCAGCTGCTCTGTATGACAGCCATATCTGTAGTTTCTTTTGCCCCCAAGGGAAAAAGGACAGATAAGGGGTTATTTTGGTTTGGGGATGTGGTTTTGTAATAATGCAGAGGATGAAGGGAGAAGTAGGCTATTAAAAGCATTATTGAGACCCCTGTTTCCCCAGCGAGTACATTGCATCTCTGAGAAAACTTTTTTCTCTTACAAAGGTGTATGTCACCATCACTTTTGTCCTTCCAAAAGAGTGAAAATCTACATCTTATAGTTTCAGTTAATTGTGATATGCCTTGGACCCCTAGAATACTGAAAATCGTGACGTGCACTTTGAGCTTGATTCAACACCTTCTTTGAAGCCAATATGAACAACAGAGGATGCAACTCGTACTGCTCCTGATTCCTGAGAGCTGCACACTTCTTTCTCTACTGCGCTCATTTCTGATAGTGAGCAGCTTCATTCCCAGGTCTGCTTGGCTTTTGCTAAGATGAGAAATGAAGACACCTGGAAATGAGGTCATCATTGACCATGCTGCAGATGATAAAAGGTATTTGTTGTATGTGAATCTTTAGCATAAAAAAAAAAAAATTTGCTGAGCATAAAAAGCACTTCAAAATACATGTGCATGCTGTTTTCACCACAAGGGCTATGATGTGGCTACATACTCCTTCTGCAGGATTCCCATACTCTCCGTCCTTTGAAGACATGAGGAAGCAGAACATGACTGTTGAGGTCAAGTGTCGAATCCAGCTTCCTTCACCTGCTCCCTGTTCCCTCTGAATCCCACTCCTTCACTAGGGCTGGCTGCACTTTGTCCTGTGCTGGTGACAAAGATGCTGAAAAACCAAAACTGGTTCAATTGCTCTCTCCAGGCTCTCCAGGGCTGCCGTAAGGTTGGTCTATGAACATGTGTGTTCTCTGCACCATGCTGGGAAAACAGGATTCCCCCCGCTCATGTGAGTAATTGGTAGGGATAAGCAAAGTTGAAAGACTTGCAGGAAAAGGGAGGACGTCTGTCAACAACCCAGCTCTAGAAAGCATTCAAAAACCTCTCAAAGATAGACTTTCTTACAAGACTCTCCTTCGAAGAATTCCACAGAAACCTTCCACAATTTAAAGACAGCAAGCATACAAACAAACAAAAAAAAAACCAAAAAAAAAATCAAGAATTTAGTTAATGCTAGGTCATGCCTGGCTAGCATTTACTCTGCTTTCTTTCCTCCACCGTTTAATACCTTAAATGCTTTCTCTTATGCAACTAGCAGACTGAAGTATTTGCAAACAGAAACCTTTGCTAAACCAGATGGGTTTAAAAAAAATAAACTGGAAGTTCCTGATAAATTTCATCTCTCTCCGACTCTAGTATTTGTTGTCTTAGTTAAATATTTGCGCTGTCAATTAAAGCTCAAAAGCTGGGACATCTGCAAAACAAACTGAACATTGTTTTGAGTTTTTGGTCTGAATCATTCTTTGATTAGCTTTCCAGGGAAGAACCTCGCTGGGAGTATAAGAAGGTATCTTTTTCTTTCCATTGAACACTTTATGTTTGGTTATTTACTACCAGCTGCTCACGTTAAGAATTACAGAGGTTCAGAGATCTGTGAGTGTGTGGTAGGTAATAAATCTGCCAAAGATTATCGAGGTTTGTGTATGTTAACGTACTGCGATGTGACCTTAATCTCTCTAAGTCCTAACGAAAAAGAAATTCTGTCTCTTTCTAAAAGATCCACTATGTACCTGAAGATAATGCTGTTTGCGATTTAATCGTGATGTCGAACCTTGGTTTTGCTGATGGATTCTTGACGTGTACTACAGAAAAGTCAGAGAGAGATAGGTCTTTGTGTTCTACAATCAGACAAAACCAGATATTTTCAGTGTGATGGAACACTTCGCAGCATTTTGAGAGTCTTTTTTCAGCTGGCTTTTTAAAATTTTAACTAGTACATATAAATACAAAGTTTAATTTGCAAAACTACCAACACTTGCCACAAGCAAAAATATTAGTGTTTGTTCACATTATTGTCAAGGATATTCAGATACACATTACTTTTTTCTGATCCTAGGCTTAGTACAAGTGGAGGCTTTACTGCCACCTTGTTTTACAAAATAAGAGTAATGTGAAATCTTAAATCCTTGCATAACACTAAAGAACAGGTAAAACCTTCAGGAGTGAAAAAGAAATTATACAATTTCTTCATGGCCTCGTGTAGTGTCTTTAAAAGTTAAAGGCAGGTTTGTCCAAGGTTAACCTTATCTTCACTGTAAATGCTGTTGGTATCACATGGCTTTTGTCATGGCAGTTAATCTGCGCAAGAGCCCTTAGAACTTCACATTTTCGTGCTAGACATATGTTTTTCTGCTACTCCATATTATAGATACTGATTCTTCTCTTTACATGATCTAGTTCTTTTCTGGGCAAATGGTCAAATCCTGTCTATGGTGTATTTCATGACAGAAACTCCATAGAAATCCGCGCCGGACATGACAAAATGGCTGCGTCAATATTGATTTTTCCCTTTCTGTGGAGGAAATAAAAAATGAAACTTGCGTCTCTGCATCTCCTTTTTCCCTCCTCTTTATTTACATCTCATGATCTGATGTCAATAACCATCACTTTCATCTTTAAGCACTTGCAAATGTTCGTTTATTTTGCTAGAATTTTTCTGTGCTGTATAACACATTATTGTGCAGATTATTAGAAATATAATAAATACTTATTTTAAAAGTGACTCTTCTCTCTATTAATTTTTTAATAATGTATATCTAATATAGCCCATCTTTGAAGTCTACTGAATTTGTTATGACATGCCCTTAATTAAGGACCATGCTGGGAAAACAGGATTCCCCCCGCTCATGTAAGTAATTGGTAGGGATAAGCAAAGTTGAAAGACTTGCAGGAAAAGGGAGGATGTCTGTCAACAACCCAGCTCTAGAAAGCATTCAAAAACCTCTCAAAGATAGACTTTCTTACAAGACTCTCCTTCAAAGAATTCCACAGAAACCTTCCACACTTTGAAGACAGCAAGAATACAAACAAATAAAGAAATCAAGAATTTAGTTAATGCAATGTCCTGCATTTCTGTTGAAGTGTCTGTGAACTACTTCACTGGAGCTGCATAAAGATGAGCAGAATGTAGAACAGAGTGCATCTTTAGGGTCAGATCTTCTGCCTAATAGGACAGAAATAACAAGTGACGGCTATTTCACTGTTTGTAAATAACTGACTGTGCATTTGGAGAGAGAAATTTCCGAGTGTGATTGCGTTTGTTGGGAGCATGGGAACATCAGACAATCCGAGTACGTTTATGCCTGCTGAATGTAGTGTAAAGAGATGTCTTGGGAGATATTTGAAAAAGATCCAGAGGAATAGTCAGTGTCCAGCCAAAGGAGTTGGGTGATGTTCTTCTCCATACAGGCATATAGATAATCACATGGACATGGTCGGGGTCCTAAACCAGGTGCCTGTTCTCTCTGTAACTGAATGAAAAAGCATAAGGCATTTACTAGCATTCAGCATAGTTAGTACACGGAGAAGCTTACACCAGGCATACAAAAGATTGAGGACAAGTCCTTCAGGCATCATCTCAGGATTACCCTGATGTACTGAGATGAAACTGAAATTTAGAATTTGAGTCACTTTCTTGTTTCAAGGGCCTACAGGGTATTATTTCCTACTACAATAGCAATAGCCATTTTCTTCGTATCAGCAGTGAAAGTCCTTTTCCAGGGAGCTGGAGGCCACATTTCCACAACTCCTGCGTCCACCAAAAGATTCAAAGGAGTCTTCAGTGTCCACATCTTGAAGCTGGGCTTTACATGTCTCCAGGAAATTAAGAACTGTCTACTGTAGATCTTTAAGAAGAGTAAACTTCAGTTATTTTTTGTAGCTTTGCAGATCATTTTACTGTTTGTGAAAAGTGTGGTTAGATTGTTCCTGTGGAGGAATGATAAGCAATTCTGCACTTACTTAGTCTGTAAGGAAATGTGTCAGTTCAGTAACATGTAGACTTCTGCACAACATTGAGCCTCTAACGATGCTGCACAGCTGTTAATCTCCATGCCTCAGCAGTTTCTTCAATGAAGTGAAAAAAAAACATTAGGGAACAGACAAAAGTGATGCTATTCAAGGTCGCTATAAAATCATTGTTCCCAACTCACTGGGAGTCAATGTTTCTACATTGTTCACTGGTAAGAAGTTGGGGGTTCTGACATATAACACCTCTCCCATGCTAGCTTTAGCACCAGAGGTGTCGGCATCTTGCCCCTCTAATTCATGTTTGCATGAATATCCCGAAGAAATTGCAGAGATCCTCTTGGACAGCCTGCAGCCAGTTGTGGTCCTATTTCATAACAATTGACATTTGTAACAGATATCTATTACAGACCAGAAGCTTACTCTTGATTTTGCACGACCTCTTGTAATTCAGAAGGAGTGCTGTTGTGACATTCATTGCATCTAGCTACTCTGGTGTTACTGTATTATTACTGAACATGTGTTTTCCAGTAGTCCTAGAGGCACTGTGGTGATCTGAGTTCCACTAAACAAAGCGCTCTGCAAACAGAATTATGGTCTCTGCTGAAGCAGTACGTAGTTTAGGGACTTGTCTCCCAAGGGATACTGGAAAGCTAAAATTAATTAACTCAATGCGTGACGTTAAATTGCTTGTTAAAATATACCAAAGCCTGCAGGTTCCCCCTTCAAAGTAATGTGCTTCTGCTCACTACCAGAGCAGAATTTTAACCTACATCTTGGCCGAGTTAATTACAACTTTCTCATGTGCTCCTTTTGCAAATTCCAGCATCCAGTTGAATGCAGGTGAGCACACTCAGCCAGAATCCCACCAAAAGGAAAAGCAAGTCACTGCAGATCAGGAGACTGCAAAATCTGGACTTGGAAGGATATGCAGGAAGACTAGGACAAGAGGCAACGAGTTGGGAAAAAAGAAGAGCCTCCTGCCTTTACACTCTCCAGCTTATTTTCTGGGTGTGATCTTTGTATGGGCATATGATCTTTAGGGTAATCAGGTAGTCTAAGTATGTGAGAGCTCCTTATTAGCACCCCCCGCACGACATCCTCCTCAGAGCTGTGGCAGCTCTGCGTGCAGCTGCTGATCTTCCATGGGTCCCAGTCAAAAGCCACACAGCATGCTCTGAGCTCAGGCACAGCCCCAGTATGGTTAGGATGAACCAGCCTTATACAAAGTGCACCTCGTAGGCAGATGGTTCAGGCTACTCTGGCTCAATGTGTAGTTTGCACGAAATGAGATCAGTGCATCCCAGTGGAGTTAGACTCACAGAGTATGAGCTGCACAGCCTCCGGTTCTTCCCAGGTATCCTGAATGACGTATGGGAACCCTAAGTATCTTCCAAGTGAATGTGGTCACCTCTTGGCACAGCTGAGGCTACGAGCTGTGTTCTGTCTATTCCTACTAAATTTCTTTGCAAGAAGATTGTCCTTGTTCTGAGCTATCAAAACAGTCCTCAAAGCATCTTAATATTCTCACAGAGTCCTCTCTATATTTTCAAGTATTGTTTGTTCACACTGGCGATAGCAGGACTACCAGCTGTCTAGATCTGTATGACAATCTGTGAGTACAGTTGGCATGGGTGTGGTAGATGTTTGGGACAGAAATGATAGTCAGGTAAGCAGAGTACTTGAAAATGTTACTTTAAGGAGAAACTATGGTAAGGGTGTATTAAAAACTAGTCCAGAATAACATAAAATAGGAACGCATTAACAGATACGATATAATGAAGAGGAACTGAGCCTAATGCAGGACTCAGAATTTGGTTAGTGTCTTCTGGCTCATTTCAGTGGGATTTGGAACAAGCCCAAAAACACATCAACAGATTATTATGACTATATTTATTTCTTCTGAAAATAAAAACAAAAAGAAAAATAAAAAAGGAGGAATGACAGGAGAAGTCAAAAGCACAGGAAATCTTATACAGACACTAGAGTCTTATCACTAAGGTACTGTGTAACACTGCAAAAATACATCTCCTGGCTCTTGTTGGGTCTGGGGATGTATGTTGGTTTGCCTATGTCTTGCAGAGTCTTTTCTGTAATAACCAAAGCATCTCCCATCTGCAAGCTATGAACTTTTCCTGGCTTCATGACTTTTCATAACTCAGTTCATAGAAGATAAAGACAGTAGTACATTTTGTATTTTGGTTTGTTGTTTGTTTTTTTTTTTAATATGTTGTCCATACTATGCTTAAGTTGATATTAGATCATAGAGTTCCCTTATGTCCTTAAAAACCTTGTAATATATATTCAAAAGAAAAAGATAGCAATGGCATAGTTAGCTAAATATCACCGAGTTAGGTACTACTCTGGACTGAGATCATTCCGTCTGGACAACGTGAGTAAACCAGGCTAGGGAATGATTTTTTAGGATTCATAAAGTTTAGGACGTGGTCAACAACACAGAAAGAATACTGATGTATATGCATAGGATATGTATGCCTTCGCACATGTGAAGGAGCTTATTCATACTTGATAGTCATTAGATGAGTTCCTCACAAGGGAGTGTATTTAATGTTTAATAAGCCATCTTTCTCGTCCTGTGGCTTTTTCTGCAGTTCCAAATTACCAAAGGGAAACATTGATGCAGATTTCTGAATACTTAGAAAGGTAAGAATAGCATGAAGAAGAAGAATTTGAAGAACATGAGAGCCGTGTTCTAACTGGAGATACTTTTCAAGAGAAAAGATGTTGACAGCTTTAATGTCAATTACGAGAAAGAAATCAAATCCTTGTCATTGCAGTATAAAATCACATGCATTTTTCTGTTTCAATGACTGAGTTTTTTAAAATCTTATATTGAAAGAAGTGAAGGCAGTGAGGAAGATTCTACATATTTCCCCAAAATAAGGGTATATCTAGTCATTATATAAACAATCAGCATAAATAATGTCATTTGTTTGTCTGACATGAACCTGGGGTCTAATAAATATTTACAGTCTCAAAGCATCAGTTTATTGTATAGATCAAAGACTAGAAGAACTCTTACATCAATTACAGCACTCTGTAATTTTACATCTTATATTGCATGCATTGTGGAAACCTAATTTCCAAATAAAGACCAACACTTTACAACTTGTAGTGGGTAATTATGGGAAAGCGTACGTGCACTGTGCTATAATGAGTCTGCCAAAGCAAAGTGGAAAAATCATAGTCCCTCTTGACTAAGAAAACTGTGTAGGTTTTCCACCAAATACGCAGTCGTTAATCCAAACTGTTCACAGCCTCAACCCAAAAGAGTTTCGAAACTTTCTTTGGAGTATGATGCACTCACAAGCTAAAGGAAAAAAGCGTTAAATTACAAAAGAAAAGATGTACTTTGTAGAAAGAGCTTAAGTGCTTCTCTTTATAACTTAAGAGTCGGATCAGACCCATGGAAATGATTAAATATTAAACTAAGGTTGTCAATTGACTAGTGCACTGCTTATGCCTTCTATAATGAACACTGTGCTGCAATCAGAATGCAGCTCTTCTTCGTGCCATTGGATGTGTATGGTTATATGCGAGAATACAGCTGTTTGTGATGTTACTTCTTCATCTGTTTAGAGAAAATGAACACTTCAGTATTGTCAGAGTGACTGTTAGCCAACAGATGTGCCGCTCAGAAAAAATAATTTAGTTCAGCAAAACCTGAAGGGCTTTGCAGTGTGAGAAGAAAGGCAGTGGCAGCCGACTTCCCTCATCGTTGAGCTTTCAGGTGGCTGGAGTGTATATATATATACCACTGAGGCTGCTGCACAGCCAGAGTCACACACTACCAGGATTAGGGAGACTTAAAATTAAAAGCACGATTCGAATACATGTATACTTAAAGAGTGCATAAATAGGACAAGAAATTCAATCGTGGGCCAGTTTTAAATGAAACCTTTGAAATACCGGGAAAAATTCTGTGGGTTTTTAAAATGGTTTTGGTTCCACATCATTTGCACACCATGCGTGTCTTTCTGTTTACGCCTAAGCTGATCTTCCCAGTGAAGATGAGGGCAATCAATATGTCCAGGCATTGCTTGGTTAAGGATTGAGATTGCTGGGAACCAGCTTCCCTTTGAGACCATCCAGCCCTTACCGATTCTGGTCTGAATCCCAGAAAACTCATGCTTCAATCCAGAGGAGGCGCTATGTCACGAAGCCTGCCAATCAGCCTTTCACTTTGAACGGCAGTGAAAATGAGCACTCCGGCAGTTTTATCCAGAGTAGTGGACATCTAGTTCACTTCAAACTCTGCATCACTCCACCAGGGTGAGTTTTCACCCTAGGCTGTCATTTGAATAAGGAACCTTCCTGACTTACCTTATCTTCCTTTGCAGCCAGAGCCTGTGCCGGGGTCGCCCTTAAGAATATGCATCTTAGTACTGATTTAAGCATCAGATTTAGAACTCGCTTGTCATTTTGGGGGAAAATGGTTGCTAATTAGGTACCATTGCCGACTTTCACGACGTGATGGGCTTTTTTTTCTTTTTCATCCTCTTGTAGCTGCCATAATCAGAATGCCCTTCCAGAACTTCTCTGAGAATTCCTACTTTGATTACTGTCTACTAGCTCTACAGGCCTATTTATGTCTTCTAAAAAAGATACAATTTAAGTAGACATTCCTAAAGAAAGCATCCTTCGTCTTTGTTCATTAGCATGAAAGGGAAATTAGCTCTTTCTAAACGATAATGGTTGATGTTTGTTACAGTTTCTTTAAGCACAGCCAAGATGTTTATGGTGTTTTTACCATTTTTACTAAACTTGTCTTGGTTGAGACGTGTTTTGTATTTAAAAAGTCTTTAAAAACTGCAACATTTCATTATTTAACATTTTTTTCATGGTACGTAGAGCTAGTAGGAAAAATTTTCCATGTTGTAAGCAGGGATTTAGCCACGTGGTTCTCATTATCTTCAATGAGATTCAGATGGATAACTCACCGCTTTGACTTTGAATATTTATCTATACGTGTACACATTCTGCTGTGTTTTGCTGGAGCTGTTACTCTCTGAGGAACAAAAATGCTCATTTCTACCTGGAAATCTGCTAGTACTTGCTGAATTTTTCTGAAAAGCATTTCAGGCAAATTTTGATCCACCAGTGATTTCGCTGCACACGTACCCTTGTTATTTGGTCTTCGCAAATACTTCTCTAAGAAAGTTTATTTTGAGCATTTGGAGAATGAATGCCCATTTCTCAAGCAAATATTTTGCAAAAATAATAGTAATTCACATGTGTTAATAGTTACAGTCTTTTTAAAAATGAGATGTACAATCACCACTATGGGAGCTAGAAGATTAATCAAGCCCACAAAGAAAGCATGGTGGATTTTCACACAAGGTCACCAACAAAGAACTCCAGGAGAAGACTCTCTGTTCTTTGTGAAAAGCAGCACAATAGTTATGAACATGCAGAATAATTCTGCATTGGAAGCGGAGCTATTTGCAGCATAACAAGTTCCACTCCTAAATACTTCTTGTTCACCTTCCTATAGGCCGGTACAGAATCCAGTTATGAGCTCCTTAGGCTGCTCTTCTCTGCCAATTCAAAGGAATCAGACTCAGCCGGAAGCAGAAAACCTCAGGAAAAGTTCACTGTAGTGGTCATAGGTGTCACTGCACCCAGGTCTTGGCACCATCAGAGGTCATAGGCTCTCCTAGTAAGGAAGCCAAAAAATCCTGTGTTCTTTTATTTCAGCTGCTGCATTTCACAGACTGCTGCCTTGGTTGCATTTGCTGCTGAATGATTCCCATGCTGCCTTCTACCGACTCTGCCAAGACTGCTGTGACGGATAGTTGAAGTGCCAAACATCCGCTGGGAGATAACAGATTTAAACCTTCGCTACATTTGCTCAATGCACATTAGTCAGAGTTCTTCATTACAGTGACTTTGTACTGATCCATGGCTGGCAAGGTGATTCCAGAGTAAAAACCATTGCTTTTTATCACCATTTGTAGTCAATAAAATTGATCTCTCAAGTGTACATACCTGAAGATGGGGTCCAAAAATCTACCTCGACTCATTTATGACAATACACCAGCATTTTTTTAATTGCTTAGGTTTCAAAAATTCCGACAGGGTCAACACGAATCATAACTGCTTGGGACATGTAGCATGCTCACAGGGCATTCTGGGTAATGATGAATTACCATTTTTTGCACAAGACACTTAGAAGACAATGTTCTCCCTTCCCCCTCAGGTGCAACCAAGTCCCCTTCCTGTTTGTTTGAGGAATTTACCCTCGCTGGCTCAATTTTTCTTCCTCTCAGATGTCCAACGTACCGTGTGTATCTATAACATAATCCAGACGTGGTGTTGGCTTTCGTATGGGTTTTTTCAGCCAGTGAGCCCTGTTTTCTGCCACAGAACCATCTCTGGCCTCATCAATTACACAATCTTGCATCAATTACACAAACGTTTCAATTCTTTGCCACACTGACTGAATACTAAGTGAGAAAGAGAAACATTCTCCCTCTCATGCTGACATCAGACACCACATTCTTGAGAAAGCCCATGTTTTCAAAGGCATTGATCTTCACACAAGCCCAGACAGCTGTGATGAAAAAGGTCTATTTGTTCCTTCCTTATCCAGTGCAAGATCTTTCCTTTGCAACAAAGACACCAGGATTAATTTTAAATGTTCCAGAGGGAATCTGGCTGAAATTTATTTTTTTTATCACTGTATCCACATTTTCTTGTAGAGTGTGCTATGCTTTACAGAGTCCTTACACCTTAATGCTATTTAACCATCGAATGGTTGTTTCCACCAACAATTTTTCCCTAAAGTTCTGACCCACTTCCCCTGTCTTCGCATCTTTCCTTCGATCTCAGTTCTAACTCTCTTGATTAATCAGCGTCACGTGTCTCGCTTCTGGATGTTGAGGCACCCTCAGTACTTGCAGTGTGTCATCATGCCTGGTCCCTTCAGAACAGCGACGCTGTCTGGGTTATTGCCTCAATAAAGTAACTTTATGGGACTCTCCCAGAGTTTTTCTGCTGCAAGGTACCAAACAGAGAAATGTGTGAATTGATGCGTTCGTTCAGCAGACAGACAGACACAGCAAAACTAAAGCAACAACTAAAAAGGCTAGGTTTCAAATATAACTTTCCTTGTTGGCACATTCTTGTTTCCATGCCATCCTTCTCCCACTGCAAACACATCAAGATGAGTTAAAAGTTTCATTTTTCATATATTTCTCAAAAATATTTTCATTCACTCTAAAAAAATAGAGTTCCTAGAAAACAAAACATCATTGCCACTCCTAGAAGTAGGTGTCAGAAATATTAAAATCTTTAAGCCGGGTGAATAGTTTCCTTGTGTTCAGTGATATTTACTGTATGTTTTAAGTTAACTGCCTTGTTTTTCCTTGTTTTTCTGATCTCTGTAAAGAGCCCATAAAAGTTATTATCTTTTTGGTAATACAGTACCCAAATTTCAACTAACTATCGAGGTGTATATCCTCCAGGGTAGGATAAATAGGCATTATTATATTCCTCCTCCATGGCAAGTTTTCTCCATGCAGACATTTTAAAATTATATTGGTGATTTTCTTCCATATCGTAATGCAAACTGTGCGCTGAATAATACAATCTCAAAGCTACTTTGGGCATTTCTTTTTCCAGTTTCTCTTCTGCAGTAGTGCAGGGCTTTTGAATTTTTTCTTTATATCTATCAACTTATACTTTACTAATATGATTGTCCATGCATTTGTCTAACAGTCTGGGATTTCTTTCTAATTCTTTGTTTTCTCTGGTTTTTACAGATTCATGTTATATGGAAATTCACTAAGATATTTGCACTCTTTCTTCTAGATCATTAATCAACTTGAAAAGCAGAACTAAAACACACTGATGGAATTTCTCAATGTGCAACAAACCCCAGTGGAAGTAATGTTTGCTCATCATTATACTTCTTTTGATCACCATGTTATCTTCATGTTATTTCTCACCTTAATGTTTGGGTTGTTTTTTTCTTTAAATCAGTCCTGTGAAATACACAGTGCTCACATACACATGCGGTACCTAAAAAATCAGTCATATGCCAGGAATATAGAATTGCAGTTTACTGGGTCACAATTTGTGTTTTCTTTCCAACTTTCAAGTATCAAATATATAACGTGGAATTCCAAAGCGCTGAAGATGTGGAGAGTCCAAGAATGTCAGGGAAACAGCATTAAAAGATAGAAAACAATAAAATTCCAGATGGGTTTATAACAATGAGGAAGAGAGTGGGTTGAAGACTGAACGTCAGTTTCTGGTGGATATGGAAAGTTTTTTGGGGCTTCCATAGGGACTGATTTCTGATCGATTTTGTTAGCTCACCTCAAAGTTACATTTGCACTTTGTAGGTCTGAATTTCATGCCGGATCTTTGATTACCTCTTTAGCTATCTTGCATTATGTCATGCTGGATTACTTTCTGTAAAAGGTGATATTTTTCCAGAGCTAGACTGCAAATAATCTTTTATAAAGTCCGTATCAGAAAATTCTTGATATAATGACGGTGACAATATAATTAATCAATAAAGCAGTGTGTTATCATTTAAGCAACCAGTTCTAGCCAGTAGAACAATGCTTGATTACCCTGGGAAGATTGCCATTTAAATAGACAGAGGAAAACAGTTTATATATTTCATCTGTATCATATGGTCTTAATCTACGTAGGTCTTTTTTTATTTTACAAAACAATTAATAAATGCTCAGCTATGGGCTTACAGTGATATTATATACTTCTGTATTCACAATTTGCAAACTCACTAGAAATGTTTTACAGGTTTTGATAATAAATTCTTTCTGTAATTCTTCCATGGGATTCTTAATGCAACCACCATGTTTACATATTGTATATTAAAATTAAATAAGACGGTTAAACCACTTTTGGCCCTACAAACACACCACAATAAAAAGTAACCAGTAAGGATTAAGTCTTGGATCCATCAAAGCAGTTAACCACACACATAATCTCATGGAATTTATTAATTCAGCACATAATTATGTCCTTTACTGGACCAGATGTCCAGACTGTGACAGCAAAAAGATGGAGATATTTAAACAGGCTCTGCTGGGGAGTTTTGTTTTATTTTGGTTTGTTTGGGGGTTTTGTTTTGGTTTGGTTTTGTGTTTTTGTTTTAATATAAGGTACATGACTCACTTCTCAGCACTGTATTTAAATGTCTTTCTATCCTAGATCTTACACATTTTGTAGTCGAGGTGTACACAAAGGTCCACCTCTAAATGTGGAACATATCATGAGCATCCTATATGAATAAATAGACTGATCAAAAGCCCGTGAAAGAGGAGGTTGTAGAGCTGGTTCAGATGGATATATCTACCACTGGAAAGTCCTAAGTGGCATGTGCTACAGATTCCACTGAATGTCTGACAGACATGCCCCTTCCTCCAACAATAAAAAAAAATATTTCCTGAAATTCATATAGAGAGAAAAATTTGAAAAACCGGAAGAGTAATTTTTCAGAAAGACTAGTTCTAAGGTTTCCACTGTTTAAGTGAACAACTCCACACAAAGGTACCTAATTTTGTGAAAAAGCTGGCTGACTGTCTCCGCAGCCCGGCCTTCTCATATATATCTTAGATGGGGTACTTCAACACCGAGGCTGTCAAGTCACAAGCCGCCCATGACCAAATGGTCTAGTTTAGATACTTTCACATCAGTAAAATTTGTCCTAATTGTCTTATTTAACCACTTTTTGAAATCACGAATTGCAGCTAAAATACTGTATCCAATCTACATACCTTATATTATTTCAATATATTTAAGATATCCATATATGTCTAAGCAAAAAAATAAAGTGTAAAAATTCAGTGAAGGTAGAAAGGCTTCTCTAGCCTTTGCACTTTCTAGAAATTTAGGGTTATATAAAGCATATTTCCATGCCCACCAATATCATCACAGCCAAGATTTCTGCGCATTCTTTGTAACAGAAGCCAATTTGAACCATTTGAACTTTTATTAGTGGAAAATTACAGTTGTACTCAGATGACTGAATGCAAACCCAGATTGCAGAGGCTTTCCTTCCATGTGACTTTCCTTCACATGTTTAAAAAATGCAGTCACAGGTTCTGTGCTTATTTTGGTGGTCATAAAATCACCAGAAGTAAAATTACTGTGGCAGCTTGGTCCTTTTCCATTGCAGAACTGCAATGAAATTGCATTACTTCTCTATTAACACTGTTCCAAAAGAGTTCCCATTACCTTTATACAAACAAACAAATAAAAAGCATGGAGGCAAGCACTTTTTGTTATTATTCCTTCTCCAGCTCAGGATTTTTGTTGTGCTGCATAAATAGGAGGAAGCATCTGTCTGAGCGTACTGTAAATCATTCGGGAATTAACTTGTACAAATTCAAGCACACTATTTCTGATCTACTATGGAAAGGTGTTTTGTAATTAGGTTGCCAACGGTCAACTCCACAGATTGGTTTTGGATGAAGTCAAATCTTCCCAAGAATACCAGAGACCATTGCTGATTGGCCAATATTTCATTATTTAATATAACACACAGCTATTTCTTTTTATGCACAAATCATTCTGCAGCAATAAAGACTTTTGAGCTCAGTCTACCCAAATTTCATTCTCTGAAGCCTTTTCCACACAGCTGCATCTACAACAAGCTACCAATCAAGCACAAGGTAACACAGTCAGCAGAAGCCCTTCTCTTACAGTGGACAAGCTATGCAGAAGAATGTCCTTCCTAAGGGAGAAACCCCGCTTTGCAGAAGCTTCTTCTTAGACCCATATGACTGAACAAACACTCTGTGGCTGTTCCTAATGACTTTTGCAACAAGAGACAATTATTTGCTGTTCCGTGCCGTCAAGAGTCACAAATTGTTTTTTTCTCTCTGGGCCCCTTTTGTGGCTTTGCTTAGATGACACTTGTACTTAGAGATTATTCCACACAGCAAACAGCACGTCAAACAGATATTTCGGACCTGCTTCTTCACAATATACAATAGATTCTGGCACTGAAGCAGTGTAAAAAGGGAAACAATTAAGGATGATCCACATGCAATGTCTTTATTCCTCAGCAAATCACAGAAATGAAGAGAAGCATAGCTACCAGCAGAAATGGTGTGGCCAGTGGGACTAGGAAAGTGATTGTCCCCCTGTGCTCAGCACTGGTGAGGCTGCATCTTGAATACGATGTCCAGTTTGGGGCCTCTCGCTACAGGAAGGACATCAAGGTGCTGGAGCATGTCCAGAGAAGGGCAACGAAGCTGGTGAAGGGTCTAGAGCACAAGTCTTATGAGGATCAGCTGAGGGAACTGGCATTGTTTATCCCGGAGAAAAGGAGCCTGAGGGGAGTCTTTAATCACTCTCTCCAACTAGCTGGGGGTAGTAAGGTGGTTGCTGGTCTCTTTTCCCAAATAACAAGAGATAGGCCTCAAGTTGCACCAGGGGAAGTTTAGGTTGGATATTAGGAAAAATTTCTTCACTGAATGGATTATCAAACATTGGAACAGGATGTCCAGGGAAGCAGAGATATTGAAAAGGCATATAGATGTGGTGCTTAGGGCCACGGTTTAGTGGTGGTCGTGGCCACGTTAGGTTTACTTTTTCAGTGTTCTTAAAGGTCTTTTCTGACCTAAATGATTCTATGATTCTATGATTCTATTACTGTGACTGTAATAGAGGAGGATTAGCATGCGTGAATATATTAATTGCTTTATAGGAGGCAGATTGCTTAACTGGAGGTTAGATGTTTATAGAATCATAGAACCATTCAGGTTGGAAAAGACCTTTAACAACATCAAGTCCAACGTCCCTGCCATAGGCAGAGACACCTTCCACTAGACAGGTTGCTCAAAGCCCCATCCAGACTGGCCTTGCACACTTCCAGGGACACACAACCTCTCTGGGCAACTTATACCAATGTCTCATCACCCTTACAGTGAGGAATTTCCTCATCATATCTAATCTACATCTCCCCTCTTTCAGTTTAAAGCCATTACACCTCATCCTTTTGCTACATGTCCTTGTTAAAAGTACATGTACAGCTTTCCTATAGGTCCCCTAAAAGTAATAGAAGGCTGCTATAAGGTGTCTCTGGAGCCTGCTCTTCTCCAGGCTGAGCAACCCCAACTCTCAACCTGTCTTCAAGCAGTGCTCCAAGCCCCTTGATCATCTTCCTAGCCCTCCTCGACCCGCTCCAACAGGCCCATGTCCTTATTACTTTAAGGGCCCCAGAGCTGATATGCAGCTGAACTTAGTTGTTGAGTAAACAGGACATATTTAAATGTATTTAAAATGTATTTAAGATATATTAAGATATATTTAAGATATATTATAGACATAAGACAAATGTGTCTCTTTCAGCGAGTGCAATACGGTTGTTTCAAGATGTATGAAGGTAAACATCAATATAACTGACTGACCTGTCTGCCTGTAGGTGAGCAAGATGAGACTCAGCTGACCAAACGGGTACATCTGCCTGTAAATATGTGCAGCAAGCTGATCATACCTTTGCAGTCAGTGGAAAGAAATAAACACATCTGGCATCTGATTCATCCTATTCTGATACAGATGTCAGAAATAGGCCACATTTCCGAAAATGCCTTAAAAGCCTCGAATTGCAATATTTTGTACAGAAATACGTATCTAAGCAATGAAATGGTCATTCGTGCCAAATCTCAGCTTCCCTTACTGTGCGGCAGTTAAGTTTGTGTTCTTGTGCTTTTCCTGACTCCTGCTGAGATCAGAATTTAAAAGTGCACAAAGAGTAGGAGAAATGTCATGTTTACAATTCTTTTCAGCGTGGTGAGAAACAGGAAGTGACAGAAATAGTATTCTTGGCTGATATTGTAGTGCGGGGCTCTTGGACATCATTCTGGGGGATTTGTCACAAACGCCTTACATTAGGGTTTGAGTTTGCACAGTGGAAGAAATGAAAACCTGGTTAATCCATCCATTGGTTTTTCCATTAAAACAAAAAGGTTTCCTACGACAGGAACAAGCTCCACAAGAGGAAGAAACATGCTTAGCAAACAAACTTATATTAAGAATGCTTTGCTGGAAATATTTATACTTTACTCCTGGAAATTGCACCAAAATAGAGTTTCACAGTGGGTATCCACTTGAATCAAAGGGTCTCTGCACGTTAAGATATTCAATGGAGGTGCAAAGGTTATCCTTTCTGATGAATTTTGTTTAAAAGTACTTGACACATGTTGAAATCTGTTTCTGCCAAATGTCAACCAAACCTGGCCTTTCTAAAATTGCACAAGTTCAGGAAAAACAGTATCTTTTAAAGCATTGATGTAATAACTGCACGAGGAGGATCCTCTTTCTCTCTAATAGTTGTGTTATCTTTTTGTCATGCACCCTAGTGTTCCATATCTCTTCACTGAGGTGTGTGAAACATACTTTCGGTCACTGGTTAACGTAGTGAAAATCCTATGGCATGGTAGCAGTACCAGCCAACCATCCACAGCCTCGCTTCTTTCAAGAGACTTTGAGATGTAGGATGAGAGTGCTGGGATCACTAATCTCAAACCCATATTTCTGGCTTTCATGAATGACTGGTTTTGATTCTGATGTGGTAAGCAAAATACGCCTTAAACTGTTATATCAGAGAAAAAAATCTTCATCTAAAGCTGCTCTTTTGCCACGTGCTGACAAAATTGCCTGTTTTCTGCCTACTGAACTGCTCTGGGAAAACGCCTTACCCATGCTTTAGTCTTCGTGCACCAAGTTAGTAATAGTTTACTATTTAAACTTTGGAAGTCAGCCTGTTTGGTTTGTCTGTCAGAGCAGGTTAGAGAGAGATAATGGAGTTAGTCAGCCAGTGCAGGGCATCAGTAGCCTCAGGGGAGCAACAGCGAGGAGTAGCTGGAGTGGAAAACTCTTGGCACAGCTGAGCCCGGAAGAGGACAGCTGTCCTCAGCCTCCTCCATGCAGAGAGGTGCTTAATGGCAGACAGACGGTCTGAACCTGGGTGAGATGTTGTCTCTGACACGCACTCTGACTGTGAATCGCTGGGTAAGGGGACCATCACAAGGCACCCTTCTTGAAGGAAAGCCTTCTTTCGTTTGCCTACAAGTGCGAGGTCCTTGTCTTGTCCCCTTTTGCCTTCTCTTCCCCCATAAAAGAAAAGTCCAATTGAAGAGCGTAGCTTGTGCAAAAAAAGTATTTGGGGAAGAGGAAAGCCGATTTTTGTGGGTAGGTTTTCAATGGAACATTGTCAATTTTGTTATTTTTTTCTCTTTTTTGTGTTTTCAGGTTCACAGCTGAAGCACCACTGTCACTGAAAGACCTGAACACTTTTGTGATGAATTCCTCTGGCCACTGAAGTGCATCACGTACTGTGGCTCTGTGTCCCTGTCATTATGTGTGAGATGATAGTGGGCCTTTCTGTCATGAAAAGGCTTTTCACAGCACTTTCTGAAACAGCACCTTGCCGTATCACATCCCAAGGAAAGAAACAGGCTAAGTTGTAATTATTTCACCCTGCAAAGTCACCCAGAGACATCTTTGTTAGCTGAGCTTTCATACTTAGACACATTTCTGGGAATTACGTTACTTAAAAATGAAATTACATGAATCTGTACAGAGGAAGTCTTCAGGCTATTAGAGCAGAGTGGATTGTTATTTCATCTTGTGATCCATGATGCTAATTAAGCAGATGATTTTAAGTAGTACTTATTGTATAATAACAATAAGGAAATCACAGAAGTGTAAATGCTGCGCAAATCATCTTCTCCAGAAAGCCACATAACATTAGACCCACAATTACGCTCCTTCTGTAAGCCTTCACACTAGAGAAAATTCCTTCAAAGCCAACACTTAGAGGCCTGTAGGAGAATTTAAATGTGTTATGAGCATTTCGTTTGCTTTCTCAAACTGCACTTGCCCTTTTCAGGATGCAAAAATGTGAGATTGACAATAAATCTTGGTAATTAAATGAACCACAGAAGGTATAGAATAGAGTAAGCAGAGAATAATGGTTGGTGATTTGTTTTTACAAAGCAGCATGTCTTCAATTTCTTTTTTGCATACTCCAAATCCTCCACTTGCTGTAAATTATGTCACGTTGTGGCTGCCATATAAGAATGGGCATGCATGACATTACAATGACACCAGCTACTATCACTGCAATTGTAGTGGCTTGTGCATTTTCATTACAAAATCCATTTTAAACTCCTTGTGTATTTCCTAATAAAATATATTCACCTCAAGAATTGGAACCCTGCTGATTTAAGGAACTCTTTATAGCTCAGACAACTGTGATTAAAGCAAAAATGGATGTATTTGTCAAGCTATTGTATTTTTGATGAACTCACTTGTGGCTTTGCCACAAGTTTTGTGGAGGACCTGGTTTTATAACCCTAAAAGCCAAGAACTCTAAAGGGAAGAGACTCTATGGAGAAAATAGAAAAGCACAGCCTGCTTCTTAAGTCCTCTTTTTTGAGTAAGAAAGAAAATAAATTTTCTGTGGACAGAGCCAGCAACAAATTGCAAAATTCCTCCCTTGGTTGGGCTCTCCCCTGTCTCAGTGAGGGAGGAGGCAAAGCCCTCTCTGCTCCCTGATGCCATCTGCATGCCTGGCTGCGAGGCACTCCCTAACCTTGGCGCAGGAGCTATCCTCCTGCTCCCAGACTGCAGGGGAGAGGCAGGTCTTCCTCTAGCTTAGAGGAGGAGGAAAAGAAAGGGAGGAAGGGAGGAAGAGATGAAGGGAGAAAGGACAAAAGAATGAAAGGATGGAAGGATTGAAGGAAAGGAGGAAGGGAAGGAGGGTCTGGGAATCCTAGCTGTCTGTTCTGCAAATAAAACAGCCATTTCCAGAAGCAGAATGAGGTGAAAGATGGAGTTATTTTCAACACTGTTTTCTTTCAACCTTCCTCTCTTTGTTTTGTTAAACACTTCACAAAGCATTCCCTGAACATTACATCTAAGGAATTTTCATGTCAGAATCTTTCTGAGATTTACAAATATTATCTACTGAGTCATCCACATGTCTCCACAAGTGTCATTTTAAAAAATAGAAGAAAAGAAACATGACAAGTCAGCTCCATCACTACATATGCACAAGCTAACTGTGAGAGTCTCCAGCACATCCAACCATCTGATGAAGAGAGAAGAAAGAATCCTTTCATCCCAAGAGAAATGCATGAAATAGCATTCTTGCTTTAAGAGATCTTTCCCACTGCACATTTGATATTCTCTGGATTGCAGAACAGGACAGGTGTAATCTAGGATGTCCTTTACGTTTATGTCCCTCTCTATTCCCTTTGGTGTGCTTTGCATCCCTGAGGAGTAAGAAAAATTAATTCCTAACAGACAGATTAAGGAAAATAATAACAGCAGTTACAACCCAAGCATTCTATGTGGGTGATTTAACCTTCTGGGTTTTGTGCCGGTTGTGACCATGCCTCAGGACAGAATATGGTCACTGTAATTCAAATCCTGATGGATGAACTACAGATTATATGCCTGGGGTTATGGCCATTGATAAGGCTGATTTTTTTTCTTTGCTTTCTGAATCATGTATAAGTGGTGTAGAACCCATTGGATACATAACTTTTCTGTAGTTATGTCAGATACATTCTGTATGCAAAACCATCTCTTAGTACCCTTGAATTTAAAGAAAGATGTTCATTAAACACTGAAAAAGCTGAGTCAGCAAAAGCCACGTCAACAAATACAGCTTTCATGACTGTCCATAATTAGTTTAGACGTTCAGACAAAGGATGCTCTTCAACAGTATCATAAAAAGGGAGAGTCAAAAGAAGCCAGGGCAGGTTGGTGTACTACATCAAATGATTTCCATGGGGAGAAATGCAGTCATTGTGCAACGAGTTGCTGAGGCCGTAACCTGTGCCAGTAACCTGAATGATGCTGGTGTAGAACTGATTGCCGAGCACATACTCTCAATGAACCCATTGCTAACTATGTCTTCACCTAATCCATTATCACATGGCTCCGAGCTAATAAAAACTTCTCTTTTCAGGTACAGAAGCTTGGGTACCTCAGTACTAGCTTTCCAAGAGAAGTAAATGAGTTAGTGTGTTGACTTAGCCACGCTGGTTATGCTCACTGGAACGAATGAGTGAGATGTGTATCTGTCTCCTTCATCGAGCATGCTGTATCAGCTTCACAGGTACCTAGTAATTAGGGCTTATAGAGCTTGCTGATTACTATCTAATTTTAAATCTCCTCATGGTGAGTCACCTCACACTCAGCATAACACAAGTATTCCTGTGTAAGTAGCAAGGCTTGTTATAGACAAAGTGAGTGAACTGGTTTGAGGGAAGGTGAATTTTCCGTACTTATGGACTTGCACTTAAACAACGGACAGAGGTACTCAGGAATAACCCTAAGCTCTTAATGCCACACTAATAGAATTGAGGGAACTGAATCTAAAAATTATAATCCCTTTATCCCTCCCCTCCTTCCTGCCAGTTATGTTTCAGACACCTAAACTCAACTCTATACCATCAGTGTTTAATATTTCAGTTCACCCAAGAGCACAGATTCTGCAGATCTCTAGTGGCTCAGAGTTGAGCATACTGATGGCTAGTTCATCTTTAACACCCACTTTGGATGGACAAACAAAGCATTTCACTACCAGACTTATATAGGCAGCTTGTGTCATTAAGTATCTTGGGAGCCCGCTAAGCAAAAACGCTCTCAGTGAAAGCTGATGATGCCTATCACTTTTTTATAGAAATGGAAGAATGATCTTAGTCTATCAGTGTCTCCTTCACGTACCTGGTTAGCACTACAGCTGATGTAGCATGGGGCAGGACTATCTGCTCATGGCCTCTTCCCCATGAGTGCTTTCTTGCAGATGCCTCTGTGTGGCTCCCCACTATGCAGGCTGGCTGTCAAACTGCTTGTTAAGGGGTGTATAACACCCCTCAGTGCTGTGCAGGAAGCCCTTATAATTGTGTTTCAGGGATACATACTCTACTGCAAAGTTCTAAAAGCCAGAAAGGGAGAACATTCTTGGGTTTTTTCTTATATCTTGGACAAAGATGCTGCTTATTTCAGCCGCAGTGGAATAAGGTCCAAAGTAACTGCACCCCCATCACCAAAGGCCAGTGAAAGTACACATGTCCTGGGGATCCCTGTATGTATAGACCTCATTTCTCTAGCACAAGGCTACCACTGCCATCTGAAGAAACAAGGAGCTAAGCAAAGCTGCTTGCATTTGCTACATGGAAACAGATCCTCAGCAAAACCACAGAAAGCTGATAGCTCCAATTCTAATGACTCAAGAAGAAAGTAAATTTTTTATTTGAGATGACTGTTTTAGTGTGCTTGCTAAGTCGTGTAATATAATCTAGAAGATGCAATCTGTTCATGAATGAATGCTTAGTTGATATGTAAAGCTTATTGTCCACATACCCAAATATTGGATATTCATGAGGAACTATTGATCTCAGAGATTTAGGTTTCTGCTGAGGTTTTTTTTTATATTTTATTAATATAAGCAGGACAAACAGGGATAAAACAAAAGAGCATAATACAAGAATGAGAAAATAAGAATAAAAAAATGTATATTTTTTTCCTCTTATTACTTATAAAAAAACATTTTGACAAGTAGTTCTTGCAAGTTAGGCCAGGGTAAAATAAAAAAGAATATTATTGTGGTATTGGTGTAAATGATCAAAATTATGGAGGTAGAAATTAAACTGTACGAAGTAACTGAAGGATGCATTGTGTAGTCCACAGGAATAAGCTGTTTGGGGTACAAGAAGGAGGCTTTTCAACCCTGGTATTTCTGAGTCTACCATTTAAGGGAGCAGGGACTGCCTCTCCCGTAGAAGGTGTCTACCCACTCTATAACAGAGACATCCTGAGTCTGAGTTTAAGGGTCCTTCATGATTATGCAAAGCATACAGAAAAATCTGTTTCTCAGTGCTGCTGGAATCCAAATGTCCTGAGAACAGTTCCTGTTCCAGAGTGAGCCTGATGATACACACTTCAGACAGGAAAAACTTCCATAAAGCATCACCTCCAGCTCCTTTCCTACTCCCTTTCCCTTTAGTATTTCCTCTTTTCTTCCCTTTTTATCCTTCTCTTCTTTGATAGCTCGGTTTCCGGAACGGTTTCCTAGCACAGCAATTGACTTTGCACAAGGTGTCTGTTTAAACATAGTGCTGGAGAAAAGTGTTATTTTCCTCAGTTTTAACCTCATCAACAAAATCTCCCAATACGAAGCAATCTTTCATCCACAATGCATCATTCTGCGTGTCGTTTCTTGATGTGATGGATGTAAACAGGAAGAGGCTCCAAGGCCGACCCTCTACCAACAGAAGTGTTTTTCACCTGATTGAGGCAAGTGGGACTGTGGAGCTGACAGCAGCAACAGTTTCCTGCCTCACCGCTGGAATCTATCAAACCTTGGAGTTCTGCTATTTTGTGGCCGGGCTTTCTTCTTTAATCTGCTCTGCATATTAAGTGTTGTTCATTTGGGGAGGATTGTGGTTTTTTTCCCTCCCAGTATTGTTGGTGGTGGTTTTGCTTCCTGCATCACAGCAGTGCCCTGAGTTCCCGATGGAAAGGAGGGACCCTGCTGTGACAGGCACTGTACAAGGCTACAGGGAAAAGGTAGCCCCTGCCCCAAGGGCTTTCTTAACCTTTTTAAATTACTGATTCAGTTTAAGACTGCAGTCCTCACAACCTGAAGTATTCTCTCTCTCACTTAGTCTTTTCTAAGAACAGAAAGACTAGACTGTCCTCTGGCTTGTAAAATAATTAAAACTTTTTCTGTAATGCTTCTTTTTCATCACATTTTACACCAATTGTTTCTTGTACGGGTTAGCCCTGAAACACATATATTACTCACTGGAATAAATGAAAACACATGAGGATGTACTATAAATTCACCCTTCTCCCAACAAAACCCAAGCCATTTGAACTGCTTTAATTTTTGCAGTTTTTGCCAATGATTTGCACCAGCTCAGGCATTGAAATTCATCCTGTGAATACAGTATGCCTTGTAGGGTGTTCATATAACAGCACACACACCAGTGGGGTCACTACTAAGCCAGAAGTGTACTCCACATATAAAGGTCTGCTCTTCTTTTAGGGGTTCTCAGAAATTGCAAAAATGTTGCTTCTCTGAGGTTAACAACCTGGATTAGTCTCATTTTAATAATTCAAGCTTCATTCTGTTCAGAATTTGGAGGCTAATATTCTACTCTTATGAATAGAAAACCAAAGGCTAATACTATTATTTCACATCTGAAATATATTTCAGTAAAAAACCTGTATGTTTGGAAATAATGAAGTGGTTTTGGTTTTGGTTTTTAGAGAATGACATGGTGTTTTATCCTGATTTTCAGTGAAAAAATGGAAAATTTCAAAATAAACGAAAGTTTCCATTTAGACCAAAAAGAGAAATTAAAGGCTTTCTTCATCAGAACAAAACAAAACTGGTGTTCATTCCTTTAAAGTCACGAGCTACTTTACTGAACCATTACTCATCAGTGTGTTGTTCGCTGATAATGCAAACATAAGGAATCTCCATCTGAGTTTGAATCTTACCACAGAGAGTGTTCTTTCTTTGTCTTAAACAGTATAGTTTTATAGATCCTTTTTCTGAGTATTTTATTCTCTGTGTGTTTAATTAAATCCAGCTTTTCACCCATTTGAATGAGAAGCCTGAAGGGGAACAAATACAACTCACATTTCCTATGCCTAGGGCACTTATTTTTCAAGAGTGGGTTATACTGAGACACTTCAGTCTCAGTAAAGGGATCTTGGACTTTAAAGTCTAGAAAAGACTACAATTTTCATTAGTTAGAAGCAACAACAGTGACAGTACCCCGTGTAAGCCACAATTTCTTCAGCTGACCACTGAAATGCAGCTGCACCAGGAGTATTTAGCATCAGTATCCCTGGAGTACACAGCACCCAGCTGTATCCATGTTAGACAACAAGCTTTTGGGCGGCCGGTTCGGTATTCAGTAACGTTATCGCGTTGCAGTAAAGATGTATTCATTGGAGGTGGGGACAAGCTAAGGAGACAGGCAGACTCTCTTTGCTTCCCATGCGTGGACCCCGCTGAGTGTACAGAGCAAGACACCGTCCTTGCTGCCAGCACGTTTGAACCAAGCGTTGAAGCCACATGAAGCCTTCAAGCAGTGCTCTAAAGCACGTCTTCCAGATGTTCCCTTTTTGAGAGCAAATGTTGATCAATCCGAGCCCTGGAAATGATAAAACAGGCTGAACAGGATGTCCATTAGATTTGCAACGTTTTCCCACTACATCTTTGTCACCTCCCCAAGCACTTTTACCAGAGGAAAAGTCAAAGATTTACACATTAAGATCTCTGTATTCTGGTTCTTGGATATTTGTGGCTTTAAAAAATGAGCAGCTACAATGTCAAATGACTGCAGCTTGTGTTTTAGGGCAAGCTGCTTTTTTTGCACTGTCTGGTTGGGTGGTTGGTTGGTTGGTTGGACAATAGGAATGTTAAGCACAGTCCAATTGCTGCTCCACCCTACCCTAACACACTGCATACATCGCAATTTACAGGTTCCCCATGCTATCAGAAGCCAACAGAACAGGACTGAGCAGCCACATGGTCAATGAAAAGCTGTGTAGTAATGTCCATGAAGACAGCACCGGGTTATAATAAGGCCTCTAGGGCCACCAGAAGTTGTTTCAGGCTGTCAGGCTGTTCGGTCCTTGCTGCTGTTCATCAGAGCTGCTTGCTTTTTTCTCCTCTTCACCTGTTGCTTGCTGCCAGGCTCAACACTCCCCCCCAGCAGCGTGAAAATCATGCCCGGGTGGCAGCAGCTACCGAGGAACAGAGGGGCCAGGACAAACAGCAGAGTGGCAGTACGGGTGGCAGTGAGTGGGGTGGAGGGGGTGAGGCAGAAGCTTGAGGGTTTGGAGAGGACGGGCTGGGTGGGGAGCTTCTTTTTCTCCACTTCTGCTTCTTTTTCTTCACATCCTACACATATGTTCAGATTAAGAGCTGAAAAACAAGTTAATGAATAAATTCTGTGTTATTTTCCTTAAATATTCTTTGCTGCTTATGAATGGTTTTTCATACAATGAAACTCTCAGAGCAGGAGCACGTGCAGCAATCATATTCACCTTGAAAATAGGTGTATGCTTTTCTGTTATTCTTTCTAATGTAAAATAGATAAATATTTTAACCTTAAAGACAACGTGAGTGGCTTTTAGGACACCCTGGTGAGTAACAAAATGCATGCCTGCACTTTCTTCTGCATTGTGATGTTGCTGTACAAGACATAATACATGGCATCTTCTTTCTCAGCTTCATAAAAAAAGTACTGTCAAAGTTGGTAAAACCAAACTATGAATGATTTCACTATCTTGCACCTATTTATGAATTCCCTTAGCTCACCTCATGGCAACCAATGATGTGCTAGCAAAGGCTGCTGTAGCCTTCGTAGGGCTTTGAGCCAGGCTGATACCTTTGTGCGTAAAGGAGTCTGAGGCAGGGTGATATTTCTAGAACCAGTACAGGTCAGTTTGGCCTCTGGACTACTTCAGCTCATTTTGCTGCTGAAAGTCTTAGCAAGTATGGAGAGAGGAAAACGACTGATACCAGATTGGCAGGTCCTTTCCAAAAAACTCAGCTGGACTTTGGCATTCTTTTTGATTTTCTGTTGCTTGACGATGTACAGGGGAACAGACCAGGCTTTACCAGATGCTGAAAAGAGGATAGTCCTGGGGACCTGCCGTTTGCTGCTTTTTATATTCTTTCCTTAAGTGTTCGCTTTTGCTAGCTTACCAAAGAGATACTGGACTAGATGGACTTTCGTGTCCTACGTAATCACTGCGTACATGGAGGCTAGCAGCAGTTCTACAATAAATAAGCCACATGTATTTGAGAAAGCAATTATTGTGCAAAACGTAATTTAGAATGATGAAGACTTAGTTGTTATGAAAGATGCAGCAGTCAAAATTATTCAGTGAAATGTTTTCAAAATCTGGTAGCTCTTCCTTAAGAATAGCCTCATTATTATCATTTGTCCTTAGCAATATTAAAGGCAGAAAGGCTATATACTGTGTTGGATGCTGCAGGACAAATAAAGAGCAGATGTAT
Source organism: Bucorvus abyssinicus (assembly GCA_009769605.1). Classification (NCBI taxonomy): domain Eukaryota; kingdom Metazoa; phylum Chordata; class Aves; order Bucerotiformes; family Bucorvidae; genus Bucorvus; species Bucorvus abyssinicus. Next base: position 56,547,825 of record CM020024.1, on the reverse strand, counting down.
AACTGCCTAGTTGGACATGCAGTTACAGAAACATATATGTATTCAGTGATAAAAACAAACAATGGAACCAGAATGACTCCAAGTAGGTACAGCTCCATTGACTTCAGTGAGCTATGCTGACAGGAACCCGCTAAGGATCTGTGTCATCGGTTTCTCAGTAGTTTTATCTGATTTATATCAGTGTGTAAAAGGAATAGGATTAATTTAATCCCTACTATAATTCCAAAGACTTCAAAGAGGTTTTGTGAAATATCCAGGAGAAGATGAGATACTCCTAAGCATATATTGCTCTCAGAAATTCACTGGATTCCACTTGAAAAGCAATGCCCAACTTTGAATGTCTTTTTAATGGAGTTGTCCTATGATAAAATAAGCCTGATTAAGTGCTCCAAGAAACATTATCATTAAGGCTCTGTGTCTGGTGAGTATCATTCTCAGGGCTTTTCTTTCCCCGATTGTGATGAAAGGGACATAATGGTCAGTTTGTGATGAGCTCTGAATGACCGGACCTGATTTACTGTTGATTTGCTGCATTTAATATAAGCATCAAGTCACATTTTATCCTACTACATATTTTCTAACAAAACAATATAATGAGACTTCTCGGTTTTGTTAATGATTATATCAAATGAAAAATACAGTTTAAAATATCTGCAATATCTAATAGTCTCTACATGAAGAGGTTGTAAATAAAATTAAAGTGTTAGTATTTCTCACATACCAATTAGCTTAGATAACAGTTATCTAATAATATAAATAAAAATAAAATAAATATAAGTAAAGAGTATGACTCATTACTGTAGTCCTTGAAGATATCTTTAGACTGCCGTCATAGACTACATACAAACTCTGAGATTTCTAGCTTTTAGGTTTGGATAGGTACACTAACTACATCTTGGCTATACGTCAAACAAAGTCCAAGAATTAACACCTTCCTACTACCATTCATGTTGGTTTCCATTGAAAGGAAACCAGTCAAGCCAGCGTGAAGAAAACCCCAGCATCCTTCAAAACCAGGTGCGCTCATCTGGCTGATCAGAAAAACTTATTTCACAATAGAGCACGAGGTTGTTGAATATGATCAGAAGCAGTCCCAGCTTTTTAACACACGTCCAGGCTATGAAAATCATTAGAAGGTTCACTAGAAACACAACTCAAGTAAAAAATGTTAGGTCTAGACTTTCTTTAAATTAAAAAAAAAATGTTCTTCAGAGTTCCGTCCCAAGATCTATGTAAAGGTGGATCCAGTTTGTGGTTTCCAGTCAAATTCGGAACCAGAATTAGAGATGCTTGACTCAAGTCCATGACTAAGATGTTCAGAGCTTTTAAAGTGTATTCAATTAGTAAAGCTCCAGCTATTGCTTTAGAGACACACAATGGCTTCAGAGATTTACATGCATACCTGAGCATGTCTTATAATCTCTTACAAGGCTGTTGGAGGGGTACTAAGTAGATAGATAAGCCAACCTTAGCCCTCAGACTTTCGGACAGCCAGGGTATCGAGGGCTGGGCAGTCCTTCCTCCGCACTCTACATTCCAAACAGCCGTACTATAATGAATGAGTTCATCTGTGCTAGCAGCCTCTGAAGTGGGATATTTTGCAGTAAGAAGACATAGCCTCACAGATGTCAGCAAGGGAGGATGAAGCAGTGTCTCGTGATTGGGGGTGCACCTTCCCAGACTGGCTGGCTCTGTGCTAACAGAGCAGCACTGCTTGTTTTCCCACAGACGCTTGGTGCCCACATATGTATGTGTTCCTTGTGTTTCCAAAGCCTTTCTTAGCAGAAGGCAGGCGAGAGACAGAGCGTGATTTTAAAGTACTCCATACCAAGAGCTTCTCATGTTGGTTGGGAAAAATAATTGTTTGACAACGATTTAAAAAAAAACAACAAACCACCCAGAACTTTTGTGCTTGATAGAGTCAGAAAAAGAAAATTGTATGTCCAGGTTGTATTCCAACAGTGGTGTGAGTAATTCCATAAAGCCAAACTGGTTAAACATATGAACAAATTGGTCTGAGGAAAGGCTTAAGCCTGATAACTTGAAAAGAGGAAACAGCAAGTGTCCATTATGGTGTTAAAAAAGGCTTTATAAAAACAGACTGTTTGTTTTTTTTTTTTTGTGACTTAAGACCTATGTCTTCTGAGTTGGAGCTAATGCCATCAGGACAAAATTTTCAGCCACAAAGTATTTTGTTCATTCCAGTTGAGAGCAGCATATCAAGAGAAAATCTCTCTGGAAATGCTAGTGTCTGAAAAATTAAGAAGCCCAGTTCGTGTAACATGCAAAGAAATACTACAAGAATTGTTTGCTACTGTAAACTATTTGCAAACTAAAGACCACGCTAAAATTTATAAGAAATTTTGAATGTAGTAAATTCATGGTAAAAATATAATGTACTTCTTGAATTAAAACTATGTGCACAGCCACTGATGGAATGGTTCACGGGAAATACAAACTTCGCTAGATTCACAAAATAATTAGGTCAAGTGGGAGAAATGCACCTTAAGCATGTGGTTGAAAATATAGTCTGCAGAAAAATTTGGCGAAGAAAAATAATACAGTATTTGAATGTAAAGAAAAAGAAATAAAACTACAAACAGCACTTGAAATGTGCCTGTAGCTTGAAATGAAACATATCTGTAAAAGGAAAAGATTGATAATACTATTTGCAGCAGGGCTCCTTCAGAAGTGTTAATGCTTTCCTGTAATTCATCAAATCCATCCGTAAGGCGATTTTCAACCTTTTTTCTAATTTGACAAGCATGTAAAATTTTCCAGCAGATAGGCTAAACCTTCTGAAGAGAATTTGAGCTTATTGACACTCCTCTTAGTTTCCTCAGTTATCTTACACAAATCCCCTGGAAATAGACCAAAAACTTCAAGGTATCCATAGATCCCAGCATGAAAATTGCTGTTCAGTGTTCAAAATAAGTTGATGCAGTTTAGCAGGGGTAGTAGCGAAGGAGGTAATTTCTCTCAAGCTTTTGAGAAAAGTCATATTTGGAATTCTAAATGGAGAAGGTCTGTACCGTATCATATTAAAGGTGTGAACATAGGTCAATCATCTCTCTGTTATGTAGAAATACAGGGTGTGGTAAAGATCTAGATAACACATTCATGCAGGAAGTGGTGGTCTGTATTAAAAAGTGAACAGCTGTGATTCCCACAAAGACAGATATTCCACAAAATAAAAATAAACACTTGTTCCACAGCCTAAATATGGTCCGTAAGGTAAATACAGTATTCTGGGGACTATGAGAAACGTAATCTTACTGTTTTCAGGACCTGCACAAACTGCATTACGTCTGCTTTATTGTGCCAAGGTAACTGGAAATACAGACAAGACTAAGCACAACTAGCATTTCACAAATTCTTCGGTGCCATTTTGTGCACACAGTTCATAGTGACACGTGCAAGTGGCTTAAATATATCTAAAGCTGACCATTGGCACAAAACTGCTCTCCAAGTCTGTATGGTCAAAAATTGCAAATCAAAGTAGAAACAAAGTGGTTGTGTTAACAATTAAACTGCTAAAAAAGCACTTAAGTTTGAGGATGTTTTGTACTTCCTGCTGGTTTCTGAAGCGTTTACACTGAATATACTTCTAAAAATCTTCATGGCCATATGTGAAGGACTGAAAGCGAATTTTTTTTCTCTACTATTACAAGTATTCACAATAAACGATGCAAAATGTATTACCAGAGGTGGTATGATACCAGGAAATTATTGCCCACCAAAATATCAAACAGATATGGCTTTAATTGTAGTAAGGGCTACCACAGATAGACGGTTTTTTGTGAAAGGTTAAGGTTACCATCTGGAACAAAGTTCCCCTGAGTCTATCTGAAGTAAATCAAAACATATTCTTCAATGGCTTTTCAAATCTGTTTGACCCTGTTCTGGCTTGTCAGGAAGGTTAGAAAATTAGAAAAGGCTTTTTTTGGTTCTGTAATTCAATTAAAATCAGTTTGGATAGTGATAATTCTTTCATGGCTCATAGGCAAAACATACAGGAACTGAGATGAGTAATTTGACCGTACTGACATAATGCTGATGGAATTTTTGCAGTTAAAATATTTTAAAGAAATAATAATTTGATTGAAAATGTTAAAAATGTGGGGTTTATCTTCCTTGGGTTTTGTGGGTTTTTTAACAACACATGACATCCTATTATTGCTCCCAACCATTTTACAATGGACTTAAATCTATGTCTTAAAATGTGACTGAAACTGTTACGAGTATCAGTAAAAAACCTAGTCCTTTATTCAGCATTTTTACTTCATCAAGGGCAGTCAGATTATTTTTTGTATATGACTAGAGCTCCTTTCCTCTAAAATGCTGAAGCTTTTTCCTTTCTAATGCTTAGCACATCCACATTCTTTAATAAACAATGTGAACTTTCTGACCCTCATAAAACCCCCAGTTTCTGCATTCAGCTCAGATGTTGACTACATTTTAGGAGTTCTGACGTTGTATGATTGTCATGGGAGATGGTTTCCAAGAGACCTATGTTTTGCGGTTATAGCAATGGGTGGTCAGCTTCTGCTTAATAATAAAAATAATCATAAAAATAATAAATACATATATGAAATAGACAATGCTCCAAGGCTTCTGGTCTCCAGCAAAGCAGAAGTCATGGCAAAGAAAGCAAATAAGCCCTGGTATGTCAGAAATTGGGTTCAAAACTCCTTCACACCACTTCCAGCGAAATACCAGGTGAGCTGTTCAATAACATGAAGGTAAAAGGGAGCAGGTAATAGTCACATATCAAATTTAGGCAATGAAATACCTGCATTTAGAGGCTAGTCCTTTCACAGTCCTTTACCAGCAGGGATGACCCATATCCTGGATCTATGAGTCACATACCAAAACATTCCTGTGGCTTACAGCCACGGCGTACATGCATGTGTCTTTTGGAGGTAAAGGGCAATTAAAGGCAGCTCGTGAGCAAGAAAGAGCAAGAAGCCGTTTTTCCTTAATGGGATGGAGCGGGTCACACTTGCCTGTACTGTCTGCCTGAGCCCTGCAGCCAGGAGGTTTGAGTACCCAGCATCGCCCTGCTAGCCTGGCTCTGCTAGTCATGTAACAGCCCTCGCAAGAGCTGTGGTGAACTGCCTGCTCGAGGACCCAAGCGCTGCCCTGGAGGAATACTGCAAGTCTTCTCCAGGGTGCAAAGCAGAGGCCCTGCATGAGCCGATCTCTTTCCATTGCCTGCGGAGATAGTCAGACTAGTCCCCTAATAAGGTGCAGACAAAAGGCAGCAAAAGAACTGTGAGGGAATGGCAGGGGGAACTTCAGAATGCAGCAGTTGTGCACTGTTTAAAGGCTTTTAAAAAAAAATACCTCTTTCAACGTCCTCCCTCAGGACTTTTAATTGAAGACGTATGAATGAGATGGCTGCAATTGCTCCTTTGGGAAATAATAATTATTGGGAGTGCCCAGGAGAATGAAGCAGAAATACTAATCCCAAAGGTGGTTAAATGAAGCAACAGGAATGAGTCTGGGTCAGAAGCAGAAAAGCGTAAAGCCTTTTCCCAAGGGTGCTGGAAAAGGAGTGCAGGAGGAAAACTTGCCCAGTACTTGGAATTCCATCAGGATTTGCAGTATTTTGCAACATGCCACTAGTTAGAAAGTGAGTTTATAGCTAAGGAGAACAAGGCACTGCACTGGTTTCTAGGGTAAAGATAATCCCAGAAATTTTAAAGTGGTGGCTACAAAAGATTAAGAAAAATGTAATTTGTTTTGTAAAGGAGGTTTTGAAGAACATTTTCACTCTGGTATGTTTTTTCAGCAGGAACTTCCCCGGCTGCCACTAAAACCTCAGCCTTGAAAAAATTTTGGTTATTAACATGAAAATTTGCATTTCTGATTTTTTTTAAAAGAAAACAAAAATATTACCTATGAATTTTTTTCATTTTAAAGAACCTTACTCTTTTTCATGTAAGACCAGGACTTTGTTCAGACTCACAGGAATGAGCAGTTTTGAGAGAGGAATGGCTTTGTAAAGGCAAAATGCTCTCCTCCTGGGCATTTTTCCTATCTCTACTCCAAAACCTTACCTAGACGGATTCCTATCAATGATTCCCTTTCCCATTGTAGATCTATTTCTGATGGAATTCTCTGCGGTTGCTGCCCATTGTCTATCTATTTACTTTGCAGGAACATTGGGCCATCTTTCAAACACTGTCATAGGTCCAGAAATTGAGATGTCTACAGCTCATAGATATTGCAACTATTTTCAACACGTTCATTGTAGTTCTGAAGTTTTCCTGGCACCTGCAACAAAGTTGGTGTGAGCACGCACTGTAAATCCCCCTCTTTGGAATGACAGCAGATTTATTGCGTCAGTGTTATGTAGTCAATCTCTGCTTGGGCAGTAGATCAAACTCTCCCTAGACATTTTGGGCTTGGGGACCCTAAGCTAGCTAGTGCAGGCACACTCCCATCATCTGTGACTTGAGACACAGCAGTTCTAGACAGTGCAAGAGAAGAGATTTTTTTTTTTCTCCTGGAGGGTAGAAGGTCTCACTTTCCCATTAAATTCAAGGGAACTTATTAAGGGGCAGGAACTTACTTGCCCCCTTGTCATATCTCAATACATCTGCATAAAAAAAAGAAAAGGCAGATGTTTCAAGTGACTTCTCTGACCTTCCTGTGGCTGCAGAATAAAGGCTGTTACTTACTGCTGGTCAAGGATGGCTTGGTTTTGGAAGACGAATGACAGTATCTGTAAGGAATTTTCCTGTTAGGTTCAAAATCGGCGTGTTTAAATGTTGGATTTAAAAGTAAGTGATTGTTGGTTGATAGGAATATTTAGCTCATCATAACCTGTAACTGCTGTTCCATGTAGATTAAAGTAAAAGACAAAAGGAGAAATTGGATTTTTTTGGCCTAAAATATTTCTGGGAACGCACTTTGACACCTTTTTTCACTCCTGAGATTAAACTGAATCCTGTTTGTAGATGCAGACACATTTAGCTCAGAAAGCTTGTTGTGAGGTTGATGCTGTGTGAATTCTGATCGGTACCTTGTTGCTGTATGAAGCAAGGCAGTACTTGCAGGGAGAAGCAACATCTTTCATTACATCAAATGATTACCAGGGGCTCAGAGCTATAAAATGTCGCTATTCCTACGTTAAACCAGCTGTTGCAGCCTGCCATTGAGATCTGTATCTGTCTCCACCATCCCCTGTGTCTGCATTAATCACAAGGGCAAAAACCCACAATGAAAACATTTCTATTAATTGAAGTGTTCTCTTTTTCTGGAAAGAAAAGGTAAGTTTTGTAATACGCTTGTTCTTGTTTAATGGAGCATCTTGCCTGTGCAGATTAACTGCAGAACTAGGGAGTGAGCATACATTTTCTGATTACAATGATACTGTATCACTATCATTAAAAAAATAAAAATAAAAGAATAAATAGTTTCTCTCAACTGTAAAGCATGCAGCATGTCCTTTAGTGCTGAGCTTGTTTCAGCTCTTGGCTGCAAAGTTATTTATTTGGTTGGTCTTACAATGTTTGGAATGTGCATACATGCAGGGACGGCTTGGAAGTGTGGGACAGTTCATAAAGGTAGGACAGTAATATACAGACACGTATAACAACTCACACCAACACATAAGATCAGTGCATATATATTTAAATGTGACTACATTTATATATGGATATGAACTGGTTTGTGATCTCTTCTATGGATCTATTCTTACTAACTTATCTAAATTCCACGCAATCCCAGCTCAAGAACTGGGTTCTTAGTATTTACTGTGGTAGTTCCCCTTTTCACTCTGCCACAGCACAGAAGTGTCCTTGGCATTTTATAGCCAACTTAATAAGACTCTTTAAAAATAGCAATAAATGTTGGAGGAAGCATCCTACAGCACAAGACTGGGAGAAGGAAATTCTTGCACTGAGTACCTCAGAAATACATCCTTTCTCTTGGTCTCTGACAGATCCAACACTTAAAGAAGGCTCATGTGGGCAGACAGAGTTACTGCAAGGTCTCAACATGCCTTTGGCACTGAGTCTGGGAAAATAGCATAAAAGGTGATGGTAAAAAGGCGCAGCAGGTGAGGATGCCACTCAAAATTCCAGTCTGGAGCACTGCTCTGCGGCTGAAGCTTCTGCCTCAAGCCTTCAGGCATGGTTGCTATGTTTACAACCTTTGAAGACAAGGCAGTTGAGCCAAAGACAGGAGAAGGAAGAAAGTATTTAGCCCTGGGAGAAGCCCTGCAGCTGGGCTGTTGCACAAGATTAAAAACAGAGGGAGAACACACAAACTGCAGCTATACCTGGAAAATTGGGCGAGAGTCACGCAATTGGATCCTGGTTTGGTAAACAATTGTAAGAGAAAAGGATGTGTAAAGTGTGAATATTGGCGGTTATAAGGGGGGAGATCTCAGTTACTTGGCTTTCTTCCCTTTTCAGCCTCTTTCCTAAAAGAATACAAAATAATACACTGCAGATTAGGAGCCAGATAAGTGGATGCATGAAAAACAGCAGAGATAAATACAAGCCCAGTGGAACTCCACTGAGATTACTGGAACTATTCCAAGGCATGCACCAGGGTCATAATTTCATATTTATACTAAAACCTTGGAGATTAGTATAAACTGTTAGAATTGAGTTGTGGAAAATCTGACAAAATCCTTTCTACAACCCCTTCAAATCCCACACTCAGCATAATGTTTATGTTTTAGATACTAAAACATAAGTTTAGAAAGCACAAAACACAGGTGACTGATGTTAGTTTTTTCACTGTACTTATTGCTGGAATGTTCTAAAATATTGTTATAGTAAAGGTGATACATGAATAAAACAGAATATAATTTTGTAGAAAAACCCCTCAGCTTTCTTGCTTTACAACCACAGATGCTGGATAGTTTTAAGAATGTTAAGTCTAATATCCTGCCCATTTTCTTCTCGGTTCCCTCTTTTTAGTTCAGTTTTTCTGAAAATTGCCCAATCCTTTACACAGCCAAAACCAGTGTACATAATTACAAGTAGTTTCACATCTGTCACTTTGTAGTCACGGTAATACTGCATTAAAGAACAGCAGGAATAATATATTTTCCTACCTCTAGTTGGTGTCACTCTTAAAAGAACTCAGAAATGTCAGTGCCTGCTCATATTTTATTCTTGAAACACAAACAAGACAATGGAACTATGTCAAAAGTGAAAGATGAGAATTTAATAGCTGCCCGGGGATGTGCAAATTAAAGCTGCAAATTGAATAGCAATTTATGGGGCATAAAACCCAACAGAGAATGAGTAGACTATAGGCCTGGGGAATGTGGGACAACACTGAACCATCGGTCATGAGTTCGGCTACCTGCACCTGAGCTGCAGCCGCAGCATGAAGTGGGCAGGGCAGAGCAGCGAATGTAAAAGCCTCTGACGTCAGAGCATGCATGAGGTGCTGCTGGCTGGTTTGGAGGAGTGCTGAACCAAATGCTGCGGTGGAAGGCAGAAAGATTCGCCCTTGGTGTGCTCCCTACCACGTGCAGCGCTGTGTTCCCTTTCACCTATTGCAAAGCATTGTAATATCTTCAGATTTCTTTACCAAAAACGCTGCTTTTCAACAACACAAAAATATTGTTCTTAAGAGAACAAGATTTTGAATGAATAGGGGTCTCCTTCCTTTGCAAAGCTCACAGATAAAGCTCTCAGTCAAGAAGAAAGAAGGTACCTCCCAGTCTCCAGAACTGAATGAGTCTGAGGGTAGGTTGATGGCTTCAAGGAAAGGATTGGACTTCGTGAAAGAGGCTGAAGTGAAGAGGTCAGAGTTGTCATGCTGAGTGCCGGGAAGATAAAGTTGCTAGTAGCTCTGCTGGAAACAATGCTGTGGGCAGAATGACTGTGGATGTGAGGAGTTGCGGGGCCGTAGCCCACAACCGTTTGGTAAGCATGTTGCCTTTGGTTGTCTTCTAAGAGAAGCAGCTGCACCCATGCCCAGCATCCATCCACCCTGTCCTCCACACCACAGTGAGCGTTTTATAGCTGAGATAAATTATCTGTCTTAAGCATAGCAGGCTGAAAACTTCAGCAACTTGCCCTTGAATGGAAGTTGTGTTAAAAACAAATAACTAAAAGGAGAGGAAAAACCCGCGAGTGAATGAAGCCACAAATGTGTATTTTGCTTAGGAACCTACAACAACATTACTGACTGAAAATAGAACAGATCCAGTTTGATTTAGGTTAGTGGGGTACCAATGATTCATAGCATTAGTCAGCCACGTACATTCCAGTGGAAATCAAACCTAGTAGCCAGAAATAATACCAAAGCTGAGTAGCTTCGTAGGATTTGAAGGTTTTGATGCATTTTTCTCTCAGCGGAGAGAGTTACACTCTGGCTTCTCAGTTCGTGAGAGTTTTTCATGACCTTCAAAACCATGGAAAAGATAGCTAGGCTTCAAAATCATCTGTGCTTACATTTCTAACTAAATCCATTTTGCACATATTAGTAAGTTTCCTCAAAACTGGATGATCAGCTTAAACTTGATTAACTTCCAGCTGACAACATTCAAATAGTGACACCTCCAATTATTGTTGTTATTACTTACTGTTTGCGTACGGCACTGCAGATTAGACACCGCAGGTTTTAAGAGACACACAAGAAAATCTTTAACCAGTGCAAACTCATCCAGAAGTTGACCATACTCCGCAGCGTGAAGTTTGCCCTGTTGCCCATGCACAGTATGGATGTCAACAGCACCTTCAATGTAAGTCCTCGTTTATTGGATATGCTGATTTATTGCAGTTGCAGAAATGGTGCCAAAATTTTTTACTGCCCTGACTAGTCTCGTTGAAAATTAGAAAAGCATTTGCATGAATCGGCTTGAAAGTCATAAAAAAGATCTAGAAGAAATTTCATTTCAGGCAAATGGAGAAGGCGTGGGAAATGAAAAATCTAAGCAAAAGCATGAAATCAAGTTTTCAGGTCAATGTGGCACAGAATTGGTAGTTGATGTTTCTTCTCATACAATTGCTTTGACACTGAATTAATTTCTCTAGATACCTGAAAAACTGTGGGAAAATAGTCCCCTGCAAAGTAGTCTGAGAGAAACGGAGGGAGAGGCAGCAGAGAGTTCCAGAGAAATCAGTGCTAGACACCATGGTGTCATTAGATCCCCTTTACAACCCTGAGTCACCCCGAGGGGAAGAATTCCCTTCAGAGACATTTTGAGAGTGAAATCTCAGTCCGTCTGTGTTGTTTGGTGCACTAGGAGGTACTTGGGTTTGTGCATGTCCCTCTGATGTGCGTAAAGAACCAACAGTTTCTAGCAGGATAGCCCCGGCCGAAGGAGGGTCGAGGATACGGCGCCCTATCGCCCACATGAAGTTGACTACCTGTATAGACAGTATGCGCCCAACGCCACCTCGGGCAGTTTTGGTGAGCAGGCTGGTATTTCTACGTTAACGCAAGAGTTTTTACTCTTAATCTTTGTCTTGACGGCAGCTCCGATTTTCGGGCTCCCTACCCTTATACAGATGGACACATACACCTGCAGTCTCACAGATCTTCCTGCACTGAGTTCTAAAACTTTGCGTTTAATGTTTGTCAGTGGAAATTAATTAATGTTTAATTACCACTAATTTCCTTAATTTTTACCATGAAAATGGAAGGGTTGGCGCATGTCTTGATAGGAGGTTTGATTCCCCTTTTAGGAATGTTCCTTTGAAAATTATTTTGAATTGCATTTTTCAACAGAACAGTAAGGGGTTTATTAACAACATTAGTCTATTTTAAGGTCCTCTTGGTGTATGCAAATTCACTTTTGTAATTAATCTAAGAAAAATGCTTGATGGTCTCTAAATCAGAGTCTAGAATTGAGACCAGAGAGGTTATTGTAAAATTAAGACCATGTGTCTGATTAATTTTTTAATGGTTTTTCTTTTTTTTTGGTAAATAAAATTAAAAATGCTTTGTATAGGCAATGTTTGTGTGGAAAATAAATGCAATAGGAAGATGCACTACAGGTACGTATTTTAAAAAAGACTTTATTGTGTCAATATTATTTCTTAATTTTGTATAATTCCATTTCTATTTAATACAGATGTACAGAATGTAAGAGGCTTGAAAACTGGTGTATGCTGTGAATAATTTTTGCATTGCCAGAAGCACAGTAGATGTGTTACCGTTTTCTCAGGGTAAAGAATGTGCAGCTGCTCCAGAAATAGGGTAAAAACTACATGGCAAACCTAGGTGCTTCATGGAAATGCTCATGACAGCCAGCACTAAAATGTTTCCACACACTTGAGTCCTACTCATAGCACTTCAGAGGCTGAACTAAGGCTTTAAACTTGAGCTTGTTGGACCACTGAGGCACAGATTACTGGCTAATGATCATACTAACCTTGGCAGTACAGCAGAGACGTGCCTGTTCTTCCTTCCTAATATGTTTCGCAGGAGCAGTAGCCTTTTGTAGATGGACACCTCACCCTTAACAGAAACACACGACTCTGCTTTGCGACTGCTGGCGTTGTAGCAGCAGTGATGATCGTGCTCGTGACTTAGGGTGGTATATCTCCCCTCCACCAAGGGTGCTGCACAACCGTAGGAACAACTGTGCAGGAAATGCCTTAGCCCCCCCGTTTGTCATACTGACCTCCCAGCACGGAGGAGCAGCCTGGCTGGAGAGTCTCTCATCTCGTTCTCCGTGATTTTGAAGGGGGTCGCTCATTTGAGTGGAGGTAACTCAGAAAAACTTTGCAGTGATGACACACCGCAATAAGCACAGCCGGCTGCCCAGCTGCCTCTCGCCTCCTGGCAGAAGGAATCTCCACCAGTCCAAAGCTTTGGCAGACTTTGTAAAGATGGACCTCGGGCTGGGTCTTTTCGCTCCCACCTTCACAGCAAACCCTAGATCAGTGAGGTGCAGTCATCCCCATCACTGTCCTCTCCCACCTATGCAATGCCTTTGCAGGAGGACTCTTCGCTGAAAACTGAGATGTATGTCCCTGTGAAGATTTACTCATGATTGTAATCAAGATATATGAAAGGTTTTTGTGTTAGCAGAAACAGTAAGATGTTTCTAACAGTAAAGATGTGGTTATAGCAGCAGGGGATTTCCTTTGGCAGGTTTGCTGGGATTTTTTTCTCGTGTAAGCTGCATCTCAGCCAGGGTTTGCCTGAGGAAGACACAGCATATCAATCAATTAGGTCTGAGGTGCTGTTCATGCAGTTTCAAAATTGAGGTGACCTGTATTGACTTCTAGAAATGCTATAGCAAAGAGCCCAAAATGTGTATGTTTACCTGGACAGGTCCACTATGTGACTGAGCTCATGTTCTGCATCGTAGTGATTTTAAAAGTGAGGGTGAGTGAAATTAATAAAATAAAATAAAATAAAATAAAATAAAATAAAATAAAATAAAAAAAAAAAATAAAAAAAATCTAAAAAACCATATAAAATAAATAAAATACAAAATACAATATAAAATAAAACAAAATAAAAGGAAGGGTTCACTCCTGAACAACAATAGATTCATCATTTAGAAAAAGATTTTTGAATATTTCAGCAGAAAGCTAAGGAATTTTATATATGCATATAATTCTGTTCATTGTGCTAATGCATATGTGCCATGAATAGGTTCTACAGAAAATCAAGAAATAATGAGGTAGTTTTGAAAAATTATCTCTGAAAATAATAAAAAATTTGAAAGCAAACAAGGAAAGCTATGGCAAAGCTACAAAATCCAGGCCTGTGAATTTTGTAGAAGCAATACTGTACCTGAAAACCTCAAAGTTTTGTTTTGCCACGGTAGTTGATTTACCAATAGACCGGTTTGTTTTACTTTGAACATTCATCTTCTCCTTTCATTCTCCCGCGGTGGTATTCTGTTGTCTTTTCCGAAGCTTCATACCATGCTCGGTTCTGGGCAGGTTTTGGTTGCAGAAGTTTGTGTCTGTAACGCAGAAGCACTTTGGCATTCCCTTCCTGAGCTTTTAAGTTCGGGCTAGGAGTTGTCTAGATGCAGACAACAGAGATTTTTTGTTACGCTGTTGTTGAGTTCTGACAAGTTAAAGCAAGCCAGAGTGTTCCATTCAGTGTGTGTAAATGACTGTCAATAACAGGATCACACTGATGTAATTCTAAAGCCAGTCTGTGCGAACAGTGACGTGAAGCGACCGACTGCCGCTTCGGTATCTTTGCATCGTACCTGACACAGCAACTTCTAATCTACGATGCTGTGTTAGAACAACAGCCACTGACTTATCAATGTCAGGGATTTTCAGCTCCTCAGTTTTGAGCCGCACCATTCGCTGATGCTGTTACTAGTTGGCTCTTTGTCAAATGTTAATGTTTTGTTGATGCACAAGACAGAAGAGGCCGAACCTAATATTGGTGTGTTAGAAAAAGAGCGCTGAATTCTCACACCAGCAGCAAAACTGGGCTCAGAAATCCTTGTATTGTAGTTGTTGGGATCACATTTATTTATTATGGTGAGGGTCTGGTCCAAACCAGCACTGCCTCTCGCAGGGCCACAGCTACAGCTTGTCGAAGACATTATTTTAGAGAATAACTGTGTCCCTCTGTCACTTAGTCACTTTAAAAGGTATTTCATTTGTGGTTGTTAGGAAAGAACACGTCTAAAAGGAATTAGAAGTTTAGCATCTGTAAAGGATTTTTAAACTTTTAGCAGGTCTGTCCCATTTAATCTTTCCTAGGACTGAAAGCCCATGCTTAAAATTTCTGTTGAACCTGACCTTTGCATTTGTGTGAATTCAGAGTAGCTGCCCGAGCTGCCATTAGTGGGAACGTAATCAAATTTGTCATTAAAATGGATCTGTAGGCAGTTAGCAAGCCCTTCGTTGATCACAGAGTCATCACAATCCACAGGAAATTATATAGTGACTAGGAAACTTACAGAATACATGAGGATTAAATAAAAGTAATTGCTTCTTTGCCATGTGATTTTGCTCTGGGGAAGGAAACCTTCGTACCTGTCCAAAGCCCTTCTTCCCCACCAGCTCAGCACCGGCAGCTTGTCCATTGCCAGCGTTTAGTGAGGACGGTGGGCTGAATCTTTAAAAATATTTTGCCTCTATTTCTGCATATTCTGTGTCTGTATGTTCATGAGGTAGGGGATGAGATGAGTAGGGTGGGGATGGAAGCTCTCTCAGCTTTCTTTTTCTTTTGTGCTTTGAGTTGACAGATGCACCAGGAGAAAGCCTACGTGCATGGGCTTGGATCTACTCAGCCGAATGACCTTCCAAAGAAGGGAGGAGATTGCAAACCTCCAGCAAAGTGAGTGTTGCTGAGTGTGTTACAGATGTTTACATCTGAAAGTTGCAAGGTCAATAGGAAAAGATGGCCAAAACAAACAAAAAGAAGAAAGAACCAAAAAAAAACCCCTCTGAGTTTCTTGAACTTTCTGAAAGGTCAGGACTGTTTTATCACCTAATTACAAGACTTTCATTTCTGCTGCATCGCCTGTTTGTCCTAGAAGGGACTCATTACTGCTTTGACCCTTTAAAAAGTGATTTCTTCGAAATTATTTGTAGCAGCAAGTACATTGACGTATGTTGCCTTTTAATCTCTCCAAAGAGCCTTTCTGCAAACACGCATTGAGTTATGGATCTTGACTTCTCCCCACAAATAAATCTGAACCTTTGGCAGAACTGGGGTACCAGAGGGCTTAATGATTTGGCACTATCATTATTTTAGCACATGTCAGTTGGGTAACCCATACTTTTCAGTATGGGTGCACCACCACAGACCAAACAACAAGAAATATCTGTAAGCCAACTATTACCCTCCAGGGTGAGAGATGAGACGACAAACCCTCTGGAAGTGGAAGTCTGTGCTGTTTCCCCCGTGACAGGAGAGGTAGGTTCCCCAACTAAGGCTGTTATTTGCCATTTGACATACTTGCCAGTCAAACTGGCAGGCTTGAAGTGTGATCATCGTTTCTGAGTCCAAGACACCGCTCTGCTTCTCACCATTTGGGACGTGAGTGTTTTGGTCCAGGCCTTCCAAGCTCAAGAGTTTGCAACCTTTGTTCCAGGCTCTTATTTTTTCAGAGGTAAACCAGTGATTTTGGGACTGCTGCCAAGTGCCTCCTTAATCTCCTTGTTAACATCCCCTGGCTTCCAATCTGAGACTTGGATCATACTGTCTGATTTATTCTTTATTCCTCCAGGGAATCTCTAAAAATATCAAAGGAGAAAGCAACCCCTTAGTGAAACACTGTGTCCGAAGTGTTTTAAGGTGCAGGGAGCCATCAGAGTCTTTTGTGTGATTAATTCTCCTCCGCAAGTTGTAAAGAGAGCAATCCCTGAACCAAAGGTAGGCCAACACACCAAAACCCCAGATGGGATGACCTACAGGGAATAATGCAATAAGCATGAAATTTTGTTGGGGAATGTCTTCTCTCTACTTAAATATGGCACAGGGAAGAAAGGACACTAAATTTTATAAGCTGAGGAACCCCCAAATGCTTCTTACGTGTAATAAAATACATGAGCAAAGTGACGGGAAATTCTTAGACCATTCTGTACTTATTTGCTTATTCAGACTGATGTAATCCTAGTGTAAGACTTATTTTTTAGAAGAAACTACTTGAGCAAATATAAAAAATGTTGTTTTGAACAGATGTGTCTTAGAAATGAGACGTTTATTTTATACTCTCTATTTCTATGACTTGGTGAAGGAATATGCAAGCAGGGTAACAGAGGCAAAATAGATCACAGACAGTAGCATTAATAGAAATTATGAGTGGAACATCAAAGATTTTCTGGGGCTTGCCCTTGGGCTAACCATATAGATTCATGTTATACGTGTGTTAATGGCCAGTTAGTGAAGTTTTTTGCAATATATTTAACTTGTGAGGTAGTAGCAACCTATAGGGAAAAAAACAAAAAAACAAAAACAAAAACAAAAACAAAAAACTGCACAAGAACAACAGCCCCAGGAGGCTTTGACATAATTGATGGTATAGAAAATCACTCATTAAATCATTGCATGGAATCATACATGACCAAATCACCAAAAAAACATTTTGAAAGACGTTCCTCATCCGTGTAATCATCTCTGATGATTATGCACAAAGATATCTCGATCTACAAACTTCTCACTTATTCTTCCAAGGTGCAAATTCTGCTTTTATCACCTTCAGAATTTAATTAATAGCAAATTCATGTGTCTTTCCATAGCCTAATCCCCAAGCAGCAATACAGGTGAGGTTTCCTCATGCTAAAAGAGGACATCTCTGAAATTGCATTCTACCTGTCAGTAGTTCTACAGTGTTCAGAAAAAGCAAACTTTATTGCACCTACGATTGTTGACTAGGGATTTCGTGGTTTTGTACTAGATACTTTTGATTTATGAACTCTGTGAAAACAAAATAAACCAAAGAAACCAACTACGCTTTCCTTAACTAGCAGCAATTTTGTAAAAGAAAACCTCTGTCTCCTGTTGTTTACAAGTTACAGTTCTGCAAGGGTGAGTTAGCTAATGAGTACAAGACTTTTTTCTTTTTTTTTTTTAAGCTTGATAAAACCTTTTTATTTTTCCTTCTACAGCGACACTTGTAATAATATCTGAGTCTTTGGACTTATGCAAAGTTTATATTCTCTGACATGGCACTTGGTAACAAATTCTGTTCACACAAAAAAATAACACTTCAGCTGTAATCAGTGCTTAAAAAATTATGAGCAGTTTGTGTAAACCTCTCTTTTTTTGGCTCTGCTAGAAGTCAGCTGTGATTTTAGAGTATAATAAATGCATTTGGTTGAATTCCCCTGTTGCGCTGTGAGGAGAGCTTGTCTTTGGCTCATTTAGATTCTGAGGACTTTGTCCAGTGTCCAGATGCACTTTTAAAATGTAGTTAAGAGAATAATTACTGCATATATTGAAGAGCTATTCCTACATTTTTCAGTTTATACCCAGTATATTTCACAGTTGGCACAATCACTGAAAACTCCTTTGGCAAAGAGCCATGATGTTCAGTGGGAATAATGCCTGCTACTCTAGTTCTCAGCCTTATCCATTATTAACAATGTGCATTTAATAACTCACAACAAATGGTCTTCAAAGCAGTCACAGAATTGCTTAGCGGCTTCTCACAGTGTTTGAAGCAAGCTAACAGATTCTGTAGCATGCTGTATCTGTTCAGCAACAAGCACAACCCATTAAAGCTGTAGCAAGAAAAAGTAATAAGCTGGAAGAAGCTGGTCCTTTCAGTTACTGACTACGTGAGGCAAAAATCTCTGGTGACACTGAATTGAATTTGTGTCGTGTGGCACAGAGAAACCTTCTCACCAACCAAATATTGCTAGGGAAATCTAAGATGGTGGAGATGGGTAGGTAAGATCCAAAATTGTGCTTTAAAGGCCGAATTTAAATGTGGATGACTTTCTCAGTGCAAAAGTCAGTCAGGCTTCTTCAGACCAGAAACATTTTCATGGAAA
Source organism: Bucorvus abyssinicus (assembly GCA_009769605.1). Classification (NCBI taxonomy): domain Eukaryota; kingdom Metazoa; phylum Chordata; class Aves; order Bucerotiformes; family Bucorvidae; genus Bucorvus; species Bucorvus abyssinicus. The sequence continues at coordinate 56,529,412 of CM020024.1, read as the reverse complement.
CTGTCAAAAAAATATTTAAAATCTACCTCCGGATTGCCAAATTATTTTCAAATTTTGGTAAAGTTAAAGCGAATCCCAGTTTCAAAACCGATCAAGAACTCAATAAAATGCTTTTTGCCACATTTTTCGTTAGAAACATCATCTTAAAACCCCATGTTGACTGTTAAGATTTTTGTTAAATTAAAGCCATTTGATCCCTCTGACCTTTGGCCAGTGTGACTTCTTGACTGATTCCTAGTATCTTTGTGAAAGCAATTTGAACTAATTATTTCAATGGAAATATCTTTGCCAGAAAAGAAAATGGTTTATTGCATTATTGAAAATAGAAGGAAGCCATTAACTGAGATCAAAGACCTTTTATCCCTGTGAAAATTGCCAGCCAGCACATGAGAATCCACGAAAATTCAAAGCAATGTGCCAACTTTTTGGTTTTAATGGCAAGTCTGTCTCATATATATTTCCTTGGGTTTTCACAAAGAGCAGGAATTTTCTTCACAACTACAAAATGGCAATTACAATACAAGAGCCCTCCGATGGTGGTGTCTCCTATTTTATTGTGGTCACCCACAACGTCACAGATGGATGCCAATGGTCTGGCAGTAGAGGTTGACCTTTCCCACCAATATCCCGTTAAATTTTGCCGTGCGACAGACGGCAGCAGAGGGGCGGTCTGACAACATGGTGCCTGACATGGCAGCACGGATGAAGCAAAGAGGTGTCACTGGACTCCTCCATGCGGAAAAAATGGCACCCTCTGACATTCCTCGATGCTGCTGAACATTTACAGAGACCAATCAGTGGGTGTAAGCACAGTGAGGGGTGGGCGGCGTGTTCCAGCAGTGGTGACACCAATGTGAAAGACAAGCCACAGGTTGGACGGCTGCTCCATGTTCACCTTCACTGGTGCAGATTTTTAAATGAGCGCGGCATGCAGGCTCGTGTTCACGGATGGCACAAATGCACAGCTCGTGGTGGTGACTATGTTGAAAAATAGTGGTTTATAGCTGAAAACATGCCCTATCAAGTGGTGTTATTGTGCTCATTGTATCTGTTGTGGTTTCCACAGAAATAAATAGGAGGCATTACTCTCAGTGCAACCAACGTAGGTGGAGGACTGCAGCTGAGCATTCCCTCTACAGCATGCTGAGGATGACACAGTCTATCTTCCATCTGCAAAGCCATGCAGGAGAGCTCATGCAGCTCTCCAGAACGTCTATGCAAAGACTGTCGACAAAAGCAAATCTACTCCTAGCCCATTGCTGCTCGTAAAACAGACGCATATTAAGAGTATGGTGGGAAATTCTGAAAGATACCGTATTGCTGGTGCATCAAACCAAAGCACGTAAATAATCACCTTTTTTCTTCTTTCATGGACCCATTTGTGTTCAGGGGTTATTTTTTATTCCCTTCTCTAGTCAGTGCTGCACTTTTTATCAATGTAGGATGAGAACATGGAACTCCTGATAACAAGAGTTCCTTTATAAGAAATAGATTTCTTCTTACTTAGATAAGAATCTTTATGAAAAATAGCAAAGTGAATACGGATAACTTGCCACATCTGCCAATTTGTATAGTCCTTTATTTTAACCAGGCTGCTGAAGGAATGTGTGAAAAAAAACATCCCAAATGTTGGCATTCTCATCAGAAAATTGGTCCTCAGTCCCTAGAATGAATACAAATATTAGCTCTTTGCAAGCATTATAATTTTCAGACAATTATACTAGTGCACTGCACTTTGATGCTGCCACTATTCTAATTTTCTTGGCTGGTTTCTACACTGTTGCTTCTATTACGTCCTGCCTGAATTTGTAGTGAAGGGCAGCCAACAAGAGCAATAAAGCTTCGCAACTCCTTCTCCAGTGTTAATGCAGGAACTGTGTGTTCTAGATAATTGTATCTCAAGGATGCTTTTAAGGTGGGGAGTATTGTCTCCTTACTCTTTGGTTAACTCTCTTACCTCCATTGCCACTACAACGCTAACTCCATTCCGCATCTGCTCCAAGATAGCATCCTCCAGAGCTTGGCACACTTGTTACTCTCCAGAGCAGACTGACACAATTTCCCCAGCTCTGGGTGATGGCCAGTGGACTAGAGATTTCTGTTCCATGGACTAGCCATGATCGTGCAGCTCATCCCAAGGTACAGAGACCTGAACAGAACTGTTAAAGCTTTCCCTCTGAGTTGGGAGATCATGCTCTTTGCTTCTTTCCCACTTACTCTTACAACTTAGCCTGTATGTCTCTGCCTCTGCTACTCGCAAGCCAGGGACAAACTCTCAGCTTAAAACAATGCCCACCAAGCAGTTTTTCCTGGAACTTGAGGCACAGGATGAGGAAGTTCTGCAACACTGAGCTGCAGCTGGAGCCTGCGCTGAGAGCTGCTTCCTTGCATCTGCAGCCGCTCAAATGCCCACAGCAGGACAACAGTCTATGCTCTCTTTTTGCCAGTGGCCAGACTGCAGAGCCACTTTGGAAGCCAGCCTCCCTCCCTGAGAGCGTACACCTGCCTGAAACTTCACTGCTCCTCTCCCAATGAGCTTAAGGATTTAAATAGTCCTGGGAAAAAAAAACCTGTGGTCTACCAGGTTCACCCAACGTCACTTCACGACTTCCTAGATGGCGAGATGCAGGCGACCGGAAACATACCCTTTCTGAGGGCTCGTTTCCCAGCAAACCTGTTAATGAATTAGTGTGAGACAGAACAGAGAAGCCAGCACAAAAACTCAAGCAGAATAACTGTTATTACGGATGATTCTTTTTTTCTTTCCAATTTCTTAGTGATTTAAATCTTGCTTCTGAATTTTCCAGGTGTGCTAATGGCATAAACTGAAGCCAATTCTGCTGTATTTCAAAGAATACTCTGGGAGCTCGGATTTTCCAGTTCCTGGAACTCTGCGATTCTTAAAAAAATCTTTCCTTTAGGGAGAAAATCAGTTGCTATTACTTGGGCTACAGGGAAAGTCAAGCCTCTGTGGTTTAAGCCCTGAAGAGACAAATAAAAAGAAGCCCAGCTAGTGCTTTTGGGCTTGTTTGTTGGTATTTAATTGCCACAATTCTTAAGCCAAATGCATGACTTCTGAAGACCTAATTCAAGGGTTTGCGTCAAAGGTTCCTCATACGTCCAGGACCATTAGAAGGGATGTGGAGGAGCAGGTGATGCTTGGCTGCGACTGTTGACCCCTGAATAACCCGACGTCTGTATCTGAAAGTGTCTTCTTGTGATATCTGAGTGGGTTTACGATTTTCTATAAATTATTTCTCCCCTTTCAGCTTCTAACCTAATGCCTTCAAGAATATTTGTTTTCTTCTTTTTTTTTTTCATATAATTTTTAAAGAGGTAGCAGACTTTTTAATGGATCATCATATCAGTTTCCCTAGGCACAGTGATCCCATAAAGTTAAGAGGCACATGATTAAATTAGGAGCTTAAATACACCTCAGTGTCAGGCTCTGAAAAAAAAATAACAGTAAATTACATAAAATGGTCAATATAATCTATACCACCCAACGCAGGATGTGGCATCCTCAAGCAGCATGCATTAACTTCTTAATGCAATCCACTGATTGCATTATAAATCACAGATTTGTGTATCAGTGATGAGAAAAGCCTATCCGAAAGGTCATCTACTCCCAGGTTTTTAAAAGGACTCTCTAACTGGTTTCTGAGAAATTCACAGGCCATTTTGCACGGTGTTTCCAGACTTATTTACAAGCCTGTTAAAATTAGCCTACACTTTGTTTATTTACTTCTTTTAGTTTGCCTCATTCCGTGTGTTTGCTTGACTATGCAGGAATGCTTGTGGGGCAATATTTACTATTTTCACAACTTTACTATTTTCACAACTGCTTGGCACACCCCAGAGGGTACACAAACCATACATTGGCACAGACCTAGGTAGCGTATTTCTTTCCCTTTTTTAAGGTGTTTACTTTTATCTGTGGTGCCCTTAGGCTTTGGTCTGTCGTGCTGTGATAATTACTAAAGTGCCACCATCAGACTGCCAGACCTTGGGTTGTGTCTTTCAGTATGGATGGTGTTCACTTTCTCGCACTCATGGGAGCTGCAGTCCTTACTTCCAGCTGGGTGTCTGGTGGCCTGCAGGGGTGAGAGGAACAATCCCTTTAAGCGAAGAGTAAGGAAAAAAGGAAAAAAACCCCATCATTTTAGTATTAGCAATTACTGTCTTTTTGTCCGACCATAACCCAATATCCTATCAGCAGCTGGACTCCTTTTCTTTCCTTTCCCTCTCATTTTTCAGTCCCCTTTCTGAGCCTATCCTTTCACATCCAAACTTGCCAACAGACGGACAGCTCCAGAGAAAATTCCCTTGGGACCTCTCTGGGTCCCTGGAGTAGCTGTTTACACCTGACTCTTCCCACAGATGACAGGGTACAAAATCTCTGTCCTCACAGAAGCTGTCAGGTGCAGTTCTCCCAAAGTCACGTCTCCCAGGTCTGTTCAGGGCTTCGCCAGCCGGTAGGTACTGCCCTTTCTATGCTTCGGTTTGTTCTGCTCTTTCGCTTGCCGGGACTCTTACTTCACCATGTTAGGAGATGCCCAGTAAACCTTTTAAGGGGCTCCCCAAAGTATTGCCTGCCCCTTTGTACTCCTAAGCCTGTGCAGAGAATCGTAAGCTTGTTATTAGTATAATGGTCCCAAGCGCAACAAAGGCTCCCACCTGCTCCTCTGCGGAAGGGCGCCTTGGCTCCATAACAATTAGCATCAATTACAGCAGGGCTGGTCTGGAGCTGCATGCCCGGCCCTCTGTGGGCTGCAGGTGCAGGATTATCCCCCCGACCTCTCACTCCCAGAGCCCCCTCTGATGATGGGAGCAGGAGGCAGTCAGATGGGAGCCGCCCGCCTTTCAGCGTTCGTGGTGAGCATTAGCTATTCATGTAATTTTGTGAGCACCGGGATTAGTTTCAGGAAACTACGCAGAAAGCAGGTTCCCTCTCATTGGCTCTGGTTTGCCCTGCTGAGCGCTCCCATCCTTATACATCCTGTCATTCCTCAGTAACAGTGCTCTTGCTGCAGGAAAAGCAAATTCATGATAGCATCTGCAAAGAAAACAAGGTTGTAATAGTAGTAATAATAATAGTACTAGTAATAAGAAGAGAGCCCCACAGCTGGCTGGCTGAGTGGCAGACAATGGCATGCGTGTAATACGCTTGGATGGACTTCTCTATTTCATTGCCTCGGCTTTTAGGTGCAAATGGGATGCCAGACTCTGCTTTAGTTTCCGTGTGCACTGTACAGCCACTTGTGAAGGCAAGCAGCACAAAGCCAGGCATAGTGCAGACGCTATAGGTAGCACCCTGTCATGACAGATCATTTTGAAGAGAGGCCAGCCAACTCTTTTTCTAACAAAACTGGTGAATTTACAAGGTAATTACACCTGAACACGGGGCATGCAGTATCATCCACCTAGCAAAAATGAGCCTCTATTCTTTACGTTTAAACACTGTTCATTTTCGTTATGACTTCAAAAAAGTAAAGGTAGGGTTTTTTCCCATGGACAAGTAATCATCTTTAAGGATTGCAAGTCCTATATATACTGAATATTTTATAAACTCACTATTTCTTTATCCATGTATAGAACTACATACATACATATATTATTGCCTCCCTAAAAATATTCACTAACAAGTAGGGGAAAAGAAGGGAGAAATCAAACTAATCGATTTATGAATAGCCTGAACTGAGGCATTGGATAATACATTGTCCATAGTGTCTTTATTTTTTGGTGTGGAAATTTGACAGGGAAAATAGAATGACTTGGAACTCTGAGTGATGAATTTGGCTTCCGTGATCTGAAATGTAATTTACCCCTGTGTTGTTGCTACTTGAGGTTCTATGGAGAAGGACAGCGGCAAGGGATCAGGACAAGCATTCTCAAAGAAAGAGCCTGGTTTTGTTTTAGGCAAAAGAGCACAGCCCTGACCCTCTTATTTATTTGTGAGTTAGATATAGCCCTGACAGGGTAAAACCAGCATTATACTGATGATACGTCACTCTTAAAAAATAACAATAGTGTCTACTAATAATTGCGTTCCTCATCATGAAGGTTGGTCTTTTATATTTCGTTAGATATCATCACCATTGCTCACAGAAGGTGTGATTTCTTCAGCAGAGAGAAGACATGGTAAGTCTCCCTGAAAGCTAGCTCCTCGGTCCATCACGTCACCAGCCATAGCATTTTTACAGAGCAGGAGATGCTGAGGGATCGCAATCACTCCAGAGCCACCAATGGTTTTAATGACAGACACTGTAAGAGCTTCGGAGTAAAAAAAAATACCGGTCTTCATACCAGCTGGTGTACTGTGTGTGGAAGGAGGGAAAACACACAAAGAAGCTTATGGTTCAAACCCTCATGCTAGCAAAGCAGTAAAACCCCCCACTACACTTTTCTGAACAGAAGAGGCACACGAAGTGTCTCAAATCTTCCTTGAAGCTCATAGAGTGGCTGAGAAAGAAGAGCATAGGTGAGGCCTGGGAAGATCTTCTCTACTAATATTTTGGTGGGGGGAGAAGGGCCGACCCTCTGTTTTTGGGAGAAGAGGGGTGATTTGATTCTACCCTCTATAGGAAGTTTCAGCAACAGAGGAGAGAGGGTTCCTCCTGCTAGAGAACATTTTGCACACGTACAGGGGCATGGAAGGAGTTTTTAACTGACTCGCCAAACCGGTCTGGGAACAAGTAATATCAAAATAAAAGAGAGAGGGCCCTTTTTTGCTATAAATGCTGTAGTCTCACGCGTAAAAGGCGTGCTGGCAAATCGAGAATATCTGTGTCGTGATGCATCTGCTGCTGGGAAGCAACAGAAGTGTCAGAAGCATCCCCCTATTGGAAGGGCTGCTCTCCTCCGAGCAGCGCCCGCAAGGATGCCGAAACAGAGCCTCTGGCGTCATCCCATCCCCGCCCAGCTGAAACAAATAAATAAGCCCATCTTTGAGGGAAGCGTATCTGTGAATGCACCACGGACAAAGGGTAGTTGTTGAATTACTGTTCCAAGCACAAAGCGGGAACTGAAGGGAAGGAGGAGGGAGGGGAAAACCCTCCGACTTTATAAGCACACATCAAAGAGCCACTTCTAGAAATCTGAACGCTCAGATGGGAGGGGAGGAAACAAAGCCTTGATAGGAAACCTGAAGCAATTCAATAAACACCGCTGTGCATCCCCATTGGGAGGGTTGGGGTTACCCGTTTACACGGGCATGGGGATGAGTGCGCATCCTCAGGACGTGCGAGTACGCGTGTAGTGGACCCAGGAAGCATGATAAATCAGTGCAAGCGAATCATCGACCTGCATGTGGAAATATAATTTTATGTTTCCCATTTTGCTAGAGAAAAATCATGGCCCCATCTTTTCATTCACCAGAGGTTTCCTTAATTAATTTTAGTTAGAACTTCACTTAATTTTTTGTTGATTTTAGGCATTGTGTAAATTGTTTTTTACAGGAGAATTAGTTAATTAAGGACTTCAGCGTGTAGTCTGGTGTAGACAAAGCGTGTCGTTGCAGAACATATCACAAACTCATAAATATTAAAATTAATGACAAAACAAAATCATTGACTTAACCTGTCAGTTTTTCCTCATATATGTGTATTTCTACACACCTACACATATCCATACATGTGTGTGATATTTCTTCAGCATACATGGAAGCATATTTTCATTGCAGCCATTTCTGCCACTGATCTTAAGGAGTCCAAAATGTCTCTCACATCATGCCTATGGACTTAGACTGGAAAGGTGGCGGTGACATTTTTTGTTGTTATATGCAAAACACCACATAAATATCCAGGTAAACAGTTAACAGGTTTAAACTAGAAAATTTAATGGGGCTGTGAGCAAATACTGCCAATTTTTGCTGTCTTTTTTTTTTTTTTCCCTCTAATTAGTAACACCTATAAATACAGGAGCACCTGCATCGTATTATTTTCTGTAAATATGACACTGGAGGATGGGAGTTTTATTCCTGCTCATTAGAACATTAGTTTTACTCCCACTTTTATTCAACCTTTTGCTATATAGAATAATACCAAGATTACACCTGACATATAGTTTCCTTCTTTTGCTTTGAGGCTTGCAGATCAAGGTAGGTTAGGATTGAAATAAGACCCTCTGGTTCCAGTTACTGAAATCCATTCTTCGGCTGAGAGGAAGGAAGGAACAGGCTATTCATTAGCAACAAAGGAGCTGAATTTAATTGTTTTTCTCTGGTTCTGGTGCTATTAAACTTTTTCAAGGCTTTTTTTGTTGTTGTTTTTAATCAAATTCATTCATTCCAGAAATATGTTTCATAACTAAAATAGTTCAAGAGCTTAATAATTACCACTTTTCAATAAAATTGGTGGTTTATAACTATTTACAAGATATGTTTATTGCTCATCATAAAAAAAAAAATAAAAGTCAAACTGCCTTTATTCAATAAAACTGAAATTATTACAGATTCATAGGCACAGTTTACGGAAGTAGAAATGATGCTGTTGCTATTTCTAGTGTTTATGAACATTTCTGAAATTTTATGACTCTAGGTCCTCCATCTAACCATTGTGAGAACATAATTATTGTCAAGTGAACAATACTGTCCTCTACAAGTCGGAATTCCTTTTGTCACCAGTGCCAGGGCTGCTTAAAACCTCACCCCTTGGTTGAAAGGGACTGTAATAACACTTTGTTAACAGCTGATCCTCAAGTTTTGCTTCAAATTCTCAAAGCAGAACTCCATCTAAAACCACAACATTGGCCTGGTTTTATTAGACATCTGTGAATCACCACCCAGCATTGTGAAAATGGGTTTGAGCTCTTTGGAAACCCTGTGATCTTGTGAGTCCTTTCCCATAAATGAAGTCTGAGTCACAGGCTTGAAACCTGAGATGAGTTTCCCCTGAAATGAGATCTTAATGGATATATTTCTTTTTGATTCTCTGTGGTTTTCAGTTCATGTGTATCACCTGATGTCCGTGTCTTACCCCATCACACAAAACGGGATCACTCGAACTGAATGCTTTATTGGAAGACACATGTATATATGCATAACACATACGTGTGCGGGTACACATATATGTACATATTTTTTTACTTGTATATGCCTGGCTGCTGCAGGAGGTGGAGAAATGTCCCTTGCACCTAGAGCAAAAGGTGAAGGTCAGGTAGTGGTGCTTACTCACTGCCTGTCAAAGCCCATTCCAAATTTTTGGACCACCACTAGGGATCTACTATACTCCATAAGGATAAACTTGTAAGTCATTTCGAAGAATTTCTCTGTGACGATAAATCTTTGCTTAATCTTGCTTTTACTCCACTTTTTCATTTGCTGTTTCGTGGTGGAATACAGCTCAGCCTGAGGCAGATGTCTATGTCAGTACTAGAAGTTTGATCCAAGCTCTTTGTCCAGGCTCCTTCTGCAGAGAATGAAGGCCTTCCAGATGGCAAGTTCTTCACCCTGTCTGAGACAGCAATCTTCAAGTTGTGATGAAGCACCTTCCAATAGTGTTGATGTGCCCCCATTAAATCCACAGGAGGTTTGCAGGACTGTTAAGTACCTAACCTGTGTACAGCACCCTCACAGATCCTGAGCTTCAGCCACTCATCACCTTTAAAAGGGCTAGGGTTAGATCTTCTGCAATGTTTTGTTGCTTTCGCCTCATTGAAATCAGAGACCGTTAGGAGAGAAGGCACCCTTGAGGAGCACTACGTGTGACTTTGGGTTGCGTTTGACACTCTCTGAGATACCAATGGACAACAGATCTTTCATGTCCATCGTAGCCTTTGCTCCTTAGGAGACACATTAGAGAGAATTATGCTGCTTAAAGTTCCTACACGGATAGAACTCATCACTATGCCTCCAGGCAGAGGAGTTTCCTTGTTCATGAATGCTGTCTCCAAAGTGATTATGGCTGCAGGTCCATCCAGTCACAGTTCCTCTGCTGAGGATATTGCAAGCTAGGATAAACTGTGGTCTAACCTTGTGTACTTCCTCTGCCAAAAAGAAAGAAAAAGAAGGAACAAGAGCTCCCAGGACAAGAAACGAAAATTGAGACAATGAGGAGTTGCTTTTAAGCAAGGCAAAATGCTGGTAGTAGGAAGAACATACTACATCTAAAACGGTAACTAAATTGAATGTGTAGAATAATGTATTAATTTACTTCTCAACATTCTCAGTGAAATTTTTTTAGAATGGAAGTCAGATCTTTGCACTGATATATAAAAAATATCACCCCAGAATTTAGAACAAGACCTCTGAAAGTGTGGTCATGTCGGATTTCCAGGTAATGATGTCCTGAGAGAACTTTCTGCTTTTAAAATGCACACAGTTTTATGTAGAGTATGTTTATGTAAGGAGCATTATTTGACAGCCTCTTTATAGAGGTTGATGGCAAGTGAGTGAGGGACGTGGGCATAAACTGAAATAGCAGAGGTTTGTAGTGGACATAAAGAAAAAGACCAGTGTGCAGATAGTTGAGGGTGGAGCACGCTTACCGGAGAGGTAGTGCATATCCATCCTCGGAGATTTTGCAGTCCCCCCTCAGTAAGTCCATGAACAAGCTGGTCTGACCTCACAGCTGACCCTACCTGGGCAGGACACTGGACTGGAGACCTCCTGAGAGTCCTTCCAGCCTGAATTATCTCCTGATTTCAGGAGAAAACTACAAAATTTACCAAAGGAAGCTGAGAGAGTCTGCAAAAGCTTATACCTTTCCTCTGCCAATTCTTGACGGAACAAGGATTTGGTGTGGGAGAAGTTGGTCACAGGGAGCAGGAACAAGGGACTCTGCCACAGAGGCTCCTTGGCAGAGACCAGCTCAGACCAAAACAGAAATTTTAGTCCATTTGTTCTAATATTTCCAAAAGCGTTTGGGCCATTTTATTCTGCGCTGGGTTTGTTGTAAGAAGTTTCACTTTGTTGTGTGTTACACTAGATGGAGCATGGGAAACTTTTGCCATGAATATTCATTGAAATTTGAACATGAATTTAATTCCAACCATGCTAATGACCCTGTCTTTCTAAAATTTGCCTAAAATAAGTGTGCACATTCAGATGGAAATTTTTCAATTTACAATTGCAGTTCATATAAGCTATTCGCTTATAATTATATGTTTAGCTGAAGTGAAATGCAAATCAATGTACTTTCCACTACATGAAGATGACAAAGGAGGTTTTAATGGTCTGAAGAGGATTGTGTTGGAAAGACCTTGGGTTTAAATGCAACAGAGGAGACGACAAGGATGACACTGGCATTTCACATCTTGCAATATTGTTGATGATAGAAAGAAAAAAAGGAAGAATTAGGAGGCTTGAGACAATAAGTTAAATATTTGATATACGAAATGCTTGGTGGCAATAAGGTGTCCACTGTAAATATCACGGCAGGAGAGGCTTGTTTGTTTGCTTAAAAAGTGAGAAACAGGGAATAAAGGAGTCTCGATTTTAAAAGCACTAAAAAGCTGCTTGAAATGATGGTAATAGATGAGACCTGCCCACTGGCCCTTTAAAGGATGTCATCAAATGGGTGGAACTTAGAGGCTATGTTTGTTGTGATGGGATAGATAGAAAGACAAACACTCAAATGCATCATAGCAACAGTGCATTTAAAGGACTTGATTCCTTATTCTTTTTTACACATTCTCATCATTGACTTGGATGGTGATAGCTGACGTAAGAGCAAACCAGAGGAGGGAGAAGGGACAGCCATGGTGACAGTAAAGGGCAAGTGGCACATCTCTGACAACTCTTTTTGAGAAATTGGCCCTTGAATATTGACAGTATTGCTGGTGATCTGACTCTTGTCTCTCTGTTCAAACGCGTGGTGAACAGAGGAAACCAGGTTCGTGCTTATCAGCCAGAGCTGCTGTCTCTCCGTGGCACTGTTGCCCACTTTAGAATGAGATTTATCTCACTGTACAAAGAATCCTATACGTTTTAAGACTGACATTTCAAGCCAACTTTCGTGAGTCTCATTTGGATATCAAATTCCTTCTGCATGCTGTACATGCTGTAATAGGAACGAAATGTCTCACTGTGACATATTTCTACAATTTAGAGCACTAAGTTAAAGGTAATGGCAAGGCGTTTATGAAACAGTATGATTTCACTGTCCTTAATTCCTCTCTTTCCCCTGTAGTTTACCGCACAACTGTTTTTCCAAAGTCAATTCAAATAGCTGCATAAACATTACCGAAGCCTCTATGTGAGCCATCTCTTGGGTGAATAATAAATAGTGAAGACAATGGGGACGCAGAGCTGTCAGGAGAAGGCTGGACTGGTGCCCTCCACTGATGAGGTTAGGCTGTTGCACATGCGCTGCTGGTATGCCCGGGAAGGGCTGAGATGCCAAAAGGGAACACTTGTCGGCATGAAACAGCACAACCTTCTAAAAAATCTTGGAAGCGTTTAAGGCCCAGTAATTGGGCGTATTCTAGCTTGGTTTTCTTCCAAGTGGGTTCTCCTCCAACTCTTCCTAGCTTGGAAATATTAATGAATTATCCTTACTGCTGAGCAATGCATTTTCCACTGAGAGCTGTTCCAGTTGTTTTAATGCATTTGCTTCACATTCATCCACACAGGGAATTTTTTTTACCCATTTTCCGCAGCAAGTCTAGCAAACAAGCTTAGTATCTACAGAAAAAGGAGTGTTAACTTCACACATTTTTTGAAAACACTATTCAAACTGGGGACTTAATTAAACTTGGCCAGACAGCTCACTTGATTTTTTTCATCTGTTTGCACAATGAAAAAGTATTGTTGTTGTTTGTAGCTACATAAATTTTAAAACTAAACAGTGGGATAGACACATGATAATACCATTTCCCAATCCCCAACCTTTAAGAATGGAACTGGATCAAAAAGAGCAAGTTTTATTCTGTTTTCTGGATTCCCATGTCAGATGTTATACCCGTGAAATATCTGACACAAGACAGAAATAGTTCTGTGTGGCTGATGATGCATCATTGATTTTGGATGGTAGGAAGTGAATGATAAGCTTAGCATGAAAGAAATACAGACCAAAATGGAATCTCTGAGGATATACCAAGGCATTTTGAACACATCAACAGAAGAATTTACCTTCTTCTATATTGATGGTTTATGAAGAAGAAAACTGTAAAAGTGTATTTTATCAAATTATTGTTGACAAATCAGTCACCATCTCTAATCAGTGTCTGCTGAGGCATGTTTTCCTCCTTTGAAATGCCCCCTTAGACTCGTCTTTGCCACAACTTCAGATACAGATTGCTCATAGGGGTGACAGAAGTAACCTCACACTAGCCCTAAGTGGCCAGCTCTCTGTCTCAGCTAGTTTAACACCCAATTTCTTCATTCACATCTGTGATTATTATAGTGAAACCAACAGGAAACTAATTTATCACGTGTTCTGCAGTAAATGACTGAGTTTCATTGCTCAGGTTTGCAATTAATAACTACTGGTGGCTATTTTTAGGACCTAACTCAGGAAACCCGTTTGGGACACCTTACAGGAGCCCACATTACAGAAATTGTGAAGTCTTGCAAAAGAAGCTTGCGACATCACTAAAACTGAAGCAACATTTTGCTGTCTAAAGGACATACAATTGTTTTGCTGTGATGGCAGCACTTAGGAACCCGTACCACAAGAAAAAAATCTTGCAGTGCTTACCTAGTTGTCAGGGATCATAAAAGTGAAGCACCCGATCCCATCACAGTGCTTTAAAGCCCGTAGGTCTCTCTGGAAAGCTGGAGAAGGTTTGTACAGGTGAAAGCTTAGATGCTAAGGAAGACAACGGGAAACTCTAGAAAGGACTTCATCTGAATTACCTCCTCCTGGTGTATATTAGGTAGCCAAACCATTAGGTGAGTTCTAAGAGAAGACTCATGGCAGTGGATCTGCTCCAGCAGAGTGGTGTCAGACTGAGTAGTGCTCCTGCTTTCTGGAGATGGCTGCTTCAGAAAAAGCACTTACTGCTTCGGCACAGGGCTACTGCCTTATTGGGTCGCTCGTAATGAAAGCGGAATATCTTTTAATTTCCTTCCTCACCCTCAAGTGTTTGATACATAACTTTTTCCACCCTGTAGAAGACTGACCTCAGAAGTTGGCATGGTGGGTTAGAGTATTTTGGGAGGGAAAATCAGCATTGCTACAGATGCAGGGACGTTTACTAATTCAGTGCCAGCAACTTTGGACTTAAAACCATGAAATGGGAAAATCTGAGCAAGCCATATACTATAGGAAGAGCAACAACTGCAGATTGTCAGTTGCTTTTATTTTTATTTCAGAATAGGAAAAGGGTTAAAAATAACAGATTCAGAATGTTTTTAGCAAAAAAAAAAGAAACAAAAAAAAAGAAAAAAAGAAAAACTGATGTGTGTCAGCATCATGTGGTAGGAAACTTTTAGGCAAAAAGAAGTGGCAGGTTTCTGCCCATCTGGGAAGGAGAAGGAAAAGAAGTACTGTCATATCAGCAATTGCCAGCGGTATTTTTAAAATGCCATTATGGCAACATTTTCCTTCTGCAAGCTCATCTGTTAAAAAACTATTTAAATTAAAAAAAAAAAAAAAAAAAGAAAGAGAGAAGTTGCCAACTAGTCTGAGGGAGAAAGTGGAAGCAGAAAAGCCTGACTGCCATGCGGCCATCAAAAGGTCAGAAGTTCAGATCTTGCTCTTGTTTGATGATTTCTAATCCAGCCCGATACAGAAAGAATGGCAGCTTTCGAAGGGAAAATGAGTGAAGATTGATAATTTCCAACATGATTCCAAGTTGGAGAGCAAGTAAATTCACTGGATAAAAATAATTTCGCAATGACAATGCTGTTGAGCTGTTACTCAGAGCTCCAGTCTGTGTTGGTGTCTGGCTCCTGAATTTTTTCCAGTAAGTGCCTTTTCTCTCTGCTTTCCCTTTCCCTTTGAACTGTTAATTAATCATTTTGAGCTCTCCTGCATTTGATGTCCCTCTTTGAAACATTTGGCCTAACACATGCCTCTTCCAGTTATGTGTGAAGTCAAGGTGGGCTTGAAACGAAACCATGAAGCCTGCTACAAGCAGCATTGCAGTAAGCAGTGGAGCTGGACTGCTCCCTACTGCCCCTTGCCTCTCCGTGCTGAAGCTGTGCCTGACACAAGACATAAAGATTAGAAGTAGGTCATACAAGTAACTCATGAATAGTTAATAACTATTTAGCTACTGTCTTGAGTAGCTGTGGGGAAAAGGGGGGCGGGAGGCGGGGTGGGTAACAGCCACAAACATTAATCTATAACAGCAAATAATCCGTTGTCTCAAATGGTTCCAAATGGGTGGGTGGGCAGGAGCCCACTTAAAAGGGTAGTTTTTAAAGGAGTACATTTCTGAAAAATGCAAAACGAGACTCTCTCGACTGAACAGTGGTAAAGAAAAATACCTTTTATATGTGCAAAACACAGGAACAAAGAGCAGGAATACGCTTGCTTTCTGGAAAAGGCAGTTAACATTGAAATCATTAATGTTCCTGACTTGTTATTTAGTGGTCCGTTCAATTAATGACTGAAAGAATGAAATGAGAATAGATGACTGCCCTGCTGTTTTGCAAGAGAGGGAGTTAAAAGATAACCTGTCACGTGCCATAAACATTCATCATGCTTTCCTTCACCTATTGTATTTTAAATTGGCCATTAATAAAACTGGGCTGAGGTGCAGTATATGCAGTAGGGGATGACATGAAGGACGGACTAGACACTAAATTCTCTGTTTTACTCCTTCCTCTGCCACAGATTTCTCAGTCCTCTGACAAGCCATACATTGGACATGAAAGAATTTTATCACGAAGTATGGGGAAGAGAAACCAGTAATATGTACAATGGCGCACAAGCAGGCTGCGTTAACACTGTAAAAAAGCTGACTGCCTAGCTCATACTGAATTTACAAATTGGAAAATGCATCCTAATGTATCGTGCAGCTAAATATCTTCAAAATCTTTGCCCGATGTCCAGAGGTTTTCAAGAAGCAGGACACGGTGTAATTTACAGCCAAGTTACTCCACAGAAATTTCCTTGAGTACCTATGTCCTGAGTTTCTCCATCTGTAAAGTGAGTATTGCACAACTTTACTCCCTCCTTTGCAAGCTTTTCGGAGGATTACTTAACTGTGAAGGCATTAAATTCTGCATGAGTCCAAGTGGTAACTCTCCCCCTAACATTTGTTAAGAGCTGCAAAAGCATTTGTACTTCCACCCTTCCTGTATATAACTCATACATATCTGCGTTGGAAAGTTACACTGAGAGTAAGGGGAAAGATTCTTTTTCATGAAGCTATAGGGACACAACAGGATCAATCTATAATCTCCCCACTCAGCTCCAGGGAATAAAACAGAAAATCTGTAGCTGATTAGAAGTCTTTTTTTGCATACATTTTGGCCAGAGCCAGTATCTTATCCAGCTTTTCCCCTAAGCATGCTTCCATCTTAAACAAAGGGGAAAAAACTCTGATGAGGATTAGACTTTTGTTAAAAATCTTCTATTTTTTCCCAATGAATATCACATTGATTTTATTGTCTTATGGCTCTGTGCTTAGAGAAACAGAAATTTCCCCCAGGTATTTTTGTTGTCATCCTCCTTTATGAAGACTTTGTCAATAATTGCACCGTATTTTTCCTAATGTGATATGACACTATTAACTTTTGGGATGAAATGAAGAGAATGCCCAAAGAGATACTGTATATTTCTAGAAGATATTAAAATTGCTGCTGAATTTCAGATATAACTATTGAGTTAATTATCTTAGAGAAAATAATAGCTCTGCGTATGCTCTCTTTTAGACAACAGAAAACCAGCAGTTGTTATATGAAATCAAGAAAATTGCACATTTGTAAAACTACTTAAAAATGCCACTTAGAAGAGGCATAAAAGACTCTTGTTTCTGTTCTTTGTTAGGGAGCTTGGGTGGGGCTTAGGGTCTGGATTTTTTTGGGGGGGGGAGGGCCAGATTTTATTTTTGTTTTTTCCATTTTTCAGGCTTGGAGGAGAGACAGATGAAGGATATGACAAACGTTTTCAAACCACGGAGGTGGTGATTGAGCCACACAGTACAAAACCTGGTAGGAGCTCCCAAAGCACAAGGAAGTTGAGAGAAGAAGTAAAGGGAGTGCCTCATTCCGCTATGGGTAGTGAACCTCCAGAGAGTGAGGTCCACCACAGGTAGCTGAGGGAGATAGGCAGGACCAGCACATTCAAACAGGTGCCTTCAAGTATAGATATTAAAAGAATCAGGCAGGGGCATATGATCCTTGACACAGCAGACATGGATGCTGAGGGAGTGTCAGGCAGCAGACTGCAGGAAGCAAGCAGGCTCCCATGGTCTCCTCAACAACAGCTCCTGTTGCCGATGCTGGAGGCAGAGCATTGTGCCAGAGATGCAAGCATCAGCCCCAGTGGAGAGTTCTTAAGTTCTTCTGTTCTTAAAAACATCTCACTTCCTCCTTTAATAAACAAGATTCTGTGGAAAAGGTGAAAAAAAAAAGTTGATTTAGATATGGTGAGATGTGACAAACAAGATCAAGGGAAACAGACTATTCAAAAACATCACATGCATTTCTGATTTAGCTTCACTCTGGTATAGATGTCTGTGGCTTTTGACCACAAAATTACAACACAACCCTCTGACATGGTAAGAATCTGGGGTCCTTGTCAGATTTTACCTCTTAATGGGCAGAAGGTGTTAATGACAGCATACTCTTAATTTTATATGAGAGGGAAGGAGAGAGGCCAGACAGCAGAAATAGCTACAAAAGCCGCCAAAATCAGTGTGCTGACTGTCATCTGTAACAGAGCAGCCACCCAGCTCATCTTCCTCCCCATCAGCCTCAGACACACAGCCTCCCCCAATGATTCTGGAAGGACTCAAACCCCAGTTATGTGTTATCATTCCCAGTCACATTGCTTTTGGATGATCAATCAGAAGAGGTAGATTCAACAAGCACCTTTGGCCAATTCTGGTGCTGACCGCACTGACATTTTGTCTCTCTGTGTTTTGTTTCAGGATCCTCGTCCTTTGATTATCCATATTGTCCCAGGGCCAAAGCAGCACTGCGTGGGTCGTGGGGCAAGTGCTACGCCATACGAATGCAAATGCATCTCCCCTTCCCTTCCCTTCCCTTCCCTTCCCTTCCCTTCCCTTCCCTTCCCTTCCCTTCCCTTCCCTTCCCTTCCCTTCCCTTCCTTCCCTTCCCTTCCCTTCCCTTCCCTTCCCTTCCCTTCCCTTCCCTTCCCTTCCCTTCCCTTCCCTTCCCTTCCCTTCCCTTCCCTTCCCTTCCCTTCCCTTCCCTTCCCTTCCCTTCCTTCCCTTCCCTTCCCTTCCCTTCCCTTCCCTTCCCTTCCCTTCCCTTCCCTTCCCGCACCTTCCCTTCCCGCACCTTCCCTTCCCGCACCTTCCTTCCCTTCCCTTCCCTTCCCTTCCCTTCCCTTCCCTTCCCTTCCCTTCCCTTCCCTTCCCTTCCCTTCCCTTCCCTTCCCTTCCCTTCCCTTCCCTTCCCTTCCCTTCCCTTCCCTTCCCTTCCCTTCCCTTCCCTTCCCTTCCCTTCCCTTCCCTTCCCTTCCCTTCCCTTCCCTTCCCTTCCCTTCCCTTCCCTTCCCTTCCTTCCCTTCCCTTCCCTTCCCTTCCCTTCCCTTCCCTTCCCTTCCCTTCCCTTCCCTTCCTTCCCTTCCCTTCCCTTCCCTTCCCTTCCCGCACCTTCCCTTCCCGCACCTTCCCTTCCCTTCCCTTCCCTTCCCTTCCCTTCCCTTCCCTTCCCTTCCCTTCCCTTCCCTTCCCTTCCCTTCCCTTCCCTTCCCTTCCCTTCCCTTCCCTTCCCTTCCCTTCCCTTCCCTTCCCTTCCCTTCCCTTCCCTTCCCTCCCTTCCCTTCCCTTCCCTTCCCTTCCCTTCCCTTCCCTTCCCTTCCCTTCCCTTCCCTTCCCGCACCTTCCCTTCCCGCACCTTCCCTTCCCGCACCTTCCCTTCCCGCACCTTCCCTTCCCTTCCCGCACCTTCCCTTCCCTTCCCTTCCCTTCCCTTCCCTTCCCTTCCCTTCCCTTCCCTTCCCTTCCCTTCCCTTCCCTTCCCTTCCCTTCCCTTCCCTTCCCTTCCCTTCCCTTCCCTTCCCTTCCCTTCCCTTCCCTTCCCTTCCCTTCCCTTCCCTTCCCTTCCCTTCCCTTCCCTTCCCGCACCTTCCCTTCCCTTCCCTTCCCTTCCCTTCCCTTCCCTTCCCTTCCCTTCCCTTCCCTTCCCTTCCCTTCCCTTCCCTTCCCGCACCTTCCCTTCCCTTCCCTTCCCTTCCCTTCCCTTCCCTTCCCGCACCTTCCCGCACCTTCCCTTCCCTTCCCTTCCCTTCCCTTCCCTTCCCTTCCCTTCCCTTCCCTTCCCTTCCCTTCCCTTCCCTTCCCTTCCCTTCCCTTCCCTTCCCTTCCCTTCCCTTCCCTTCCCTTCCCTTCCCTTCCCTTCCCGCACCTTCCCTTCCCTTCCCGCACCTTCCCGCACCTTCCCTTCCCGCACCTTCCCTTCCCGCACCTTCCCTTCCCTTCCCGCACCTTCTCTTCCCGCACCTTCCCGCACCTTCCCTTCCCGCACCTTCCCTTCCCGCACCTTCCCGCACCTTCCCGCACCTTCCTGCACCTTCCCTTCCCGCACCTTCCCTTCCCTTCCCGCACCTTCCCGCACCTTCCCACACCTTCCCTTCCCGCACCTTCCCTTCCCGCACCTTCCCGCACCTTCCCGCACCTTCCTGCACCTTCCCTTCCCGCACCTTCCCTTCCCTTCCCGCACCTTCCCGCACCTTCCCACACCTTCCCTTCCCGCACCTTCCCGCACCTTCCCTTCCCTCGTCTCACAGTTAAAACAAGAAATTTAGCCTGCGAGGATTCAGACTCTCCCCTCCGTACATGCCAGAATATGTTCACGTGTTGAGTTTGAGTGCTGCAAGACTGCCAAGTTCAGCCTTGTCAGTGCTAACAGACAAAAATGTTGTACTTGCCAGAATTCAGGCTCTTACTCCAGAGTGAAATTTCAGCATTTCCATCAACGAGCACTGACCTAGTCATAAAACTGATGAAATTCACAATTAAGATTTTTTTTTTTAATGGATTTATCCCAGGCTGGACATTTTCAAGAAAATTATAGAGTTTTGGAAGGGAAGAGCATAGGACGTTAATGGAGCGTAAACAGATAGGAAAACGGGGCTTCAGCAAAACAGATGCCCTCCCTGATCATAATCTCATGAATATATGTGAAGCTTCAAATATTTTACAGCCTAATTTCAGAGCTGATTAGCTTTATGCAGTTCACTTGGCAAGATATGCATTCTCCAGGTAGATGAAGAGGTGGAACAGAGATTCGCCTTGCTCTCCAGTGGTTTTCAGTAGTGTAGCAGAACCTGCTCTGCCTCCCCGCAGCGTTTCCTCATTCATGTTCTGCCATCTACCCTGGCATTTCGTTCTTATCGTGACTGGGTGGAAAGGGAGATTGAGAGATCCACATGCCACCGAGGGATTGCCTTGAACTTTTCTTCTAATGGGGGAAACGCCTGCTCTTTCATTGGTGAAGGAAAGAGGAATAAAAAACGGGCTGAGCAAAACTGCTGGAATATGTGACATCCTGAACAGGAGTGAAATGTGCAGTAAACAAACTTGCTATTGTCTCCAGAAAAATGTCCAGCTAGCATCAGCACGGAAGAAATTCAGAACCAAAATAAACTGGCAGAGTGCCAGACAGGGCTTCAGTGCTCAAGGCCATTGTAAATATTTTAGTAGAGATGTCTGTACATCCCAAAGGTCAATGCCGTTTCCAGTGACCTAGCTGTCGTGAGTAGATGGCGGATCTCAGGTTTGCGCAGCAGCAGTGGAAAGGCCAGTCACGGAGTAACCCTGCAATGCGTGTTGCTGCTGCCATTCCAGTCTTCTGAAATTTATGCTAAAGGATGTCTTACTTTAATAACTTTCCCATGTGGTGGTCCTATATGAAGAACTGATACATCCCTCGGTGACATGCAGTTACCATCTCACCTTGCTGTCATGATAGTTCATGCTGGTTTATTTTGTGGCATCTGTCATATTTTTCAAAAAGCATCTGAACCCAAGTTCCCATCTTGACAAGAGTTCTCCAAGAGCGCTGCTGCATTGAAGGATTCTATATCTTCCAATGAAAACCATACCTCTGCAAAACAAGCAAAAGTGACTTTTTACCCCCTTTGAAGTTTTTAACAGTGGGCTATTCAGAGAAGGGTAGCAAGAATGCAGTAGCTGACCAGATAACTGAGGGACCACACACATATTTGACACAGAAAGTTAACTAAGTGAACCATGCCAAAGTTAATTTAAAATTCCAACTGAAACTCAGCAGAGAAGAAACCCACTCTACCCTCTTGTCCTCAGCTCTGCAGTTCAGCTTTTCTGTTTGAGCTTAATATTTCAGACTGCAAAGTCTTCCACTGTTCTCGTCTTCTACAGAGCGTGGCGAAACTCTGTGTCCCCTGAAAACCCCAGCTCCTCAAGAGCGAGCCTTTACCCCCAAAATAAAACTAGTCCAGAAGGTCAGCTCTCTGCTACGGAGTTGAAAGTATCAGTTTTAGGTTTATGGGCAATCTTTCATTAAGGAAGAAATGCCAGGATTATTTTTTGCTGTTTGCTTGTTTTACCCTTCTTTTAAAAATTCCGAAGCCCTGTTGTGAAGCCTGCGAGACCCCGTGAGTGGCAGCTGTGCATGATGAGAAGCAGAAAGTTCCTTAAAAGACTCTTTGATAAGCCCTGAAACAAGATTGAGTTGTATTCACTCTGAGGTTATCTGCAGAGATTCCACTACTGAACAACAAGTTCTCAGGAAACCGTAAATATAAAAGCCAGGCACTTGTGATGATTTTAAGAACACATGTGTGCTGTCATGAGAGGGAATCGTTCCATCTTCATGGAGTCACAGACTTTAAAGGCCAGAATTTACCTCCGGAAAAATACGAGCCAGAAAACTTCATCCAGTATATTTTGTACATGATATTTCCTTTCTTTAAATGAATTTCCAGTAGTATTAACTTGATAGGGTGATTCAAACAATTTCCATAGTCAGTTTTAGGGAAAGCCATTCTTTGAATGAATCAGAATACAATTAGTCAAACCCCTCTCTGATGGATCTGCACTGAACCAGAAATACCGATGCCACGTAGCTGCCCCAACGGTATGTGCTGGGGAAAAGAACACCAATAAAGGACGATTTGTTAGCACCTAAGCCAAATAAACACAGCATCAGCTCATACTGGCAGGAATCTGTCTTTTCTGTTAATATTATCTACCCTGTAACTGTAGCGTTATCCGACCTATGTCAAGGGCTTGTGAAGCAGACCAGGCAAGGAGCACTAACAAAGCAGCACCGTATAACTGCGAGTCAGTGTCAGCACATCGAATGGCAGAGAGGTGAGGACACCAGTGTGCCATCCAATGGGCTGAACCAGTGCAGAAAGCTTGGAGCAGGGCTGTTTGTCTTAAAATCTTCTCTTTTCTATCTTAGAAAAGATTCTCCACATCTTATCTACCAAAGTAGACTTTTTTTTCCTTCAGATTACACTGTGTCAGTTTTCTAGGTTTTTTTTTTCCTGGGGTTTTTTCTTTTTCCTAGGGTTGTTTTACTCCTATTTAATTTGCATTTTCCAAGTCGTAACAACTCCAATACAGCGGCACTTGGAATACATCCCCCCTTTGCTCTCTCACTGCTTTGCTTTAATTAGCAGAGTCTGGAAAATGGAAGGGTTCTTTCCTCAGCTGTCCACGGACCGAACTGGTACAGTCTAACACTCTGATTTCCCCTGCTTTTCAGCAAGATGCAGCTTGTGGTACAGCTGAGCAATTGCCTGGAAATGGCTACAGCCCTCCTCCGCCTTTTTCGAGAGCTGATGTACGTCTCCATTGGAAATGATCCTGGAAGAGCACTCCTTGCTGTACAGTCACGGGTGCTGCACACTGCTGCTGCCATCCCAGGCGCTGTCTGAGGGTCTGGTGCTACACCCCAAACCCAAATGGTTTGCCTTCACAGTTTCGCAAGCAGATCCCTCCCTCGTCTCACGAGCCGGATTCGTTCCTGCCGTGCTTGCGCAGCATGACGGCGTGTGCCCTGAGCACAGGCAGAGCCGAGCCCGGAGCACAGCAGCCGTGGAGGCTGCTCCTTCCCTGCCGGTGCCCTTGCGCATGCTCACGGTGGAGAAGCCATTTCCCCCTGTAAAAGGCTTATAAACTCTCCCTTGGACCAAGAAAGAGAGAAAGGGAAAAAAAAGACCCTAATTAGCTGGATGTTTGGGTAACTACTCCATGAGCTGGGATGAAAGCTTTATTACTTTTATGGCTGTCTTTTTATCTAGGGAAAAAGGAGTCAAAGCGTGATGTGCGAGGTGATTGTGGTCGCCTCAAGGGGAAGGTACAAGAAAGATCATCATGTGTCTTAATTTCCATGTTGTCTCAGAGTAAGGTCAAATGTCGTTATTCATTTTGAGGCACAAAAGTTATGGGGAGGTGAATAAATGATGATGTTACTTTCTCTCTCCTTGCTTTCATTTCCTGCCCTGGAATGGAGGTGGATCAGCTGAGCCGCAGCACAGACACTACAACATTCATCTCGGTGGGGATGAGATGTTTATGTTAAGGCAGAAAATGTGATGTTTATTTATCTCAGACACAGCCATATGACCTTCGGGTGGCAATATCATGATCAACTTTGTCACGGGAACAGAAATTGTCGAACAGATGCAAAAAGTCCAGGAAAATTCTTGCAATGAGGAATCACTCCTTCAGTAGAGGTTTAGTCACTGTCCACAGTTTGCAGCTGCAAAATACTTGTTTCAAAACATTTCTGAGAGCTGTAGATGGGATGCCTTCCAGACAATACCTGATTATATGGCATGGTACATTTTAAGAAAGCTAAACTCATCTGTAACTCAGAAAATATGAAATCTTTGTTCTTCACTAAAAAAAATAATTAAGTGGCTGTATTCAATTCTATCTGAACCCTAAGAGTGTCAAGAGCTCTCCTTATGAATCAGAATATTTTCTGAAATCAGAAAAAATATTAGCCATCTAAGGGGATCCGAAACTAGTAACGGTTATAATTAGCTTACAGAGCAATACTTCAGTGCTTTTCCAGTATACTGAAGCGCAACTCATTATTCTGAAATGGAAAAGGAAAATGCAACAACAAAAATCCTAAGCATCCATTTGCATTTTTTAAGTCATCATCCATCTAGTCATGTGTATATATACATGTGGATGTATGTTACTGTATATTTGTACTATCACCATACAGAGAAATTACTCATACAAGTATACAAGGCTTCAAATGGGAAAATTGGGGTGAAAGTTCAGTACCCAAAAAGTACCTCGTTTGCTTTGCTTACATAGATTGGATGAACAGAAATAGGTGTGCTTGGCATTGTAGTGTTTTCTGTAAGTAAAACTCCTAAGAATGGGGAGTCTTGTACAAGGTCTTAGAAATGTGGCCTTTGCTCTTTTGTGGATTCCCACTCTGTAAGGGCTATGAGCCAAATGCTCGGCTGTGACTGCCAGGCAGCGCTGTAGGTCTAGAAGCTGCTCCTCAGTCTCCCCCTGGATGGTATTACCCTTTCCTGGCAGCTCTTGACCACCTTCATTTAAGTTCTTTGTTGCCAATGTTTTGGAATTGAAGCCTTAGCTTCAACCCATGTCAGCTTCATCCCTCTTGGCCTTAATATTTAGCATGCCAGACTCAGTCCTTTTTTTTCCAACCTGAATACAATGAAGATGATGAATTTTCTTCTGTTTTTTCTCATTCTCAGGGTACACCATGAGGAGCATCTGCAGGAGGTAAGCAGAACTCAGTTTTGATTTCAGGCTCTGTGCAAACACAGGTGTGTATTTTATATATATGTGTGTGTTTTATATATATATGTGTGTGTAGTTTATATCTATATGCATACATACATATCTATGTATCTGTGTATGTATACACACACACATATCTATGCATATGTATTTAGCCTAGCCCTTAAATGTCATAACCAGAAAGTGAACCTGACTCCAGTCAGCAGCAGTCCCAAGAGACAAAGATGTCAGGTTTAAGTGAAATCTAAAAGTTATTGGGGCAGAAAGAGCTGCCCACAGCACTGCAAGGGAGCAGTCCCTCCTGGAAGACAGGTTGCCTTCTGTGGGCAGCAGGAATTCCTCATCCTCCCACCTTAAGGGAATGACCGAGGTGGCACCTTCCCTCCTCATCGGAGTTGCAGCCTCGTTCAAAACCACCTGACTTCCAGCAAGGCTGCTTGGTTAAAGCTTTCCTTGCCACTGATGACATTAATTTTCCTCCACTGCCGGAAAGCAGCAGCGTCCCGCTGAGGTGCAGCGGGGTGCAGCACAGCCTCACCAGTGTGAAGCAGCCCCCTGCAGCACTGTGCAGGCGGCAGCCCTGGCCACAGGTACTCGCTGCTTCCCAGTCATCTGTTAAACACCGTGACCTGTCGAGTGCAGCCGGGCAGCTCAAGGTGTTGCAGAAAACAGCGCGTTGGCGTGTCTATCTGCTCTCCTGTAGGAGCCATTCTGCAGCTGTCGGGTGTCTCATAGCAAGGAGAAAATAGTTAAGGTGTTAAAAGAGTTTAAAGAGTTAAAGATAGTAATTCCTGCTTTATAGACTATCAAATCATTTTACCTAGCGTAATACAGCAGGCACGTCGCTGGGGTTAGGTTGATTATGGTTTCATTACAACATATTTGTGTGGGTTAGGGAGCCTCTTCGTTGCACAGGCACGGCTCTCAGCTGCGGTCCAGCAGCGGCAGCAGCACTACCATTGCCACAGCATGGGGACCTGGAGTTCTCGAAATCTTATCGGACTCGATGCTGGCTGAGCAATCCCTAATTGGGGCGCTAATGAGAACCACTATTCCCATCAGAGATTTATGCCTTTCCTCTGCAGCAGACAAGCAAGGGGAGAGGCTTCGAGGAATTAACCGAAAACAGCGCTGTTACTGATCTGTTTATCTAATTTTTACCAGATGTGCTCAGGTAATCTTTCAGAAGGAATCAAATGCAATCAGCGCAAGCACCGCTGCATCGCTGAACTGTGGGGACCGCTGAGCATAGGAGTGTTCAGAGACCAGAACAAAAAGGTAGTAGATCATAAACCCCCTTTTTCCTGTTATGAGCAGGGCAATTAAGTGAGAGTACCTAGTTCTTCCCAAGCAGTGTTTTTTTACTTACCTTGCTGGGCAGCCCAACAATACGAGAACAGACCACATGTCTGGTGCCATGCAGGGCACTTTGCTGGATGTATGATGTACAATTATACGTTTCAGGCTATGAAATGGGGTATGAAATAAAATACCATAGGCCACTGCACCGAGAATGGAGGGAATGCTGCATAGTCACCGGTAGTGGCATTGACAGATTGAAGAATCCAGCTCAGCACAACTTGTATTGACTCCTACAAATCATCTGGAAAATCTTCTCTGACTAACACTCCTTGAGTTATATTTTTTTTATGGAAAAGAAGCCTAGCACAGAGAATAGCTGATGTCATACTTTTATTGTGAAAAAAGTTTCTCCACCCCAGAACCTTTGCAAAGACTGTTAAATGCCCTGCCCTAAGGCTGTATTTGATCATGTTCTGATTACATTATTGCTCTTCAATATTAAACCAACGCAATGATTTTCACTTCATATGTCCATTACCTTTTAGCCTTCCAGAAGTTTCTTGGTAAACTTCATATCTCCTCATGTCCTGCCAGAATAAGGCCATCCCTGTGGCTGTAGAATTGGAAGAGAAGAGAAATCAGACTGTGAAACATGCTGTTGATGGCCAGGGTGGAGATACTGCAGTCCGTAGAATCGACTGCCACAAACTGGTTATGCTGGACAAAGGATTTTGTTTTGTCCAAGCTATCAAAACTGAAATGTGAATAAGTAGCTGATAATCAAATATTCTCATTTGTGCAGGATTTCTTAATTATTCTGGAATTTCAAAACACCTATGAGGAGTGGGTTTAGATCAATATCCCAAGTCACTTTAGCCAAAAGACGTGAGTAAAGGCAATTTGGCTTTTTAAAAGTTCTTGTTTTTTTATTTTTGCAGAAAATATTGCTGACAGAGGTGTACCAAACAAGGGTCATAAATATGTCCGAAGGCATAAGAGGCTTCCTTTACACAAGATGCAAAATGGTGTGAGTATGTAAAACAGTTTGATTGTTCTACCAGCAGATCGATAGCATATTGTTAAAGAATAGTGTCCTTTTCATCTGATAGAGTAACATCCTTTTCCTCAACTTCACTCACAAGAATTCCAATATTTTATCACTAATTATTTTTTTTCCAGGTGGTAGGTAACAATTAAAACAAACTTTGTGCACCTTAAACTACAAGTATATCTTTTTTTGTTGCAAGAAATTTCCTGTTTAGTATGTGGGGGAAAAAAATGCTTGAAAAATTACTGACTTGAAGCATGGCGTTTTAGTTGTGTAGTTCGGTAATTTTTTTGACTGACCAAAAAATCATTGAAAGTAAAGTTTTGGTTGGTAATAATATTTGAAAGACAAATTAATAGGTAATTCTAGCAGTAGGAGAAAAAGAGAAAAAGGTCATTCACAGTGTTGAAACTTTGCTTGATAGGTCAACAAACAGTTTTATTTTGGAAACGCTGACACCCTGAGTTTCAATATGCAATTCTACAAATCCTACTGGTTTTGAATTATCTTTCTTTTCCATTGAAAACGAGCCTATACTACTTGGGAGAGGAACAAGAAAAATGCTAAAGAAATAATAATGTAACCGTATTGTGGGCTCACATGGAATTTTTCAGGTTTGTTTTTCCTGAAAACTTGAATTGTTGGTTTGACTAGGCAATAGCTAGTCGTCCACCCTGACTTAACTGCACAAAATAAATACGCCATTCCAGGCGTTATATGGTGCTTTCCGCAATACAACGTCTTTTCGGTAGTTCAGTGCATTGCTGAAGGCACCGAAGACATTTTGGGTATATTCACTTGGTTTGCCACGTGGGTTATTGTGTCTGTGAGATGGATATTGAACACATAGCATGTCGGTGCTGTAGAATCAGTGAATGGCCTCTTTTCCCTCTGGAAATGCAGCTAAATTAGAAAGAGTAGTACCCGGCTTTTGTATCAGATGTGGGCAGACAAATTAGCACTTCTCTGTCAGGAACAACAACAAAAAAGAACTTCATCATTATGGTGTGACAACTGTATATTGTCTTTACAGATAATATATCTTTTTAGAGCAGGAGTTGTCGTTTGCGTGGGAATTACAAAGCACATCTTTAAGAGCAATTTCAGTCATTATTTTGGCTATGGAGCTTGTTACCTTCCCCATATTTTTTCTGCTCTGCAGTACTTGTAACGATGGATCCACTAAAAATCTTAACTCAAAAGGATTGATGTACCGTAATCATGTATGGTGTAAAAGCTAATCCAGCCCTTTTTTTCACCTGCATCAAAATACATACAAAAAGAAGTGGTGTTTGATGAAACATTTCTTATTGTCTGAGAATTTATTGCGTACAATGTTTGAGGTTACATTAACTATACAAGCTGAGATAAAAGCAAATTTTCTATAGATGACTTTTCCCTACACAAAATTTTTTATATTACAGAAGTGTTTGCTTTTTTCTATCAGATAAAGGTAGAATAAATAAAAAACTATGTTGGACTCTAGGCACCATTTGGTCAGAGTTAATTGCAATAACTTGATTTTTTTTAAATGTGGACTAATTTTATTGCCAGTAACAACACTAGTGGTTATTCCTGTTAAGATAAGGGCAATAAAAATCCAATGATCCAGGATGTATGATTGACAAAAAGATCACGAAGGAATTTCCCTACTGTTTACTTACATTTCACATTACATAAATGGTCAGACACACTATAGGATTCTGGAAGCTGTTCCTGAAACGCTGTGTCTGATTTATTGCCAGAGGCAAGATGCCAGACTGGATGCATCGGGGATCTTGGCTGCTAAGAAATGCTTCGTTTTCTTTCACGAGACTGCCCATATGTGTGCTCATGCCATATGCCTATGTCTGCTTGTCTGAGTGGAAGACTTCTCAATTTTAGCGGTATCCGTAGGTTCACTATCAGGTCCTGCCCGTACCCGGCATAAACGGACTGAGGCTGCCTCTGCTCACTCAGGAGGAATTTGTGGATGTGTTCTGAACAGCCACCTTAGCATTTCAGCCTTCTCTTTCAATCTGATCGCTTCTTTTTGCGATTTGTTTGTCCTGCTTTCTTTTCTGAATGCAACTTCATCCTTGCACACTGCATTTTGCTTGCTGCCTTTCTCTACCCACCTGCAGGCAGAAATTTTCTTTGATTTTTATTCTTACCAACTGTGTTGCAGCTTGTTCACAGTTATGAGGAGATGCGTATTCCCTGAAGCCAGTTAGGGCCCTTTTTCCAATGGACGTACAAATGATCTTCAAATAGCGGGCAGGCAGATGAAGTGCTCACCATCTCAGAAGCGGTTACTCCTCTCAATCACCTGGAGATTCTGCACTGCAGGTCTCTAAATTCGGATGGGAAGAGCCCCATCTTAAACATTTATTTCCCTACCTGGAGCCTCAGGAAAAGTCATGCCTTCGGCATGCCTCACATTCGCAAGAACAGTGGGGTCCTGATGACATGGGTGGGATCCCTTCAGT
The DNA here is from genome assembly GCA_009769605.1 of Bucorvus abyssinicus. NCBI lineage: Eukaryota > Metazoa > Chordata > Aves > Bucerotiformes > Bucorvidae > Bucorvus > Bucorvus abyssinicus. The sequence continues at coordinate 56,499,787 of CM020024.1, read as the reverse complement.
AAGCATTGTCCATAGTACTTCTTTCAGGGGCCCTTGAGAAGGCCGAGGGCGGGCTTGCCCAGGGTAGCTGTGATTTCTCTACCCAGACAATGGTTCTAATGGTTCTAACTGCATGCTCCATTTCTTTTTTGAAGTGTGGAGTTCCTACACCCTGCCACATCGAGACCAAAATTTCCCATATGCACACTTTGCATATCATGGGGATCCCCTTTTTCAAAAAAATAAAAAAGACTGTGCCTGTGTGTCTCTGTGCATTTAGATGCCTGTTTACATACATCCCATTTCTTCAGGCTTTCAAACTCTTGTCTCTAAATTCTGCCTGAAAAATGAAGTGTAAGTATCCAAAGACGGTGGGAGCTGATTAAAAATGGAGAATGACATCCCCTTTATCCTTCGCTATCTCAAAGATCTTACTCGGCAAGGTGAAGGAGGAAGTGATACTTCATCCAATGTTTCTGCCACTCCTAAAATCAAGGGACAAAGGTGGCAAGGCTGTGCCTCGATGATCTATTGAATCCTAATTGCAATTGCATCTGTCATAATAGAGCTGCCCTGTTTCTGTAGCATTTGCATATGCTGTGTATGTGTTTCACATCCAGGAAACACGAGTTCCAGCACGTATGTTCTGTTCTGTTCATCTAGAAGTGACACAATCCTGCTTTCCTTCCCAGCTTTTTGTGTGGGGAAAAAAAAAAAGGACATGTCACGGGAAGCCTGGGCATATGGCAAGCTTAGATCTCAGAGGTGCTGTATTCCAGTGAGACCAAGGTCGGCTATATGTGGATATTTTACAGTAAAACTAATGTTAACTTTTAGTCACTGATGTGACTAAAAATAAATAATAATAATCTAGTAATATTTTGTCCATTGCCCACCTTTATTTCCAGTTTGCTTTTTTATTCTTTCAGTCAAATCCTTAAACAATACGTTTTGCATAAGCCAAGTAATGCGTAAGCCAAATTGCACAAATATCTGTGGGTGTCTCACTACAACCCCTAGATGCATAGATTGGTTACGTGCTTTGTTCTTTTGTTTTGTTTTTTTAATCACAGCCAATCTCAAAGGTGAAATGAGCTCTTTAGTTTGGAACAATTTATTATGAATGTTAAGGGGGAATGTTTATGTGGTTTAAGTAAATTTGTGAGAATTGGAAGTCTCTAGATAATTCTCATTTTCCTTTGGCCTTCCAAAACGCACTATCCAAGGATTCTTTCCAAAAATTCATTACAGTTTTAATCCAATCCAGTCCTACCAGAACTGCACACTTCTTTGATGAATGGTTTTTTGCATTAACTGACAAACCAGAGTCGTTCTTCAGGCAGTTGTTGAAACCCTTTCCACAGTCAGAACATACTGTCAGTATACATTTTACATGTATCTGTAGGAACAGGATCCTGAGCAAATGCTATTGCGATAGCACTTTCTTGTTAAACGAGTGCAGAAAAAGAAACACTTCACAGTTCTACTTCTTCATTTCTTTATAATCTAGTGGTCAGTCAACTCTCCCATGGATTTGAAAACTCCTGGTTAAATTCTCGCCTCCGCATTTGGGAATTTCTATCTTCTATACTCCAGGTGAACTACGCAAGCTACTAGAGAATTCTGGCTTGGTACCAGAATATAAAGATATTTTCAAGTTCCTACACTGCACAGAAAATATTTCTGAAGTAATTAGGGCAGGAATAAAGAGCACAAGTTGGAACAGGACAGCCTAGTTGAATAATGAGAAGAACTTGCTTGGAAGAAAATAAAATCTCATCTTCCAGCTCCATTAAAGCCGAGGTGAGCTTTCCTAAGGGCTCTTTAATATGAGATACATAAAGTGGTTTGGAATAGAGACTGGCTTATAGGGTACTTCTATCAGAACTTCCACTCCTTTATAAAACTAATTAACTAGCAATACTGAGCTTTTTTTATACAGGACTTAGTTCCCTGCCATTTTCCCTAGTTCACCCCGCATCCTCCCAAACGCAGTACAGGAAACCAGCACACTACTGCATGGTTCATGAGTCCACTCAAAAGAGCGGAAGAAGTAACTAAGCATGACATATTGCAATACTGATTTAAGGCAACTTCCAAAAGAGAGCGCAGGTAGTTTTCTTAGGCTCCCTCTTTAGCCAGTAGCTGCAGATATGTTCCTCCACAGCATTTCGGACCAAGAGATGAACTTCAGTGTTCCTCCCATGAGGAGCCTCTCTGTTATACAGGCCACAGGGTGACACTAGCTTTCTTTGGCTAACATTTTCTTTTTACACTGTCCCTCAACACACTAGACCTTTTTTGGATTGAGCTTCTGCCCGGTTTTGCAGGGTTACCAATGCACAAATGATTCTTCCTTACAGGAGAAGGCTATTCCTCAAGTAAAGAAACAGGAACATCTTAGTCTGGTTTTAGATCACTCATTCAGGTCATTACATCTCCTCACCATGCCACTTTCTAACAGGCCTTTGCCTTACCACGGCTGCATGCTTAGATCAATCATTTACAAGCTGGTTAGAAAGGGGTCTGGGGCAAGGCAAAGCATGTCCCAGTGAAAGCAGAGATATTTTTTCCTGCACCACCCACACACTTGGAATGGGGATATAGGTCGTTTTCTTACTTCACTCTAGTCCAAAAAAGTTAAAACACTTAATTACAAGATACTATATGTAACTAGGGAAATTAATCTAAACCAGATAACTCTGATATGGCCAAGAAGAATGGAAACAGTCAAGCTAAGTGTGTGCAAAGAGCACACTTATTTTATAGAATTGTTTCTCAACCTGTGAGGAGTGCTTTTCTCAGGGAGGTGGATGGAAATACAGATGAGGCATGTGCTTTGATGAGTCCCAAAGGAGATGCTAACTGGTTGTGAGTGAAGCATAGGATGAATTAGTTGTGATGGACTGTTTGGCAGTGTTTAAATGCAGGCAAAGACGAGAATTTCATTCCACCATGGTCCTACACACTCAGTACCTGCATAAGAGTATTATTTTTGATTATACTAAAAATCTGATAGCTTTTGGAAGGTCTTATTTCCTAATGGCATTCATCCAGACTTCAAGAAATGTTCTCCTCTGGGGCTATGCAGTAATTTCCACAAAAAATTATTAAAGGCTGTTGTAGATTTACTCATATTAGGCTGAGGTACCTCATTTTCTCTAAACCTGGAAGATATAATCACCCCTAGATCAGTCTAACATATAGGTGGGAGGCTGCCTTGAAATACTATGTGTTTTAGGCACAAGGTAAAGAGCTGTGAACGAACCCTCATTTGCAGAAACCAAACGAGTTTGCCCTTGCCCATAAATAGTGGGGGAGAGAAGAGGAAAAATTTATACCGAGTATAAACTCTTAAAAAACTTGCATCTAAGCACAGTTTTAAGGGTTTCGTTCATGCTGATCTGTTCAAAATGTTCTTTAATAAGATGGCTTGAATCTAAGTAATCAAACTGAAAAACGGGGCTGCAAACCCAGGTTTTGAATTGTTAACTTTGGAATCACATGGAGCTTTGGTTTTAATCTTGTCATAAAGTTCATAACTGGATCGAAGCACAGAGTTTGGGGCAAGATGATTTCCTGTCCTAAAGAATTATTATGATCTATAGTATCAAAAATAAATCTCAAAAGGTACTTCTACATCCTACACTTCCTTCCAACATCAACAGATGCATTGACTCCCTTCAGCCGTCATTTAAAGGTGCAGTTTGCTTTATTGCTCCATCACATTTCTACCTGTCAATAGTGATCTTGGGAATAATGCTGGGCAAGGGTCTTTTTGTTTTTCACGGATATGCATTAGAGGTTACCTGCTTTTTCACCCATGTGAAGTGAACTTCCTGCTGATTAACTAAATCCCTGGAATCTCTTAACAAGTAACAGTTGCCAAAAAGCAGGAAAGGTGCAAAAAATCAAGTTAACTAGTACAGACTATCACATTCACATTTCTTGGGTGCTCTGAATTGTGATAACTCTACCCTTTTTCACGTGCAAATGTAGACTAACCAGTCGTCTTCTCCGTTATTGCTCTATAATTGCTAGAAAATGCTGTAATGTTTGTGTGGGTTTTTTCTTAGTTTTGTAATATTTATGAGCTGTACCTATCTGTTGTTTTCCAAGCAGTGGTATCGTTTAGTGGAAGAAAGACCACACTGAAGCTGCCTTGCCAATAGTGGGTGGTACTCTCCTCTAGGACTACGAACACTTAACTCCAAAAAGGCTCAGCGAACCATAGTTCTGGCAAAATTCAGAACTACAGGAGACCGTATTTATTCTTCATTGCCACAGAGCAGGCATTGGAGATTTCCTCAAAGGTGAATCCTTTCATTTCTGGAAGTTGAGTTCTGCCTCCTTGCCTATGCTGCAGAATTTACCAGAGGTGAGGTTTCATATTTCGGTTGAATTTGACAGGTTGTCCGACCAAAACAGCATTCTCTCTCCAAACCAAGGCCCTTGGCTGTGTGCCTGTTCTTCCCTCGCACCAGCTCTGGTCCCACCTGACCACACGGTGAGCTGACCCATGAAGCACAGTCAGCAGAAAATGATCCCACTCCTTTTTCTTTTTTTTTTCTTTTTTTTTCCTCTTTTTTTCTTATTAGCTCAGTTAGGTTTAACCCTTGAAAATGGTTCACTCATTAATGTCAGGGAGGCGGAAGGATGGTTTTGCCAGGAATGGAGAAGAAGCAGCATGGGGGGAGGTGGGATGGGTACTTCCTAGAAGGGCTTATGTAAAATTCCCCCCTGAAAAGCAGAATAAGGAGCTGCTCACCATAATGAAAAACAGGGCCTCCGACTCCCTTTGTTAATCTTAACGGAATGGGCTCAGTTGTGAACTTTTCACCGGGGCTGTATTCAGGAATCCATACACTCTGAAAGGATACACACACGGGCAAAGGGCTGCCACATTGTTTGTGCAGAGGGACCCAACGCAAAGAACTGGCAAAGTAGTCCCTTTTTGCAAACTCTGACGCTGAAGCTCTCCAGCCACACCGAGCACGTGCTGTCAGCTTACGGCAGCTAGCCCCAGACAGGATGTGCTGGCTGTGTGCCTGCCCTCCGCCTGGGGAGGGGGCTGGAACTGGGGGCTGAGATGCCTGGCATTGCCTGCCGACAGCAGTCACGTTGGCTGGATGGCAAACAGCAATCTGCTGTCAAAATCCTCCCTCCTTCATTTCATAACAACTCTCTGTATGTCAGAGATGCGTTTTCATGATTTAGTGGCTAAAATATCTTCTAGTACAATAACATTCTTATTCTTACTTATTTGCAGAATTTATTTCTCTTGTTTTCAGTAGAAAGAAGGAGCTCGCATCCTTATTTACTGAGCACTGCCACTTGAAAGAAGAGCGAACGCTGCTGAATACCGCTGCATGGTACCGTCGGGTTTAGTATACCCACATTATACTTCTTGTTCTCTTTATATTACTTCCCCTCATGGTGCTTAAAAGTTCCAGTAAAAGTGATATTTGGCTATGCTGAGTGATACACAAAAAACAAGGCAGTCCCTGTTCATAAGGAATTTTTCCGTAACTCCTTCTGTCTCCGCTTGTTACAATTTATTCGCATGCTTACTGAGTTTCAAGTCAGTGATGCTTCTGCTCTTCTATTAATATCTCGAGTCTTGCTTGAATACTTATTCAGAGTTGCATCTAACTCTGTGTGGAGGCTGTTTTTTGCAAATATTAAAGGCGAGTTCCTGAAGTAATATAAATCACTATATTGTGTGTTGTTTACACCCTGTTTGAGGAAGTGACTGGGATACAGTAGTTAGAAAGCAGAAATAGTGTGGAATTAGAAAAAAAAAAAAGAACTTATTTTGCAACGTTTCTGATGCAGACAAACCAGGAAGCACAGATTTTTCTAAAGAAAGCATGCTGTTGTTGGGCACTCTTCTGCTTTGTTTCTAAAGCATGTACTCACTAACCCACAATTCTCACTAGAGAACCGATCAGAAAGAAGTTTTCTGTAATTGCCTTCTATCTGTGAAAAAGAACACAGAGAGAGGGAGACCGAGAAAACAGCAAAGAGAGAATGAGCGACCAAACAAAAGTGAAATATGTTTCCCTAAGGCATCTGTATATGATAAATATGAAATAGCCTTAATGACCATAACATGTATTTTCTAGGCACAGCATTCTCTGCTAAGTCCTGGTTTATTCTTGACTGTGCTGTATTTTGAGAAATATTCTGCCTGTGACATGTAGTTGAAAGTCAGTGGGAAACCCATTCCCATGTAGTTTTTAAAGTACTTTATGTAGGAGCTTTTTTCTCTTTATTAACTCTCTTCAAAACATCAAGACATTTATAGCATGTATTTTAAAGGGTGTAATATCCATGCAATAAACACTAAAATTTCTTTCAAGTATACTTGTAATAATATTTTTTCACACATTTTCAGAAAGGTGTAAATCAGTCTAAAAGAATTATTGTTTGTATTACTGCTTCTCCTCCACACCAGATTCCATTAAGGTTTTGTCCTTAGCATTAGTCACATTTTTTTCAGGAATGCCACAGAAACCACAACTTCCAAGTGCATTTGCTTTCAGATATGTAAAAGAAACACATGTTAAAGCAATTAATAAAATCATGACGTTCAGAGTTCCCTGAAAGTTAGTTCTTTCGTTTCTCAGCGCAAGAGCCCAGGCTGACCAAAAGCAGGAGCAGAACTCAAGCTGCTCCCTTCTCACTCAGAAGAAAGTTACAGCAAAATGTCACAAAACGAGCAGCACATTTTCCCAGAATAATTATTTTCATCCTCCCTCTTCATCTTGTTCAATGCATCTCTCCGGGCACTTGGATTCAAAGCTCTCTGATGTCAAAAGACCTCTCATTGACTTAGCAGACCCCCGAATGGGCCTGGGCTGCCCCAAGGTGCGAGCTCATGAAAAGTGTGGTTTGTTCTCCCCCAGTCCCGCCTCAGTCAGGCTGGCCAAGCTGCATCAAAAGCAGCGGCTCTTTTTGCCCAGGGAAGCGAGCCCGTGTGGAGTGCCACTACCAGAATTATCCGCCAAAGCTCAGGGCAGGCTGGCCAGCGCCGAGACGGGATTTACCTCCCGGTGTGTGATGAGAGATGAGAATTCAGTGCTTTGCTTCACTTCGCTTTTACTGTTTGCTTTCTGTTAAAAAAAAAAAAAAGGGGGGTGGGGGTGGGGAAAGAGAGTTCAAGGCTTTTCACTGAATGGATTGTATTGTGAATATGTGTTGGGGGGCCGGGGGGGAGAGACAGACTCGTTGTAAGGACACTCAGGTTTACATCCCTGAAGTAAGGAAGGAGTAGTGCGAAGGAATATCGAGCACGAGTTTCTCATGTCAAAATGCAAGATTACTTCTCTGTAAAAAGGTCATATTTCGGACAAGTTTCAATAAGATTTTAACACATATTTCTCTCTAAAGTGCTAAAGAATACACATTTAGCAACGATCTTTCCACCTTTGGAGCAGTTTTAAAAGACATTAATTCCTTGAGGTGCAACTCCTTGAAGAAGAACACTTAGTTATTACACTCAGATGTTTTCACACATGAAGGAGGCCACCAGAACACCCTGGGACACATGCATTTTAAAATGGTCTTCGAAGGAAAAAAAATGGTTTTTTCATGTTATACTAGAAAACAGTCATTTCCTTGTTATAGTTGTAAATACGCTTCCTTTTATTCATGTCCAAAAAGGTTCAATTCTTTTCCGTGACTCTGGGGAGCCTCTCTAAATAGAAGCTGGCATAAATTTGTACTTTTTAAGAATTAATAGAGCCAGTCACCAAATGTCTGTGTACCAAAGATGTACAAGAGCACGCAAAACAACGGGCGTCTAGGACAGATGGCAGCCTCCACCGCAGAGGGCACAGGGACCGCATTTCCTTTAGGGTTTTGTCATGCCATTCTGTGTGCCCGCTGTTCAGTCACTTTAATTGACAAACGATGCCTTCGCACCTCAGGCAGAGAGATGTGCCAGGCAGAAACGAACGTGTGTGCTTGGATTGCACATGGGCAGCAAATCTGGCATGTCCAGGCACCGCTGGGCCTGTCTGACCAGGCAGGAGGAGGACAACTCTTGTGATGCTTTGCAGAAGCACTGGCATTGCTTGTGGGTGCTGCACAGTTCCCCAGGGCACGTCTGAAGCTTTCCCTACAGTGAGCACGGACCTCTTGAAGAGCCTTGTTCCTTGCTCCCACTCTGGCAGCAGAGTTCCAGAACATACGGGATTTCCCACTCCCTGCAACCTTCTGCTTGCCTGCACGTGCCAAAGTCAGGGACAAGCATTCAGGAACATCAAATGCTCTATAATGGAAGGGGAAGACATGCCTGGGGAAACTCGGATTATAAGAATAATCCTAACCTTAGAGGAATGCATCAGAGAGCAGCAGCACCTTGCACCAGGTGAGAGAACCCAAGACTGGTAGAAGTAAGCAGCCTGGGAATCAGGCGCATGAGGTCCACAGAGATTCTCACTATGTTTAAAGCTGTGAAAATAACTTCTGAATTTTTCTGCACACATTCAGACAAAGAACATACAGGTCGGGGTGTTTTTCTCTTTCCTAGCTACGAATTCATATATTAAAATTCCCCCATGACCACTAAAATATTGGCACGTCAAGCTCTGAAAGAGGTGTTCCCCATCCCATGGAACATTTTCTTGTTTTTAATTGAAAGAAAAATAAACTTTCCAAAATACATCTGTATGTGATATTCTTGATAAAGAGTAACTGAGAGAAAGCATCTGCTACATTCTTTCGAATCCGGGACATGTAAAGCAAAAAAGGAGAGTTAGAACAGTTGTGCTTGCTTATTTTCTTATCTTCCTGAATAAAAGGAATTTTTCCTTCTGCCCACTATCAGCATACAAAAAAATATTTATACTTGCAAGTGTGATCACAGGAAATGTTACTGAAGGATAAACGCTGTTTCATGGGTGAGGGAAATTAGAATGTTTTGATTCTATCAAAAATAGCAGAACAGCCATCTGTATGTAGGTTATGCCATCTGTAAGCTAGTGTCACTGTTTACCTTTCTGGTGCCTGGGCTGTTGATTTTTTCCTGGTAATGTTGACATCATATTCTTCTATCTCTCCAAGCTAGTGGGAAAATGTTCCATGTGCTTTTGTACTGAGTACTTAAAGTATTGAAAAAAATCAGTGAAAAAAATGTGTGTGAAAAACGGGTATGATGCTGGGGAACAGCTGCTCGTGTCTTTCCTCGGCTGGTTCGAGACATTTCTCAACTCTCATTTCCGCTACCACGTTCACAGGCTCACAGAATGTTTGAGGCTGGAAGAGACCAAACCCACCAAAGCCAGCAGGGCATCAGGTAGATGTGTAAGCCAGTTTCTGGTCTGGCCAAGTACATATTTGTAAATTCTATCCTGAGAGAACAGTTGCCCTCTGCCTTATTCACTGCCCCGTGATCTTCCTTGGAAAGCAAATACATAGCAGCGTCCTTCTGCTGGAGGAATATTTTTTTTGTTTAATGGCAAGCCAGAGAAGCAGCTCAGCGCCTGTTTGTATTTATTCTTTTTCCTTTCTCCACTTACGTGCAGTGAACATCAAATGAGTTTAAATAAATTGCACTTATTTCAAATTACAGGCCAGTTTATCATCACCTATGAAAACTTCTTAAAGTATCAGGAAAATAGTAATTATACTTTCCATTATGACTGTCATCTCTATTCAAACCCAGGCACTGCAAATAGGCGTCATCAGCACATAGAAAGCAATTTTCTGAAGCCAGGTGCACTATTCGAGGGGAGATCCCAGGCAGGGGGTGCCATGGTGGAATTCTCTTTTCTACACTCTGGACTAACGTCAGGAGCAGCAAGAAGCTGCAAAACGGTCCCACCTCATTGTGTCAGAGCCCACACTCATTATCCCCTTGACGACGTACCAGGACTTGGCGTGGAAGGGATGGGAATCTGGCAAGATCCTGCAGGGTAACGCCATGGCTCTCTCAGACCGTGGGTTAAGTCCCCAGTGTTTTCCCAGGGGCTTACTGTCAGGGCTTCTGGAGTGTTTCTGTGTTTATCATTCCTCTGGTTTTGCAGATGAGGCGCTTCAGAACTGAGAAATGGAATGAACTGACCGAAGCAATTCATGAATTGCTGCCAGACTTAAAAATTAAATCCAGACAAGCCCAGAAGGCAATAAATCACAGATGATTTTGGCACGTAAAAACTCTTCTTTTTTAAATGCTGGGAATGCACTTGCCATGGCCCAAGGAAAAGATGAGCCCTGATTTATTTGTAATCAAAGCCATAGTACAGAGGACATGCTGGAATCAAAACAGTGGGTATAAGAACAAGTTTGGAAAATTTCAGATTTCCCAGGAATTTATCTAATGGATGTGAGGATTTCTTGTCATTGCTAAGCTTTCTACTGGTGATAATTTCCCCCCGCCTTCTTTTTCCAGCACAGTCAGTCAAGTCTAATTTGTTTATTTTATTTGTACAAATAAAATACAATGGAGCTCAAGACAGCTCATGGATTGAAAACAGAAGATTAATTGATCATTCTCAGGTTTTCCCCAGTGCACTGGGTGGTTCTTTCTTACTCCCTTCCACCCCCTCCCTCCCCTTCCCTTCACTGCTGATTTTAATCAGAGAGAAAGGAAGTGACTGTTTTCCATACAGAATGTTGATATTTGGTGAAAAAATAAGGGGTGGAGGAGTGAAAGGTGCACAGAAAACCAACACACACACACACAAAAAAGTTCACTGATAAATTCCTTTTTATCTTTGCCAAACGCTGCTCAAGTGTGGGAATGGACGGATCTGGCAGTCACTCTCACTAAGCCGGAAATACCATCTTTAATAAATTCAGTTAAAGGACTGGATGGACATATAAATCTCTTTGTATGTGTGTGACAGCAGTAGTGTAATGCCAGAGGAGATCTTGGAGCATTTAGCAGAGATCTAAGGTCAGACAGTTTGCTGTCTTTTTCCTTGTGCCTTTCTGACACTCAATATAAAGCTGAAATATTTATACTTAAAAGAGTATTGCTAATGCAGGATATTGAGGTCATCAGCATGAGAACAGAACGACAGTCTGTGTGAAAAATTATACAAGCGTCTTCAGGATGCTATATTTAATAGCACTGAGAATCCCTTTGCCTTCATTCCATCTCCCAAAGCCAAGATTTTATTTGGCTATGTGAAATCCACCCTGTAAGTGCCAAGCACTTCCAAAGCTCAAACTGTGCTTGAACCATTCTCAGAAAATGATTGCTATTATTACTTTCTAGGGCTTTGGCTGTTTACTAGCAATTTGGAAAAATATTTTAGATTCACTAACTACTGAACTGCTGGTTCTAGTAAGCGTATTAACCCCTTTCTTCGCAGAGCATAGTTATTTTTGTGCTGTGTCTTCTGTGAAGACCTGTACCCTGCAGCCACACTTGCTGCTGATGGAGCCGAGTTTCTCTGCATTCTGCCATCACTTGTGCTGCTGAATCGCTACCGAAAGTTCCCGTGCTGTTCCTGCAATTATCTCTTCCTGGTTAGTTATTAAACCACGGTTGTTTCCTCTGATGAGTGTTTATATACACGCATTCATCTGCAACGGCTGGTTGTAAGCAGTCTTGCTCTGCTAAGACCCTCATACATGTTTTTGTCTCCTCTGTAGGATGCTTGTGGATCCTTTCCTCAAAATGTTCCTATCTGAGAGCTCCTAAAAGCCCAGCCCCACTATTTTCCTTTTCATAAATACGGAGATGTGTGACCAGATCATAGCTACTGGTCTTCTTCCATGTATCTCCATAGCTGACTAGAAGTCGCCTTCCTATTTGAAGCAAGCCTCCTGGGAACCTGAGGCACCCTGAAGTATCTCGATATAATATTATTTTGATATTCTTCACATCCCTTTTCTTTAATATTCAAGTAATAATGTCAGCAACCTGCTGGAACTTATAAACGGATTGTCTTTGTAGATTTTCTTATTTGGAATAGAGCATGCTCCTCCCTCTCAGCAGTTCCCGTTCCAACCTTAATCCTCAGCTACAGGCAGTCCCTCGCCCCTTGTTGTCATGTTTTCCCTTAATTTGTACTTTCATTTAAATATTTTTCTTTTTACTCCAATAATGTGGGATAGACTGTTAAATTAATTAGTTTACTGAGTGTTGGAGGATGAAAACAAAAATAAGTTCAAATGCAGTTTGAAGATTATTTTTAATGGAAAAAATGCATCCTGCAAACGTAATTTCTGCATGCTTATACTGAAGGGATAGTTTAGTCTAGTGGTCTAAGTCACTAATGGCTTTAAATAACGAGTAATTTTAAATCTCTTAGGTAATGTTCAAAAAAACCTCTCACAAAAGAATGATCACACCTTAGAGAGTCTCTAAATATTATTTTTAGGTGGGTTGAAAGCTCAGTATGATATTCACTAAGTATAGTATATTTCACAGGTTTTCCAAAGTGGCCACTCAGTAGCAGTGACAGTAGAAAACCCCCAAAGCTATGACATTGAATGATTCAGCTATTATGAAGCAATACCATTGCATGATTAATAATTGATTAATAAATACGAACATGTTGCTTGCCCTTCAGGAATGATTTGGTAGATTTGTCTTCATCCTATTTTTTTCTGTCCTGACCAAGCCAGTATAAATTGTAAGGACCAATTAACATTTTTAGTTCAAAATAAATCATAGAAACAAAATCATCCTTATTTTGAGTGTTAGGACTGGGGAGAAAGTTGAGGAGATAGAGATGGGAAACTAAATTAGTTCTGCTTGTAAATTATATTCCTAGGTCTTTTCCAGCAGTGACTTCTTGGTTTCGCAGCAAATGCCTCTGATATTTTCCATTTCAGAGAGCTCCCTTGCTGTGAGCCTTCTTGCTATGAGGCCACCTGGGATCAAAGCTACTTTCCCCCTCCTGTGGTCTCAACTAACTCCATTAGCTCTAATTACAAATACTTCTGTTATACCAACCAGATTTTATGGCTTCCAACGTGTGAGCCTCATAGAGCAGGAGAAAGCCCACACGGTACTACTGCCAGTTCCTTCTTCAGCATTATCGCCCGCCGTACATTAACCGCATGCATGGTTAGCTCTGACCTAGAATCGTTTTGGTTTTTACCTTGTGTAATAAAAGAGATGCTTAAATTCTTTCCTGAAGTACAAGATTTCAGAAATGAGTGAACTTGGGCAAGGAAAATGCTTTATAGCATTTAATTTTTATATGTACTCTGAGGCCCAGAAAGGACTTAGAATTTTTATTAATGCCGTTGACAACATTTTCTTAATGCACAATGCCATAAAGCAAAACTGTGTCATTCTATATGTGTAACACACAGAGAAACATTCATTGGCTTCTCTCGGCTTCTCTCCTGATGTCAACGTTTTTCAAAGTGTTCCTTGAAGCTTCAAGAAAAACGGAAGATGGAAATACTCAGTTCACCCCCAGCAGCCCTTTCAACCCTCAGCCCTTCCCTCACTATGTGTCCCTGGTCTGCATTTGCTTAAAAGTCCATGGAAGCGACCAGTGTCTCTTGCTCTAGCTCTGTGCCCAGGGAATCCTGGGGACAGTTCTAGCATCCTCTGCTGCTCCGCAGTGCCAGCTGGAGAGCGTACCTCCGTGGCTGAGCACAGACTAAACCGCCAGGCAGTCACTTTCGAACTCTTTGCCTTTCTTCCCTACTACTGCACGGAGAGATTTCCTTCTGCAGTTGAGGGCTGTACTGCGTGGAGGATGAGTGAGGACACGAGTGCAGCAGGACAGAAAGGATCACACTGAAAGTGAAGTGAAAATGAAACTGTGCAACAGGAAAATTGAAGTGGAACTCTCCTAAATTCAGCCCACCTAAAAGCCATAGATCTAGTTTAACTTATCTAGGCTACCCCCACAGACAGTACAAAAACGTAGGCACTTCTGGGATGGATCCTCTCGTCCACCTTAAGCATCTGTTTCAGTTTGGGATAAAATGCTTTTTGAAAGTGTTTCTTCTACGTTGATTTTTTTGTCTAGAAATATAGGTGACTATAGAAAGAACCACGTTGTAATTTCTTGAAACTATTCAACTATTCATTTTTTAGAAGGTCTTTTTCTTTTTTCCCCCTCACAATTTCACCCAACAGGATTCCTGTCTTTTCATAATTTTACTGGTCCAGATGAGTAAATTCTTCCTCCTCTGGCTGCAGAACTCATTTACCTCAACACAAATTTTAAAATTCAGAATAGTCAGTGATTCCAAACTTTCAAAATGGAAAAATTTTGCCTAATGGGCAAATGTATTTCCTGCAACGTCATGGCTGACAAGGAAGGAAATCATCATTGCTGCCATTTCTCCAAAACGTAGGAGAAATGTTTTTATTCATAAGCAGCTGAAGCTGCCATCACAGTGTGAGATGGACTTCATACTGATTTGTGAAAATAGGTGCCTAAATTCAGATTAGTCACAACAGCCTCTTAACTAGGCAAAGCTGTATCAAAGCACTTAGAGAGTTCAAGATGTGATCCCGCCCTGCTGGCTCTCTCAAGCCTGTGTCCTATTTGCTGGAGAGAAGGCAAGCAACAGAGATTATTTTATCAATTATGAGGCTCAGGAGCAATAAAATATATTATCATTATCCTTTCAAGGAAAGAGAATAGAACCAAAGTCCCTGAACTAAATTCGACATAACTCTGCTTTTAAATCTAAAGATGAGAAATGTTTCTCCTTACTGTTATTAGTCAGACGAATTCTGGCTACAGAAGTTTGTAGTTTATCTGGGAAAAGACAACGTTAAACTTATGTCCAGATCACAGCCTGGCTTCCAGCCATACAGGAAAATAGAGAGTCATAAACTGTCCCCGTGCTCCCTAGGCATCTCAAGTTTTAACTCAAGAGAGATAATTTCCAGAGAGTAACTACTTCCCATCTGTGTGTTTGCCAGGACTGAGACTGATGGGATAAATAATCCCAGTCTCCCTCCCAGCTCCTCCACAACAGATCAACCAATGTGTGCACGTTGAGTCAGCAGAGAGAAAATGTCATTCAACATGCAAACCTGGTCTCAGATATTTCCCTGTTAAAGGAAAAAGGTCACAAAGAGAATGCCAATCCGCCTCCACAGTTGCTGTCAGGAAAGTGTGACAGAACGCTTTCACCTCAATTAGTATTGCAGGGTTTAACTCTTAGTCTTAGGGATTTATTGCCATTTTTCTCTGCCTTCAGATGTACAGGAGTTTCACCCAGTCCCACGCAGAGGATTTGCCCTGAAGCCTCTAACGCTGCTGTCTATGTCAGGAGGTGAGTTTGTGAAGGACGTAGTATAAGATGTAGGAGGAGGGCAGCTGAGCCGGACTTGACCAGAGGCTCCTTCAGCCTGCCGTTCAGTGTGGACAACGGCCAGGAGTAGGCAACGAGGCAAGGGGCGAGGGCGGATTTGCTTTTTCTCCTGGGTTATTCTTCAAGGTCCAGTAGTATGATTTATGGACTTCCTAAGACACAGATAGTAGAAAGTCTCACAATTTGCAAAGTCATTCCCTTCCATCAGCTTCTCCACTTTTTAATACGTGTGAACTTCTCCCAGCCTTCGTGTCCCATGGCAATAACTTGCGCAGCTTCTGAGCTACAGGGTGAAGAATCTCCTGTTTGGGTTTTGAACTTGCCAGCTGCTATGTGATGACCACTAGCTCATAAAGCAGAGAAAACAAATAAAAATTGATCCCCATTCACCCCCTCAGTGCCATTCATGATTTCATAGGCCTCTGTTGTATTGGCGCCTCTTGAAGAGCTTATTTGCTCATTCCTCGCACAGAAAGCGTTGCTCACCCTTGGTGACCTTCTCTGAATTTCTCTAAGGGACTTTCCCAGGGTGTAATTCAGGCCACTAAAATTAATCCTTGTTCCGAAGCATTCCCTGGTGGGATCTTCTCTGTTTCTCCATTGACAACATAAAAGGCTTAAGGATACCGAGGGCCCCACATATGCACCTGAGTTAATCACGGGGAAAGCTCTTCCATCCTGCTTTCATTTTAAAAATTTTCTTGTTTCTAACAGATAAAAATAATGTAACAGCCTGATTTTTTTACAGAACAGAATTATTCTTGTCTTGTGTGAGAAGAATTGTATTAAGATAAAGTTCCAATAAGATATATCTTTCACAAAGAAGTAAAACCACTGTATGTAAGGGGAAAGTGTTTGCAGAACTTTCACACAGGGTTTTTCCATTACTAAGTTTGTCCACAGGCTGGATGGCTTGTGAATTCCTTCCAAACCAAAGTGTGTGGTGGTGGTTAGTAATAACAGAGCCTTTTCCTAAGTCCTGCTTACGTGAAGTGTTCTGAGCATTTGGTGTTCAGTTCCTGGAATTAAGCCTGTTTGTTTGATTGTGACCTAAGTAGGCAGAGTTGTTGACACTTTACTGAATTGTTCCCAGCCTTAATGTTCTTGAATTTGAATATACAATAATGAGAATCAAATCTGGTAAAGAAATTAGAAGATAGGCTAAGAATACATGAAAATTTCCCTTGCGTATTCTACGTCAGGCTTTTGCTCAGCATGCTACATTCCCAAAAGTAATCTCAAAAATTGTCCTGACAGTTGAGGCATAGAAAAATGTAAAAAAATGCATATGCATGTAAAATTACAGGTCTAATTTTGGAGGTGAGGGCCATCTGAACATTGGCCAAGTATCATCTCCATCCTCCTTTCTCCCCTCATGCAAACTCCCATTACGTTTGCACTCACTTTGTAATTTGAGCTCTGACTTGATCTTCCTGCATGTGCTGTGCTGGTGAGCATTAATTTTGCTCCAAAGAAAGGGCTGCCATCATTTTTCATTTAGATAGGAAGAAAGAATTCTTCATTTCGTAGCAATCATTTTGGTATGCTGTCCGTTTGTCTGAAATGTTTCCAGAGAGCCCAGATAAATGGTGTGATATTTGAAAAACTGGGCACCGTGTATTTTGGACAGTGTCGAGGAAAGTTTGCAAGATGTCCCAGACTGGCTCTGTCTGTGAGGTCTGAGGCAGTCTTTCTGACAGAGCAAGATCTGTTACTTATCCTACAGGGAGCCACTTGTTTCTCCCTCTCATTTTTGAAGGAGGAATTGAAACAATATGCCAGCAGGAACAGTAACTCCAGACAAACCCCGGAGTGCAGTGGGCCTGGTGCCGTAAGGAGCCGTAGCAAGAGCTTTGCTGGGAACACGTAAGAAGCTCCACCGCTAGCGTTCGGGTGTCTTGCTGAATGTCCAAGCACTCTGTGGCCTGGTCAAAATGTATTTATGGGATTAGGAACAATAGAAATAACCTTTTCCCAAATGGGAAGGAGGTTCTCTGAACTCAGGGAAACCCGCATGTGATTACTTGGCTCCTCCTTATTCTTACCGAAGCACAGGAGATGGTACATTTTCTCCTCATCCTCTTCCCTTCCATTTCTGTCTTTGCGGTGAGTGAGGTAAGAGTATGCTTCGTGCTGGAGTTGGCTTCATCCATTCGTGATCTTGGTAAGACGGCAGCAGCAGAAGTGTTAGGAGAACATAATCATATACTAGGATACTCTTACTGTTTTTTCCATGTCTCTAAAGCAGGCTTATCTTTTTATTCTGAGACTGGAAGGAGATTTTCCTCAGAGTTATAATTTATAAACTGCTTTTGTTTTCCTCCCATTTTGTTGGGGGTGGGGGGCGGACTTCAAGTTATTTTAAAATGATAGTTCAAGTGGCATATTTTTATTTGAAATCCCTAGACAGTCATAGACATTTTGAGAATGAGTCTAGAAAATGACATTACATGCTAAGAATGGGTGGCTCTAAAGACCATGCAGTATAAAGCCATCCTTCTCCTTTTATCTGTTCCCTTTTCTGCAGAGAGGAAGGAAAAGAAATGTTCCCAGCCAGCAGAATTTTTCATGGGAGCTACTTCATTAGTAGTTTGAGGCTAATTCTTCCATCATTTAACAGATTTAATTAGTCTGTGGCTTCTGTTTTTAAATATACTATAAGTCTGTCTGACTGAGACTAGAAATGAGAATAGGAAAATCTTAACTGACTTTTGAGAGATCCTGTGTGCCACAAGGGGACTGAACTTTTCACTTTCATTCATCTAAATACTTTTTAGGATGGATCCATTGCTGGTTTATCAAGGTGTGCATGAAAAATAGCTGGTAGTGATCAGGCAATACGCAATGTCACTGAAAATAACTGCCAAATATAATCCGACATGACCATAAATTATGTGGTGTAATGATAAATAAAGAAAAGCAGTGAGATCATTGAGAAAATTACTGAAACATTTAAGAGTTCCTAGAAACACTTATAATTGCTTTGCATTTACCCAGTAAAACATTTATGAAGTAAAAACTTTGTCCTGTATGAATTGAACACATCAACCATGTCGCACCTAACTCATAAGTTTGATAAAATGACCATATTCATTTTTCATAATTAATCACCCAGAATAGGCAGAACTCTTAATCACTGTTGTTCCTTGCTGGAATGGCTGGTAGAGCGGTGATCCTGGCCTGGTTTCTGCAGTGTAGATATTTCAGCTGGTTCCAATTTCTGTTCTGTAACACCTAAGGACTATCATATATTACCCGTTTTGGCCTCACTGAATGTTTAGCCAATGTCAACATGATGATAGCCAGCTCTAAAGAAGCCACTTTGCATTACTTAATTCTACTGTAAATATACAGTTACTCCTATCTTACTCACTGACTCATCCAAATCAGCAGCTGGATGAAGAGCAGCTGGATGAAATGTAGCTGGATAAGACTGGTCCAAACTACATTGCAGCGCTATCCATAGAAGGACAGCAGGGCTCTGGGTAAGATTGCGTCTTCTCCAGTGTCCTCTGCCATGAAAAGCCATTGTCCTCAGACTGCTAAATTGCTCCTCCACACCTGTACTTTTACAGTTCATTTTATTTTGATTCTGTGTGTGGAGGTTCAAATAGTCATGTTAGCAAAAAGCAGACAAGCACCATCAACTCATCTACCCATCACCCCGATACTGTTTCAGTCACATAGGAGAAGTATCTAAGCTAGCAGGAGGTTTACCCTTGGCTACCACACTATTTTTGGCTTGGGCAAAGTGTTTCATGCCCCAGCTCATACACACACAAGCACACTCACACCCGTATGCCACATACACTGAATTATTAGGAACATTTTTGTGATGCCAATGAAGCCTCCATAGGCTTTTCACAGGCTTTGAAACCTCTCGTTCTAAGAGCTACAAGTGCTTGAAAATCCTAGCTCCTTTTTGGTTCAAAAAAAAGCTAGTTTCTTCAGCCTTATTGCCCAACAATAAATTGTTCACGAGAAACAACAGATACCCAGGCTACATAACCATCAAGCTGTTTCTCTTGAGACAAACTGGGAAATAAAAAAGCAAAAGCTTGGGAAATATTCTACTGCTAGAGTGCTGGAGGCAGTATAAGAAATTAAAAAGACATTATTTGTATTTTTGAATGCGATTGTATTCAGTGGTATCTACAGTACCTTGTATCTTCAGAAGTCTGCTGTCATTCCATTTTGAAAATTATGATTTAAATATCTCTCCTATTGGACTAATTTTATGTCACTCTGTGTTACTGGGTTTGCATGAGTTTCGTTAGCTTCCCAGCACCTGTTTCTGTAAATAAAAGGTCTCAGGAATTCTGAAGCACAGATTTTAGAGGAGCACAGAATTCCACAGCAGCATATTACTTTGCTATTGATGACCCAGGAAGAAACATATGGTAAAATTTTTTTTTTTTTTTTTCTCTTTAACATTGTATTTCAGTGTGTATAATAATTCAGCGTTATACCAAGAACCCAAGTTAGGTGAACACTCTTTCCACTGTATTCAGTATCTTTTTTGCTTGGAAAATATTTATTTCTTAGGAGAAAAGTACCTTTTAAAAACCAAAACTCACATTTGTCATTAAAATAGGTGTTTTCTTATATGGACATGTATTCGATTTTGGAGAAATATTAATGGTTCTGCATTTTATGTTAATGTCACGATGGAATTTTGAATAGCATTAAGGCAGTTTGAGGCATAATTGCAGCCTTAGAACATCAGCAAAGAGCAACACCATTAAGTATTCTGCTCTATGAAGCAGATGGTACCTGCCAGCCTTCCTTTGTAGAGGGACACATCTCATGCGACTCCCTCAGAGGACATCATTGGTTCTCCTCTCTAGAGCCACTAACTATAAACAAAAGATTAAGACTGAAACCTCCACCCTCTTTTTTCACCTTGAGGTAAAGCGTCCTTTGGTGAATGCAGAGAGAACATTCCATTGTACCAAGGAAATGCAGGCACAACGGTTATTTCTCACCCTTCTATGAGCCACTGCCGGTTGGGTTTGTACCTTTTCCCATAACTTAGATTTTCAGGCACACATAGGTCTTGCTGTGAAGTAGTTAGTCTATCCTGAAGTAATCCATAACCAAGAAAATATGATGACAGCATCCTAAGCAGAATGATGTGACTTCAAAGTTGGCTTGCTTTGAGCCAGATGACATCCCAAGGTCCCTTCCAACCTGAGGCCACCCTGAGCTGATTTTCTCCAGTATCGTATTACAGAAGTTATATACCCTAGTGTCTACTTATTAAAATATGTAAATTTTTCCCATATAGCTAAATAAAGCATGTGCTTGCTACAAATATTTCATTTGTAGCTCACAATAGCATGTGTATGCATTTGAAAGGGAGAGGCTGCTTGAGGAAAAAATAGGAGTGAGCAAATTGTTTTAAATTTCTTGAGAATATTACACATCTTCTCAATGGCTTGATATGCACATGGGACAGCTGGATTATGTACGATAGGTTGCAGTCAATGTGACCTATAAAGTCAAGAACCAATGAAGATTTACCAAAACGGATTGTATCAGGTCCACAGGAACCATTATAAATTAACAGATAATGTAATTATGGGAAGTTTTGACTGTGTACCGAATTGTGTGTTTACCTGATAGACAATAAGTAAATTTGGTAAATAATATTTGTATAATAGGGGTGAATTTACCACAGAGAAAAAAATACTAGAAAATAAGCATTCTTTTTAAATTACTTAAACATTGTTTTAACTGCAAAAACAGTTGTAAACATTATTTTGGTCTCACGGGCAATAAAAGCATGTTTGCTTTATAATGTCTATGTTCCCTCAAGTTAAAATATAATGAAGCTTGTGTTTGAGTAACATTACATTTGTGATGCAAACTGACCGAGAGCCAGGAAATTCAGAGCTAAGCCTGATAGTGTCTTCAGTTGATGCTGTGATATCTTCTCTTCACAAAACCACGAGCAAAGGATGAGGTGTCAGCGTGATGCTGAATTGTCTGGCTTTTGTCAATTCACGTCACAATATCAACAGTGCTTAAGCACAGGGAAAGGGGTTGTATTTAATAACAGGATCAGATTACTTTAGACACTCTTTCTCTTTTCCCCCACTTATTGCTGAACAGGCTGTTTTGTAGCTTTTGGAATTCAAATTACATCTCACTTGACCAGCACTTGGGCGTGTTTGGCTTGGAATGCAAATGTCCTGTCCAGTCGCATATCCCTAAGGTCTCCAACAGAAGTAATTCCAGCATTCCTGCTCTCTGTGCGTATATAAATCTTCAATCAAGGGCATTGTGGAAGCACTGAGGCTAGTACACATTCTCCTTATACAAAAAAAGAAAAAAAATTAAATGGCCAGGACAGCTGTAACGCTCGTGAAGAATTCAGAAGGAATGCTCTGGCTTATAAATGGGGTGTGCCTGTATATAGCACAAAACCTATGCCTTGGTTTTTTTTTTTTTTCTTTTATGTTTTTAGGTGGACTGTTTCTCTGGGAGGCTCACAGCATGTTTTTATCATGCTGACCTATTTCCCTAAGCGTTTTTGTGCTAAAGCAAAGAGAATGCATTGTAGGCTTACCCACCTCACATCCCATGAGGTTGGTAGCATTCGACTTTAAATCAGGTTTATTCCAGTCCTATTTTGCACTTCAAGAAAAACTAAATACTCACCTGTTTTCTCTCCTTTATGATTACAACCGACGAGCTCCCAGAGATTGACAGGAATACCCATTAAAGAAGGAAGAGGTTTAATTAGGATGGTACCTGCTGGCACAGCTCTATTTAAACATTGAATGTGTTTTCAGGAGCAACTTCCTTTCCAGAAGTGCTTGACTCAGCAAAAACTGACCACATCGCTAAACTCCAGTAACAGCTTTGCAGTCTATGTTTGAGATAATGTGAATAAGCCTTCTTGAGATATTTTGCTAAGAAAAAAAGTAATCCTGAATAGCAAATTATGTTGTATTTTAACAGTAGATGATGTTGTACAATGTGCCAAATAACTTCCAGTAGCATATTTTTAAAGTACTTAGGATTATAATATAAACCTCACTTAAAAATAGAATGAAGACAACTCTTTTATAGCAAAGATGATGTCAAGTATAAACAGCCTTAAAATATCCTACATTTGTATTGACTTGCCAGACTAAGGCAAATTCTCAAACGCCATTTTTTCCCCCTGTTTATTGAGGAAGTACAATAACAGACATTTTAACAATGCAAACAACATGTAAGTAATTAAGTATTAAGCCTTGGCAGGGTAGAGGCTACTAGGACTGACTAATTAAAAATGCGCAATGAAGTATAGATAGAAAACTACTTTGACGAGTAAAATAGCAGGGTTTTTTGAAGTTTGGAAGGTTGGAAGGGGTGGTTTGTGGTCAAAGTTCTAATAATAGACTGCCTAAGATTTCTTTGTCTTAGACAGTGCCCTCAAGTGGATGGTGGTGTAGTGGAATGAAGTATTGAGGAATACGTTTTCTTCTTTTTCTATGACTTATAAAAATGGGGTTTTTTTTATAACTGGGATGTGGTAGGAGTATTTTACACACAGCAGAAACTTTTCTCCAGCCTGCTGGTTTCCTACAGGCTAAGATCTGCACCCATTACCATCTCCCACTTTCCACACCAGTCCTTCCTTTTTCAGACTTCTTTCTTTCCCTGCCCATGTTTCTCTAGCAATCCAATTCTACCTACACATCTGCATATTGCAGCCTCTACAGTGGCAGAACAGGGACAGCAAAGAAAGATCATGTGGAGCTCTATATATTTTTAGTGGATAGAAGTCACACTGAGGAAGATAAAGCATGGCTGTTGGGAGGGATGATTTCTGAAGAGTTTGAAAGGAAAGGAAACTGCTCCAGGCAGAGTGGAAAGGGATGTAACTTCAAGTAGATGGGGAAGGAACGTGGTGAGCATACAGGAGAACTTCATATAGTAAGCAGGAGCTTAAAAGTTGAGAGATGAGAAATACTTTTCTTTAAAAGAAGGAAAAATAACCTAAGGAAATCCCCAAACCCCCAAAAGTCTGCATTTACAGCTACATTGCTCAAGTGCGCTTCCCATCAGCGCAGTCATTTCAAATCAAGGAAGCCGCCAGTGGAGTCAGCATTAACCAACCTCAGGTTGCACGTCTTACCACCTAAACATTATAGCGCCCATAGCGATTTTCAGCACCCTCCGCTTGATCATAAAACCCCTTTAATTTCAGCATACACCACTGGGCGAGCCTCATATATAGTTCTTTAAAAGAAATGTACAGTCTTTGTTCCGACCTCATGTTTATCTTTCTGGTGGCTAAGTTACCAGCCGTCTTCACTTGGCGAGGGCGAACTTCAAAGTGGGAGTCTTTGAGTAGCATTTTGAGAAATTTGAGGAGCTATATAGGTATGTTTTGTAAGAGATGAAAGCATGTTTTTAAGCAGAACAGATGAGACAGTGACTGTATATGTACATTACAAAGTTTATTTAACAGTCTGCTTCTACTTTTTCAGTATTCCAGTAGATTAAGCTTCCTTGATCACCCTGGACGTTTCAGAAATAATTTGAATTGATGCCAGTAGCTTGGTGCTATATAATATTACTCATGTGTTAAGATATATGTTAACCTTACCTATGCTATTCCTGTCTTTTCCCATTTTGAAAGTATTCCCTTTAATGTTCCTTGCTATTCTTTACAGCATCATTATGTATTACTATTTTCCTACTTTTTTATATACTTTTCCACTGAATTCAGCTTTTCAGGTACCAGCAGACTCAGAATTCCCTTTTTGTGTGGAGATCTCTTCCTTAGTTATACTACTTGGCCTGCCACTGAAAGAGGAATTTCTTTTCATCCTCTCTCTTGATTCCGTGTTATTTAAATGTCATGCCAGAATAGTCCACACTGGTGAAGACATCACAGCGAACGCTGCGAGATGAAGATGGCACTGCTGAACTAAAAGTCCAAGCGGGTCTGGATAGCGCTATACATACACTGTGTACATACACAGGGAAAAGCCTGTGTGGCTCTGTGTATGTACATGGAAATGAATAAGCAGTCAGGTTAAATACTGTTTGCAAAGGGAGAGAAAAAGGCACTGAGACAGAGGAATGTTACATGTGGTGTTTGCATATGGAGATAATTAATATCTTACTCCTAAGTGGTCAACACATTTTCCTGGTTCAGCTAGCAGATTATACAGCAGTCTCCTCAGAACTTCATAGGACTGAGTAAGCAGGCTGGCTCTTTTCCATGCTACCATTCCTTTGTCTGAGACTGAAATACTCATTCAAAAACCAGAAAATTAAGATCTCTCTTTCTATTTTAAATGTACCAGTTACTTCCCTAAATAGAACAGTTAGCTACCGAGTTCAATTTAGCTTAAGTAGTTGTTCTTGAACCTATTTAATATAGCTCTCAGTGTAAAAAGAAAATACTCTCTATTTCATTTAGCACCTAAAATGCTGGGAGAGGAGGAACATTTCACGAGGCCACTGAGAAGCAGCGTAAACCGGCACCTACCCTCCCTGGATTAGAGGAGGATGTAAGCAACTGCTGCATACACTTCTCCTCTAAATCACACCCTGATCCTCTGTCAGTGGGACTTCACTTGTGGGTCTCAGTGGAACTACTCACAAGTGTTAAACAGATGCGTAAGTGTTTACAGAAATAAGCCTAAGGGAACACTGTACTTAATCCTGCTGCATGATTGCAGGGAGGAGATGGAGCAAATTCTACCCAAGGATTCCCCAACCTCCAGATCAAACCAGGGAAGGAAAAGCTGTCTGCAGGAAATAAGAAGCGGGATGCCAGACAGCTTGCTTTGCGTAAGCTGCCAACCAGTGCTCCTGGTCACTGGTAAATAGAAGGCAACTCGGTTTGGTTGTACGAGGATGTTGAAAGGAAGAGAGTAACGCTAAAGTTCCACGGACAAGGAAAGATCCAAGAAGTTACTAATTTCTAAAAATGACCACAACTGTATCAGTGCTGCGGTGAGAGGCAGAACAGATAAAATACAGAAAACTCCAGTTAGATATATCACAGAGCAGAATGGAGTAGAGTCTGCTGAGTCTGGCTTACCAAGTAGTTTCACACCAGTCATCAGACTAGTTTAGGCGGCAGTGCCAGCAGGCAGCTCTGAGACCCTTGAGACCAGACTGAAGGTAAAACCGAAAAAATGCTCTTGTCCGTCTCGTGCTGGTGAAAGAGGTTCAATGGGCAGGTAGTAAGATGCAGTGAAAGAACTGTTTTGAAGATGCATTCTGATAGTGAGGAAAAGAGGCTAAGCAGATTTCTTCTAAAATCACTGGATTGCGCTTCTCTTAAGTTATGACTCTATCGCCCTTTCATAAATACAACTTTCCTTGTTTGCTTATAGTGCTTGCCAGCTTGCACTAAAGAGGGTACACCTGATTTTCTGACTTGAGAAGGTTGATAGGCGGATTAGCCACTTGTACGGGCTTTGATGTATCACAAACCTACCTTTTCTCTGGCCTTTTTCTGATGAGCAGAAAGGGTTACTGAGAGCCAAAAAGAGCAGCATGAATCTTTCTATCAATCAACTGCTCTTTCGGATTCCTTTTGTAAGTCTATGTTTTCTGCTTATTCTTCTCTTTCTCCTGCTGATTATGTATTCTTCCTCTTTCTCTTCAAGATCAACAATAGCACCCTATTAGTTTTCATGGCAGTTTGTGATTACAACGCCTGAAAAGAAATTCAATCTACCCAACCCAGTACATGCAGATATCTGTTCATTCAGACATATGAAAACTGGCTGAACCTATTTCTAAAGCCTCTCATCTCACAGCTCTGTAACGGAAAGACTCCACAAAAGCAATAAACTTGAGAGAGTCCTTTACAGTTGATTACCCTTTACACAAACATACCTACACACACATGCAAAGACAACCTGACCTGCTAAGACTCTGTCCTCTTTAAGTCTCTCTCATTTTCATCTCACAATCACAGAATCACAGCATGGTTGATGTAGGAAGGCACCCCTGGAGATCATCTAATCCAATCCCTCTCTTCAAGCAAGGTCACCTAAAGCAGGTTGCTCACAATCGTGTCCATTTGAATTTTTAATATCTCCAAGGACGGAGGCTCCACCACATCTCTGGGCAACCTCTGCCGGTGCTTGATCAGCCTTGCAGTCAAAAAAAAGAAAAAAACATTTCCTGTACTTCAATTTGTGTCCATTGTCACTTGTCCCATCGCTGGGTGCCACTGAGAGGAGTCTGGCTCCTTGTTCTTCACTCCCCACCATCATGAGATGCTTCCCGAGCTTTCTCTTCTCTCAGCTGAATAGTCCCACCTCTTTCTGCCTGTCCTCACAGGGGAGATGCTCCAGTCCCTTCATCATCGTTGTGGTCCTTTGTTAAGGATTGTCTCCTGTATGTTCATGTCTCTCTTGCACTAGTAAGCCCAGAACTGGACCCAGCACTCCAGGTGTGCATCACCAGTGCTGAGCAGTGGGGAAGGATCACCTCCCTCGAGCTGCTGGCAATGCTGTTCCTGTTCCAAACAGCCCAGGAGGCTGTTTGCCGTGATGTTGCACTGCTGACTCGTGCTCACCTCAGGGTCTGCCAGGAGCCCCAGACCCTTTCTGGAAAGTTGTGTTCCAGCTGGGAATCTGACGTATCTCCTTTATTGCCTTGTCATTTAAGGAGACACCTTGTCTTCTAAACCCATTCTTCCATTTCTAATGCTAGCTTGACCAGGGGAATTTGCTTAGTACACCCACTCCTGAAAATAAAATAACATTCATGAATTTCTTTATTGATTCTTCACTAGGTAGTTATCACACACTGACAAATCTTATAAAAGGTGGATATCCATAGCAGGCCCAGTGCCAAAGCTGTGAGAAAAGCTACTGATAAAAGTAGACATAACCAATAAAACAACAAGTTAGGGGGGAAAAAGGTGTTCAACTTACCACACATCGTTATAGGAAACCGCACAGAATATGTTTAAGTGCTTTGTTACGTTGTGGCCTGGAGTTTAATATGGTACAACCAGCACTCTGTCAGCTCATACTATTATTTCATATTATTTCTCTGAATCTTCCTGGTAATACAACTTTTATTTCTGTTAGCAGAGGGAATTTGCCGATGTGGATTTTTCTGTTGTTTATCAGAACAGTCTCTAATTTGTTTTCTTAATTATGCTGCCCAGTATTTTGATTTGACATATACCTTGTCCAATTATTATTTTATATGTAATTATATCTTCATTCATTTCATGTATTTTCATATTATACTAGTTGAAAATTATTTTCAAATTCACTTTTGTGTTGTTGTTGTTGATAAAGCCAATGTTTTAACTCATTCATACTTTTTATTTCCCTATACCTCCTGCTCCTCCTTTGGAAAGATTATTTAAAATGTTGTGACTTTCTATATATTGAACATGCTACTCTAAATGTCCTGGTTTTGATAGGTCTTCCCCAGGTAAATCTTGAAGGGTAGACTAAGGAGCTCAGAGTGTTTGCTTGGTGTCAGACAACCTGGAACTACTTCATGTTCTGGAAAGTGTTTGTTCTTTGTTAAAAGACCTGAAAATCTTCCTGCACAGGCCAGTTCTGCCTAGAAGACAAAGTTGTTCTCTTTTGACCACGACAGGATGTAGGATCTTCCTGCTCCTTGGCATTACATGTCCTGCTCTGCAGATAGAACATGTTACTGGCTGACACCATATTTTCCTGAATTTGCTCTTTCTCAGATGCTTAAAGGCATATTCTCAGTCAAGCCACGGTACGCCCTTTTCTTACCAGAATAAACGTGGGATGTGGAGAAAATATTCTAATAGAAGACTGTAGGGAAATAGGATGTTTTTTAACTGTGCAGTGTATAGTCCTTGCAGATCAGGATGTCCTTTTTCTTGGCTATTTAAATCTAGATTAATTATGAGTCTACTTGTCCCTGTGTTCTCATAGCAAAGAATGTAATTAGTGACTATTAAACAGTTGTACTATGAGGTCTACATTAAACAACATCTTCCCTTTCCATGTTTAGATAAGATAGGTTATGAAAAGTTAAGTACAGATGGAATATGGCAAATGCTGTCATCCAATTTCCCATTGCTTTCCTGATGGCATGTCTTCTGAAGTAATTCCTAAATAGTTTCCACTTTCTCTTAAGACACAAAAACCTTACTATATCTTTTTGCACAGTAGAAAAGGAGGCATTTTCTTAAGTAGCTAAAAAATTAGGTATTGCCTTTGAAACTCCTCTTTGTAAAATGCAGAATAGAGTTAAGAACTTCCAAGGATTTCTGAATTTCAAAACTTCAGCTGGATCAGGTAGTCATTGGAAACAAATTGGCTTATTAACGAGCCCTTTGTGGAAGCTGGCAAATCATCTGCGTGTGAATTCCAGCCTGTCAAATGCTTGCAAAGGATTGACTTGGAGTGTTTGCAGATCACCCTTCATGACCTGAAAACAGTTCCAGAAGCCACATGGCATGTATCCCAACCACTGCTTTGGCCAACCAGAGCACCTAAGGCACCTCAGTGAGCGATTGACAACAATAGGGTCTAAGGTTTATAAACCTCCTGGAATTTGTCAACAGGAAAACAAAGCAAAACAAAACCCCCCGCAAAACCCAACTATGCCTCGCTGCATGTTTGCAGCGGAACTAACAACGATATAGACAGCAGCAGGCTGGGCTCCTTTTCTAGCATTTATCGCCCCAAAATTGCAAAGAATGCAGACACGCTTGCAGGGTAGACCATTGATAATTCTCCCTTATTGGGAGAATGCGCTGTAATTTTTTTTCTTCTTGAGGTACATCATATCTTTTACTATGGAAGTGCTACAAAACCCTGGCCTCTTACAGCACTGTCGTAGTACCGGAAAGCTCTGTTTCACCCTGCGGTAGGGTCACTCTTCTAGAGAAAATAAATGGATTTTATTTTTTAGGTTTTCAGCAGATCGGACACGTTTTTGTTATTATTTATGCCAATAAAACTTCAGTATTGTGAGAACTTTAGTCTGAGACCAGAACTAAGCAAGTCCGTGAGGAATTACTGGATCAGTATGAACTGAAGAACCAGAAACTGAGGCTAAGTTAGGCTAACAGAAATTGAGAGCATGTGAATGTAGAGTTTTAATTCTAGCGGCTGTACTTTTGCAACCATTTCCATCTTTGAGTGCAAATAAAGATCCAAAACTGCCTGTGTAACCTGCTAAAAGACGAATAGCAGATCCATGGTAAGCATTTATGAGGCTGGGTCCAAGTTATTGTGTTGACATAAGTAACATAAATAACACAAAAAAGCCTTTTCTTGCTGTTTTCTTGCAAATGCAGAATTTATGCAGAATTTAAGCTTCTGTAGCTTCAAACCTCTCGGACAAACCTTTCTTCTCTGTCAAGTTGATGTACCCCTAAGACAACACTCCCCTCAAGGTTTAAATAGTTACAGCTTTTCTGACTTCTTTTATTGATTGAGCAGTGACACGTCAGTTAAATCCTCTTCCTCCTTCTCTTTTCTTCCACCCCCCAAGCCCAACATATTGAATACGCAATGAAAAGCTAATTGGCAGAGAGCCATTCTGGCAAGCTGCATGATGTGTTCCGCAGTTTGTTTGATTTATACCATTGGAAGTTGCCAAACTTTTTGTCATTTAGTTTAATATAATGTTGTGCCTTTAACAATTTTTTCTTCCATAAAGGATTTTTATTTTGCTCAGTAGGATTATAATTTGAAGGTATAATTAGCATCTTGTTAATTGTCGATAATTACACGTCATTCAAAGAGCTCTTGCAAAGGGCATGCGATTCATTTAACAGAACTTCCTCGAGCTGGTGTTCAGAGGTCCCTAATGAGCAAAGAATAGAGCAGGAGTGGATGTAATAATATAAATTGAAAATATGAACACATATAAGCAATCTAAATTTAAATTCAAGACAGTGGCATGAATGAGCCTCTCTGCTCTCAAAAAAAAAAGAGACTCACAACAGTGTGAATTAGCAACCTCCGTGCTACAAAAATAGCAGAGACAAAGAAAACGGTAGTCTGATGTCAGGCTTTGAATTTAAATTTGCCAGCAACATTTGTGCAAACGTAATGGAACATATAGAATTTTGCAATGTAATGATGAAAATTAATAATTACTTAAATTGTCTTTTTTTTTTACCACTTCATTGTCATTCTGTGTGGTATAACCCTAGCAGAATTCGATGGTTTCTGCTCATGCTGCAGCATTCGTAAGACTCTCATTTAGGAAAACAGGCTCCATTGAGAGAAATCCAGAGTATTTCTGTAGTGAAGTTTGGCAGCCTTGCATACTTACAACCTGTTTCATATCAACGCTGCATAACGGTGCAGATCCCTATGAAAGAATAACTGGGGTTTCTCATTCCTTGGCATGTAAAACTCTCAGTGGATCAGTGAGCTAGAGGAAATTTTATCCTCTCCATCAGGCCCATCAGTCTGGGGCCAGTAGAGCTGGAATCAAACCCTCGTCTGGGGGTAAAGGGATTTTGCCATTTACACTACTTCCCTGTTACCCCGCTGAAGAAAACAAAAGTGCAGTAGTCTCCATTTGAATTTCTTGGTTTTGTTGTGGCTCACCAAGGGGGGAACATCACTCAGCTTTTGCTTTCCCCTTTACCCCTGCTGCAGTGTCCATACTGTCATCGGGTGTCTAACAGGTCCGTGTTTTCCTTGAGGTCACTGCCATCACCTCGGAGCCAAGGGGGAGAGGACCCCGGCAGCACAGGGGGAGGCAAGCCCAGAGGGGGAGTCGAGAAGTGTCCGTGTAGCTCTTAGATAACGCTGCTCTCTGCTTCCAGTTCACCCAGAGGCCAGTATGAAAGCCTGAGGGATCCGATCCCAGAGAGCTTCGTACGCTCGAGGACACGATGGGGTCATTTGGTCAGCTGAAGGTCCAAGCAGTGTAGGGGAGCCATGGCATCTCTTTTCCCCATGCTGAGCTGTGCACTTCTCAAACACAGGCTGCAGCCTCGGCCCTTGCGTCCAGGAGTTGCCATAACCGCCCCTTGAACTTTCTGGTTTTGCCCCACCTCGCCAAAGGGACTCATTCTCCTCTCTCCTCAGGAGAGCTCAGCTGACTCCAGCTGCGTTAGTTCCAACTAGGTTGATTGTTAGGAAACCACTTGCTCCCAGTATTTCCATTTGAATGCGGTTCATTTTCTCCACCCATATGGATGACTTCAGATATTTTCTTGTTAGGCCTCCTCTTTGTCATTACACAACTATGGTGGAGTTTTCCCTTGGCCATCTGTCTTTTTAAGCAGCACTTTGAATATTGTCAGGTGCTCATGCTAGCAAGAGTTTCTCTGTTTATTCCTCAGAGCCTTTCCCATCAGTTCCCCTTCTATGTGACACAGAGCTGCAGCAGCTGGTTGCCAAAGCACTCCGTCACCTTTGTTAATAATCACATTTTACTGCCTCAGTAAAGAAGGGATGAGAGTGAGGATTTAAGAGATTACCATTTAACTGAATTAAAGGGGACTACAGATATCTTTGGTTTATGTGAAAGATTCAGAAGGGGTTTTGTGTTTGGAGTATTAATGATTCCTTTTAATGACTTTATTAAACAAACGTATTTAAATTCTTGTGCCATCTTTCTCTCATTTTTCATTAATCCCTGGGATTCTATTACATAGGATCGTTATCAAAAATTTTGTTACAACATAACATGAAGTTTAACTAAGAGGTCTTGGTATCTTCAGCAGAATTTGGTTTTATTTTATTCTAAGCAGTCAGCTCACAAAATGTGCACAACTGTGGAGAAAAAGCACACAGTATCAGGACTATTAATGTATTAATATTCTATTTGGGTGGGGTGTCACAGATATTGCTGCGCTCAGGACAAACAAACTCTCCCCAGTCTCACCTTTAAGAATTAAACTACCTTCCATGTGGCAAAAGCTAGCTAATGAAATAGCTCTATCTCCTCCTTGAAGACTGACTTCTAGTGCCACAAGTGATTGATTCATTTATTTTCATTATTTCTTTATTCACTCTGCTGTCTGACACCTCCTGCAGCCTGGTACAGGCAGCCCTGCCTGTTCCCACTGCAGGTTCAGCATGGACCCAGGCTGGGTGGGTGGCTCAGGGTGTGAGCTGGGAAGCCTTGGTTCTTGAGCCTCGCTTGGTCATGGGATATAATAGGCCTGGAGTGCTCAGGAGCTGGGTTTGATGGTGATCTGCTCTTTTCTGACTGCGTGTGATGACACAAAGCCTGCTCCTACTCTCTCACCTTGGCTGCTACAGGAGGCCATGTGTTGTGCCCTCGTATTTATGTGATACCCTGCTAATCCATATGCATCTGCTCTGGAAAGCCCTGGTTGTGACTTACACCCCATTTCTGATTAAAGTAGAGTTTAGAGTTAGATCTTACAAGCGCTATTTCAGTGACCCTGATCATGTCTTCCAGGGGAAGCTCTAATTCCTTTTGTGTTTAACCCACCAGAAGAAGCACAGGTGATGCTGGAAAGAAACCTTATCCTGTCTGGGCTGAAAAGCCTAGAAATGCTTCAGGTGCTCTTGCTGCAAGTGTCTGAGGAAACCCCTGCATAAAACTGCAGAACAAAAGGGGCACCAGAGTGTTAAAAGAGAGAAGGATCCTGTCTGCAGTGACATGAAGGTGCCTGCTTCTAGGGTAGGACTTGCTGGTTTGAGCCTTAGTCTCACACTGATGCTTAAACTCTGCACCAGTGCATGTGGCGAGAGATAGCACAGTTGCTTTA
This sequence comes from Bucorvus abyssinicus, assembly GCA_009769605.1. Classification (NCBI taxonomy): domain Eukaryota; kingdom Metazoa; phylum Chordata; class Aves; order Bucerotiformes; family Bucorvidae; genus Bucorvus; species Bucorvus abyssinicus. The sequence continues at coordinate 56,466,861 of CM020024.1, read as the reverse complement.
GGAGTCGTGTTGAGTGAAAATTAAGGACTAAACACAATAGTAGAGAGTTTAACATCTTCCAGCAAATGCTGGGATATTTCCTGTTGTATTAACAATATTTGGGGCCATGAGAGAACAATTTAAAAGACACAATGTAAGGTTTGTTTCAGGCTCTTACCCCTTTTCCAAATCCTTCCGTTGGGTATCTCATCTCAAGGATACAATTATTTTCAGAGCTCTATCTGTCATTACCCTATTGTGAGACACAATGTGCTTCATATTCTCCCAAAAATTAAAGAGAGGATGTAAGGCAGATAGCAGAATGCAGTTCAATACCACTAAGAGATTAAATGGTATGTCTGAGTACACAGGGAGAGTTTTAGCTAAATCTGGGGGTTTGTTCACAGTACCCCGTAGGCCAATCAGTGAAATTGCATCTTTTACTGGCCCAACCCAGTGCCAAGTAATTCTCTTTTCCTGTTATCTTTACCTCATTTTCTAATGATTCCTCAAGTGTTCTGTTCAAATTAAAGTCTAATAGTATATTCTGTTCTTAAATCTTTTCACAAAGCACATTTAGAATATAAATCAATGCAATGAATCCACTGAATAATGCAGCAACAATATATACATCCAGAGAGCAATTTTTACGCTCTTCAAATTCAAGTGAAGAAGAATGCAAATAAGGCTGTAGATAGTCTTACCTTTTATCTATGCGTGTCTCATATCTTCCTTTTATTTCCTACTTTTTTTCAGAATAGCTCCTAGTGCCTAGTTCTTGGGTTTGCTTTTTTTTTCATCCTAAATTCAATCAAGCACAGCCTGTTAAGAACAGGGCCATCAGCAGATGATATTCAACTAGATCAGTGAGGATTTCTGATTTTTCCTGTTCCCCATGAAGGATTGATAGACCTAATTCAGATTTTTTTTCAATGTTAAAAGTATGAAAGAGGAAGAGAGATCTGTAAAATAGTCAGCATAAAAAGCAACAGAAGAGCGAGCCGAGAAGCTCATACAAGGGATTGTGAGGCTATCAGTGAAGATTGAGGCAAAAAGTTGTTGAGTATCTCAGCCTTCTCCTCATCTGTTGTTGCTAGCTTGCCTAGAATGTTCTCTCATAATGTCACCTGTAATTTTTTCTATTTTCCAGGACCATTGAATCATCTTTTCTCAGTGATGCTTTATCAGTGTGTATGCAATGCACTGGAACAGTATTTACGTGCATATTTCCACATCTCTAACGCAAAAATGAGAATAACTGTGGTTAAAGCTGTCACATCAGCTACAGAAAATATGTACTTAGCAAATGGAAGGGTTCTACTTTATAAAGCAGGCATATGAAAGTCATTCCCTCGTACATATCAGCCGAGACTTCAGTGCAGGGTAAATAAGTCTTCCAATATCACTGGTGGAGACAAGCTGCCAGGAAGAGCTCAAGCCGCCAGACAGTAACAAGGATGCCTCAGGCTGTTACAGCAGCAAAATTCTTCATGTTAGTGAGAATCTGTTTTCCACAGGACAGGGTTGAGACTTACCCTGTTAAAAATACTGTCCTCATCAATTAAAGAAGATCTCAGAAGATCAGAAAGAAAGCACCAAGCTCCTGTGCAAGCTGGAGGCACATTTCCACTGCATCACTCTCTGTGAGAAGGAAAACAACCCCAAGGACAGTGCTGACCCCCAACTCCCATAATTTCAATCCAGCTGCAAATAATGATGCTGAAAGCCTTATTTCTGAAAAGAGCCTGGTCTAACTGGAACACTTCCCTTCTTTATACCTGAATGGTACTGAAGGGTAAATGTACTGTATACTGCTTTTTAGGAAACCCTAAAAGAAAAGCATAGTTTGAACCTTTGAAGAATAGCTGGTCAAACTATAAGCTGAATATAATTTCCTCTGTACTGGCATTAAGCTGACATAAAATTAAACTATTTTGATTCTGGGGCATCTTATCCATAACACGCACTAATTTATCCTTGGTGTCAGTAAATAGCGAGGGGGAATGGAAGCCGTTAAACATTAATAAAAGTCAGTGTGATGGAGATCAGGATATTAGGAAACTTATTTATTTTGTATCTACTCCAGTATATTTGTGGGCAAGAACGTTTTGTGGTTTTTACACCTGCTCAGCCCTAAAAGCACTACTGTCCCAATAGCTAGGAACTCCCAGTTTGAGGTTAAGTTTTGGCAGGTCTGAGCTGGCCATAGTATTTAGCAAGATACCTGTAGTGTATTTTAATACGCTTCATTTATTAAGAGAAAGTCAAGGGACAAGTTTAAACAAAGGGCATAGCCAAGGGTAGAACCAATTCTCCACTGGAAGACATCCTCTATATCAAAGGACATGATCATCATCATGACTACTTCACACGGAAATACCAACACAAACCTCTCAAAAGCAGTGTTTAACCCTATTAACTGAACCTGATGACAGAGGTTTGACACATCACAAGCCAGCAAAATCTATGCTCACCACCCCAGCTTCTTACGAGAAATTTTGTGCAAGTGTGAATCCAGGTTTTCCTTATCTCTGGCTACTGGCTTCTATTCCTGGATTTGTAACGCTTGGTAAAAGAAGATGTAAGGTCATATACCAACAAACTGCAGGATAATAGAAGGAATATAAAAATAACATACCATTTCCTCTTCCCCTCTCTTCCTTCCATCGCCCCTGCACTAACACCTTTGATGAGTAAAGTAAGAAAAGACAAATTTAGGACCACCTGTAGTCACTTATAATCATACTTCAGTCTTGTCTCCAAGTAATATCTCCAATGATATTTTTCCTGGAAACTATAGCTATGAACCAAGGTTTGTTTTTGTTTTTTTTTTTTTAACCAATAATACTAAAATTTTTTTGTTTACTTGTTCTGAATATAATCAATATTTATAATCAGTCATCTCCATACAGATATAGGTACCTTTTAATATATATGGTTTTCTGAAGTTATTCATTTTAGACTAGTGAGCATTTTTGTGCCTCTCTGAATATATACACAATGAAAAAGAATGCACTGGTAGATGCTAATAAGACAAAGATGTGAATTCCCGAAAAACCAGAATGAACACTTTCAGTAAATGGCATGCATCACTACACCTAAGTGACTCAGACAGGAGTTCATAGGGAAGTGACTCCCTTGCATGACAGGCAGTTAAACAGATAGCTTTGTCAAGCTAGCTTGCTGTCGAAGGTGTATATACTAAATAGAATTAGCATCAGTTCCCAAATGGTTAAAGCACTACAATCTGCTCAAACTTCCCAGAGGTGATTCTAAGAGTTAACAACAGTTTTAGCAGCCACACAACATTAGAATGCCCACCAAAAGTCCAGCCTTCCACCGAAATTGGCCAAACATCATGTAGTCTTGTTCATAAACCTATCAAACTCTATCTTTTTTAATCTCTGATAATCACTTGGAAGGCTATTTCAAAAGGTTGTTTTGTCCTTTCATGGCTAGTACCATCTTCATTTCACAGGTAAGTTTATTAACAGGAAGCTTATATCCAATTATTTTTGAGTCAGTGCACAAAAATCACTTCGGTGTTCCATCCCCCTTCTGTTGCATGTATAGAGCTATGAAGTATCCACTTAGCCTGAGTTTTCTTAGACTAAGTGGATTCCTGATATAGTAATCCACCTGCAGAGCAAGGAAGTAATGTTGAATTTCTTCATTATATTTTTGGGATGATAACTCTGACAAAGAATTAGGAGTCAATGAAAAATTGAGCACACTTCGTAAGTGCCAATGACACCGAAAACTCATTTCTCTGTGTTATAAAGAGAAATGCTTCTCCAGCAGCAACAAAAGGTCTGGTGCTGCTAATATTTGTCAGTGTTCTCCTGAGTGGGTGACATTTGCAGGTGAGATTAGTTTAACTGAATGTAGATACCCTTGGTAGAGATACACAGACATGAGCTGGTTATTTAAGTTCCCATCACAAGACCCTATGAGAAATAGGTCCTTTAGGGTATAGGTCATTGAGTTGTTTCAGAAGTCTACCCAGAATGAAATGGTTTGCTCCCTAGAAGGACTTACATTTCCTTACTGACCATGAAGATAACCTTAGAAAGAAGTCATCTGATGTTAGCTGAATTGAATAGTCTCCTGTCTGTGTTACCTGAGGATGACTTCAGACAAGAGGATCTCATCTAGACCTGGATTTAACACTTCAACCTGACGTTCATATTCCCTTTATACTCCCAATCCAATAAATGGAAGGGACAGGCTCCTCTGAAGAGCCATAATTGCACAGAAGACCTGCCTCAACCTCTGTGAGTGCCGATTATTCACCCTCACTTACAGAAAGAGACTACACAGGGTGCCTACACATCTCACTTAGCCATCGTAGTTTGCTGTCTAAAGTTACATGGGATAAGTACAGACCAGGAAATGGGATCATATATCAGTTCACTTCACCAAGACAACCAAATAGCATATCTCTGCTGTTTGTGAATCTCTAGGTTAAAAAGTCTCAGTCAGTGTCTTGAAATCAGTGTATTGAAATAATAACCATGCAATGGTTTACTAGATGGAGGTGTAGTCCCACACTGTAAGTCACAAATAGTACACATTACACATATAGTAACTTAAATAACAGTTTTCAGGAGATCTGGCAACTCTTGGAACCATCTCAAAATGCATCAATATGAACCATTTGCCAAACCCTCATGGAGATGAGGACTGCATTGCAGACAACTCCTGAAAAGGAGGTGGGGCAGTGGGAGGGAAAATTCGTAACACAGATTATTCACAATGAATAATTCAGCTAGTTCTTTTTACAACACACTTCCACCAGCTGGCTTTTGTGTAAGAGCTTCAAAGTATTTCAGTCTGAATTGATTAAGACTCTACACTACACTGATCTGGGCGTTAGAAAAAATTGCTGTTCTCCAAAAGCAATGGCACTTGAGCAATGCAGTTTTCTTCTCTTGACAAGTCCATGAGAATATATCTTTGAAAATTAGGACATTTTTATTGATCTCAGATGCAGAAGTATTTTTATGTTGGCTTTGCTTTACAAGGAAAGTACATGTTGAGTTACAGAATTGCTGATATTTCCCTTATAATAGCATCGCCTTGGATCACTGAAATCAGTTTTGTTTCTAGCTGAAGATGTGGACATTTCACAGCTAATGAAAAAGTTATATGTCAGGGAGGTTCGACACGAGCAGTCTTTTTTCCCCCTCTTTTACTGAAATCCCTTGCTAACAAAAGGAAATCCCCCCTTTTTCCCCCTTGGCACTAAAATGCTGTAAGCAAGGACTATACTGGTGCTAAATATTAGCAGCTGAGTTCCAAAGTGATGTATAAACAGAGTTCAAAGGCAGATATAAATTTACATATGCATTGCTAGCATAGTTTCTTTTATCACTGCAGTATTCTACACATTAATCTGATGCTGGAAAGCTCTTCTCTTTGTGGCTTGTATTTTAAACCCAAACTAAAACAGAAGAAATTATTTCTGAGGCCACAAATGGGACTTTGTGGAGACAGCACACATTAGGACTGAGGACCTGGCAATTGCTTCTTACTTCTTCCCTTATTTATACTGCTTATTTAATCGCCCTGTACTTGGAGGTCTGGCAATTTCTTTCTCTTTTGTCAAAGCAGCTGGGGCATTTTGTGATGCATCTCAGTGGGTGCCTCACTGTACTCCAAGACAAACATTATTTTACCATTGTGGGAAAAGTATGTCTCATCCTCACTTACAAGAATAACTATCTAGCCAGCTTTATCATCATGGTGACAAAGAATGTTATCCAATGTTTGGGTAAACTATCTCATGTCCATGTGAAAACCAAGGATATAAGATATCATCATGAGGGACTAGAGTTACCAAACATTTAATTTAGTTTAGAGCAGCCCTTGAAGGTTTAGATATACGTGCAATGTCCCAGGTTCAAACATTTCCAAATGCAGATGGCAGAGACATGTGTGAGAGATTTCCACTGTTTTCCATTTCTTCCCAAAAAAGACCTCTACACGTTGGATTTTCAACTGCTGATTTTCAGTGGACTTGTGGCAAATTATGCGACTACAAGAGGAGTACCTCTATGGTTTGGTTTTCCTTGCAAAATTACGGTAACTGCAAATGAGATTGCAGTGGCAACTCCACGACTATAAACTAAAATGGAAATGGAAGAAATATTTTGAGGCATAATATGAATATTATATTAGGAGAATGAAGGTAAAAACTTTGAACCTCAAAGGTGTTTCTTTTAAGCCTGAAAGAGGCTGATAATTTGTATTCTCATGAGACTTGTGCCATTCCTGAAACAACACGATAAACCTGACCATTTACAGCAGAATCTGTTCAAATTCTGATTGAAGACTGGTCTTGCTTCTGGTCACACAGCTCTAGGAACTACCTGTCCGGGTTGAAGAGATTCCTCATTCAATATGTTTGAAATTGTAACTTCCTTGTCGTACCAAGTCTTCTAAGGGGCCAAAAAGCCACATTGATCCAGGGGAAGCCTCTTTGGAGCCTTGTACAGAGTATGCAGATTTTTCTGGTGCCAGAAGGATTCCTGGGCTGCTAACATACAGTCCTGAAAAGGAGGGAGTGCTCGTCCCCAGAAGATAGGAAGGAAGATCCCAGCAATCACATGAGGGAGGCTGAGCCTCCGCCTCTGCTCTCCTCCCCCGTGAAGTCGCATTGCCCAGGTTGGGCACAGGTATTGAGGTCCATGGTCCGTTTTAAAAAGATATTTTAATAAAAGAGCAAGAATATTTTAAGTCGCCAGCAACAGGGAACTTTTCCCTTCTCAGGAAGGACAGCAAATAATGATATTCAGTCTGACACAGGCACCAGATGCAAGTCACTGGCATCTAGTGGAACTTCTCCTCTGTCTGCATGTGATGTTCATGTGTTTCTTTTGTCGGCAGTACTACAGAATGTCTGAGAAAAGTGTTGAGAAAATTGGAAACTTCCCCATGCCTAGGCTTCAGAAGACCTTGGAATGGCTGAACAGCCCTGGGGAAAAGGTTTGGTTTGAACAGAAGTAAAATGGCAACTCCTTCCAGATTCCTGGCGGAGATTTAAATACCAGTAAAAAACTCCAGCACACACTCGCACACCAAAGGTTAGTCCTCTGTAGTGGTGCCAAAAGTAATTCTTAAACGACTTTAAATACAGAGGATTTAGTTCTCTTCTTGCTTCTGGTGTCACGAGGTTAGATCAGCTAAAATTAAAGATTCATCCATCTATCATTCAGTGTCTCTGCAAACAAAACTAACTCCTTCCAGGTTTCTTCTTCTTTTTAAGGGGAGTCATGCCATAAAAATCACAAGTTTGCCAAGTGTTCACACTCCTTCAGGAGATTAAAAAATACAAGGGCAAGGAGCTGTGGGTGTACCTACACTCAAGCACAGCCTGTGTGGAGGTATTACCCACTTCGCAGCATTGCGTGTTTTAGCGGTATGCCCTCTTTCATCTGCGCTCTCTTCTCCCAGCTGTTTCCCTCAGACTCAGGCCCAGCACTTCACATCTCTGAAAAGGGGCTTTTAACAGATGCTCTTGCTTTTCTCCAGATCCAGCTTCTTTTCTGTTCATTACCTTTCCTGTAAATGGCCAGTGTCTCCTCATTCAAGATAAACCATCATACTTCTGAAAGAGTGTTCCTGTTAAGCTTTGATTTCCCACTAGCTAGAAGTGGCAGAGGCAGAATATGCATCCCATTGCAAAAAAAAAGAAAAAGGTTTGCTAGTTTCCCGCAGCACTTTCTTCTCTTAAATCTAAAAGCTACAAGTTACCCGCCTTCAAGCTATATGAGGGCACGTCTCGAAACAGGCAAGAGGAAAGATGTACCACGCCAGCAACTTTTCACAAACTCCCCGAAACATTGCCAAAATAAAAAGGGGAAGCTGTCGGGATTTGAAGGTGCAGGGGAGGAGAGGCAAAGGTCTATGAAATTTGGGGGCCGCACAGAACATATGATGATGTTTGCTCTAGGAACCATCTCTGCCCTGATCCATGGCTTTTTGGCCTAAGAGAACCACTGTGTGTAACAGACATTTTCTCATTTGAGTCAACCTTTATAAAAGAGTCCTTCCTTTGCCATCAATGCGAATGCATATATATATATATAAAACCCCACATCTTCGCTTTCAAACAGAGAATTCAACCCCATTTTTAGCTGTCATCTGCTAGTAGCTATCCTATATGATGATTCTTTACATTTAATAATTCTGAATTCATATAAAGAGAAAGGAAAGGATTTTAAGACTCTGAGAAGGAGAGAAGCCATGCGTATAATCCAGAGGAGAACAGCTGTCAGGCAGGGGAAGTAAGGAATAATATTTTGATTTTGTTGTGAGGCACTTCCTTCTATAAATAACACTGTTACTTGGGTATTAAGTGAGAAGTACCATCGTTCTGATGAGACCCCAGGAGACCTGAGTTCTCTGCTCATGAGAAATTAACCTCGATTAACTCAGATGACTTCTGGATAAGTTGCATGCTCATCATTTGCAGAGGTAGACCGATGGCTGGAAGTGGATCTTCTATCAGGAATAAGGGTAATTAATGGATGAACTGCCTCTAAAATGCTAGTAGAAGTCCAGTTTGCACACCAGAGAGTCTAATATTGTTCGCTTGTTTTCATCTGCAAGCTTCAGCATCAGCCATTTTCTCACCAAATATTTATTTCCTTTTCGGTTCAATGTGTCACTGTTTAATCCAATAGAATGCTGGGGTAATGGGAAGGCACTGTATTTTAATTCATAAGAATTTAAAAACTTTTATTTGCAATAAATTGTCATTCTAGAATATTTATTTGTTTCTCTGTCCAGGGTATGCTTTTGGGGGTTTTGTGGGGGTTTTAGGAGTTATTTCAGATAACAATAAAAATGCTTCGATGCCTTTTTTCATTCCCTGAGCTCTTTCACAGTGGTCTGTTGTTCTTGGAAAAGAATGCAAGGGTCTTCCCATGGGCAGGACTAGATCCAAGCGCCAGACAACAACCTTTTCTCTGCACAGGAAAGGGTATGGTGGGCATTTGGTTTACAGACAGCTTCTGTCCCACAGTGGCATCTGAAATGGTGGATCAGGAGCTATCATCCTCCTTTTATTCTCATCAGGAGAAAGAAGATTAAAAATAAAAAAAAAAAAAAAGTGGAAGAATAAGAGAAGGCAGGGAACCTGTACTTGTCATATGTTTCAGAAATAAATTGTTAAAAGACTGAAGTCACATTGTTAAATATGAGAAGAAACCAGAGTGATCAGTCTTGTGTTTAGTACTCTGAACACAGCGCTTTACAAGCATAAAGGCTGTTTTGTTTTAAGTGAAAAAGACCCAATTTTAGATATCTGGTGAGGAGGCTGGGGGAAGGGAACTTACCATTAACTGGAACAACTGTTCAAAGCGAAGAAATGAAAAAGGGAACAGCAGAGGAATTTCTCTCCAAGTTGCCTACTGAAGCAGTTTCGGGTTTAATTTTTGTGTCTGTTTTGCAATCCCTTGACAGTCAAAACTGGCTGACACAACACACGAGATACGCCAGTGCCAGTCCTGGGTATTCTGGGTTCCTGGAAACAGCACAAAGATCTGTGTTGACAAAAATTTTACAGATGTGCCAGATTTTTTATTCGGAGTGAGAAGCAGAGGCCCCTCAGAGAGGGAATGCTGCCCTGCCAGGACCAGGCTGCTGAGATGGCGGCTGGACGGTTACCCAGGCAGAGGGCATCTTGGTGGTGAGCACCCCTCGTGTCCTCTCCGGCTGCACCGAGGAAATGGGGAGTCGCAATCTGACTTGTCAGGTGCAGTATTGCTTTCACAAGCGCTCAACAAATGTGAATAAGGCTCCCAGTTCCCTAAATATCACCTAGAAACAGAAGATTTTTGTTGTTTCAGTAATAATTGCGAGGTTCTTTCACCTGTTTCTGATGTGGGCAGATCTGAGATGTCCTCGAACCATATTCTCAGTAAGAAGTCTCAAGGGGATTTCAAGCCTGTTCTCTCTAGGAATCAAACCAAAACTCATTTCTATGAATATGGAAGGGATTTTTTTGTTTATTTTTTCTTGAAAGATACTTGGCACCTGATGAGCTCTTAGAAACACCCACAACGTTGAGAGACATGTGACAGTATTGCAGGAGATGGGAACACAGGTCAAGCAGGGGAAAGGAAGAAGATTTTGAAGGATGGGATCAAAGAGAAGGGAAAGAAATCTCTGGAAGAATTGGGTCGAGGAGAGGAGAGGTCAGAGGGTTTCCAGCCCCGCTCCCTGTACATATATCGAAGCTGTTCATGTCCCTCTGTTCCCACCTGTCAGTATCAGTCTAGCATCTCCAGCTACGGGAAGAACGCCCAGGTGTAACAGCTTGTTTTTCTCTTCCTGACTGTAAACGTCCTGTCAATTTACGGTACATATGTTTGTGCCCCGTGACATATATACCCTGGGTGACTTTCAGCCTTCATCCATGTTATATTAGCTCCCTGAATAAAGAGGAGAACCAGGATGCAGTACAGCTGAGGACTTCCAGCTCTTCGGTTTAGGCAATAAGTACTCCTTGGCAGAGACGCAAAGAATTGTTTATGTATCAGAAATCTGTATCAAAGCTTGTACAAAAAGAGATATTCTCTGAAACATGAAAAAATAAAATGTAATCTTGCGGTCATCTGGATTGGTTTCATGGGACCATATTTAACAGTATGTCCTGCAAATACATTAAACTAACTGAGAAACTGTTCTCCACTCTCCAAAAATCCCAATGAATTTCTGTTTTGGTTTTAAATGCAATGATATGGTGTTTAGCTCAGAAGAAATGCAATAAATTTAATTTCGTGGAAAAGAATCTCTAACCAAAGAGAGATGCCTTCAACTCCATCAGGTTAGTAAACAATTTTGTGAACTTTTGGGAGGAAATCCTTTCACTTTGCTAAGGAAATTTGACACATTACATTTTGCCATCTTTGACTATGGTATTTAAACGAAGATTATTTTCCTGCCTACAGCAACTGTGTTCTGTATCCAAAGCGTTTTGCCTAGCAGTTCATACACTTATAGAGGTTCTTTCATCTATTGAGCAGGAATATGACTAAAACCCAGTAAATCTTTCACAAAAGATTTCTTAAGAAGTGCTTCTTTTTTATAGTGTTTATAAACATCAGTATTCTATGCAACAGTGAGATCTTCGGATAACACAGATGCCTACAGTGAAATGACATCTCTAGGAGTTTCATTTTCATGACTCATTATGTAATGAAGCAGTGACATTCTCAGACGTCCCGTGAGCATCAGGGATGCACAAGACAGAGGGAAATTATTTACAGTCTAGGGCAAATGTTAGTTATTAGTATTAATGTTGTAAGACGCTTCTCCCCTTTCTGGTGTTCTTGTGGGACCTGGCACACAGGCCCAGCAGTTACCAGCATCTTGAAGGGAAGACAGAAGATGAATCCTCGAGGCTTTCTGTAATACGAGCTAGGTGACAGTGATCTGCCGTCCCAAAGGGGGGGCTGTGTCAAAGAGGCAGCGTTTTCAGGATAAGGCCCACTTCTTCCAGCCCAAGGCATTTCTGTTAGCTCAGGTTGAGGGTGTTGAGAAGGTTTAGCAATCTCTGAAGTGCATCTCAAAATCCAAGCGCCAAAGTACGCGCTTTGAAGCGAATGTTCGTACAGATTGAAGCACTTAAAAAGCTTGTAGTATCTGCTCTGTTATTGCACAGGTGAAGAGTTTGCTTTAGATACCCATGTTCATCTGCAGCGCTGAAAGACGTGAGGAAGAAAAGTCCCTCTGAAACTTAGAGCCCTCCTACATAAGCCTGACCCAGGCAGGAAGTTGCAGAGTGACGCACTTCTGACCAAAATCAAACACAGGTGGCTCCAGGTGACAGAGACAGTGGAGATCGAGTACCTCAGCTGGTGGCAGAGAAATATTACTCGAATATTTATATGCTCTCTTTTCTTTATTATTTTATTTTATTTGATATTTCTACATGAATCTGAGTAAGCAGGAGGTATAGGCAGAGAATTTCTTCTTGCGTTACAGAACCATACTCCATGGGTCATGTGCCGTGTTGAGCACACTTTGGTGTTCTAGGGATGCTGTCTCAGACCATAAATTGCTTTACTTTCTGTGTATGCTGTCTATATACTGCTCACGTGATCCCACTGCATCTCCATTTACAACACCGCCTTCATCCTCTGGATTGTGTTTGGCGCCTCACCTTTTCAGAATACATTGCACCTTGAATGCATTTTCCTGGCACGTGTTGTCAAAGATGACTCTTTCGGAATAAATGCCCTTTTGAACAGATTTTGAATCAGCCATAAGAATTGCTTTTCCCAGGAGTTTTTCCTGCCACAAGGAGTGGCATACGTAAAGGTTTAAGTTGTGTGGTCCTAGCACCAAGAGTTTGCTTCCTCTTTGTAGGGGCCTCCACCTTTGCGAAGTCCTCACAAGCTCTGCTGCCCATCATTAGATTGCTGTTGAAGTAGAAAACACGTTACATCAGCCTTTTGTCTTTGCCTTGAGTTCTGGTTCAGAAGAAAAACTGGACCCTGAAGAGACACTTGTTTAGGGACTCATCAATGAACATAGGTAGTTTTCTCACATTTTCATCCTTCACAAAATCTTTTAAGACTCGAGATCTCTTTACAAAGCTCTGAACTTAAAACAGACCTTGCAAAGTACATCAGGTGGCATCAGAAAGAGAAGTGGCAGAAGAAACAAATCTCTTCAATTTCTTTGCGGTGGGATAACCAGAAAGAGCAACAGTCTGTTTGGGACTGTAGTTTCACAACACTGTCTGAATCAGGCTGGCAAGCACTGGAGGAGTAAGAAAGAGAAAGAGAAAGATGAGCAGGATTAAAAGGACATCCGGAGGCGCTAGGTTCCTTGGCACAAAACGGCTATTGAAGTTGTGAAGTGAGAAAAGCTAAATATGATTGCAATCTTCTTTTAGCCATCTGCTGTGGTTTTTCTTAGCATTCTTCAGCCCAGCATCTGAAACACAGTCCTTCCAACCAGGCCTCATTTCTTTACAGGTATTCCCCTCCAAAAAATGACTGCACATCTGAAAACGGTGATCTGCCTTTGCAGTGCCACAGAAGGGTTACCCAGACATTGCTTTAACTCTGTGGAGGTCGAGTCTTAGGCAGCTGGATTACCCAGTGCTATTTTATAAACCTCTCTGCATGAAGATTGGGACGATCTGGACTTCTGTAAAGCCTTTGACATGGTCCCTCACAACATCCTTCTCCCTAAATTGGAGAGATATGGATTTGATGGGTGGACTGTTCAGTGGATAACAAACTGGTTGCATGGCCGCATCCAGAGGGTAGTGGCCAATGGCTTGATGTTCAGCTGGAGATCGGTGAAAAGTGGTGGGTGTCCCTCAGGAGTCAGATGACACCATGCTGAGTGGTGCAGTTGACAGGCCTGAGGAATGATACGCCATCCAGAGGGACCTGGATAAGCTGGACAAGTGGGCCCATGTGAACCTCATGAGGTTCAACAAGGCCAAGTGCAAGGTCCTGCACATGGGTCAAGGCAGTCCTCGGTACCAAATAGGCTGGGGGATGATGGGATTGAGAGCAGCCCTGCAGAGAAGTACTTGGGGGTACTGGTGGATGAAAAGCTGGACATGAGCCAACAACGTGTGCTCACAGCCCAGAAAGCCAACCGTTGCCTGGGCTGCATCAAGAGAAGAGTGATCAGCAGGGCGAGGGAGGTGATTCTCTCACTCTACCCACTCTGACTCTACTCACTCTACCCACCAGACCCACTCTGGTGAAGCTGTGTCCAGCTCTGGAGACTTCTAGTGCAAGAAGGATGTGAATCTGTTGGAGCAGGTCCAGAGGAGGGCCACAAAAATGATCAGAGGGCAAGAACACCTCTGCTAGGAGGACAGGCTGAGAGAGGAGGGCTTGTTCAGCCTTATCATGGCTTTTCAGTATTTAAAGGGGGCCTATAAGAAAGATGGCAACAGTCTTTTTAGCAAGGCCTGTTGTGACAGGACAAGGGGTGATGGTTTTAAACTAAAAGAGGGGAGATTTAGACTAGATAGAAGGAAGAACTCTTTTACAGTGAGGGTGGCAGTGGCACGTTTTGTGCAGAGAGATGATAGATGCCTCATCCCTGGAAACATTCCAGGTCATGTTGGACAGGTCTCTGGTCAATCTGATCTAGTTGAAGATGTCCCTGTTCACTGCAGGGGAGCTTGGACTAGATGACCTTTGAAGGTCCTGTCCAAGAGTTCTCTGATTGCCTGATTCTGTGTATGGCCAATGGGGAAAATATCAGAAGTTCTGTGAAAGTAACTTCTCTGTAGAGAGGCTCAGCCATGTTACAAGAGTTTCTGAATAGAAGACCTTTCATTCCAAGCACTCCTCAGTCCTACATAGAGCCTCAGACACCTCCACAAACTCGTTTGATTTTGACTAATTGGCTTTCTCAAAGGTGAGGGAGGAGCATTTGGAGATCACTCTCCAAATGACTCACGCTCTCCCATGACTTTCTGCACTCTTTGATGCTTTCGGTCAGACTCAGCATCTTAAGATCTCTGCTTGCAGCAACAGAAAGGCCATGAACTTGATCTTTTATTGCCTATCTCTCAACACTGTCTAATAAACCTGTGCAGGATTCAGCTGTCTTTCAGTCACTGTTTTATTTTGTAACTTTTTTGCTCACATTTTGACACCCCAGCTCTGGCTGAGAATGTTTTGCATCCTTTCAAAGCCTTATTTGTCATTTTCTTTCTGTACCATATTATGGGGCTGGTGAAATTCAGATTTTCTTTTCCTTTTTTTTTCCTTAGGCCTTCCAAAAGTAACGGAAGGATTTGAACATTGCTTGTGAAGTCAGTGCAGTACTGCATTGCAAGATACATATAAAAAGTATGAAAATCAAACCCTTGCTTTCCAACCAGACCAATTAAACTTTTATTCTGTGGGGACCCAGTTGGTGTTGGATAGCTGAACGTCTTGCCACAGCCAATCCCTAGTTAGAAGTATGAAATTGCTGGATTTCTGAAGTTGTTAGGATTGTGATGCTATCAACACTTTAAGGTTAAACGGTGAACTCTAGATTCAAGCCGTGGCAGGAATGGTACAAGAAGGATTGATTTTCCTGTGTGGTGGAGGTTTTTTTCAGGGTGTTGGTTTTTTTTTTTTTTTTTTTAAGTCCTCTTCAAGTCTGCACGTAGCCTGAGCTGCAATAACTGCAGCCCAGGGCAGTGTCAGTGAGGCAATCAACACCTTATCTGGGTGGCTTTCATTTCCTGTTGAAAGAGGTTGCTGAGGTATGCACTGAATCCACATCTCCCCTCACAAACCTCTTTGCTATCTCCCCCGTGATCTTCCTTCCCACAGAAGAGGAAGAAGGCTGGGCCTTCTCATACTGCTGCAGACACCGTCCGCTTCAATGTGGACTGCTTTGAGTCAATGTAAGCACCAAGCTGGGGGGATCCCGGATTGCTCCCAGCAATTCAGGGTCCTCCCAAATGGCTCCACCAGCTTTGGTGGCACCGGGAGGTGGCCTTCATGACACAAAATGGCAGAGGAACTTTCTCATTTTCTTTCTTTCTTAGGAATTTAATTTCTCACTTTTAGGGAACTGACTTGAATTGTATGTTGCAGTCCCCCAAAATCCATGGTTTCCATAACAGAAGTAATGATAGGTGAAAGTAACTTCATTCTTAATAAAACATAATCATTAAATAGTATTAAATAATTCAATAGTCTTCCTTCCATCCGCTTGCTAATGAGATTAAATGCCAACTTGTTGGAAGGCAGATTATTTTTGAGTTATATAAAGTTATATTTTCAGATTATAGGGCTTGACCTAAAATCAGGTTTATATATAGTTAGAATAGGTTAAAAATGGTTAAAGCTTCCTGCAAGGGCTTTCAGACATCCTTGTGTGCTTGGGTCCTTTACCCCTTTGGGTACTGCAGACTGGATTTTTCTGGGCCAATAGAAATTAATATGCTCTATGAAATCCACCCTCCCTGAAGCAATGCTGCAAACTCAGCAAGATAGTTTTCTGTAAGTCACTTAGAAAGGGTTGGGTGCGTTGGGCAACCAGCTACTGTTCAAGTAAGACTGGAAAGCAGCAGTATAAGAAATTTAGATACCAATCTGAGACCCAATTCATCATTAATGATAGCATCAAGACCTCTGTGCTATATTTTAGCAGGGGTGAGAGACACTAAAACTGACATAATATAGCAAATTTTCTAACATTCATTAACATATCAGGGGAAGCAAAAGCTGCAAATTTCTCTTTCCCCCTAATCTCCCACATCTCTGAGCAAAGCCAAGTAGCAAACTCTCTGGGGAAAAAAAAAAAAGGAGAGAAAAAACTACACCCCCAAACCACTGCCACTCGAAAAGTCAGAGGTCGTATCTGAACATGCTGAGAAAGTCATAACGTCCACTATGAATCCTGACCTCTTCCAATGAGTTTAACTCAGTAGCTCATTTTGCTACTGGAAACTGAAACTGAAAATCGTCTCAAAGCTGGATATGGCAGGAGTTTTAATTGTAGGGCTAACACTGTTAAGGTCACGCTGCATCTTTGTTCTCAACTCCAGCTGCAGTATTTCGGCTATGGACTGTTTTTGCAAACAGTCATTTAATTTCCAGGTTATGTTGTTTGCTATGTTCACAGCTGAAACTATATTCTCCCCTGGAAGCGGCAAATTGGTGACAGGGCACTGCCTCAAACTGTAGTCTGCAGAAAGGTGGAAATTTTCCCCACTGCCATCAATTTCCACAAAAGCCATACAGAGAGCTGGCATGCCCGGTGTACAGCACCCTGGTGTACAGCTAAGCTTTGCAGAAGTTACTCCTTACTGCTTTTGTCTTCTTGCATGCATGCTTTTACAGAAATTACTCACAATGATCATTAATTCACAGCCTACAGCTGAGCAGACTTAGAGGGCACAAGGGACCATGTTGGTCATGTATCCCGCTTAATAGAGACCTTAGGACCTCCCCCAACAAGTAATTCCTGACTTGCATCCAGACCTTCTGATTTACTGAAGGGACTTTGCCGACGGGCAGGTCTTCACTGATGCACTGTTTATCAGCAGCTTGCTTCCAACGTGCAGGTTTTGTTGCTTAAATTTTATATAATCATAGAATGGCTTAGACTGGAAGGAACCTGTAAAGATCATCTAGACCAGCCTTCTGCCATGGAAAGAGGCATCTTTCACTAGACATCTTTCACAGGTTGCTTGAAGCCCCATCCAACCTGACGGAACACTTCCAATGATGGGGTATCCACAAACTCTCCGGGCAACTTGTTCCAGTGTCTCTCTCACCACCCTCATCGTAAAACATTTCTTCCGTATATCTGATCTAAATCAACCCTCTTTCATTTTATTTGCTCTGGCTGGTTACTTAGCTAAGTCACATGGTATCATATCCTTCCCTTGAAAGTATGAGTGAGGTAAGCAAACAACAAAGAAAAATAGGCAAAATGCAATTTAATACTAGGGCAGGGTCCTCAGTCACGGAAATCATATTCAAGTCAATCATTGTGCCGGTGTATATCCCCTGAGAATCTGTCCCCCAGGGAGCAGAAATAATATGATTTGGTTTTTATTATGATAATCAGGAAGCATGTGAAGTTTGTAATGTCACAAGTTCACTTTTGAATAATCCCAGTTAAACCATTATAATTAATTAAGATTTACAATAGTAGACCAGAGGACACTGGCTAATTAATAGAATATGAATATTGAAGAGTGTTTAACGTGGCTAAAATCTGATTGACTGTCTTTAAACATAGAAGAAACTGAGGTACTGATAAGGAGCCGTAACTTTCTTGTTGGCTTCAATTTTGATTTTGCCTAAAGCACAAGTAATAAATGACTGTACATACCTTTTGCAGAGAAGAGGTGGCGTGAATAGGATTGTCTTGCTGCCAGTGCATCCCATGAAATAGGATTTGCTGGTAGTCTTTTTGCTGAGCAGAGCAAGAGTAGCCTGATAGACAAGCTGCAGTGAGTCTGACGTGAAAAGTGGAGGTTTAGCATCATTTCAAATAAGCTTTGACATTTTCTATCCAAGTATTTGTTACACACTTGACCATATGAACTCTTTGACCTCTGGCACTACCACTGACTCCATGTGCAACCTCTTGCAATTAACACCACTTCTCTGCATCAGCTGACGCATTTATAAAGACAGTGGTACCATATGCCAAGGCATTAACTGGTCAGTGTTGCTCTGGAGCAAGAGCATCACATCCTTATAACCGCACCCTTATTAGGTGTTCTTTTATCATAGGGCAGAGGTCCAGGAAGAAGTCCTCCAGTTAAATCAGCTGTTGCTACAGAAAGCGACTAATAAGGAAAACAAAACAGGACTAAACAGTATTTACTCAATTATTTAGATGTGTTTAAATCATGAGCTCTGTGAGGCAGAGCGACCTAGTATCCCTGCCTCCAGAAAACCGGTATAACGGGGCAGAGCTCACGGTAAATTTCTGTGCATTATAGCAACGATAACAATTACGTAGCACATTTCACAAAATCACCATCTGAGTAATAACATTGATGCTTCACTCTTTGCAATGCTATGTATGATTTCTTAAACTCTGATCTGCTAACAATTTGTGCACACTTTGCCTTGAGATTGGTTCTTGAAATAATAGAAAAAAGTATTTCAAACCTTAGCAAACCTGTTTACAAAACTTGTCGCTATTGGCAGGGATCGGTAATTTCTTATTTGCTGAGTTCTTACATCATCTCTTTTAAAAGTTTGTCTATTAAACAATTTACTGGAAGCTTCACATTCCTAGAGACTGACATGATGAAAACAATAAAATTAATCTTTTCTCCTATGTATTAGAGTTCAGGTTTTGATTTAAGAGGGTTTCTACAACCTACTTTTGAACGAGTTCCTAATGTACAGGTAACTGCCATCGTCCGTAATTCAGCAGATCTCACAAACCCTTTCTCAGCACTTCCACTGAGAGCTGACTTTTGTCCTGAACACCCTGTTGAGCCCCAAACAGAGAATCCCCCTTTGCCCCTGGATAGCCCCAACTCTGCTGCCCTGTCCTGAGTGCAGAGAAAATGTGAGGAATGAGGAAATACTGTCCAAAGCGGAGGATCTGGAAAAGTGTGCGTGTTCTCAGATAAGAGCTACCTGACCACCTCAGCAGCAACATCTCGCTTCTCTTAACCCAGCTCCTTCAAGCACCCTACTGCCTAAAGGTAGCTGATCCCAAGAGGGAGATGTTAACTAAGCACACCCCTCACTGACGTTTTCAGAGAAGCTGAAAAATCAACGAGGAAACCATTCCAAGCTGTCTTTGCTGTGTTACATGAGAAAATAAAAAAACAGTAGTGGGTGTAAGTGGGAGAGAAATACATTTTTTTGCCAAATGCAAGACTTCTGACTAGGAGGTGTAATTTGTTGAACAGGGTTTTCAGTGTATTTTTTAATATTGATTTTAATAAAAAAAAAGTGAAACAATAACGAAAATACTTCCTTCAAAAATGAGGTTTCTTTTGCCCTTGTTGAATTGAGACAAAACAATAAGTACTGTTGTTCTTTTAAAATCTGGGTTTTTATGTTCTCTCCTCTCCCATTCGTATGCCTGACCTACTGAACCTGCATGTTCTTGGTAGCTAATAAACGAAATACATCAGTCAGTGTTATTTTTCCACTTCAGCATAAACTGGTTATCCAAATATTTTGGCGTTAAATATGCAGAGACAACTTCTATCGTATCAAAACATAACAGAATTTCTTATTTACTTCTTTTGAGGGAGTTTAATGGAAAACAGTAGAAAATTTGGAAATTCCCTCAAGGACAGTTCTATATAACGATAAATTTAAATACTTTTCCTCCTTTTTTTCTGCTTTTGGGAATGTGTTCTTACTATTCTGTTTGAGACTAAATATGTCTCCTGAAGTATATTTACTGAGTGGAAAAAATGGATCCATTAAAAATAAATAAGAAGGATTTTCTTTTTTTTTCAATGAAAATGCCCCTGCATATTCCACAGGCATTTTGTAGGAGTGTTTTAAGAGTGTTAAAAAAATTCTGCAGGATTTGGGTAAAAAGAAAAAAAAAAGTAAATCATACTAATTTATTTATGAATCTTCAGTGACAAATAAAAACGAGTCACAATTTTTTTCTTCTAATTATTTTACAATCATAAAATACCTAATATTTATCTGAGAAAATGGAGTTGCACAGGACACGTTTTCTTCCCTTGAGTAATGCGAGCTCATTTATTAATAGCGTTAGGTGTTGATTTTAGTCACCTCCAGCTCCTCAAACTGAATCAGCTGTTTTCAAAGCTCTGCAGATGTTGGCTAGCTGTTTCCCCAAGCTGCGCCTGCTCTCCTCTCCACTTGGCTCTGCAGTGACGTTCGTCCTGGCCTTGCTGGCTTGACAGTTGTGTTTTTCCTGCTGGTGTTATTGTGATGGGAGTTACCCAGCTTATCAAAGCCTGTGCAGTCGGTGAGGCGCACAACCTCCTGCGGATCCTGAGAGCAGGGGTCTGGGGAAAACGAACAAAATGCATTGATTTGTAAGCAAGGGGGGAATTTCTACCATCTCCTTGATACCTCACAGAGTTTATGCAACTGTGCCTTAGGGCAGAATTCGTGAAAGTTTGTTTTGTTTGCTTAAGCCCTCTCTTCCATGACTTGCAAGAGACACAACATTTTCTCCGGCTGCTCCTGGGATGCAAAGGCTCCAGAGCCTGAAATAGCCTGTTTTGTTTATTTCTTTAATGATTTTGTCACAGGATGGATCCTTGAGATACTGCATCTTGGTGTCAGGGCTGTCCTGCAATCAAACCATCACCACCCTCATTCCTGCGTTGCCACCGCAGCGCCTATGCCTGCCAGACCAGGGCGTCAAGTAAGATCCGTCTGTCACCGGGCTCACGTGCTCGTCACATCGTCCACCTCGAGGCGGCTTCGTGGCAGACCCCCGGGAATGGCCTCTCTGGACAGCTGTGCTGGCAGGAGAGATGCCTGAGCACCACTCCTCCTGGCGTACCACAAGCTGCAAATAATGGCACCAAGCGATGCATCCTTCTTCTGCTTCAGAAGTGGACTGTTACTGATTTTAGGGCATATCCGGTTTCAGGAGGATTTTACCGCTTCCCCCAAAAGCAGATTTTTGTGCTTCTCAAATGCCTGAATAGCGTCCGATGTTGTAGCCAGAGCAGGAGCGAGAGCAGGGCCGGGGAGCACGCACGGAGTAGGAGGCACTCTGGGAGTGTGTGTTCGCAGACCTGTCAGAGTGCTATGGTCTTTCCCGCTTGAAGCATCTCAGCTCTGCCAGCTCGGCTTGTCTTTTAATCAGAGCTTCCAACTGGGCTAAATCGCATCGTGACTTTGTGAGGCTGACAAATGTAGGTTAAAATGCACCAGCCAAGCTCATTTCCATTTGGATTTTACCCAAGGTATCAGATAAAGGGCTGGAGCAACAATTTGATGCATTAATTAACCCATGAAAAAAGATTCTTGTATTTAGGCACATAAAGTTCTGTTTCAGAGGAGAAGTCGTCTTTGGTAGATTTTGAAGAATTTTGCGGACATGTCTGTTGCAAGTAAGCATAAACGAACGAGCTCTTTCGAATTGGTGGAAATGACTGAGAGATGTGTTGTGAATTCTTTGAATTAGTGAAAGGGACCACGAGTGACCCAGCATCTGGAAAGCAGGGTTAACAAGTCACGGACGATGACAGTCGGTTAATTTGACCATTGCATTTTAACTTTAATTTTTTCCTAAATATACTTTATAATTGACATTTAATTCATAACACAGTATAACAAAGGAGCAGTGTACATTTAACTATAAAAAGGCTACACCAAAAGACTACTAAAGCTGCTGAATAAAGTGACGAAAACTTAAGAAAATAGTTGTCCAAATTTAATTTATTTCTGTTACTATGGCTTTAAGAACACGACAGCCTCCTGTTTTTATAAATATTATCGTTCGGTACTCCTTCCATGTGTGGTGTCACACCTTGTTTACTGCACATCCTCCAAATCTGCACTGCATAGTTGATTGTTAATTCTGAATAATTAATATTGTTACGGGATATTGTCCAAAGTTTTCTGGAATAATTGCCTAGGGGTAGCTTTCCAAGCTCTTATCAGTTAATTAAAAATAGTGAATGAGCAAATCCTACTGGAGTCATTGGAGACACAACATTTTTGAAGCACTAATTGCTTATTTAGGTACCTGAATTAAGTCTGCATCTCAAAAAAACGTGCTCAGGGTGGACCGAGGAAATAACCCTTCAGGATTTAGTCCAGCTCATAGAACAGTTTTTCTTTTTGTGAAGTGTCATCCATTCTTCACACTCAAACCTCATTCTGAGTTGCGGGAGTAGAAAACTGCCGGCCAGCGAAGTTCGCACGTCGTGGGACGGGTGTTAGCGGGACCTTGATGCTGCTACAAGGACAGAGCGCTTGGGACAAACAGATTCATCTGCCACTGCTCAGAGGAGCAACACGGAGCAGCAGATTGTGAAAACACTGCGGACCGTTTACAGTGGCATCCACAAGGTCAGCTCCGGGCCTGATTTGGCTTTCCTTCATGTGAGGGAGTCGCTTGTCTTTTGTCTGTGCGGTAAAACCGTGGTCAGAGCAGCAGGTGTGGCGGAGTCCAAGCCCTTCTGAGGATGGGTAAGGAAATAAAACAGGGAATGTGCTGCTATCACAAGCAACAACCGTATTGATTATCTGAATAGGATCAGCCAATGCCTCACAGGGGTGTTTTTTGTCTGCCTTTTCTCCACCAGTAGCAGTTGGCCCCTCGGAAGTGCCCAAGGAGCTGCTCCATGAGAGAGGCACTGAAACAATCACTGCCTTTTTACTCTGTTTATTACTGCTTTATCTTCTGCTGTGTCCCTGGTCTAGGAGGGTGAAAAACCAGTGCTTCCCTCTGCTGTGACTCCACTGACTGCAGGGACACACGGCAAGAGCCGCGGGAAGGTCACGGCGCTCCCCAGCCGTACCCTAGCCAACCACAGATGTGCCTTTTCCACTCTGGGGAAGTTGACGAGAACACAAACAAGGGAGAGAAAAGGAAACATTTCCATTTCCCTTTTACTTCATTCGCATCTCATGAACACAGCGAAAGGAGACTGTAGGGCAGACCCTTTGCTTTGTGTGGGAATCGGCTCCTGGGGAGCTGTGCTGATTCACGGCATTATTATTTTTGTTGCTACTGCTTGCATGACTGAATCACCCGCAGATCCCGGGTGAGATAGGAATCACCTGTGCTGGGTGCTGCACAGATAAACTTCTCCTGAAAACATTTGCTCCAAGTGTTCCCCAGCAGACCAGGCAGGAGACACTCTATGGGAGAGAAGGAGGTAGCCAAGAGGCAGAGAGGCGCCTGCTCAGAGTCACTCAGCAGAGCAGTGGCGTAGCTGGGGATTAAACCCCAGGTAGCCAGATGCTCAGATCGCTGCTCAGGCCAGCACGCTGAGCAACCTTGCCAGCTAAAACAAACACGTATTTTTTCATCTGTTGCCAAACTGCCAACTACAGTGAAATGTGCTAACAAGATGTACAAAAGCAGGTTTCACTCTTCAAATCTTTTCAGAACCCAAACACAACACTCTTCTTTCTCATCGCTCAGTGTCACTCTATTAAATATTTCATACTTCCAGCATGCTGGACAAATTTATTTGGAAAGCCTAGAGAAGCGATTCATTACTTTTTATTTGAAGCTGGCCTCTGGAAATAGAAAGCAATTCTCAAGGATTGTCTCTCTGCCACTTCTTTAACGGGCACATAAACTAACTCTGCTCACCAAATGGTACATTCTAACAAGTAGGGTGGATGCCTCGAAAGGCTCCTGTACCAAATAAAGTGTTTCTTGGAGGGGAAAGCATCTTGTTCAGATAATATGCCCAACACTACTTGACTAGTTTATCGCAATTGTTACCTTCTGACATTCACCAAAAAAAAGTTTTACACCAGCTGTAAACCATGTTGCAAAACTTCCTCATATTAAATCCTGTCAGCAAGGCTCTGTTTCAGCTCCAAGTCTGCTTTGGGCAGAAAAAAATCAGCACAGCAGAAAAATCCTTCCTTGTGCTTGACTAAAACTGAAAGAAAGAAAGAAAACAAGAGAAGAAAAACATGAGAAGAAAACCAGAAGCTCTTTTTACAGTCTTTCTAATTGTAGCTTCAAGAAGAGGATAGCGAACCACCTTAAGACTCCGAGTTGGAGCACAGGGCAGTTTTTTTATGCCACTTCTTCATAGACTTAAATCATCATTGCCATTGGATGCTGATTTGTAGCTATAAACTACTTCCAGTGTTTACATTAGGGTTTCTGAAAGAAATGCATATCTCGGGCCAGCAGATCAAATAGATCGGTGTCTGCAGGAACTGAAGTGAGGCAAGTACACCTTGTACCCTCAGGAGCCTGCAGGCATCCAGGGCGAGCAAAAATTGCATAAGTTACACCCGGAAAACCCGCACGCAAAGGCATAGAGGACCTGTAAAAGGCATAGAGCGAGCTTTCTCGCACACACTGATGAGTGCGATGGGACGACATCCTCCTGTCTTCACGACAGCAAAGGTCCGTTTCACAGGGGCAAGGAAAGGCATCTTTCCTCTCTGCTCATTGAACTAGAGAGAGCAGGGGAGGCTCTGTGGCTTGCTTCAGAATCGTACGAGCGAGAGCAGGAAGTGAAGCCAGATTTTCCCCGGAGAAGAGAACATGAGGCTACTCCCAGTTTCAGCCTGATGGTCCCCTGTCTGCTATCAAACACGGAACAACAGTCCTTGTGCCCACGCTCGGTCCTTACACAAGCGCCCCGCAATTATCTGCTGCGTCCCAGCAGCTGAAATAACCCGCGCGCTCCCAGAGGTGGAAAGACTTTTGCACCAGTCCTCAGGTCCTGCTTTCCCCCTTCCTTGGCTCATTTCAGTCGTGCCTCTTGCTCAAATAGCTTCCTGCTTCCACCACCAAATGACACTCATTCCTCTGCAAATGGCCCCTTTGAAGTGGCAGGGGAGGGGCCTGGATTTTATCCATGGCGCAGAATCCTAGCATACCTTTAAGCTTTCTTTTTTATTTTTTTTTTTTTTTTAATGGGGGTGGGGGGAGAAGCAGCAGATACTGAAAGCAAGAGGAAGAAAAATGACAATTTTGTCAATCTGCAGTCATCAATTCTCGTACTAATAAGGGTCTTGCCAGAAAAAGTAGGCACTACCGTATCTGCTCCTCCTTGTATCAATTGTCTCACCAACTTGAGAAGATTTCCACACCTATGTCACTGTTCAGTTAAAAGCTATTGCTTTCAAGGTCGATTAGTCCATGGTCATGTCACAGAGAGCTCTGAAGAAACTCCTCCGGTCTGACACCTACATTTCATGCCTACCCATGTGGAGGAAAGGGAAGTGAAACTGTCAATTGGTTGTCAAGCAGGATGAAAACGTTATTCCTTTGGCTTACTAGATGTTCACACATAGGAAAACTTAAATTACTTCTATTTCTTTTTTAATTTAGCAAATTAAAAGAAAAAAAAAGCTCCTGTGAAATCCCTGGAAGTCAAGAAAATCAGTGCATCTTAGTTTGAGGCTGTATTTTTTTCTAATGACATTAAATAACATGAAAAGTTTTACCGAAAGGAGAAATCATTCCAGCTCCCAAACGACAACATATAATTTTTAAAATGTGTCAAAGTCACTCACAGGGAATTTTTGGAATGTTTACATTTGGTAGGGGAAGATTTGGCAAAACGCATTCTTGAAAAGTTTTGATTTCACTAAATCTGCCTCTTTACACAAAATAGAAAAAAAAAGAAAAGGAAAGGATTGGTGAAAGAAACTTTCACTGAGCTCCCATGACAGATGGCACTTGGGCTATGCAGCCTGTGTTAAATGAAAGAAAGTCCTTAAACTGTAGTTCAGGTCACTGCTCAGTCTACATGGCTGTCGGTGTCCGTTTAACTCCTGCCACGTTTCTCACGTTTGTGAGTGGACTCTGCTATTCAAAGCACAGCACAGCTTCCACCTGAGGTCCAGTTGGTTTCAGCTGCAGACTGAAATCATAACATATCTTCCCCTTGCGTGTGTCTTTTGATGTTTATAAACTGGTTCACTGGGACCGCACAAGAAACCTTTGCAAAGAAAATTGTACACAGCCTATAAAGCCATAATCAAATATTAACGCTGTGAAGGCTGAGGCAAGTATGATCATATAACAGCAGAGATGCTGCTGTTGAGAGTCAGGGAAAAGACCCCAACAAAAGCCCAAACCAGACCAACGCCAAACACCAGGTATGAATAAAGCGTTGAAACTGGGGCGATGCAATCTAAAGGGTTACAATATCTAGTGAGGTCTCTCACTAGAGACCTGTTTTTCAGTTCATGAGAAAACCAAATAAAACGCATTATGAGCCTCCTTAAGAAAACACGTTATGTACACTCAGATTGTTTAGTTCAACCTAAAAGCTGTATAAAACAAGCTCTCCCCAGTGTGTTACACTTCTGAGACCCTTGGGATTTCTCTTATAGTTTTATGCAATTTATTTCTCATAAACTAATCTCCTACTTCCTCTTGCAGCGTGGAAAGATGTTTTATTGCTATGCTGTTTGGTTTAGCAATGGCAACATGCCATAGACAACACTCTGGTAAGTACACAAAGCAAGTTTAACATTTTTGCATCCAAAATACAAGATGGTGCGGGATGGACACCCCATCTTTTTAATAGGGACTCACCTTCTTGAATGTCACTCTCCTTTCACAGTGCTATTGTCTCCTTGCCTTTAATCAGAAGCACAATCAATCATTTCTGCAGTCTGTTTGTTATACTCTGGGCACTACCTGGTAGGCTATTCTCTTATCTACATGGCCAAAGTAAACTATTCCAAGCATGTCAAAAGATCATCAAGAAACCAGGGACAATGCTAACTATTTTTTTTTTTTGTTTGCTCCAACTCTGTGAACTATCTCGGAATGCTAATCCCCTCCCCAGTGGATACTGAACACGGAGGAGCTTCAGCAAAGGTGGGAACACAGAGTGTAGCAAACACCAAGGGTCCAAGGACCCTCCAAGAATAAAACCAGGACTGCCACAGAGAAGTCGCAGAAAGCTTTCACTTCTGAACTTCGTCTGAGAAGACAGACTGAGGTGTGCACGGTTCTGCCTGCAAACTAGTTTCTTGTTACATGTTGCCGTAAAAGCACACTGCCTCAGTGGTGTTTTTGTGGGTCTCCTGAACCATGAGTTCAGAACCAACTGCAGTATTAAAAGACTCCAGTGCATGTTTGATGTTTCAAGTAAATGCAAAATACTCATGGTAGAGAATTATAATGTGAATCGGAAAACAGCATAGCCTAGACTTTTGGATACTCTCATTTCTGTGAGAACAAAATGAAAAAATTGAGACAAAAATTCAACAATAAAAAATTTTAAATGGCTTAGAAGAGATGAGAAACTTTATTGTTTTGACTTTCTCTGCTTATTGAGATAGGTAGTCATCTTTCAGATAGGACATTCAGCTTGTAATTCAGGTACGTAGGTAACTATGCCAATCTGAGCAACCTAATGCAGGAATCGGGACCTTTTATTTGAGAGCCAGTGGCTCAATAATGGAGGTACTTTTCTCTCAATTGCACAGTTAACCAGACAAATTAACCCTCCTATTTAACGTTTTTAACACTTTCCAACTTTTAACCTAAAGACAAAGCTTAATTCAGTGTTTTGACTGATGCTGTGCTAGATAGCATTTTCTACCATGTCAGTTCTACTCATCTGATGTGGATGAGAGTTTCCAATTGGTATGACGACATGTAATAAGTATTGTTACCACAATTTTTAGCAGCCATTTTCCTATTCCATTTAAGAAAGAAATTAAAGATGGGGAAAAGGGGAGAAAATTAACCTCACTCCAGTTTCTGTTTGTGCATTTTTATAGTGTGGTTTTGATTTTTTCATCTGGCATCATGTTCCCCTTCTGTTCCTTTTCCTCTCATCCATTAGATTACACAACTTGCCCTGGGATATTGAAATTTGCAGAAATCTTAGTGACTGAGAAAATTCAGATGTTACTAAAAAAGAGTTACTTCTGTTTGCACAAGAAATCACTTTAAATTTTAACTCGAAAGGATGAAATTTCTGGCTAAGTTCTGATTTTAACAGAACCGATGATCTATCCCTATGCATCAGTGGTGACCTCTAAGCTCACTAACAAAATGTTTGTTTACAGAAAAGCTATTTGCTGGGTTTAGCATAATTGACCACAGTAATTACAGTGAGAGGGAATTTATGTTTCATTTAGAAAACTCCTGGATAGCTTTTCTGGCAGCACAGGTAGTTTAAGCCTTTAATCTCCAACAACATGTTTTCAACAGACTAATCCATAAACTGCGGTGTTTAAGTGCCCCTGTGTTTGTTTATATGCCCAGAACCGCACGGTTCTTGGCATGCACGTCCCGATGCCCAGGGGAGGGGTCAGCCTGGAGGCAAACGAAGAGGAAGGTTGCAAAAGAGTTTTCCAGCAGAAGGCCCGCTCGCTCCGTCCTTGCCCCACAGGGATCCGATCCCTAGCTGCAGGAGCAATTCAGACTGCCCGCCCAGCCAGCAGGCATGTAGGCATTTCCATGGGGGTAGGTTTGGACACTATGTTAGCGGTTTCCATTTCCGTACCCACCTGGGGCAGTTTCAAACCAGTAGCCTGGAGGATCTGATATCCTTCAGCTAGGAAACTCCTTATCCCTTTACACCCCCACATTCTCAGTTGCATCCTTCCACTGAGGAGCTTGGATGAGAGCTCAGCAAAGCGAAATTGTCCTGACCTGTTGTGTGTCACAGGCGGGACTAACCACCGAGAGTGTGCCATTTTTTACATGCTATTATGCAGGCTTGCTCTAAACTTCAGAGCTTGGATAGGAGCTAACTCCTCTTTCTTTTGGCCGACTTGGTTGCTTGATAGGAAGCAACTAGAATGTCCTCACAGAAAGCTGGGATTTAGTCCACCTCCTGTGTCGTATCTCCTGCGTGCTAAGAATTGAAGACATGAAAAGTTTTTGCAATACGTGTAAGGCTGGAGAGCAAAAACCAATGGTTGATTGTTTAGTTTCAGACAATGCCTATCTATAATGTATATCTCTATAAATTTAACGTTTATTGTATTAATCATATAATAGGATCCTCAACATTAATTCTGTCTACAGCTAAATGTCTGCTTTATTAAACTGATCAATTACTCTAAACGTGGTTTTACAAAACAAAAGCCAAAGAAAACGTGGCATTCTACAAACCAAGGTCTGCCCATTTCAGACTGAAAAATGAGAAGCCACTCAGTACAGATGATGCAAATAGTTCTGGTAAAAGAAGTCTTCTACTTTCTTGTGCTGTTAATCCAGAGGAAAATATTTGATGCCTCTCTGAGCTGAAGCATCAAGGGTCTCATGTAGCCCCAAACTTTCTTCTAGGCTTTCAGGAAGTTCACGCAGATGTCAGCTACATTAAATTTTATTTTTAGAGGTGTCTTGGCTCAGAAAAGTAAGCCACTTTCAGAAATATTCAGATTTAGGTCTCTGAGTGGAATGATGGTTTTCAGGGTAAAAGAAGTATTAGCTTTCAATTTGTCTTCATTCAAACAGGAAAAAAATAGAATAAAATATTTCCTTTCATTGTGATTCCAAATGACAAGAATTCTAAGAACTACCAGCAAAGTGAAATATCACTGAATATTGTTTTATTGTTGCCTCTTTACTAAAACATTCGCGGAATCTCAGCCATGTAGAGCTGAAAGACAGCCTCCAAGGTCTCCAGCCAAGAGCAAGTATCCTTCAGGCCCTGCCACATCTGATGTTAACAGCTCTGCACAGAGCACAGTCCTGGCAAAGGGGGCTCGGGGTCCTTTTTGAATGCAGGTGTGAGACTTCACTGCAACACCTCATCATTTCCAGGTGAGTTAAGTAAACTGTCATGCGTCAGAAGAGGTTTGCTGTAATTCACTGTTGTGGGCTTGTTTTGGTTTATTTGTGTGTTTCTGCAATCTGCTGGTTTTTTACCAGGTAACGGGCATGGGGACACCGGAATTTTTTGAAGAAGGAAGGGTGTTCACAGCTGTTCCACCTGCTGGCCAGCAGAGGAGACCTCACCAGTGAACAGAGGTTCCACCTGGAGGGTTACACATAGACACATCTTAGGCACCGTGACCGCCCAGCCCCAGCCATGCCAAAACCAGTCCTCCCTCAGTGTGAGCAGCTCATACCAGGACTGGAGGGAACGCCAAACAAGAGAAACTGCCTTTTTCAGGGCCTTGGGCAAGACCCTGGAATGATGCAAGCAAGGCTAAGTTTCACGGTTTCTAAATTGATTTTGAGCGGCGCTAGTTGGCAGTGCTAGGAAAGAAATTTCATTTTGCATTTGGGGAAATGCTGCTTCATTATGAGAGTATTTAATTTTAAAAAAAACCCAGACCAGAAAGGATTGAGAAATAAGGTGAAAACATGCTTTCCCCATAAATAAACAGAGCAGTGGGGCTATGACTTGATGCGAATTCTAATGGAACTTGATTTTGACTCCAAACAGCAAATCAGACTTGTCAGAGGATAAAGGTGAGCCTTGCCATTAAACACTGTTGCTGTCTTGGCTAATGTTAAGTGTATGTGCTGCACAAAATAAACTATACAGCACGGATCAGAATAAACACTCAGCATACACTCAAGCTACCTTCCCACTTTTGTAAGAACTCGAGTGCCACCAAGCTCTCCGCTGCCACACAAACAAACCAGCCAGTCGTTGTGGCAGCATTAAACCCCTGGGAGGGTTTGTGAGCCTTTTGAATCTTAAAAAAGTTGACCATTTGTTTCATTAGAAAAGGGAGTGCACCTTTGCCACGGCAGCTCTATAAGTGATAGTTCTGAGAGTATTGCCAAAGACACCTACCAAAAAAGAGTCACTAAACGTACCAGAGGCTGGCTCCAGCAGAACAAAAGGAGAGCTTGGACATTTTAACTAAGTTTTACTTCTTCCTTCGGGCTAAACCAATGCCTGATCACAAGACACATTCACATCCAGCATGCAAATTTTCTTTCTCACCACGAATTCAAAGCAATATAAATTATAGTTGTTTACATCTAGCTTCCACGCTCTTTCGAACATTGGGTTTCTCTTGGTTTGGCTAGCAAAGAGCCCACAATGTAACCAATAAACTTCATTCCCTAAGCTGTACTGACATCATCCTGGCTAAAAAAACCAAGGAAGTAAGCTAATCGGGGATCTCCTGATTTATATTCTGTAATGAATACAAAGGGGCAGAAACCGAGGTCTTTTAAATGGAAACTGTCAGCAAAAAACAAAACAGAAGAGAATTATTTTGGGAGGTGGCCAAGAGAGAGCAAAAAGGTCATGGGGGAAGAGGGGATACTGGAACATGAAGGAATGGTCTGAGAGATAAAATACACGACTGCAGCACTGTCCCACCTGGTAATGGTGTGTGCTCACGAGGCCATGTCAGTCAGCCTTGTGAAATGGATACTGAAAGAGTACAAACAGCGGGGTTTCGCTTGCGGATCTGAATTTTGTAATATTTTCTTTTGGTCCTAAAGAATATTCACTTCAAGAAAATACTCGTTAAACTAAAAAAAGAAAAAAAAAAAGCTTCAGCTTGAAGAAGACTCCTTCACTATCGGGCATCTTCTGTTTCAAACTCTGTAAATACATTTATGAGTCACATCATTTTCATTTCCAAAGGGCACAATCTCATCTCTTTCAAAATTTTTGCTCATTTTTGGTCTGTTTGGTGGTTTTTTTGGTTTGGGGGTTTTTTTGGTTTGTGGGTTTTTTTCAGAAAAGCTATTTCAGTTGAAACCTCAGCTCGACGTCATGTTGTGGACAAAACTTTTTTTGCCATAAAAGAGTCACGTCCATACTCATTAAGGGTAGGATTTATCTAAAGAAAACTTGAAATCCTTTGTTTCTAGTTGAAGTTTCTCCCTCAGGAACAGCCCCACCGTGACTCTATCGCAGAGCTGAGCACGGGGGCACAGCTCAGAAGGCCTCTTCTCCCCAGCCCTGCGGTGCCAGTAATCACACCGCTCCAGGAGATGAGGATTTACGAAACAGCTTTATCGTGATAAAATAAGAGAACTAGTCCCACTTAAACTTGACCCCTTCTGCAAGGTCTGCCTCCTGATGCCGATCCGCAGCTGCACTAGCCGCCATGCTGTGAAGTATAGTCTCTCCTCCCTTCCTTCACCGTTTATTTATTCCTCCGTTGTCTTTGATGACCTGTGGGACAGCAGCTCTGCAGCAGCTATTCTTTCATAGGGATATTTCTTCCAGAGGGATGCTCCCCGAGACGCAAACGGTGCTCAAACACCGTACTTCCCTTCGTAGGTAATTGGCACAGGTCATGACTGACCCTTCTCTTGGACTTTTTCTTGGTGATATTACCTTTGGCACGACACAGGAAGAGCAAAACAAATCTGTGAACCTAAAATCAGTGAACCTAAACCCCCTCTTTGGACAACAGCAGGTTTGTCAGCAAGGTCAGCAGGCTTACCAATTCTGCTGAGTCTCCTCACGCCAATGGGAGGGTTGAGCTGCTGGAGGAACCTGGCATAGCAAGGGTACAAACTGTGAAGCATTACTCTTGTGGCCACACCTGCAAGGATTACCTTCAGGACAGCACGTGCATCATGCAAGAGGAAGAACGGGTCATACACACCCTTAGACGCAGCACATCTACTTTTGGCATTGAATCTGACAATGAGCATCCTGGAGGGAGCAGCCAATACAGAGGTAGAGAGAAGAACTATACTTTCAGAGGGAAAGGGAAAGGCAAAGGAAGGAAAATGCAAGGTGAATGAGCTGTGGGAAGACACAAAACAAAAATAGAAATCCAATAAAATAGTTCTTTAAAAAAATGACATAATGACGTTTAAGCATCAGTTATAAGTGCTCAACCATAATGGAAATAAGGTATTAAAGCAAATCAGCCGATCCTACAGAAAGTAGTAAACCAGCTATTTTAGGGGGTTTTAATATATTCTGCTTTGGCCTAAGATCAATGATCGTTTGCGAGAGAGCGTTGTTTCTGACCTGGCTCATTTCAACAAGTAGGTTCATAGTACAGCTCTGCAAACAGTTGTGGCAGCTGAGGGGATGAGCAGTTTGCAACGTGCCATGGAAGATGT
Source organism: Bucorvus abyssinicus (assembly GCA_009769605.1). Lineage (NCBI taxonomy): Eukaryota > Metazoa > Chordata > Aves > Bucerotiformes > Bucorvidae > Bucorvus > Bucorvus abyssinicus. The sequence goes on along the minus strand of CM020024.1, from coordinate 56,433,768 downwards.
AAATGTACCCATAATCATAGATGTTCGGCTGCTGGAAGTACAGTTTCTGCCCAAACTGGTGATAGTGGCAGATTGGAACAGAAATGGACTGAACAGCGAAGCCGGACAAGCAACGAGGATGCAAATTATTAAACGATTCATTTTTGTGACGGTTCTGCCCACAGCAGTTATAGATTTGAGCCTCTCTGATAATAATCCTCTTTCACATCCATGACAGTGGTGGCACACTGCAGGAAACGCAATCATTGCTAAGATACCCACACGCTCTCTTCCAAGAAGGTATGTGACCCGTCTTCCAAAACTGCAAAAGCAAATTCAGGGGACTGGTTTACCCTACCTATAGTACATCTCTTGTAAACCATTGCATGTTCCTATGCCACTGCTGATTGCATCATGTTTCCTAAACGGCTTTGCCAGTTCTGCTGATGGAAACGTTTGTTTAGGTTTTACAGGCAGTCAGTCTTCAGCTCTTACTTCCTGGCATTTGGTAGCTCCGTGCTTGATGTTTATGTTCGCCCGTGTCATTTTAAAAAGTCTCAGACTCAGCTGCTTCCAGTGAGCAGGAAAAGAAGCTCCTCACAGCCCTGCCTTTTGTGAAAACCACAGGCCAGCCAAACAACAACTGACACCAGTCCCAGAGCACTACGAAAAACTTAGCTTCCTGACTTTAACACACAGACAAAAACAAAACCAGTCACCATTGGGAAGTTGACATACGGGTTTGATATACCCTTTATATCCCCTGAGGATCAAACAACTTACCTAACAAAGCCTTTCTCATTTTTCACCTATTTGTCACTTGCAAAACTTCCTTACAGGGACAAATTTTGCTCAGACAAAGCCTTTCTGCCTTGCTACAAGGTCACTTTAATTCGTCTGTCAAGGAGAAACAGAAATCTCATTCAGGAATCTTGAAATATCTTTCTGTTTGCGTGCCCTCTTCGTTGCCTCCAAATGTCTTGAACCCCATAACCGGCAGGTACTGTCATGTTAGCCTTGCGTGAGCCCCCGCCGTAGCCAGGGAAGAGTTTGTCTGGACTGTCCCTGACGTGCTGGCTGCCTTGCTCTGGGCAGTTTGGACGAGGGCTTCTGGCTCAGCCCGTATTTACCAGCACCCGTTCATCCACTGCTAAACGGAACGCAGCTTATACCAGACATCTCTGATTTAAAGGTACGGGGTTTTTTTTCTTTTTACTTACAGGCTATAAGGGCGGCTCAAGAAAAATGCAAAACTAATGAAAACAACAGGCTATTTCTAATAAGTAACATCTGTTCAGAGCTGCATTGTGGAGTTTTAATATTAAAATTAGCAGTGTTTACAGCATGCCTTGAATGACGTCAGTCAAGCCCCTCTCATCAATTTTCTGAAAAATAAAACAAAGAGTCATAAAGCAACATCTTGGAATAGTTATGGCATGACTGATGTGCGGCTGATGGGAGCTTTATGTATTGCATCAAATCAGACAATGAACTCGCAATGTCAGCTTGCAACTTTGCTGCACAATACAGGGCAGTCCTTCATTCTGAGTAGTCAGAAAGAGACACGTGGATTCCGGTACCATGTGCTGAACTGTCATGTGGTCAAGAGAAATGCCGTACGAATGGACTGGCTGTGATGGGAGGTACCAAGGCTGAGAAGATCATTTTTTCTTTTTTCTGATGCCATGAGTCAGGCTTCTCCTTTAATACTGAACTTGCGTTCTCCGTGCCTCACCTCTGGACCTTCTGACCAGTTTGACGTCTTGCTCTGGTCAGCTGGAGATCTCCTGCTGCGTTGAATGTTGGTTGGCATTAGTCTCGCGTGTTGCTAACCACCCAAATTCCGTATCAACAGATCATAAACGTGATGATCTATCCAGCTGAGATCTTCAAGACCCGAACAGATGGGTGCTTTGGTACTCAGGATGTAGTATTTGCAAACATGCAGAATTTGCATCTTATTTGTCAAGCTGGACTTTCACCTGCCTTGCTTTGTCTACAAAACCAAAAATGCTGTTGCCTAAGTCCTTCTTCCCGAGCTGTTTTTTAGTAGTGTGTTTGAACTTATAGCCTCTGTGTATTAATTCCTTTCCTGTTTGGTGCAATTAAGATAACTTCTTCAAACCCATTTCCTTGGTATCTCAGTTGTGCCTACAATGGCTGAATTTATGCCATTCAGAAAATATAAACCTTTTATTTCTCAGTGAGTGGGGTTGGAGGGAGGGAGGCAATCCGATACACAGTACACTTTGAGCAGCATTCTGTACATGTCTATCAGAGGTTTAACGTTATCACATTTTTATTATGCCCATTCAGGAAATAGGGTCCTATCTGATTTTGCTTCATTTCTATGGGAATAGTGCTCAGCAATTTCCTTTTGACCATCACACTGTCCTTTCATGACACGCGTTTGACACTCTGCCATGTGGCACAACGTTCAGCAGCCTTATCTTCAGATGACAACCTTGAAACTTCAGCTCCATTTTTAAGCTGGACCTGGGATAAGAATCACATAGGATAAGACAATTTACAGTCTTTGAATCTTAGCTGACGATCCTGATGCTTACAGGATGCCTTTACACTTTGTACTGTTTCCATCAGGTCTCATTTTTCTTGTTTGCTTGTTGTTCACATAAACCTAATAAAAGATGATTATTTTTAAGAGCAATCTGAGACGCTTCAATAAGAGTTTCTCAGCAGGGGTCAGTGGAATCTGAGAAACTCCTTGCAGCTTTGGCTGATGTGACAGGGTTATGACTGGCAGAAAATTAATGTAGTTGTTAGGTAAGTAAATTGCTCGATGAGTAAAGGAAGAGAAATTGGGTTCTTTTAGAACTGGATATTGAGATGTCTGCACTCCTGTCATAAAAAAAGATAATCTCCTAAGTCCCTTTCTGCAAGCCAGAATATGTGCCTATCATACCCTGAACAATGAGGATGATCAGCTCTTTGGCTAGTATTTGCCACTCTTGCATCACGGCACTGAATTCTAATAAATTTTCCCTCATCTTTGTCTCACATCTTATTATTTACGTAAGTCCTAAGGTGCGAGATGTTCCTTCTAGGCGTCTTCTCAATATACAGGTTTTCATCGCTACCACCAATCATTTATGGGTGATATCTCTTTTTTTTCCTTTACATTTAACTCTCATTAATTTTAATTAGACTCAGACTAAGCCCAAACCCTTTAGCACAATTTATAAGAGAAAGGAAAAGAAACACAGTATGCCTGCCAGATGAATTTTCCCAGAGCTCTCACAGCTCTAATTTACACTACAGACACACCAGGATGTGGTTGGAAGAAGCCTTGCGTTTCCTGCTTCTGCATGCTTTGGATGCATGACCTCAAGATGTCAAAAAGTCACTGGGTCATGGGGACAAGTCCAGCTTTGTGGGTTATGCTTTCTGGCTTGTAGATATGAAGCACGTAAACAACTTTTGAAGATATAAGATTTAGTTTTAACAGCTCAAGAGAAGTCACTGGGTCAGCTTTTCTGCTCTGAAAGAGACTTACATATTTTGGCCTAAAACTTCTCAATTTCTTCAGCTTTTCAGTATGCAAATTTACCAACAGGGGACGTGTGTCATGAAATGGCATACTAAAATCCAGAAAAAGAATTTATCAGCATTTAATTTTTTTTAAAAAATTATGCCTCTCTGGTGAACAACCCCCACTCTTAGTTTTTAGATTTGTTCTTCCTCTTCGTTGTCTATCATGCAAAACTGACTTCTGTTCAGCTTATAAAACATATTGAGCTCTGCAGTGGTAAGTATCTTTGAATCAGGTTTAACCTTGGTGGCCTGCCATCCAGAATAGAATGAGCGATCTTAATGGGATGCAGGTGCAGCTGAACTGCATCATTCATGTGGTGGAAGAGACCCTCAGGGGCTCCTAAAAGTCCCTTATGAAAATCCACCATCACATTAAAGGACTGAGATGAGGTCCTCCTTTTGTGGAATCCCTTGTTGAGTGACTAGAGATGTCTCACTGCAATACTTCTGGAGAGCAAGGTCCTTTGTGCTTATCAATGACCTGACAATGTACCTCGTGTACAGCTTCTCTGCAATGGTTGGAAATGTCCCTTTGGACCAGGACATTTTCTATCCTTCCCTAGACTGCCTTAAAAGCTGTATCATGCTGAAACATGACTCAGAAAATATCCCACACATCAGGATACCTATATTACAAGTGCACAGATCTCTGAGGAGGTTTGGTGGCCAAAACCTATGGCCACTTTGACTCCAAATATAATTCCAAAAGGCCTTTTTTATGCTTATGTAGAAACCAAATTAAATCTCTTTCCTGTGCTTTCACTATTCCCTATACCACTCTGGTAGTTTGGAGATATAAAATAGAAAGTGTCTAAGAGACACAATTTTTTAAATGGTGATAGCACGTCATGCTTAATGCCCCTATTTCCACTGGCAATGAACTGGCACCTTCTCTTTAGCACATGGAGAATTGCCATATGGAATTTCCAAGAGACTGAGGTCTGCTGAACCTCACAGTCTGGGGGGTTTGGTTCAGAAGAGACACAGTTGATTCACTCTAAAAGAGAGCCCAAGAGTGTGTCAGATTTCTGCAGTGCAGGCAGGCACTGATCAGGACCAGGGGACAAACACGCACACACACACACCTTGTGGTCCTGATACTGACTGAACTTTTTAACACTCATTGAAACTATGTACTATTTCTGCTCTTGAATGCTAATCAAAAAGTTTAAAAAAAAGCCTTAGGGACAAAATCTGTTCCCCTCCCAGATCTCAGGGATACTGGATGGCTGCATAGGGCTTGCTTTTCTGAGAACAACACTATCATTGACTTGGATGTAAAGGATCAGTTTGAGCCAATTTTTCAGAGAAGCCATTTTCCTCACAGGCAAGCTATTCAATAATTAATTGCCAGTAACAGACCAAAATGTTTCTCATACTCCTTTTAAATATCACTCTGAGTGTCAGTGCTTGCCTGCGCTGAAGGAAAAGAGCCTTGAAATCAGTGATTAACACTACCGTATCCAACCTTATCCTTTATCTCTTCTTACGTCGTTATTGTTTAAAAACAATAAAGCTACAGCTGCTTAAATGACCGTACCGGGTTTTTTTCCAAAATAATCAGCTTTATTTCATTTTAAAAGAACAGCCAGAGCAAGTTAGGCATTTATTTATTTTTCCGTCTAAGTGGCTTTTGGCAGGAAAAAACTTTTATTTGTTGCTGGTATTTTCATACACGGGTTTCACCTCCAACTGCGCTCCAGTGTTTTGTTCCCTGGGCTGGCACTACTTTTATTACTGCACACTGATGTCAATCATCAGGAACACAAGGGTGGCTAATGTCAGTCAACATCAGGTAATGGGACTGTTCAGAGTCAGCTCTGCTCCCTTCAGAGCAAATGACTTCCCCCATCACCACTGCCAGGGTCCTCTCACCGTTGAGGGCTCCAGGAGTTTTGCCACTGGCATCAGCAACAGAATAAGATCCAATATACACTGCCTGGTTTAAAATTCCTGGGGCCGTATTATCTTGCAATGCTAGCAGGGCATTAGTAACCGTCACCTTGCTTTAGCACCTCTCACATCAACGCTACATTGAAGCCTTTAAGCCATTTGGGATGTTTAGACACTGCCAGTGTTGCATATGTTTTCATAAAGAGCCTGGCAGGGTCCTCAGAGATCCAATGCTTCTTTATTTTTAACCTACTTTTCCTCCAGTTTAGGTCTTTCCTGTTTCAAAGTGAAGTGGCTTGTGCTGTGACAGCCAACCTGATTGCCAAAATCAGAGCACGGGATCTCATCCAAGACTCACGGGGGTCAAGGAGAGACCTGCCTCTCCTGCAGTGGGGTCTGGACCAGGCACTCTTCAATCTCCCATGTTCAAGTTTTGCGCCCCTGTAATGCCTCTGGCTCCTTTGGAAAGTATCTTGATCTGCAGGAGGGAGAAGAGAAGAAGGTTTCCTTCTGTATTTATTTTCTTTAAACGATCTCTTTTGCATTGTTTCCAATGCCTTTGATTTATAGATCAGCACACACCCAAAACAGTCCCTGAAAGCGACAAGGATTCAGAGGCTTGTTTGCACAGCTTTAGACCAAAGTCTGCTTGACTGTGAAAAATAACATTTTTGTAGGCTGTTACTTCTTAAAGAGCTGCTGGGGCTTTCTGGAGATCTTGGACGAATAGTTTGTTTAGGAGTGGATCTGCTTAGGACAATATACAGTTTTATTCTTCTGGTCGCTCTCTGCTGAAAGTCTCAAACAAAGCAAGCAGAGAAGATACTCAAAACCACAACGAAACATGCACAAAGGACAGAAATCATATTTAACAATGAGAATCCATTCATGGAACCGAGTCAAATACTCTTACTAATACTGCAGCCTTAATGACCTGTTTTTAGAAAGAGATCAAATCTCTGAGAGTTTTTCAGCTGCAGTGAGTGGAAAGCTATTCAGATGACGTTCGGCTTGCAAAGAAGCACTACTTTTCTGCCGGTGTAAATAGCGTATACACAGGCAACAACAAACAGCACCTGGACTAGCAGAAAATACAACAAAGAGGCCCTGTATCTTCTCACAGTGCTCTCCTTAGGACTCTAAGACTTCACATTACCCTTAATCAGAACTAAGACATAACAGGGACGTAATATGGGGAACTAATTCTGCAAGCAGTGAAGCATTTCCAAGCGTGAGAAGCCATTTCTTGAGGTAAAATGACTCTGTCCATGCTTTCATTGCTAACCCTACACTTCTAGAGTAGCTCGTTGGGGACAGGAGCAGCCTTCTTGCCGTCAGCTGCCTCTGATCAGTCAGGACCACGTGCATGTGGAGTAGAGGAGAATATTCTTTAAACTGCTTTACTTTAAACTGTGGTCTGACATTCAGACGGCTCTTCTCAGGTTTTTTTACCACAGTTATCCTTATTCTAAGCCCATCTCAGTGTTGAAATGCATCAGTATTCTTAGCAGTGGAATTTCTTTCCCATTCCACTCACTCCCTATTGAATTTAAAACATAACCCTGTCTAACCTTTTGCTGATTTCCTCCCTTATACTTAATCATTTAATTACAAATGGCATCAACACAACAAGCACAACTCTGAGAATCACATCATTTAACCAGTTTCATGTTCCTCCACCACCTGCCCAACTCAAGACGCTGTCAGAGTAGTAAGTTTTACAAATTTCCTGACAATAATTTATATTGTCACAGTTTCGCGATCATAAGTGCATGTTCAAAAGTTATGCAGAGGAAGAAACTCACACTATGCATTGTAGAAATCGAAAGCAAGTAAGCTAATGCATCTATGTAACTTTCCATTTACCATTATTTAATAATTCATCAACTTTTAGCATTGCATTTTATAAGAGTTAACGAACTCCAGTGTACTGACCTCTAAGGACGTGGGAGAAGTCAGTATCTTAGCTGGGTCCTGATGTTTCTATTTAGTTTAATTCAGCTCTTACCAAACAAAAGTCTTGTTGAAGTCAATGAATATTTAACTCAAAAAACAATTGAATAAAGACAGAGAAGCAAATTCAATATTCATTTGATTAAATGTCTTTGGGCACAAGAACAGCGGGATTTGGCCTTAAGCAACATTTTCAGGATTGGACCAATGTTCTTACACCGCAGAACAAAAAGACCTGAACAAAACTAAAAGGCAGAATTCACAAATTTACTATATTAACCAAACAATGTAGTTTTGCTGATGTTAGTTTCCTATGGGAAAGTTTGCAGTCAGTGCTCAGCATGGGAGGAGACACTGTACAAAGTCATATCCATCCAATTCAATCTACATGAATGTTCTCATTTTTTTCCTTACCCAGAGAACACTTACACTGCAAGAAAGAACAATGTTATAAAGGCTTTCTATCATTTTTATCAGTTTCCAGAGCCCCTTGGCAGAACACAGCCTTGTCTGACCTTGTATCAATCAGGCACATCTGCCCCATTTCAACATTCACATCAATATGCTACTATAGGACAAATCTTTAAGTTGATCGCTGCCTTGAGGCTCGGCTTAGCCTTCAAATTATGTAAATACTTCCTATTCAAAGCCTGTCTTTATTTCCCTGAGAAAAGCTGAAGCTAATAGTTGCGATACCTAATCTGTCCTTTTTAACCAGACGTGACTAACAGCAACAAAAATACCCCAGACCCTGAGGAAACGAAATTTCAGCTGCAGGCTTGTTTACCTTGAAATAACTTTGTCATTTTTGTTTCCCTAAGATGAACATGTTTTGTCTGCTCGACAGGAAACAGTTAACTGAAACATGGAGTCCTCTTGCAGCGTTTTTCAGAGGAGCAGAGCTCAGACCAAAGTCCATATGGTATTCACCCACAAACACAGACACACAACAGGAAAAATGCATTTTAAGTTTGCGTGCTGTGTATCTTGGAAGGAGTTTCTCAAACAATTATGAAAAGAATTCGGCTTCCTCATAGCACCCTGGGAATATACTCAGGCACTGGATTGGTTCTCATCTGGCTTCAAAGAAAACACTTGAATAGGTCCCATTTTTACAGAATAGTGTTTATAATGTAATTTTACTTCTCATTAGTGATCTCTTTGTTTGCCAATGTTACGCTTAAATAGGATGATTAATATTTAAAGTCACTTAATTATCACATGTTAACCCACTTCCAGAACTGGTTACAGCTACCCTTTGATGTATAAAGGAACCAAACTCACCGCTGCACTGTTCTCGTGAAATGAAGATGTTGAGAACATGAAAAAGAGTTGTCTTTTCTCTTCTTCTCCCTCTTTTTGGATGAACAACTTAAATTCCTCGGCATTGTTGGATTCACGTCCGAGCACCTATTTTTTGAAGAGCCTCATTTCACTTTGTCAGAGTTGCTTTTTTCCAGCAAGGTGCCAGTTATGTTACACTTTAGGATCTGTCATACTGGGAATTTCCCCATGCAGGGAACAATATTGTGCAGAGACCACTTGCGGCTTGCCAAGCTAAACTTCCAGTTGTTTGCAATAGTCAAGTTACATAATACTTCCCACTATTAACATTAAAAAATCACTATGCAAGCAGGTGTATTTCTCCTCTTGGTTTCACACCTAGCTCCCAAACGCGTTAGCGTATAGGTGAGAAGGTGTCGAATGGAAAGAAGAATTTACACAGCCCCTGTGGAAGAATTGGCAAAATCTTCCCAGCGCTCCATCTCTCTGGGCATAAATGGATCGAGTGGCTATAGATTTCCAGTCCCACTGTTTTCCTGTGCTGCACTTTGATGGCAGATTTAAAAAAATATTGTGAAGAGCAGCCCCCCCCCCCGCCCCCCGCCAGTACCACTGAATTACCAAATCTATATGCACTGGCATTGGCAGGTTGGATTAAAAGGTATTCAAATTGCCTGCGAGCTACAAGTCTGAAAAAGCCAATTAACCTAATGGGCAGGGCTAATTTCAGTTTTCTAGATTCTTTCTTTTTCCATTCACACATCTACAAAAGACAAACAGACAGTTGCAACATAACTCTAACTGGCTTCAGTGTCCATGGATGGGAATGTCAGGGAAAAACCTTCCTAAACACATTCTTTGCAATACCAAAAGAGGTAAGATTGAACAGCGGTCCAAGACAACCTACTGAAATGTTCTCAGCTGAGCTATGATTTACTAGTGTTCACTGCCTATATTGCAGTGCTTTCATGGACCAAAGACATACTACCAAAGAGTTTTTTGAATGGTGAATGTATCTGAGGTTTTTGTTTGGTTGGTTGGTTGGTTTTGCGTAGTCTTTTATAGACTATGGACTAGTCAATTCAGCAATCACTGAAGTCATTTGGGAATAATCAGGTGTCTAAAAATACGATTCTCAGAGCTGTACTACTGAGTACTGCGATACATTAGCCACCCAGTCAGAAATTTTGGGGAAGTGATTCTCAAAGTCCTGCAAAGACAGGAGCTTTGACATCACTGTTAAGGAAGCGCTTAAGTACTCTTCTTAAATTGGGCACCAGACCCTGATACCCATCTTGTGTGCTGTCACATAAAGCTCTTTCTAGATTCACCTTTAGGCACCCAGATGATCTCCACATTAGAAAATGAAACAGAACTATGCCACAGGCTTGACCGCTAGCCCAAAATGCGGGTTTACTGTTGAACTGGGGGGGCAGGTATTCCGTATGAATGAGCTAGATCTCTTCCAGGTAGTGCCCGAGTACAATGCAGGAGACAGCAGATGGCAGAGACCGGTATGGCATGCCAGACACCCTGCTCTCCTGCAACCCTATCCCAACAGATTTTACACTTCCTAGTTCTCCTCAATACTCTCCCATGCTCAGCAAATCATCCCACATATGACAGGGACTGGATGCACAGCAGTTTCTTGCTATAAGAACATAATTTTTCTGGGATGCAAGACAGCACTCATATTATTTCAGACATGGCCACGTGTTGTCCAAGGGTGAGTGCTGAATTGTACAAAAAGTATTTCATCTGTGTTTAGCAGTATAAATGCAAGTCCAGGACGAGGAGCCCCAGGGGCAGAAGGATAGACATCTATATGGTTAATCCAGACAATGTAACGGTGTTTTTTTGTAAAAGAGATAAATCTTCTCAAGGTATATAAAAAGATTTTTCTACAGATCATGGTGACTTAAAGCAGATTATTCAGGAAATCTGGATGGTTCTCCTGTATTTAGGTGCCTATATTTTATTTAATTAGTATTTTATTTGCCTATGTGTTATTCTATATTCACTCTGCTGATCTCTTACACTGGTTAAATAACAATATAGCTGAGAAATATGGTAGAAAGGTGAGTGAATAGAAGGTACATGATAACAAAATGCTTTTATTATAATGGCAATGATAACAAAGACTATTCCTACAAAGTTTTATTCACCAAATGCATCTTTCTGCTGTAATATGCTCATAATGAATTATTCCAAATAAAATGCTGTCTCACACAATTCTTTAGGCAATCATCCTGTGTTACCACATTTTCCTTCTTTCATGTGAAATCAGTGTAGGAAAGGATGAAAAGTAATAATATTCTTATGTCTAGATTGTAACTTGACTGACACCTGTCAAAAATGGAGAGGTTGGAGGAAAATAAGATTGTGTCAAATAAAATGGTCCAAAGAAATAGAGATGGAGCCTAATTACAGTCTCTTGTTCCATGTTCTGTCATCCTTTCTGTAAATTAATTGAATTTGAAAAAATTGCCACACTTTATGTCTTACACGAGCTAGAAGAAAACATCTGTAGCACACACGAAACTTTGTTAACACAAATGTAAAGGATGCTCAGTTGCCTCTACCTGAAAAAAAAGAGACAGGAGTTTTGCAGGCTGACTTTTAATACTTTTAAGAGGTAAATCCAGTTATGCTGACTGCAAAGCAGAAACTGTTCTTTATCTTGCTTCAGTGAAAAAGGACACTGCTAGCAAATACCTGCTTTCTGTACTTTTGGATGCTGGGGCACCATGAGATGGCAAATCAACTATGAAAGCAGTTTTTTTAAGGCATCGGCGAAACCAGCGTCAAGCACAGAACTGCGTGGCTGTGTAGCACAGAGCATGAGACTAGTAGGAACTCACTCTGCCACTTCAAATTGGTTCAGACAACCCTAAAGAGGTAATTTTGTCCTAGCAGACCTGATGTTGCCTCAGGTGGTGTCTGTCCGCGCTGTTCTAGGTGTATGCTGCGTCCAAAATGTTCTGCTCTCCTGCAGCCAGCATAAAGCAGTCTAAAAGAGTAAGGCCAGCCCGTGTATCACGCTCTCCAGTTAACGTCGCAAAGCTGGGGTCACACGACCATGCCAGATCTGGAGGAAATCTGCATCGTCTGGTGAACGGCATTAAGCATCGTTCAACAAGTTAATTTGACTGAAAGATATTATCGCCTGCTCAAGAGGGCAGCTCAGACAGCAGATCTAACGGGGCCAAGGAGCAGTGAGGAGCAGGGAGAAAGAGCTGGTGGTTCACAAGCTGTCTTCTCATTTCTGCATACACGAAGCTTTCTAAAATCTATCTGCTTCTTCGTATTTTGTGGAATTTGATGTGCTCACTAGACGCAAGGCTCTGACTTACGAGTTACAGCCATGATTTGGCATGGCTGTGAAGCCTTCCCATGGCCACTTGTCAGCCTCTTCCTTCCCCACATGTGTCCCCCTCCCCACAGGAAGAGCTTTGGCACACAAAGGTACATTTGTGGTTCATTAGGAAGGAGACACTGCAGGATCAGCTAAGCCAGATCTGCAGTCAGATGAAGGCCCATGAAAGTAATAAATAACAAACAGGTGTGCAAAGTCCTACAGTTCTACAGTTGCTTCATTTTAATCTGCTTGAATTTGTCTCTTAGTGTTTCAAATCCTTGGTTGCCTCAGGAATGGATTTCCAGCACATGTCCTCCTGAACATATCAAACTGAAGTTGAAGAAAGCCTTCTTTAAAGATGACAATATTTTACAAACTTTTATATTTTTTTTCTCAATGAGTTCCGCAGTGTTTCAAGTTCTACACATTCCTTCCCTCTGTTTCCTAACAACTAACGTGCTCTCTACAGCTGCAGAGAAGACAGGCAATGCAGCCTGAGTGCCTGCAGATGCTTCACTGGCATTGCTAGAAGCAGGTAGGCAAGGTTAAAGTTACTTAGATGGGTCCATGATGATGGAATTCTGTCTTTTTTCTTCAGTGAATGCTGGATTGAACCCGCAGGTATTTTCAAAGTTAAAAATTTACTTAGTACCTTTTGTCAGATTGTTTTCATAGAGGAACCAAGCTGATTTGCTTTGGGTGACAGTTTACAGTTGAGGTGTATTAAGATGAGACAAAACAATAAGAAAATCTTGAGACTGTTAAAGGCTGAAAAAAGCTGAAGCATTAGCTGAGTTATTTTTAGACTTTAAGCTCTCCGGGGCAGTGAATGTCTGCTGTTGAGTATTGTACAAAGCTGAGCATATCGCTAGCTTTAAACCAGAACAACATTTCTACCATTGACTCTCCTCACATGAGATAAAAGGGGGAAATACTGATACAAATAAATAGGAAGACAGAAACACTTTACTCAGGAAGAACATCTCCAAATCAAATTATGCGAAAGGATTCCCTTTCCAAAATCTGGAATAAACAGGCAGCTTGATCGTGTATTTCCGCAAAATTCAGTTTGTGGTGTGTACTGCTTACTTACTGCAGACCAAAGCAAGCTTCCAGGAAATGACTGCCAAAGTGTGCGAGTTGGCAATTGTAACTCCAAAGACAAAGATTTTCCTAATGTTTCCAACTCAGATAAGGCTGCTTTAAATTATATCAACTAGAGAATGTTGTAATTGAAACAAAAAATTATCAGTTGAAATTTCTTTTGAAAAGGCAAAAAATTCCTAGTCAAGAGCACAATTGTTCGTTCCTTTGCCCCAGGACATCTAAATTGTGAGAACCGGGCAGCATGGAAGATAGTACAATCACACACCATCATTTACTCCTCATTTACATTACAATTCCATTTTTCCTTTTCCATACTCAAATACAAATAACTTCACAAGATGTAAACATGCTCCTGGTGTTTTCTAAGATAATAGTAGTCCATTCAGTAGGAGTTTAAAACCCCAGGCATTGCAAAACCCAAATGGGATAACAGATGTATTGTTCAAACTAAGAAAACAAAGGAAGTTAATCAAGGTCCTTACTTGACTACAGCTGTCTTCAGACAGAAGCCTTGAGAGGTATTTCTTAACCAATGATTCATGAGAAGACACCTGGAAAAAAAAAAAAAAAGACTACCAATTGTAACTTGTTTGCTTAAGCAGCACAACAAGAAGCTATTACCATAGGATTTCTGCAGAAAAGCCAGCTCTACAAGACAGCAAAGCTCCTTCTCTCTTTTAACCCTGCAGACAAGGTAAGAATATGGCTTCATAAGTATTGGTCAAAGAAAAAGTGTTCAGGTCTACTACAAGATAAATAATGAAACTATTTGAGTCCTAAAGGAGTCTGAAATACGTATTTCTACTTTTGGTAATTTTTTAAAGACATTTCTAAAAAAATAATTGCACTGAAAGATATAGGAAAGGAAAAATCAACAGCTATGAGGTACAGGATTCACAGGACAAATATGGGCCTCATCAGACTTATTCCTTGAGGTAGCTGGGAAGATACTAGAAGTAACTCAGAGGGCTTATTGGTTTTACTCTGATCATCACAAATCTTGTGGAGAACAAAAAGAATCACTTATTTCTCAAATCTAACCAATTTCTTTGTGAAGAAACTTCATCCCCTCAAGTCAGGTAGTAGATGATTTCTCTACTCCCTTCAGCAATCTCCTAGGCACCATCTGGTTCAGGCTGGTTCACACCACCTGGTTCACACATACATGTGTGCACATACATGTGTGCACATACACGAACAAATCCCCCTTGGACAGGCACCTCAAGGAGGTCCATTAGCTGCAAAATCTAGACCATTTTCATCTGTGTTACCACTGCACACAGTGAGAAGAAGGAACCCTGAGCTGGAGTGCTCTGAAGCTCGAGCAGACTTGTACAGCGTAGCACGAGGTACAGCCTCCCTGACTTGCCAGGAATGGATTGGTGGTCATTGTACTGCTTTTTTGTGAGGGAGAGCAAGGAGCGTCGCAGCAGTGCTCAGCCTGGCTAACCAATTACTTCTCGCACTGCTGATTAGAGGCAATCCTATCTCAAATAGAAGAGATCAATGTCGTGTTTGTTATCAGAAGAGGCAGTTTAAAAAAACAAAAACAATCAAACAAAAAAACCAACAAAACAACCCAAACAAAACTTAAAAAGCTGTATTATAAGCCAGAGAAAATTTAGAACAACTTGTGTTGCCACAGATGCTTTTGGCATTCACCACCGCTTGTGTGTAAATAACAGTACCTAATAAAAGGATTTATCAAGACTGTGTGTGAAAGAAGAAAAGTGGAGATACCGACCATGTAACAAAAATTCCTTTTACCTGAAATGAGCTAATTCTTTTAGATCCCAGACTGCCAGTTAATTCTTTGGAGGTTACAGTTTAAATAGCTTTTCTTCCACGACCTGTGCATGCATGTCTCTCAGAGAGGATGCAGAAAAAGACTGGTAAAAGAAAGACTCAGAGGCTGTAGCTTGGTGTTGCCAGGAGATTCTTCATCCCTTCTGTGTGCCTGAACCTTCAGTAAGCAATAAGCAACCCTTAAAAGTTGGCCAATGGGACAAACCTGAGCCTTAGAGGGAGAGGTCAAAAGGTTGGGTGGTGAAGAATGCTACGATAGTTACATATATAAAAAGAAGAAGAGGTAAAAAGAATTATCTGGAGAAATCTGAAGAAGTAAAGTTGATGCGATGGAGCAGAAATGAGCAACGAGAAAAGGTGTTTGAAACAGATGACTGCAAATCAGTCTTTGCACCTCTAACTTCTCTGTTACTGTGTGAATCTTTATTTAAAGATATTAGAAATGTATAGGTGACTGGAAGGTTAAAATCAGACAGGAGATAGAAGAAGACTTATTACCCCTGTTCTTTCTTCCCTACTCCTTGTGTTATGTGTGACTGAGCAGTTACCTACTTGCATTGCTGCCTTGGGGAGCAAACCAAGGAGAACAAGGAACTTGAAGCACCTCCAAATGTTTCTGCTTAGTACGTGATCATTTGCTAGAGTAACCAGCCTTAGCCCGGAGACCCAGGTATGGTTTTGTGAAGGATGTCACAGTTTGGTTTGTCTGATTTAGCATCGCATGCTGTGAAATTTCTTCTAGAGATTTGATTACGCTTGGCAGTAATATAGTAAACACGTAAGAGCGGTATTGCACCAAAGCTACAGATTATTTCAAATTCATCCATGAAACTGCAGAGGATTTTACTTTCAGGCACTCTATCAGACACTGTGATCCAATGCTGATGGAAAGGATGGTCCCGTGCTCCCTGCGTTGCCTATTCCCACCACTATCAGCCGTGCCAGAACTAGTGTTTGTCAGGAGAGTCAGAGCACCGTGCAGCTGCACAAACCCTCCTGCCTGCCCGAAGGAGGAAGAAGAACATCCAGTTGGGGGTGGCAGGCAGTACTTATGTCAGATTAAAGTTACTAGTAGCACTGGCTAAAAAATGTGCAGGATATTGCTCTCAGGCTGCAAGCAGAAATTCCGAACAATAGAAGATCTCAGCTGAGAGCAGTGCGTGACCTTTCAAGTCAGCATGCTGGCAATAAAGTGTTTTGAAATGTGACCATCGGGTTTTTAATAGATAACTGGAAAATCAATTTATCACTCCCAAGCTCCTTGACTTGTTAATCACCAAATAAGCGATCACTTGCCCGTTCTAAAACCGTAAAGCATATACCCCGATATACAGTACTGTCCCTTGGTTTTTGCCCGTAGCTAGGTACCACCTCTGAGAGTGGAAGAATGTTCCCGCTGCTACCTGCATTCCTGAACACCTCACCCAGCTAACAAGGAAGCACAGCACATCAAAGCCCCTGTACCGCCTTCCCTCACCTTTCCTTCTCGCTCTTTTAATTTTTGATCCACGACAAGATATGAAGGGCGTTGACAATCCAAGCTGGGAGATCTATTTCTGTATTTCAGTTCTTAATTATGGCTGTTGATTTCTGGTGATGCTGAAAGCCTACAAATCTTATTAATATCATAATTTCTGTTTATGAAAACAGAAAATTAAGCTTTTTGCATGTATACTGAAGTGCTGCTTTTTTTTACTAAAAATGGAATAGCTGTGCCCCATGTCCTGTGGAAGAATTACTAACAATAATACATTATAATGAACCAGAAAATAAATTGAAGCTAAAGAAAAACTGTACAAAAGGCAAGAGAAAATAAAGGGGATCACAGCCCAAAAGAGAGAGAAAAATTAGGAAAGAGCAAGATGGTTACAAGAATCTTTTCAGAATGAAACCAAAAGGATTTCCACCATGTAATTGAAAATTGAGTTTTACATGTAAGGAATAAACTTCTCAGAGCAATCTTAAAATCTGTAGTTCAAACATTTGCTGTGTTATTATTTTCAAGTAGCAACTAGAAAATGTCGTAACTTCTCAAAATCACATCTATTGAGTACACATTGTGTATGCAGTTTTGCTTAGTGTTAGGAAGAGACCTTATAACGAAAACAACTAAAATGTAAGCGTCTATAGTTTGATTTTTACTCAGTTCCACATGATGCCTTTCGTCAAATCCTGTCACTTTTTCTTATATTTATCATGTCAATATGTGCCTACGAGTGCCTAAAACAGAAGTAAAGTCCATTGGTCAGTGTCCAATGTCCACTCTGATCTACTTCTAGTATTTATACTCAGGTGGGTCTGTTTACAAGCTGGAGGATCCCCTGGCAGTCAGAATACTGCTGCAAGAGAGCAGGCAGGCAGTTTGGGGGGTAGGGTGGGGTAGCCTGAGGAAATATCCAGACAGTCTAAATCCACAACAGTCAGAAATATTGCAAGTCATGTCTACCTCAGCTAGAGTGATGGAGGAGTCGTGAGCAGAGCGCGCTCCAGTTTCTCCCCACCCAAGCATTCCTTCTGGGCTGTTATTACCAGAGTAGGATAAAAAGTTCTTGGACACAAAAGATCCAAGACAGAAAGGAAATATACTTTAGACTTGAAAGGAGACAGTCTAGGCCTGAGGAACTGGCTTTCTATTTTGATTCCTTCTGCCATCTGAAATAGCCATTCCCAGTAATTCTCTTCAAATTCCTGCCAGGAGTCATCTGGGCAGTGGGCAGAGCCTCTCCAACTGCCTAAAAAAGTGCATACCCCATTGCATGAACTTCCCAGGTTTTCAGTACTCAATCATTCTCCTGAAACTTGGCCATTGTTTCGATCGTCACCCCTGCCCTGCAGCATCTACAGATGCTTCCTGTAAAGCTGAGCAGTTTAGTTGGACCATTCAGGAATGTGTAGATAAACTGGCTTTGAAGAATTTTGTGATATGTTTGCATGAAAGATGATGTATAAAAATAAAGTGTTTCATTATGTGACCAGCCCAGTCTGATCTAGCCACTGGTTATTGCGTGAGTAGACAAAAGTCTCCCATTAGTGATAATTGCTCATAAATAGGCATACACATACCTACATATTTTGTGTGTATGTGTGCACATGTGTGAGTTGAGAATTATTGTATATGAATAACATACTTATTAATCACACAGGGAACCTAGGACTTTGTTCTCTCTGTGATGGTCTTTTCTCTGGGGTAAAAAATCAGGAATATTACAACAAAAAGGGAAAAGTGTGGCTATGTTGTCATCATGATGCTTTCCCCACAGCTATAGACTCGTTCAGAATGTGTTGAAATTTCAAAACGGGAGGTAAACATGGATAAAATTTGGAAAGCGTCATGATTCTCTTCAGCACTCCTTCATATTTTTCTGGGCTTACTCACTGGTCTTAGACCTCTGTTCATACGAATTCACCAAAGAAAGATGCAAGTATGTTAAATAGCAGAGAAGTTTTGATGACATTTTATCAACACGCCGAATAATAGTTTATTTTTCCATGTGCAATATTTAACAACCGCTGTTTAATACGCAGTATTGACTATTCTGTCAGATTCAGGAACGTCTCCAACAAACAAAAGAACCATTGTTCAGAAACAATCGAGTGAAAGAGTGAAGAAACGGATCATCTGAACCCTTAGACTGCCCTCACTGCCATAGCAGGTCCCAGGCCCTGCAGCTTTCTTGCTAAACAAACACACTTCTGCAATGGTTTTTCACTTTTACAGCAGTCCACAGTTTTTCTTGTCACATTTTACTAGAAAAGTAATATCAGGCAAGTCTACGTTTCATCAAAACTGTCATTTTAAGAAGGAGGAGCATTCTTATCTAACACAAACAAAACGCTTAGGAAGTAAGAACAATTTTGTGTCGGGAAGCAAAAGAAAAACACATTTCTGACAGCACATCAAAGCAGCAGCGGGATGAGTTTTCTCCTCAGTGAAGTAGCTACGGCGCTGTAAAAGCGCTGATGCTGGGGTTAACTAAGTTTATGGAATGCGGCGTTCTCTGCAGCTTGATGCAGGGAAGGTTGGTATCTAGCCATTCCCCGCTGTCAGTGCCACGATATCGTTACGGATACACCCCCAGCACCTGCGTAAGCTCTAGCGCAGCAGGATACTCTCGCACGGTGACCTCCTCCTAATACCGCGTGGTGTTTGCAGCCATTAACCGTGTTAGCGTTGTTAAGCAGCTGCTACGCGGCTGTCTGGCGTGGGTGGCTCTCCAATGCTGTCTTTTTTAAGGGTCCTTGAAATCACAACAAGATAACTCCTCAGAGAGAAAGTTCAGCCACGCTCTTTCAGCAGGAGGAAAGCCTTTCCTATCATGCAGTCCTTGAACTCGCACCTCCCTGCACTTCTCTCTCTGCCCTGGCTGACCTGTGATGCGCACAAAAAGTGAAATCCCAGCTTTTCAGAACATTTCCTATTGCAACTAGCAGGGTTTAACAGTTCCTTCCACATTCCCTGGTTTCATCACAGCCGCAAGAGGAGGAGATGGTTCAGCGTGGCGTTGGGCAAACAGACAGGCCGAGCCAAGCTGAAGATGTCCGTTTGATCCTGTGTGAACGGCCTGTGTGGCCAACGGGAATTTTACACCTGAAAAAACATCTGTGCCACCACCGCTCCACCGCCCTGGACTGGAGGCAGCCTCTGACTCCTTCACAATAACAGGAAACTCTGTCGTCAGCAGGGAGTGGGCTATGCCTTGGCGATCCTCTCTATACATGCTTGACAGGGAATGCAAAGAACATTCCCTTGTACAGTTTATTTGGACAGCAAAGGGTGTGGGATGCCTGCTGTAGACTCTCACGAGAAGCAAGGTGTTTTCAAAGATCTCTGTGAAAGACTGAAATTCTTTCTCTCTCTGTTAAAATGCTTGGGCAAAAAGAAAAAGGGGGGGAAAAAAAAATGAAGTGCATTGTGGTTTGTTTAGCATCCCATCCCTGGTGGTTATGAAGCTGTGCTGGCCCACTAGAAAGGCTGTGCCACTCCTCCCTTTCAATGGAGCTGTTATTTTCACTTCTCTTCTTCCCCCACCCAACCACCACAGCATGCTGGCTCTGCAGAACAAACCTCCCGACCTTGCCCCAGACCATCTCTTCCAACCTGTCCTTCAGGACAAGAGGTGGTACAAGCCGTCTGCAATGTGCAGCACGTAGGAACCGCCGGCTCCCAGTTCAGCTGCACAGTGCCAGGAGAACTGCCTGCCCCTGGAGCTTGGACTCCGTGTGGCCACGAAAATCTCGATAGATGTCTTTTCACAGACAACATAATTCAAGGTATTTGAGGCAGTCTTCGCATTGTGGAAAGATCAAATAAAGGTATTGCTAGAAAATATTGACAGCATTAACATCTCTCTTCAATGCCTGTCTGTGCACCACATTCTTTAATCTTGTCAGAGGACACAATATGTAAGAATCTCTCCCCATGGAGATTAAGCACATTTTCTTTTGGGTAGTCTTTTTTTTTTTTTTTTTTTTTAATTAATGGACCTTCTTCAATTTTCTAAATTTATTCACATCACTAGGAAATACGCATTGAAATTTATTTCCTGGCTTTTTATGAAGGGGGTAGTCTGTTCTGCCTTTTGCACATGTGTTTTGGTGTTGGCAGCTGAAGGAAAATTATCAATGTGCTATACAGCCTTGCTTAGTATTTAACATTGTCTAACAGATCTGCTTCAGGCAGTTGTGGAACTGCCTAACTATACACACGGAACATTGGACACTGAAGTCTGGACCAACTTTTTATACAGGAGCTTTGGACAAGCCCAATTATTTGGCTGTAGAAATTCTTACCATGAGATGACAGTGAGATGAAAAAAGAAAGTTTCTTTTTCCACAGTTCTTGGAGATTTATGTCATTGTTTTGCTTAGCAATCATTGCAAAACATGTTTTTGGAATATTCCTGCATAAGTAGTGTCTCTAATTGCTATGCCCTCTACAGCAGTCCTCAGTGGGGATAGTTTTTTCTATGAAGAGCTCTCTACTGTTGGAGCAACCTCAGATATATTTTGAAACACAACAGAGAAGTCTATGAGCAAATAAGAGGTCAGGAATTGCTGGAGTGCAACTTCTCTCTCGTTCTATGTTCCCGGCTGGGATTTCACTATTTGTCCCCTATGTATGGAGGCAGAAAAGGGTGCCTGCACTTCCTCAGGCTGGCTGTGGATTTCTCCTGGTCATAGGAGTAAACAGCCAATCATTTGTTTTTTCAATCTAGGAGTACATGTAAGTTCAACTGCACCTTCTCTGAATGTAAAAAAAAAGTTTGTTTTTCTGCATAAGCTTCTCTGTGGAAACTGAATGTCACCACCCAGACGAATCCAGATAATTCCTGTGAATCTGAGCTATTCAAGCCACTGAAAAGTCCCTGCCTGCAGGTAGCAGCACGGCAGTGCTTTTTTGCATTCCTTGGGGCAGAGGATGACCAGGACACAGACCTGATCAGGCTTTGAGCCACAGCTCCTTTCTTATGTCCACCCAGGAGCAGAAGCACTGACAGAGCACCAAAATTCATGCCTTCAGAGATCTAGGAATATTCACGTGACAAAACAAGGCAGTTTAAGGTGGTTTTGAGAGTCAAAAGCATCATGCTACCTTGTTTGGTAGGCTATGGTACTGAGAAGCAGACTATTGGAAGATACTGATCTCTCGTTTCCCTTTAAGTTCTCCCAGATGCTCCTTGACTTTCTAATGCTGGGCATGACAACACTGTGGTCACAGAAATTACTTCAGGATAATTCAGAGGCTCCTGTCTTAGCTGGTCAGCCTGGGGACCAGAAGCAGTCTAGACAAGAAGCGTGAAGCCCAGCACTGTCTGGTTTACCTCCAGTGAACCCGCACACCAGGAAATGATGAGAAAGTCATTTTACAGAAAGTGTTTAACTTGTTGACAGTCAGCAGTCACTGCCGTCTGAGTGTTGACTCAAAAAATTGGGTAAGAAATGCTAGCTATAAGACAATGGAAAGGCCAAAAGGTTTCCACTTTGTGTGCTAGCTAGAAGACTCAAGGTTGAGTGCATAATTTCTGTTCGTCACGCTCAGCCTTTCTGAAAACTGTTTACTTACAGTTCAGCTGTGGCTCTAAGCTTTGGTCCTTGAGATCAGTTTGAAATTGTTCTCATCCAGTGAGTTTAGATCAGTGCCTGTACTATCTTTTAGGGAGCATAGACAAGTAGTAAAGCATATCATTAAACGATGCCTCCCCTGTTATGCTGGGTGAACCACTAGAGCCTTGTATGGAAGAAATAAACACTGGGATACAAAGGGAGAGAAAAATCTGGCTGCTTTAGTCCATCACACTTCCCTGAGTTCCAGACTGGAGCAGTCATAGAGCTGGGATACCACCAGCTGGGGGAAGAGCTTATGTTATGAGAAATGGCAAAGGGAGCAAGGATTAGCTGGTCTCACCAAATGGGAAGCCACACTCAGCTAACGGGAAATAGTTCTCGTGTTACATACAAGACTGGGTGAACAGCAGACCAGGAAACAAATCATTTAAACCAACTGATGATGTTGACCCAAGACCAAAAGGATGTAAATGAGCTATGAATAAAGTTTATCTGGAAATTAGGTTAAAAAATGAGTTGTTACAGTCACCAGAAGTGAGGAACCAGATGGCCCTTTCCTACCTGATGATCATCACATCCTCTCCAATTTCACTCTCTATTCTCCACCACAATCTCATCTCCATTCCCATTCACCAAAATTGAGATCGGATTAAGTGACTAACCTAAAGTCGTATTTCCATTTGAGAAGAGAATAGTATTTTGTTTAGCTCAAAACAGTTCATGTCAACATTTCCAAATCTTTTCTTTTTTTTTTTTCCTTCTTTCTTTTTCCTTACATTAACTTGTCAACGCTTGCTGCAATTTGGGGAGAACAAAGGCCAAAATTACAACCTCTCCCTACGGGTGGAGGTAGTGAGGAGTCTTGTTCTCCTTAGAAAAGCTGTGATCCTGGGGAGATTTGTACGCTGTAACGCTTCAGGAAGTGTAATTCTTTAAAATGTTACAGGGCATAACAAGCGCTGTACACCGTATGGCTTTTGTGAAGAAAAAGCCAAGGGTGGCGTGGCTTAATGCTAGAGACTAGAGCTGAACTTCGTCTTCATGACGCACTAATGAATGCTTTTATAGCCTAGCTATCTTGGCTGCTCTATTCTGTATCAACTGCACGAAATGCATTTCAAATTAAAAATAGAAAGAGCTGTTAAAAAGTCAGGGGATTTCCAGTTATTAATTCTGTTTGGATTTTACCCTTCAATACTGATGAATGGTTTATAGTTTCATTGCCGTTCCCAACTGACTGCATCCGAAATGCTTAGCACAGAAGTAAGTTTAGCTCTTCCGTAATAAGTTTCTAGAGCCAGCAAAATATGGGCATTATTCCCATGCCTATTCCTGCATATTTCCTCTTTGGCAACAATGGCATATTTTAACCCGTCTTGATTGCTAATGTATCTCAAGTGAATTCATCTTAGTTAATGATGAATTAATTTCCTCTGTTTGACTCATCCCTGCGGTTGGTGCCTATCCATCACAAACCGATAGAATACCTCGTCAGAGAAACCACAACACAGGAGAACCCTGTGGTGTGTAGAATTTCAGCCATGCCTCTTGGATTTGGGAAACCATACTAGAAATTTCTTAAAAAGAATTTCTAGTGAAATGTCCTGCGCTTCTGACTTTTGTGCAACGAAGGAAAGCAACTAAAAGGCATTTTGTAATTACTGTCTTGCCTTCTTTTATTTTTTGTTGTTTTGTAGTTTGGTCCCCAGTCGTTTAGAGGCATGTAAAGGAAAAAAATAATCTCCATTTAATTTATTTTTTATCTTACTTTGTGTCCTTTTGTAACGTACATCCCTATTGGAATTAGGATTGCGTGTAAAATTAGGGCCCTTTTAAATCTGAATAGATAAATACCCATGGAACTTACTTGTGCATATAGAACGTTTTCATTAATTTTCAATTTTCCATGCTAAGAGTTGCGACTTATGCTAGCAGATCACCACAGACAAGGATCTGTGTTTCAGAAAGCGAACACTTCCTTCCATTTACATTTTACTTTCCTGATAGTTCTTACCCAAAGGAAAATGTGAGTATTTATATTGCTGTGTTAGAGCATCAGCCAAGCAAAAGAGATATTGATTCTCGGAATTACGTATTTTTAACTCGTTCCTGATGTTCTCTGAAACTGTCTGAATAATGCTTTATCCTCTCCTCCAGTTCTCCTCAAACGACGTTAAAAAGTTGCTTGACTGTTCTCACACCAGCCTAAAGCAAAGCTTCTGGGATAGGATGGCAGGCAGTGTCACGCCCATAGAAGATTGGCAAGAAACTGAGTAACCAAGGCCAAAATTTCTCTAGCTGTTCAGTCTTTATCAGTTGCCTTTCAGTCAGACTGCCAGCTTTCTTTATACCCTGCACCAGTCCCAGGCTAATCAGTGAGTTTGGCGGGTTAACACTCTGATTTACAAGGCCTGAGTGCATCGCACCACTTCAACATCGACAGGGTGGAACTTCAGAGCTGGATAATGCAGCACTTGCTCATGAAACTACCTGTGGGCTGGGGAAGGAGGCCAAATGATGTAAGAAGTTTACTCCCAGGAGTAAGGATCCCTTAGATTTAGCTGCATCTGACCCAAAGACCCATCAATAAGGAGGACTCCAACGCCTATGAACTTCTGATTGAGTTTTGTAGATTCTTAGACCTACACTTGAAATGAAATTCTAGTAGAAGGCTTTCCTGGAGACATTTTATAAACAGATCTGTTCTTTTGCATCTTACCATGTTTTTGGAAGCAGCAGAAAATACAGCGTCAAAGAAGCATTAAAGAAATAAAGAACAATGGACAGATGGATGCATGCATGCATGGGTAGATAGATAAGGCAGATTGTGTTTACATAGATTGGCAAATCAATCATTACAAAGAACATACCGAATTTCCTGGGATTTTTGCATACTCCTCTGAAATGGGTGAATGATTCATCATTAGTAGGGGAGAGGAAAGTAATATTGCTGCTATTCAAGTATGACAAATAGGAGATGTTAAAATGCTACCTTCTTCTATTTTTTACATTTTCACAGGGAGTATAGTATGCTCATAGCCAGTGTGGAGAATGCATGTTACTGTGGCTTTTTATGGCACAATGAAGTCACATTCTAATTGCATATACCAGGAAATATACTGGTATATACTCAGCTGATAAGATACAATTGTCATAGGAGTAAATTACGCGTATCACACCTTCTTTACTTTCCATACTAAATTTCATAATCTGTTTGTAATAACAGTAGATCAGGAAAACAACTTTTGGATCCCAGACCCATTATATACTACAGGAATGTAGACAAGAGCAAAATCAATCATGGACATTATCAGAAAAAAATTAAAGCTTTCTTGCCTTAAGACACCCACATTTCTTAACCTGATCTTTTATTATAGGCTTAATACATGAGACTCTTTCATGGGCACCCCCTTGCCGTGGGGAAAGAGCTTGCGTGCCCTTGCGAAGTTGAGAGCTATGCTGGTGGTGGCATATGCCTCCGGTAGGGTCTCCCAAGCCAGACAGGTCTCAACTGAAGGGTCAGACAAAGTGTGTCCACGGGCAGGATGGGCTCACTAGCCTTCGGGCAACCATCCTAGGAGAAGGACAACTCTAACTCCAAACCCGGGCAGATGGAGCTCGTTTAGCCCTGTAAGGCCATCCATCTAAGAGAAGGATACTCTAACCAAACCTACGACCTGAGGACTTCGCTGTCACCGTCCAAGCTCGCTAGGCCCTGGCAGATGAACCTCAGGTGTAAAGGGTGGGGCCAGTCTCGCGCACGCTGAGCCTCACCTAAAAAATCCACCGCGCAGGCTTGAAGGGTGTACTCACGTTTGCAAAGCCCTGTAGCGACAGGCAAGGGACGAAATGGCAGGTGGAAAGATGTCACTGGAAGCCGCAGACCCAACCCTGCATGCAGGCGGTTCAGGACATTGGTCGCTTGAGACTGACCCGGGAGATGACAGTCTCGTTCGGCAGCATCCTGAATGACCAAGCAGCCTTTTTCAAGGAGAGCACTGCTTGCTCCACATGGAGAGGGGCCTAGAAAAGGTGGCCTAACCAAAGCTCATCTCCCTTCCAATCCGGTTGGCTAGCCGCGGCCAACGGACATCTTCTTCTGCGGTCAACCAAAGACAAAGAGACAAAGGCATACACCTGCCTCCAAAGGTGTGTCCAGATTGACACTCGCATGTTGGAACATCAGAACCATGCTCGATACAGCAGACAGTGGGCGTCCTGAACGCCGTTCTGCTATAATTGCTCACGAACTGTCACGACTCAACATCGACATTGCTGCTCTCAGTGAAGTTCGCCTTCATGAGGAAGGCAGCCTTAAAGAACATGGTGCCGGCTACACACTGTATTGGTCAGGCAAACCCAAAACCGAAAGTCATCATTCCGGAGTTGGCTTCATGATTAAAAACTCCATCGCCTCTAAACTTGAAAATTTGCCAACAGGTCATTCCGATCGCATTATCTCCTTACGCCTCCCGCTACACAACAAGCAACATGTTGTTCTCTTCAGCATATATGCCCCAACTCTCCAAGCTGACCCTACAGAAAAAGACAAATTCTACACCGATCTGCGCCGCCTTACTCAAAAGGTTCCTGCGGATGATAAGATCATAATCCTTGGTGACTTCAACGCCCGAGTAGGTAAGAACTCTGAAGCCTGGAAAGGAGTACTAGGCAAGCATGGAGTTGGAAACTGCAATGACAACGGTCGCCTCTTGCTAGAGTTTTGTGCTGAGCAGCAGCTTACCATCACCAACACTATCTTCCAGCAGAAAGACAGCCTGAAGACAACCTGGATGCATCCTCGATCTAAACACTGGCACCTCATTGACTATATCTTAGTGCGCCAGAGAAATGTTCGTGATGTCTGTCACACCCGAGTGATGCCTAGTGCAGAATGTCAAACAGACCACCGCCTTGTGCGCTGCAAACTTAACCTCCATTTTAAGCCCAAACCTAAGAGGGGCGGCATTCTGAGGAGGAGGCTCCAAGTTAACAATCTTCAAACAGCTGCAGTGAGAGACGGCTTCCAGGCAAACCTTCAAACTAGGCTTGAAGACTGTCCCATAGACTCTTCTCCTGAAGCGCTTTGGCAACATATTAAAAATAGCATCCTGCAGTCCTCCGAAGAATTCTTAGGGTTCTCCACAAAGAAGAACAAAGACTGGTTTGATGAAAACAATCCAGAGATCCAGGAATTGCTGGCAAAGAAGAGATCTGCTCACCAAGCACACCTCGCTCAACCATCTTGCCATGTAAGAAAAGCAGCCTTTCGTCTTGCATGCAGTAAACTCCAACAGAAACTTCGAGACATCCAGAACAAGTGGTGGCTCAACCTAGCAAAAAAGACTCAACTATGCGCAGATTTGGGTGACCACAGAGGATTCTATGAGGCTCTGAAAGCAGCGTACGGACCCACACACCAAGTTCAAAGCCCCCTACTTAGCGCAGATGGCCAAACGCTTCTCACAGATAAAACCTCCATCCTGAATCGATGGTCTGAACACTTTCAAACTCTCTTCAGTGCCAACCGTGTAGTCCAAGACTCAGGAATCCAGCTCATCCCAAAACAAACGGTGAGAAATGAATTGGATATAGCCCCTACTATGGGAGAGACCCTTAAGGCCATAGAGCAGATGAAAACCGGCAAGGCAGCTGGGGTCGACGGAATCCCGCCTGAAATCTGGAAACATGGAGGCCAAACGCTCCATGCTAAATTTCACGAGCTAGTTGTGCGCTGTTGGGAACAAGGCGAACTACCACCAGATCTCCGTGATGCAATCATCATCACCCTGTACAAGAAAAAAGGAGTAAAGTCAGACTGCTCAAACTACCGAGGCATAACTCTGCTCTCCATTGCTGGAAAAATCCTCGCAAGAATACTATTGAACAGATTGGTACCTGCTATCGCAGAAGAACTTCTACCTGAAAGTCAGTGTGGTTTCAGAGCCAACAGAAGTACCACAGACATGGTATTCGTTCTCAGACAACTGCAAGAGAAGTGTAGGGAACAGAACAAGGGTCTCTATGTAACTTTCGTTGATCTCACCAAAGCCTTTGACACTGTGAGCAGAAAAGGTCTGTGGCAGATCTTGGAACGATTAGGATGTCCCCCCAAGTTCCTCAAAATGATAATCCTGTTACATGAGGGGCAGCGCGGCCAAGTCAGATATGGCGATGCACTCTCTGAGCCCTTCCCAATAGCCAATGGTGTGAAACAAGGTTGCGTTCTCGCACCCACTTTATTCACAATTTTCTTCAGCATGATGCTCCAAAGGGCCACGGCAGACCTCGACGAACAAGACGGCATTTATATCCGATATCGTACCGATGGGAGCCTTTTCAACCTAAGGCGACTGAAGGCCCACACCAAGACCCTGAATCACCTTGTCCGCGAGCTGCTTTTTGCTGACGATGCCGCCCTTGTTGCCCACACACAAGCAGCTCTGCAGCGCTTAACATCCTGCTTTGCAGAGGCGGCTGAGCTTTTTGGGCTGGAAGTCAGCTTAAAGAAGACAGTAGTTCTCTACCAACCAGCACCACAAGATGATTACCATCATCCCCACATCACCATTGGCGAGTCAGAGCTTCAGTCAGTCCAGCAGTTCAGCTATCTGGGTAGCATCATCTCCTCAGATGCCACGATTGACAAAGAGATAGACAACAGAATAGCAAAGGCAAACAGAGCTTTTGGAAAACTCCATAAAAGAGTCTGGTGCAATAAACACCTGAAGAAAAGTACAAAGATCAGTGTCTACAGAGCCGTGGTACTGTCTACTCTTCTGTACGGGTCTGAATCATGGGTCATCTACCGCCACCATCTGCGACTCCTCGAACGCTTCCATCAGCGCTGCCTCCGCACAATCCTAAACATCCACTGGACTGACTACGTGACTAATGTTGCTGTCCTTGAACAGGCAGACGTCACCAGTATTGAGGCCATGTTGCTGAAAACGCAGCTGCGTTGGGCAGGGCACGTCTCCAGGATGGCGGATCACCGCCTCCCTAAGATCGTGTTCTATGGTGAACTTGCCACCGGCTGCCGCAAGAGAAGAGCTCCAAAGAGGAGATATAAGGACTCCCTGAAACAACACCTCAGCCTAGGCCATATTGACCACCATCAGTGGTCCACCCTGGCCTCCAATCGGGAGATTTGGAGACACACCATACATAACGCTGCTGTCTCCTTTGAGAGCACGCGTAGAATCAGTCTCGAGGAGAAAAGACAGCGCAGAAAGAACCGTGCCTCGACTATACCACCCAAGGAGACCCTCCGGTGTGCTCTTTGCAACCGGTCTTGCCTATCCCGCATTGGCCTTTTCAGCCATCAACGCGCTTGCAATAAGCGTGGGCAAAGCCCTTCCCAAATCTTCGTCCGCGAAGCCAAGCCATGATGATGATGATGATGATGAATACATGAGAGTTAACTGTGAAAAATGGGAAGATCCCTGTTACATAATTGAGTTCAAAACAAAAGAGACATTACTTTTATTTTGTTTTCTTTTTGAGACAGTATCAATTTTGGACATGAATTTTTCCTTTTCTCAGACTGAACTCCGAACATTGTATAAACTTTTGTTCCTCAGAAACAAAAAGGATACAAGGAATAGGAGGGGGCAGGACCCGTACCCAGTGGAATAAATGGGCTTTCGAAGCTGGGAAAAGCTTTGTCTTTGGTTTCTGATTACTTTATCTCATTGTTTACAAACCCCAGATGTCTTAGAAAGACCTTTCCCGTTGCCACATATTTTCTTTCCTGACTGAATCATTCCACCCATTTTAAATGCCAGCTCTCATTTAGTCTAAGGTTACCTTTCAGTAAGCACAATTTAAGGTGCTGCTGTAGCTCAGAGGAAAGCTGTTGGGAACTCGGGGATCTACTGAATATATATTTTTTTAAAAAGAAGCAGAAAAAAGCTGCACTGACTTAATATTAACAACTTGAGAACTCAGTGTCTCTCACATGTCTTTCGCCTTCCACTGCACAAACTGTGAACAGAGCTGTTTTGGAGACACCAACAAAACCTCCAAGGTTTACAGCAGCTCGTCTGTTTGGAGACGGTAGCCTGGTACCACTTGTGCCTCGCCCGTTCCAGCCAGATTAGTCTCCTGCCCAGGTGCGGAATGGAGAAGAGGAGCTGAGAGTGACAGGGAGCGCGGGCAGGTGGGGAGTGGGGCTCCAAAGGCAGCAGTGGAGCCAGCTGCACACCAAGGGATTTGGCTTCACCATGCCCCAGCTGCTCCGACGGACAGATAATCTCATCAAATGACCTGTGGTTAGCTCACACAAAAACCTGCACCGTCGCAGTACGCTTTGTCTGCAGATATACTGAACGACAAGAGACCAAGAGACTGTCTGCTGGCTCACAGGTTTGGTGGCATGGCGCAGTTGCCCTCCTCAGATGACGCTTGCTCTCTCACCCCCATCCCACTCTCCATTGGGAACATCCCTAGATCTATCTACTGATCATACCTGAGCAGTACACGTGAGTGTTGCTCAACAGAGAACAAAACCTCCAGGGAGAGTGCTAACTGTTAAGCAGTACAGGCAATCAAGCCCTTCGCTTAGCCCTGTATCTCTGCATCTTTTGTGCCCACACATAGACCATAGCTGATAAGAAAAAATCTTAGCAATCCTTTGATCAAACATTTTATTGATGGAAAAAATGTCAAAGAGGTTCTTGCTTTAACCAAAATCTTCCAGTGATACTTCAGCAGCAATGTCAGGAGAGCCTCTGCTTCTTGCCATTAGCACTCTGGGCCAGCCAGAGTGTGTGCAGTTGTAAGCACGTGGAGAGTCCTGAGATGCTTCATGGAGCTAGAAACACGCTTAAAGCTGAGCACACGAATAAGTATTATCTGCAAGAGGGCCAACTTCTTTTACCCCTTTTCTGATGTCTGCTTTTGCTTCCCATGTCATAAATTGGGATGTTTTGCTTTTTCTGTAAGCTGTCTGTCGCAGCTGTGGGCTGTTTTAAGGGAAGTCTTGTCTATTTGCAAGTCATATTGATTGCTACCGCTTATAAATCATATAAATCATGAAGCCTAAATTTGCTTTTCTTGCGACGGAGCTGCTTTCTCTCTCTTGGTTTGGCATATCTCTTGCATAACCTGTAATGTGCGAGGGTAAATGCTAACGAGAAGGTGACTTTTGAACAGGAACTGTGATAAACATTTTGATTTGAATAGAAAAGCAGTTTCATCCGCCATCCTGACTTCCCATAAGCATGCAGAGATACAGTGAAAAGGGCAGCCCTGCAGTATAATTTCCTAGCAGAGCTATCCCCCCAGCGATGTCTTTATAGATGAGGTCTACGAGCGTCTGCACCGCCCATTGTCTTCTGCTGGATCTTCCCTTCCTAACGAGAGTCCAAAGTGAATTGATGCAGCAGGTCTAGGGACAGTAGCTCTGATTCCATGAGAGCTTATTATTTCTGTTGTGGTAACACCAAGTAGACTTATTAGAACTGAGATTAGAGTCCTGTCTCAAAGAGCTTCAGCTTACCATATGAGACAGGAGTAAAACAAAAAGTGGAAAAGAGGAAGAGGAAGGGAGGACAATGATGATGTTACAATCCAACTAGTTATAAGGTCGACGAAACTGTGCACAGGACTTTTGCGTTGATTTGACTTAGCTTGACACAAGACCAGGTGTATGTATTTGGTTTCTCCCAAATCCTTTCTTTTTTTTTTTTTTTTTAAAAACAGTAATGTAACTTGTTTAGACCACTATCTTATAAACTGGTGTTAATAATTTAGTTAATTTCTGTTGGCATCATTGCTATTTGCATGACTTCCATCCTGTGGTGAGTTTGGCAGCTATGTTGTAGGTAGCTAATGAAGAAATATTTGAGGGCAAATAATGATCTCTGGTAGATATGTAATGGCTTCCTTGCTCTCTGAGGAAAGCCGCTTAAGGCTTTGAGGGTCCTAAGCTACTTCTTATGCGATTTCCCATGCTTTCAGGGCTAGGTTCATGGCTAATACTGAACTGGTCAACAGATCGACGCCTCTTGGCTAAATAAACAAGGCTCAGTAAACCGGGCTAGGGAGTTTCAAAGTGTCGATCAGGTATCTACTTGCATTGAAAAACAACAAGCACGACCATTCATACAGTGCTTTCTACATAGTTTTCCAAGCTAAACCTACTTTTTCAAGATAAAAGAGATTTTTATAATTGCATATGATGTTTCAGAAGACTAACAAGAGACACTAATAGAAAGTCCTGTCAATACAGATATCTTTTAAGACTGCTATAGATGACTTCCAAGACACAAAAAGTCCCTTATCTGTGATAATATGGACTGAGATTATGGCAATTTAGGGCCGTAGATACTAGAAATGTGACAGTGAAATAAAATGTCGGTGCTATAAAAGGGTGTGGGTACAAATCATGAATGTGCCTACAGCTGTTTGGACCAAATAACTGAGACTCCTGTAGCTTTTAATTACCTCTATGATTTGCAGCACAGAAATGATCTACCGAACGTGTACGCGTGCTTGTGTGGCTGTGAGGTTTGTGGGAGCAGTTGGATAACAGGCTGAAAGACGGAGTCATTAATAGAAAAATATTAGAGAACTAAGAGAAATGCTGCTTTGTTTGTATGCATGGGATGAGAAACTGGACAATATTTATGCTAACAGACTGATTAAAGTAAAAAAAAAGCACTCACAAATGGAGAGGTGGCAGTTTTGCTCCTCTTACTATGTCACTGTGTTTAAAGAAAACTCAAAAGGAGTTCCTCTCTGAGGACTCCCCACTGAGCCAAAAGAGGGAGTTTTACAGACCCATTCACTTCTCCTCGGCTTTCCCAGCATTGTGTCAACCTTTGCACCGTGTCACACATCCGCAGTGCAAGGCACAATACAGCTGCAGTGCTCAGACCGCAGACAGGACTGGAGGTTCGGGTGGCTTTTCTCAAAAAACAGAGTTGTGCTGCGGCACACCTCTCCTTTGGCTCTGCTATCCAGATGCTCTTTGCTCCTAATGCCTGAAGACGGACCATATTTTGTTCAAAAGCTCTTACATTATAAATGAGAATCCGGGATGGTAATTAACTGTTCCAAAAAGTAATACATTCAGAGAAACACAGCAGGGATCCCAGACCAGGGACTGAATGAGGCGGTTTACGTGTTAGGTCTAATATATTTATTTATATTTATATTTATATGCAATTTCAGTAGCTGAAATGGAGTTGATGTGGCTAACTCCCGTCAATAAAAAAGAACAGAAGAAAGAAGACATTAACAGACATAAAACAAATGAAAAAGTAATGTTGGTGTTTAAGATTTGTTCTTCACAGGCGAAACAAGTTTAGAGTGGTCCCAGAAAAATCACATGAGTTTTCTGAATACTTTAGTATTTAAGAACACTCGATATAATTTCTTAGTATAAGTAAAATGAATGCTAATTGAATATGATTCTAATCATGGATGATTTTCCAAATTATGTAAAAAAGACACCATCCTCTATTGCTTTGCAGAGAGAATATGTGACACTCAGTGGAAATCACTGTAAGTGTTGAAAAAAAGGAGAAAAAGCTTTACCCCTTTGAGATTTGCAGGTCAGACAACATGGGACCTGTTTGAAATATATTTTTTTCAAAAGTAATTGTAATGAAAAATGTCATATTACAAAAAAAAAATACTTTTTAATAGAGAACCCAGGAGCAGAGAGCATCTTTAAATGAAAGCTCCTGTGTTTACCAAAATCTGGACATGTTTATATGTGCACTGAAATCTGGACATGTTTATTATAAATATTTGGTGAAAGAAAAAATACAATCATTTTAGAAGTTAAAATTTTAAGCATATTTGCAATATGATTTAATTAAGAAAAGAATATGACTTCTTGAATCTTCAGAACAAATCAGCATCAGAATAGTCACAAACCACAGCAGCTTGATGAAAAATATGGTATCTGAAGAACTTCTGTTATCTTACAGACAGTTTGCTGATGAAAAATTCTCCAAAGAAAAGTAACTTAAATGAATTAAGCAAAGTTAAAAAGAGCCAATTACCAACTTGCAACATAGCAAAATTGTTAGTTTATGCTTTCAAATTTATCTTACAGTTCCTTTCACAGCTTTTGTGGTAGGAACATAAGGAACAGGTAATGACATCTACAGGTAAAACACCAAGTTCTGCTGTAAGTCTCACACCACGCCCTGGGACCGAGATTTCACACGACAGCTACAGCCCTGCTCGGCCAGCTCTGTTGCAGCCACCCATATCTTCCTGCTTCCGTTTTCCTTTCTTACTCCCTCCCTGCCACCTTTGCAAAGTTCTGTGAATAAGAACCTTCCAGAGGCCGTTTGAGTGTAGGCAGGTGTTTTCCTTCGGCAGAAGGGAGGAAGGGACACGGTGATGCCAGGGCTGGAGCCCCTCATGGTGTTTGGCCACCTCCCGGGCTGTGTGTGACATGCAGGGTGGAGGTGCTCCCTGAGGGACTCTCTCCTCCCAGCCTCAGACCTGCTTTCATGACTCCCAGGTTTCCTTCCTGAGGAGGACAGGGGTCCTAGCACACGGAATGCACCCAGCATGTTCCCAGTTCTCCCAGGTCAATGGCAGCCAAAGAATTTCACGTCTGCTGCCTCAAGCAATGCAATGGACTTAGGCTTGACTGTGGGCAGTTCAGTCAAGATCTTTGCTCTACCGATAGTGACGGTCAGCTAAACATGCAGAGCATTAGGATTTAAAAAGCACAGCTGTAAAGGAGAAAAACAAGTTAAAAAAAGCGATGTGGTGCTACTTCACTTGGCCTTATCTCTGCAAAGTGCTGGTCTTCTCACTCCAGAAATATTACTGCAGCTGTAGGCAAGTCATGGTCAGTGTTCGGGTGCAGAAAAATTGGCACCCAAAGATGTGCAGGTCAGGACTCTGAGAAGGAACAAACAGATAACAGCTGATGAGAGCGGACAGAGGCTGAGGCAGTGGAGAGCAGAAAGGCAATCAGGGTTTTCCTCTCGTTAACACGTACAGTGGAATGTGCCCTTGTGCTGAGCAGTGAGACATTCATACCCAATAAATAGCGAGCCAAGCGTGATGCTCTTGATACATTTTTGTGTAATGTTGAGGCAAATAATTGCCGATAGGAAAGAAGAGATCGCATAAATAACTAGAATATCTAGAATTGCAGTAGTAAACAGTTATATACAAATAAAGTTGCAGAAAAGGTTGTTCCGAGCACAGAGAGTAAGGAGGAGCCTTTTTCTGGGAACGAGTTACTCTCTAATTGTCCATGTAAAAGGTCTTTTCTCTTTTTCGGGTGCAGCTAGTATTAGCCCCTCACCGCCACAAGGCAGAATACTTGGGAGACGGAAATGTGAGTGTCCTGCTTTAACGTAGTGCAGCAGTAACTACAGCCCTCCCTTACCAGAAAAAAAAAAAAATATAGGGAGGGAAAAAAATGAAAAACCAAAACCCCCTACCACGCCACCCCAAGACCGATTAACTCCTGAAAGGTTCAATTCTGTTTTCTGTTGTTGGACAAGAACGGCAGGTTATACAGAAATGGATAGGTGTCCCCTAGGGAAGGAGAGAGGGAAGATCTGTTACGCAGAGACCGATCACCTAGCTGACACCTGCAGCCTCACCCACCACCGCCCTGGTCTGTGGTGGTGCAGCGGTCACTCCTGCGCCAAACCAATTCATGTTACAGCTCTCCTTTTGAACCCTTGAAAACTGGCAACTTCATGATTAAGGTCTAACTCACTGCTCCCTCTTGGCTTGTTCCACTGCATCTCAGATGCCCTCAGAACCACGCTGTCTCAGACGACAGAGCCTGCTGCATTCTGCTCCTCGCATCAGACCTTTGAAAATGGCCTGTCCTTTCTCACCGAAGTCACTGTCCAGCACGTTGATGGACAAGTTTGTTTTCTGGAGACTACGGGCAGCAAAGAAGCTCAGCTCCTCGTGCCAAAATTCCCACGCACTTATATTCAGTAGAAAAAAAGAAGTTAGGGGTTAGGGGGGTTTTTTGGTGTTTTTTGGGGATCGGGTTTGGTTTGTTGGGGTTTACTTTTTTAGGTCCTCAGTTTCTGTAGTTTTTACTTCATGGGAAACTGTTCCAAAAACCTTTTGTTGGGACTAACATTGCATGTTTTTATGTCGTGACCTGTGTGTTTTCCATACAGTTTGCCAAGCAAACTGGTGAATTAGGCTAAGCTGAGATTTTGGTGCATGGTCTTTTACCACTCTGACCTACTGATGAGAAGATTCCATTTAAGGAAGCCATGTTATTTTAGACTTTGATCGTAACACGGATATTCCTTTTGCCTGATAAATTATCTCCTCTTTGCACCCATTCCCATTTCAATTTATCCTGATGGAACATGGCTGTCTAAAACAGTGTACAATGTTTAGATGAAGACCTCCCCAGGGTCCTGCACAGGGCAGTCATACTGTCTTACCTCTACTGGAAAAGCTTTCTCTGGTTTTCGTTCTAGGGTTGCCTTTGCTTCTTTCCCAGTGCTCTTTTATAGCCATCCTGTAGCTGACTCACGCACCCCATTTCTCTTCTTCACTTATTTACCACTGGTGACGTACCAGAGACTTAGTAGTCTTTCACAACATGATCCCATCTACCATAAAGCTAATTTCCATCCCATTTGCTATCCAGGTCACCCAACTATTCCTGCATGGTATTCCCTTCTCCCCATTATTGACAATGTTTCCCAGCTTTGAAGCAGCACCTGAAAAACCTAACTGCACATCCTTTAACAAGTAGCTCTTTCACAAACCTATGCCTTTAACCTAACCTTCCCTGAAGACTCTCTTCTGGGAGACGTTTTGCCATAGCAGCTCGATTTGAAGCAAAATGATAGAGGTAAGCTTCCTTGGGGGCAGCACATCGCACACGTAGGATTACAGAAATGAAAATGTTCGGAGGAAATGCAGTCTATTTAGCACAGTAAGCCACACGTCAGGTTCCTATGAGGCTGAGCTATATTAAGGAACAAATGTCAAGACATATTACTCTTCTGACAGGCACAGTGCTTCTCATGGGCACGGGAAGGAGGGGAGTGCTGAAACAGGCTTGGTACACCTATAAGCGGAAGGGGCAAATGGTCACCCCAGTTCCCCAGTGAAGGGGATGAGCTTCTCATAACCTGCCCACAAAGGTTAACAATGGAACCAGGGAGTGCTGGAAAAACAGCTACGAGGGCTTATTCACCAGACTTCTCTCTTTTGCAGGGATATGAGCATGTCTCGACCGCATGGGAACTTCACTGGTTGTGCAAAGGTTACTTGAAACACACGTATGCACAGACACCCACAGCTAGATGTTAATTAGGCTAATACTAACTGACTGAATGCTGTCAATAAAAATTCCCTAACCTGACATCTTCCATTAAAAAAAATACTTTAAGTCCTTCTGGAAAAAGAAACTTGTTTTTCTGTATATCACTACTAATGTAAGATGACTGAACAGCACCTGGGAAGCGATTAAAGCAAATAACTTCAAAACGCATCAAATTTAACTCAAAAGACTGTGTTGTGAGCAGTGGATTATAACTAGCAGATTATAGCTGTCCCTAGTGCCCAGGTAAACCAGTCACCAGAGAAAAATGTTACCACAGGACAGAACACTTTGGAAAAGGTTCAAAGCAGAATTTGTAAGGTGTTTCCTGAAGACGTGCTTTCCCGTTCATGGGAAAGGCCAAAGACACACCGTGTTAGAATAGGACTAGTGCTGTGTTTACGTTCTCTGGTCACTAATACTTTGTATTTTAGGGCAGACTCCAGGTAACATTAAGAGGCACAGCAGCCAATTCTCTCTTACCAGAGCTTTCCTGAAAAGGGGAAAGGCCCAGCGATGGAGTCACTTTAACTGAAGCTGGGCAAATCACTTAAGGACTTATTCGGTATCAAATGCCATTTATCAAGAAGAGGTACCTAACCACAATTTACCCACTTTTAGTAATGATGATGTCTGTATTTGGTTGGCATACGAGTAAGTGAAAAGTCCCAAGAGCTTTCTGCTCCATCCAGGCAAACTTTCAATAAACCTCTGCAAATGCTTTGCAGTTGAAGGTTTGCGTGCAAGTTTGGCAGTCTGGTTGCTGGTCCATTCCTGCTGGTCCATTCCTGCTGTCCTCTGTCCCATTGCTCCCAGAGTCAACTACTGTAAGTGGTTATGGAACTTACATACAACTACCTATTAAAAAACTCCTTATTGTCATAACTCAGACTTCTATGTGTTTACCCTCTGCCATGTAGTCCAAATCCCATTAAAATAAATTTAAAAACGCAACCTGCTGACTGCAGTAGAAGCTGTTAGCTCTGGCCATGATCTCACAGTTGTCTTCACTTTCTTTAGAGTCTGTTTCCTTTCTCTTCATGTTCAATTATTGTATTTTTATTGTTGTTTTATTTTCTATGACAATCTCATGCTATGAATTAGCTGCCAGTCTCTGTGGAGCTGCTCGCCTAGTTTCCCCACCTACTTGCAATCAGAGTAATGGATCACCTCAAATCTGAAATTGCTCCTGCGTTGGCTGCATGACAGTTTCAGTTCCAGGGACTGTGAAAAGATGTCAATATATGTTAAAACAGATGATCAGTAAAATCTGACACAGGTTTCTTCGAACAGTCCCCCATTCCAATCAGTAGAAGAAGGTGGTATCCTATTTTTTACCGTTATTTGGTAATGACCCTCTTCCAAAGCCTCTTTCTGCAAACAACAGATCATTAAAAGGTACTGACATGATTTAAAGCTTCCACTCCTAAATGAGATGTGTGATGGCTGCTTCTTGCAGGTTCCAAAAATAGACATAAGGGGTAGGGAACTTTTCTGTTGCAACATGTATACTGGAGAGATCGATTACAAAAGCATAAAAATGTGAAACTTGGTCATTAGAACAGTGTTGTTCAAAGCTGTGAAAATGCTGGGAGAAGAAGGGTCTGCAAATATTAATTCAAATGTAAAAAATTAGATGGCTTCTTTATGCTCGTGCTTCTTTTCCCAAACACTCTGCTTGCATGAACATTCACAGGAAATAAGTTTTTTCTCACATGCTCTGAGAACAATGTCAGTATTATAATATTGTTGTGAGGAGTCAGAGCTAATTTCACAGATTCCCATTTTAGTCTTAGCAACAGCCATACCACATTTGCTGGCAAAGATTTTTTATCTACCAACTCTGCAAACTCAGGTAGGGACTTGAGACTCAGATCGGGTTCTTTCTGATACTTTCCATTATCGCCTTCAACAGCAACACGCGTGCTGGTGATACCTCTGCAGTGTGACGGTGGGCAAGGTAAGAAAAAATCCGCACAATTTTTCTCAGACATCTCCTAATACTGATGTTAATGCAACTTGATTTTTGTCAAGAAGGTACACTAGATTAAATAATAACGGTTTTCATTACTGATGGCAAGCCTGTGAAAAACTGTTGAAGTGGTGAAATGTGCTCAGACCTTGCAGACATTTACCTTGTAAATTTTATTTCCTTCCATTACAGAATGAGCTTGAATTCAATGGCACGGAATTTCTGTTTTCACTACCTCGCCTTTTCACCCATTCAGTCCTAGGAATAAGAAGTGAAAAACTGATGCAGCTAAGTTAGTAGGATCAGCTGTGATTATCAATAGGTCAGGGATTTACCATGGGAAAATCACTGCCAAATGACTGTAGGAGCAAATTTCTGCAGTCCTGTTCTGAAATAAGAGCTTTAGAACTAAGTCTGTGCCAAAAGGTGCTTTCAAACACCATGATGGCCCTCATCCAGCAGAGCATTTAAAAACATGCTTAACCTTGAGTGGCTGAGAATTCCTACCTGAAGAGAAATATTTTCATTCCCAATGCTAAGCACATGCCCATGATTTCATTATGTGAAGTACCATATGAAGAGAACATCAAGTCCCTTGAAAACACAGATATCAGGCTGTGTATTTGTTGTTAGTTAGCTCGCCTTTTTTTTCCCTTTATAATAGGCTACTGTTCCACAGAACACTATGTCAATGAAAGTTAGATACACACACACAAAATGGACATCAGCACATAGCTTTCAGCCTGTATCTCCATCCGAGTGTTGGGAGAAGAACAAGTTTAATTCACCTGAGCAATAAATCTTCCCAAAACAGTTACTTTTACTGATGGGAATTCTGAATACCAGTCCAACATACCTACAGACATGGTACATTTAATACATAAAATAGAAATACACAGACCGAAGGGAAGAAAGTGAATATGCTTTTATTTCCATTAGCCAGAAAATACAATTATGTAATATGGCTTTTTTTAAGTCCTTCAAACTAACTTTTCCAGGTCAATAGACACATTCTGGCTAGAAAGCTTTCATTTGAAAATGGATCAGGATAGTATTTCCAGCCACATTGCCTGTAAAAATGGTTACAATGCATTTTTGTGACCTCCTGTCTCTTTGCCCTGGTATCCAAGGTAGAGCAACACACAGGGTCTCAGATAACTCACAGGGAAGGGTTCAAAGCCAAAGTGTTTTCAGCCTTGAGCAATCATGCCAGAGCACCCATGAGTACCTCTCGTATGCATAAAGCATGTTTTATTATGCCACGTTCCATTTACAGGGGGCATGGGGGCGGGGGTGCTTTCAGCTCTTTTTTTCCTTTGTTTTTATGATTGTTTGGTTTGTACTGTTTGCACTGTGTTACATAAGAAAATTACTCTCTTGTGTCGTGGTAATACTATTTTAATAATTCTTGCCATTATGAACACCATCCCTTTGAAACAACTGTTGGCCTCAACTTCTGATGTGAGCAGAGTAGTTTTTTCTCTTCTGGACAGGGATGCTGCTTCCTTAAAGAGGATCTGGTCCTGGTTTTTTAATGTTAGTATCTTATCTTCCCCCCAAATAACATACTGCTTGATGGCAGTCTTTCTCACAAAGTAAGCAGAGACTGAATAATATAAGTTAACATGCATAGGATAGCTTTACTTTTCATTATTCTTTTATCACTTTTTTGCTAAACAGAAATGCTTCTCATTTTTGTTACTTGCCCACAGGGTGGTTTTTCCCTTCCCTCTCCCCTTCACAGATGTTGTCTCTTCCTCTGAGCCCAGCAAAATTTCTTTTAAAATTAAATTAAATACAGCATCTTCTACGTCCAGGAGAAAGCTGTTCTCCCTGTCAGCTCTACTGTAACATTTTATTTACACACCGGTTTGGACCGAGGGCCAAGCACTTAAAGGAGAAACCTTACAGAGTTAAGAGATAACCATTGTGAGTAAGCTGGATCAGAAAGAAAAAACCTCAACTCTACCAGACTAGGAAAAGGACTTCAAAAGATCAAGCTGGTGTGGTGTTTTATGTTTTTACTGAACAGAATCCAATGAAACCAAGGGGGTGGGGGTGGGGAAGTCTTAGAAATGCAGTATTTTTGGCCTTTTGCCAAATCTTTAACATATTTTAATATAAGGTCCCTCTTAAAATTAGAACAAGTTTTTGTTGTGCTACTAATTATTTCTTTCCAGGAGTGGAAAGGCCCTACTGGACTCGGTTCTGGTAGCATTCCCTTGCTGCAGGTTATTCCAGTCACTGACAGAAACT
This sequence comes from Bucorvus abyssinicus, assembly GCA_009769605.1. Classification (NCBI taxonomy): domain Eukaryota; kingdom Metazoa; phylum Chordata; class Aves; order Bucerotiformes; family Bucorvidae; genus Bucorvus; species Bucorvus abyssinicus. Next base: position 56,392,245 of record CM020024.1, on the reverse strand, counting down.
CCCCTCTTGACAGGAGGGCAGAACAAGATAGTACTTACTACGAGTAGGAGACAGAGTCCGATATACAGTTCATTACTACCACAGAGAAGCCCCATATTCACATGAAAGAAAATAAGCGATGGATTGAACACTCCATTCCTCTTATTTATTTTCAAAAGGATCTTTGCACTTTCTTCCCTTCTTGACTCATGCTTTCAGCCCGTTACAGAAGACAAGCAGAAAGTCTCTTACGCAGCACATCCTCCAAACTGAAGTTTGATTTCTCTTAATTTTTTTGCCATTATTTGAGTTTTGCATAGAGACTATAAAAGCACAAATGAACAGCTGCACTTTTGGTGCAGTCAGATGTCTTGTGCTGAGTCTCTATTCTGTGATTTAGCAACATCTGAATGTTTCTCATTTTTAATGTTCCAGCGAGTAGGCAGAAGCTGGGCTGAGAGAAACATGCTGTCTCCTCTAGACCCTAACTGAAGTAGAAGCCATCTATAGTATGAATTATATGTATATACCAACCACCTTTAATAAAGAACAAGGAAAGCCCCAGTCATTTTGTCTACTTTTAGCCCTTACTAAAGCTATGGAGACCAGTTATCATGACCACTTGGCCTGATCTCCACTGGAAGACTTAAACTATCAGAAACACAGTATAAATACGCAACCAGTTTAATTAAGAAATCACTTAAAAGTAATTTAGCTGATTGAATGCAATAGGAGCTCAAGCTTCATTAAGTGAAAATGGCACATTACAAGCAAAACAGAAATGTTTGCATACTGCGCTGGCACTGGTTCCACTAAATGTATACCTACATCAGGTTAGCTGGGTCAGCACAGTTTTCTCACTTCGGGCACAGCTGCTGTTTTGAAATGCTAGAAGGACTTCCACACTGGGCAAAAAACCCGATGCCTTTAACAGTCTGGATGTGGTTCAATTATAGACTCAGGCTAGCTTTAGGAGCCCTCAATACCACATCGAAAACATCATAACCACATGATACAAGTCACTGTCTAATGCCAGCTTACTCTGCTGGGTCAAACACAAATCCAAGTATTTGTGACTGGGTTTGCAGTACCAGGATTTGGAAATGTCTGTACCAGTGAATTAAAAGAGCGAAGGACCATTTTCTGGCACCGAGGCCAAATAGCATAGAGCAGTGTGCATCCCTAATGTGAAACCCTCTGACCCACCAAAACACAGTAGTAACATCCAAAAACTTACTGGAATTGCTTTCGGATACTACTAATTGACAGCTTCTGTCCAAGTTTTATTTAGGGAATGTTAGCAAGTGTGAGTCAAAATCATGCCTTGGGCTGTGGCAAGATTTTAGCAGTACAGAGGAGTAAGTTTCAGCGCCCAGGAATGCCCTCCAACAGTCTTTGATCTGCTTCAATAGAAGGTATCAAACGGTAGTCATGTAGTCCTATCTGGGACGTGCTATGGTATTTCAAAGAGAGGTTGCCAGAAGTGGCACACATCCTGCAAGGAAACCATGTGCTTTTGGGCCAAGAAATAAAAGCTGAGAAGAATATAATCCCCTGTAGCCTTGAGCATCCCCAGCGACAGCAGGTACCTTTCTTTGTCTGGGGACCTGAGCTGAGACTTTTCTGTTTATACCCAGTTACCACAGACCAGACATGGCATGACCTGTTTTACCATACTCATCACACTTACTTGAAAATTATATCAAGCCCACCTTGTTTCATAAAGTCTGTTTAACTAAGCAGAAATGTAATCTACTCCCACGGAATAAAGAACAAGTCTGGGATTAAAGTGTTCGGTGACACAACAGTGTCCACATCTGCAGTTACTGATGGAGGAGCTATAGCCTTCTGTACAACTGCAGTAAACTATTTTGGACGTTCTCTTTTAACTTTAATTAGCAGTTTAAGTCCAAATCTGTTGGGGAACCACAGACAGAGGGATAGGCAGTAGCTCATCTCTCTTTGTAAATAAATGAGCAATTTTTTTTTTCATATGTATGTCAGAATTTTTCACAAATCCCCACTCATCACTTCTGCTTTTGTATTTCAGAAATGTATTTGGGGAAATCCACTACCTGACTTGAAAAAAAGGAAGAGAGAATAAGTGGAATTTCCACAAGCTGTAGTTCAAACCATGGCTTTTTTGAAGGAAAGAACCTAAAATATTTTAAATTTAGTCATCAGTCTCGAAGCTTTTTGTACTTTAGTTTCCTTCTGGTGCAACTCTTTTCCACCAAATTCTGATGTCAAACTGACTGCCATAGGTGGCCCTGCTTGAGCTGGAGGTTGGACCAGGTGCCATCCAGATGTCCCTCCCAATCTCAACTGTTCTGGTCTTCCCTGACTGCAGAACTTGAAAGCCACTTCACCCCTCATCAATCCCCCAACTACATTGGGAAAAGGATCAATTTAGTCTTTCAGTGGCATCTGTCACCTTGGGGTCCAAAATGGAAGAAAAGAGAGGATGGAACAAGCGAAAAGAAGAGAAATTAAATGAGCAGAGAAGATAAATAGAATACGGGGGGGTAAAAGACGTCTCTGAGCGTGTTAACTTAGCTATACTCTACAGGACACAGCTCAACTCATTCAGCTCCTCTGCTGTTCTGTAACTGTTTTCCAGCAGTTACTTGGCTGAATATCTTTTGCCCTAGCAATGATAATCCAGAATATGTTTTACCTTAAGTAGTGAACTCTGGCTATGTACAGCTTGAGAATTCATTTCAACATGCAAGTTTTTTAGGACCAAGAAACAGTGATTCCTTCCAAAGCCCATTTTGTGTGGGAAAGGTGGAATTCTTTTACCCCCATTATTCCTCACCTCCACATGAAAATAACCTTCACTAGAACTAACAAAGGAAATGCTTTCACCTATGAGAGGACTAATGAGAGTGTGTTGCTAATGTATGATGAACATCCATTCAGTGGAGAATACCTGCAAATAAAATGCAGGCTACCACCTGGGGTTTTTTCATTTTAGTTTAAGTCTGAAGTTAGGAAGATGGAATTAAGCAAGAGGTCCTAGGGGAAGAAGGAGAGTGTTTGCATCTTATGATGAAGCTAGTTAGGAATACTTGATAAAGGGTGTGAAAGGATGGGCTTGAAGGAAGTTTCTCCCTAGTCATTAATAAGAGGCTGCAGAGAGACTAGAAGAGAGGGGTCAGGAAGAGGGAAAGAATTCAGTCTGAAGAAGCCCAATGCAAGAAGAAAATTAAACAGCCAGAGACTTTCCTTATGTTCAAATGCAGCTTGAGAGAGATCAGAAAAGAAGACTCAGAGAAATGTGTGAGACTTTTACGGTTTGAATACATCTACCTATTTTCTGTGTTAAAAAAAAAAAAAAAAAAAAATTATTCTGGAAATTGTATAAATAATACTATAATAATAAATCCTTTGCAGACCAAAAAACATCTTGAGTAGAAAGGAGACATTGGAGAGAGCAAGCTCAGGATATGGAGGCTGCAGGAGCCCTAGGCTCTGTGCTGTAAGAGCTCTACGTGATCCCCTTTCCACAAAGGGATAACAGGCTGGAATGAGCAGGTATCCAGAACAACAAGGACACAATCACACAAGCAAGAGCGAAAGAGGGTATATTGCTACCTATTCACAGGACTCATGAAAGCTTAAGAACATATCTGTATGAGGAGAATAAATATTTAAATAAACTGGTTAAATCTGAGAAATAAAACGGCAGAGTGAATCATCCTTCCTTGATAATGGAACCTTGTTATTCATGGTACTGTTCTATATAATTTCAGCCTTGCTTTTCAACCCTGTCTTTTCTCTTTTCACCTAGACTCTGTATAAGGGGGCCTGAAGGTTTCAAAAGCATTTATCAATGAATCTGAACCTAATCCTACCCTGGCTTTCATTTAGGAACCTGGAACTCATTCATTGAGTTTACTCATTTATTTCTAAATACAATAGTTGACCTGAGCTTTGTGAAACAAGTGACTTAGGAAAATTATCTAGACTAATACTTTTCAACAACTGGCATATCATTCTAAATCTCATAGATATTATTACTGTTAGTCACCTGGGAACGAAACATGATGAAGTTGTTTGTTTTGTAATGCCATTCTCATAATACAAAATTCTGTTGGAAACCCATGATAACAAATTCACAGTATTACTTCAAACAGAGGATATATCATTATGGTCATTCTTCCCCTGATATGACAATTTTTTAAAAGTTTATGAGATATTTATTTATAAATTCATTTGTGGAAAACCTGTGATATAGTCATAGATAAAGCAAATCTTTAGAATTAAGAATAGCAGGACCACCTGCAATCCCGCGTTCAATGCATCACTGCATTGCGGTGGTTTCTAAACTAAGTAGTACAGAAATAGAAAGGGCGACCTTTTAATTTCTTCTTAAAATTTGTACTTTGTATTGATTCTCACTTTAGAGATCTCTGTTGTGTTGTCTTCCAAAACCAGACTTGATTTGAACTTGCATTCTTCCTGCAGTCAACATATGAACACTTTCACCAGCCCATCCCAGAGGCTATTTCATGGCTGGCATCATCATTTTACATGACACTACATAGTTTGCTCCTTCAGTCCATCTGTGTGGGAAAAGCACAAGCTCCAAAACAGTAATTTGCTGTTCTGCAAACAGCAGGGTTTGATATTTCATATGTCCATTTGCTCGGATGACAAACTCTTTTGTGAACCCACAGGTAAGGAAGTACACCTAGCCTGAAATTAACCACTAATTTCGCATGGCATCAGTCCCTTATAGGCTAATCCTGCTCACACTATTTGTGTCTGAAGTCTCTTTTGAGACTGTAACCAGTCATGAGGAAGCTCACAGCATTTGGCTACTAAACCTGTTTTTTTCTATCTATCTCCCATGTCTGTTGTTCACCCCAAACTATTATCAGACCAGTATTAACCACTCATTTCCTGCACATCTACTACTGATGTGGTTTAGTGCGGAAAAAACCCTGGAGTGCAAATAGGAGTAACGAAATCCTGGCCCTAGCTAGAGACTGAGTTAAAACAAACCCCTTCCTTTGGCAGGCTGCCATCAGATACCTTTCTGAGGAGGGAGTCTGGGCCGTTATTCCTGCAGACGTAGTGAATATGTACTGATCCTCTGCTGCTGCAGCTTTTGTTTCCAGGCCTTCGTTTTCAATGGTTGCCATAGAATCTAGCCATTATCATATGAAAAGTCTCACACACACACAAAAAAAAAAAACCCGAAAACCAAAAGCCTGGTTCTAAAGCCATGAACACTTTTCAATTTTCATGTAAAGGAAAAAAACCCTGGAAGTGAAATGGTCACTGAAGGAGAAGTTGTCTTTAGGTCTCCTCTGTCCTTCTGTTAGAGATGACTTGGTTCTTGCTTCTCCTTTAACTACACAAACTCCTCCCTGGCTCTTCCTCCTGACTGCCTTAGCAATTACAGGCTATTTATCCACTAAGGCAGCATCAATTGCCTTATAAGTCAAGGGATAGGCACTATTTTTCTTGCCTAATATGTTGCGTAGACTGTTCTGTTTTAGCATCCATTTGACTTTATTGAAGATTTCCCTGCCCCATTCCCAGAGTCCTTTGAAGAACTACTAAAAACTGAAGAAGAAACACACACTCCTTCGTATCTAAACATACTCTTATGAGACTTCTAATTTGGTGTAAATAGAGGAAGTATTTTTAATTGAGGCTGAGACCCCCTGAAAAGACGATTTTTTCCCTATATTTTAACAGTGAAGCCCAACCCCATTTAGACAGACGTTATCTTACGCTGGAGGGATCACACTCCAGTTAGTGGAGCTACAAGAGTAACTCCTGCAGTTTCCCTGTTTACTTCAGCATAAAAGAGGTAAAGAAAAGAAGTTTTTGAATCTCGGTGCTTTGAAATAAATGAGAAGCTTTGTTTTGAAAGACCAGCCATGATGTACACAATATTTATAAGAATACTTCCAAAACCTGATAAGGCAACATGATATAGATACGTCACTGCATCACGTAAATGAGTGAATTTCTAATCCCTTGAAGGCTAACTAAGGGAGTTAGTTAATTTAACTAACTTAAGGAAGGTCGGGATTTTTCATAAGCAACCTAGAATGATTTCCCATGTCCTTGCAGCTTGTTTGAACATACGCAATATCGTCATGTCGTATACAGCATGGATGTGACAGCCTCTCCTACTGACAGCTGTGGTAAGAAAACTTTTGCACCCCCTGCCCTACTCTCTTCCCAGGGAATGCTGCTGTAAATATGGCATAAGGAAAATTATTACGAAATTATCACTTTTCTCGCAGAACTATTCTGATGAGCAGCTATTTAATAACATATAGATATTTAATATATATTTAACCTTCCTGGAATCATCTTTAGAGAGGCACCCAAAATACGTAATCTTATTTCCTAAACTTTAGTAAATCCCTGCTCCATCTAGTGTAACCCTATTTTATGCCTATATTGCATTCCTTTTGCACTATTTCAGATAATTCTACAAATAAATAAGCTCTATTTTCTGGCTAAAAATGAAAGGAAAGTTACATTACATTCTAGTTATCTACACATCAGGATTTTGTAGCTTCCAACTATTATTGGTTGGTAGGATAATTAGGGTTTTTTTTACGACTTATCTACTGACAATTCTAATGTCTTGCCTGTTTGTTACTCTTTGAGCATGGCAGGAAAAAAAAAGAGTAACTGAAGCTAATTATCTTAGGGAGTGTTCCTGCACTTGGCTTTTTTCTTACTTTTAAAATCCATGTTCAGATTAACAGAAATAATTTCTACATCTGGATTTGAACTGTCCAAGAGCTTGTATAAAATACAAAACAAAACAAAACAAAAATTATGCTCTCAGAAAGGCAATGATACTCTTAAATATCAAATTTTGTTTATAACTTGCATTTCCTTCAGCATAACTAGTTCCAATGGCATATGGCTTTTAATAGGATGCTTTAGGTTGGTTTTACAGGCTGCCATGGATAGTCACCTCATCGGTAGAAAGTGTTCAGTGGTCAAATCACTGAGCTGGCTAGAAAAAGACCCGAGAGTGCAGGTGACCAGACTATGCAGTGCAAGGGAAGATGAGCAGGAGATCAACAGGCTCTTTGCTGAAATCTTCCAAGGTCAAGACACTAGATCCTGCATTTTACAGAAGAAACAGCCAGGCTAGAAGGGAGGGAGTCTTGGGTTTCTACATCAGTGAATTTTGGAAGCTTATGCTTGTGACAAGAGGAAGGATGCTCCTTCTCCACTCGCAGGCGCACATTTGCAGAAGAGATGTATGGCCCTGGCAGCAGGTGAGAAGGAACAAGTTTTGGTAGAGGTGCTTGTGCTGCATCGGTCTGATTCACATATTAAAAGCAGTGTGCCATGAAAAGCCAGCAGTGAGTAACAGTGGTAGGAGACTCCCTTCTGCAGGGTGTGGAGGCACCCATTCTGGTTGTCGCTTGCAAGGCTTTCACTTAAACAATGACAGGATCCTCTCTGAGGAAACACGGTTACTGCAGAAATACAGGATTCCTCTGACAATGTAAGGCAAGGCCATCTTTGTTAACAGTCTTGCCAACTTAGTGAAAAAAGCTTTATACTAGCTCTGTTGGAAGACAAAAACCATCATTTGAAGAGGAGGAATGAGAGGCAGGAAGGAAGCACCTAGGAAAGAGCATCTCACTGTTCCCCTGAGAAAGCAGTGCAGCTCAGAGCCCGTGTCAAGTGCATGTTCATAAACGCATGGAGTACAGGAAACAAAGAGGAAGAATCAGAAATTGGCCCAGTCACCAATGTATAACCTCACTGGGATCGCAGGGACATGATGGAGTAGCTCATGTGGCGTGCTGCAATGACTGGATACGTGTCCTTAGGAAGGATGAGCAGGTGCAATAAGGAGGGAAGGTTTCACTACCAATAGGAACAGCTTGCCTGTATGGAGATACGCTGTGGAACGGCTGAGGGGCAGGGCATGAGCTTATGAGCTGGGATCAGAGGCAAGGTCAACGAGTGGATGTGATGGTGAGCATCTGCTATAGACTGCTTAGTCAAGACAAGGAAATGGGAAAAGACTTCTTGAAGATAATGGAGGAAGCCTTATGATTGCGCGTGTGTGTTCTCATGGAAGGAAGTTGAAGTTATCCCTGTTTTGAACAGGATTTAGTCCAAATGGGCCTCTGAGATCCATTCAAACTTAAATTTTTCTATTATACCTTTTGTATGAAGTAGAAAAAAACATCCTTTTACATTCCTTTCTGTGCTAAGGATTTTAGATGACTCACTGGCAGCCAAATATCATTAAACTGCAGTCATCTCTAGAGACCAGACCTCTAACCTCAGAATAATTACGATGAAGAACACACCAGAACATCATGCATTATATCAGATTATTCAGAGCACGGCACATATTCACCTTTAGAAGGCTTGCCCAGCTCTCTTCAAACTACAACCATCAATACTATTATTTGGAGCTTGTCTTACATGCTCCTTATGCACAACAGCTTTGTTAAGCCTCCAGTGAGAAGGAAGTTTCTTAGCTGAGCTTTAAGAATAATTAACAAAAACTGAACTTCTTGGCCTCTCGTGTCACATGAAACCCTTTCTGATGCTCAGTGAAACAGGATGCATCTACACCAGCATGTTACTGCAGTTTTTAAAGGAATCTGCTTGTGTAGCCTTCGTTACAGTGAATGGTTTCGTTTGTATCACAGAGCAGTCTCGGAGCGTCTAAACTAGATTTGGCTTTGGGTGAAGCTAGGATAAAAGGTGTTCTTCAGGATTTCCTCTCCAGCTTTCTAAATCATAATCAAAATTGATCCAGAGGACTAGACAAGAGCTAATTCAACGTAAACCCACTGCAAAAATGCCTGGTACACACACCCAGTGCTCAGCTTTCTCTTCATTCTACAGGGCTGCACACTTGTTAACGTGGACATAAGCCTTAATAAAAACTGACAGACTACCTATTAGTGAACTACTTCATGCACTTTCAAGCACCACGAATTTACACATTGGAGTTTAGAAAGGCTAAAGGTGGTCTGATGGGGGAAATTGTCCATAGCAGTTAAATAGTACTATCATAAAATGTTGGCATCGTTCACTGCAGACATAGGAAAACAACTTGCATGGCTATGGCTTTGTATTTCTGACACGTTTTATTGTTTTAGTTTTCCTGCAAGTACTTCTGCTACTAGAAAGCACTGAGCAGAACTATAACTACCAAACTAAAATTTTCTTGACTGTTCAGTTACAAAGCTCCCTCTGATTTACAGGGGTCTGACACCTCCAATATTGGTGTTATTTGACCAGACCATTTATTATGCTACATGTAACTGAGTTGTTAAATGTGAAAACTACATCTTTGCTGATTCTGTGTAAAAATTTGCATACAAGGGTCACATCACAAGATCTGGAAAGCTTTAATTAGTAGCATATCCCTCACCTGTAAAATCAAAAGCAAACATTTCCTGTAACAAAAGTTAAAGTGTAAAGCCCATTATGCTGGTCCTTTACAACCCTATGAATAATACGGTGCAACTCCAGGAAAATGGGAATCATCTTTCTAATAGGATGTCAAGTCTCATTTTTTTGCAGGTATTCAGTATTTAGCAGAACACTCAGTGGTGTTGTGTTTGGAAAAGTATGCACCCCACAAGGGGCTAATTGGTAAGGGGCTTGAACTGTTAATTTCATTTTCTTCACCAAATCCACCTTGACCCCATGAAAAAAAGTCTTTACTTCCTTTCATTCCACTCCACAAAGCCTGGTTTGGTGCTTCCATTGTTCTTTTCATTTCTGCATCCGCTGTCTTTGCCTTTAAGAAGCCCAGCCCATCGTTCTCTTAATGTGTTCCATCAGACAAGGTACCCTTGCTGTTGTTGCACCCATCATGTGAAGAACAGAGAGGCTTTAAACCAGGACTGTGTTACTGAAATGTAATCCAAACAGTGCTGCATGGACCAAGCTCTGCTCAAAGGAGATGTGCACTGCTGACTTCTAAGCAAAAGCAAAACCGCTTTTATTGCCATCAGTCATTTGGATGTGGGAAAGAGCAGAGATGCTGCACAGCATATCACAGTCTCCATCTCTCACATTCTCTCAGGAGCAGCAGCAAAAGCCAACCCAGCAATTCAAGGAGAAGAGTTTCAGCCTCACTCCTTTTCCCAGTGCTTTCTCTCCTTTGGGCAGGACCATTCAGGTCTCAAACACCAATGCCTGGCACAAAAATGAAGTCATCTTATATTGCCTGTCCAGAAGCACTGGCTTTGCAAATAACCTTGATTTGTTTTTTAGTTCCTGCTGGTTTAATATTAGCCAAGAAATCTATTCTTTCTATGTGATTTAAAATGTACCTGATTACAGTTCTACCTACACTGAAAGGCATTCTGGGAAAAGTGAGCAGCTTCAGATGCAGCCGAAGACAGTGGGCATGACTAAAAATAAACAAGGCATCTTTAATTAATTAAACTGAAATATAAAAAATACTCATTTCAAATTATTATTCAAACAAGAAATATTTCTTTTCATCCTGTGCAACAGCACAGTTTGGGATAGAAATAAATTCTTGCCAGTGCTCTATCTCTTCCCAACACTAATATGTATCATGCCATCCTAGAGGCAGAAGACATTCCGAGGCAGAGACAGCAGCTGCATAAAAGATTCATCCAAAGCAGAATCAGCTGCTACTCTTCACAAGCACGGGGCACTAGTGATGTTTTCCAGCTCTGGCTTCACTTTTCCCAGCTGAGAATCTTCCTCCTCATGCTCTTGAGACCTATAATTCCATCCCCTCTCACCTCCCTCTTGCAAGTCCTTTTGTGCCATCTTCATTCCTTCTGCTGGCCATATTCTTCTTTACTCACTTCCTTCTCTTTCCACAGCTGTCTAGTGCTCTCTGCATTTTCCTAATTACCTAAACCATTGTAATTTGTTTCTAGCTAGTGTTTATGTATCTGTAACTATATATTCAGAAAAACCCAAAAGAACTGCTTAACCTTCACCAGTATATGACGGAGAACTGGAAAAACTCATTTGTATGTCCTTGACCTTACTCAGAGCCTCTAGGTGCTTTGGTAATATGCAAAACAGCAAGTTAAACACAGTGGCTTCTAAAGAGGAGTAGGAATTTAGGACTAGGTTTAGTTAAAAATGGTTCCAGATCAAAGGTGATGCGTACTGGGAAATGCAGATTGCAGCTGTTGTCTGTGGTGCATGAGAACAGCACAATTAGCATCCATAAATCAGCATCTATAGTTTATGCTTTATCCCCTCAATAGACACTCAACAAAAGAGGTTCAGTTCACTTTTCAGAGGAAGTAAAAAAAGGGCATTATCTTTGATTTTTAGTAATTTTTTTAATGTTTCTTCTGTATCTCTGCAACTGATACCAGCTCCAGTTTCCCACAGCAGTGGTTTCATGTTCCTTAACTTTAGAGGAGCTCTACGTCATGAGAGGATTCCTAGTCACAGACTGAGCCTGATAGGTTTTTGAGTGGACATTTGCCTAGTCAGTGGTAAGAGAGGAATATTTGTGAGAGACAATACCTGCATGTATACAATCTATAACTCAGTCTCTGAAGCCTGTCCAATTAAGTGATCTAATGTAGCCTCTAAGAGTATGTCATATTATTGTCCAGAGCACGAGCCACATTACCTTAGAAATTATAGAAAAGACACCACTTATGCCTGTAAAGATCTGATTTCTAGGTTGTTTTCAAGGTCCTGCACAATGACAAAGCCTTCAGTGCCAAGGACCACCGAAATTCAAGTCAGACTACATACCCTTTCTTCCTTTAAAACACACATTTGGCTAACTGCACCTTTGATGGTTCTTCATCTTGGAAGCAATCTAACAGCCCCTATGATTAAGAACATTAGAGTCGCAGGAAGCAATAAGAAAATGATCGGTTCACTAAGGTGAGTCCATCTACTAGACTGGTTAATGAATCCCATGTAGCCTGTGAAATAACTGAAGAGCAGATGGCAGTGGAAGCATGAGGGAGAATCTCTCTCCTTTCACCCATAACAGCTTTTTAAATCCTTCAGGAAGCCCAGAAATTGAGTCTTGGGCCAAATCATCAGAAAATAGAATTCATCAAGATAAATATGGTGTTTTTTGGTCTCTGAAATATTTGAGAAAGGGTTGTTCTGTCTTTGAGGTTTTAACGACTTGTGCATTATAGTTTACTTTCCTGTTGACTTCCAAGTTCACCGTGTCGGTTAGGTCAGCCTAGAGGACAAAGGAAAACTTAGATTTAATTACAGTATCATGGACATAGTGATGAGTGTCAGCTCAGTGTCTCTTTTCCGTTTCTGTTGAAGCTCTGCTGCAATTTAACTTCACTAACTTGACTTAGTTAAGGCTAGGTCTGGACAGGAAATTTCCAGTTTTTTCCGCTCATGAAGGAAGAGAGAAATTTCCTTTCCTCAAAGCTGAGCACTATACTACTCTGGCAGGGTTAGTCACAGCTAGGTCTAACAAAGGGTACAGGAAAGGAGGAAGCTATAGAGCCAGTCCAGGCGTAGAAGATAGGATTGCTGTCCACCAACAGCTGCTGGCCCTGGCAGCTGTCAGACCTGCCTGCACCAAAAGTCAGATCTACACCCTCCAGATAAGGACTAGTAGATGACTTTCAGTCCAAGTGAGTGGAAATCATGGCAAATATTCAGACACTGATATGAAGAACTAGAGTTGCTATGGTTTTTTCCAACTTCATTTTTTGTTTTCTTTGGTTTGCTATTGTCAAGAAATTATAATGTCTGAGATGCTTGGATCTTTTTACAGGGTTAAATGACAGCAGTGATATGATTTTTTAACAGATCTTTCCTTTTGATAAGGATTCTACAACTTTCTGAACGTAATAGACCTTGGTGCATCCATCTTTGCCTCTCTCCCCTCTCCATAGTGAGTTGCTTGTGTATGATCCGGCTGCAATTATAGATTGCAACCTCCTAGGAAATGCATCTACACAGAGACTGACTTCCGATTCCATTCTGAAGATACAAGACAACACCCTGCCCTGAGGTAAGTCCACATATGGCCTTACAACAGGCTGGCAAGGAAGGCTGCATTTGCAGGACTGCTGAATGGCTTCCCGTTCTCTGTGGAGTAGATGCACACACACAACCAGTGCTCAAGGCAGGTCTAAGACCTCACAATGCACGCTGTTCCTTAGTTTGTGCTGATTAGTTCTTCTACCCCTGTACTTGGTGGGGTTTCTCACACAGTGGGGCAGACAGCTCACTCTGGCTACCAGATTCTTTTCAGAGGCTACTCAAGGTATTGGCCATCAGCTGTATAAGGAACCTGCCCCTTATTTGAAACGCTTGAAAGGGTGCTCAGCTCAAACAGCTCAAACATCTATGTTCCTGGAGATAAGGACAGTCCTTCTGAAGGAGGAATGTTGAGAGATGTACTTTTCAATTACATCAGAAGCATTTTGGCACCTTGCACTCTTTTTTGAGAGCCTTACATGGTACCACTTTCATACCTTCTTTTATTAGCCAGCTGGGAGAGATAGGGAACTTGAGCCTTATACAATACCAGCACTGATTAGCAAAACATGAACCCATTTACCAGTTTCTAGAAGCTAAATATAAATGAGCCAACACAACCACAAGCTATCTGTCTATAGGAGAAATGAGCCTAAATCAAACCACTCACCCAGAACAGCACTCCCACTGGTACACTCAAAAATCTTATAACTTGTGAGTATCTGGGACTCTCTGTGTGGGTTGCAAAACAGATTCTCAAAACATTTTGCAAATTAAATGTACCTCTGACGCCTGTCAGCCTGGAAGCCTGACTGTGCCTTCCCAACACCCATGAGGGCAGGAACAGTCATAGCTGGGCTTGGGAGGTGGTGAGCAAACTTCCTTTAGCTGGCTAGCAAAAATGCTCAGGTGCTTTAAAAGCATCTCAGAAATATGTGAAGCATGAAGGGAAAAGCCAATTTCTTTCATAACACTTGTCTCCTTTTGACTTTCTTGTGATTTCGTGCATTTTTGTATATATTTTCATCCACATGCACATCTCCAAGTTTAGCAAACATGTAGGGTTTCCTCAGCAACATTAAAAAAAAAAAAAAGGACAAAGTCTTAAAAAATCATCAATATCTGATTTTCTCAAATCTCAGCACCATTATCCATAGGGGTTTGGGTTATCTTTTTCTTTATTTTTCCCAGTCAGGATCACATCTACGGAAGACTAAGTTAATGTCTGAAAAGAGCTGCCTGAATGTCTGAAAACTGCCTCCTCCTGTTTCTAACACATACACCCAGGTAAACATACAAATGTGTGGACAATAGCTAAAATACTATAGCGAGAGAAGTTTTATTTTGGAACATCTGATTGCACTTATTCATGCATTATCAGAAAATAAAAAACCTAGGACATAACGAAATATATCTATAAGAATAAAATGGGCAGGATACTGGGGGAAGGGGTTGGGGATGGATGAGGGAAAATCATGAATAAGACATTTGGGGCAAGGGAAGAAGCTGGCTGATTTTGCCAGGAAAAGGAAAATAAGGTCAAAAACATTCATCAGGATGAACCATGTATCAGAAGCACATAAGTAATACCTCGCCTAATCTTTTCCTGGCTTCCAGTGCTGTTGGAAAGTGTCAGTTCTTCTTCGTCATGTCTGCTAAGCACATTCGGGGGGGTGGGGGGGGGGGGGCGGCGGGGAGAAAAAAGAGCAGAGTGAGAGGACTTAATCTTGGAATCCTGAAAAGTCGCTTGTGATGCTGTTTTCTAGCCTCTGGTGCAGCAAACCGGGTTGCTATGGTAAAATGGGTCAGGCAGCAAGCAAGTTAGCTTGTGCAACAAAATCAGAGTGCTGTGCAGCGATGGGAGGCACAGGCCAAAGCAGACAGTAATCTACAGCTGAATCTAGGTCACTGGGGTGCTTTGTAGCTGCAGCTGTCCGTGTGGGACTGTGATCTCCGGCAGGGCTCACAAAACCATCCTGACGGCTGGGCTGCTGCTCAACGGTTGTGAGGGTGCTGGGGAGCTGTTGCTTTGTCTCCTTCAAAAACAAATTATAATTTTAGATTCTTAATTATAGATGCATATGCAGCGCAGTGTCTGTGTGTATTATGTATGCACATTTATTTTAAAATAAAACATACTCAGCAGCACATGGCCCATATTTTGGGAACCCATTACACAAATTAACATTCACACTCCAAATCATTATCACATATTTATGGGAACCGTGCATCCCACTCCATGAAGGCTGTAAAAATCTGCAAGCCAACATAAAAAAATCTCTTCCCCCGTACCTAATGAATTCCCCTCCTCAGACAAACACCCTCCCAAAAAGCCTGGGAAAAGAAAAAAAGGCTTTGGAGAATGTCAGGGAGGTCATCCTGCAGTTCAGTCTGTCACACCCCCACAAACATATGCTGATACATCATCACCGTCTAATCTATTATTCATTCTATTCTGTGACTGTTTAAAAAAAAAAAAAAGAAAAGAAAAGGAGCAACAATCAATTAATAAAAAGCCAGGGAATGGGGATAAATGAAAGCCGGAGTAAACCCCCCACTGATGTGTGGGAACCACAAGAGATGCAGGCTCAGGGTTTAGTCTCACATACAACATGGTCCTCAACTGAGGGGGGATGCAAATGACCGTAATGCAGATTCATGCAGAATACAAGCAAGGCATATTCCTGCGTGACTAGGGGGCATCCCTTTTGAGTCTGAGGCCTCTCACTAGATGTTCCTGCCTTTTCCTTTCTTATGTTTAGAAATTCTGCCGGGCAGAATTTGCTGCGTGTTGTCTAGAATTCCAGGCCGTGCAGCAGAGATTCTGGATATGTCCCTTGCACACTGATGTGTCAGCCTTCAGTGCATACAGAGTGAGCCGGAGCTCCCAGGGTCCACCAGGGAGCTGTGCGTGCAGTGATCAACCCTACAGCAAGGCCACAGTGGGTCTGGGGGTCCTCGAAGTCTCATGGCATGTGCACTTGTGCTGAACAGTCCTTATTTGTACCCTTGGGAGATCGGACACGCAAATGCCAGACCCGTCACTGTCATGTCTTGGTTCTTTTCTGGCTTGTGTAAAATCTGGCATAAGCACATTAACACTAGGAGAGATGTTAATGAAATGACAAAACATTCAGCTTGTGTGTGGTTTGGGGACAGTATTGGACAGTTGTGAGTTTTCCCTCTGACACCCACAAGACACTAGACATTCCCTTGAGACGACTACACTAGACCAAACCTCCATCAATACCGTTGGGGTTTTTTCATTGTCACATCTCTACTTTGTGCCAAGGCTTTCACCCATTTTCCGTGAGGGCGGAGGGACAAGGGACAACAATAACTCGGAGCCTCAGAGTCAGTGGCCCCCTACATAAATCAGAAATGACAATGAAGTTCCTGCCCTCCAAATCCCACATTTTAACATGGACAACTGAGATTACAAATCTTTTAGGAATAACTTAAAACTAGCCAGGAGTAATCCATGACAAGTCAGCATCCAAGAGAGATGAAGCACTACAGCTTATTCATTGAACTAAACTATTAATATCAATTATGCTTTTCTAGGAAATAAAAATGCATATTTTTGTTGGGGAAGGCATTTCAGCTCTCATACAAGGGGCAGGGTCCTTATACAGTGATGGCCAATGCCTTTACGCATCTGACAGAAACGGACCGGTAGCCAGAGTGAGCTGTTTGACCCCCCGTGTGAGACCCACCAAGGACACGGGTAGAACTAATCAGCACAAACTAGGGAATAGTGTGCATTGTGAGGTCTTAGACCTGCCTTGAGCACTGGTTGTGTGCATGCCTTTACAGATGCCTAAAAACTAAAATGAAGCCTGTAAGGACCACATTTGAAATGTCAGTTTGTAACCAAAGTGAGTCTCTCATTTCCTCATGCAGAAGTGCAAGCACACTGGGCAACCGCCCTTCTCTTGAAGAGCAGCGCGCAGAAACACAAGGACCACTCTGAAAGTAACGCCTCCTGTTTATTATGTGGCCCACGACATCAGAGGTGGATGTCGGTGGTCTGGCAGTAGAGGTTGACCTTTCCCACCAATACCCCGTTAAATTTTGCCGTGCGACAGACGGCAGCAAGGGGCGGTCTGACAACATGGTGCCTGACATGGCAGTGCGGATGAAGCAAAGAGGTGTCACTGGACTCCTCCATGCGGAAAAAAATGGCACCCTCTGACATTCCTCGACACTGCTGACATTTACAGAGACCAATCAGTGGGTGTGAGCACGTGAGGGTGGGCGGTGCGTTCAGCAGTGGCGACAGTGGCAGTGGGGTCCCCTCCACTGGTGCAGATCATTATGAGCGCGGCGTGCAGGCTCTGGTTCATCACCGGTGAAAACGCACAGCCAAGGGGGTGCTGTGTCCAGAAATAGTGTTTTGTAGCTAAGAATTTGCTCTATCAAATGATGCTGTTGTGCTTTTCGCGTCTGTTGTAGTTTCCACGGAAATAAAGAGGAGACATTACTTTTGGAGTGACCTACTGCTTGCAACGTAGCTTGCAATGCTGGAAGTAGACGTGCACATCACACAAACAAGGCAACATATCCTCAAGAGGGAAGTCAGAGAAAGAAAATGGGGAAGAGACAAAATTGTCAGGACAAGTTCAAGGATGGCTTTCTGACTTGATAGTCACTCACAACTTCACTTCTCTTAGCAGTAAAAAAAGACCATATACATTTAAAAGGCCTGACTTATTCCATCTATCACGTAAAGTTCATGTCTTTAATTTCCACAGCAAGTTGTCGTAAAACCTTCAGCATCTTCCCTTGATTATTCAATGATACCTGAACAGTTCTGATAACCCATCTGATAGAGCCAAGTGATAGAAATATCTGCGATCAGGCATTGTCTCTGTAAAGCAAACAACCACCACTTCACTCAAAGGGGACAGTCAAATTCATCGTTGGTGGAGCACTCTGCCTATGAGGTTTACACCTAATGATCCCCAGAATAGCCTCATTTAGAGATATCCCTAGAGATATAAAGATCTGCTATTGTATTGATAAAATTCTTTCATGCCACTAATACCTTAATAGCCAAGTCTACAGAATGACAGGCACGGAGACCAGGCAGGCTTGGAGCCTTACCTAGAGAGAATGGGAGACAGGGGTTGTGACTTTCATTTGATACAGAATTACGTATTTCGGCATAGAATTTTTCATTTGATTTTGATCATATATGTTCTGAAGGAATTTTACCTATAAAAGATGTCTATGAAAATTTGCATGTGAAGCACAGGAAAACAAACAAACAAAAGCTGAAAAGAAATGGTCATTTCCTAACTCTGACATGAATATAATTTCAGAGTTGCAAATAGCTTTAGTCTTCCTGTTCCAAAAAAGGCAGTAAATGACAGACTCGGGGGACTATGCAGACATGTCCTGAGTGGAGGATGTGGGGAGGGAGGAACAGCTTTATAGGCAGGAAAGAAACATTCCATGGAAGTAACACCAACAGATAAACCCCCTGTTGCAGAGTCTGTCGCACATTCCACTGCTAAAGAGCCACAGGTTCCAGATAAGGGGTCATTTTCTTACCCCTGGACAAACAGGCAATTCACAGAAAAGAGCTAATTAACTCTGACAAGTATTGGACGGCTGAAGTACCCTGACACGCTTCAGCCATGCTCCGTCTCCGGGTGTGGTGGAGTGGACATTGACTGGAGCAGGGCTGCAAAAAGCCTATCTGATAAAAATTCCTCTTTTTAACTAATTTTCTTCTTACTTTGTATGTTGGAAAAGTTTTCAAATGAGGAAGGGAAGGGAGGGAAGGGAAGGGAAGGAAGGCAAGGCAAGGCAAGGCAGGCAAGCAAGGCAGGCAAGCAAGGGAAGGCAAGGGAAGGCAAGGAAGGCAAGGGAAGGCAAGGGAAGGCAAGGGAAGGCAGGGAAGGCAAGGGAATTTATCATTTCATAAATACAGCATTCCTCCACATTTTGTCACGTAGAACAAAATAAAAAAGAGGGTAATTTAACTACTTTTTAATTAGTTCCTATGAAGGATGCAAGTACCTATGTAATCTACTTTCCAGTAGATGGTCATGACTGTTTATCTATACAATATACACCGCCTCAAAAATGACCTTACTGATTTCATCAAGAAGTGTTGCCTGTTTCACCCTCATTCACTAGTGTAACTGTGGACTGTTATTTACTGACATGACGGAATGCAGTAACAGAGCAGTTATTGCTGAGTACCTCTTCAAACACTGATGAGATGTAAAAAGACAAACATCTGATGCATGCTCCTCTTCCTGGAATGTGTTAGGAAGAAGACAGTCTCTCAGTTAGTACAGGATTAAATCTCTTCTCTACAAAACGAACTCCTTGGAGGAACTTTAGAGCTCTTCATAGCTCAGGCAAATGCCATTTCAAGAAATACTTCAGCAAACAGGCTAGGGGGTTCTCTGTGAGTATATTAAAAACTAACTACATAGGTAAGATTCAGTCATTGGGTAAATGTGTAAATTAAAGGTATGACAGTTATTAGGTAACAGTTTTGACTAGTAAATGAACACAAGTTCTGATGGAGAGAGATACCTGCTGTTTAGTATGATCTCCAGTCTCCCCAAACCTCTTATTTTGGACCTCTTCACAGTGGGCTAAAGCAGTAGCCTGTTGTTAAAGGATTCGAAATAAAAAGATAAATCACTAGAGCACACTGGCCCTGGTATGCAGATTTTAGTTCCAACTGTGCAAGCTAAAATAACGATCATTTTAAATAGAAATACTTGAGGCAAAACATAATGTCTGGCAAGGTAACCAGGGAGGAAGTATCTCATGTCAACCATGTGGATGTCTCTGGCGCCGTAACAAAATCTTCCTTAGCCACTCAGTAAGTGACTAAAGTTATAAACATTTATATCACAGTTAATTACTTTCAACTGTAGTTTGGAAAGTTCCTCTTGCTCTTTTAAATATGCTGCTAAATGTCAAATTCACAATTTTGGAAAGTTATTGTCAATGCTTTGCTATAAGTGGATATTAATTAATACTATATTGCAATGGCTTCCATAAAACTTCAATCGATGCCAAAAGAAAAAAAAAATATTCATCTTCTATGTCACACAATGAATAAGAAATGAAAAAAGAATGGTTTTCCACTTACAAAAAGAAGTGTTGCCAAGAGCTACATTCAGCTAGTAGCCATTTGTTTCAAGCGGATACTGACTCCTGTCATATGATGAGACAATAAGAGATTTGGTGATCTTACTGGCATATGTCAGGTGAGCGTGGCCAAGAAACACAGAAATGTCTGCTAGCAATAGCCCTTTTCATCATAGCTGTGTTGCATGGTGCCTAAAAAAACTGGTTGTCTAAGGAGAACAATCGTGGGGAAAAAACTCTTTGAGAGTCTCATGAGGGAGGAATGTGGGAGAGTGGTAGTGATGACTGCAACAATTCCAGATTTTCCTGGAAGCACATTTATTGATCAGAAGCTGAAGTCAATAAACTCACTAGAGATCTAAAAATGCTAAACAAAATCCCTGGAAAAAAAATTAAGTACTACAATCAGACCTGTATATTTATTGATTCAGGAGACAGGAGTAATATCTGACTGTTGAAAGCCATCTGTGACTTCGACCACTCTTTCATAAGAGCAAACAAAAAAAGTGAGAGAAACGACTCACAACACGGAAGAACCACACAAAGAGACATGAGTCAGTTATAACACAGTGTGTCGAATATAGCCAAAATAAAGGCTGATATAGCAGATTAACAAGCTTGAAACTTTAAAAGATTGTATTAAAACCTAGAGGGTGCTAACAAAGAGAAGACTATCAGAGATGAGATAAGGAACGATGACAAAGAGACTAGAAATATCACTCACAATGTAATGTGATCAATACGGTAGAAAAATGACCCAGAGTCAACACGGTTCAAAAACCGATTGCCTTCAGAATTTAAGTCCGTCTTCTGTTGAGAGACATGATAAAAAAAAAAAAATTAAACAAAAAAAATTCCAAACTTTTAAAACAAAATGTATTTCTATGTCAAGGTAGAGGAGATATAAGGTTTTTGAAACACAACTATATGTGAGGAAAAATGGTATCAGATTCACAGTAAGAAAGGATAAAGATAAAGCTTTTTGTTTCTTAGATGATAACTATGGAGTGATATCTCTTTCACGGGCACCCCCTTGCCGTGGGGAAAGAGCTTGCGTGCCCTTGCGAAGTTGAGAGCTATGCTGGTGGTGGCATATGCCTCCGGTAGGGTCTCCCAAGCCTGACAGGTCTCAACTGAAGGGTCAGACAAAGTGTGTCCACGGACAGGATGGGCTCACTAGCCTTCGGGCAACCATCCTAGGAGAAGGACAACTCTAACTCCAAACCCGGGCAGATGGAGCTCGTTTAGCCCTGTAAGGCCATCCATCTAAGAGAAGGATACTCTAACCAAACCTACGACCTGAGGACTTCGCTGTCACCGTCCAAGCTCGCTAGGCCCTGGCAGATGAACCTCAGGTGTAAAGGGTGGGGCCAGTCTCGCGCACGCTGCGCCTCACCTAAAAAATCCACCGCGCAGGCTTGAAGGGTGTACTCACGTTTAAAGCCCTTCCCAAATCTTTGTCCGCGAAGCCAAGCCATGATGATGATGGAGTGATATAATGAGTTAGAAAGGGGAAAAAAACATGAAAACACAGTCAATCTTCAGAGAGATGATTTATCTGTAGAAGACTCAGACAATGAAAGTAGGTGGAAAATAGTCAAAATGGTCAAGAACAACAACATACCAAGAACTGTTAATGATCCCCTTGAGTATTTATGGAAAGGAAGGAATGACCTAACCCAAGGGTTTGAGAAACTAAATCACGGGAGGAAAAGGAGACCTGAAAAAGCTCCAAAGAGGGTGGTCAAATATCAAGTATCTGTAACCTACAAAATCTGATCTTTGATAATCTGCTCTAGACTAAATAAAGCTCATTAGCACTATGTTAACAAGTAGTAAGAAAATTAGATTTCAGTCAATGTGTATAAAATCTAATGCACAACGATAAATGAAATTTGAAGATCTATGAAATGGTCATCATAGATAACAACATATGACCATGAACATCAAGAAATCTTAAATAATAGCTAATAAATTTTATGTAGCAAGAAATTAAGACACAGAAAAGAGCAGAAAGCTCGTTACATTTTGCTAGGGAGGGCGTCTAGCTTAAAAAAGCTATAAAAGTTGTAGTTCCATGAGCACATTTGATCTATTCCGATAATTCACCGCCACCACGTTGGCAGACTCTTGCATTTTCCGCCATCCTCCATTTCTTATCTCTGCCCTAGATGCGGTACTCATCCGGTACTTCAGCACGTCCATTCAAATCACTAAGGCGAAAGAAAACTAACCTGGGAAAAGAATAATTTTTCAGCTTGTTTACTCAACTGAATCCACCAATCAAGCAGTTAAACAAGAAACAGAGCCGGCAGAGACAGTCCAGAGAAGGTAAAGGGACATTTTGGGGAGTTTGTTGACAGTGAGCTGTTAGACCTGTTGTAGTGTGAAAACGTGGCCGTACTCTGAGAAAGGCTAAGCTACAGGTAATTTGAGACCAATAAAAGTACGTTATTCTACGTAGACTTGAGAACCAGGCACAGAGTGGAAGAGAACTGCACAGAATAAGAAGGAATAATTGGAATACATTTAAAATTAAAGTATTATGGGAAAACAAAGAACTTAAATAGTATTGAAGATAATCTAAAAAGAATTTACATGAAATTATGAAAAATCAAATACCGGACACAACTGAAAGTACCAGCGTCTTGAGAGTGGGGCTTAGAGTTAGGAAGACAGTGATCAAAATCAGAATCCCTTCAAAAACAGAAAATGGAGAATGAAGCTCTGATTTCGTGGCAGAGACAAACCGCTCTCGTACTTAATTCTCTTGGTAAATGTTCACAGAAGTCTATAAAAGTTTGTTGTTCGTTTTTTTTTCTAGTGACACAAACAAATGAAGAATGAATTTCAAAACAAATAGTGGAGCTGACTACAATGTAACTTCTGGAAGCACATACCAATATATGGTGTAACACAAACAAGTGGTGACTTGCCCTGCTCAAAATCAAAACAAGTCTTAATTTATAGAGTAAGCATAAAATAAACCATGTGATGAAGTCATGCAAGCCCTCCTGTACAAGGCTAAACACAACCAAACCACCTCAAAATAACAGAACAAACAGTTTCCTGCAAATTGGTTTTCAAGAACAATCGGCAAATATGGAAGATCAAAGTATGACCCAAACCCTGGAAACTTCTTTAGGCTGACGGAGGGAACGTCCATCAGAGAGAGGCCAGAGCAGCTCGTGTAGGCTGTATCCTGGAACACCAGTCAGAGGACACATGGTACTCCTTCACCGGGCACAGAGCCGAGCCTTTCAAAGGGAAATTGTCCTTGATGGCTCCGTGAAGTCTTAGCACTACAGCTTTTTATCATATCAGCCACAAGTATTTGAATAAAGACATAAGGAGCTAATAGTCTTTTTAAGAACAATTAAGGCAAAATTATCCTCTTGGAGATTTTAAAAACTTGACTAGATAAGGCCCTGCTATAAGGCTGCAGCATCCTGACGTAACTTTGAAGTTAGTCCTGCTTGGAGTGGGAGATGAGTCTAGATGAGCCCCAGAGGTCACTTATGGCCTAAAGCGTTCTGTGATCAAATGTTTTTGTCTGGAATGGGGATGTGTGAAGAACAGATTTTAAATTCATTGATCTTAGGAAAATTAAATCAGAAAATAATGCAGTTTGGAAAGAATCTGAACAAAAAAAATATTTTTCTCTAAGAAATGTTTTATTCAAGCTTTCCAACTAAACTAATGCACTATATTTCAATTAAAAAAAAAAAAAAAAGAAAACCCCACTCAGAAAACACTGTAGGAGATAGTTATGACATCTGGATTTTATTCATTAACTTTTCTTCTCAGGAAGTGCCTTTAGCCATCAGGCTGTAGAATATTTTGCTGTTATATCTTCTCGTGGTTTTCCATTTTCGATAAGCATATTTTGGACAAAGGACAGAACCCCAGGTGTTGCATCTCCCCAGGAAATACACTAGCCATTGGACTAGAGAGCTATTTCCATTAGGTTTGCTACTCTTTGCGTGAATTTGGAATTCTACAAGGTGGAACAATACTACCACAGAGGCAGGGTCACTTCAAAGCTGAGTTCATCACAGTATCCAAGTTCTAGGACCTATATTGTAACAGTTCAACGGCAGAGATAGGAACTTAGCAGCTCTGTGCCTTATTTCCTTGCTTTGAAAGTGTTGAGAACAGAGCAGTAATTCATGGCTTATTTGGTATATCGAAGCATTCTCTAAAGCATTTCAAATCTGAACTGAATCTAGTCATTAGGAATGTTGTTGTATGTCCCGATTTCAGCACAGAATTTCCTGGCATGGGAAAAAACCATATAAGGAGTCCATGTGAAGTGAGGTTATTCACGTCTTTTTAATAAACTATAGATTTGGCCACTCCCCTCACAAATAGCAGTGATAATTCCCTGTCAACAGTCTGTTTGTACATCTTTGTGGTCAGGGTATACGTCGGAGTAGTCAGTCACTGGAACAGGCTCCCCAGCGAAGCAGTCACAGCACCAAGCCTGTCAGAGTTCAAGAAGCATCTGGATGATGCTCTCGGTCATATGGTTTAGTTTTAGGTAGTCCTGCGAGGAGCAGGAAGTTGGACTTGACGATCCTTACGGGTCCCTTCCAACTTCACATATTCTAAGACTCTACAGTTTGTATGTGTGAAAATTCCCTGGATGCTATTCTGAAGAAAGTGTCTTTGATGATCTTATTTGGACATGACCAGTGTGCCCTCATTTTTTAGGTGAAGGAGAGCCACAGGTTCATCTCTTTTTGTCACATTCCCCATCGACTAGTACGGTTGTTATTTCTTTTTCAGTCTTATTTTCCCTTCATTCACTTGGAACCTAATTCAATTATAGGCAACAGTAAAACATTTAGACATTTTTACTTGCATACATTTGCTCAGCATTGCTCCTCTCCGAGGAATGATTTTTGCCGTTTTCCCTAGATGAATTCCTTTTAATACCACAGGAATGCTGACTTTTTAAACTATAGCTTTATGTTGCTGCCTTTGATGCTATGTACACATAATATTTTTCATTCTCAGCATGACCCACAAAGATAATTTAAAGGATGTTGATCCTCAGAAATTATTGTGGCCATTCTTCTGAAATCAACCACATGCCAAGTAAGAGACTATGCTTCTTATACACAATTTATCACTTCAAAATGGGAACACACTGGGCCAAACCAATGCTGAAGTTAATTTCATTAGGTTTAATGGAGTTACCCTAGGACTGACTTCTGCTATCTGTGTAAAACTATGAAGAAAAAAAAGCTTAGTGAAGTCTTATTCTGCACCATGTGAAGCTAATAGCAGAACTTAACCAAAAAACATGCTGCTTTGCTTAGGGTAAGATTGTAAGTGCATCATGGTCATATGTTCCCGCACACAACTCTAGCACAGAAGTAAATGCTTATAAAGAACAACTAGATGACTAATCCCACTTAAGGCTCCTAAACATAATCTAACTTCCAAAACAGATAGATACTTCATTTAGAGTTTTAAATGGCGCTGCCTTGTAAGGAAATTAGATTGGCAATACTCACACTAGTAAAATAAAAATCAAATGTTTATTCAAGAGATAAATTACGATAGATATAGTCTACGTCTGTGTCTAGCTGTTCTTGATGTTTGAACACAACAGCCATCAGAGAAGGTCCTTTGCTTGAGGACAAGAGCTGGGGTCTCCAGCTTTCCCCAGACAAATACATCAGGAGGGAAACAAACTGTTTCACTTCTCTCTCCTTCCTTGAAGGAAGCAATAAAGCATCTTTATCTTTCTGATTACAAGGAAATGCTGGTGCAGGAAGGAGATGTCAGCTTGAATATCTTCAGTACTGCACCCTTTAGTTGCACTAAGGTCTGCTAGATGAGAAGTCTCAGGATGGTTGATCAGGAAGACTGTGGAAGGCAGGGACAAAAGCAGTACCCAGCTGAAGACGGCATCCTATCTTATCATTTGAACTTATGCCCATATTACTCTGCCACTGACCATCAAAAAGAGAAGGAAGTTTACCTTAGTTTCCCACTTCCTCGTTGGGTGCTCTGTAACTGCAATAATATTGTATTAAGAAAAGGAGGACAAATGCACGAACATTGTTTGAAGCTTGTGAGCATCTCCGCCCTGTTAGAGGATGGTTTCTGTGAATGTCTGCCAGATAAAGGTCCCCAACAAAGTTCAGCAGGAGATCCCTGTAGGATGCAAAGAGGAGACAGGTATCACCCCTTGGGCACCCTGGGAGAGAGACAGTTCTCAGCAAGTGCAGCAAATCCACCTGCAGGCAAAACTATAGAGATATCTAAACTTTGAGACATTCTCGTTCACAATTGGATCCAGCATTAAGTATTCAATCCCATCTCCTGTCAGTGGAGAACCTCAGTGGATATTTCCTAGGAGAAAGGAAAGGAGATGAGGATGCTTGGAAGCCTCTGGTTCTCGGGGTCTATCATAGCCCTGACTTGGTCTAGATTGCGTCTTCACTGCTGTGAAATCCTGTATCGACTGATTGATGTTAAGCAGTCTAAGTATGCCAGGTGAAACTATGGACTAATAAGCAATACCCACTGAAGAACCTGAAGGTGAATGCGAGCTACTATCCCAGCTGCAGATTCTCAGGGGGATTTTCTATTCCATCATAGAGTCTGTGAAGTTCAGGTTACGTCATTAGCAGTAACGGATTAGCTTTAGTTAGCTTTAAGCTCTGATGGAACCTTTGAGCCGTCAGTCCACAGAAAATAGCTGCATAAAATTCTGTAATATTCAGTTCCTGTAAACACAATTCTGTTGATTTATGTATTTCTAAAACAGAGCAAAACTGCTCCTTCGGTTTGAATGAATTGTCCCAGAAGAGTTAGATTCTTGAGCCTTGCTTACGTGACTGTTTAGTGAAAGGATCAGTCTCATAAATGTGAAGGAATAGAACAAACTGTTCTGCACATTTCAGAAAGTACGGGGGTTAAAGAAAAAACAAGGCAGGTAGGGGAAGACCTGGCAGCAGTGGAGACAGCTGTGACCAGGGCAGAAATGACAAAGGCGGAGAAAGCAGCAGCATCTCTGACGTGAGACACTCGGTCCATGCATTGCGCCTGGGGGCTTCGCTGCCAGCTCCTGCCTCTGACATGCCCCCCTCGGCTGCTGCAAGCTATCCCTCTGCTGTGCACAGTCCCTGTGGCAGCCTGGGTGAGGAGAAGGGCAAAGACCAAAAGGAGGGGAAAAGGGCTCCTTTGTGACTTTCCCTTTCTCAGCTTTGTGTGACTGAGCTTTGTCACAGACTAGTGGCCTGTGACGGTGGTCCGGGGAGAGCGGTGCTCTCCAGGCAACAAAGCACAAAGAGAGAGAAAGAGTCGCTGCAATCAAACGTGGAAGGGGTGAAATCTCTGCCTTGACTGTATTGTGGAAATAACAGGGCAACATGCCTCTTAACCAGGATGACCATCTGTCTGCGATGGGCGACAGCCCTGTTGTAATGTTTCCCGTAAAAAAGTCCTGGGAGGATTTTGAAGTGAGTTTGATCCTCACCTGGAATTCACCTTTCCTCTGATGCTGCAATGCCTTTCAGCATGCTCTGCTTAGACTGTCTCGTCTCATCACCCACCGCAGAAGTTTCTCAGGTGGAACCCCTGCCCCTGTTTACAGTTCACGGTTTAGGACGGGAAGTGAAAAATTCCACTCAGCTGAACAGAACTAGAAGGGGGTTTATGTGGGCAGAAAGTAGTGAGTCAGAGCGATATTTTGGAAGAGTTACTCATCTGTCTAAGAACTGTTACATCAGTCCCTTCAGAAAGCAAGTTGAGTGCTGTTGTTTTGACTTAAAATATGTTGACGACAGTGGGCAAACCTGCCACCCTTATTTGGAATGAATGTGAGAACCTATTGAAACTGCCTTGGGGAAAGAAAACGGCTAAAACACCCGTTCACACTCCCCAAGCAACAGGAATGGACCACTGCCCAAATGGAAGACAACACGAGAGCACATCTTTTGCTGTAATTTCTTTTATGTATGTTCAACTGTCTGTGAAATAAAGGGGGAAAAAAAGAGTATAAAAGCCAATGCAGAACAGAGAGAGGGCCTGGGCAGTGGGAATGTTCTGAAGGCATCACCTGAATGTGGTCTTGCAGAACTGTGGGAGTGTGTTCCAAGAAGTGCCACGCTGTGAAGTCCTGTAGTTGGAGAAGCAGAAACATGTGCTTTCAATGTAAATGTAACTCCACTAGTGGGGCCCAGTTCAGCGTCAATTCTATCCTTCAAGAGAAATAACCTGAAGAAGTGCAATGTTTATTTAACTACTGGGGTCAAAACAGGACAAAAACAATTCTGCTGTGATAAAAAATGCCCTGAGGTATTTTCGTTATCTCTCCTTTTAGTGTTTCTATACATTTACATAATAGTGTTTCTATTGCGTTTGATCCAAAATATGACGCCATGGAGCTGGTATTGCATCATGTTAAGCTGTCATTATGTATGTGACACTGTACGCGAACACTGGCTTTTGGAGAAGAGGCTTGAGCCTGCTTACATTAAATCCACAAATGAAACTCATGTGACTTCGGGTTTGTTTCTAAACTTCAAAATCACACTGAGGCTCCTTAGCAAAAACTTGAATAGTTATGATTAGTGTGTTTTATACAAGTGAAATTAAAGAAAAATGTCATTTGGCCTGGAGACCTTGCTTTTATCTGCAGCTCAAATTACAATTAAGAAAGTGCGAGAGCTCATACAGTTCCGTTCAGAAATGTTCTCTGAAAGTATTGATAGGCAAAATCAACCGTTCTTCATAAAACTCTGTCTCCCTCCTGATGTAATTATTTTCTTCGAAATATCCGGTAACGACATATGATGCAGCTCGCGGGAACATAATGCTTTAGTAAAATGGCAGTGGCTGAACACCCAAGTTACATAACCTTTGTTCCTTTTGTATTTGAAAACCCTGCAGTCACGAGCATATTCGCAAACATCACATCTCTATTAAGAAAGTTTTGTTTTCATGTTATGCATAAACTTCAGAGCAATAATGCTTTTACTCACAGTAGATATCCAAAATCCTATGCCAAGTGGTTGTTACACTCAGTGTTACAACACCCAGGCTATAATCCATCATGGTCCTGCTAGTTGGTCCCGCAAAGGAATCCCAGCACAGCTGCTGCTAATACTCTCTTGAGTCTATTTATATGGTGTATGGTAAGACATGTCTATTGAAACTAGTCTTCATTCCGAATTCTTCCAAACCTTATTTTGGTCTCTTAATGCTATTAAATGGTGCAATTTTGTGATTACGCTATTGAAGAACACAAATCAAAAGTTGCATGAAGAGCCACGACATGCTAAAAAACCCAGAGAAATTAATCTCTGGGCAGCTTTTGAGGAAGATCTACCTGTGCACGGTTTGCTGTCTGTTTTGCACTCCCATCTTCTTCATTCCAGAATGGGTCTTCAGTAGTTGGTACTACGGTACTATGGACATGAGTGTTCAGAGAAGTCCTGCTCATTTGAAATAAGCCAGATCCGCTAGTACTGAAGTTCAAACAAGACGAGGAAGAAATAATATGGTAAGGAATCACGTGCTCTGGGTCCAAAAAAAGGATGAAGTAAAAGCTTGGGCACTGTAATAGAAAAGTAAATGAGAACTGGAAAACTAGTTTTATAGCTAATGGCAAACAGCCATGTCCTGTGGTCATACCAGCCAAACGGCTGCTGATTATCTAAGGGAAGCTGTCTGGGCGCAAGTCAGGAGGAGACTTCAAACTCATGCCTCACAGCAAGCTGGCTTTGCGCAGGGCCTCAAAGCTCTACTGTTGGAAGACAACATCATATTAAGTGTATTGTAGAGTGGAGACAATGTGCCATTGAGTTCAATAATTATTATGAACATCTAAGAACCTTCCCATCAGAACTAATGGGATTATGGGAGTAGAAAGGCAACATGAAGCTCTTTACATAGTAAAGGAAGAGTTGTGTAGCCCATGCAATGACCTCCAGAGACTGGAATCAAGGGCACAAACAGGAGTTAATCACTTTCAGTAAGAAAACTCTTAAAAATACTCATCTCTTGCAAGATGTTTGAATGCCAAGATATTCCCTGAAACATTTCAGGAATGATAAACGACAAGTGAATAAATATTGTGTCAAGTGTTAGTCACTTAATACTCTGGAGCAATGTGTCTTTTAAAGCAGACTGCTGTCACTCTATGGCTTCAGAGGTACCATTTGAGTGTATCTATCACTGCAGAGTCTATTAATCACCGAGGAAGAGTTTGCCTGAGCTGAAGTTTGACGTAGCAGTACAACGGTGGAGACCAGATGTATTCCTCTTCAAGTCAATAACAAAAATGGCCAGCTGACATTGTCCTAACATGAAAAAAGATTATTTCAGAAGAAATAATGGGGAGTGTAACACAAAGCTGATTTATAACCATTAAAACCCAAAGCAGTCTAAGGAGTCTTACAAAACAGGAATTCTCTGGGCCACTCCTTTCTGTTCACGTGATCTCTGTGTTAGGTGCTTGGTCCGCATGGGAGCAGCTGCTTTACTGCCAGTTTACGTTGTGTAATTCAGCATATTACACAAACTACATTCCAACAGCTAGCTCCGAGGCAGCGGTATCACTGCCTATAAACAGCTGTAAGCCACTGTGTAGGACTAAGAATAACTTCTGGGAATAGCTCTGAATGATGATTGTAGATAGAATGAAAGGCATCAGTTTTCAAAGCCTAGCTTTAAAAACATAGGTGCCATGGTTATAGTTAACCTTGAAAGCGTACTGTGGCTGTTTCTCAAAAAAAAAAAGTTTTGTTTTGCCACATGTTTGCTAGACAGGGATTTGTTATATCTCCCCAGAACTAGTTCTGATAGGATCATAATGGCCTCCAAAAATTGCATCTCAAAGTCAGTGTTGTCAGGTAACCTAACCCCGGTGTTCCCCGCTGCTCTCCGGAGGCCCTGTCCCCTGAATCCAGCTGAAGGTCGAGAGGATGCAGTCGCATAGGGCTTGCTCATGGATTATCAGTCTCTCAGTGCATCTGTAATTCCTATTTCACACCTCAAAATACAGAACACGACTCATATGCAAAATCAAGTGTGGAAATGTAACAACTGCTGCTGAAAATTATATGCAGCAGCACTTTCACATTTCACCATGTATGCATGAGCTGTTTTTTCTTCTCTGTTATTGAGGATGTGTTATGCCATGAGCGTACCACATTGTTAAAATGACTGTTAATGAAAACTGTCACTATTGTGTGGCCTTCACAAACCATTAGGTTTATTATTTTAGCTGACTAGTTTTTCTGATCTTAATTTAAATAAATCTATATTTTGGGAATATATTTTGAGTAGTATCTGATAGGAAAGAGAAAAGATAAAAAGACAAATATAAAGTAGACACATCTGTAGACAAATAACTTTTAACAAATAACAAATACGTATTCTTACTAAATTTAAATATATGGAAGAAATCTATCCTTGCTATAATAATGTGAATTTTGTCATTGACACCTACAAAACCACCATTCCGCTTCTCATCATCGTGCTTGTTTCTGCTATGGTATTCACCAAAGCTAGAAAATAAAAACAAGCAAAGGAATAGTATCTCTAATTTTTAGTAAGTACTGTGTATACGTATCATTTACTTCTAATTTTGGGTTGATCCATACGACCACAAAGTAACCAATTATACTGATGGAGCCACGAATTACTGATTAGCAGCAAGTTACACTGACACGGTAACATAGCGTAGTCTTCAGTCACATCCGAGTTTGAGTATTGTGAGCTCACGTTCTTGAGCCATGATGAATTACAATGGAATACAATCACATCGTATGAAGCCATGATCCACGCAAGTAAATGAAGGGAGCAGAACAAGAAGATTCCAAAGAATATCTCAAGTCACAAGGTGGACACCTCTTTGCTCTTACAAAATCTACACCAGCCTCATCATTATTTGTTCCTACAGGTGCATAAGCCATTTGGACTGCGCTGGCTAACACTGAGAGAAGAGTGAGCCTCAGCAAGGATCCACGTACTGTATAGTCTCCCTGCTGCTGGAGAAGGACATGGGTAGTTCAGCCCATTGTAACGTGGCCCCAAGTTAAATAAAAAACAGTGGGAATCCTCCTTGTCCTTTTGTCCTTGACACAAAACAAGAGCTGGTTCTTAATGTTGGACTCAAGCGAAATTCCAGCGCTTTCAATGGGAGTTTTGTCTGGCTAGCGTGCGTGGCATTGTTCCAAGAGGGACGGGGAGCACAAAGGTGAAGACTACGAAGTGATATCACCCTCCTGCAGAATGGTGTGTGCTGTAGAGGACAAAGGGGTATGTATTTGGGTCCTACGGTAACCAAGTTGTTCCCTAACAGAAGTTTTTATGTTCTGGAGAAGCTGACCCCATCCTCTATATGCATAAAAATTAGTAACAGATTTGAGGTCGCACAAATGACATGGGCTCGGTCAGGTCAACCCGTTTATTAGTGCTGATGTAATAGGGCATCCCGGTCTGACAGCGGAGGGGATTTTGGTCCACTCTTAGAGCATTCTCTTACTGTGCCTTTGCTTTCCAGTCTGGATACCCTGACAGCTTTTTTTACATACATGCCTCCCTGCATCCCCACCTTCCCTTTGCCTCAGGACATTTCTGTTTAGATGTAAGATGAACAGAGAGAAATGGAATACATGTCTTTTCTACGTCTTTGATTGCATTCTATTTTTGTAATTATTATTAAAATATCTCAAAGCTCTGTTTGTCATTTATTACTGCTCATTTGATAAGACGAAGCACTGTATGCTATGAGCTCTTGACTTTTATGTCATCTGAGATTAAAAATGCAATGCTAATACATTAAATATTCACAAAGGGAGTCAAACAGGGTCGTGGAAAGTGCCATACATTAATCATACATGTGTGGTATTCCCTTGTTAAATGATACAGTTCAGCTCTGCATTTTCTGACAAATGAGGTCAAGGTGTTGTTTGCCATTAGAAACTAATTAGAGGAAATTCTTCACCCTTTTTTAATTAAGAAAGGCAAGCTTTTGGAAATGATAATACAAAGAAAAGTCAGACTATGGTGAATGAAACCAGATTTCCTTTTATTTTTTTTTTTAAATGTTTCCAAAGAAAAATGTAATGAGTTACCAGGTTCTCATGACTCATATCCTCATAATGTCACCAATCAATAAGGTTACACCATGGATAGGAATCAATGTTTTACGGGAATGAGACATAAGAGGAAAACAATGAGCAAGTGATTATCGTCAAATTCTGCTGTTATTTAAGGTATTTTTCTTTAGCATTAAGTATTAGTGGGATCAAACAAAAGAAAGACCTTCAACACTTAGCTATAGTAGACATTTATGAAAACCAAGTGTTTTTGACATCAGCCTGACCAGAAAAAGAAATTTACATGCCTCAGCACATTTACAGAAAATTTAGAAATTAAAATGCCTCAGAAACGAAATTTAGATGACTCCAACATTTCTGTGACCAGAGAAGGTTATACAAAGAGACGGTTCTGCACCTTTAAAGTCCAAAGCAAACCAAAGTAAGATCCAAGACAGAGTTAGGAATTATTCTGGTTTTATGGTAGCCGTGTCCATGTGGAGCTGGGCAGCAGCAGCTGAGGAGCACCAGCAGTCGGCACATCCCTTGTGAGGGCCAGGCCAGCCCCAGAAACCAGAGACTGCCTCTTTCCACCTCCCAGATGAGAGGCTGCAAATATGTTGGGGGAAAGAGCTATGCCCCACGCTTGTCCCTACACCTCAGCCCACCGAGGCAGACAGCCCTTCTGGCAAGTATTTCAATCTACTCCCACTTCCAGTCAAATTCCACAAAACTCCCATTACAGAGACACTTTTTCACGCATGTTTATTTTTTTGGTAATTTCATTTCATGGATCAAAATGCTTCACAGCGCAACTCCTTCAGTAAGCCAAGAAAAGCTAACTTAGTCATGTTATCCTAACAACAATCTTTGTCCAAAAATGCAAGTAGGGCAGTGCCCTCACAGAAATGTTACTTCTTTTTGTTTGTTTGTTTAATTAATAATTTTGTGAATATTAGCACCTTCTTGGACAAGTGATATTTTTTGTTTCCTTTAAAATATCTTTAATATGGATGGTTAGTGCAGTAAGTAAAAGGAGCTAAATTTTTATATCCTTTTGAAAAGATTTTGAGCAGTTTAATAAAGTGTAGATGGTCCTTAATTATATTTACTATGAAAAATAGGGTTGTCCAGGCAGAACCTGTATGTCCATAAGTATGTCTCTCATAGATGCTTTGGCTGATAAGAAGCATAAGCACACACCTCATCCATCATCCGAAAACTCCCACAGGAGCTCTTGTAAGTGGCCCCACCATTGGAGAAAATTTAGCTAGAGGCTACCTCTTTAGATACCAAAAAAACCAAGAGAAAGAAATCCACAGGGAATCAGGCTCTTTATCTTTCATGCTTATAGAATTACATATTTCTTGTCTTGCCTTCCCTTTTCTTCTTCCTTATAAAAGCAATTGCATATTTCTCTCCCATATTTCTCATTACTACTTGGCCAATCCAGAAAATGTGTCTCAGACCTCTCTTATGCTCCACACTCAGCATTTCTTGGAGTATTTCTTCAGAAGATAGCTGCCATTTCTCTTCATATCCATTATTTGGAACATTGTTTTGAACAAGATGTCCCAGGAAACAAAGAGAAGATTGTGAAGTTTTCCTGTCCAGGAGAACAGAGTGAGTTAAAGACATTTCTGCATGTACCCATAGGTCAGTATCTCTTCCATCTCTCGCAAACAAGAGTTTTCTGCTCCCCACAAATCTACCAAAAAGTCATGAGGCTGGCAAGATGAGCACACACAGGGAAAAAGAATTTCCTATCTCTGCATTGTTGCTCCAGGAACCCGCAGTACAATTTTGACATTCATTTGCAGCAGTTATCCCACTTGCTGTCCTTCAGTTAGTACCATGGAGGGGTCTCAGCACACAAAAAAATGGATTCCTCTCAAACATAACTAAACCAAAAGTGCTTCAGGAGATCAGATAACACACTCCAACCAGAATGAGTTTTCAGTCCACAGGAGCAGACGAGACCTAGTCCAAAATAAACTCCTCCAAAGCATGCTTATTATCGACACAGGATCCTTGTTATCAACTGCTTTGCCCTACAGATAACGTCTGTTAGATGCACTATTTGCTAAAGCAAATATAGCCATAATAGAGACAGGAAATAACTGCTAGGAGTTAAGGAGGAGGAGGCCTTCAGACAGTGTAAAACAACGAGCTTCAGCACAGGATGTTTGCACTGACCTGAAGTGAAGGACACTTCACAAATGCAGACAGGTGTCTCAGAAAGAAAAATATGCCCATATGTCTAATGGCTTTGAGGAGTCTGTCCTGGTTTCAGCACGGGTAGGTTAATTTTCTTCATCATAGTTGGTATAGTGCTGAGTTTCAGATTTAGGATGAGAACAATGTTGATAACACACTGATGGTTTAGTTGTTGCAAAGCAGTGCTTACACTAAGTCAAGGACTTCTCAGCTTGTCACACTGCCCTCCCAGCAGAGCTGGGAGCTCACAAGAAGTTGAGAGGGGACACAGCCGGAACAGCTGACCCAAACTGACCAGAGGGTTATTCTGCTTGATATGAGGTTATGCTCATCATATAAACCTGGGGGAAGAAGAAGGAAGCGGGGGACATTGGGAGTGATGACATTCATCTTCCCAAGGAACCGTCACGTGTGATGGAGCTCTGCTGTCCTGGAGATGGCTGATGGGCAGGAGTGAGTGAATCCCTTAGTTTGCTTTGCTTCCATGTGCAGCTTTTGCTTTACCTATTAAACTGTCTGTGTCTCAACTCACGAGCTTTCTCACTTTTACCCTTCCGATTCTTTCCCCCATCCCTCTGGGGAGAGTGAGCCAGCAGCCGTGTGGTGCTTAGCTGTGGGCTGGGGTTAAACCACCACATCATCGTACAAGAGACGTTCCATCAGAGCAAATTTTTACTGTTTGGATTTTCAGATTGCTTGGAGACAGTATGTGTGTCTTCTTCATGTATTATAGGAAAGTCCAACAGAAGGCTATTATCACCGGTACGATTTATTATCACAGTATAGCCTTCACAGCACTTCTGCCACTCAGACATCATGCTTTACACTACATCTCTGCAACAGCACCAGGATTCCACTGCCTGTCTTTGCACTTCAAAATCTAAGCACATTCAAAAATTCCCTGTTCTCAAGCTAACAGTGGTTGTGACAACCTCAGTGACTGATATGTTTATCTCTAATATATTTTTGTTGAGATTACCACATTACTCCTTTGCTAGAAAGTTGTTAACCTCATTAAAAAACCAGTAGTTTCACGGAAATACTCCGGATTTCCTACCTTTCCTGCAGAATCTTCCTCTCCGCAGATTTTTTGAGAGAGACGGTATGTAATTCTTCAGTCTGCCATGGACTCTGCAGAACTTGCAGATGACCTGATCATCAGAGAGAAACAAGCAAAAAGTACATATACAGAGCCAGATCCAAGTCTGTCAGTAAAGTGATCTTACATCGATGTTTGCAAAGTCTTCCATCTACACTGTCTACTATGATGCGCTGTTTGGACAAAGCAGGAAGTTCCAAAAAATCTTTGCATTTACAGCCTCGTCTTTATTTCAGCAATAAACGAGTTGAAGTATGTTACATGGTGTGACTGATGTTTTGTTAACAGTACTATATATAAAAGCATTTCTTCTTTTAAAAGTTGTTGGTAACTACCCTGTTCTCCCTCCCTGTCTCTGAAGAGGTGGAGTCATCTGTCACCCTTCACACACGAAAGCACAGCCGCCAACTGCGACAGGTGAAACTGCTTGAATCTCTTAGACAAAATGCCAAATCACTCACGGTTGGGATCGATCATATGTGCATTTGAAAGTATGGACTAATAACAGGCCATTGTTCAAGGTTCAATGTTGCTCCACATCAGCTTCCTCTCTTGTTTCCCCGTCATCAAGCTATTAAACAAACTCTGTAAGCAAGTGGCTAGTAAAGCAACACGTTTCTGGTGGCTTGCAGTCTTCTCTGAAAGCCAGGGCAATTCTGGCTTGTGTGTCTGCGACTGCATATGTGACTACATGAGGACCAAAACCCCTAGGCTACATCTCTACTAGCTAACCAAGCACAGCCCAACAGCCACTACATGAGCTTTTAAACCACTAGCACATCCCCTGGGCACAGTTTCGATCTGAGCCAAACTCCAACTCCGCTTTTGTAGAGAAGTGGGGAGATAACACAGGCCAGGACCATTCCCAATAGGTAACAGGAATGTAATCATCTTGTTTGGGGAGGATTCGAGAGACTAGCTCTGGTGATGTGAAATGACTCAAACCAATTTACTCTGGAAGTGAAGGACAGTGCCTGACCCGTTTTGGTTACTAGTGTAGAAGTAGGTAACTTCTCCTTTTTTACGGGAAAAAAACTACAAAATTATATTTTACATCTTAATTTTTATTTTACACTGTAGTTTCTTCATCAGATGATCGTTCTGACCTGAATTTGACAATCAATTAACAAAAAATGCTGGCAGTTTCCCATCAGTATGAGCACAGAATCCTGTCATAGTAGAAGAGATCTAAAATTATTAGCAAGCCCAGGTCAATGGTAGCTTTCTTTAACTCCCATATTACAGACAGGCAGGCAAATCATGTAGCCAAAGTCTGTTCCTTTCCTTTAAATCCAGCTCCTCTTGGCTAAGTGTATTTTCTCCAAAGCCTGCCCATATTATGCAACTGTTAATTAAAGCTTTGTCCAGTGAAAAATCTTCCCATGTCCTCAGATACTTATTTCTACTGGTTTGAATGGAAACAAACTGTTCATTGTAGGGTGGACAGAGAATTCTTAGAACCTGCTTCGTCGATCTAATAGCCTGAGCATGAGAAGCATTGGTGAGGGGACCGAATACTAAATAGTAAGAGTGACAAGACCATCAGCTTTCAGACCTAACTGTCAGAAGAATGCACAGAATGCAAGAGGTGGAAAATCCAAAACAGAGAAATTCACAGGACATTCTTGTGCAAGTGCCAAGAAGCATTTGTGACCTTTCCTTGCATTATTTTCCTGGTAAAATAAGTAGCACTGGACAAAATCCCTTGTGCTATCATACACTACTAATTGCAAGTCTGAAACTTCTATACTTTTTGATAGGTACCTTTCAATATTTCATCTGCATAAAATAAGGTCAACAAGAACTACTTGTGAGAGAACCACATGAATAAAAGGAAATGCAGATAATGAAAAGCAAACATTAATACATTTGTAAATATATATTTGTTATCTATGGCTTTGGCAGAGAGGTGAGTAGGTTTCTGTGAAAAGCTGGCACAGCTTTAAAATAGCAGTGGGTGAAATGGTATGTACTGTACCTCAGCACAGTCTGTGGTGAGACAAGCAGAGCGTATCTATGGGTAACTCTGCTTTAACGAATCAGGAAGTCAGTGTGTCCAGTCTCTCCCAGAAGCTTAGTATAATTCTCACGTCAAGACAAAAATGGGTCCAGGGACCTCCTTTTTTCTTCCCTTCTTCAGCAGGTCTGCGGTTTCTTCCAGGAGAACACAAGTTTCAGCAGCCAACTCAGCCAAAGCGTCACCTGCAGAGATCCCATTTGCAGCCAGGGCACCCCTGTGAGAAAAGACATGCCGCCCCAAAACAATGCTGACACTGTAGCTCCAGACAGAAGCTGCATGATTCCCATCTCCTTGTTACTGGGACATGAGTTTCTGCCATGGTATAAACTTTCTGCCAGCCTGGTAGGACTACACGTGACGATATCTTAAAGGACACAAAACAGGATCAAAACAAGGCAGGAAACTTTAATGGGAGAATTACTGAAAACAAAATGGTGTATAAAAAAGAATGTAAAAAATGTTTTGGATAACGCATGGAGCAGGTCTTTATTTCATGTAGAAGAGTATTCAATGGATAACATAATTTGGCTCCTACTTTTCTCACATCAATCACAATTACTATATTCCATTGCAGAGTGACAAAGGGTGAAATCAGACTTTAGCCCTGCAGATATATAACTTCCATGCATAGTCAAGGATGGTACAGTTTCTATAATACAACCTTGCTGCTCTTATTAGAGAGTGCAAAAAATATTCTTTGTAATAGTTTGTGTGGAGCTCTTCATATGTCACGCACCGTATGCTAGTTTTTAGAAAATGCATGAGCAAAGCCATTTAAGATTTTTCATAGTTTTTTCATCCTTCTCATTCATTAATAAGTGCAAGGTGAAGACAGCAGGAACATTTTTTAATTGTAAGTTGTCCATTAATTTGTTTTACAGTGCAACAAGAAAGCCTGGCTAATGGGGGAGAGTGGGAAGCAGAACCTCAGCTCCAGTTAGCCAAAGCAAACAGAAGAGCTGAAGGTTGCATTCAACTTTCTGCCCAGTCCCACTGGTGAAAAACATGTAGAAGAACCAGTTGGATGTACTCATAGATGGTGAACATCTTTGAGGTGTTCTTTGAAGTGTTATCTGTTCCACTGCTGACGGATTCAAGTTACTTGTCGTACGTTTGACACGTGAGGGCTTATTTTCCAACGATTAAAAAAAAACCAAAACAACTTTTGATAATAATATTTGTTCATACATTTATTATTTTTATTCCTCTTCTGAAATTACTTATCCCTTCATACACGACCTAACATTCTCAAAACGAGCCCACTATCTTAAAAAGTGTTGGTATATTTGGTCTGATGTTCCACTGCTTGCACAGGCAGATAGAAGGAATCCAAATGACAGAGAGTAAACATTGCTGCATTAACTTGGCACTTTTCCCATGTGTTTTTGTACAAATCACTTACGATACATTTCATTGGCAGCAGAGAATCAGAGCCAAGCACAATCCCCAGTCCACTTCTACAAGACGTGGTGGATGGATCTAATAGCTCGTTGATGACAGAAAGCATAGATTCCACCTCCTCCCACACGGTGTTCCACATCTGGTCCTGGCACTGCGTTATTGCCACTCACCTTTTGCTGGCTGCAGTGTTCTTCAGATGCCACCCTCAGTCAACTCACCTCCCTGACTTCGAAGAAAACAACGAGAAAGTTGGATAATTCTCTTTTGAGTTAACTGGTGGAATGGGCTCAAGGAAAGAGGTAAAGGGCAAGACAAAGCAATTGGGACAAGACTGTGAGAGGGAAGAGCAAAAAAGGAAGGCACAGAGTGAGGAGGAGGAGGGAGAGAGACCTTTCTCCTGTGGCGCAGGCAAACTGTTCGATTAGCATTACTATTGGTTGGCGTGCAGCTATAAACTTTACCTTCACAAGCGCCAAATAACCAATTATGCCAAATTAGACGCCAAAGGAAAACAAGGCCAAACTGTTCTTCTCAGGCACTTAGAAAAAGTGTGTGCTCCATGGGGAAGCAAAGGCACATAGCTAGTTAAGACTTTGAAGAACTGGGACCTAATTCATTTTAGCTAACAGGAGTGGAGGGGGGAGATTGTTTCTCCTCAAGCTAAATAACGGTTACAACATTCCTTCTGCTGATACGTTAAAATTCAGATGATTTATCACCTGCACATGATGTTACTATTTGCAAACATAATAATTTCTAAACTAGAGATTAGCCTGATCCCATTTAAGACCATAACTCTTTTCAGCTGCACATTCCTAAATATTAGACTTTTATTTGCATTTTTATTTTCTTCTCACTTATCCTCAGCATTGGGCAAAGGAATTAACTTACTCGAAAAAAGGCAGTTGGAGGTTTTGATAAAATATAACTTTATTACTCTTTGTAGCAATCACTTGATTAAATCATCTGCAAGACAGACCGTCGATAAAATACTGTTTACTTACCCCTGCACTGAAAACAGCTGGGTCCCAATCACTGCAGGCTTGATTCAGCCACTAAGCCTCCAAGAAAAGATAAACTAGCTTTGAGGCGCTTTGGAAAAGACACCCAAAGCTAAAGTTCTTCCGAATTTAGCAATCTACTTCTATGGAAATGGAAAAATTTGCTCTCAATTCATCTGCCATTTGAAGTCACTGCTCCAATATTGGGGGGATAACCACATGGAGGCACTAAGAGAGTCCTGGCACTGCCCACTTTTCCTTGCAGACTAGCTGCACCCCCACTCATTGATAAGGTTCACATCCATGAGGGATCAAGGCAGCCTGAATTGCAGCAGATGTTACGGAGCTGGCTACCTCTCCCAACTCGGTCCCATCCTACCTCTGCACAAGAAAGAAACCTGACTAAAGAATCGTATGGGTGTTTTCTTTCCTTGGGCCCTGAAGACAGCCTCCCCAGAGCCCCGCCAAACTCCTGCGGGCACACAGGTCCTGCAGGCACAGGCTGCTCAGATGCAGGCAGGTTACGGGTGGCTTGGGCAAAGCAGTGCTGGGCTGAGGTCAGCCTGAGGCAGCTGGGCTGGGGGGTAAGGAGTGAGAGGTGGGAGAGGAGGCAGCAAACGCTGGAGGACAGCTTAGAGAAAGTGGTGTGGAGTGAGACAGCAGAAGGAAAGGAAATACACACAGAGTTACTGTATTTTGACTAACGTAGTAGGGATGATTAATTTTCTGCTGGTTTAAATATATGTAAATTCATTCACCATGTGACTCTGACACACTACTATTACTATCATTATTATTGCTATTGCTACTGTTTATTACTTTCATTTATTATAGTCATAATTTCCATATTCATTTTCACTTATGTTCCTATGTTTTGAGGTGAAATCACATCACAACCGTGTGCCAGTGAGGTGCGGGACATGACGACTAACTCAAGTCTGGAGAGCGGGAGACAGAGCAGTTACCGCTGTTTGGATCACGGCTCCTAACAGCAGTCTCTGAGGATGCTGCTTTACAGAACAGGCCCAAGACTTTCAGCAAGGCTGTAAAGCGCCAGGGCAGGGAGGAGAGTAAAGGGCAGGATTTCTCTCTCTCTTCACCGCCCTGACCCAACCACAGAAAGCAGGAGAAGCTTTGCCTTGCGCAGAGAGGAGCGGCATTCATTAAATCTTGTATAGCAGATGCTGTTAAGATTCCCAACACATCCCTGAGAGCAGGTGCCCTCAGCATAAGGTCCGAAGGGTCTGCAATGGCCAAGGCAGCACCAGGCTTACCAGACACTTCTGAACTTTTAGCTCGGTGCTTTGCCCAAAGCTGCAGCGAGTAGCAGACTAACGATCCTGATTCCCAGCCAGTTTGCAGTATTCAAGGTTCAAGACAGTGATGTATGAAACTCACTGCCAACCAAAAAGTGTGATACAGAGAAGGAGAAAGAATTTGGCTGCTGGGGTTAGCTTTTAGCATTAATTCTCTGTGGCCATGGCTGCTGTGACTCCTCATTTTTGTTCTTGCTATAGAGAGACAAAAAGCAAGCATTCACAGAAATTTTACTGCGATGTTATCACTCTTCTTTTTTTCCAGAGAGAGTGTTGGCGAGGGTGACATCTTTCAGTCCCTCCAGACACGTTTCAGATGATACAAATCAGCATCATTCTGTTCCACTGATAGAGCTGAGAGGATCACATCGAACAACAGGCTTCAGTCTCCTCTTGGAAGTGCTGAAATACTTTCTTTATGCCTTCTAAAAATATTTCTTGATGCTCAATTCAGTATTTTCTAGGTGACCGGATTAGGACGAGTAAAAGTCGGTGATGTTTTCTAAGACTGCTTACAGATGGATGTAGCGGTTTTTCCACATCATGTCAGCTGTCAGACATCCAATTCAGTGCTAAAAGTGGCTAGCTGTACCACTTCAGCTCCCAGATCACAGCTTAAAGGAGAAAAAGCAAATGTGCTGTGGACATTTCAGACTTTCAGTAGCAGCCTGCATGGTAAAGGCTTGGCTCATTTCTTCTGAGTTAGTCTTGCCTATTCCTATTATTGAGAGATGCTCATGGACACTTTTTTGTGAGTATCCATGTATTAAAATCTCACTACAATCTTCTATCCTAATTTCCACTATTCTCACTAAGCTCCTGCTTTAAATAAAATCAGAAACAGGGACTACTCATTGATCAGAAAGCTGGTTATGTCAATATTGAAGTTCATGTTCTAAAACCAACAACAAACGAGCGATTTGTTTGTCTGAAGCCTGTGGTTTCAGGCGTGCCAAGCACCCTCACCACGACCAGCCAAAGACCACTTGGAGGTGCTGACTGACACCGTTAAGATAAAGACAAATTGACCATTGCTCTGCATGGAGATGATCTATCCCCAAAAGAACCTGATATCTCATACCCAGTTGACAGTAGTTAAATCACCCTACAGGGATTAGTGTTTTGAAAAGGAAGTTTTTATTTTCCTTACTTGAATTCCTGCCCAAATATAAACCTG
The DNA here is from genome assembly GCA_009769605.1 of Bucorvus abyssinicus. Classification (NCBI taxonomy): domain Eukaryota; kingdom Metazoa; phylum Chordata; class Aves; order Bucerotiformes; family Bucorvidae; genus Bucorvus; species Bucorvus abyssinicus. The sequence continues at coordinate 56,348,895 of CM020024.1, read as the reverse complement.
GCCTCCTTTGTTTCCCTGGCAGTAGATAAAGCCAAGTCTTTGCCTTCGTAAACACAATGCATACTAAAAGCAATTTAGTATTTAGTATTTCTAGCAAATTTAGCTGCTCCTGCAAGAGGCTTGACACTTCCACCGTTACTGTCTCTACTGATTGATGGAGACTACCTACACAAGGTTTGTCTGAACAAAATCGACCTATGCTAAGCCTTCCAAGTATTTAAATTATGATTACCACATAGTTTATTCCAGTTACTGAGAATTTCCCAAAGGATTTGGGGAGAAAAAAAAAAAAGTAATTTTCAGAGATCTTAGTGTCTTTGGAACATCCACAAATGGGGTCAAAAGCAGAGATATAAACTAAGAGGTTTTTTCCAAGGTAACTCAGCTACTCTTAAAACCTTGATGTTTTCACTCCAGGCTAATGGGATTATGTAAGTAGAACTACATAATATCACTTCAGGACAAAACACATACAGATATACAATATTTTGTCACACTTTCTTGTTTTCAGCCACCTGATCTTTAAATGCTACTCTTCCCAAGCAGAAAACTGACGTGTCCAAACCCAGGTGCTTCTGTTTTCTTGTTTATCAAGACAGGGAAATTTCCTTTGAAGGCAGCTGCTCAGTGAACCTGCAGGGCTTACTCTAAAGACTGCTCTAATTTTATCTCCTTTCAGAGATATAAAGATGGGCAATCGCCCCCTTGTTTTCAAAGCATTGCCCAAGGTCCCACAATAATCACTGGAAATTATGGAGCTGCAACTCCATGCGGTATTTTCAGCCTTCCTTCAGCTAAGTGACCCATCTTAAAAGAGCATATAATTTCACTGGGGCCTTCTCAGCTGGGAGAATATTGCGAAAGACAATAACAACAGATAAAAATGCCCGGTACCTAGAGCCCTTTGAGAAACACTGTGGGAACAATGTGGTTGAATTACCTCTGACATTTTTGTCTTAATAAGTGTCTGCAACAAATAAGAGCAAATAGTCCAGGATGCTATCGCTTCTTTTATCGCCGCGACGATACGATTTACCCTAAGAGGTAAGATGCCTAGATCAAAGCCCGTTAAATTTCAGTTCCCGGAGGGTAACAGTAGCTTTGGGTCACTGTTCTTCATTGACAAAGGGAGAATCAGATTAAAATAATGTGACAATAAATTTCCTAGATTCATAGATAAATAAAGCCAAAGCAGAAACCATGTGGTCGGACCTCCAAAGCAACATAGGCCAAATGATTTCTCTGAATTAATAGGTTTTTTAAGTAAAGCATGTACTTAAAAAAAGCCAACCAGCCTTGAGTTACCGCTCAGACCTTGTGAGTTATATCAATGCTGTTAAAAAGAGGGGCTTTGTCAAATTTAACTAGGTTTAACTTACAGCCTAGGCTTACAGACTGGAAAAGCCCTTTACTACTTTTCAACACTTCATAACTTACAAAGTTTAAGGCAGATACTCACAGCCTCCTGCAGACATTCTAACTGGATTGAACACTATGAGCATCTCATACAAAGCAGATTTTCTAGTCCTTTCATGACATCTATGGCTTCAATATGTCTGTCTGTCACCTTAGCACCCATCTTAGATGCTTCCCCCCTCCAATTCAAAAATGTCCCGTTTATACGTACAAAACCGTGAGGGACATGATTTAGTGGTGACTTGGCAGTGCTGGGTTAACAGTTGGACTTGATGATCTTGACGGTCTTTTCCAACCAAAACAATTCTACGATTCTACGACTCTAAAAATGGCTCAAATCTTTGGGATGCAAAATTTCCCTGGCAGCTTCTGGAAGATACAAGTTGCATTTTTATTCTCTCTCTCTGCAGCATCACACATCACACTGCTGGAGGCAGTTGTTCCCAGGTACTATGTTAAATAGAAGTGATAATCATAATACTAACAAAACAGGAAGTATTATTCTGCTGATCATAACCTTCTTGTCCTTTGCAAGTTCTTCTTAGAGATAAGGTGTATCTGCTTTCTTGCTGCCATTTTTTCCTATTTGACCTAACTTAATCACATACAGGCTTATTTTTTTCTGCAAGAGCAACTGATTCTTTTTTTGATTTATCATTCTTCCCTTTATCTTTGTACCTTTCATAAGCTCAATCAGTAGCTATTTCTTCCTTCTCGGTTCTTTATGAAAATATTAAATTTTGTAGGAAAACAAATGATCTCTTCAGAACCCTGCACCTGTTCATTGATGATTCCCTGTTTATAGTTATATTTTGAGATTTGATATGCTTCCAAATTTTAGTTCCTTTAATACACTTCATGTTGATATTATTTTATCTATGTTTTAAATGAAAAAGCAGTGCAACATCAGACAAATATTTTACAGAAAACTATTGCTTTGATGCTATTATCTCAATTGGGTGAAGTAGCCCAAGCAGTAACAACAAGCTTCATTTCCATATTCCATGTGTTGATTGGTACTAGTTCAATTATTCTCCAATATCTCCTTATTAACGGAGACTTAGACTGTCCATTCAGTGTTAAACTGTCCTAGACTGACAAATGCCTGGAGCATCAGGATGAATGCTATCTAGGTGTTCCCCTCTCTTTTTTGAAGATTTTCACACCACTTCCTCAGAAGGTTCCTAGGTCTTTTCCAAAGTCAGGCTATGAACAACTATTCCAAGAGCTTCTCTAACATCTCCTTAGAAACAAATCATCTGGACATCTGGATTTGAAATCTCCTGGGTTTCTAAGAGCTACTGTTTAACAACTTCTGGTTACTCAAGTGGAAACCATCTTATTCATTTGCCTAGCAGCCATCCAGTGGATATAAAAATTGCTTATGCACATCGCAGAGTCATCTGTGCTATAGTTTAGACCCTTGTTTGGGTACTACCATCTCTGGGCTTGTCCTGGTCCAGTGCATATAATAGGTTGCCATATCATTGCTCTTCAGCTGTGCACTTCAGTAATACCACTGAAGAAAAGGTCTGAATTTGTGAATGTTTGTACTGACCAAGCAATTCTGACAGGTGAGAAGCAATAAGCTACAATTAACAGTACCTGGACTTGACTGGGAATGTCTTATGGCAGTGAATGGGGGAAAGACTGGCAAGCCAGAATTCCCTGCCACCAGAAATTCCCTGCCACCAAAAATTCCCTGTTCTATCACCTATACTGGAGAGGATAAAGGTCAGGAAATTGTTGAAATAATAAAGAAAAAATGGAATTATATGATTTTCCCTAGTTACAAATCACAAAGATTTGAAAGCAGTAGTATATGCAAATCTGTCACTATGAAGAACAACATTGTGATAAAAATGCTCCAGGTTGCTCCAGTCGCTATTGGGGAGTGTCTGCCATGGAACTCTAGTCTGCGTGTGATACATGGGAGCTATCCACAGGGATGGGATACTGCAAAATGCCCCACATTATTTTAATTGATGTGAAGCCATTGTACAAGCTCCAGGTGAGCAATTAGTATCTCTACACCCCCAAAAGCTCAGCCTGCCAAAAGCATCTTCCGACTTGCTGTGTAGAGTCTTGTGCATAGGAAGGACCTTCAAGACACAGAGCAGCTGCTCGGCGTGAGGGTGAGGGATGTATCTTAACAAATAGTGGAGGAAGCCATATCTCTTGCGTTTGTAAGCATTTACAAGTGGGAATCACAGAAATTCATCTCATTTCTCTCAGTGCAGTGGTATGGCCTGCTTGATCGTATGAACTGTCATGCAAAACCTAGTACAAAACATGGAAAAGCACTGCTCGTTTCCCTTCCACCCTGTGCGATGTAATCAAAACCATGAATTTTCTTCCTTTCTTCATAGAATCATAAAATGTTTTGGGTTGGAAAGGACCTTTAAATGTCATCTAGTCCAATCCCCCTGCAGTGAGCAAGGACACTTTTAACTAGATCAGGTTGCTCAGAGTTCCATCCAACCTGACCTGGAATGTTTCCAGGGATGAAAATAATTCCTTATTTATTTTTTTCCCCTCTTTTCTCTCAGCTTGCTTGCTTTGTTTTCTCTTTTTTCTTTCTTCTTTTCTTTCTTTCTTTTCTTTCTTGCTTTCTTCCTTCCTTCCTTTCTTTCTTGCTTCCTTTCTTTCTCTCTCCTTCCTTCCTTCCTCCCTCCTTCCCTCCCTTCCTTCCTTCCTTCATTTCCTTCCTTCTGTGTTTCCTTGCTTGTGTTCTCTCCTCCCAGTAATGACCCAGTGCTTAGCTGGGGAAAGGCAGGAGGTATGGGGGCAGGACTTCGCTAATGCCCTAATTAAGTCTGTAGTTAGCTGATGGGGAAATAGTTGTCAGAAAAGCTGATAACAAGCATAAACATGACAAGCTTGTTTTGAAAAGTCATCCTGTCACTCTGTTTACTTATGCTACCGCATGCGGCTCCAAGCTACTGTCATATATGTTTATATTGATCCATCTGCATCACTATTTTTTTTCCTATTTTTTTTTTTCCTTTAAGGAATATAGATAAAAGCTTCACACATCTCACATTTCAGGGGATCAAGGAGTCCCCACAGTAGAAGCATATATTCATTGATTTAAAGAATAATAGAAAATATGGAAGAGAAAGATCTGAAAAGGTGAGGAATTTCATACATCAGTTTTCATTCTCTGAATGACTTACAGATGCCTTTGTCCATGCTTAATTTTATTGTGATCTTTGAGTAATTCATTAGATTAACATTAAAAGCTTGAGTTGTCTATTTTGCATATATTTTCAATGGACAACTGAAACGATTACACAATATAAGAGTAGCAGTGTGTATAAAATATGTCCCGGTCTCTCTGCCACAGCTTGCACTGCACGGGCAGTATTTCCCTCACACTGGAGTCGCAGCGTTACAAAACCTTCGTTCCAGTGATGGCCAATAAGCCTTCATGAATCGTTCAAATTACTGCTGGTGTGAAAGTCCTTCAGACCGTTCAAGCTGTGGCATACTGTTTAAGAATTTCATTTCGGAGAAACCTGTCTTGGATTCCCAGACTTGAAGACTTGCTACAGCATGAAAATTGAGACAAATGAGCAAGCCTTATACTCCTGAGCAATTCAGCATCAACAGGCTCCTTTCCCGGCTTCAGATAATAGCAGAAGTGACAACGTAAGGTTGTATGCACGGCTCTGGAACTGGAGAGGAGTTTGTATTACAGTGACTTCACTTGATTTTGCTTCAGCTTATGCAAAAAGAGTCAAGTTTCCAGTCAGAACATGCATTGCCTTCTTGTTGCTGTTGTTTTCTCTTAACCAGAGATGAATCATTACAGGTAAGTAAGGTTTCACAAATCAAGCTTTAATTATTTAGCGGACACAGAAGGAGTATAATTTGTCATTGTCCAGCCAACATAAAGAAAGTTCAACTACATTAGCCTTTCTTTTATAATGGATGGTGTTTTATCAGAATTCAATTTATTTAGGGCATGTAAAGGAAAAATTCTCAGAGCTAAGGAGGAAAGATTCATCATATACTACCTACTAAGAATGCTTTAGAAACAGAATTTTGCTATGGACCTGGATTTTTAATATCACTGTATCCCATGGATCAGGAGGAGAGATTGAACCTTGAACTTCCTCAAGGGTCTTCTGTCACCTGGAGGGAGGCCACAGCGGGATTCATTCAACCATACTTAGCCTTTGGACAGGTAGGTGCTTTGGCTGAGATGAGCATCCAGACACACTCCTCACTAGCTCGTGAAAAGAGACAGGCTCCTCAGAGCGGCTTGCCCTCAGCCCCCTCTGTCTTAGACACCCATTTTAGGGTGGTATGAGCTGCATGCTGGAGGGGCTTGCCTCCTTCCATGACCACACACAGCATCTGTGGTTCAGACAGGACAACTCATGCGGTCAGCTCAGTCAAATGAGATGGATGTCATCCTGTTTTCTGGGAGCAGGATCAGGCTTGCCTCATATATATGGATCAGCTACCAGAAAGCACATAACATGTTTAACTGTTATTGAGGAATGCCCGTAACACTAAACAGATTTTCTGCATGAATCATTGTCTTTACCCACCTGTCTTAAACTCAGTGTTTATAGAGGTACCAGAGTACCTCATCTGTCCTGTGGCACTTGCTCTCACCACACTTCCTACTTACATTTTGCAAGCAGCAGGTACTTAGGAAGAGAGAGCTTGAGGTTCAAGTCTGTTGCTTGAGCACCGGTGCCTGGCCCTTGTGCAATATCTACATCTTCAGCTTTGAATGTGCTTTGCCTACAATCGTACCAGGAGCTTCTGGTAGAAGACAGAATTTAATTCCAAATCTTAGCCTCCAAAAACGTCCTAATACCCAAATTTTCAGTGTTCCCTTTTTTCAAAGTGAGTGTGTTAGTATGTGTTGGTACTGAGTGACTTCACTCCTAAATTCATCTTACACTTAGCTATGTGCAGAGAAATGGTTAAGTCCTGCCTCCCCAGAACAAGCCCATCCACACATGAAGTAGCTACACATCATTTGTCGGGTCTTTTCGTCACAGCTGGAGCTCTTATTCCAGCAATCTTTCCTTTCTCACCTTTAACCATGGCCCACCCACAATTTAAACTTAAATACAGGGTGACCCAACTTCTCCCTAGCACTGTAGAAATACAAAAAATAAATATAATGCATCACAAGGGGAACGTCAGATGTGCAGTCACCTGCAGCAGTCACTACAGAATCAGCAATTTCTTTATAGCACGGAAAGGAAATATATAAACATCACTTAGATTTTTCTCAGGTTCAGTGTTGCTAACTCCCATGTCTTGGACAAATGCCAGTCTGGGTAATTGTATTCTGAATGACCTAAATTCATTCCCTCTATCCTTCCAACTAGATAAGTTATTCTAATGAGAGCAAGCAAAGAAAATTCTGTGCAGTAGCTGGGGCTGCTGTCAGAGAACCACTTTCATGCAGAAGACTTCTAATGCGTTTTGCCAACCACAGGATCAAGTCAGCTCTGGGTTATGCCAGCCCGTACAGGTACAGCAGAGGATGAGAGATGTGAGAAACAAATCTGCAGTAGCCTGTGGTGGAACAAGTACTTTCTCTGCTGGGAAGCCACAATGAGTTAAGGTACCTCAAGCGCTGACTAGCCAGGAGAGGTGCCTAATGGAGTCATTCAAGAAGTAAAATTTCTCTGCAGTCCTGTCTAGACATTAAAGCTCTCCTCTTCTGGTGAGAAGACCTCATCAGTCAGTGTCTGAAAGATGTTTATGAGGTCTAATTAATTGCCATTATGAGCACTGAGTGTCCAGTCATTACAGCAGTAGAAACTGTAGCCAGAAGACAGACAATATATCCAAGAAAAGCAAAGCTAGGCGAAGAAGATAATTTTTTTTTATTCAATGTCAGCACAAGGACTAAGAAAGTTTTGCTTGATGAAAAGGATCCCAGAAGTTTCAGTAGTTTTTTGTATGAGTCCCTACAAGTTCTTCTCCTACACAAGTCTCGAGTCATGCAGGAAAAAAAAAGTTCTGTATTGCTTTTAACTCACACTTGCTTAAAGCTACAGAAAACTGACATCTAGAGCTAAATTAGCAAGACATTTTTTCACTGCAATGTTTGTGAGCTGCACAGAATTATGATACAGAGAAAAGGTTCATTAAATTCCTCTGGAGAATGGCTGAAGTAGTTCACATACTGTTTCTAATGCAAATGTGAAAGCTGATTATGAGAAGCACCTTCATGTATGCATGGAATTATCCATGTCTGTGAAATTCCTAAAGAGACCATTTCTTCCACAGAAATGTTTGCAGCTTCACAGACTGACAAAGATCAAAAAACACTGGTTAAGTAATAAACAGATCTAATTGTACATCTTCCTTCGATGGAAGCCGTCATGTGGCTAAAGTCTCATCCACCTCTTTGAAGAGTTGTCCAGAGATGAATAGAGTCTCTCTTCTGTTATCTGACTGGTCTCCAGTGATTCATGTAAAAAAGGAAAACTTTCGAAAAACAAACAGCCTCTTAGAAATATTTCACAACAGTAAATAGTCTTGCTTTTAAAGATGCTTCTCCGCAGACAGAGTTACAGACATTACTTCTGGGCAGCTGCCTAACGCCCACTAGCATTGTACTGCTGGGAAAATGAGGCAGCTAGTCCCTGAGCAGATTGGTGGGATGGAAGAGCTTCGGTAGGATGGCAGGGAAGCAACAGAAATATCAGATCTTTTGCTGAATCATTCAATCCGTTCTCTCTTTTGCAAATCACAGGATCATTTTGGTTGGAAGAGACCTTTAAGATCATGAAGTCCAACCGTTAACCCAGCCCTGCCATCAGCACTCCGCGTCTTAATAGGGGTATAGCCTATCATCCTTTTATAACAATTTGTACCCACAGGGGATCATTCAGAGCAGGAGATCAAAACAATTCATATATACACTCACATTAAGAAATGGATAGGAAAAAAAATAAACCTTGAGAAACTTTGTGATTTTTACTAATTTACTCAAAGAACTTAACGAACAAAAAAAGAAAATGCTGAATACTTGTCTCTGAACACAGATACTAATTTCTGCACTACTTAAAACAATCTGACTAGGAGCAATTTTCAACTAATACACTGGGAAAAAAGTCTCTCCAATAACATATTTTAAGTGCAAATGAGTCAATAAACAAAACATGGAGTACAACAAAGGGTCATGCCCTAAGTGAGGCTAAAGTACAGTATGTTTGCAGGCAAAGCACACAATTTAAGGTAAATGGTGCTCCCTTATAGCATAGAGTAACATAAGTTCTCTCCTTTTGTGTGACTTAAGGGAAGCTTTTAGAATGCTGTTGTCTTTAACCATCTAAGAGCACATCGTATGTAAACAGGTGCCTTTTCCCATCACACTGTTAGAACAATGAAATCAGTGTCAGTTAACACCTGCTTTGAGTTACTGTTCCTCTGCTTAGTACCCAGAAAACTCACTGGACTCGCTGCTGTGTATGTGACTACAATCATACACCACTAGGCTCGAGAGTAACAAAACTTTATTTAAGATAAACAGAAAAGTTAGACGTATTTGCTTACTGGAAGACCGATAATGATAGTTAGTCCTATTTTCTTATTTCTATTTTCTTATCTCATATATATATATATATACCATCATGGCTTGGCTTCGCGGACGAAGATTTGGGAAGGGCTTTGCCCACGCTTATTGCAAGCGCGTTGATGGCTGAAAAGGCCAATGCGGGATAGGCAAGACCGGTTGCAAAGAGCACACCGGAGGGTCTCCTTGGGCGGTATAGTCGAGGCACGGTTCTTTCTGCGCTGTCTTTTCTCCTCGAGCTTGATTCTACGCGTGCTCTCAAAGGAGACAGCAGCGTTATGTATGGTGTGTCTCCAAATCTCCCGATTGGAGGCCAGGGTGGACCACTGATGGTGGTCAATATGGCCTAGGCTGAGGTGTTGTTTCAGGGAGTCCTTATATCTCCTCTTTGGAGCTCTTCTCTTGCGGCAGCCGGTGGCAAGTTCACCATAGAACACGATCTTTGGGAGGCGGTGATCCGCCATCCTGGAGACGTGCCCTGCCCAACGCAGCTGCGTTTTCAGCAACATGGCCTCAATACTGGTGACGTCTGCCTGTTCAAGGACAGCAACGTTAGTCACGTAGTCAGTCCAGTGGATGTTTAGGATTGTGCGGAGGCAGCGCTGATGGAAGCGTTCGAGGAGTCGCAGATGGTGGCGGTAGATGACCCATGATTCAGACCCGTACAGAAGAGTAGACAGTACCACGGCTCTGTAGACACTGATCTTTGTACTTTTCTTCAGGTGTTTATTGCACCAGACTCTTTTATGGAGTTTTCCGAAAGCTCTGTTTGCCTTTGCTATTCTGTTGTCTATCTCTTTGTCGATCGTGGCATCTGAGGAGATGATGCTACCCAGATAGCTGAACTGCTGGACTGGCTGAAGCTCTGACTCGCCAATGGTGATGTGGGGATGATGGTAATCATCTTGTGGTGCTGGTTGGTAGAGAACTACTGTCTTCTTCAAGCTGACTTCCAGCCCAAAAAGCTCAGCCGCCTCTGCAAAGCAGGATGTTAAGCGCTGCAGAGCTGCTTGTGTGTGGGCAACAAGGGCGGCATCGTCAGCAAAAAGCAGCTCGCGGACAAGGTGATTCAGGGTCTTGGTGTGGGCCTTCAGTCGCCTTAGGTTGAAAAGGCTCCCATCGGTACGATATCGGATATAAATGCCGTCTTGTTCGTCGAGGTCTGCCGTGGCCCTTTGGAGCATCATGCTGAAGAAAATTGTGAATAAAGTGGGTGCGAGAACGCAACCTTGTTTCACACCATTGGCTATTGGGAAGGGCTCAGAGAGTGCATCGCCATATCTGACTTGGCCGCGCTGCCCCTCATGTAACAGGATAATCATTTTGAGGAACTTGGGGGAACATCCTAATCGTTCCAAGATCTGCCACAGACCTTTTCTGCTCACAGTGTCAAAGGCTTTGGTGAGATCAACGAAAGTTACATAGAGACCCTTGTTCTGTTCCCTACACTTCTCTTGCAGTTGTCTAAGAACAAATACCATGTCTGTGGTACTTCTGTTGGCTCTGAAACCACACTGACTTTCAGGTAGAAGTTCTTCTGCGATAGCGGGTACCAATCTGTTCAATAATATTCTTGCGAGAATTTTTCCAGCAATGGAGAGCAGAGTTATGCCTCGGTAGTTTGAGCAGTCTGACTTTACTCCTTTTTTCTTGTACAGGGTGATGATGATTGCATCACGGAGATCTGGTGGTAGTTCGCTTTGTTCCCAACAGCGCACAACTAGCTCGTGAAATTTAGCATGGAGCGTTTGGCCTCCATGTTTCCAGATTTCAGGCGGGATTCCGTCGACCCCAGCTGCCTTGCCGGTTTTCATCTGTTGTATGGCCTTAAGGGTCTCTCCCATAGTAGGGGCTATATCCAATTCATTTTTCACCGTTTGTTTTGGGATGAGCTGGATTCCTGAGTCTTGGACTACACGGTTGGCACTGAAGAGAGTTTGAAAGTGTTCAGACCATCGATTCAGGATGGAGGTTTTATCTGTGAGAAGCGTTTGGCCATCTGCGCTGAGTAGGGGGCTTTGAACTTGGTGTGTGGGTCCGTACGCTGCTTTCAGAGCCTCATAGAATCCTCTGTGGTCACCCAAATCTGCGCATAGTTGAGTCTTTTTTGCTAGGTTGAGCCACCACTTGTTCTGGATGTCTCGAAGTTTCTGTTGGAGTTTACTGCATGCAAGACGAAAGGCTGCTTTTCTTACATGGCAAGATGGTTGAGCGAGGTGTGCTTGGTGAGCAGATCTCTTCTTTGCCAGCAATTCCTGGATCTCTGAATTGTTTTCATCAAACCAGTCTTTGTTCTTCTTTGTGGAGAACCCTAAAAATTCTTCAGAGGACTGCAGGATGCTATTTTTAATATGTTGCCAAAGCGCTTCAGGAGAAGAGTCTAAGGGACAGTCTTCAAGCCTAGTTTGAAGGTTTGCCTGGAAGCTGTCTCTCAGTGCAGCTGTTTGAAGATTGTTAACTTGGAGTCTCCTCCTCAGAATGCCGCCCCTCTTAGGTTTGGGCTTAAAATGGAGGTTAAGTTTGCAGCGCACAAGGCGGTGGTCTGTTTGACATTCTGCACTAGGCATCACTCGGGTGTGACAGACATCGCGAACGTTTCTCTGGCGCACTAAGATATAGTCAATGAGGTGCCAGTGTTTCGATCGAGGATGCATCCAGGTTGTCTTCAGGCTGTCTTTCTGCTGGAAGATAGTGTTGGTGATGGTAAGCTGCTGCTCAGCACAAAACTCTAGCAAGAGGCGACCGTTGTCATTGCAGTTTCCAACTCCATGCTTGCCTAGTACTCCTTTCCAGGCTTCAGAGTTCTTACCTACTCGGGCGTTGAAGTCACCAAGGATTATGATCTTATCATCTGCAGGAACCTTTTGAGTAAGGCGGCGCAGATCGGTGTAGAATTTGTCTTTTTCTGTAGGGTCAGCTTGGAGAGTTGGGGCATATATGCTGAAGAGAACAACATGTTGCTTGTTGTGTAGCGGGAGGCGTAAGGAGATAATGCGATCGGAGTGACCTGTTGGCAAATTTTCAAGTTTAGAGGTGATGGAGTTTTTAATCATGAAGCCAACTCCGGAATGATGACTTGCGGTTTTGGGTTTGCCTGACCAATACAGTGTGTAGCCGGCACCATGTTCTTTAAGGCTGCCTTCCTCATGAAGGCGAACTTCACTGAGAGCAGCAATGTCGATGTTGAGTCGTGACAGTTCGTGAGCAATTATAGCAGAACGGCGTTCAGGACGCCCACTGTCTGCTGTATCGAGCATGGTTCTGATGTTCCAACATGCGAGTGTCAATCTGGACACACCTTTGGAGGCAGGTGTATGCCTTTGTCTCTTTGTCTTTGGTTGACCGCAGAAGAAGATGTCCGTTGGCCGCGGCTAGCCAACCGGATTGGAAGGGAGATGAGCTTTGGTTAGGCCACCTTTTCTAGGCCCCTCTCCATGTGGAGCAAGCAGTGCTCTCCTTGAAAAAGGCTGCTTGGTCATTCAGGATGCTGCCGAACGAGACTGTCATCTCCCGGGTCAGTCTCAAGCGACCAATGTCCTGAACCGCCTGCATGCAGGGTTGGGTCTGCGGCTTCCAGTGACATCTTTCCACCTGCCGTTTCGTCCCTTGCCTGTCGCTACAGGGCTTTGCAAACGTGAGTACACCCTTCAAGCCTGCGCGGTGGATTTTTTAGGTGAGGCGCAGCGTGCGCGAGACTGGCCCCACCCTTTACACCTGAGGTTCATCTGCCAGGGCCTAGCGAGCTTGGACGGTGACAGCGAAGTCCTCAGGTCGTAGGTTTGGTTAGAGTATCCTTCTCTTAGATGGATGGCCTTACAGGGCTAAATGAGCTCCATCTGCCCGGGTTTGGAGTTAGAGTTGTCCTTCTCCTAGGATGGTTGCCCGAAGGCTAGTGAGCCCATCCTGCCCGTGGACACACTTTGTCTGACCCTTCAGTTGAGACCTGTCAGGCTTGGGAGACCCTACCGGAGGCATATGCCACCACCAGCATAGCTCTCAACTTCGCAAGGGCACGCAAGCTCTTTCCCCACGGCAAGGGGGTGCCCATGAAAGAGATATATATATACACACATATGAGATATATATATACACATATCTCTTGCAGCAATGTCCAGGCTGGTGGAAGATAAAGATGAGACAAATTTAGAAAAGAAAATATTTTTAATAAATAAGTCCTATTTTTCAGAGAGAGCAGGCATTGACTTCAGTGCTGTCAAGGGGCCAGGGGAAAATGATTAATCACTATAGCTACCATAACTGCTCACTATGACGTGCTCTTTTACAAAGTTATCTCTGTGAGCATTTTTATTTGTCCTAAACACTTGCCTTACTTCTTTTAATACCGTGCTGCCAGATCTTGAGCTTTTGTCACAAACCTCACAATAATTTGAAAACTGGGTGCTAGAACCATGTGAATGAATAAGCATTTTACATTTCCTTCTTTTTATTAATTATTTATTAATTGCTATTTAATTAATTATTTCTTAGTTTAGCATACATCAACAGCACTGAAAAGGAGAGTAAAACTCCAGCTAAAACCCCAAAGTTTTTAATCTCACAATCTGTAAATTTAGCATTATTTCTTTAGATGGCCTGGCTTATCACCTTGCTGGATATTTGTGGGGGCCTTGGAGCAATAGCTTCCTGCTAATCTGGAGACCTTCACATCTTTGGGATTTTGGAGCCAGCCTGTGCTGAGCAAGTATTAATGTTAGAGCGTTACGTGTGAGGAACCACAAGAGCGCCAGGCAACCTGGGTCCCTGTGATGACAAACCCTTTCTAGGACCACTGACCTGTTCCTGCCTGATGTCACCATGAAGTGCCTTATTCACCTGCTAGGAGTAATATCTAAACCAGGGGCTCCTGTTTTGGGGTAATCACATTACTGGCTCATGGTATGGGATAGATCTTTCTCAGTGTACTGATCCACTCCAGAAGGCTGATGACTGAAAACAGAAATAAAAATCTCCCAGTTCACTCCAGGTTTACCCGCTCTCCGAAGAGTGAAGCTGTGTCTGCACACAATGGAGCATGCAGGAGTAGACCTGATGTTTAGTTCCTGCCCCTCTCCAAAGCAAAGGGGCAGTGAAACCAATGCCTCCTTAGTCACTCTCGTATACAATAACACTCCTGTGCACTGCCTGTTCAGGATATCAGCATTTCAGTAAAGAGATTTAACTCTTTCACTAGGAAACTGAACAATCAGTACAAGAGGTCTCATGGGTGTTTTATCAGTGGTGTTAAATATTTTCTTGCTTCTTCTTTTTTACCAGGTTTGTGAGATACAGTATTCTCTGCCCCCCACGTTCCCTACTATGCAAGATTTCCCAGTGTGCTTTATGTTAATGGCAATTTAATATATAGTAGGAAAACCTTGCTAAATCTTTCTTCACTAATTCATAAAGCCCAATTGCTCACACTAAAAAAAAGCCCAAAGTTTTCAAATAGCCCAGTATGTGATTTTGAATCAGTTATAACACATACGAACTTTCAGACCAAATCTCATCCAGACTGATTTGCATCAGCAATACTCTACACATTAAGAATTTTAATTTTTTTTATTAAACAGTGGATTGTTCTCACAAATATTTGAACACACCACAGCACTGTACATAGCAACTTAGTCATTTTGGCTTTTATAGCTCATTACAAGTGTTCCCAAGAAAGAGGATGTGTTTTGAAATTATGAAGATTCTTGCTCTTAAATTGCACTGCTCTCATTAAATGTTTAATGGGGAAGTGGTTTGTTTGTTTACTTCTCAGTATGACATTTTCCCAATCAGTATGAATCTTCACTCATTTGTGAGAATGAGGAAAACTGAGATTTTAACTCTTGTGATTCTTCTCCTGAACATCATGGACCGTTTACAAATGCCAGTGGCTGAAGACACTGAAGTGAGATTGCTGAAGAATGTCAGGTGACTGGGAGGTGTGGAGGTCCCTGTGGTCAGCTGCTGCCTTCTCTCTTGCCGTCCTCTTCAGAGGGCCAGATGGATTCAAGCAGCCTTGTAGCAGTAGTCCCTCTTCTGCTGTCCCACTTTTGCAATTACCTTGTAATGTCCAATTCAACTTTTTGACCAGGAGCAGCTCTTGAGCTGATATTCTTCTGAAGTTTCCTGTTTCGGCCCCAAGATTTAATTCTTTAATAACAGTCAGCTCAGAGCCCACCACTTTGCAACAGAACCAGATTTTCTTCCCACGAGCATTCCTTTACATTTAGGTTCATTGAATGTAATCTACTATTGTATTGCCTAGTCAATCAGTACCAGGACATCCTGTGAAACACTCTGAAGTTAAATTTTTGTTTTATTACCCTGAATAACTCAGTATCACCAGAAAACTTTGTCACCCACCCCCTATTTCTAATCATTCATTGCTTTCTCGAACAATACAGGCCCAAGCACAGATCCCCGAGGGGACTTCAGTGGTGACCACATCCCACTTAAAGCTGACCATACGTTTCTACTCTGAGTTTCTTTTATTTTAATCAGTTTTGTCCATATGAAAGACTTCTCTATTTTCCCATTACCACTTCTTTAAGGGACTGTAGTGAGCAACTTTTTTAGAAATTTATCTAAACTGACATGTAACTCCTTTACAAGGCAATTTTAGATTTTCTTCACCCCACTTGGAAATGCCATAATTCTCATAAGATATGGGGGAATTTTGACCAGTTCTTGTTTCTTCCTCTTGTTTCCTATAATTTATGGCACCCGTGACTGGAAAGATGGTGATCGGGATAACACAGTGTCCTTTACTGTTACAGTCTCCTTCCTTCAGACAAGTCAAAGTATGTAAGACACACAGCAATAAACCAGATGATTGATTATGCTGCTAATTACAGTCTATTAATAGCCTTATAAAGCAAACATACATTATGTTGGTGTGCTAAGCCTGCTTGAAGGTATATTGAGAAAGCCAAATAAATGGTCAATCTCACAGCAGTCAATCTAATTTCAGAGTTCCATTTGAAAATGGGGAAGAAGCAGGAATGGAGATGAACTATGTTCATTCATTTTTATTATATAGTGCATCTGCTGCTTGTAAAGATATTCCTTTTAAAGGTCATGTATGCCTCCTTTAGTAGTGTTCCGTTTACATAGCTATTGGTGGAGTAAATTCAGGTAAGTGCACTTTACTTGAAGTTACACATTTAGCCTTACCCTTCGTCTCCCAGCCTTTCTCAAACGCTGCCTTTTCGTAGGTGGAGGGGATTAAAGCTCAGTGAAAATACTAAGAAGAATTCTACGTAAGAAAAAAAAAGACAACAGTGCTTATGTTCATTTTTCAATGTTCTCCCCTGAAATCTCATTTAAATGGTTTTGCAGCTGCACTTCCTATGTGCCAGGTCCTTTTCAGAAAACATTTGCAAAACTGCTCCTGAAGATGGTCTTAAAAGATAAGGCTGGAAATTGTTCGTGCTTTCTGAACAGATGAAGAGGATATCACCGGAGAGATAAGAGGAAGAATAGGCATTCAGAGCTAAGGTAAACAACTAGCCTACCAACGCCCCCGGGCCAAAAATAACCAAAAGCAGAGGTGGGGGAAAAAAAACCAAAAAAAACCCCAACAACAACAAAAAAAGATCCTTCATACAGTAAAACACTGTCAAAGGGAAAATCAATCTTCCTGCTGAAGAACTCCCTAAACACTGGCTGCAAAAATCCATCAATACTTGCTCAGACCACGATTTGTTTTAAACATGTCGATTCTGTCTACATAACCAAGCCGAAGTAATAACCAATTCACTGAGCCTTCACAAACACACAAGTGCAGTTTTAGAGCATGTCAAGCCATCTGAGACTAATTTGAGGTCTGCAGGATTAGGATGTGGAAGGCTTAAACTCTGGACTGGAGAAACTTCTGACAGTATTGCAGTCCCATGTGTTTATTAAACTGTGCACGGAAATATATACACACTGGAAAAGCTGTAACATTGAGATTTCAGTGTTAGGTGAAGCGGTAGAATAAAACATGGTAACAGACTTTTTCTACCAGCACAGCTCTTGTAGGAAGTAGTTCGGGTTGGGGTTTTTTACCTGCTCGCAAAGAGTCAGTTTGTACAGCCTTTCCTCAGTAAATCTGGGGCAACTTGGAGAAATTTGTACGATTATGCAGAGGAACCCTGCAAGAAGAGGTTTTTCTTGAAGTAGTCTCTCATCACTTCTGTGGGGGTTGATACTCTGAGTCAGGTAAGGACATGTTCCTAGAGCTCATATGGTAATTAAGAGAGTGATTCTCACTGCATGACTCCACCGAAGATACACTCTGAAAATTGACAGTGCAAGCCTGTGGGTTGGCCTAAACCCCTTCCACTTTGGGTGGAAGGAAAGAATAGACCTGCCCTTTTCAAGGATGAGTAGGCAACTAGGCTGGGAAAGTCCGGTAATTTAGGGGACTGCCTCAAAGAGAGTCTTTAGGATGCCATGTGGTCGCTCTCTCAGTCAGCAACAGCATGGCACCTTGAGACCTTGCAAGCCTTCCATCTCAAGATACAATCCTGATCAGGGAAGCAGGAAATGTGGAAGTTGAACTCTCATCTTGCCTCCCATCTCCTGCACTAAATTACAAGATTCACCGAGGGATGAAAAAAAATAGTAGAATATCCTATGTCAGATACTCCAGAGTTGGAAACATGTCCCAGGCCATCAGCACAAGAGGTGAATGCGCCACGCAGGATTGCACATGTGCTGGCTCCTGCAACTGGACGCTGAAAATGTCCTTTTAGGGCACCTGATAAACTCCTAGGTATATTCTTTACTCTGTAAAGTAATGTATATTATGTTTAAGAGAGATCAATGGAATTAAGAGTTTGTGCGTATGTCACTGATCAAAATCATAAACTGATATGTTCCAGGAAAAAGACATTAATGCTGAACACGACAAGGTCGATTTAACATATTGCTTAGCCCTGGCATATTGCTAGCTAAACATCTTTTGTAGAGGATTAAATTAAGGGTGCAAACAGGTCTGGCCCATTCTGTGGCTGCTCAATTGCTCCGTCTCATGGCAGGAAGGCAGCAGGAAGGTACAGCCGGGAAGGACAGACCAAGTCTCCCCTGGAAGGGGCTGCCTACATTTAGGCTGGACTAAATGTAGCCTGCACAATTTATCCAGCTGAGTTTTGGTCTATGCCTTGGCCTGGGGACAACAACCAGTTACTGTCCTGAACAGACAATGCTTCTCTGCACAGCCGTTGAGTGTCTCTTACCAGCTGCAGCTTAACTTCCAACCCAGGCAGGCTGAAATCCATACCGAGAGGTAGGTGTCATGAAACTGAAAGTGCCTGCTAATACATGATTAAGGGAAAATTGTGGTTGTTGTTAAAAACTCTACTCATACTCTAAAAGAACATGAATTCCAGAGTTTAAGAGAGACAAATCTTACCCTCTTTAAATTCCAACATGGTTTCAGATTTGCCTCCATTCACATATGAACATTTATGCTAATCTGAAAGAGCTTGAGTCAGTTCTGAGAGTTCTGATGTGAGATGGGAATGGACTTCAGCATATATCAATGTTAAAGAGAAGGTGAAGACTATTTGAATGTGTGTTTTTCTTTCCTTCAAAATGAAAAAGAAAAAAACAAACCAGTATTCATCGCCCTGTGTCTTAGAAGTGAGGTACCGCTATGGGAGGTTGGATCTTGATCAGCTAAGAAAAGAAACTCAACTCACACTAGAATAAGGATGTAAACCACTGCACATTAGACAAACAAGGCCACTGTCATGATCGCTCCTCCTGCAATCTCAGTCTGAAGGGCAACAGCTACTCCTCCTACACTGTGCTCTGTAGGAAAAGCCCAAATGCCTCATCAGGCATAGCAGAACCTGGAGGGCTTGGGCTGAGGAAGACAGTGAGCTGAAAAGCTTGACTTTACAAACCTCAAGTGTTCTGCAGAGCAAAATTTTAACTTTTTAACGAGCTGCCATAGCAAAATATATCAGTGTTACTGGACGTTTCTACCATTCAGGAGCAGCTGAGATGAAGAGTCAAAGGTCTAAAATGTTATGCATTTATATGCCCACTTAGCATATTTTAATGCTTTTTAAATGCATTTACTAGTTTGGTTTTTTTACATGCTTTTAATCTTAACAATCTTGCTAGACAAAATTCCCCCAGATGCACATGCTTAGCACTGTGTACACTCATTTTCAGATAGGCTTACAAGACGTGGTGATAGAAAGGTCAAATGATGTTTGCACAATATTTTAACCAAGGTAAAATATAGGGTGCTTAAAGAGGTAGGAAAAAAAAATAATGGAGCTGGACAAGACTTCATTAAATGGGTGTTTACATAGTTCACTTTTTGTTTTCGCTACAGGACTGGAACAATAGAGAGGTTCCTTAAGCCTTAGATTGCGAGGGTTGGATTAAAGAAAATAGGTGGCAAAATGCACTCCTTGAATGTAAATTAAACTTGTAAATTATTTACTTTGGTCTACATTCAAAGTCAAAGCAAAATTCGTCTGAATTTCAAATGTCAGTTCCAGAGTAAGATTCTGATACTTCAAAAGACTAAAAAGCTAAACCAGAGCTGTTAAAGTGAGTTATTATTTCAGTGCACAAATTGTAACATAACAGAAAGATATTAAGCTGCATTCTGAACTGGGTTTTGTTTGTGGATTTTTACAGCTACAATTAGTATGGACTTCTGATCCTTTTTATTTTTTTTTTTTTCAGTTACTCTAATATCCACATATCTGAGATCTGATTCTGAAAGTTTTGGGACAATTCCCACTACTTATCAGTGAGGATAATAAACTCGGTATAATTCCCTCACAGGTAAAAATTTTCTTCAGATATGGATAGCGATATGAAATCTGTGAAGTTCATTACCTTAGATATCAAAAATAGCAGATGCATTTTTACAGTGGAGAAACAGGCACATAAAAGTTGTGTAACGTAATGAATGTCATTAAGCAAGACAGACTGAAACTGAGGAATAAGATTCTTCATTTCTACAACAGTTTACGTATGGATAAGGCTGATTGCCTGCTGTAAAGCCGTTATTATTTGTAAGAGCATTTCCTGTGTTCGGTAGGAACAGGTGATCTTTTTAATTTGCGGAGTACAATGAATTAAAGAGCCCAAATGTTCTGTGATATAGCTTGAATTTGAAGCAAGAAGAATCAAAGCACTGCAATTCATTTATACATTTTAAAGGCTTCTTCAATGACTTTGATGTTACAGGAGGAAAATTTCGATATATTTTTTTCTAAAAAGAGCCTGACTGACAGCTCATGGAAACTATGTCCTCCGTTAGTCAACAGAAGATACATAGCAAGGATCTTGTAACTTCTGCCAACAGAGTACTAATTGATAATAGCTTCATTGGTGGTTTCAATTATTTAAATATTTTCCCACTATAAATACAATTGGAACTTAAATTTTACTCTGGGGGAAAAAAAAAAAGGGGCCACTAACATGATCTCCCCCAGTTACTAGCAATCTAGGGCAGCTCTGAAACATGATTTTACAGCAGTGGTTTTCTTCTCTCATTGGCAGGCACCAGGGTCGTTCTGAAGAAATTTTAAGTTACTCAAAGATGAAAACGGATGACTGTCCAAAACAGTATCTCATGATCTTGTCTGTAAACTGAAATAAGAAAAATATCAGAGCAAACACTTTTCTGGTACTAAAACATCAAAGATAGTAAATCTAAGCGTAGGCTGAGCTGGCAGATACTTAGGAACTGGGATCTAATATAAAATGCAACTGTGGGAATTAAGGTTTTTGATGAACACTGAAACGAACAAAATGTGTTCAGTTATTGATCTTGCCTAGTCCCTTCTGGAAAAGTTCAACTCAAGGAGTAGTGTGGATTAAAGCAAAAGGTGATGAGGTCCTGATAGAGGAACCAAAGTCTGAACTGGGCAGAGTACACTGGAGGTGATAGGATGGCTGGGTGAGAGGAGATGTGCTCTCTTACTTTTAGCACTGGTAGGAATATTTTAATTTAGGTTTGGTCCCTGAAAAAGTCTTGTCATTGAAAGGGATCTTGAAAAAGCATCAAGTCCATTTATTTCCATTGCAATGTCATTTTCACTGGCAGGCCCTCATTGTTGCTGAGATAAGGAGAACAAAGGAAATATTTTACAGGGACCTCCAAACTAATTGTGGATGGAATAGAAGTTAGATTAGAGACTTGTCCAATTAGAGATTAGTACTGCTGCAGACTGGCAGGTTTTTCTAGGTCAGAAGACTTCATACCTCTGACTTTCTCCTATTTCCCTTCTGAAAAAAGTTTTCATTTCACCGTCCCTTCCTTTCCAGGTCTCACCCACTTCCAAAGACACCGCTCCAGAATCGCCCCTTTACCTACTCTTCATGTCTTCAAACCTTCTGCTCATTGTCCCAGTCTTGTTTCTGCCTAATGCTTCCCTTCCACCTCCGTAACTTCCTCCCTCTCTTTCACCCCAGAGCTGGACTTATTCATGGAAACAAATTAAAATTAAAAGTGATCACGACCTCTTTATAGAATCACAGAATCCTCTGGTTGGAAGAGACCTTTAAGATCGTCAAGTCCAACTGTTCACCCTGCCCTGCCAGGGTCCCTAAACCATGTCCCTCAGCACCACATCTACACGTCTGTTAAACACCTCCAGGGATGGGGACTCCACCACCTCCCCGGGCAGCCTGTTCCAATGCCTGACAACCCTTTGTGTAAAGGATTTTTTCCTGATATCTAACCTAGATCTCCCCTGGAGCAACTTAAGGCCATTTCCTCTTGACCTGTCATTTGTAACATGGGAGAATAGGCCAACCCTCACCTCACTACAACCTCCTTTCAGGTAGTGGCAGAGAGCAATAAGGTCTCCCCTCAGCCTCCTCTTCTCCAGGCTAAACTTTTATTAAAGAAAAGACCTAACATCCTCAAAAGCACGCTATTATGAGTAACGTGCTGTCTCTTTACTGCCCCAGAAAGCTTTCAGTGTAAATACCCATCTGCTCCAGATCCTCCCAGTTCACCCAGTCCCTTCTCTTACTGCTGTTCCAGAGCCAAAACCTCAGCAGGACAGACTCCTCTTACAGATCCTCTCCCCTCTCCAAACAGCACCAGGTATTGAGCTTGGAGTTGACTGAATCGTCTGTGCAAGCCGACAGCCCCTCGGTCCCAGCAGCCACCAGCACCCCCTGCCCTTCTTTCTCAGGCTGTGGTTGCTAAGCCAGCCTGCCCACCTGCCTGCCTTCTCCTGCAGAAGCCAAACTTCAGCTCCGGCATCTGGCTGGGTCCCTGGCAACCCAGGCACACTCAATAGCAATCTATCCAAGCAGGGCTCTGACAGCAGAAACAAGAGAGCGTGTTAGAAAACAAAGAAGAAAGAAAAGGTTTTGTAATCCTATATCCTCAGCTTGCCATTCTTTATCCAATAGCAAATAAGCTTATTACAAGAGTATGCATCTTGTGCTCTCCTGGCAACACTGAATTAAACCCAGACAACTCAAGGAGACCTTTCAGGAGGGAATTTAAAGGAGGGGATCGCATTAGCTGAGTGGAGAACTGAGGAAGGTATAAACAAGTATTTCATCAAAGACAAGGTCAGGGTGAGGGCAAACTCTGGCAAGGGTCCAGCTGTAGTGATAAACCAGAGGGAGATGCTGGTGGAAGAAAAAGTTCAGGGTCAGCGATGACAATGAGATTTCTCGCCTGGGGAGAAAAGTAAAGGTCTAGAGACACGAGAAGCCTTTAGCCTAATTAACAGCTCTCCTTGTGGAAGAATTGGCACCAGAATAACATCGCTTAATTATTATCACCATCACGACGGGAACCCATGTACCTTTCCCTTCCTATCTGGTTCGTAACACAGCACCGCCTGTCCAATTCCCCTCGGATGCCACCCTTCATCCAGGCAGACACAGCAACGCACGTCACGGTCGCAGCCCGGAGACCATGCACAGCCTGGGCAGAGGCTCCCTCTTCTCTGGGAAAGGCG
The DNA here is from genome assembly GCA_009769605.1 of Bucorvus abyssinicus. NCBI lineage: Eukaryota > Metazoa > Chordata > Aves > Bucerotiformes > Bucorvidae > Bucorvus > Bucorvus abyssinicus. The sequence goes on along the minus strand of CM020024.1, from coordinate 56,325,984 downwards.
GCGGGCAGGGAGGACGTGGTCCTTTGCCTCGGAGGTGCCGTCTGGCCATCTCTGATCCAAGTCGTGAAATGCTGAGGGGAACGAGAGGAGCCGGTTTGCTGGTCTGAGGTCATCCCTGAAATGCCGTGAAGCAATACATTTTCAGCTTGTGCTCAGCCCCCGGCGTGTGCTGTGACAGAGATTCACAGAGTCCCTGTACTTCCTACGTCCTTTTACAGAGGGAAACGCAGTGAATAACAAAATGCCTTGAGCTGTAAGAGCTTGCTCTGCGTTGGGGACTTAATTCAAACGGGGCCTCATTTAATTGCCTTCACCTAACTGTTAAATGAGCATCTGCAACTCAAAGGAGGAACTCGTCAAGATTTCTGGATTCCCATTAGGTTACCCAAGGAGTCGGTACCACTCCCTTTCAGTAAAAATATGGACATCTGAGCCCAGGTCCCCTTGAGTAGAGAATGGGTTCCAGAGGAGTGCAGCTTGAAAAGTAGGGAAGTGGAGGCATAAGGTGAAAAACAGGTTTTGGAAATGTGTCCCCTCCTGTTTCTCAAGACATTTTAGTTTTTCAGCATTTTGGCAGTATTGATAAGGACTCCCACTGTACCTTTAATTCCCATATTCTGGAGACCAAAGAGAATGAAAACCGCAAAGCTTTGGGTAATAGTTCTTCTGGTGGAACTAAGACCTGGATCCAGCCACATATAGCAGCCTGGTGATGTCTGATACAACCCATTAAAAATGCCCAGTGAAGTCTATAAATTACTGCTGTGAAAATGGAACCAGCTTCTTTTAATGTGCTTTCCTCAAGAACATATTTTTATGTACATCTGGGTGTTTGCCTAAGCCCATATGTTATTGCTTAACCTCTGAATCTATCAGGTACATGGACAATAAAATCTGCAAAACTTAAAGCCTAATTTAGTAAAGATTGGTCTGGTTTCCCCGAATTTCCTGTACTTTTAAAAGCCAGCATTAGCTTTGCTACCTGGAGCGCTTGCAATCACTAGGGTTCCTGAGCAGCTTATAGAGAGGAAATAAAAGGTGTTACAGAGTTTGAGTAAAACAAGTCATTTCAGAGGAAGCTCTATTTTTTGTTATTTATTTATGCTATATGTGAGCCAACAAAGTATGCAGGTAATGGCAATCACGTATGCAGTACAGTACCTGTACTACCTTATTCTGTTAGCCCTGTTACTCCTGGTCCAAGATGGGTCTGGAGAGGCCAGACCCTAGTTAGGGGTCTTGAGCGAGGTGTGGCGGAGGGGGATTGTGGACTATCATAAAAAAAAAAAAATCTTTCTTTAACAAACATGAAGAAAAGATTGCTTGAACAAGCTTCACTAATGGTATGTTCAATTCTGCAATTTTTTTCTGCTTCTTAATAGATAGTGTACTTTGGAGGTTGAATATTTTTCCTTTAAAACCATTGGTGGCACAGTGAGTGCCCAGAAAATTTTAATAGCTACCAATGGAGAAAGTGGCAGGGAACTGAAAAGAGCTTAGGATGAGTATCAGCTTTTTTTTTCTGACAATGAAGACTTTTTAAATCATTTTTGAAAATATATTACTGCTGCTTGCATTATTGCCTTATGTCTAAAGCAGATGGAATAATGGAAGTGTTTATATACAAGGGTATAATTGCTTTAAGTGCGCATGCTCAAGTAAGGTGTTTAGCTGCCAATTTTCACAAGTAAAAAAAAGTGAACTGCCCATCAAAGCCATTTCTCCTCATTTAGGTAGCTTCAATGAGGTTTAGAATTTTTGGAGGTGAAAAGAAGAAAACGGGATTTCCTCCATCTTTTTGTTTGGGTTCCAATCTTTTTGCTACAATATAGTTCTCAATATTGCTGAGAAATGGCATGAGGTTAAATTCAGAAGTGAAGCAAAATTTTATATAAGGTGCCTGACACCAAAATTTCATCTAGCTGTCATAGAAGTCATTAGGAACTCTATAAGCTTCTTAAATTCCCGGAAAGGACTGAAATTTCCATACACATGCATAGGACCAATCTGCTGCTGGCATGCAGCCAGCATATTTAAAGATGATTTAAAGATTTACATTCTAGAAGCCAAAGAGAAGAAGTAAAAGGCTGAATTCTTGTCTCTCCTCAATGCAGGCCTACCTATGACTTATGTAACCAAAAGGTAATATTAGAGAATTCATTTGTGCCTAAGAAAAAAAATCAGATTACAGACTATTGCCTTACATAGTCACTTCCAGCTTTGGCTCACTACTGCCTATCTCTAAATTTAATTTCTTGTCAATCTTTGGGGAATCAGCATGTCAAGAATAACTTAGGAGTCACCTGCTCAGGTGCGTAATGAATGGCAGATGCTACCACCATCATATATACAGGGGGGTTCTACTTCACTCTTGTAAATGGAGTTCATCTGGTGAAGAAAGTTCAAGGACACCTTAAAAACCAGCACAGGCTCTAATACCTCCTTGTTTTTCACGTTCTATTCATTTCGCCCACTGTACACTCATTTCCATCACTGTCTGTTGCTCCACGTGTGTTTTTTTATTGTATTATTGTAAGGGGGTTTATTAGATTCTAACTTTCTCAGAAACATTTTCTCTCTTTTCTCTCCCATCAGCAATGTCAAAGAACAATGGAAGAAACTCCTTCGTAGCAGTAATTTGAAATTACATTGTGAGAAGTATGTAGGAAACTGTTCGTTGGAAGGGGACTGAAAAACAGTTGTGCAAGTAAATGGGGAAAATCAGAGCTATAGGTTTCATGCGTTTTGTTCCTATGCACATTAGGTTCAAATCTCCTCACTGTAAATTTAGAAGGTGCTGTTAGTATAAACAAGATCAGGAAAACTGCCTCTTGAAGAGTGATCAAATTTCAAACTACACAGTCAAGTATGTAAGTGCCACATTAATTTGGTATTTAGGATTTAAAATTAGGATTTAAAATTATATAAAGAATTATTAGGATTATTAAATTATTATTATAAATAAACTACCATTTAGGGTTTAAAATTATATAAAATTTCCCAGAAAAAATGTTGAATTTTTATTAAAGTGCCCAGCATCAACAATTGCCACTGGAGAGCAAGAACTTTTCAGATTCTTGATGTTCCCGTATTAGAAGAGGGATCCAAACAGGTCAAAGGTCTGGGTTTTGCAAAATCCTTTGCAGTAATTTTAACCTGAACAGAAGAAAGGTCATAGTTCTGGCCAGGTCTGAACATATTTGAAAGGAAAATGTTTTAAGGAAATGTTCAAGGATCGCCTTTTAAAGGAAAATGTACACGCTCACTAAGTGTGAGATCCTAATTGTGTATTTCGATGATTCCGGTTTAGGCATTACAGTGGCGAAACACAGCACCATTTGGATTGCATTAGGCTTTGAACTCACTATGAGTGACCATGAGGTGAAAGACTCTTCCAGAAGAAAATTCATGTCTTCTGACATTTTTAGGTGCAATCTCTACATGAAACAACAGGGCGGGGTTTCTGATGCCAGAGCAGAGTACAAGGAGCCTACAGCTACTGCTGGTGGGGAACACTAAGTGCAGGGCTCCTGAGCTGGATGCGAGTGTGTATACCTGGGATCCTGAATGTCAAGCTCTGTCAGTTGGCTCCTGTCTCAGGAGAACTCAGTCCCTTTTTGCTATTTCCATTTTCAGCTCTGGAAAATAAAGAATCAGATAAAAGTCTAGGATGTTGCATGGTACGGAGAGCATCATAAGAAACAAGAAATAACTCTTTGCTTGGTTATTCATTGACAAAATTGAACATATTTTTTTAAAAGATGGCCAAAAGTGGTTTAGATATATAATACAATAAACAAAGCTGCATTGGCAATAGGATACATAATGTGACGTTAAAAGTTTCCTTTTTCTAATTCCTGTGATTTACAGAGATAGCTATATGCAACCTGCAATTTACATTTTAATAACCGTCTAAAGGACCTATTTATTCCTAAGTGACTACCATGACTCGAATCGGACTGAGTAGAGGGCACGTTGTTTGAGTTCTCAATGAATTTCTAAGTTCATGCTTATCCTCGGTTTAAGGATACCTCAGAACCCATCTCTTAAGCACGCATTCTTATCGATGCATGTTGCTGCGCTCTATGAACCATTTTGGAACAGACCAGCCACAAACTCTGGAACCATTATAAAATCCTTTAAAAATTGCCTGCACCTTTTCCTTCTATGGCAGGCCCATGCCAGGAAGGGGGACCGGAATTGTTCCACTCCGTGTGGAACCACTCTCAGGTGGGTATTTGTGCATAATAACCATGTGAGAAAAATACTGCACATCAAAAATTACCAAAAGATAACAGGAAACAACCAGTATAACTAAAACTTGTGCCTTAATATTTCCCTGTTACGTCAATCCATAAAAAGAGACCATTAAAATTGTAGTCTAAAATAGTTTAAAAGTACCTCATCAAATTAACAGTCCTACAAAGCGTTTACGACATCAAACCCCAGATTCAATAACACCACTGCTAAAGGAAGCTGCACGCTCCGGGTATCACTTACAGAAAGAAGAGAGCAGTTCTATTTTTATGAGAAAGGTGGGTTTTCTTGTTCAGGACAGCAGTTGGTTATCTGCCCGCAACTTTTGGGTTGTGTCAGACAATGAGAGAGGCCTGACGCCAGACTTTGTAAAGCCTCAAAATCATTTGCATTTGTTTTGTAACTACATTTCTATGCAAATGTGCATCATTCGGCTTAACATCAGCAGTTTTAAATCCACTAAGTAGAGACATTTTCTGAGACTTTGTCAGAGGGAAAGGATTAGAAGACTTAAGCTTGACTGAAATGCTGGTGAGTATAACTCATCTGAAGAAGTTTCAGGAGTTTAAAAAGTCACTGGTTTGGGGTTTTTTTTCCTCAGCTTTTCCTTCTACTCAAAATAAAAAAACTTATTTGCTGTACCTTGTGAGCTGTAGAAATGTTTTCCTTTTTTTTTTTTTCTTCCTTAGTTCTTTCAGGTAATTACTTCTTTTAACATTGTAATAGCTTATCACTAGTCTGTGCACACTTATACTCCGGTCATCGAGATTCTCTTCCCAAACTTGCTTGCTTCATAACACTGCTCAAGTTCACTGTTCATCTGTCACCTTTTTGTAAGACATGTTTGTGCTTTCAGGAAATCTTTGGCCGTTGATGTCTTGCTTAGACCAGGGCACGGCGAGCAAACACACAGGTACAATCCAACACCATTTTCTGGTAACCCAGAGCACAATAAGAACTTCCCTTTCTCCCTGGCCACGAGACACCAATTCCCATCTTTATCCTTTTTATGGAGATCTTTAATCCAGATCATTTCACACAAACAAAATCAGCACAACTAAACAGACAGCAAACTGGAGCATGGATTTGGGAACCTGTGACTACAGGAGTCCAGGAAAGCTCGATTGGCTGAGGGAGGAGGAACATAAACACAGATAAACATACATATCTGTTGGTAAGTACAGGGAGTAGACACCATTTCCTGCTCTCCCCTTCTTATTAGAAAATTTTGAACTCAATCCCGATAGCCAGAAAAATAGAGCAGGTGCAGTTCTTCTGTAGCTTCATAGTTATGAAGACCATAAGGGTCTATGAAGACCGTCATAGGCGACACAGGTCACAGAAGTCATCTTGCAATCCTTGCATTAAGTACTTGTTTGAGCTGTAAATTTTGAAACCTAAATGACAAAGAATCCATAACATTACTGGAAAACCTCAGCAAGTGTTCAATAACTTTCACTGCTAAAATGTGAGCTTTGTTTTTATGTCGAATTAATCTAATTTAGTCCTGCTGCTTTAAATTATTTCACTAGAGAATGGCAACATCACCTTCATAGCTGCCGAAGAGCACACCAATGCCAAATCCACGGTGACTTCTTCCACAGCAGCGAAGAGTTGGTCCAGGGATGTCAAAAGGAGGGGTTCTCTCCCAGGCAGACAGTGCAAGGTATTGCTAGTAACACCATGGTGCTTCCATCTCTCCTGTCCCAATTTCTGTGTGTGTCTGCTTCCTTTCCTTCCCTCTTTTCCCTGCTCTGTGTCCTCTGTGCCACCTGGTATTCATATAGTTCCAGGAAGAACTTCATTGACTTCTTGCCCTATATCCATCTACCATCATGCCCTGAAACCCATGATTCTTCCATGCAAGTGACTGGACAAGACTCTGCCGAAGACCAAAGCTTATTTCCCTTCATAGTCCACATGTGAAAAAGATGCTCAATGCAGTTCTCTTTTCCATGTGTCATATCTCACAATCCAGATCAGCAACCAACAAGGAAACCAAAGTGCCACTTCATTAGCTCTGTAATAGACAAATTAGGGTAGAATAGAATAGAATAGAATAGAATGGAATAGAATGGAATGGAATGGAATAGAATAGAATAGAATAGAATAGAATAGAATAGAATAGAATAGAATAGAATAGAATAGAATAGAATAGAATAGAATAGAATAGAATAGAATAGAATGGAATGGAATGGAATGGAATGGAATGGAATAGAATAGAATAGAATAGAATAGAATAGAATAGAATAGAATAGAATAGAATAGAATAGAATAGAATAGAATAGAATAGAATAGAATAGAATAGAATAGAATAGAATAGAATAGAAATGGAAGATGAAGTGCTAGAAAGCCCCATTGCTCCTAAGAGAGAAGACAAATTTGAGAAATTATGGTAATAGAAAACATTCTTCTGTGTCCTAGCCATTTTTATATGTTGTTGGCAACTAAAAACTCTTGTAACTGGTTGGGTTGCCAACAAAGGTATCATTGGAGTTATTTAAATTTTCTCTCAGAATTATTATCTTTGCAGGTTTCATGAGAGCTGTAGAGTCACAGTACAGGTTTTGCAAGCTCGGTGGTAAGTTTACAGAGTTATGATCAGATAGAGCTCAGTAAATGAGGATGGGTTTATCAAATGCCTTTGGCAGTGTCACAAAGATCTAGGCTGTGCACCTCAAGTATTGCAGGCCTGTATTTCATTTTGCCTTCAGTGGGAAGATGCATCATGATTGCGGTCTTTTGATTAAGATACATCTATGAGCTGCAGAAGCGGCATCATCCCAGTATTTACTCCTCAGAGAAGAGAGGATGCGAGGCCGGATTTTCTTCTTCAGAACTGATGCCATAGCTCAAGAGACCAGATGTCAGCACAAGACACAAGGTGTTGGATCTTTGCAGCACTTGCACTGCCCTTTCATTTAGCCATTCTCGGCATTTACTTTAAGTTGGGCGCTGCTTAAGGTGAATCAAGACATCGCTTCGCAGTAGCGAGTATTGCAGCACTGCACCGCAGTGAGAAACCAGGACGTGCAGTAAGAAAAGAAAAAACATTCCAGGTGGATTTTACTTTGAAAGTTGGAACATGGATTTATTTCTTTCTCACTGGACAATGGAAAATGTTTTTGATCTCTCAGGATATGAAAAAAACTACTTGTCTGGAGACAAACAGAAGCACAGGTTCTGTTCTGGGACTGGAAAGAGTTGCTCTGCCTCGTCCATGAGAGCATTTCCCACTCCCATACTTGTCCTTTCAGAAAGTGCTCGTGTGAACCTGCTTGTACGAATCCCTAAGACTGGAACAGTTTCATGTCTGTTTTAAGTGACACCGAGTCTAAGGAATAGACACGGGCCCTCATTTCAGCCCTTCAGTATCTTCATTACACGGCTACAGAGCACATTTCATGAGAGACTGAAAAGCTAACCTATCTAGGTCTACAGCTTATGAGGCTTGGGTTTTTTTCTTTCGTCAGCTGAATCCTTTTCTTCATATGCAGCCCTCTGGATGTCCTCACAAGCACTAGTTGCAGCACAAAGGACGTGGCATAAACATAAGTCCAGGGCATTGGGAAAACAAGGAGAAAGAAAAACCACTCCTTTTAACTACAGTCTGTACTTGTGCCTGCTTAAAACCACAGCCTCATACACACAGGTTCTTCTCCCTGCCTAGGGTGGAATTCTCTTGGGTCCCATGTGCTTGCTCTGCACATTCACTTCTTGTCTTCAGGAATGTTTGGCAGCTATGATCTGTGGTTTATATTGGCTAATTACCCAAGTGGAATTATCTAAATGTCCACAAGGAGATGAAAGGGGAGGTGGGAATTTACTCACGTAATCCAGCTCTGCTTTCTGAGAGGGGGAAGAATTTAACTCACAGGTGTTGCAGTCAAAACTGGTCTCCGCTTTATTGTGATGACTGGAGCAGGATTTCCCGTGCAAGCACTCCATTCCTCCACAGGAGAACCGTCCAGCTGGCACAAGAGTTTGTTATGAGATATGCTTCGAAACAGTTTGACATCCAGTTATGAGATGGGGAGAACACTTATGGGACATACAGGGTGTTTGAGCTCAAGAAATTATCTCCTCACAGGTAAAATGACCTGTGTTCGTTAGTAGAGTGAATAACGTCCTCTGAGTATTTGAAGTAAATTACCATTTCCCCACGCACTTGCCTTACTCTGTACAGAGGGAATATGTAATGATGGATTGTCTCACTTATCAAGGGCAAAGCACATTCCTGCAGCACATGTGGCTGGCCCTCAGCTGTCCCTGGGAACCCACCCAGTCAGAAAGTCCCCTCCAGCTCCTCACCAAAGAGCTCCCTCCTGGTAGCGGCTGCCTCAGGGAAATGCAAGATGAACTTTGGATGACTGAAGAGCAAAACATGTTGGTCTTTTAATCCAGCTGCTAGAGTTGGATTGCTGCCTCTTGCCCAGCCATACAGCTTTCAGCTCCATCCCTGTTCGGCTCAGTTCCTAGCCTGGATGCATTCAAAGTGTGTAAATTATTTGTTCTCCATAACACCACTGTAAGCAGGCTGCTGTTTACTAGGGCTTAGCTGTGTTTTCTCCATGCTTTGAACTTTAATGACTCATACTGTTATATGTGACATGGGGAGTGCTTTCTATATTTAATTATGAACAGGATTTTTCTGATAGTGTGGTTGCAATTTTCCTTTTGTCAGTTGATAATTCTCCCGGTGCAGACTGAGTGCTTTTAAAAGAGAAAACAAAGGACCACAAACTGATTTCTGAAAAGTGGTAAAAAGAAAAGTTCCATCCCCAAAAAAGGGTCTCTCATCAAAATGCAACCAGCAAGCAGTGTATAAGCAGTGATACCCCTTTATGGAAGGTCAAATGACTCAGCCTCAAATATAAGTTTGCTGAAAAATCAGAGATAAGGTTTGTCTCTTAGACTGCAGGAGAGGCAGTGAAAGACCCAAGGGACCATAAACAACCCTGTTGGAAGCAATTGCAAGAACAGTGTCCTTGCCACCACCTCAGAGAGCAAATCTAAATTAGCATAGGATCATTTCAAAATATGATAGAGCTACTGCTCTCATGCTGGTTTCCACAAAGCTGATGAACAAAAACCCTGTAGAGCGTGACTCATGCTAACCGTACTTGCCATCTCTATCAGAACTCATGTCATGAGTTAAAACCACAGTCAGGATCGTCATCTGAAATGTTATGCGTTTTTGTTAGAAATCTAATGTTAGGAACCTAATCTGTGGTTTAAAATTTTTTTATCATCAAGTCATCCGACATTTGTGGATATCATGAAAACTATGGTCCTGCTTAATTCAATAGCGTTGCAACTTTCCATCTACTTGTCATTCAATCACATGTGTTGTGTACTCATTCAGGTGTGTCCTCTGCAGACAACATTTAGCTATGATTGCTGAATTAATCATTTACAGCTCTCCAAGGTAGGCTTTGAAGCAAGAGTGGCTTGTATCTCAAAGGTCAACACAAGCCAAGGTTACGAATCCAAGGCTAAAGCTCTAACACTGTTAATACCCCACCCAGCACGTCTAAACCAGATCATTCTCCCAATAATCAAGTATTTGTAGACTTAAATTAACTTTTGTTTTACTAGGTGAGCTAATTCTTGAAACAGTAATCAGAAAAGCTTGTCTGAGCTTGATAGAAAAATGAGGATCTAAAGACTAGGCTGTTCTGCCCAAGGCCACCAGTCTACAGGCTGAAGTTGAGAGCCAGGCACAGGGTTACACTGTAAGCTGGCTTCTTAAAAATACAAATGGAAAATCAGACCCAGGCTGTTTACTGGGAAGGATGATCCATACCTTTCTGTTGTCACAGATGAAAAGCCAGAAAGATTAGGTAGAGGAAAGACTTTGCTTCTAATGGTGAAATAAAACTAATCACACACAGCCCAATAACATATCAGCTCTATGTCACCACTATTCATCTTTGAGAACAGCTGATCAGTGACTGGCATTTTTCAAACAAATGAGTCACAATGAATTTTGCACATACAGGAAATAGATTTCAGATCTGCAAGTGCTGATTGATCGAGCTCTTTCAAACTGATATGGCCCATTCACTGCAGTATCTCTGGGCAAAATAAGAATCCCTCTGAAACCACCAATAAAAAGCTGGAGGCAAAGAACAAGCGATGTGCAGCTCAACACAGGTCTGCAGGACCACGCAGGCTCTGTGCCACCTCTTCCCTAAACCAGAAGTCTGATCTCAGTCAGGCCCAGGACAGCCTCCCTTGGCTTCCCAAAACTCCTGCTCTTCTCTTCTACAGCCATGCAGCAGACCATATCCATCTCCACTCCAGGAAAAACACCACCAATAAAACCAGTCCCAGTCATACTGTGAGTTGTCCTGTGTCACTTCCATCTGACCATGACAATTGGGATGTGTAACCTTAGCCTGTGAGTATAATCTGCCATCACCGTTCAGACAGAGAAAGTACAGAGAGAGGAAGTTCGCCAATTTTAGTGAATTTTGGCTGAACCAAGTGACTAAATGGAAACCCCACTTAACACCTCGTGAAGCGTGTTTCCTTTGTCTGTTAGCACGTGGGACACACAGATAGCTTTCAGCAACCATTCTCCCTTCACGGACACTTCCCAAAAAGTCCTGAATGTTTCAACACCGTATAATATAAACAGAGGTTTTAATATCACTTTAGTATTCTATTGCTCTCTGTCTTCAAGGCGTTTACGATGTCATCTGTTACACACCACGAGAAACTGGCGTTGCTTGACTATGGCAAACTGAATATATGCAAACAATTTTTCATCATCCTTGGAAATGAGTAACTTTGATAAGGTCTTTAGAAAACATCCAAATGTGACCTATTTTTGGCTCACATAACATTCTGCTCATAGCTTGATTTTATCTTTACACAATTGTGCACTGCTAACTGTAGGCCTTGAAACTGTTCCTTCAAGCCCATCTGAAATGACAGGCATTATTGACCTTTCCTTCTAAGTTCTGCAGAACTTCATAACCTGTCTCAAGAAGTGATTACATTTCAGCAAACTACCACTTTCTTTTTCTTGAAAAAATGTCCCTCAAGACGCAGACAACTCCATTACATGACCTACGTACTACGTTAAAGATACACATAGACGGAAGCCACTATTCAAACAAGTGTAAACCATGTATTTTCAGCTATGAAGGATAAGTGAATTATTATCTTGGATGTGGAGATGGATACAGATGATAGCTGGCTACCTTCTGACTAATGTATTCCACAAAGCATACAAATCAAAACCTATTTCCATATGCGTAGAAGCTTTTCCATTTTTTTTTTTAAACAGCTTTTACATTTTAAAATATAATTCCAGCTCCTGCAATTTTTGATACAGGCTCTACCACTGGCAGAACACAGAAATTTCAAGAAGTCTATTCCAAATTTCAGCAAAATGAACACTGCCATCATGATACATTTAGCGTCACCACCACCTTCTTCTTTATCGTTCCCCTCTTCAGAGAGGAGGGAGGGAGGGAGCGGCTGCATGGTGCTTAGTTCCCAGCTGTATTCAGACCACAACAGTCCTTTTCTGTGCCCAACGGGCTTTGGCATAGGTGCCTTGGAGGCAGGAAATCGAACAGTTGTCTGCCCTGAGCGGTTTCTCGGAGGACCCTCTGTGGTGGGGTTGCTGAGGGCTGAGGAACAGCAGGTGCCAATTGCTATCACAACAGTGCACTGGCAGCAATGCTGCACTGATCAAGACTCCCTGATCCCCATCCATAAGCTAATCCATCAACTAGAAAGTCAAAGAGTGATCAGCGAGACACGCTCGCCCTTTAACAGTCCTATTTGGCTGCTGCGAAAATCTAATGGAGCGTGAAGACTGACAGCAAACTATTGTGGCCTGGATGAAGTCACACCACCGAGTGCAGCCGTGCCAGGCGTGTTAGAACTCCAGTACGAACTGGAGTCAAAGGTAGCTAAGTGGCACACTGCGACTGATACTGTCAATGCGTTCTTCTCCATTGCTATAGCTCCAGAGTGCAGACTACACTTTGCTTTCTCCTGAAGAGGTACCAGCTGGGTTTAAACACAACAGGGGAGTACCAAAGTGCACCAGTGCGTGCATTTAGTTTGTTGAATCATCGCTAACCACTACAGCTTGAAGGAGGAACAACCAACTCTTTGTAACCCGTCCACTGTGTTAACTGAAGTTAGCAAATATTTGCAAATACTCTGTACACCCTATACATATATATACCACTCATGCAAAACACAAACAAACAAAAGCAAACAGAGAGAGAGGTTAAATTTACTATTTTCACCTCCTTACAAATTAATATTATCTATACTCACTGCCATAGGCTCCCTTGACAGACAATGAAAAACAATCAATATACAAATGGCCATTGTCATCATGTTGCTTTGATAGTCACTCTAGGATGAGATGGCACATGGAGATGAATAGGTTATACACCTATCTTTTAGGCCTTTAACTTAGCTGAGATGGACCCCACCTTCGATTAGCACACTGTGTGTGAAGAAGAGGCAGACAGACCCTTCTCAGTGGTGCTCAGTGAAGGGATAAAATGCAACAGGCACAAACAGGAACACACGACATTTTTTCTGAATGTAAGCAAATGCTTTTTTACCGTGAGGTGGTCAAACACTGGAACAGGTCACCAAGGAGAGACTGGGAAATCTCTGTTCTCAAGCATATACAAAAACGGACTGCACATGGTCCTGGGCAACCTATTTTAGCCGACCTTGCTTAAGCAGGGGAGGCAGACTAGGTGGTCTAGAAAGGTCCCTTCCACCATCGACAATTCTGTGATCCCGTGACACATTGCAAAGTTTTATTCAATAATGGTTGCATTTCACTTTGAAATCAGTTTTGTGTTACGAGCTTGATATATATTATAATTAAGACTACGCATGAATGAGTTTTCTGCTAGATGTATTTCTAAAAAAGAGCAACCCCAAAAGAAATCTGTCTCAGCAAATGTAAATAATAGTTTGATAGCTAACAATTACCGAGTAAGGCAGTACGTAAAGAGGACCAAGCTCTTTCAATATCCAATATTCAATAACAACGCATGAAGTGTTATTGCATAGTGGGCCTGAAAGTAGACTAGAAACAGTAGTTAACTGCTCCCACATTTTTAAATAAAGCTATCAAAATCTATCACAATGGTAAAGTACAGTGATACTGCTGTCAATTTGATATAGTCGGCTTTCTTTTCCTTTTTATAAAGAAGAAGAAATAAATTATGTAAGATACGAACTGATAAAATTACCATTTCTGACATTTTTGACATCCTTATAGCATTAAGAAAGGACAAACCCTGATGAGAATGAATGCAGAACTATTTCCCTTCATTCTGCTGACATTTTGAGTTATTCACCGCAGTCACAAGTAACCTCTTTTTGAACTCTATCACCGTATCTGAAAAGTTCTCAGATGAAACCTGACAATATTCTTAACTTGCCTCTACCCACCATTTTTTTGTGACTCAATTTCCCGGTCTACTTCTACCAAATGAAAGGCTTGAGTCATGGAAGGAATATTGGCATGTATTAATTCATTATTTGAGGTATAAAAATTCAGCTTTGATAGTCACTGTAGCCAATCCAGGCTGTACACTTGGACATCATCTCAAGTTCTAAAATACACTGTATTGCAAAAGGACCGAATAATTTAAAGATCTTTGATGCCACCATGGGTTTTGTCTATAGATCATGCATGCATACAGTTAGTTTAGCCTTTAGGAACCTTTTAGCTGCTCCCCGGCAAATACCTACTAATTAATCTAGTCTAATAACTGCAAGAACCCTCATGGGGCAATATTCATATTTATCTGAGGCCTGGATTCCCCCAGTCAAAGCAAGGGGGAATAAACTCAGCACAGAACAGAAACGAAATAACCAAACAAGACAAACCCAAACCCTAACAGAGCCGGCGATGACAGCGGAAGAAAAGGGGTGGAGGCAGTTAACCAGCCAAAGGAGCACTGCAAATAACCCTGTCAGAAGTGGTACCAAAGCCTCTGTTGTTGCCCGTGTCACAGACTGGTTATCCCAGGAACAACGGGGGCCGTTTAGGGGTAGTGGAGCTGACTAGGGAATTTCTCGAAGTCTCTTCTTGGCCTGTGGCTCCGTAATTTAAACCCCAATAAAAATTAAGCATCAGGCAACTTCGAATAGACCTGAAGTCCTCCCCCGTCAGCAGGAGATGCTAAGCAAGGAAGGGCAGAAGAGTAGCTTAATGGGCACGGTCATTCCTACTCAATCACGATGTGGCTTATGATTCCCTCTCCCCCAAGGTGCAGCGCTGCGACGTGTTTCAGGGAACACAAAAGCTTTATTCATGTTCTGCTCGACTGTCCGTGGCGAGGTTCATAACAGCCAGTGTCCCTCTGAAAGCAGATGTGGCTTCTGATTGATACTGAGTCTGATTCTTCTGACTATTTCAATATGAGAATTTTTCTTCTTTTAGTGGGCAAATCCTTGGAGAAGCACAAGCCTAATCACAGTGCAATTCTCTACACTGTCTGTTAACCATTAGGAGAGAGGAAACCTTATCGAACACAGCATAGGAAAATTTGCTGTTATGAAGTAGCATTTATTCATTTTTTATTATTTGCACCAACAGGAAGACACTTTCCATATATTAAGACCAATTCTTATGCTTGTCTATATATTAAAGAATGAAAAGCATTAAACAACTGCTCTCCACTCCTTCTCAGAGGTGGTTTTGGCCATCTATGCTCAGTGTTTCACATTTACTAGTAATACATTTTATCTTTCCCTTTAAGTGAAGCTAGGAAATTATTTTTGAACATTTTGTAACTTCAATAAATTTTTCTTTGCCTTTTTTTTTTTTTCATATTCCTGAACAAATTAAGTATTTCATTTCAAGTGGAAGAGAACATTCCATGCAGCACAAGGTGACATTTTTGGGTGTTTCACTTTGTCAAGTAAAAATTAATTTTTTTATTCCCTTTGATCTGCACTACTTTTATTTTTATTTATAAATTCTACTGCTGAACCAGTAAAATCAATTACTCGTGTTGCCCTAGTTTCATCCACAAAGATTTTGCTGCCTTCTTCCATCTACAAAGGGGTTCCCAAAGAACTGGAGCACTATCACTGTTATCAAAATCTCAGAGATCATCTCCTTTTTTACCGCACAGTTGGCGATACTGTAAAACTGATATGATTTTAGAGTCGGTTACAGTCTCATGGAGGCACAGTTTGGGAGCAACCCCTCCGAAGGCAGATAGCACTGTTTCTGAACACAGTTCCTAAAGCAGATGACACACCTACCCACTGTTCTAGTAGGAAAAGTAGGAGCTTTGTGGCTACTGAATATTCTGGGCCTGGTTCAGACACAATGTAAATGAGAACGGTTTCATTTGATACCAAATAGAGAGGTTTGGGAACATTCTAGCTCTAATGTAAACGGATGAAGTTATGCTGAAGGAGTGTAAAAGGCTTGAAATTACCTTTAATCTTTATGGGATAATCCAAACCTGGTTTTAATTTAGGAGTGCTCTGTCCGTGTCTTTTACAGATGAGAGACTCAACTCTACTTGGCCTGGACATTTATTATATAGAAGCACCTTTCTCCAGTTGATGGCTTATACCACCACAGCCAAAGTATAATAAGAACAGTATTTTGCCCAGCCATCAAAATTTACTCACACACTGCTTAATCTTACAAGAGGATCCCCTATGTTACTACCCAACATCCACCCAATGGTCACATGGCTGGGAGAAATCAGCCAAGGATCAGGTCAAAAAAGAACAGGTCTAATTGCGTGGCAGGACAGGGTTGCACCAACAGACAAGAACCATAGGTGAAGAGGGTATTAGAGGCTTCTTTCCCTCATCTAATGGACAACAGATGTGCCTTAGTGAGGACAGGATTAACCCTCAAACATCCCATACCCCCTGCTACAAAACACAATGGGAGCTGTTCATCAAGGAGAAGAGTACCCCAAGCTGAATTTTCCAGGAATGGGATGGGATTCTTCTTCTGGCCAAGTGCAGAAGAGGGCATTGTAACTGCTTTTGAAGTAACGAATGGTGCATCTAACCGGCTGGAGAAGACCACCTGCATGCCGTGTGCCAGGAGACTTAGCAGTACTCGAGGAGCACTTATTAACTCCTTGGATTGGCAGGGGCAGATTGATCAGCCTTTTGGCAGGTGGTGGCTTCAAACAGTAGATTTGCATTTACCCTCAGACCAGGACAAGAGCAACTCCAGCTTCTGTGTGAGTGTTTGTGTTAGACATTGCATTTTAGAAACCCTCTTGCTAACTTATTCCATAAGCGAGGCAGGAGTTTCGTCATTGTGCAGCTCGTGCCGTGTGCCAGCAGGACAGAATGAATTGAAGACACTGTTCCAAGCAGCCTAATACAATCTTGCTGTTGTAGATACCTTTCAGTACAAAGCAGGAGGAAAACAAAGGGCTAAAGAAAGGAAAATTCAGAAAGATCTGCAGTCCAGGGAACCTGAAAGGGATTAACGTGGTCTCCCAGGCATGATTCGTTACGCTGATCTGAGAATAAGACAACGCGGGGCTGTGGTAGCTGCCGACACGCTAAGCCTCTTGGAAGTCTGAATTGGCAAATATCGCGCTCCCTCCTGAATGACTTGCTCCATCTGTGTTTGCTAGTGTCCACATTGACAGCTGCATGCCATCTTGGCCAGAAAGTCGATGCAATATGAGACCTGCAATGGATGTCCAGCATACGCACACACGAAAGCCCTCAGCCTTTGGGCTAACAAAGCCCGTTAACTAGCCATTCCAGTAAATACAGAAATCCATGCATCCCAGCATGTAAACTAATTCCAAAACCAATAGGAGTGCTCGAATCCATTAACACAGTGGTGGCTGAAGGTGGGTTTACTCAGACAATGTAGTGTCAAGAATGGAAGACTTCTGTATGCGTTAACTCCCAGTTAGTGGATTCTGATCTGGAAGGTTTATAATGCTTCTTAAAAAAAAAAAATTAAAAATAAGAAAGGGAGATACATCAATCTGTCTCCCTCATGATCTACAGACAGCTGGTGTTCAATAGGGTTAATAATTAGCTTTCATTTTAGTAACTTTATCAAAACACAGGGCATATATTGCTTGCTATGAATGCGCATCATTGAATAGATAACAAGAACATCGTAAGAGAAGGCAAAGAATAAATCAGTGAACAAGGAAAGAAAAAATTGAGAATTCCATTCATTGCTACTCACCCATTTGAGGAAGACCTGAGCTGCCAGCGAGGAGAACAACAGCTAGGAACACTGCTGTGTTCATATAGGTCCTCCAGGAAGACAGAAAGATATTACCACATGGTTACCATTTATAACATGGTGCTTAACGGAACAAGAACGCAAATCCCTGCCTATTTGTGATGAGTCTGGCCACCCTTTGTCCAGAAATAGGGAGACCATCGGAGCTTCTATATGGGATTATTTACTGTGTACTGGGTATTTACCATACATTTTCTGTTGCCTCGCTTTAGCTTTGTGTGGTTACAGATTCACACATTAAGCCTGAGTTTTCTGATAGGATTTTAAAGAGGTCAAAATACCTCATAAAACAACAAAACATCATCATTTCATTTTGCCTTCAGGTTCATGTGTTGGAACCAACCAAAGTCTCAGGGCAGAGGAATTTAGGTCACATTTGTACAAAACAGTTCTGCTGCCACAGTACTAGTTACTCCTGCCTGGATAACTGATATTTTCAGAAAAGCAAAGTAGTCTGTTTCTTAAAGAATATTTGTTCAAGAGATTCAACAAAAAAAAATTTTAAAACCAAAACTGGAGCTCCAACAAGTGGATTGTCCCACGAGGCTGCCTTACCAACCAGTAACGACGTTCAGGTAAGATGCCTCCAGCATTACTCACTGGGTCTCTCGCTGGGCTGAACAGCAAGCAGGTGACTTCTTCTGGAGGGATCGTGACTTCTGGAGGAACTGAGCACCCTGGAAGCAGAAGGGAGGGAGCAAATCTTGGATGTCTGTGAGCACTCTGTTTGCAACTGTGCCCAGCTCTGGGATGGACTACAGAGGCTTAGGGATGCTGCTCACCCCCTCCCACTCCGGACTAGAGCTCGGGAGAGTGGCAGTTCCAGCTCTTGGGGAAACAAAGAAAACACACAAACTGAGCAAGTTCATCTGCAACACAAAGCCTGCCTTCAAACTATGATGTCAATGGAGGGAGCCTTCTGTAAAACCCACCCGTGAGCAGACTTCACCCTCCGGCATCTTCCGAGGCCCTTCTCCATTGAAGGGGATATGGTTATTTGTTACAGCTGGAAAAAAAAGAGCAAGGTGATGGCATGAGGAGCATACATGAGGCTGGGAAGGTCGGTGCTGAGTCAGCAGAAACATCTGTTTCCAGCAGCCTTTTGTGCAGCTTCCTGTGCCAGCAGAGAGTTACAGACGCTGCCTGGTAGGTTAGGATAATACAGCTGCCGTAGTCCAGTTTTATGTGCCGCCTATTAATAAATGATATTGCTCCAGTGGTTTTCTAACAGTTCAGCGAGAGTTCACCGGCTTTCAGCTCTGTCATTAGAACATGCAGCTTTATTTATTTATTTGTTCATTTGGGGGCTGGCATACCCCCTCCCCCCCCCCCCCCCCCACTGCCTCTACTCATGAAAAACTTTCAGACAATTTGCATAGTTAATTGACAACATGTCGGCTTAGATAGTGCCTCATCCTTGAGTATTGTTTCATTTAATATGTTTCCAATTCCTACGATTGCCTCCCGTAGGCGCAAAGCAGAGTAAATAGACTGGCCTTTCACCGCACCTTGAAGGTCAACTAATTCAGGGTCTGTCAAGCCACTGGGTGATGTGGATGCTAAAGCCAAGGATCCTGCACCAGCACAATTTTGCCTTCTGCCCCCAGACATTCTTTATGTCTCCATAAAAAGCCAACTCTCAGGAGCTAGGCATAGGGAGGTTAATCCTTATTACTAGTGACACTGGAAAAAGCTTATGACAGATGCACAGTGGGTCCCCTTTGGAAGACTGTGCAGAACTGAAAGCATGGGAAGGATGTTTTGCACAGAACTGCCAGGAGGCTTAGAAACTGTATTAGAAAAAGGCTGTTTTTTTCACTGCATAGCTCATTTAATGAACCTCTGTGCCTCAGGGTAAGGGAATGTACAGTATTTGAGCAGATAATCTATGTGACGTAACAAATTAACCTCTGAAAAGAACCTCAATAGTTATGCAAAGCTGTATCTTGCTTTCTTTTGAATAACTAAGCCCCACATCCCGAATAAAAACAAGTTCTTGCTGTAAGAGAGATGGCTCGTGCTCTCTTATTACATTTGGTAGCAAAAATAGCAGTGGGAAGAATGAAAAATAATGTTTCCCGCTTAGCGGGACATCATTGCATAAGTAACATGAATAAATGGAAAGGATACCTCTTTTACCACCCTTCTTCCAAAAGGAAAGTTTTCATGGAACAAATTCCTCTTTTAGCATAGATTGGTGTTATCAGTAGGGAGGGGATAAAAACACACAGTAGCTGGATCACATATAATCATAATTAACAAGAGTCACTAAGTTGCACATTTATGCTGCAATCTAACTAAAGCGCTCACAGAGATGTTTCAGTGTCCCACTGGGGCTGGACCGATGCCCTGAAGATTAGGTGGGATTGCATAGTTCCCTAGTCCCTGCTTGAGTTGATGGTGGGCACTGATTCCTTCATCAATAGCTGCTCAAGGGGTGCCTGAACAGACCTCTTCTAGGCTTACTGTCTCCTAGACCACTTCTCTTTGATCCAAAAAGCCATCCAGAGCCTTGACGGGCTTGACGGGTAGGCCCATGCAAACATCGTGTAGTTCAACAAGCCCAAGTGCAACGCCTTACACTTTGGTCAGGGCAATTCCAAGCACAAATACCAGCTGGGCAATGAGTGGATTGAGAGCAGCCTTGAGGAGAAGGACTTGGGGGTGTTGGTTGATGAGAAGCTCAACAAGATACAACAATGTGCGCTTGCAGCCCAGAAAGCCAACCACATCCTGGCTTGCATCAAAAAACACGTGGCCAGCAGGTTGAGGGAGGTGATTCTCTCCATCTACTCCATTCTCGTGAAACCCCACTTGGAGAAAAGTGTCCAGCTCTGGGGTCCCCAACATGAGGAGGATGTGGACCTGTTGGAATGAGTCCACGAAGATGATCAAGGAGCTGGAGTGCCTCTCCTGTGAAGACAGGCTGAGAGAGTTGGGATTGTTCAGCCTGGAGGAGAGAAGGCTCCAGGAAAACCTTATAGCAACCTTCTAGTACTTAAACGGGGCCTGCAGGAAAGATGGGGAAGGACTCTTTATCAGGGAGTGTAGTGATAGGACAAGGGGTGATGGTTTTAAACTGAAAGAGATTCAATCTAGATTAGATATTAGGAAGAAGTTCCTCACTGTGAGGGTGGTGAGGTACCGCCCCAGAGAAGTTGGAGATGTCCCATCCCTGGAAGTGTTCAAGGCCAGGTTGGGTGGGGTTCTGAGCGACCTGGTCTAGTGGCAGGTGTCCCTGTCCATGGCAGAAGGGTTGGAACTAGATGATCTTCAAGGTCCCTTCCAACCCAAACCATTCAGTGATTTTATGAAAAAAAGTCCTCTGTTTCGCCCACTGCTTAGCCCTGCGTGGCAGAAAGCAACACAGGACCCTTCCTGCGTGGTGATGTGGATCCGTGACGGGCCGCTGTGACCACGCCATAGCCTCTCTAACAAAACCAGAAGAAATACGGTTTGTCTTTGCGCTAAGTGAACTCCTGCCTTCTGCAAAGCCAAAATAGTTTAAATGTCAAAATAGGGTGCCCAAAATTTCATAAACAACTTGGCCTGGGGGTTTCTAACGGAAGTGAAGGCGAATTGAACTGGAGCACAGGAAGGGTTGCAGGGATGCAGTTATGTTCTTTGTTTACAAGCTGTAGGGACTGCATTAGGACTTTTTTCCATCCTAGGTAAGCCGTTTCATGGAGGCACTTTTCCGAGCAGCAAGAAAAGTCTCCCTACAACTTTTGGCTTAGGGCAGCCGAGACAAAAATAGGTGAAAAAGGGAAACAATGCTGTTATCTGAGCGGAAGCTTAGTGTAAAACACAGAGCTGTTCTCGCTCAGCCCCCTTCTGTGTTATTCAGGGTTTCCAAATAGAAAAGTCATATGCTTAGTGAAGAGCTCTTGTTTAGGTGTAACTGAGTTTAAGGTGTCCTATTAATCTTCAGAGACATGAGAGTCTTCAGGAATTTTTTTTTATTTGATATATCAAAAAGAGTTGACCTTGTACTGGGTTTGCTTACCTTTTGAAAGTATTTCTGTGATAATTTCCTGATGAGGGCTCAGAATAAAATGGCCATTTTGTACCAAGCTAAACCAAATAATGAAGCGAAGAAAACAAAGACGAACCAATTGCGCTCTGCATCTTTCTCAACATGCTGAAACTGCACTTGGCTGCTGCAAAATACCAGCTTCAGAGCAATGTACATTCTAGGAGACAACACAGAGCACAGTGCTTATACTGGGAATTAGAATCTCTCAAAATGCAACACGCTTTAGATCTGTGCTTCAGGGTATGATCTGATCCTCATTAATTCCAAAGCTAAAGAGTGATCTGAATAGCAGGAGGTCCAAAACATAAAATAAAAATATGGAACAACTTAAAATGAGGTCAGAAGGAGACATAGGCTTCAGTAATCAACCACTTCGTTTCCAATTTGAGGCATATACTTGTCCTTAGCTCTGGAGTAACCCTATAGAATGCAAGTCTTTGCAGTGCAGGTCATTAAGTCACCCAGCAGTAGTAAATATCAACTGGGGGGGGAGCCAAGGAGTGGGAGAAGAGTGGGACTTTAACCTTGTCACTCCTTCAAAAATGATTGTTCCCTGTCCTGACCTTGAACTAGTGTGATTTTCTGAAAGGAGAAAGTCCTTGTTTGTGAAGAAAAATAAAACATTGCTCTGGCAGATAACCTTGTTAGTAGCAGCTGTCCGGAACCGCTGGGATGTTTGGAATGTCCCAGGAAGTGCCAACAGAGGCAGGGTAAGGGGCAGAGCACAGGTGAGCTGGTCAGACGCGTATAGCAGTGCCATTGCCCGTGTGCCTGTCTTTTTCGGGCATTCTTATCTTTGCTCTCTCTGGTCCCTAATTAGACCTGGAACCAGCACTCCAAAGGCAAACACGTCTCTGCCAAGGGCTGGAGTCTATCTGGCCGTCAGAAAATGCTGCCTGTCAGTCTCACCTCGAGTACAAACATACCCGCGCAAGCACCAGGACAATGTAGAACAGACCTCAATGGAGGGAGGATTTCTTCATTTGGGCTGCAGCCTCAACAGTCACCCAGCAAACACAGGCAGGTTTTTTCAGCTCAGCTGAAATCAACTTAGAGGGCAAGTCCTGGATCTAATTGTCACGCTAGTTTCCATGTCATCAAAATAACAGATGTACAGTCCAAGGGAGGGGGGAAATTCAGGGCTTGTTTGTCGAGCAGGTGCTATGTTAACTATCACATGGAAATTTCTCAAGTGCTTTTGCAGCCAGTTGGAGGAGAGCCAAGAGCACAGCTTCCACCTCATCCTCTGGACATCCAGCTGTGCAGCTGCATAAGCCCCCAGCAGCAGCTGAGGCAGTGAAGACAGTGACACCTTGTCACTGCTGCTGTAACCGTTTCTAACTTCCCACCACAAATCTCAGATAAATGAAAGGCCCCGGCAGTGCCCTCTCCCAGCTACGTACACCATGACCCAGCTGCCAGACATGCCCATCAGAGCCGGGCAGGCAGAGCGGGGGCACAGCGAGCCACCCCCGGCTTCCAGCGACGACCGCACTCGGCTCGCCACGGGATGGAAATGAGTCTGCACATGTGCTCGAGGACTGCTGGGGAGGATCAGTGGGGCTGCGCAGACAACAATGATAAGCTCTGTTGTAAAGAAGTGATTTGACATGCCAGACAACTGCAGTCCCGCTGGAAACCAGCGTCTGTTTAATCGCGGCGCATGGCAAACTTAGCCCGCAATTAGGCTGAAGCTGTCATCAACAGGCAGGGAGAGGCTTAGCGCTGTTCCAGGGGCTGAGGAGGCTATCAAGTGCGGTTTATCTCCTCCGAACAATTCTTCCACGGCCAGAAGGCTTGGAAACTCATGCTTATGCTTTGCACATCACCTAAATGGTGACGAAGCTGTGGATGAGGGGGAAGTCCCAAAGATGGGAGGGCACCGTAATGCAGTGTTCAAATACAACAGGACTGCAAAACAACCCGGAACAAGAACTATGAAGGGTTACGGGGTGGTTTTTAAGCTACAGAGGCAGGGAGAGCTCACGGGTGCACAAGACACCAGTATACACAGGCATGTTCCGTGCAGGAGTTAACTTACTTGCACAGCTGAAAAAAGGCTAGGTGAGCGCTTTTAAACAAACGTGTAGCTGAGTAAACTCAGACATCTGGTTTTACGTAACAGAAACTTCAGGGAAGCGAGGCAGCCTGTGCCACACTGCTAATAGGGATAACAAAGTACACAAACGATAAAGCACTGTGCAGTTGTGCAGAGTGCTAAATTCTAAGGGATGAAAGTCAATACATTCAATTTATTGGAAAGTATGGGAATATTTACACGCCTTTACATTAAAGTTCTGTATTGACATTGAAATATATACACCAGAACTAAGCCAGTGACAGAGCAGGATGGGAGACAACAGGGGTAGGCTTCAGGCGTTGTGACAGGGTGTGATGCAGAAATAAAATTTTTAGACTC
This sequence comes from Bucorvus abyssinicus, assembly GCA_009769605.1. NCBI lineage: Eukaryota > Metazoa > Chordata > Aves > Bucerotiformes > Bucorvidae > Bucorvus > Bucorvus abyssinicus. The sequence goes on along the minus strand of CM020024.1, from coordinate 56,302,005 downwards.
TATAACCAGCTGCTTATTGAAGTAATTAATGGGTGAAGCCACTAGAGAAGAAAATATCGTTATTTCAGTAGTGAATGGTGCCCAGGCTCTGTTTTGCTCTGCACGACTGTATTCAGTATGCTCAGATCCAGCATTCTTGCTAGAACAACAACAAAAAAAACCACGAACCTCCAACCCAGTAACTGTAGTAGCTTACTTCAGAAAAAAAAAAAAAAAATTCACTAAAAATTAGGAAGCTTGTTAATTAAAAGGAGTAGCTAAAAGGATAAAAACACTTACAGTTGCCATGGCGACCGTTTATAAAATAAAAAGGAGACACTCAGAGGAATTGTACATCGCAATCAAAAGACTGTAAATACCTTAAGAACAGTTAGCATAATTAAAAGGAAGAGTACAAGAAACTATTATAAACATCCTGTATCTCTCAAACATAGAAGTTTGTGAAAGAAGCAGAAAACTGAGAAGCATAGAAAGGCTGGTAAGGGTATAATAATGTCAGAAAAGATTCTGAGGAAGAGCTCACTGGTCACACAGAAGCTGTATTCTTTCCAAAATCACAAACCAGTTAGCAAGTGAGTCGTCAGAGCCCAGAGGTGACTGAAGTACAAGGGCTGCATAATAAAGAATAATGAAGCTGCAGAAGAAAAGATAAATTATTGATTTGCATCAATATTTGCTACAGAGATGCTTGCAAGGTTTCTGCTAGAGGGAAGTTTGAGCAAGTGTTTAAAATAAAGTAACAACAGCTTTAGAAAAACAAAATTAAAAAAAAAAAAAAAAGTCCCAGATACCATTGTTCCCGTTGTCCTGAAACAATCATCCCAGCTCTGAATATCCTGGCTATTAACCGGGGTGCATAGCTTTGTCGCTCAACCTGGTCCTCAACCTCAGGAGGGTTTGTTTTAAGAGTTTTGCTTCGCAAGACCTTGCAGGAGGTTCTAGAAAAAAATAAAACTGACCAATGAGACTGGTTTGGGCAGGGCTTGGCGGGGCCCGCGGTGGCGCCAGGTTGGGCTGTGGGGAGCTGGGCATCCGCCCTGCTGCAGCATCGCTGGGGCAGGGGCGGATGGAGCGGCGGGTGACATGGGGCGCTGGCCCTTGGGGAGGGGTGGGAAGCCCCTAGGGGCCAGGCAGGAACAGTCAGACCCAGAGGTGCTCTCAGGGCTTGGGCAACTTTGCCAGAAGTTCCCTGAAGGTGCACCTTTAGCAAATTTCTTCACCACGGGGTTTTGGTTTTAAGTCCTTCAGTTAAAGAGGGTGACTTGCTAAGGAAGGGAAGGAGGGATGGAAAGAAGGTGCAGAAGTGGCCTTTGGTTTCTGTCTGAGGAAAAGTTACGCAGGCTAGAAGGCTTCAGCTTCGCAAAGGAGAACTGTCAGAGCTTCACAAAGACACAAATAGCCTAGAAAAAATGAATTCACTCACAGTTTTTCATAAAACCAGAGCTAAGATAAACCCAATGAAATTGAGCAGCAGGTTTGAACAAGCAAACCCCCTCATTACTATGTATTAGAATTTTACATAACAGAACCCGTCGCCACAATGATTTCAGTAGTGTAAGACAAGCACCGGATGCTATTAAACAAATTCATGGGAAAGTGGTTTATTAAACTACAAGAGATAATGCTGTCTAATGCTCAGGGAGCCCAAAACAGGAATTGGAGGAAGACGGGAGTATGCAAAGAGGTGTGGTGTGCATAAATAAAAAAAATATATATGATATACTACTAGACTATTTTGATGCGATTGCATTAAAGGCAACTGTGAGGGTATGGAACCAGGTAGAAATAAAGTCTGCATGATTTGCAATGACGTTAGTATTATTTTTCCTAAGCTGATACAGTGCTGTTGACAGTGATTCTATCCATTGCATCTTCTCATTCATTAACGCTGAAATGAGTTCCTTCCTTCCTCAGACCCTGATGTATTTCGTCTCACATAGAGAGGTTCCACTCCCATGCTGGAGGCACTCCCAACCTATTTTTTAGTTAAACTGCTGCTAGTATCACTTTGCGTACCTGGAATTTAATAAATGCCTAGCAGTGAAAAGGAAAAAGCAATTTTCCTTACTGTGAAATTGCACATTCCTGAATGCAATAAGGTGAGAGGTGTCAACTCGTAGCTCCTGAGGCTGCAGCTTCAAAAACATTTTTTTTTAAACAGATTAATTCTTGCTGGGGTCGGTTCCTTGACCAAGATCATGGCCCAGCCACACGGTCATTGGTGTTGCTGTACCTATGTGTGCAGAAATGCATGGCCAGGCACAGACGGTGGGGAAGGCAGGCCATCATTTAAGCAGCAACCTCCACTTACACAGGTTGAGAAAGCTTTGAGAGGAAAACAGGAAAATAAAAGCTGAGTGATTTTTTTCTACACCAGGCAGTAGGGAACCTGCACCTTTCGAACCATGCCATCACACAAAGGTACGAAATAGGCAGACATAAAAGGCAAGGCTTCCTGCTGCAGGAACAAAGAGGGAAACAGCTGCTCTTTGCCAGACAGAGTGTCATCTTCCTGCAAGACACGATGCTACGAGATAACACGCAGCGTCACGTGCATTCTCCAAAGAGTGTGGCCGGATGAACTCAGGCGAGTACTGGCTCATAGGATGAAGCTTCACTGCCCCAGCCAGCCGTAACCCGTGATTCTCCTAATGCACCTCAGTTGTTGCCACACTTGACATTTTGCCACTCAAATTATTCAAAGAAGCACCTTTTAATCCAGTTTGAACGAACAGCAATGAAAACCTGTTAGCTAATGGAAAAGGCTAGCTCATTCCACAACGTTAATTAAGCATTCCTAAAGGTCGAGTTCCAGCTTTCACTGTGCCATGCTGACATTTAATGCTTTGGAATACGCTGAGGAGAATTCTCTTATTTCAAAACCCCTGTTGAAGCAGGGAGGCAAATTACCTCACCTCCATCTACTCTTACAATCCTCCAAGTAGGGCTATAAAATAATAAATATAATGTAAAAAGATGCAAGCATTAGACCTTTGATCTCATGTATACATATCAATAAAATAACTGCAAAGCAAAGCAGATGGGCAGCTGCACTTTCAGTTCTGAGACCTCTGAAATACCTCCCCTTGACAGGCTGACATACCTCTCCGCCAAGCTGCTAGACATCCATCACTGAGCAATAGGCAAGTGGTGCCTGGGTGGCAGATCAGACTTTGCCCATCACTTGGAGCTTTGCCTCTGGTGGCAAAGCAGTGCCCTGCAAGGACTATTCTTCTAGAAATGTATGTCAGGAGCATAGACAGTCTTTCTACAGCAGACAGCAGTAGTAATCCTTTCAACATCAGTGTATGAAACCGCCTGTGTGTACAGTGCACGCTCTAAGTGGGGCTATCAAAGCTGCAATAACTTCTGTCATCGTCTTGGCTCTGTTTTCTGTTCTTCCTCACAGCCTTAAAGCAGGTCCGCAGACTATTCTGGATCTTATCAATAAAGAATGCATGTTTACATTCCTCATGCTGAGGGAGCCAGGGTGGTTTACCTTGACATCAGTTTCTACGCCAGTCAAAGACCTAATTTCCCCCATTTCTCTTCACAGTACAGACCAGAGGTGTCTTTGATGCAAAAGCAATCGGCAAACAAGCCCCCAGCTTTGCATATTCATCTCACAGAAAGTGGGACTCTGCTGAGCCCTTCTCCCAGGTCAGACTCTGAGACAGGATGTGGCTCAGAGAACAAGCAGTACGATGAACCCTTCAATTTACATGACACAGCATTCCATGAACTCCCACTACCCCCGAATAACAGAACAGAGGGTGAGGCACTGTTTTTCCACAGTCTAACTTATACACCGTGGTACCTAAGCAGTAGAAAACTGGCCCAGCAAGGGGTTTGAGTGTGCCTCATTTCACTGCACAACACCCTATTGAGCTAGAAGGCTGGCCAGCTCCTCAGGCACTGGAGGTCCAACTCGCTTCAGTCTAAACACTCTCCTGAGGAAAATGACAGTTTTAATTACACTGCAAACGGTGGCTGAAGTAATTCCTAATAACTTAGCCACGCGCCTATTGCCATAATGGGACCTCACTCGTACTCCAGTATCCTCTCCACACAGGAGATGAACAATCAACGTTTAGACTCATTATAGCAGAGGCTGTCATACAGTAAAACTCAAACACAGGTTTCGGTCTGTGATGGTCAAGAGCTGCACACCCCACTCACCCCAGGGAAACTGCATGCACAATGCCGAAGCTCCCTGAAGTCTGGACTGACGAAATCTGGAGAGTGCATTCACCTTCCTTTCAAAAACATCAGGGGATAACATGATCAAAGGAAGAATGCTCCTTAAGCTGTTTATCTTTGCGAAGAATGACCTGATGGCGTTTAATGGGATGATTAGGCATAGCTATAGTTTAAAGCATATTTAAAAGATTATTTCCATGATTAACTGGTTGTCAGAAAGCAGGTATCTGATGACAATGGAAAAGGAATTTCATCAGCGCCTTCCAAAAGATAATTGTCTTGGTCTTGATATGCAGCCCTTTATTTGGGTCATCTCTTAGGGGTGTCTCAGAAGGAGAATTCTGGGTTACTTTAAAATTGGATTTCCAAAACAACATGGAAAATGTTCTCAGGTAGGCTAACAGAATCAACATCCAAAATACCTGAACCCAGATAACAGAGGCGCTATCATTTCTCACATCAATTTACATATGCCTTTTGGGGGCATGGGAGAGAAGGGAAGGATGTAGAGGGCAAAAACGTACATCTGCTGGAGTTAAATACAGATGTATGGAGACTTCGGATTTTAGGCGGTGGCTTCAGTGCTTGAATCCAAACCCCTGAAATGATGAGCTGCTAAGAGTTTAGCTTATTGAAGGTCAGATAATCCAAAGGACTGACTGACATGTCTTGGGTATTAGACAAAAGAGCATGCCATGGTACACAACACACGGTGAAGTTTTCAAACACGTGTACAGCTAGAGGCTCAAATGAAGCCACTGCCACAGCACGAGGTACAAACTTCGCAGGAACGTGTGAAGAAGTCTGTTTAACCAGGCACCATACTTCTAAAACTTTCTCATTTTTTCCCCCTCTCTTCTGTTTTTAGGTATCTTTGATCAAATGGAAGAACAGTGAAGGAGTCAGCTTCCACCTCAGATCAAATCCACAGACTTTGCCATTATTCAAGATTTATATAACATAAATGACCGTACTCGGTGTATAGAGGAAACCTGGCTGTGGAGCCACTTTCTTGGGTTTCAGGATATAGAGGACCTAAGAGATGGATGTCCATAGCTCCTTTAATAGATCTCTAGCATTGCTTAGCTGGAGATGTTGGATGCTCTGATATGTTGAAGGGAAAGCAGGGGAACTGTGTCCTCCCCAGCAAAACACCTCCTCTGTCCCTGTGTGCAGGTTTTCCCACAGCACAAGGAAAACTAGCCCAGAATTTGGCTATTTGCACTGGGGAAATCAAATAAGTGAGCTCATAATGAACGGTCTGCCAGCAAGCACTGCAAACATGTTATTTACACAGAACCACGCACCAGAATACCTGCATAATCAAAAGTACACCTGCAGCTTTAATTATATGAAAATCATGTCAACAGAGCTGTGGAAGCACCACCTTCCCACCTTTTTATTTTAAACTTCATGTTTCATTTCAGTCTTACTCAGGCTGAGTAAAACCAGAAGTTAATTCTAAGGTTGGCTCTAGAGGTTGGACTGATTCTATGCTTTAGGCTGACCGAGGAAGCCAAAAAATTATACTTTTTTCCCAGCTGATGGCCTCCCATACTAGAAGACAAATGTCTACAGAATTGTTCCTGACTTTTGACTTCCCTGTGACTTTTGGATGACCTTTATTTTAGGTGTTTATGCCAAATACTGTGTTAAGTGTCAAAAGTGGTAACTATTGTTGCCTCAAAGGCTAAAGAAGTTTCAAAAGTCACCTTGCTGTACAACCAAGCTAAAAGGACAGGGACAGAATGACTTTGTCTTAGTACCATTAAAGAACTTCAATAAAACCGAAAACAGTTTTATCATTAAAACTGTATTTTCTCTTTGCTTTTAGCTTCCTGTTTCTGTAGCCCTAATCCAGTCTTTGGGCCCTTCTGGTGTTTATGTATAGCTTATAGGAGCTTATACAACTGCTTCCCTAGAAAACAAATCTTCAGTAGCAATTAAGTTCTAATAACATGCTAGAGACACAGACAAATTAGCAGCTTCGGCACTGAGAGGGAGGTATAACACAGCTATTGCATTTAGTCTTGTAGTATGACTGTGTTATCAGTCATAAAAGATAAGAATTTTCTATCTCCTTTCACTTCATCTTCTTATGCAGCTAATATTGTTAGGTAAGTTTGCTGAGTAAATGTTCTTTTCCTGCAAAAGTTTGTAAGATTTCAAGAAAATTCTCAGGCTGAAACCAAAAAATCAAAACAAACTTCAAAAATCTGTATTTTCAAAAAATATCAAAATGAATGCTTCTTAAAATTCTTAAAACACTCCTTAATTGGTTTCTAACCAAAAATCTTCATGAACTGAGAAAATTAAAACCATGGCTTTTGCTAATGCCAACTTTTTGGCCATGTCATAACTTCATATGGAGAAAAACACTTTGAGAAAGAAGTGTAAATAGATATCTGGAATAATATGCCAACGTGAGTCAGCTTGGAATGAACTGAAGGCATAAACCACTCCATTTGTGCTTGCTTTAGTTGCCCCCAAACTAGCAACAGCCCAGGGCTTCAGTGGATGCAGTGCAGGAGCCAGGACTCGAATCACTTCTCATAGAGTCCTCACGGGCTCTGAAGTGCTGGCAGTGGTGTGGAGCTGCAGTGCCTGTGTGGATGGAGAGTATGATGAGGCTGGAGAGCCACACGCTGACCCTCTGTATGGGGACACACTTAGACATTGAGCTGTGTTACTAAGAGAAGAAAGGAACACTCCAGCCGTTTGAGTTCCCTGTTAAACCCATATTCTTCTTGCCTATAATTCGGACTTGAGCTGCCCCTACTCCAGCTTGTAATGTTTTTGTTTTCTCTACCAACAGTCAGGTTTTTTTGTAACAAAAATACAGTATGAAGATAATTTGAAGCGACCACTGACAGTTTAAAAACTCCTACTAAGGATGATTTTGAAATATTCTGAAATATAAATGATAACATTTTTACAAGGTTTTCCCCAGACTCCAATAAATAGTGATGTTTTCAGGCGATGAGACACATTATAAAGTCATCTCCTTCGCTTTTTTCTTCTTCAAGGATGGTACTTGAAAGCCGAAGAAGAAATGGTTGAAGGCATATATCTGCCAGACCCAAAGCAGATCACTGCTTGATGAATTTTCCCTCCTTAGTGTTATTTAATGAAAACCTTTGGAGGGTTGAAGAATTTTTCTCTTTCTTTCTCTATTCTTCTCTGTCTCTCCCTCTTTCTACCTTTCTCTCTTTTTCTCTGTCTGCCTCTCTTTCCTTCTTTCTTTTTTTGCTTGCTTGCTTTCTTTTTCTTTCTTTCTCTCCTCTTGTCTCCTCTCCCCCTCTCCTTCTTTCCACTGGTCCTTCCCTCACCCCAAAGGAAACAACAAAATAGACTAAATCTGGAGATTTCCTCTCTTTCTCTTTGCCCTTGTGAAAACCCCTTCTCTGGAGACAGTGCACCCACAGCCCGTGCACTCATTCTTTTAGATTACGTGACAATTTTGCTTTACATGAGACTCAGGTTCAAAAGCTGTTAACAAAGTCTTAGTGCCCTTCTAAAATTATCTGTTTTCCTACGTCCTCTCCCTCAGACACAACCATGGTATCCTTATTTGGGCAAAGTGCCTTCCATTGTTGTCAGCAAGGGAGCAAGAGACCAGGACCAAGCCTTCTGCTAAGATGGTGGCATCCCCCATGAATGCTAATTATGGCACGTCTAAGACTATTCTTTTACAGCTAGAGCTTCTGACAGGCTTGTGGTGGCATTTGAAAGCGGGATGACTGAACGGTTCCCTCCCTGAGCTGCCCACCCCACCCCTGTGGGAGACATTGCTAGCCTCAGGACAGCATCATCTAAGCTGTTCGCAACTCAAACCTTCTGTTTTCAGCTGGTCATGTAAGGTGAACCCTCTCCGATTTCAGATTGTCCCCATGTGTTGCAGAAATCACTATGGCCACTCGAACCCTCCTTTACAGCAGATCCCTTACTTGTGGGCAACACCACCCAGAAGATAGGCAGGGCAGACAGCTCTAAGCTGTCTTCAGACACCTGATTTTAATTTACTGCAGCGAGCCCAGCAGGGTTCTTATTTCCATGTACTTGCATTTGGGAGTAGGTTGGGTTTCCAAAAACACTAAGTGGTTCAGGAGCATAACTACTGTAAAAAATTAATCAGGCTAGTGAGCGTAAGTCGCTTTGGGACAGCTAAGAATTTCACTGATCACAGTTAGAACACTTTTAATATCCTCCTCTGTTTGCCTTCCAGCATAAGGACGCTCTGGTTTATTTATGCTTCATTTATTATGAAAAAACACCAAATATTTCATGTCAGCAAGATAGCGCTTGTATCAAGTGGGAAGTGGCGTGATGAAATCACTATTAGGACAATGTTTTCACCTCTTCTAAAGGGGAAAGGCTGGACATCGCAAATAAGTGACACACATTTAGTTGGGCTCTTCCCACGATGAAAACCATTGGCTGACTTTCACACAGAGGCAATCCTAGCCCTCAAACAACCTCAGCAAAATCAGAGATAGTATTATCGGGGTCGAATTCAGTTCTGTATATCTCAATGCAAACGTATTCACAGAATAGGCGCATGCTGCATAACCACAGACCTACACTTTGTGTCTGTGACAAAGTTAGCATATTAAAAAAGACAAGAAACAAAGAAGACAACAAAGAAGCCGCATAAAACCACATCCTGTATTGACTACAAGTCCTGAAATCCATTACACTGTCAGCTTGGAAAAATGGAAAGCAGTCCACTTAAAGAGATCACCTAATGAACGGATTTCTCCCACCTCTGAACAAAGAGCACTTAGGGAAAGACAACAAAACTGTCAAAACACAGACACCAGCAACGCAGTAAGGACTCGTTTGATTTTCCACTAACGTGCAATAATTCTAAGCTCAAAGTCTTGCTGCACTACAGAGCGACCCAGAACTCTTCTAAGTATCCCAGCAACTGGCTTTTTAATCCGAGGGCAGAGTGGAGAGGAAAAGACACGCAGTGTATGGACCTTGGCAGTAACGCTTGAACCCTTCCCTCCATCTTTCCACTGCTTGCCTTGTTTCAAGTGTGTGGTCCATGACACAAATTCGCTTCATTGTTAGATCAAAGAAACCATTTTAGCTTATACCCCACAGGCGTGCAGTTGACAGACAAATTATTCCCAGTTTCCACTTCCATATTTTAAATGTGTTAAGAATGCAGCACGAAAGCTAAAAATAATTCAGTGTGTGTGCTGTATAAATACAAATAATGACAGCTCCCTTCATTTAGTGCTCTCCAAATCTCAAGCTTTTAATAGCAGAGATAAATGGCTTGACCTTCTCATGAAGTTTGCCGGCCTTGATGAGACTGCAGAGAAACTCATTCTGATTAAATGTCTGCAAGGGATCCTTGGTGAAGTGAATCCAGTGGTGTTCCACTCATTTCCTCCTGAACTGTAGCTGACCTCTTTCTACCCCTTTGCAATCTGCAAAATTGGCAATCTTCAGAAAAGCCAGTTCTCTCAAGTCAAAGCAGAGATGTGTCAAGCAAACAGCCTGATCCACGGAAGAGGTTTTAGTGTCAGCTCCTCTAGCATTTTCACAGGGAGAATAAGCATGGAGATTCCTCACCTTGCACAGCAAGCAGGAGAGAGGTCCTTCAGTTCAAACACACAGCTTTTAATTCAATTGTCACTGTGCCCGTTGGAGGAGAATCCGAAAGCCGCATAGTTCTTAAAAGGGGACATAACCCCCAGGATTCCCAAACTCTGCAGAACAACTTGAACATTTTGCATCACATACTATAATCCAGAGGAGGTTTTCAGTGTTGCCATCTGCACCTGAGTGAGTCAGCTTTGTCTCCCTTCACATACTATTCCTAGTGTCATATACAGGGGTGTGAATTAAATCGTGTGGATCACGCCATGAGAGTGACTTTTCTTCACCCAGCTATAAAAGCCTTAAAGGATGGAGACATCTACCTGTAAATGTCCAACCTTAATTCTTTCAGCCTAAAATTGGGACTGGATTTCATTCTGTTTAAGAGGCTCAGTGGTAGACTTCTTACTTATGCTCTTTATCACCAAAGTACAAGTGCCAGTAATGAACAGGAACATGCCAGCTCTTAGGTGGAGAGATCGCCCCTGGGGGCAGGGGGACTTTGCAATTCCATTTCCAAGGCCTGTCCGTGAGGGCTTCCGTGATGGGTTTGTACTACCACACCGACCAATGCCAGCATTGCTTATAGACAACTGACAGTATAATAAACACCATCATCCCTAGAGAGGTGATCATTTTCAGTCATCAGTCTCTTAGGGATTTATCATGCACTGTTTTGTTGCATCATTTTTCAAGTCACTCCCAGGCAAGGATACAGCCAAGAGGGCTAGACAGACAGCTGCTCAAAAACCTACACAGACAATGCACGGTCACATTAGCAAAGTCACAACATCTCCTTCTTCTTTTGTATCTTCCATGTAATTTATTCACGGAAATATTGACCACAAAGCAGACAGGGTGTGCTCGGTCCCTTCTTGGCTTTCAGAGTTTTTCTTTATAGTGTATGTGATGTAGTTTGCATCCAACTCTCAGCACAGACAAAGTACAATCTCTAAGAATTTCTTCTGGTGAACAGATTTTCAAAAACTACTCTGGACCACCAAAGTCAATAGGAATACTGCAGGAACAGGACTATAAAAACATAGCAAAGGCAGTAGGCAAGCTCCCCCATTGTATGCCAGCTTATTTGTCGTGCTCTGCCAATCAGTCAAGAGGGATTTATGCATTGCTGATGGAGAGCAGCCTTAGCTAGTAAATCTGGCATAACATGAATAAGCATCTGTTTATAGCTAGAAAGAAAAGCCAAAATGTTTCTTAATAACAATCCATTTAAAAAAAAACATACCCATTTCATTTTAAGCCACACAGAACCACAAATGTCTACTTTATACCTAAAACTCTACATCTAGACAAGAGTTGTACTAGTATCTTCCATTAGTTAGTACAACGTAAGCATTACATTCATCTGATTTCTTGAACATTTACTGAAATATTGTTTTATACTTGAGGACCACAGAGCAGTCCATCTCTCGAGCCTCGTCCACAGCAAGACAGATGAGATGACACTTCCATGCTTTCACTTCTGCTCACGTCTACCTTCCATAGAATCACTGCATAAAAGAAAAATGTGCCACAAAAGTCCACATACAAGTTCATGGAGAGGAATATCTGCAAGTCCTTCACCTGATTGCAGCAATGTAATATTTTTCACGTAGCTGACCTTGTACGGTGCGCTTTTATCCACAGTTTACAGATGACAAAGCAAGGCACGGCAAAGCGAAGCAAAATGATCTGCCCAAGGTCAAACAGGAAAAGTGTGACAAAACCAGGAACTGATCTGTTGATTCCTGAGTGCCAAGCTAGCACCTATCTTCGAGTCTAGCTCCGATTTCCTGCAGTGCTGCCAGTACAACATTTAAGCCTTGATCCTTTAATCCCTGGTGGGTGAAAAGCAATACACACGATTATTTCTATTTTTAAAATGCAAGGCCAGTAGAGGAAACTCTGTGCAGAAGGTAAATATTCCAGGGGTGTTATCACCACACCTCTCTATCACCAATGAAATGATGAGGCAGGGACTCAGCAGGATCTGTATTTCTGACAACGAAGGGAAAAAAAAATATCCCAAGAAGGACGGTAATTTAGAGTCCGGTGATACCTACTCCTGAGGTACATCTATCCTGCTCGTGCTGCTCAGCTCACTGACAAACATAAGCAGTGATCACCTGCTAACAGTTAGCTCTGTCTAGATACAGCGCGCTCTTCGTTAGCTAATTGTTCACACCTCTCCCCATAGGCTGCAAGACAGCAAAAGAAATAGGGACAGAATGCGTACCCGTGCAGCACAACTGAGTCAGTAAATGAACGGCAGGCTTCTCACACCGCACCTTTAACTCAGCAGTTGGGTAGCCTCCATCAGGGCCTCGGGAAGTCATCACTTTAAAGCCTTACACCATTGTGTGTTTCACTCACCTCACGTACGTGAAATCTGCTGGGCTTGGACACCTTAGGAGTCCTTTCTGGTGCAGAACGTGTCTGCTTCTGGGGGTAAAGGAGGGGGAAAGAGGAACAAAACTGTGAAGACACTGTAGGACTCATAGCTCAAGCTCAGTGTGATATGAAAGTGTCCTCATAGTTTTGTAATATTCAAAATGCTGGATCTATATCATAGTCCAGTGTTACTGTGGTTTTTCCTAGAAATTGAAGAAATATTGTATAAATCCATCTCCTCTGAAGCATTACAGATTCAGGAACACAAACTGCAAAAGTATTCCTCTTTTTCAGGAGTTCGGTTGTATGGACCGGATCACGACTGGAGTTAGTGAGAAACGTCTCAGTGGAACAATCCATTTTTGCTGGAACAAAAGCATTTCATGGGAACATACCTGAGTGAAACACAGAACTTGAATTTACATCTCCTAGACCCTAAAAGGTACTGCTTACCCTGAAGAAGGATTTTCTTACAGTTACCTGGTACTTGTAAAAACTTCTGTTTCTATAACAAACAAAAGCACTTTGTTTGTATAATTAAGTGCAAGGAGAGCTCATTACCCATCAGTCATAGGACTGATGACCCTGACCTGCAGCCTCTATTGGTTTAAGTGGAGAGCGTGGAGGGAACAATTGCTGCTGCCCATCTCACTGCGGTCCATGACGGCTTTCTGTCCTTCTCACAGGAACAGTAACTGCAATAGATGCTGGCTGCTCGGCCACCCTCATTTGCAGCCACACACACCAGCAACCAATCACCAGCTTCCATTTCCATTAACCGTCTTGGGAGTTAACACCAAGCCACGGAGTGAGAGAACACCTATCCCGCTGCTTCTGCCCCACAGGTCTGGCAGCAGCACGGGGCGGGCAGCTGAAGGCAGCAACTTGGTGTTAAACACTCAGAATGCCCATAGAGGCTGATGTATGGAAAAGAAATTCAATTTTCATCAGTTATGTCAAGTTTTGATAGGTACCTATCAAAAATACTGGAAAAATACATTAGTGAAATAGAGAAAGACCCCTCAGCCACCCATGAAAAGCCCCAGAAAATTAGGGCCAGGCACCATGTGGCTGCTCGCACAGCCACTGTCACAGCAACTGGCTGGCTTCTGGCAGTTCTACACCAATCTGATCGACTAGCCATGCAACCCCACGGCACGCCTTGCTCCGTATTTCTCATCATAAAGGCCTCAGAAATGCCTGTTTCGACACAAATGCTTTTCACAAGACCGTCGTTTTAGAGGGCGCAGTTAACTTGCCCCCAGTCAGGTCTGAAAGCCACTTCAAAGCTCTGTACAAATGTGTCTTCACTGTTTCTGCATTCACCATGTGCGTGTCTTGAAACAGGACCTCCCAAAAAACGCAGCAAATGCATGTTTCTGTATAAAAATAAAACCCTGCATGAAGCCTTGCATAGAATAAACGATACATGCCATAACTATCCCGACCCTAGCTGCCTGCTTCGCCATCTAGCTCGCCCCTTTGCCCACCTGTGGCTGTTGCACCTTCTGCTTGTGATATTTGACGTACCGTATCCATGGACATGCGTGTATACACAACGTACTGCGTATGGATTATATACAACCAATATGCATTGTGTGCACATGTGGTTTAGATAGAGACGAGGAAATTAGACAGATGAGGGCGTTGCTCCTGATCAGGAAAATATCACATAGCAAGGGTATTGATCTACTTTAACACACCTATAATCAAGCCAAGTGATTCATGGTATGAGAATGAAGAAACTTAAACTGTATACTATTTACAGCTCTCTGATGTGAGTGTGAATTTTATTGGCTTAAATATTTTAAAGGTTATGCTCATTTTATCAGAATTTACATTTTATTTGACCTTTCTTTTAGGGTGATTTCTCCTAAAAAAAAGAAAGGAAATATAAGAAAAATAAAAAGGAAAAACAATTATTTTTTAAAGTGCAAAGCAATAAGGCTTAAATAATACATCAGCATTTAAAGAAAATAAAACTTTATTCCATTTAAGCAGAACTACACATGTTCTGTATTCGATACAATGGGAAATGCTTTTGGCATTCCCACAGAGGTATACGAGCAAGCAGGTATTTTATTATAGAGCAGGTAACTCCATTACATGTAATCTTACGGAGTCAACATAAAAACTTTTTATAGATTCCACTTTGCTCCAGCCAAGCTGTGCACAACGAAAATTGTTCCTATGAAACTTTATTGAAGAGACTGCGGTCACGATTCCTCACAGTATATGGTTTGCAACTGCCTTAAAGTACCTGGTAATAGAAAGAATTATTAAACTATTCAGTTTATGCACTGGGGGTTTTTTTTTGTAGCAGATTTAGTGACTGCAGTATATAACCCGGTTCACTGAAATCACTGTAAATCATTCAAATATGCCTACACTCTTCATTAAAACTAAAATCGGCCCAGCAGTTTATGAACCTGTGATAAGCTGAAGTGCATAAACTGTCATAAAACTAAATCAATGTACAAACAACACACGAACTAGTCTTAAACAGAGGACAGTAAGATGTATTAACCCCCCGCTCTGTAAAGGATGGAAGCTCAGCTTCCCACCCTGCGAACACCGTTTGTAGATTTCAAAATCCACGCTTAGCAAATTACGAACTCTGTTGGCCAAGTACTCGCAATCATCACGTTTGGGAAGGTGCTTTTCTGTTTATCAATGGTCTTTAAAAAACGATCCCAGGCCTCAGCACCTTCCCGCTAAAGCCATTGACAAATTTGCTCTGATTTCAGTAAGCTGTCCAGGCTCTGATTTTTACTGCTGTATAAGCAGTTTCTAGAACTGCTGAATTAGAAAATGGATGGTATGGAAAATTATATTTATGTTCAATAAATTAGTTCCATATTACTCTAAGCTGCCTTTACGCATTGTCATTTTTATTGCATCCACCACTTTTTAGAGCCCTGCACTAACCATTTTGCTATGTGAGAGCAAGTTCTGGGAAATGCTTGACTCGGGAATAAGACAGAAGTTGTACCGGAACTCAAAGTACACATGGCACACAACCTCGACATCCTGAAAGCTCGTTATGCTAAGAAATTCCAAAGTTCTTCCCAGCAGTTCTTGTTAACAAGACTTCTCTACATGGACAGGCAATTTTAAGTGGCAAATGTATTTGTGGGAGCTCGCCTGTTAAAGGATGGGGGAAAAGGGTTACGTTTGACAAATTCCTCATTTCAAATCATGCAAATAATTGGCTCCATGGGGTGCTTATTCTAGGGAGATTTTTCACAACCTGAAAGAGGGAATTGATAGACTTAAACTGTGAGGTAAAAGAGCGAGAAGGAATGAGAAAGCAAGTCTCACAGAAAATTGGAGAATACTAGGTTTGCATGTTTTGCAGTAGGCGCTACTGAAATTGCGATCAAACTGAAGAAAACATTCGAAGGTTTGGTTTTTCTCATGACTTCTGTAACACATGATACTCCCTTAGGCAAAAATCTTCTTAGAGCTGCCATACTGTGAACCTTTCCAGCTTACTGCTCTCTCACTGAGGTGGCTTGTTAAAGGAGCAAATCAAGCTGGCTGAGCAATTATTAAACAAATCCGTGATTTCACAAGAAGTGTGCTGGGACATACTCGCTGCATTGTGCTGCTGGAATAATGCAAAGCAGTCGAATGAGCAGCTGAGAATAGCAGAATTTGAACCGCTAATCTGAATTAAAGTCCAATTCATTGATGGTTTAATACATGTTAGCTATGTTCTTTATGATAAATCACTTTCCCTAGAAAAAGTGCATGAATACTGTGATCATAACCCTATCTAATTAGTAATGCTACCTCCCTAAACTCTGATTAGGTTCTAGGGGTTAGTGGTCAGATGGGCTGAACTGAGCAGCAAGAGTCACTGATTTACTCACCTCTTTTATCACAGAATCATCTGGTTGGAAGAGACCTTTAAGATCATCAAGTCCAGCCTTACACCCTGCGCTGCCAGGGTCCCTAAACCATGTCCCTCAGCACCACATCCACACATCTGTTAAACACCTCCAGGGATGAGGACTCCACCACCTCCCTGGGCAGCCTGTTCCAATGCTTAATGACTCTCTGTAAAGAATTTTTTCCTGATATCTAACCTAAATTACCCCTGGCGCAACTTAAGTACATTTCCTCTTGACCTGTCATTTGTAACATGGGAGAAGAGACCCCCACCTCACTAAAACCTCCTTTCAGGTAGTTGTAGAGAGCAGTAAGGTCTCCCCTCAGCCTCCTTTTCTCCAGACTAAACAACCCCAGGTCCCTCAGCCACCCCTCATAAGACTTGCTCTCCAGACCCTTCACCAGCCCGTCTCTGAAGGCACTTCAACGTCCTTCTTGAAGTGAGGGGCCCAAAACTGGACACAGTACTCAAGGTGTGGTCTCACCAGCACCAAGAACAGGGGTACAATCACTTCCCTGCTTCTGCTGGCCACACTGTTGCTGATACAAGCCAGGATGCCGTTGGCCTTACTTCACCAAATCTTCTTTTCAAATCAAGTAGAAATCAACAGTCATTGTATAGCTCAGCCTCTGTTCCATACACTGTTTGATGTACGTCTTTAAACTACAACTATATCTTGAGGTTCCACTGATACTGAATACTCTGGGAAGGGAGAATGAGGTAAGGTCCAGAAAATACCGAGATAAATCTGGGGTAGAGCATCACTCTCTCAAATTCACTCAGGGATTTCTTATCTAGCCACTGGTTGTGTTTTCTAACTCTAAAACCAGGAGAGTCTTGCACACAGTCCTTCACACTCAAGGCTGTAAGAGACTTGATGATGACAATTCATCACCAGGTCTAGTTGAAGATGACCCTGCTCATTGCAGGGCAGGGGTGGACTAGATGGTCTTTAAAGGTCCCTTCCAACCCAAAAGGTTTTATGACTCTATGTTTAGATAAAAAAGGCATTACACTCACCCAGTCTGAGTCATACCCCAGGACTCCCAAATGGGCTTTACGAACTGGACTGATCGGATACCTTAGGCAGCCCATGGTAAACCTGTTTCGCCCTTTTGACTAGGTTATCGTCCAGGGAAACTGCCGGGAAATCCATGCAGCATTCCTGTTTTGCTTACCCAGTGTTCATTCCCGAGAGGTCTTTTCCTATGATCATACAGGTTCTTTGAGAGTACAGCATAGTCTAGTGCCCGGGTTATTTCCACCTTGCAAGACTCATGAGACATACCTAAGATAGAACCAAAGGGCAGTACAAGTTATCTTCCTAATACAGGTAAAGCCAGGAAAAAGGTGCCTGACTTAGCTAAGATGCATCTACAAAGACATATTGAATGATGGTAATAATTTACCACTACCACAACTTAACAAAAGGGGTAGATCAAGCCTGATGAACATCAGCATCCTGAGGATTAATATAAATGTTCACATCCATCAATGGTATTTATTTTCTCCTTCCACAAAGAGAAAAGATGAAAGAAAGTTAATATTCTGAAAAGCCTAAATGGAAAAATTAAGGAAAGCTAAAGGATTGTTCTTTAAAGTAACCCACTAATTCCTAAAGAGCATTCCACTCTTTGTACGTAGAGGAATTTCAAAGCAAAACAAAATAAATCTTTTTTTTATTATTATTTTCAGAAGTATAAAACGTAGTATCTGACCACATTCACAAGAGTCACATCCTTTGCTATTTTATGTTTCCATTATTGTGCATTATTCCTCCAAGAATCAAATTTAGCAGCACTGATGGTTTAAATTCAGCATAAAAATGAAATTCATCAAATGCCATGGCAGGGTACCAAACATTTAATGTCAGGTTCCCTTATGTTCAGCACTTTGTTAAAGCTTCCCATCCATCAATTAGACAATTTTGGAATATTTTTCTTTGTTAAAAAAATAAGTCTCCTGTGCTTGATGTTGTTTTGTGGGAAGAACTGCTCCTTCACGTACCGACCTCAACATGCGTCCTTGTACATACATATATATATATGTGTGTGTGTGTGTGCGTGCATTTTTTTCAGTTTTCTGGTATTACTCACTATCATCATAATTAAGCAGTTTCTTTCTATTAAGACTTTGCACTTAATACCTAGCTCCACAAGTGGACCCATGCCGAGGGCCAATCTATTTCCCAGCAAGCCTTCAAAACTCTCTCGAGTCAGCCTGCAAGGGCTCTAATCACAGGAGTGAGACCGTAAATACGTGTGAGGAGGCCACGCCAATTACGACAGGAAACAGAGTGTTTAACATGAGCCAGGGGCTCAGGAGAAGTGAGATGACGTGAAAAACAGAAGGAATAGGAATGCAGGGGTGGAGCGAGCCAAGGAAGATGCTGCTGCCATTACAGGCTATGAGAAAACAGCAAGAAAGAAACTGCTCGAGCTCCGTGATGCCCTTGAATTCTGAGCTCAGCGCAGAGAACTTGCCTGCACTGACACATCTCCCCACTGCCTTGGGAATCAGCCGGCGTGACGTGAGCGACTCCCGTGACAGATGCCCTGAAACCGATACGGCTGAGGTTTGGACCCGTGCTCACAAAAGCTGTCGAAACCCAGCTTTGTACAGACACACTAAGGCAGCTCTGCGGCTGCCAACATCCCGTAGAGGTATCGCACGTTTGTCCGCAGCTCTCTGTAACCGCACGTACGCTATCTAGGGACCAACAGCTGCTATCCAGGGCAAACCATTACACGCTGCTCTCGTCGGACCAGCCCTTTGTTACCACAAGCTGGCGAACATTATCTTCATTAAAACGTTAGCTCTTAACCATTACACTTTTAACTGTCACATTCTTCAGAGCTTGTTCGCTGTCGTGACCATTTAATTTGAGTAGGGATTCATTCATGGTTAAGCAGCAGCAAAAAACTTTTAACTGTTTGGGTCGAGAAAGCACACAATAAATTGTTTCAATATCTATTTGTTTATTTTAAGCCTTTAAGACAAAGGTTTTCCATAAAGTCTGATTGCTTCATCAAAACAGCAAGATTTTGAGCCATCTGCCATCCTACACATTCTTGAAATTGCAGAATAATGAGTGGTATCACCACAGACTAAGGCAAGTATAATGCACACAACACTTTTTGGGCCAAATATATTTCTGACTCGTTAATGTTTACTGCCAAACACTGCGTACTTCAAAGCACAGAGCTGGTCCTGGAAAGTTTTACAACACGAGGTGTGAAATCTGAAATACCACAAGGACAAGCAGCTCAGCCTGGAGCTGTCTGAACCCACACAACTCACTGGCTGTAAACACAAGAGACCATCCAGATGAAACTAAATAGCAGGGAAAAAAAAAAAAAAAAGACTGTCACGTCTTATTGCTTTCGATTAAGCTGTTTTGCAGTGAATGGGATCTTTAATAATTTAGCATGCAGACAGCCCTCGTTTTTTGCTGCTCCATCCCATCATGCCTTCCTTGGGTGCTCTGGTCAGCGCGTAAACAAACACCGGCTTTTTTCTAAAATCCTAAGGCAGAGGCAGATCGAGCAGGGGACTACAAAGCTGGCATTAACACAGCCCAGTGCTCTGCAGCTCTCTGTAAGAAAGTCCCTCATGCTGTTCAACTTGTCCTGAGTACGTCCGGACTGTAAGTCATCGCATCGGTGGGGCATGGGTGGTACGGAACGGTACCGTTTCTGGGCCAGGGCCACCGCACGCCGTAATGTGCAGAATCCCATTTGCAGCAGGTATAATTTTGGACTGCTAAAGCCGTTTGTGTATAGTGACAGCCTCTGCTTACAAATTCGTTTTTCATGCCCTCTTTACTTTAAAACTCTATTGGTTTCACTGGACTTCTTAGCTGCTTGAGCTATATAACACCGAGGTGAGGATTTATCTTCTTCAGCTTCAGCATTTTCACTAATAACGTTAATGCCTGGCAATCGCTTCCAGCCAGTGCAACGAAAACTGTCTGGATGTACAGCATACAAAGTATTCTTGTACAGAAACATCCTCCCAGCGCTCATCAGGCCAAAAGCTATTTCCTCTCTGTTTACTCACCCTCCGTAGAAGTGAATGAACTGCAGTGAAAGGGAAGACTTCCTCTTAAAGGGCAGCCTGTCATTAAATTGTGTTTTATACTGTTGTGTTGGTTTTCTCCCAGTCCCCCATCCTATCTCTAAACCACCATTCCCTAAGCATACCTACCTTCAGGAATACCCACGTGGATACTCTAACAATAACGAAACGCCGTTGTCTAAAGCACTTTGTTAGGGGTGCAATACCTGTGAACTAAAAACTAGATCACGCCCGGTATAGCATGTCCTGCTCGAATACACACATAATACTCTGCACTCGTAATGAAAACGCAAAACAATCGGGCCAAATCGGTTTGTTTTAAGGAAAGACTCCAGTTTCTGTATCAATTTCCTGTTCTGATCCACGCAGAAAGAAAAATCCAAACTTACTGTAATATTGTGCTGCTGTCAGGTTTCTGTCGATTCCAGGCTGGTTGTCGGAATACAAACAGCATCCTGATTCCTCCTGCATCTGAAAGGTGTATGAAGGAGTGGTACCTGTCGTGGAATTTCTGAGCTTCTGTAGTTAAAGTCGGGTGCTTGAGGCTATTTAACTCAATTAGAGCCAGATGCTCCCAATCACGTACAAAATTCCTTTGATATCCATGAAGAGCAAAAAGGAATCTTGTTTCCCTTTTATAAGGAGTTTCAAAAGGTCTGTTCTCTGAGGCCGACTTCTAACTTTGTAAAGGGTCTCACGAACAAAAACACGTTTTCCTTTAGCTTCTCCATTAACATTTAGCACTTGTCTCCTTTTTTTTTTCTGGAAACAACGTAAGGCACAAATTAGCAATAACAAATAAACAGGACTTTCCAAATTCATTACGCAGTCACAGGGAATACACTAACATGGCAATGTTTTGTAATGCTGGCATGGAAAACATAATTTCAGCTCGAAAAGGCCACTGAACACCGCTATCTGAGTTGTCGTAATGAGAACTTTGTCTTACTTAATAAAAGATGGTCCCTCATTAAAACTACTAAGATAAAATCACAGTGGAAGCCACACAGTTCCCAAACTTTTTGCTGTTACTTCCATATGTCCAGAATAATATGAACTCAACAAAATCTCATCAGTGCAACTTTGTGTAAGGGAAGAGGCAAGTCTGATATACCTCCTGGAAAATAAAGGAGTAATAATTAACAGAACAGAAAAACTGGTACAGAGCTACAAAACAGCTTCAGTCAAGCAAAGGGGCAAACTCTGGAAAACCTGCAGATCTCAAGCAGCTCTCATCTACCCGTAGGTTTACTTTGCTCCATGTCCAAGGCCACCTCTCCCAGACGACAGCAACGGATTATGTGGTCGCCTCTCAGCCACTTCAGTGAAAGCGTGGCCCGTGTTTGATGGATAAGGAAGGCAGGTTTATCTAAACGGTGAGTTTGGCACTGCTGGGGCTGGGGCTCCCAACTGCTGCTTCCCTGGTGGAGAACCAGGATCCAGCACAGGGGTCAAGTGAACATCTTGGGGCAAAAATATCCAAAAATATCCAAAATAGGGAGACCAGGCAAACTCACCTGCCAGAGTCCTGTAAAACAGAGATGCACGTGAATATGCAAAAATCTCTGTCAAATGATGGTATGCTTAGAGATGAGCTTAAGCTGCTGTCACTCACAACCCGCGTTGTTGCCCGTGTTGGAAGCATGATTTGTGTGTCTCCAGACATAATTCCTCTGTGGGTGCTAGCTAGGGTCAGTCCTCATGTTCAGCGCTGAGGCACCAATCACACTATAGCAAATGCTATAAAGCTATTTTAAATTCACAATATATATTTAATCAAGAGTATTATTTACGTATAAATGATTGAAGAATCTGGGGGTGGGGCGGTGCTGGGCAAGGGTACATTTAAAATCCCATACGGTGTTTTGAAGTATCCAGTATATTAATTATATTGTAATGGAATAAGGTAAGCAATAGCCATCTCCTTAGAATGGTAAAGTATCATACAAAACCATCTATGTTTATCAGCTCAAAACATATCATTGCAGAAGAATAACAACTATTTTCTTCAATAAGATTTTATAACTACAGCTGATTCAATGACATAATCTGATTGCTTATATGAGTTGGAATTTGTCAAGTCACTAAAATCTTTTAATGTTTTAAAACATTTAACAGGGTCGTGAAAAAAAAAAGTTTTAGAAAAAAACATTTCTGAATTTTTCAGAAATTTCACTAAAAAGGGGGATGTATTATTGGCCTGGTTTGAGCTTCCTAGTTGATTTGCATTTTAGAATTTCATCCTGAATTCCCCTGATTTGTTTCTAGCTGTTCTGTGGGAAATCCCAGTCCAGCCCGGCCACATGCCAGCCCTGTTCACGTCCTGCCCTGGATGCACGTCCTCTGCGTGAGGTCCCATTGCTCCAGACTGGTTTGCAGAAGTCACAACGTGACCTGCTGCAGGATCACTGTTCATTTGACTCTAGGCTTCAAAGAGATGCCTTCATTCTTTGGCAGAAGGAAAAAACATAGGACACTGGACACAAGTTCCCAGCACAGCACACAAACTCCAGCATCAGGTGCACTGTCATTTCTGGGTAAAGTCATTACCTTAGAAAAATATTTCCCACCTCTCTTACAAGATTAGGAGAAACTCTAGTGAAGTAGTAGTTGAGAAAAGGAAATGTTCTTATGTAACTGTTGGGAGAGGAGGCACAAAATCCTGCACTCTCTCTTCTACAGCCACACACCGTGTCAACAGAAGGAACAAACAAGACTAGAATGTGCGGAAACGGACAGGGGGAGCTTAAGTATTTCTTGACATGAGGGTCTAAGAACTGGTCTTTGTTTTGATTTTATTCTGCGCAACTGAATCGCAGCCCAAAATACCATAACTCAAACTTTTCAGAGGAGGAGGCTGACCCTTTCCTGGAAAGTACATTGAAATAAGACATGCCTTAAGACCTTTTAAGACTCTTAAACAAGAATTGCATGTATTGAAGTTCACCCTTCTTGTGGAATCACCTATCAGAGAATTTGCGCACAGCAACCGCCCCTTCAGGAGAACGGCATGGATCTGTTTAGTGGTGTCACCCACGAGGCTGAACTCATGGTAACACAAAACCGACTCAGACGCCACATCCTCACCCACATGGGGGACTCCCCTCAGACATTTAAATCAGGTGCCTGTGAAAACACAGCAATAAACCACATGTTCATAAATGCGCTGCCTGGTCTGTGGTACTTAGGTAACTTCTCTGGTGTTATTCCATTTGTATAGAAATGGTGTGGTAATAACTCATAAAAACAGTGTTAGGGCACGGGAGGTGCAGTTCTGGAAATGTGTTTTGTGTTTGCAGCTTACTTGCTTCAGTCTCTATTAAATGTTAAGCTCTTTTTAAATCCTTTTGACTTCATCTTTCCATATAGCTCTCACAGACTGCATGTCACTGGGACTGAATCAACGCATTCAGCTCAGAGAACTTTCCTGCAGGGTTTTGACACAGATGAGAAGGGAGCACTTGCATCCTGCAGTTTATGCAGATATTCTTAAATTTGCCAGGCACTGTAGTCAGCGCTGGCCGAGGGAATGATCCCACACTCTCTAAACTTGGAGGAAATGTGTGTCTATTCAACATCCAAATCCACATCTGAGCTCTACTCAGCACGTCTCAGGTGGACAAATAAGGATCATTTTCTTGTTGCTTGGGATTTTTAAAAACAGTAAAAAAGTTGCAGGCTATATGCTTTTTATCAGACAATGAAGGGCAATGTGGAAATGTTAATCTCCAATAACCTAATAGCCCTTCAAGCTCCTCCTGGCCAATTGGCTGAAATTATGATTTAAAAGAAGATATGACCAAATGGATTTGGTTCAGTGTACCTTGCAGAATAAAACTCAGCTTGCTATGTACGATTTAAATAATGCACGTCCAGATTGCACTCTGGGATTTGTGCTGGGGAACGCTGACCCTGTCCTGACAAAATTCCTAGAAACAGTCCTTAAGGGAGAGGAGCTAAGTGGTATTTGAGAGGTTTCCGTATCACCTGCAAATGCAGAGCTGAATACTGCAGACCCAAACACTGACCTTAACGGGTTAGGAAAGGATGGCCCAGCCCACCTTTGTGGCGATCGCTGCTGCCAGCGTCTTGTAAAGCCACAAGGAGAGACTAAAGTTGTGATCCTACTGCAGCCCCTGTTAACCACCCCCTCGGGTAGAGAAACCTGCATCAGAAGCTGTGAGTTCATCCCAGCAGCAGCAAGGGCTCTGGATAGCACCATGTTTTGCCTTTTTTTGGCGTATTTTGAATTAAAACTGTTAAAAACTCTCCTTGTTCTCCTCAGTAGCAAAGTATTAGAGCCGTAGGATATCCTTGTGATGCACATAAAAAGCGACTCAGCTAAGAAAGCACTGTTGCAATGAGACTGACAGGTATTCTGGAACGTAATGATGCCCTAATTCAGTGACCACACACCCACTGCAATCAGAGAAGTACCCTTGGCTGGCAAGCACGCCCATGCCCATCACCACAGCTACAGTCGTACAAGGAGAATGAAGAATTGCAGCATTTAGTTGCACTCCTGGGGCATTTTTGCGCTCTGTAATGGTACGATTGGGGCAATTGAGTTATTTAAAATATTTTAAAATGGTATAAAAATCGTCAGGCTTTTCTTGCTTTAAAGAGGATTTTATGTTGCCATGGCTCACAACACTTAATTTTCAGAAAATACAAACAAAAGCTACGTAGGAATATATGCAGTATATTTCAGCCCTGGAAAACGCAACAGAAAATCATAAAAAAATTCTATCCATAACTGAGAGGGTTTTCCTCTGTTTCTTGTGGAAACTATTTTGCAGCTGCTGACCATTTGTCTGAATTAACAACAGACCTTTATTTCTTCTCGGTCTAACAGATTGTGTATGCTGGACTGCTCCCTGGGATTTTTCCTATGCATCGTGGCAGTGCGTGCACACATCAGATTTTTTAAGGGGGAGGGGGAAACCAAGGCAGATATTACTTGTTGAATTGAATATTCAGAGAGTTTTGAAGAGTACAGAACATTTGTAAAGCAGCTCCGCTCTCTGCAAGTTTTATTTTGTACTTAACTGCTCCTGGAACATCCCAAGGAAACAACTGGCAGCCTGTGGAGTGTCAGATTAAATGACCGGCGTTTAAGCTTTAAAAATGGTCATTAGACTTTCCCATTAGCCTTTTCTACTACTTCAGCTGCACCATGCCTAGCAGCACAGGGAATCCCAGGGCAGGCATGTTGCCATAGTACCGTATTTAGCAACACACTAATTAAATCTGCTGAAAGGAAGAGATTCTATTAATTGATACGGTACTGAGAACGGAAGATGGAGCAGGCTGCCCAGTATCGGTGAATGTGCTGCAGAAGAAGTGGACATTTTTATGTGTACGTGGTGTAGATCACGAATCTGTCACACCAGCACTCTAACTCATGCCCAGGATATATCAGTGGCAGGCTCCTCCTGCGTACCGGACAACACAAACAGCTATATTCAGTATCGAATTTGTGTGCTGCACTAGAACAAACAAACTGCCCGTTTCATGCATCTCCCAATGGCACAGACACTACAGCGCACAAGCACTGCCAGAAACTACTAAAGCTCTAAGTTCTGTAAAACAGCACAAACCATTCCTCACAGCTTTTGCTCAGATCTACGTTGCACTATTTCTTCACTTGCACAGACTCCTTGTCTCCTTGGTCTTTTACTCTTCCCATTCTTTCACACACAGCCTTTGGCAGAGCTGTTAGAAACCGTTGTTAGCAAACAAACTTGTACCCTGCATGTTTTACTGTGCCTTTTTGAATAGTGCAGCCTGGATCCCAGTCTCTGTCCCATACCATTGTGTCCAGCTCAAAAAAATTGCAAGGCATTGGAGATTTGGCCTTAGACTTCTGGCCCTGAATGAGGAGTAAGGGATTAAACCATCACTCATGGCAAATTACTTGGTTCAATTCTGTTGTCAGAGGATCTCTTTTGCTTATGCTTGTTCATAGCTGGAATAATGCATCTACCTCTTCTCCAAACACTACACACCAAGGTTTTGGAGAGGCTAAAAAAAGCAAGAACCTTTAGTAGTGCCTCACTTGGCCAGAGGACGAGGAAAGCTGTATAAGCTCACCTCTACTTGCAGAAGACCTTAAGGCTACTGCCTCACTCTGTTTTACATTTGCTGTCTTCATTTTTCTCTTTCTTTCATCCCCTGCTCACTTATGCTGGTCTCTAGTATCCTTTTCTCATGCTGATCCCTCCCCATTTCACATATCTTGTAGTTGGTCAAGATACCAAAAGTCCTACCAGCAACAATCTGATTAGTACATTAAACAATTGCCTCGTGTTTCTTGCCATAAAACTAAGTGATGCTTTAACACATCTCCCGGATTCGGCTAGAATAGGGTTAATTTTCACAAGGGGCTGGGAGGGACCAGGCAGGAATAGACAAACTGGACCAGCCAGTGGGATATTTGATACCATGCTGATGTCATGCCCAGTATATATATATGTGGGGAGCTGACTGGGGAAAGCAGCACACAGTTTGGAGCAGCTGGCCAGGAGGCAGGTTCCACCCAGGTGTGAGCTGTTGCTTTATATACTCGCTTTACATATTATTTCATTGGCATTATTGTTATTACCATTGTTTTTTCTCTCTTTGTGTTGTTCATGTGAACTGTCCTTATCTCAACCCACAGGGTTTTACCTTTTTCTCATGATTTTCTTCCCCATCCCACCAGGAGAGGGCAGGGAGTGAGCAAGCAGCCCTGTGGTGCTTGGTTGTCAGCTAGGCTTAAACCACCACGTCTCAGGGTTCTCCATCACATGTGGCAGGGGTTTAAAGTCAGATCGATGATGCTCTGTCACCTGTCTCATCCTTTCTTGGAGGGATGCTACCCTCGCAGGAGTAGCTGTGCACCTCTTAGAGTAGACCTGGATCTGCTGTAGTGTTTATAACCAATTTATTAAACCAAGCTAATTTCAAGACCTGCTTCCTGAGTCATTCAAAGAACTCTGCTCTGCAGAGCAACCTCCAATATATAAGCTGGGCAGATAAGGTCCCTACTTCAGGGGACCCACCATGCTGTATAAGCTAAAAGCATAGAATCATGGAATCATAGAATGGTTTGGGTTGGAATGGACCTTAAAGGTCATCTAGGTGTAACCCCCTGCCATGAGCAGAGACACCTTCCACTAGACCTAGTTGCTCAGACCTCCACCCAACCTGGCCTTGAACACTTGCAGGGATGGGGCATCCACAACTTCTCTGGCCAAACTGTGCCAGTGCCTCACCAGTCTCACAGTGAAAAACTTCTTCCTAATATCTAATCTAAACCTACCTTCTTTTAGGTTAAAACCATTACCCTTGGTCCTATCACTACACTCCCTGATAAAGAGTCCCTCCCCATCTTTCCTGTAGGCCCCCTTTAAGAACTGGAACATTGCTATAAAGTCTTCCCAGAGCCCTCTCTTCTCTTCTCTAGGTTAAATAACCCCAAGTCTCTCAGCCTCATAGGGCAGGTGCTCCAGACCCTGGATCATCTTCATGACCCTCCTCTGAACCTGCTCAAGCAGGTCCATGTCTTTCTTACTCTGAGGGCCCCAGAGATGGACATAGCACTCCAGGTGGCGTCTCATGAGAGTGTAGTAGAAGGGGAGAATCACCTCCCTCAATCTGCTGGCCACACCACTTCTCTAGCTGCAACCCAGGATGCAATTGCCTTTCAGTGCTGTGAGTCCATGTTGCTGGCTCATATTCTGTTTCATCCACCAACACCCCCAAGTCCTTCTCTGCAGGGCTGCTCCCAATCTACTCATTGCCCAGCCTGTATCTGTGCTTGGGATTGGCCGGGCCCCGGCGGAGGACCTTGCACTTGGCCCTACTGAACTTCATGAGGTTTGTATGTGTCCACCTCTCAAGCCTGTCAAGGTCCCGCTGGGTGGCACCCCTTCCCTCCAACATGTCGACTGCACCCCACAGTTTGGTGCTGTCAGCACACCTGCTGAGGATGCACTGGATCCCACCGTTCATGACACTGGCAAAGAGGTTAAACAGCGCCTGTCCCTCGGTTGTGTGCTATGGAAACGATGAAACTCACCACCAGCCACACGTGCAGGTAAAAAGCCTCTGCGTGCTTTACGATAGTGCACAGGTAGTACCAACGATGACATGAGGGCAATGTACGCATTGCAAATTAAGGGGATGGTGGTATTTCCAGACCGTAAATCACGTCTTACATAAAAGCACGCAAGAACTCTATGTCGGTGTGGAAGATTTAATTACACAAACAAATGACTAGGAGAAGACAGGACACAGAGAGCCACATCCTGCCCATATGGGAAAACATGCTGGAACCCAGAAGGGAGGTGTGGTTGCCTCATGGCAGCTACAGGAACCGTTATGCTGGAGCAGCAAAATGTTTCAAAGCAGGAAATTCAGAGCCAGTCTCGGAGGTTTCAGCAGGCAACGGCAGAGCATGCTCCATGGAGCCATTTCTCTCTGCTGCTTTGATGCAAAGCGAGCAGCATGTGCCCCCGGCTGAGACATATTGCTGGCAGTAGCATATGCGTTTGATAACAGCAGCTTTACTGTTCAAGTAAGGAGAAAGAGTTTTTTCCAATCCAGGAACATCAATGCAACGTTTGTCTCTTTCCCTGCTGGGATGAACACAGAACTTTTCTGGATCTTTAGAGGGGTGGCAAGGATGAAAAGGAAATAAAAAGATATGCTCCTCTCCTGAAACAGGCAAAGTTAATGGTCTTAATTCTTAATTCTTAATTCTTACCTGGAGTGCTACCTTAGTTGTCAATGCCCCCGGTACATATGGCACTTAAATCCTAGGTGAGAGCTAGCCAGACAATCAATCCATCAATCAAAGGAGAGCAGGTATCCTATGGGACCTGCTGCATTGTGTACACCCCATGAGAGACAGGTCAAAAGACACAGCTCGATGATCAAAGCGGGGGGCGGGGGGGCGGTATGGGATGCGAGAGATGCAAGATTTTACGTGTAAAAGTCCCAAAAAGAGACATGCAAGAGAAGATGAAAAGCGTGGCAGCACGGCCCTTTCCAGCTCCCTCTCATTCCGTTTTGTCCGCTTGCCCCAGGACAGTCCGGCACAGCCACTCTGAACGCCCCACCGTGCGTTCTGCAGGGACACAGCTCATTGCTGAGATGTGAGGAGCCTCAGTCTGGAGGCTGAGCAGGGAACGTTTGTGGGTCCACGTGCATTAATATGCTGCACGTACTTCTGCGAGACAGGAAGCCGAGGTGGCTGAGCTCGTCGCATTCCTGAGTACCAAAAATTTCTGAGCAGAGTCCCCAGAGACCTGCAAAGCCATCTCCTCCTTTTAGACCCGAAGGGTTGTCACAGCAAACCGGTCCCTGTGCCACCACTGACTCCAATGACCCACCAGTAACTGAATGACAAAACCGAGACAGGACTTCAAATCTGCAAACGCTGCTTCAGAAGCCTGAGCCAGGGAGCCAGATGTTGCAGGAAAAATATCTGGGATTTTTGATTGCCTTTAAGAACGAGTAGGAGGAGAATTGTGATACAGTACGAAAAATAGCCTGCTGCATAGTTTTTGGATTAATGACAGAATTATCTCCTTTAAAATACTGTAAAATGTAAGAATTTTAACTCATATAGGATGGCTTAGAAGTAAAAAAAAAATACATACATTGTATAGAAGTATGGAAAACCCTGAAAAGTTTCCAAATATGACATACTTCAAACACAGCACCTGAAAGAGTTTCATAGGGATATTTCAAGACGAAAATTTTCCTTTCTATCCATAGGCAAAGAACACGCTTTCACAGGGAGGAGTGGGGGAAAGCAGGAAGTGAAAACAGGGACAATTCAAAGGAAGCAGCCAATTGCAGCTGGAGGCAAACTTTAACGTATACGTTGGGTCTCCCCTTGGTGTTAGTTCTGAAGGTGTAAACCAGGAGTAGACCTGGCTAGGGGGCATTGCTGCTGCTCTGAGATATTTTTTTTAGAACCCCAAAATGCCCTGTTATATGTACACCAGAACAAAACAGAGACCTCTGAAGAGAAAGGCAGAAAAAAATCTCCTCTCCACCCTTCCACAAAGCTGGTGCTAACGAGAACATGTGTGCTGTGGGGAAGGGAAGAGGAAAATGAACCGGCTTTCTGGGGACCTCCCAGCACCCTGGGCTGTTCTAAGGGAAAGGCTTTGCCCCCAGCGACAGCTGGAAATCCCAGCCTGTCCAGAACGAGTCCCAGGCATGAGATTTAGAAAAATGCTGTGCCTTGTGATTTCAGGTAGGGAGAGCCGCACTTTTAACATAGAAAGTTTTGTAAGGCACTGTCAAAAATTAGCGCCTCAGGAACTCCATTTGGACACCAAAATTCAATGGATACTTTCAGCTTGATTTTTCTGCGCTTTAGCAAAAATAAACCGTCTGACTCCACAAGCCTGGGCTGAAAAAACAGTCTCCCAGAGCAGTGAGGGAAGCCCAGATGGAAATTAGTAATTCTGCCTTTAAAGGAGGGTTACAAAGCACACAGCCACACAGAACCGCTGGCCGAAA
Source organism: Bucorvus abyssinicus (assembly GCA_009769605.1). Lineage (NCBI taxonomy): Eukaryota > Metazoa > Chordata > Aves > Bucerotiformes > Bucorvidae > Bucorvus > Bucorvus abyssinicus. Next base: position 56,271,308 of record CM020024.1, on the reverse strand, counting down.
ACGAGGCACAGGCTGCCTGCCTGCCCGCGCCGTGAGTGCAGCCTGCTCCAGCAGCGCCCAGGAAGCCCTTCGGAAAAAACCAGAGCGTTTAAGCTGTTCACGACTCTGCAACAGCGTTTGCGCGAAAGGGAACTGGCTCCGTAACAAAGCAGTCACGGCAGCAGCACGACCTAACTTCAGAATTTTAATGGTATTCTTTCAGCGTGGCCTGTTTCGTCAGCCATGTGTGCTGTACCCTAACTTCAAAGAATTACAAAGAGGAGAAAACCGGAGCTTGAAGGAACCTTCTCAACTGTGGGGAAAACTTCATCCTTCAAGAGATGAACCGGTAGCACATTTTGCCTTTCTAACCAGTTTTGACTTCTTCTACCTACTTGGGGCAGTTAATGTTCAGTAAAGCATGTCTTACCCACCACGCTCTAACAAAAAACCATCTTTTTAGGAATAAGAATCACATTTCTTTAGCAATGAGCACCTCCTGCATTTTTCTAGTATCCCGGGAGCAGCTCTCCCTGCTACGGCCAAACTCCTTTCCTCTCTACTTTTCCACAGAAATGTAAACAAACACATTTTCTCACTGAACTGTGTTGTCCACTTTTTGGTCACAATACCTGCCCCAGGCATTGTCCCGTCCAGCATTTGTCGATGGGAACATGGTCCCCTTCAAGATTTTGAAACAAATCTTGGTATCTTAAGATGGAGACAGGAATCCAGGCAAATTTGATATCTCCTACCATGTGTGTACATGCTATTGTCACTCACAACAATTATTTGTCTTCTGTGGGCAAGATAGAAAGTGCTTTATGACCATATATCAGAACTTCGCTGCTTTTTTCAACCCAGCAATACCTTCATTAATTTTGGAGACCCTACAATGTACTCTTCTTCATCTTAGACATCTAAATACTTCTGTCAGTCTGATTCCAAGTGAATCTTCTGTCTGTGTAGGACTAAGGCTGGTCCTGCTTAATATTTTCACTTAGCATGGAAAATAGAAGGACGATGATGAAATTTGCTAGTAACACACAAAGTTAGGGACAGCCTCAAACCAGAGAAGAATGAAGAGATCAAGCAGAAACAACTGGATGACTTTGAGAACTACAGTAATAAAACAGAGCCCATATAAAAGGCACTAAATATGAGGCCATGGAGCAAGTAATAGAAACATGCTGTAAATTGGGAGGTTAACTTCTGAAAATGTTAGAAGAGGGGGAGAGCCTGGGAATACTCACTCAACACAAGGCTCCCCAAAAGCTGCCTGTGGCCCAGCTATGAACAGGATTATGAATCCTGTTACATCTACCTACCTGTAGTCAGAAAAATGCTCATGTCAGTGTATGGATGGGCTACCAGCATGTTACGCACCGCTCAGGTCAAATTTGCTCAAGGGAAGAACAGGATGGTGAGAAATGGTTGTATGGAGAACACTTCCAGGACAGTCAAAGGACTAGGAAGTCCATCTTCTGAGGTGGGCCCAGGGAGGCTTGCTTCCTTAGCCCAGTGAGGGAAGACTGAGAGTGATGATGGCTGTCTCTCTAAATATAACCAAGGGAAAAGATAAATTATTATGCAAACTAAAAAGAGTGTTGTCACAAAAGCAAATGGATAAGTAGTGTCTGACAACAAATTTGAGCAGAAAATTAGGTTCTAACCACAATCAGCCTAAGGTGCTTAAATAGCCTCCCCAAAAATATGCCAGATGCAAAAATTCTAACAATTTTACATGGAAGTAGAATGATTTCTGGAAAAAATCATATGGTGGAGGAGGAAGAATCACTGGTGCAGGATCCAACAAGGAGATGCATGCTGCTGGACCTTGGACTAACAAACAAAGAAGGACTGGTTGGGGATGTGAAGTCTGGGGGCAGCCTTGGCTGCAGTGACGTGATCTGTAAAAAAACAAATGCTCTGTCTATATTGAGGTCATCATTTCCAAAGGCTTTGATACTACTCCTCCTCCTGTGATCCAAGGGTCTAGCTATCTGTAGGTGTTGCCAGCTGGAAAGACAAACTGTTGAAGAACACGGGTTTTCTTCGATGCAACCTTGTTTAGAAGAAATGCACATGCTTTGTTTCCCTCAGCATGAAAAATTTGCCAGATCAGAACACGATGGCACTGTATCCTTGCGCTTCTAGCCAGAGCCTTGCTCAAAGTGCTCATATTTGCCCCAGTCCCCCGCAGCTCACCTCTCATGTCTTAGCACTTCTTGCTCCTCCAGGCAAGCTGTTATTCTCACAGACACACCCCAGCAGAGACTCCCCAGAGCCTTCTCCAGTCGTTTGAACTCCTAAGCAGCTTTTCATTTTGCTTCATTTGGACAGAAATATGGGCTTAACTGATTCTTGAAGCTCCTTTAAGGGAACAGTAATGATTAAACCTCCTGATACTTAGGGACAGACTTCTGAAAACAACAGCGTGATCTCAGATAAAAATGTTCATTTGCCGGCAGAGGAAGTGATGACTGGTTTTTAAGTGTTTGTGAAAGTGGAGGCAAGCCTGTTGACATCCTGAGACTGCCTGGTTCATACTCGGTAGCACAGCTATGGCAACGTGCTCCTGTAACACTTTGGACACCTGGGTGTTCCTTAAAGGCAAAGCATTTAAGAGACACAAATGGCTGTTGTGCTCTCAGAAAACAGATCTAAAGTAAATCTGTTATTTATTAATGTCTATGCCAGCAGTGAAACGAGTACTGAAGGTCTTGACGTTTCCAGTTTAAAGTCGTTACTCTTTTCCTACATCATTATTTCTATTAACACTAAACATCTGGAAAACGCTCCTTAACCAAACCTAGAACTGAATTCCATTTTCCAGCCTAATAACAGCTGCCAATCCTGTTTACCCTACAAACTCACCTCAGATTGTGTTATAGTTTCTATCCTGCCCTCTCCTGCCAAAATCTTGTACTCCTCCATACGTTTAATAACTCAATCTCTCTGACTTGGCATCCTGATCTATCAAATTAAGCTGATGTTAATAACATCTCTAAAACAGTCGTAACCAGACTTCTGCAGCAGTTAGCTTCACAGTAACCTTTGGCCAGCAAGAAAAGGCCTGTGAGAAATTTTGGGAGGAAGTAGGACAAAAAGTCATAGGAAAGTCCCCACACCTCCTCTTTGCATTTAGGATGCACAGGATCCCAAGCAGTAGGATGTTAGCAGAAAAACTATGTTTTGCCACCGCTAGAAGTTTTTTCTGTTTTCTTGGGAAGTCACACGGTCACCATTTATTTCCCTGTTTACACTCAAGCAAAGCATAGCAGCATGTGCTCTCAATGAGATCATCTGACATCAGTCCTGAGGGCTGGTTCCCCCAAGGGATGAGACACACTGACCCTCACCAGGGCAATACCTCTGTGTCAGTTGCCAAGACAGCGAGGCTCTGAACACAGGACTAGTAGGGTTAGTGGAGGAGAAGGTCACCCGCCTCATTGGAAGATGCAGGTTCATGGGTTAGCAAAGCAAGACACATCAAAGCTAGTCAAGAAGAACTCATAAGGGATGGATTTGTCTCAAATACTACCCTTCTGAGGGTTTTATAGACCCTTAGCCCGGAGCATCTTCCAGGGCCCATAGAAGACTGGCATTAACAACCCTGCAACCTCTCCTTTTTAAATACAATGTGCAGTAAAATGGGGTTTACTGTCTATCTTAGCCCAAGGGAGAGAGAAACGGAGAAGAAATGTTTCTTTTTATAGGAGATAGCTACACACGGGGCTGCAGCTATTCAGGGACCGGGTGGAGGAGAGGAGGGAAAGTTTCTAACTCCTTTTATAGACCGTATCCCTCTGAAAACAAGAAAAAAAAGGGGAAAAAAAAGTAGATAAATCATGATACAGAGAAGGCAGGACAAATAGAGACCTTCTGTGCAAGTGATCAGGGCAATTACGTGAAGCACGTGGCATCAGATCATTTCTACTCCAAAAGGTGTTAAACAGAGAGCAGATAAACTGCATAAGTGGCACCAAATCCACAGGATGTCTAAAACCTTCTGCATTATAGAAACCAGTGAGCAAAACTCTGCACACACTTTCTCACTGTTAAGCAATTAGCTTTCCTTTGCTCCAGGCCAGATGCACAGCACCTGGATCTATCGGTATGTCACTGCCCCCCAGTAACATCTTTGTGCAACTTGGCCTTCCGTCATTCTCATCGTTCTGAAAACAGCTCCTCTAATGGCGCGTCCAAAAATCAGTCTGTATGGAGGGCCACACTCTGTGCCTGGTCCGGGCGGCAATCCTCTTGCTTAGCTTCACACACACAACACCCAGCCCGTAAGAAAAGGCTTAGTCCATAAGCCCCGAAACGCAGCCACTGCAACAGCCTGACGGAGTTATCGAACGGCAAGCGAAAAAGAGCATTGCTTAGAGCAAAGGGGAGAAAGGGCTTGCAACAGCTACCCTTGTGTGCCGTGCACGTGAGGAGTCTGCATAACACGTTTGATGGATGAGAACTGTATTTAAAAAAAACAGTGTATTCCAGTTTACTAATCTGTGTGAGAGTGAAATTGTGGGAACAAAAATATTATGCTAATATGAAACCACTTCAAGAAAGAAATCAGAAAATATGTGTAGTTAATCTTCCACGCAGGAAAATGAAAGCATGAGAACAAACACTAACTTTTTGCAGAGACAGCTGATGTTGGTGTAAATCACTCACACATTAGTATAATATTTTCATTTAGAATTATGTACTGAGCTGTTTATATAGCCTATGATTCCTGCTCAAATCTATTTAACAGTAATAGCCATGAGCTTTGCTACTCTTCAGAAATACAGTACAATGGAATTATTCTAGTGCCGCAAAATGGCTCATTCTTGCTGTATAAATAACTTCTACAAGCGCTAAATCAGGCTGCATTAAAAAGAGCCGATGAGAAGAGCAACATCTTCTTCTCTGTCCCTGCCGGGAAGGGAAGGGAAGGGAAGGGAAGGGAAGGGAAGGGAAGGGAAGGGAAGGGAAGGGAAGGGAAGGGAAGGGAAGGGAAGGGAAGGGAAGGGAAGGGAAGGGAAGGGAAGGGAAGGGAAGGGAAGGGAAGGGAAGGGAAGGGAAGGGAAGGGAAGGGAAGGGAAGGGAAGGGAAGGGAAGGGAAGGGGGTGTGGAGTAAATCTGTGGCTTTCAAGAGTTGCACCTGCAATTCAGAATAATTGTATTCTAGGTAGGAGTAATTATACTTGCTTGATTATGAAAAAAGAAGAACTTTTTCAGGGGACTTTAAGTGTTCTAGAGTTTACTGCATTGCTTTGGCAGACTTTCGCAGGGATTTAGGAAGCAGATTCTGGACTAGCAGAAAAAATCTTGGTCTTGAAGTTGTACAATTTGGTTGAGATAGAAAATTTTACCCAGATTTGCAGCAGTGATAGTTACATCAATCTGGGTCAAAATGCTTGCTACAAATAAAGATATTTTCCACTTTTACATGAATTTGTAGGTTGCTGTTAAATTTAACAAGGTACCACAGGTATCAGACAAAGGAGATGGAGAGCAGAGGACAAAAAGCTTAGTTTTTACTTTTCTTAATCCTCTTCATCTAGTTTATTCATCTTCATTGAAATAGTTTTCTCCCACTATACTGTTCTATCCCTTGGAGCCAGAAAACTTATCTCCAGAAATTCCTGCAGTGCTGATGGAACGGAAGGGAAGCAAACGAAAGCCAAGTGTCTTTGTTGGTGCTATGATGTATAAAGCAGGGTTAAGCAGAGTGGTTTGACGGTGATCAGGGGACCCGGCTGCTGCGCACAGCGGTCTGACAGCTCCTAGTTTGTGGAGGATAGCACAAAGGTTTTCCTAAGTTTTACCATGGGCCAAGCCAGATGCATGGGGAATGTACATGAAGGACTCAGAGCTATGAATTAGGTATTTCTGGGGTATAATCCATATAACTTGTCTTAAATATCTACTACAGGATGGGAAAAGCTGTACTCAAAACCAGCCTATTTTTCTCAGTTGTTAACTGACACCACAAAAGGATCTCTAAACATTAAGTCCAGTCACAAAATGTCATCCTAAATAACTTTCTGGAGCTGGTAGGTGCAAGTAACTAAGAGGAGATTTTCAAAGCCTCAGAAGCAATTTTTTAATCCTACTTCATACCCACTCCCTTTGGTAATGTGATCTCTTTGGTTCGTTTGGAAACATCAGTGTCTCAGCAGTCCCTGAGGAGATGGTCTGAGATGAAGGAGGTGTGGGGAGCACACGCAACCTGGAGGAAACCCTGAGTGACTACGGCAAGGAGCAACGGGAGCCAGGGTGCTCCTCCATTCTGGGGAACTCCACCACTCTCACCACCACCACCACCCCGCCAAAGAACTCCTATCTTTGCTACCTCCAGTTACCATGCTGAGGAACCTGTCAGTCAGAACATTTGCTAATGTGTGATCTAACCTTCTCCAAGGAAACTTGCTAGGTACTTTGTAGAAGAAAGTGGCAGTTTATTACTAAAACTGAGCCTACCACCTACCTTTCAGTTTAGTCTAATTAAGGTACAATTTTCTAGCATATATAAGTTTTCCTTGAGCAATAACTTTACCTTGAAAAAAAAAGGGTTTATGAACTTTACTTATTTCTGATCCTTTACATCAGGTTGTCAGTCCACATTACTGTTTCCCAAGCAGCAAAAGTGTTTCGCACTGTCCTTCGGCTCTCACTTTCCTCCCAAGCTCACTTCTATCCCCAAACAACGTTTTGCTGTCCCTACATCTGTGGCAGGGCTACGCTGACAGAATGTCCTATGAAATAAATAGGACTGAGATGAGTCTGCAGCTGAGATGATCACGAAGGTAAACTTCAGCTCTGGATGTGTCTGAACTTTGGGAAGAGTTGGACTCCAATCAGCACTTCCAGCCAGTTTAACCAGAATGGGGCTTCACGTGCTAGAGTCTGGCTCGGGTAGGAGTTCCAAGATACTCCCCTGGCACAGGTTCCGGTTAGATCACTGGAGGTTCCAATCTCAAAAACTAATTGCAAGTATGCCTTACAGTTTGCACTGGAATTCCACAAACACTCTGAGGTTGGAATAAGGACTCACGGTCACCGCAGCGACATGTGGACAGCCTAGTTGAGCTGAGCCCATTGCTGTGGTTGAGCAGCGCTCGTGTTCACGTGCGCACGGCTCCTCTGCCGCCCTGCTGGGAGATGTGCTCCTGCTCCTTCAGGGGCACCGGCTCTGGTGTGCATCTGACCCCACGGCAAGCCCACCCTTCAGGCTCTGAAGCAGAGAGTCACTGTTTGCTCTCGCACACAGGTCAGCGGTCTGGCCGCGTCGGTTTCTAAACCGACTCACTGGGGAGTCACGAGAGTGTTGGCAAAGCCAGCGTGAGCCTTCCAGAAAGATCTCCAGGACCGAATGGGAGACGTCGCAAAGAAGAAAGCCCTCTTCTTTCTGACTCCCTCTTTTGGTGGTTAGTGGCCCTACCTGAGGAAAAACTGGGTCATGTTTCCAGTTTCCCCTACCCCATCCACCTCATGGCCATGGATTTGCTCTGTGATGGTGTCAGAAGGAACTCTGAATAAAGCTCTCCTACCTTTTACCAAAAGGACTGTGAACAAGCCTAAGGAGATGGGTTTTACCGCTGTGCTCAGTATTCCTGAGAACCACAGTTTATTCAAGGTTCATAGACAACGTTAAAATTGGAGAAGTACTGAAGATAACCACAGAAATTGTTGAGGGCTGGATAAACTGTTCTTCAGTGAGCAACTTCAGAATTCCAATCTATTTTGTTTATCAAAGCTTGAAAGGCACACTGAGTTAAGTTTCTTCATGAGGAGATAACACCAAGAAGATCTTTAATCTAGTGGAGAGAAGCGTATCAAGAATCAGTGGCTGAAAGCTGGAGCCAAACAATTCAACCTGGAAAGAAAAGCTCTTTTTTTTTTTTTTTTTAATCACTGTGAGAGTAATTAAATAATGGGGTGGAGGAAAGCCGCCAAGGGAGTGGTGGGTTTTCTTTTCTTAGTGTCTCCAAATCAAGCCTTTGTAACTTTCTGAGGAAGCGCTTTTGCCAAACGCCGGTTAATGAACACGGTACAGGGGTAACTGCATGAAGTGCACTGGTCTGAAATAGACAGGAGGTCACAGCAGAGGTTCTCACCACCCCTTCTGGCTTTAACTGCCATGAACCTGTGAATTACCCTAGATTTATGGGCATGCAGTAGGTTTGAAAAAGAACTGCTTTTGAGGGAAAAACTGTTTGCGATTTGCCCCAGGAAAGTAAGCTTCTGGTTCACGCGAAGGAAACCAGATTGAGCTGTATTAATGGTGTCTGGCAGAACATTTTCTTAGCTGCTTGCCAAAGTTTTGGTGAGGGTTTTATTGCCAGCTGTAGGAAGCAATATGAATTGATATAAAATATACAAACAACTCGATGACCTTCTCATGGGAGTGAAGTATATATGATGGACATAATTTCTTTACTTTTGTTCCCTTCAGAGAATTCCGGAATTTGGCTCTTCCCAAGGTGTAGCAATCATGCCGAAGCATTTTAGAGACTTCTAGTGAGAAACTGCCAAGCCTTAGAGACTTGTCAAGGGCAGAGGTTGAATATTAATCTTCACCACTGTCATTTCAACTGCATCTGAGCTCCCTCTTCTGACTTTTCCATTTCTTTTTAACCCCTTAGAGGGACCATACCCTGGAGGAAGCCCTGCATCAGAGCGCTGTGGATAGTAACACCTGAATGGCAGCTCCCTCGGCTGCAGGTCCGTGCCCTAGCATTTCAATGAGGGATGCCTGTGATCCTTTCTCCATAATGTAAACACTTTCTTTTTAAAAAACCTACCTTTTCCTGCCACTATCTTTAGTTCAAACCCTTTCAGGGTAACTTTTTCAATTGCAATCATACCAAGAATAAAACTTCTCAGCCATTTCAGCCACTTCTCCCTGGTTTAGCATACGGGGATTGCTTCCTAGGATGCTGTCCAGAACAGACACTGATTTTAAAGCTTGCACAATGTTTGAGGGAACTAGTTCTTTATTATCCTCAGTTATGCACTCTTCTTTAATAACATCACAACTCCTACTGTAGTTTATATCTAAGCTGTCATCCTCAGAGGGCAACATTTTATTCTTTTTTAAATACATACTCATGTATGAATAAAAGGTTCCTGTCTTTTTGGCTGCCAGGGGCTTTGGAGCATTCTTGCACTTTTTTTAATTTTGTAGTAATACGCATATTTATCTCTTTGAGTACTTTTTTTTAACATAAAAGATTGTCTGCACGGTCACACATCCCCTCAGACATCTCCACCCACAGCCATATTTCAGCATCCCCTCCCAGTCTCTTCAGTGTATCTGAAAGTTTTTCTTGCCAGAAGAAGTCTGGCAAAGACAAGAACTCCATGGTGGCTGCTAGTTCAGCTTTAGCAAGAGAACAAATAAGGGAACACTGCAGTCAGTTATCAGCATTTTCACTTGACTTTGTGTGATGTTGCTGTTCCTGCTTTATGCTTAGGGGTTTTTTGTCAAACTCTTTTTGGTCCAGGTAAGTATTCTTCTAGCATGGTAAAAATTCACCTCCCAGGAAGTATTCATTTTTCTCGAGCCTGTCCATTGCACTCCCAAGTATGCGTGCCCCTTTCAGAAGCAGAAGGGACAAGAAATGCCACACAGTAGTTGATTGTCACCTTTTAGGATGCATCTTCTATAAGATAGGAAGACGATGGGCCAGGCTGTGTTTCTGACAGGACACAAATATTACAATATTAATATAATATTAAAATATATTCAATATCCCAGTTAATTTATTAAATATTACAATCCCACTTGATCCCTAGGCTAGCAATGAAGACCTGATGAAAAAGCAGGGAGTTATTTAACAGTTTCCTCAAGGCTTTTTCCACCAGACTACAGTCCTTTCACCACCTCATCTTCTCTGAGCAGACCTGCTTCATAGTATGATGCTTTCTAACATGGGTACCAGCAAAAGACATGAACTAGGGACAGCAACAGTAAAAAACTCATGAGAAAATGTTGAGAAAACAGATGAACAGCATATCAAGGAATGGCCTATACAGTGGAAAGGACAGTTTTAGAAGGTTATTGGTGCACATTAAATTGAGTTTGACAAACGTTGACCATTCACAGGGCACTAATAACAGCTAACAGGTAATTTTGTGCCTATTTTCAGTAAAAACTGAGCACTGAATTATTGTTGCTATTCAGACAGATAAAACTTTTACCACCCGTTAAACTTCTTTAGATGTTGATTATTTGGGTTTTTTCTACCTATAAATACAAAAGTAATTATAGAGTGGGATATCTACAAAAGGAAAGTCTGAGAGAAAGAAGAATGCTCCCCACAATAGCTTGGCATGCTGAAATCTAATCTTCCACTGCTGAGATAAGTATCTAAGTTATGATGCTGCAGGCTACGGAGGGTGAGGTTCTCCTCTGACAAAAATAACCCTCTTGGTGTGAGTCATCTCAAACAACATGAGTTTCCATCCTCATCCTCTTTCTCTCACTTTCGTTCTGACCACAAATTTCATCCTGAACTGGAAAGTTTCTCCATCCGAAGTCAAAACCAGTATGTTCATGGGAAAAATTTTGGCTTCAAACTTTCATTTTCAAACGAAAAATAATCCCTGCCAAAGTCTGCAGTCATCTCTATTCCAGCGCAGTAGCTGCCGGTGACGGTTGTGCTGCAGGATTATACACCATATACCCATAAGGACCGGTGCTTTGTATTTGTTTGTCAGGCACGTATTAGTCTTGTCTTCCTCAGGGCTCTTCAGAGCCGTGTTACGGCTCCACTGGGCACAAAGAGACAGAAGATGAAGCTCAGACAAGGCTTACACAGGCTCGCCATTCTACCGCTGTGTTTTCTAACACCAAGGTTAGCAGGGTTAGATAGTCAGTGCTGAAAACAACGGCCTAATTGAAAACAATTCCCTAATCTGTAAAGCAGCTTCTGTGAGTGCTGTCACAACCAGAGACTCAAAACTCTGAACGTAGGCGCGGGCTCTCCCCAGCCTACTTGCTTTGCAGCTGGTATATGCACGCACTGGCGTGACCTCTTCATGCCCTTCCCTCTATAAGTTTTTATTCTGGAGCACAAAGACATAAATGTATGATTATGTACTCCTTCCTGTGGTAACAATACTGATCACGCTTGAGCGTACTACACCAGTTATAACGGCAGACAAGGTTGTGAATAGAGGCTGTTTGAAAGCAGCTGCTGTTCTGAGAGGAGAAGATAGTTGTGATTAGATGCTCTCAGTTCAATGCATGATTTCTGTGACCCTGAAAAGAAACTAATACCAAAGCCTTTCTGCTCTGAGGGTGAAACCAAATATCCAAGAATCTACCATATTAATTTTCCTGCCAGGGATCACGCAGACCAACAATAAGGAAAAAAAAAAAAAAAAATCAAAATAGTATAACACAGTGGGCAGTGCTTTATGGGACAGATAATCAGAGAAATGTGACTGACAGTTTGGTAAGTCTTTTAGAGACTAATAAACTAGGTGAAAATAAAAATTAAAAAATAATAACATCTGGAAAAATTAAGCACTAAGCAGAAGACAAATTATCTAGTGTACAAACACCCTCCTCCAGTTACAGGGGGCGGGGTGGGGGGGGAAGAAAGAAAGAACAAGGGAACACTTTTTTGATAGAGTACCTTAGAAAAAATTCCTGGCTATGAAAATCAAACACCATCCAGATGGGAGTTTCAAGTTCTTCTAGATTATGGTGACTGTTTATATACAGGCATATGTTTAAAAAAAACCTCATTGTGAAAATGGCACCAATCCTTGTGTAAACTAGCTGTACGAGAGCGTTCATTATGTGGAACCCTCAAGTCTAGCACATCGCAAACAAAGCCTCTGTTGTGGTACCAGCTAACAGGACACAACATGATCCTGCAGTGATAAGGCAGACAGAATTTGCAGCGTGTAGCATGGTGGGCTGCTCTTTCCAACATGGCAATAAACACAATACGTACTTGTCTACATGGTAAATTAACAATTGAAGTTCAGACCTGCTCAAAGTATTAGTAAGGAAATACAAATAACTGACCTATTTAATGTCCATGCTACATCCTCTCCTTTTTCCAGATCATCACATATTTCTACTGGCATCTAAGCCTACAGTGCCCAGATGAGTATCAGCTGCAGGCTCCCTTCCAGATCTACCAGTTGTACATGAGGTATAAGAATAAATATAGAAGGGACCTTAATTTCTTTTAGGTATTAGAGCCCTGACTTGGGAAATGCAGATCTAAGCCTTGAAATGTCGTACTGATTGAGGCTTCAGGAAAGCTGCGTTCGCAAGCAGCAGGACCTGCATGCAGTGATTTGCTTTGTTCTTGAGGCAGGGAGAGGGGGACAGGCAGGGGGCAAATTGAATAGCTCTTCTGTGACTCAGTGTGAGAGGAAAAGGCAATAATAAACAACATCTCAAGAGCATATAACAATCTGTACATTCCAACACAGAGAATGCATCCTAAAATGCTTTCTTGGGACAAATGGCAAGGTAAATCTATGGGAGAGGCTTGACTTTTCTTCCAAATGAGCTGTGAGAGGACTGTGGAAGCAATTCAAACATGCCAACCTTTACATCAGCCCCCTGATCCATGGGCTCCCAAGGACAATTGCTAGAGCCACAGAGAGAGCGTGTCATGATGATGTCCAGGGCATTGCTCAGGAGAAAGGGGTGACAGGGGTGTAGTGGGGAACAATCACGTCCACCTCCCATCAGATCAGTTGCCCAGAGTGAAGAGTTTAAGAAGCTGCTTCTTGTAATCTCCCACTCCCTATACTCATTCCTCCAGCTCCTCACGCAAACAGCCTCCTAAGGCTACTCATACGATAGCCAAACAGTCCTGAGGCTGGTGAGCAAGTGAAACTGTTCTTTCAAAGGCACTGTCCTCAGCCTCCCTATCCCTGCAGCGGGCCCACACCTTTCCTCATAATTCTATTGGAAATGCTCCCAACAAATTCCCTAAGCAAGACCCAGCAAGTGAGCAGGAACTGCACATCTCTCTCTCCCAGAGAGCAATACAAACACAGACTGTGCAGTAGACTTCAAATTCATAAAAATCCAATTTAGAAAAGGTGATTTAAGAGATTTAGGAATATAGATTGAAACTTATGAAGCTTCTGCTCTACAGCTGAACCCAACCTCAGCCTTCCTAGGGACCCCAAGATAACATATTTCATCAGTTGTCTGCCTAAATTCCACCTTCCCAAGATGGGGATAAAACATTTCTTCCTCACGATGATTTTGTGGAGCTAAAATCCGCTGATGATCATGAGGCGCTCAGATACAGTGATACAGACACTAAAAACAGAACATAAAATATAGTCCCAGACTACGCTCCTGCCAATATTTTCATTTCAGATGTGAACTCCATGCCATTTGCAGCGCTGCTGTGCAAAAGCTTAGCTTCAATTAAGGCGCTTCACATGAGCGGTCATGAGCCAGGATGTCCTGTCTTCACTAACCCTTGTTCCTCTTTCCTCACCTTCCCTTTTGCCTGTACCAGAGCTGCAGGCATTTCAGACTTGGAAGCATAGTGCTGGACTTAGGAAAAGTAAGCTTTGTTCTCCCCTTTCTGCTAACATTTTGTGTGACCTCAGGGAAACCGTGTAACCTGTCTGGTTCCCGTGCATAAAAAGCGATGGAGGGCATTTTCATTGTCCTGTATGATACAGGCTCTCCCAGCTGCCTCTGACTACTTTCGCAGACAGCGTCTGCATCTCGTCAGGCTGCTCAACGCCACCATGGCTGTAATACAGAAGAGGAGCAGTGAACAGATGGTGACAGTAATGCCAGGCCCCGAGCTGCTCAGAGGAGATCCCCCAGCTTCGAGGTTATGAGGAGAAAGGTGGTGCTTTCCACCCACCTTAATCCTACTTCCATATGGCTTTGAGGAAGAACTGCAAAGAAAGAGGAAGGCAGCTGACAGGAATAACAGGAGCCAAACTGGGAAGTGCTGGACGTTTACATCTTTGAAGTTTTTCCTGCAGTTTTCTCCTGCTCTGTGCTGACTGGAGGCTTGCTCTGGCCCCGGCTGATCTTCTTCTCAGCTTCACAGAGCACCTCATCCTCTCCCTGCCTCCCTCCAGCCTGTCCTGCAACTCTCTTCCATTCCCCTGGGCCGTTCGCCTCCCTGACAGACTGCCCCTTTCCCACCCCCAGAAAAGAGAAACACTTTTGTGGCTGTTTCTGCTTGTGCTGTTGTGCTCTTCCCCATTCCTGTGCCTGCCTTGTCCAGCTCTGAACCTTGTGCTTGGGGAGAGCTCTCTAGTACTCTGACTTTGACTACCACCCTGAAAGCCTTACTTCGTTAGCTATGCTCCTCTAACAAACACCAGTATTATTATCATTGCTGCAAGATGAGAAGACTAACACAGGGGGTTGGTGGATCTTCCACAGGGCTCTTGGACCTGGTTAAAAAACAGTTCTCAGAAAAATAAAGTTCTACAATTTCCCTGTATTCTTTGTTATAAATTATCACTAAAATTAGTCAGAGAACAAAGCACTTTAAGTACTAACCCCCGTGAAAGCTGCTTGAATGAGAACAACGTGTAACATCATTAATAGAGCTAATAGGAGCACGGTGCAACCCGCAAGTGCAGCCATCAATGAGGTTTTCAATAATTTCTTTGGAAAGCAGAGCTGGCTTGATTTTCTGTTTCAGAAATACCCAAACGCAGCAGTGATTTGAGGAGCGTAACACTTTACCTTTCACATTTTCTCCTAATCCTATACATATGCTGCTGCAGTGGTTAGGATCTAGCAAACACCAACCCATTAATTTGTTAATGAAGTGCGAGATTAACTTAAAATGCGTACTGATTTTACCGAGGATGCCTTTCAGAAATCCCCTCTATAGCTGACATGTGTGAACACGCATGCCAAGTAAAGCAGAATGAAAAACAGAACTTGAGTTGCTCTTAACCTCTGTTCAACAGCAGCAAGTTTGTGACACTCGTAAAGGTTTGCGTGTGATGAATGGATTAGTGAGTCAACGCAGAACAGATACATTTGTGTGTCGATGAACTTGTAGGTATATACAGATTTGGGGGTTGAAATACAAAATTTAAGAGGAAAAACATTGCATTTGGGAGACTTCTTCCACATCTAATTGAACACACAATCTATCATCAGTTACTAAAAATAAAATTAAGAAATACCAGGTCTGAATGCTTCTATTGGTTTATATTTCGTTACCTTTTCTGAAGACTTTGATCACTGCTCAAGTACAGCTGTGAAAGTATCACATTTGTACAACATTTCCATGGAGCTGGAGATTAATTCCACCCAAGGAAAGAAATGACATTGAAAAGTATTTTTATATAAAGAGATTTCCAAGTAACTCAATCTAAAAAGAAAATAAATATAGATATAAAAATAAACACACCACATTTTCTTCATTCTTCTGTCAAACTCCATGGTATCTCTGTGGGGCCACTTATGAAGGTTTGAGGAAGAGGAAGAAGCAGGGTGATTTTCCCCAGACCTCATTTTGAGGCATCAGAACAGAAGCAATTCACTACACGATGACACATTATGACATATCCAAAGATGCAGCTTGCAAGAAGCCTGGGTTTTGTTCTGAGGTTCAGGGGCCTTGTGCTCCGCTAATAATTTTCTTGACAATGCCCTGCCCACTGGGGCAGTGAGCTGGAGCCCCCCAGCCAGGGCTGCTGAACAGTAGTGCTAGAAACACCTCAGTGGGGCACCTGACCCAGCCCCAAGACATGCATTTCCTACAGAGCGAGCGAGATGTCCTGTTCCGAGCACTTTTCCAATCCCAGCTGTGAGTTGGAGACCACATCCTTGTACCACCAGTCTATCAACAGCCAGGCAAATGTAAATTGTGTTTCCTACCTTGTCTTAGCAGAAAAAGATGAAAGGAACCCACAGCTCCAAGAAAGGCATGGTCAGCCTTCCTCCTCTTTTCACCCTTTTGTTGGCTGGGCAGCTAGAGGCAATTTGTAACACTGAGGAGAAACAGCTGGATAACCCAATCATTTCCTAGTCTCAGCTGCTGTGATGCTAAAACCTCCCCTCTGAAACCTTTCAGACAGCCTGGCTTCTTTTAATCTTGCACACCACCTTTTTGAGATACAATCATCTGCTTCGAAGTGCAACCTGACGGTACACAACAGAGAAAGCTTCCTCTCCTGGGACGATGAGCGGCACGGTGAGGGGCAGGAGAGCTGTGCTTGCTGATGATGGTACCGAAGGACAATGACATTACGCCTTGCTAACACTGCGGAGCCGAGTGTTTGGGACACAAGCGTCCTGCCCCTCCACTCCACTGGCCAGGTCCACCCAAGGCAGGGCAGAGTTTCTGTGTGTGTAGGGACGCTTGTGGACCTGTAGGTCCCAAAAAGAGAGTGGGAGGAGAGAAGGAGAAGTGTTTGTGCTGGAAATGGGGTCCAGCACCCTGAGGGGGGGAGGGCAGGAGTCACTCTGTCCCCTGCCCTCTATAAAGAAGTTATAAATGAGGAGTAAGGTATGAGAGGTGAGATAGGAAAGCCTTTCAAGGACTGGTTTCTGCTCTAGCTGGGGAGTGATGAGTTCATAAAGAAGAAAAAACCCACTGTCTTTATCCAAATCTTCCAAGAACGCCACTGACCCCTTGCTCAGAAAGTCTGATAACACTATAATACGTGTTTATACCTTGAGACATCTTTAGTACCAATATCATTGACTGTTTTCCGTAAAGAACGGCCTTTGCAGACTGACTGCTCTCGATTAGCCTGCTAAAGACAGGCACAGCTCCATTTTGAACCTGTCTGAATGCGACTTTCTGGTTTTCGCCACTGCAGAAGCTGCAGCCTGTAGAACTGTGTTTCACTTTGCAGCAAATGTGCAGAGCCCGGAAAAGGATCTCAGAAAGCGTGGTACTACCTGTATCCTTCGAGCGATGAAAATCCAACTGCACATCCAGCCATAACTGTGGCTTTCCCATCATCTTCAGCTTGAATTTTTCCTGCCCTTACTGCTGTGGAGGGGCTTCCTGCTTGCTGCTGACAATCTCCCAGACCACCCATGACCGCATCTCAAATGCTATTGTATGTACAAACTGCACAACGCTTAAGAATACGAGAAGTTCCCGTGATTAGAAGTTTTACATAAAATTCATATTTAAGGAAAAACATTTCAGTGTTTTTCAGTAATGTGAATGCAACATTAGGCTTATAAGCATTTAAATGAGTCAGATGCTTTATTAGTCCATTTCAGAAATTTCTCTTTGAACGTGAATGAAAAATCTAAATGTAAATGTTTCTGAAAGAAATAGTGCTGAACACAGCCATACGAAAAGCAATCTGAAAATCCTGACAGAGGTAATGAAAAAGAAATGAAAGTGCCCACGATGTATGAGGCTCTAAGAATGAAAGATAAATTGTTCCTTGCATGTGCTGTGTCAAACCAGTTGTTGCTCCAAAGCTCTTTACGGGCTTTATGCCCACACACCGAGTGAGCTGCACATCCTCCCAGCAACGCTGAGTAAGACGCAGAAAGGGGAACTCTGCTCAGGGGCTGCCAGGATTAAAGTACCTCAGAGGTTTGAATTTGCACTTATTCCGTCCTCGTGCGAACTGATAAGGCGAGGTCAGCCCGCAAAGACAGGCTCCAAACAATTACCAATAAATCCAAGGGGGGAAAAAAGGAAATCGATGGAGTAACCAGTCACTGCTCTGCACTGGTAGCTGTGGTAGCAAAGTGGGGGTTTAAGGAAGCATATGAAGGAAGATCATAATACGTTCACGGAGCTCGTCGTGAGCATGAGAGGCAGTATGGTACAAAGGGCATAATGGCCACTTTGAAAATTAAAAACTGGATAACAGAGGCTGGCATCATGAGATAATTAGGGCAAGACACAAGATGTCACACCTTGAATGTCTGTGTTTCGCGTGCCGTGGTATGCCCAGGAGATGAAAAGGGACTGACTTAAATAAAAATGAGGAAATGGGAATGAAAAGCTTTGAGAAAAGAGAACTATAAATTCTGTAAGAATAGCTGCTATAAAAAGGGCATTTACATGTTAAGAAGGAAGAAATAAAGGATACGGCTGAAGATTGTCAAAATAACTCTCAGCCAAATGTGAAATAGTTTCCAGTAATTCAGATCCCTCATGGGCAGGCAGGTCCTGGGCTCTGCCTCGCGAGGGGAGCGCTCTGCGGCTGGCGTGGTATGACGGCGTGTCCTCCAGTACACTCGCCGTGTTTCGCATGCCAGCCAGGGCGAAGGAAACCGATTGTAGGGGAAACGGCCATCTGCTTTTGTCAATAAAAGACCGCGTGCGCGGCTGGAGCCCAAACAGACCGAAGCCAGCCCTTTAGAGCTGCGTGGGGGGGAAATGTGAGACCCTATGCGAGGGTGGGAAAGTATAATTTGAAAGGAATAAACAAAAATTACTATGACACGGCTTCATCTGCTCGGTATAGACTCCAGCATAGTATCACAGAAGGCATGGGAACTTATAAAGGCAGGTGTTCACATTAAAGCTATGATTTTCTCAGCTTCCTAGGACCTAGTTTCAAGAACATTATTGCAGATATTGTTTTCCCACACTTAAATGTATTTGGTACTGTACAGGGGAAAAAAGATTGTAAAGCTTCTCTCTCCTATAAATGCATACAGAAGGCATTTGTATGCCCCGTTGACTGAGAGCACCTCACAATCCTTGGTGTACTTACTCTTCCAAGGCGCATAGGAGGGTCTATGATTTACGGAACACGCATAAACCATTTAACTGAGGCACGAGGTAACAGAGGGCTGAAGAGTGAGGTAAAAAGGGATTGTGGTTCGGAAAGGGAAAGGGGTTGTAGCGTAGTCAACTAGGTCAGACTGCTAACACTGGACTCTGGGTGCCAGCCCTTGCGTGCTCCGAGAGCTAGAAACTACAAAACTGGCATTTTGAGTGGAGCAAGAACCCGAGGCAAGCCGTCTCTCGTTCCCAGGCAAGCCTTCTGAACAGTGAGACTGCTCCATGTGAAAGAGTTACTCTTAATTCCTTTGCCGAGCACTTCCAGCAAGAGAAAATGGAAACATTTGTGCTCCTGATCCCTCACCCTAGAACTTCATGGGAAAAGCCAGGGGAGGTAAATGAAGGGATTCAGATTTTCTTAGGTGGGAATTAAAGCCGTGTTTCCTGAGCCCCGCCACTGAGCTGCTGGATGAAAGGGGACTGCCTCTTAAGCCTTCAAAGGGGCTAAAGCACCTCGCGGCAGGAAAGAGGTCAGAGCGCCGGCTCCAAGCGCAGGGATGTGCTTCCCAACAACCAAACACAACGAATCCAAGTCTCTGAGACAGGCACAGATGCTTCCTTTTTCCTATTTTAGACAGCTTTCTGTGTAGCCAGGAATTATATGACCGATATCAAATCTGTGCCCTATTAGGAGACCGGACAGCACGGGTCACACACATTTCTGCCAAGCTGACCGGGTTCCACTAGTGTTCATGCCAACTACCTGACGCAAACAGTCCTCCTGAGCTGAGCATGATAATCACAGTAGTAATAATAATAAATAATAATAATACTAATGATAATGATAATAATAACAACGACTTGTACTGCCTTAGTCTTTGGCACCTTGTGGCTACAAGGCATTTGTTCGGGCAGTGAGAATCATAAAACTGGACTCAGGGTACCAGTGTCTACCTGCCAGATGGGCAAATTGCAGACTTTGGCACTTGGCTTTCTCCTCGCAGCCCGAACCCTACAGACAGCCTAGGCACTCGACATGCAGCTTGCGAAGTCCACAGCCCCAAGCCCTGCTCTTGCTTGATTTAGCCCTAAATCAGTTTCAGTTCACAATGACTAAATATCAGGAATCCAAGTCCTTGAGTCAGGCAGAAATGCTTCCTATTTCCTATTTTAGATGGCTTGCTGTTTAGCTGGGGCCGTCAGTTTCGTTTCACACCTTGTGACACTTTTCAGCATAACTGTCTGTGGCTCCACTCTTATTTAAGCCACCACCACCACCACCCCCAGTCTAGCTGAAATTCATAAAAGCCGGGTTGGCTTGTTCATCAAAAACACCGTAGCCACATGACACAAACCACTTGCCGTTAAAGCACATGTGGTCTTTAAAAATAAAAATGATGAGGCATCACCTGTCAATGGCATTCTAAGGAATACCTGAACACCTGGTTATCAGGTATTTTTTACTACGATCAATCCCTCCAGCAGAACTGAAGGAGCAGCGTGAAACTGGAAGCAAGCAGAGGTTGCAGAGAAGGGGGGTTGTGCGAGGCGGTGATGCTGTTGAAGCGAATGCCATTGGAACTGCAGCTTAACTTCATGCCCCATCAGGTTATCACCCGCTTGTCATCGCTGCTACTTGTCTGGCCGCACCAAGAGTTACAGAAGCTAAACCATCAGGAAACTACCCTTCCCCCTCAAAAAGGGGGCGGGGGGACAGGGATGGAGAGAGAGAGAGAGAGAATAGTTTTCTGCTGGTAAACTCTCTAAAATGGCTTATCGGGTCAGAGGAAAGCCAGGGCACGCACAATGGAGGGAGTGGAGCAGTAGGGCCAGAGCTCAGGAACGACAGGAGCAAAGGTCTGCCGCTGCCTTGACTTAGCCCGGGCGAAACTGCTGGGGAACTACAGTCAAAGCAGTACTTATCCTGACAGAAGTAAAGCGTTTGCAACTACCTACTGCAAGGCTGCTATCCATTTTTTTGTGCACACACTGCTTAACGCCACGGAGCCCCAACGACTGCCCTTTGCTGCTGAAACGTGGTTCTTTAAAGCAGAAGCAGCGTATAGCAGGGACCGGTCACCTGGTGCTATATTCGCACCTTCCCTGCTCGTGGTTATTTCTGGTGTGATTGCTCTTAAGGGAGAGGCTTGAGCTTTACTGAAGGGGTTTTTGCCTTTGTATGATCTAAGGAATTTTTGTTTGCTTTGGGTTGGGTGTGTTGTCGGATTTTCCTATTCTTATTTTAGTTTGTGGGTCTTTGTTTTGTTTTTTTTCCCAGAAGTAAACAGCCTCATGACTGGAGGCTGGTTATCTAGCTGGTTGACAGATATTTTTTTTAGTCAGATATGAGAAAGACAAACTGTATGATACTTTTAAAACTTGTAAGCTCTGTTAAGTTTTCAGTCTCCCGGCACATTGGACATTCAAACAGTCTGTATCCTATTTAACAAATGTTGTTGAATGTATTCAGCTAATAGAAGCTTAGCAAATATTAGTAAAGGGCTTGTAATTGTTGAGAGTGACATAAAGGTTAAAAGCTTTTGATAGCGTTGCACCAAACTGGAGTAAAGCTTGAAGAAACTGAAGTGATGTGTCAGGAAGAAATCTCAGCACTGATTAGGACATCATGAAATACTTCATTTCTCGGAAACAGGGAAAGATGTAACTATTCCACAAATCCGAATTTAGTTTTAGAACTTGAAACTTCTAACATTATTCATGTCCAGTCCTGTTCCCTCGTTGTCAGAAAGTATATACAGATTAAAGCAAGGATGACATGCCCTCACTCTCCCAGCCTGGCAGTGTCTGGGAAAGCAAGATGTGTTCTTTCCTTTGCACGTGTTATGTTGCTCCTCCATAAGGACCAGGACACAGGAAGAAAGGGAGGTTATCTCTCGGTGTAGACTTTGATTATTATGGTCTGTTTTGCTTGCTGCCCTCCCTGCACAGAGGAAAGGTCTCCATGCACCTCGGGACACAATGAGGCTTCCCAGCACCTCCTCAGAGCCCAGCTAGCCCAGCGGAGAGGCACAACAGGAACACCAAGAAAGCGCATGTGGCTTTGGGATTTCCGTAAACAGTGGATTGCAGCGCCCAAAACCGCTCTTAGATTCACTTTCTTTAAAGGCTTGTCTGGACGAGGATAAAGGTGCATTAAAAGAAAAAAAAAAGTGTCAGTGAAAGCTTCTAATTAACATGTTTTCAAATTCTCGGTGTTGACAGGGTGTGTTGCATTTTAGTGCATTTGCCAGCAAACGTGTTAAAATCCATTTGTGTCCTGTCTACATGTGGCAAGTTCGGGCATGTTTTTAAAAGTTTCAGAGTTTAACAGGAGTTAAAACATGTTCATGACTGTGCTGTTACCTTAGCCGAGGGTGAGTGTCAGTGATGGGTTTTCCTGGGACTCTGGAAAGGAGCTGCCATACCAGCAGCAGGGAGCTGTTATTTCGCCGCTCTCTCCTCTTCCTCGACTGTCAAACGAAAGTAACATTTCAGTTACCTGCCTTGCAGGAGTGGACAAAAAGGAAGGTTTTACACAGTAATGGGGAAAAAAAAGTTAAAAGCTGGATATTAGCGAGATGGGAGGTTGGACAGTGGTTATAGGAGTCGGAAGCCATTGTTTCATAGGGTGGCAAATTGTAGTTTGAGAGGACGTGATGTACGGTCAGTCTTTCCACAGCCACATAACCCAGAGCACGGAACCACATTTGGCTGTTGTTCTAAACATGGCCAAACGGTTTGCAGGGGCAAGTTTGCCTCAGCGGCTCTTGGGCAGAAAGCTAGCAGCTTTTTCGAGCCTCCCCACAGAAGGTCAGCATAAAGTTGACATAAGCGCTATATACCATGCTTGATGCAAAGATTTGTGTTTACATCCGAAAAAAGTCGTAGCTGCGAGGCACAGGTTCAGTATTAATGATCATGAAGTCACAGCCGAGCATCATTAGCTTTGAGCCAGCTGCGATGACGACTTGCTAGGCAGCGCTGTACACAGCCCACACCTCAGTCTTCCCCCTTCCCACATGGAGAGGATGAACATAATCTCAAGTGAAATGTGCTGAGAGGAGTCACAGTCTGGAAGTACCGCAATAAGACAACCTCATCTGGGGCGTGCAACGCACAATTAGAAATGAGGAAATCGGCTGTGGCGGGGCCCTTAACCTTTGGTGGAGCTGGGGGGCGAATCCCACCACTTCCCTGAGAACAGCTCCCCAGCCCTGTCTCTTCTTGTTCATTTTGGGGCTCCTCAGAGCTGTCTCTTGGTCACGGCTGTCGTGTTCCTAGAAATACCATCACCCACGACAGATGGGGGATATGATTTTTTGCTGACACAGCTATTGTCGTAAGAGCCCCGACACAAATGCACTCAACAACGGTCCCACTTTTTTCAGACACGAGCACCTTTGCAATGGTACATCCTTGTTCCTGCAATATCTTTTTGTGTGGAAGGCAGTGCAGAAAATCGGTATTTTCACATTCACCTCTGATTAGTCCTGCTGCAATACACCAATCAGGGACTGGTTTGGGTTTGATCATTGGTTTGGTTTTTTTGTTTGTTTGGTTGGTTTTTTTTGCTGTCTTTGTCCGCCCTTGGAGGGAGATGAAAAGGTCAGGAACTTGAGTAAAGTGCAAGTTTAAGACTGAGGAATCTCCCCTCCAGCGTATCTGTTTGCTTGGCGCTTGAAGGTGTGGTGTGACAAGGAGCAGTCTGGTATCTGGTGGGCTCAACAGGTCAGTCAAGGGGTTAAAACTTGTATTTGCACCTCACATTCAAGGGTTTGGGTTAGCAGGCAGACATAGCTGTCCAACTTGTCTTAGTGCACTGGAACTGATACAGGTAGCATACGTATATTCCAGATTTCCTGCTTGTCCAGAGACTACACAGAAGAACTTGCGGAACTAAGCACCTACCATAACGTGAGTCAAGGCTTTTTCTTTTTTTCTTTCAAAGTTGCAAAACCTTGAAACGGTTGAAAAACATATCAAAAGCATAATGCAAAGCACACGTCGTCAAAACCCCACCGTCAATCTGTGACAGTTTTCAGTGACGCTACTCTGAAATTCAGGCGTAGCCTCGGTGGAAAGTAAAGCTGCCTATGCCCAGGCAGGTGAAAGGGCATATACCCGTGCCAGGTGGACCGGGGGCTTCGGATGCTGGTTGTCAAGTCCTGTCAAGAGCTTCCACCAGGTCTTCTCAGGCGATCTGTTTATCAACCAGTGCAAAAACAACAACCACCACCACCACAACAACAAAATCGCGGTCTGCTTAATATCCAGATTAAAAGGAGCGGCGACAGCGCTACGCGTGGAGCCGGGAAGCCGAGGAGGATCCCGCAGAAGCAGCAGTTCGGCGGGACGTGCCCCGCGGTGCCGCTACCGTCACGCCGCAAGGTGAGCGCTCCGCAGCTCGCTCCGTCCCCTTCTGCCGCCGTTCCTCCGCTGCCGCCCGGGGTGGCGGCAGCCCAGGGTGCTCCGGAGAGGGACTGCCGCCACCGCGGCCCCCAGCCGCGGCCCCCAGCCCCGGCCCCGCCGAGCCCAGCCCAGCCTCGCAGCGGCGGGGCCGGCGGCCGCAGGTGACGCCGAGGCGGGCACGGCCGCCCCAGTCCCGCTCCCAGCCCCGCCGAGGAGCCCCCGCCGCTCCCCGGCCGTCGCCAGGGAAACCGCCCGGCGGCGCGGCCCCGCCGAGGCAGCCCCCGGGAGCGGCGGCGGCGGCACCACCGGCACCCCCGCCCCGCGGTGGGCGTTCACCCCGGCGAGGCCAGCGGCCGCCCCCCGCGCCGGCCCTGGGGGTGCGGGTGTGTTGCCGGCGCGGACTACGCGACCGCGGGTGGCGGCGGGCGACAGCCCCGCGGGGGAGCGGCAGGCCGCTGCGGCGGGCTCGGCGGGGCGGGCGGCGGCGGCCGAGACAAAGGGAGCGGCGGGCAGCTGCGGCTCTCGGCAGCAGGGGAGCTGTGCGTGAAATGCGGCGGGGCGGAGGGAGCGGCTCCGTCTCCCCCCGCCCCACCGAACCCGACAGATGCTCCTTTTGCCCACAACAAACGAAACAGCCCCGTGGCCGGTTGCAAATAACCGGCTGCCCTCGCCGGGGTTAGCGAAAGGCGGCGGCGGCCGCACAGAGCCCAGCGGCCCGGCCAGCCCGGGGAAATCCGCGGGGAGAGGGCGGTGGGCGGCTGGGCCGAGCCTCCGGGCTCCGCAGCCGTTCATTATGGGCGCGATTTTACCATCCTTGTTTATAAACAAGGGGCGTTTGCAGGAGACCGCCCGACTTTGGGAAACGATCGTTCTGACGCTCGTTTCAGCTCCTTAAAAGGGGGTTCGGGGGTGGGGGGGTGGGTCCGGGCCAGCCTTCCCCGCACCGCAGCCAGGAGGGAGCCCGCACCCGCCGTCCCCTCCCCCGGGAAGGGAAATCAATCGGCTCCGCGATTTCCCCCCAGCCCGCGGCTGCCGAGCGCTCCGGATCGCCGCTGTTAATTCGCATGCGGCGGTGCCGGGTGACATCGTATCCGAGGAGCTGAACTGGGCGTACAGACACGCTCGGGGCCGCGGTTCGGCACCGCGCGAACGCGTCCCGCGGGCGCGTCGCCTCGGTCCCCGCCCGAGCGCGATCTGGGAACGGGTCAGCGCCTCAGAGCAGGCTGCACAAACCCAAACCGGGAATAACCAGACAGCAGAATTCAATTAGAGCCGGGGGCTAATCGCAAAATATTTTATTCGGAGCCCCGACCGCTGCGGGGGCGGGGTCCGCCGCCGCTGCTTCAGCGCTCGCAACATCTGGCCCACAGACCTACTGATTTCGTTTGGCGAAACCCGATCGACGTGGTTCAAATACCTTCCAAATTGGGGGCGATTTAACAATCGCGACCAATTAAACCCGGGGAAGAAAAGGAGAAAAGCAAATGGGGGGGGGGGGGGAGGCAGCAGCAAATCCCTCCCTCCCTCCCTCTCCCCCGCCCCGGGCTCGCACACACTATCTGTTGCTCTCTCGCGGCGGCAGCGGGTGGGGGCGGGCGGCGGAGCCGGGACGGACTCGCACTCCCACTCCCACTCGCACTCGCACTCACCCGCACGCCCCCTCGCAACCATTGTCCCTGCCCGCCCGCCCGCCCCGCTTTCGCGGGGTTGTTTTGTTCGCTGCCCCGGCGCGGGGCTCCGCGCGCCCGCCCGCGCCGCGCCGGAGCGGCACATTCATTATCGGCCGGGGGCCGATTTCAAACCGCTGCCATCGCGGCTCCATTGTTCGCCGGGCGGCCAGGCCCCGCCCCCCTTTGTGTGGCGCGGCGGCGATTGGCCGGCGCCGGGCGGAGGGCTGCCGTCACCGCTCGGGAAGCCCATTCATCTGTGCACTTGGGCGTTGGACTCCGCATCTTATTAGCAACCAGGGAGATTTCTCCATTTTCTCCTTGTCTACAGTACGGCTACAAATCTGGGATTTTTTATTACTTCTTTTTACTAAACTTGGGCTCCTTTTTTTTTTTTTTTGCTCGACTTTTTCCTCCCTTTTTCCCCCCTCCCTCCTGTGCTGCTGCTTTTTGATCTCTTCAACTTTCAATTTTTTAAAAGGAGTGCATTATAATCGGTTCTGTTCTCTCTTCTCTTTTTTTTCCCCCTCTGGTGTGTGTGTGTGTTGCTGCTGCTGCTGGTCGCCCAGTATTTATACCAACCCAACGCTCTTTGTTTCCCCTCCTTTTGGATCTGTTGAGTTTCTTTGTTGAATAAGACAGCATGGGTGCCCAGTTCTCCAAGACCGCTGCAAAGGGCGAAGCCTCCGCCGAGAAACCTGGGGACGCAGTGGCTGCATCTCCATCCAAGGCGAATGGACAGGTAAAAAAAAAAAAAAATTTAAAAAAATATTAAACCTACTCCTTTTTTTTAAGCCAACTTCGACGGACTCTCTTTCGCATCCTCTTTAATTCTTCTTCCTTTGATGCCCCGGTGGCACCTTCAATGGAGAATACGGTCGATCCTTTTATCTTTGCAACTCGAGGCAAAGGAATAATTGCCTTTTCTTTTTTTTTTTTTTTTTTTTTAACGGGCTCGGCTTCGAATGATTCGTTCCTTTATCTTTCCTGCGGTGGGGGGGGGGGAGGCGGGGGGAGGGGGCGCACATCTTTTATTTCCCTTTTTTTTCCCTTTTTTTTTTAAAATCCCTCGTGTGTTACGGTGAAGCGTCCCGATGGCTCGTAAACGGAAGGATCTTACACTGCTTGGCTTTTCTGCCCGCTTAACCTCCGCCTCCCGAGGACGCTCGGTGCCTAGCGCGGAACGCCTCTCGCAGCAGCAGGATGGCCGTGTAGTAGCGGGGGCCGGAGCCACCGCGCTGGCGGCTCGGCAGGAGCGCGGCGGCGGGCAGCCCCTCGGGCGGGACCGCGGGGCAGGGGCTGCGCCGTCCGCCCCGTCCGCGGTAGCTCGGCCGGGGGCTCGGCAGCCGCGGGGCACGGTTTTTCTGTCGTACCACCCCCCCTACGCGTGGGCCGGCTGCCGGGCTGGCCGTGCCCTCGATGCCCCACTCAGCAGCAGCGGCGGCGTTGCGGGCGGGCACCCCCCGCCGCCCCCGCAGCTGCCGCCCGGGGCAGCCAGCCGCGCTTCGGGCGCCTGCAAGATGCAAATGCGGGGGGGGGGGGGGAGGGGGGGGGGCGCCTCGCCGCACCGCCCGGGCGGAGAGGGGCAGCGGCGGGCGGGGGGGCCGGGGGCCGGCCGAGCTTTGTTAGCCTTCCCCGCCCCGCGCCGCCGCCGCCGCGGCTGGACGGGGCGCGCCGGGGGCGGGGGTGCGCGGTGCCGCGACCGCTGCGTGGAGCCGCGGCGCCCTCTGGCGGCCGCCGCCAGTCTCGCCCGCCGCTGGGGGCGCCCGCTGCGGCTCGGCTCGGCGCGGCCCGGCCCGGGCGGCGGAGGGCCCGGGGGTTTAAACCGCGGAAGCAGAAAGCGGGCGAGGAAAGGCGGCTGAGCGGGGAGGGTGGCGGCGGCGGCGCCCCGGTGTCCCACCCCAGCGCCGGTAACGCCCGTCGCTGTCTTGCAGGAGAACGGCCACGTGAAGGTGAACGGCGACGCGTCCCCCGCGGCGGCGGAGGCGGGCAAGGAGGAGGTGCAGGCCAACGGCAGCGCGCCCGCCGAGGAGACGGGCAAGGAGGAGGCGGCCTCGTCGGAGCCCGCCTCCGAGAAGGAGGCGGCCGAGGCGGAGAGCACCGAGCCGGCCTCTCCGGCGGAGGGCGAGTCCTCCCCGAAGACTGAGGAGGGCGCGACCCCCTCGTCCAGCAACGAGACCCCGAAAAAAAAAAAAGAAGCGCTTTTCGTTCAAGAAGTCCTTTAAGCTGAGCGGCTTCTCCTTCAAGAAGAACAAGAAGGAGGCCGGCGAGGGGGCGGAGAGCGAGGGCGGCCCCGCCGTCGCGGCGGAGGGCGGGAAGGAGGAGGCGGCGGCGGCCCCCGAGGCGGCGGGCAGCGAGGAGGGCAAGGCCGCCGCCGACGAGGCCTGCGCGGCCGCCGCCGGCAGCGCTGAGGCGGTGAAGGAGGAGGCGGGGGACTCGCAGGAGACCAAATCGGACGAGGCCGCCCCCGAGAAGGCGGCGGCGGGAGAAGAGGCCCCGGCGGCGTCCGAGGAGCAGCAGCAGCCGCCGCCTCAGCAGCAGCAGGCGGCGGAGGGGAAGGCGAAGTCGGCGGAGGAGGCGGCGGGCGCCGGCGCCGCCACGAGCGAGGCGGGCAGCGGCGATCAGGAGGCGGCCCCCGCGGAGGAGCCGGCGCGGCAGGAGCCCCCCTCCGAGAGCAGTCCGGAGGGACCCGCCGCCGAGTCGGCGGAGTAAGCGCCGCCGCCGCCCCTCGCCGACGGACTTTTCTTCCCCCCTGTTTGTTTGTTGGAGTGGTGCCAGGTACTGGTCTCGGAGAACTTGTCTACAACCAGGGATTGATTTAAAAGATGTCTCGTTTCTTTTTTTTCTCTCCCCCTGCAGCTCCCATCTCAAATCGTTGTGTGTTGCCGCCATTCCAACGGGCGGAGGGGGGCCCCCCTCCACCCTCCTCTCCCACCCTCTATATTTTGGTTTGGTTTTTTTTTTTCATCAGTATTAATGTTTTTGTTTTGGTTGGTTCGGGTTTTTCGTTTGGTTTTTTTGGGGGTTTTTTTGGGTTTTTTTTTTCCCACACTTTGCAATTCTCTTCATATTATAAAACTTTTCCCGATCGGTCTATGGACATGCCCATATAATGAAGGAGATGGGTGGGTCAATAAGGGATATCAAATGAAGTGACAGGGGCCGCAGTGGGGAACCAGGGGCGCGCAGCCCTTGCCGGGAGCGCAAGCCCCGCCAGAAATGATGTAAGGGGTTAGTCTTTTTTTTTAAAAGAAAGTTATTACGATGTATTTTGTGAGGCAGATGTTCTATAAGGTTTACAACACTACAAGTCTTGATTAAGAAGGAAAGGAAAAAGGAAAAAAAATAAAAATCAATACCCAGATAAAGAGATCATAGTCTTAGGAATTCATTTAAACCATAGAAACTTTTCACTTATCTCATGTTAGCTGTATCAGTCAGTGATTAAGTAGAAATACAAGTTGTATAGGCTTTATTGTTTATTGCTGGTTTATGACCTTAATAAAGTGTAATTATGTATTACCAGCAGGGTGTTTTTAACTGTGACTATTGTATAAAAAAAAAAAACAAATCTTGATATCCAGAAGCACATGAAGTTTGCAACTCTTTCCACCCTGCCCATTTTTGTAAAACTGCAGTCATCTTGGACCTTTTAAACACAAATTTTAAACTCAACCAAGCTGTGATAAGTGGAATGGTTACTGTTTATACTGTGGTATGTTTTTGATTACAGCAGACAATGCTTTCTTTTCCAGTTGTCTTTGAAAATAAAGGAAAACTCTTCAGATGCAATGGTTTTTTTTTTTTTTTTGTGTAGCATCTTGTCTATCATGTTTTTGTAAATACTGGAGAAGCTTTGACCAATTTGACTTAGAGATGGAATGTAACTTTGCTTACAAAAATTGCTATTAAACTCCTGCTTAAGGTGTTCTAATTTTCTGTGAGCACACTAAAAGCGAAAAATAAATGTGAATAAAATGTATGATTTGGTTGTCTGTCTTTTATGGATACTCTGGTAGCTTAAAGGGACTAGCCAGCATTGCCTAAATTTGTATAGAGAAAATCCTGTGTGCTGGTAGCACTAGCTTTGAAAACTCCCTTCCGAGATGCTGGCCTCTGTCGGACTGTGCATCTTTCAGAGCAGTTAGGCAGTGCACCAGGTAATTCACGGGCTTTTCTGGCTTTGAAAAGAGGACTGGAAGGCAGTCTGAGCACGTACAGTGTACCGTGCTCCCATCCAGGCTCCATCTTGCTTTTAAGACCAGAGCTATCCAGCATATGAGAGTCTTGCCTCTTGAGGAAAATAAGATTTGACTTGAATTGCTTAGGGTGGGGCACTGAAGTTTTTTTATGGTGAGTTGCTTAAAAATTAAGCTCTTGAACGGATGCCCCACTTTTAACTGTCTTGGTATGCTGGTCCTACTTAGGTACCTCAACAATTCGCTTGAAAACTTTAGACTGGGGGGAGAAAGGGGGAATTAACACTGCCATTCTGCTCAGAGTAATTAAAAGCAATATTTTCTTTTTTTTCCTCAAGTGCTACTCCCAAGTACAGGTGAGTTATAAAGCAGATTTCAAAATTTCTCTATTAAAAAATAATCACTTGGTGCTTGCCTTTAATTATTCGGCTTTTTTGGCCAGTTTCCAGCATATTGCTCAGGGCATGTTATGCCTTAATAAAACAGTGGGTTCATGCGAGAAAAGCAGCAGTGGTATTTGGAGGGTGGAAATGGATTCAAGGAAGTGTTGCTTCTAAGTTTATAGGAGAAAGTTTAGTGTTACGCTTATTTGCTTCCATCTAAATTTTCAGCAGCAACTCTTTGGAAGCAATTATGATTCATTTTATGAGAAAATGGCACGTTAGCACCTTGTTCCCTAAAGAACAAAGCCTAAACTGAATGAAGTATAGTAGGTTTCCTGCTGAACACGTACTTTTTTATTTTTTGTTTGTGGTTTGTTTTTTTATTATTATTTTTTAATTCCACTGTCTTACCATTTTAACTTTGGCTTGTATGTACTCTAGTTGCCCTGGTATTTCTCTATAGCTTTAGAAATGTACTGAAACTATGCTATAATTGCTGAGGGACAAAAATAAATGGATGTAAAACGAGATCCTCCACACCAGTGTCATTCTTGGGAGTACATGTGTTTGAAGTCTAGTGCATAACTGCTTTGCTAAGGGGTTTTTATAACATGGCTGTAAAAACCTGTTCTGAGACGCATGATGTCTTGGCCATGGAGTCAATGTCTCTTTTTAATAAATATATATATATTTAAATCCAAGGATTCTTAAAGAGAAGTCTGATTTTCTTATTTCTGGTTTTTTTTTCTATGTCAAACTGTATGTGTACATAAGAAGAAAATAATTGCTAGTAAAGTTCTTTTTCAGATTTTTCCCAACCTGCTCTCCTCAAACTTTCATGGTCTTTCCTCGCTCAGCTGGTGACGTCTTCTGAAGCGCTTCCAGTTCCTGGGGGGCAGAACTGCTCCAGCCCCAGCAGCCTGGGCTCCTGGCCTGGGGCTTCGTCATTCCTTGGCTTGGCCTGACTTGAAATCTTTTTCCAAGTCTTACCACTAGTAGAGTTTCAAAAATGCATCTTAAGAAGACCAGTTGTGTGGTCTGCTCTTCTAGTCCCCGCAGTTGTGTGAGATTTGATTATACCAGTTTTCTGCTGCCTGGCTTAAAATGGTGGGAATCAGAAGGGGCTTGAAATAGTGGAAATGAAGGAGTTTTGAGCGGCTTCCTCCTGCCGAAGAGTTGTGCAAGACCATCCCTCCTCCCTCGGTCCCCGAGGCACTGAGTGGTCGCTCCCATGCAATTGTGGAATACCCTTATTTGTGTACAAAACCAAGGGGCTGCCTGTTAGTGACTGGTGAGATGGTTCATCTCCTTACTGAGAAAGCTTTAAACTTTTTTTTTTTTAATTGCATTGGTTGCCTCAGTGGACTTGCTAATCATAAGTATTGTAATTTCAACAAATTCTCTCAGAATTGGAGTGCTTGTGACTTCAAAATGTGTGATTTCAAGCTGATGTTCCTATCTTGTGGATTGCTGCGGTTCTTTTTAAGCAGCATATGATTATTGCTATGAACAAGGTAACTTCTGTTGTGCTGAAACAATGTCGTATTTTTAGGCAAAACTTATACTGGAATCTGATTTTTCTTGACTGGGGGCTCTAGTGATTTACTTCTTTTATGTTTATTTACTTAGACCAAGGCAACAGTCTTCCCTGTTCAAGGTCAAAACTCGATTGTACAAAACCTCCTTTCAAATTTCATGGCTATCTTGGTAACATCTAAACTTAATTTCAGACTCTCCAAATCACAGTGTCTGACCTCAAGGACTCGAATTCTCTCTTTGGTCCTGGTATTACCGCGCAATTGTGGAGACTTTGCCTTCAGGCAAGGAAGCAAGGCAAGAAAAGGGAAAGGCAGGTGGGAGGAGGGAAGCGGGGGCTTCTGCTGGAGTGCGTTGGGCGTCCGCCCGCGTACCCAACCACTGTGCACCAGTCAAGTGGCCGTGCATCAGCTTCTGACATGCCTACAAACTCCTGTGCGTTGTATTTGATGCAGATGTTGCATAGACGAGTATTTTATTCCTTCATTATGAGGGAGGATGTTGTCTGCGTTTTAAGAATGTTTGTCGTTATCCGATACCGTTCGAAACAGCTAACTCTTGAACTTCACTTGCAGATGATTAGGCAAAGGTCAAAGGTTTTCGTCTGCTTTGATTGCTTGAGATTTTCTGGGTTGTGCGTCCCTTTATATTGCTTTTTTTAAAAAAATCTAGAATAATGCACATCCTTGACTGAAGCTGTAGTACCAGGTAATAGTTTACAGCAACATCAGTCCCGTGAATTCAGCCTCTATACTATTTGTATCGTGAAAGTGTAGCAAAAGGTGGTCATTGGTGATACGGGACTCATTTCGGCATTTGTTTGTTAGGGTTTAAGAGGCTGAGGTAAAATGTGTTTTCCCTAACGATGTAGCTTAGTTGAAGGCATCCTATTTCTAGGTTATGGCAAATCTGTTTACCACGCTCAGGTCACCAGGACAGGATAAAGCAGGTACTTTTCTTCCTGAAATGTGCAGTGAGTGGAAATAGCATATTGTGTTGATAACATCGTGTAGGCAGTGGGGTTAATTTGTCCTCTTCACAATTCTGGGGACCTCAGCTAATTGACTGTGAATGGAAACTATTGCGATTGCGACCGAGTCCAGCAGGGCAGAGGCAAGCAGGCTCGTGTCGCGCGAGGAAAGGAATGCAAGAAGTTGTGCTACAGTGAAGCATGGGGTTGCGGAAAGTCTCTGTACGGGCTTGTCCTGGGGAGGGCCCATGTGGTGGTGAGTTTTAGGGGCTGTTGCTCGTCTGAGATTTAGAAAGGGAAGTTGTAGCGACATGTTTCATGATGCGTTTGCTAAGACAAATGTTGAGATGGCTCTGAAGTGGGAATGATGCCTGCTGGGAAGATCAGAGGAGGGCCAACAATGGGCTCAAAATGATGATTATGGCTAAACAGATGGGTGACCAATGTGTTGTCCTATGAGTAAAGTACAGAGTTAGGAATACGTAAACTCGGGCTGTACCGTCGCATACACCTTCTATACAAAAGCAAGGCTTCAGAATACCCCTGTTTTAGGACATGGACAATGTTATCTGATAGAGGTGACATAACACTTTGGTTAATGCTTGCAGAACATTTGGAAATCTTGAGAAGAGTTACAAGTATTATTTATACGTCTTTGCCCTCCTCAGTCATCGTTCTAGGAAGACACGTTTGTCCAGAACAGGACTGCCAAGATGCTCGGTGAAACAAGACGTGAATACTTGCAGTTAGAAAGACCCAATCAAGATACACATGGAATATTCGTTCTCGAAGCTATGGTGAATGTAGATAAAGCCACAAAGTCATCATTCAATTAAAAGGGGCGGTTTGTTCTTTCTCTCTCCCTTTTTTTATCTTTTTTTGGGTGCATAACAATTCTGATTTCAGAACAGCGAGTACAGTGAAATGTTGCTGGTGGTGTATGTGTTGTTATCACCAAGTAGGTAAATGTTCCAGGACTTCGGATTCTTAGGTTAATTCTTGTGGCTGGGTACATGATAACGTGCCCCAGAAAAGCACTGGAGAGGAATTGTTTTGAGCCAAGCAGTGCTGCCTTCTGAGGTCCTTTCCAGCACCACAGCGTGTACTGTTGGTAATGAAGTGTTTGATAGTTGCTCTTAGCAGAGACCGTGGGGACTAGAGATTGATTTTTAGGTGCAGTTCAAACTAGACTCTGTCTCCTGAAATTCACAGCTTAGTTTCTAAAAACAGAGAAAGAAAATAAAATGCTTATGTATCTATTGGTTAGGGAAACTGAAAAAATCTTGCTCTTACAGCTGCGAGAAGTGACTTGCTAGCCTATACTGGGGGAGTTATCTCTCTGAAACTTGGTGTGTAGACCCACCTGAACATTTTAAATTAACGTGAGAACACAAAAGCCATGCTTGCAAGGGTGACCTGCTGTTCGAAGGAAACAAAACCCATTGTGGAGCTGTTGATAAGAGGCTCCTCACTGGAAAAGAACCGTTCTGGGCCAGGAAGTGAAGACCTGCATAGGCAGCGCCTTTAGAAAAGGAGAGCGAGAGGGGAAAAAGAACCATCAAACTTAAGGAACTAAAGGAAGAAACAGCTTTTTTTCCAGCCCTCTGGAGCAAGGCTGGCATAGGTGTAAAGTACCCCACTTCTGCCTTTAAAAAAATATAATTTAATGACGAGAGACACTGTTTCCACTGGAGTGCAAACCCACGCCCCTTTTGAAAACCACCAAGGAAACCAAGTCCAAAATTAATGAAGGTAACGTTATTCAGGAACGAATCATTAGGCCAGTCACAAGACCTAGGTCGCGGTTCAGGAGCCTGTTAAAGCGAGCTTACCAGACACAGCACCTCTGAAGAGACCAAGGAGCAAAGGTTTTCCATCTCAGTAATTAAACAAAATGGCAGAAATCGTGTGTTGATATTCAGAATACATGAAGGAACATGATTTCACACACACCCCGGTTCTATTTTTGCATATCCTATGTATGTATTTGGTTTCTAATAAATATCCAGGAAGGAAACTTACAAGAGGGGAGAGAGAATAATTCCAAAATTTCTCGGAAGCCATTTCCTTGGATGTTTTTAGACAGATCTATTTGGTTTAATATTTTATTCTGCTGTTTAACACCTAACTTTAGTGGTCACATGGAGAAACAATGTCACATGTTTACTAAATTAGATAACGAATTTTGCGAAGGGCTCGTTTTGGCCTCATTCTTCTGTCACTGAGATCCTTGAGAGGGAAGTGAAGCAATACAGAAAGTTCCCCGATAAATGTTGCTGGCGCTAAGAGAAGCACATTTGATTCCTCCGCACAACATCCACCTGCAACCCATCTGAAACGGAGAACGTGCAAGGCAAGGATGAGAAAGTGACTGTTTGCATGAATTAAGAGACTGCAGACACACAGGACCACGCTGGGAAAATGGACGGGAGCACGTTCATGTGTTGCTGTCACAAGTGACGCAAAGGAAATGCTGCTGGAAACTTGTCGTCATTATTACATATGCGAGAGTTTGCACCCTGGAGGTTCACCAGGGCTAGCTTCTGCCCTGCCGCCCCCACACGGAGTGTCCCTAATACCTGACAAGCCTGTACATTGAAGTGATGAGGCAGAAATGTATTTAAAAGCCCCTGGGCATAAATCATCTGAAAAGTTTGTCTATTTATTTTCAAGGTCAAACCAATAATGTTTGGTGATCATCGATATCCACCGAGTGCTGTGTTATCTGGTGGATTTTTTGCCTTTGTGTTACCTACACAAAAAGTTTGTCATTTCAGGATTGTGAAGCTTCTCGTGTTATTATAAACTGGGCCCCAGGGGAGAAAGAAGGGGGAAATATCTTTCCAGTGATGTTAGAATAGGACCATCCACTTTAATAAACAGCGAGATCCAAAGCCAACTGTTCGCTGTTTAAATCCCAGTGCAAATCTAATCTAATCTAATCTAAAGAGGCTTTAGGGCTTTGACTTGCATCGTGGTGTTGTTATTGCATGCACGTTACGATAGTCATTAGGTCAATAATCTGTGGAGGTATAGAAGTAGAAACAAAATAGTACTTCTGAAGTTTCTCTCCTCCTGAATGCTTCATGGTAGACTTACCAGGTCTAGCTGCAAGCAGCGATCACTGGGAACGTTCTGCATGGCTCTGCCATGTACAGGTGCAGAAAGTGGAAGTGCCTGATGGTGCCTGAGGATTTTAGGAGAAATAATACACTCTTTGTCTTTTGTGACAAAGATAAAGCGAGGAACACGTGTAGCGTAACTCTTCAGGAAAGCCACACAAGCTCAAATGACACTGTAAAAGATGCTCCCAGTAGCACTTGAGTGAAGCAACCCCTATGTAAGAAATGTACCATTTGCAAGCAAAACTGGACATTTTCACCTTCTCCATGATCTTACTGCAGGCTTCCTTTCGCGTGAAGCTGCTGCAGATGGTTAGTGACATGGTCAGCTGGGAAGGAATCCTGAAGGAGGAGCGCAACCAGGGACCGCTTCCCAGAAGAACTACCATTAGGAGCTATTTATCTTGTGATACGGGCTGAAAAGGCCCAGATTAAATATGAGCCTTGCTTGTGCTGGGCTCCCGTGTAAACAGACCCGAGGGACAGCCTCTGCTCTCAAAAAGCTTCCAGGCTAAATACAGAAAGGTTAGGCTGCTTCACTTCCTACCATTGTTAAAATCACATTTCTATTTGCCTTGGTCAAGATTAACAAGGGGGAGGGAATAAATTATCAACTTCCTTTTTTAAAAAATAAAAAAAAAATCCGTGTTATTTGCAAGTTTCTTTTCTCACTTCATGCTCTTTGCCTCCCGAAAAGTCCAGCTGCGATGCTGCAAGACCCCCCCGGGTAGAAGCGGCCGGGGCGTCCTGCCGCCTCACACGGCGATGGGCATTTGGAGCAGCAACGGGTCGGTCCGGGGCGGCTCTTGGGGGAAGATCGCGAAGCCCCCGAAGCTCTAAACGCAGCTAGAAACAGAGCATCCGTAGCTCTCTAGTGACACTTCGAGGCCATTGTCGTGTACTGAAACTAAAAGGTTTCCCTCCTTCGGTGGCAATTCCCACCCTGGGAGCGGGGTGGCTTTTGGGGAAGGACGGAAGGAAGGAGAAGAGAATATTTGCATGAGGGTGTATGGTTTTTCTTGGGGGTCTGTTCATTCTTTACCCAAATAAAGACTCATCTTTATTAAGTAGTGGCAGATTACGGTACAGACATGAAGATTCTTGGTGGATTTTCTTTTCTATTGAGGAAGTGCCTTAATGCCTGAATTTTCTAGCTATTATTCGTGATTCCTAAGAAGTTGGCTCAGTTCAAACTGTATTTTAAATCTGCAGATATCAGAAGAAAATGTATGTATTCCTGCTGACTTGCTGTAGAAAAAGAAGAGGATGGAACTCCTGGGCAATTTGTTCAGACCCATCATCTGAAAGGCCGGGAGTCCTCATGAACCAGCAGCCCAGTGAGCTGCAATGCATGGCTAGATTGTGCCTTAAATAGAGGGAAAAGCCCGTTTATTAGAGTTTTTTCATATTTTATTAGAGATTTTCATATTTATTTTCACATGGCATTGAAATAAAGTGCCCTCACTGGTTTGTAAATTTGATTGCGTTCACTTCCATTTCCAGCACACTGTGCCAAATTTATTAGAGGCACTTAGCCGCAAATTGCAAGTACTCCTCGAACTTTTCTTCTAATGTAGACAGGAATAGTAGTGCAGGGATTGACTGATGACATTTTCACCATCGAGTTCCATAAATCAGCTAAAGTGGTAAAATGCTTGTGGTTTGGCTATATTATAGTCTCTCTATTGCTAGCAGCATGGGAGAGCGATGGGAGGGATTTTCCCTAAAATTGTTATAGCCAGGGTAACCACTGAGACATCTAGCACTTGTTGCTACCAAGAGTGTTAAACTTGGAAAACTCTTATCTACAGCATGCCAAGAGGGGGGAAAGAGTAAGTTGAAAGAATAATTAAAAAAAGTAGTAGTAAAAGGATTTCACACAGCATTAGGAAATGAGCTGAACAATTTCTGAGCCGTTAGTGAGAGCTTTTGACCACTAAAAGAAATGGGATAGTCTGGAGAAAGACAGATATCCCTATTTTAGGTACGGTTTCCCAAAAGAATGGGGAAAAAAGAGAGAGGAGTGAGAAGTAGTTGGGGAGTAAAAAAAAAAAGGAGAGGGACTGGCAGAAGGACAAAGAGACCTGTGGGTGTTGAACCACAACACGATGAAGCGAGGACTAGGGAAATTACAGACAACCGCCAACTGAGATAACCGAAAGTACATTTGAGCAAATGCATTTGTAGGGGAATAAAATAGTAAGAAATAGTCAAGATGAGCTTCACAAGAATAAAACATGTCAGGTCGATGTAATTTTCTCTCATAGTTCAGTAGGAATCAGGAGCTGTGGTGGAACTTGACTTCACTAGCGGTTTTGATGCTGTCCTGTGCAACGTGGTCATAAGCATGGCCGGGGACAGGACAACTAGGAAAATGGGTGCTAAACAAAGTCAGCTGGAAAATATAACCCCAAGGTGTAACAGTCAGTGGTTTGCTGCCGTACTGGGAGGAATGGAAGTGCACGTAAAAGGGAACTCAGGATACCATTTGACTTCACATCATAATAAACTGAGAGATGAGCCAACAAAAAAGCAGAAGTTCAGCAAAGGACTGTGCTTCAGGAGGGAGAAGAAAATCGGTTCTGGAACAGAAAATGGGGATTACCCAGGCAACAGGACAGGAGCCTGGGGTTGCGGCAGCTCACAGGTGGTGTCAGTCAAACGTCAGTCCTCTTCCAAGTGCAGCGACAAGGACTCAACAGGGTCACTATGAGCATCTTTTAAGAAAGAGGCGCTTTAAGAACAGTCGTAGGTAACATGGAAATTGCACAGGAAGGCAACACACAGGCTTTACCACAAAAAGAGTTGTTTTTGCGTGCTCCTCGTAAGGAGAGGTTTGGAGGGCTAGGAGTTCAGTTTGCTTTTTTCAACACGTGAAAGGGTGTAATAAAGATAAATCAGTTGTTGTCTGTCACCTGGAGGCGGGACCAAAAATGATGAGTATAGTTTGTAAGAAAAGGATATTGCTTCAGTTTTAGGGAAGGATTTCTAACTACAAGTATATTTCAATGGTCTAACAGATGACACCACAGGAAAGGTGTGGTGCGGAGGTTTGAGGTTAGAACGCATATTCTGAAAGGGTCGGTCTGTCTTTATCCTACCTTAACGCCAGTGGTGGTCAAAAGCAGAGCTCAGGACCTTTTCCCTACCTATAGATCTTCGCTTTAGAATTTTAATTTGACCTAGTGATTTCCAAAAGGTCCTGGGACACCAGGAAAAGCTTTGTCTTGTGTTTCAGTAAAAGTTAAGCTGGTGTACAGGAAAGGGAGGGTACAATAACAGTTGTCCAGAATTTACCTCATGAGATACATATGTATAAACATCCAACTAAAGAAAAATACACATGCAGTAACAGAGCCGCATACTATTCTTAATGCAGTGATCAGTGAGGTCTCTAAGCAGAAACAGATTTTGGAAATAAATCAATTGTTTTTAACATTTATAAAATAATTAATAATGATAAAACATTCCATTACGTGTTCACTTTTCAGTCTAAGAGGCGGATTCTAATGAGCTACGTATTATACACTGACAGCAAAAATTAGATCCCCATTAAAATCTATAGCCTGTATCGAAAAAGAGTTGCAAGCAGAACAGCCCTGTAGTATTGCCATTCTGGTTTCATGAGGAGGAAGCGGTTTTCCAGTAGGAGTGTCCCAGTCCTGAGCATGTGGCATTAAAGCACTTGAATTAAGTGTCTGTGGTGACCCAAGGTACAAGGACCATCCCTTAACTGGAGCAGTTTACATTCCTACAAGTATAGCTGTGTATTATAATCTGTGATAGATCTGTTCATCTGCAGCAAACGTTGTTCTATTCTTAAAGAGCGTTGCAGAATGCAACTCTACGTAACAGCAAACACGTCCATAACGTGCTGACCAACAGCAGAGATTGATCAGCAGATGATAACTTTTTGGGGCAAAGAGAGATGCTCATCATTCTTTACCGAGTTCTCCCTTTTGGATGGGTCTGCAGCTGCTAAAAACAGAGCCACCTTTTCATAGTCTATAACCTCTTTTATACATACACACAATACCATATAGTGTGTGTATATACATGTATATTCACATATTCATACATACATATAATAAGAGTCTACAAACAACAGCAGCGATGAAGTTGCTTACCTCACTGTACTCACCACGTTTGAACAGGTTGTGGGTTTCAGGGAGCGTTGTGCTCACCGAACTCCATCACCATTTCATTTATTTCACGTCAGGTCTACCCCGGACGCACACTGCTCCGTTTGATGTTTTCTCCTAGTGTATACATCTTAACACTCTCCTATGAGTGTAACTGGTGTTATTTCAAGGGAAATTCAGCCACCTGCTCCTGTGCATGTCATTTCGTTAATCGCCCAAATGCCAACAGGGAGCGTGGTGGATTTCCATCACTCCTTGAGCAGTAATCACCACAGCCTGCTCAAGGTGGAGATGGAGATTCCCGATCTCAGACTGCTGTCAGTCTCAGCACTTCAAAACAAACATTTTTTCCCCCTTTCTTTTTCAAGTATTCAAAATTCTCAGTTATCCACTAAAACAACATGCAGGAATGTGACTTTCAGATGTCTGTTATGAGCCCGGTTTCCTCTTAAAACAAGGAAATGCAAACAAAGTCCAAAGCCAAGCCTGAGAAACTGTCAAAACTAGTTATGCAGGAAAACTTAATTGGTTTCTTTTAACAAACACGGTTTTCATGGAAACTTTAATAATGCCATCCTAAACACGAAGGATTTTTTTGTAACATGCCTGCCTCAGCCAGCACATGGGTCTCGGTAGCGCCTACCCCCCATACGCCTGTAAACATCTGAGACGTGGTTATTTTCGTGGTAATCAGCAAATAAAACAGGAATGCAGCATTCCTCCAAACAGAGCAGAATGAGGTTGGTGTCTGTTACATCCCTTTAATTCAGGCAGCAAAGTAGGAATGAAGAAGAGAAAGGGCTTCGGTTTGCTCAAAGCACCCACCTGGAGTCGCAGGGAAACAGGCTTTGCTGCTGGTTTGCCACACAGCCTTGGGCAAATGATTAGTCCGGTGTTTTAGAAGTATTTGGGGGGCTTTTTTTCAGGTTGTCTGAATATTTACCAGTCTAGCCTAACAACATGGGAACGGTCTGTCCTTTGGTACTTAAGATTTTCTACGCAAGCGTGAGGAATGCAGAAGTAGTGGGCCATTTAGAAATTTCGGGTTTAATCACCCTGCACTGTAGTTCTCCCTATATAAGGGGGAATAACATAACTTCTTGACTCCACACATGGATTTGATGTCCAGGCTTCCTTTATAAAGTCTGGAGAAATTTAGCTACCTGGGAAAGACATTTCCAATGCCCTGCTCCCAGCTGCCCTGTTTAGCCGGTGGGAAACACAGCAAAGAAGGGAAAGGAAGGATGTGGGGGACTTTCTACATATGTTTTTACGTATGTATTTTTACAGTAGCTGAGAGAGTGCTCTTGGGAACCGCTGGCAAGCTTACATGCCTGGCTGCAGAGGTCTGAATACCCATCTCACGGAAATGTCCTCACCCCCCCCAACCTATTCACTCTTGCAGGGAGAGAGGGAAGAGGTTAATATCTCTCTCCTTGAGGCCATCCCATTGGGCTCCAAATTACCAGCTACTTAGTGGACCAGAGAATGAGCTACCTTTAAGTCTTACTTCTTCCTGCATTTAAGTGCTTGAGTTTAAAGGCTTATTCATTTTCTAAAAGCAGACTTCTGTCAAAGCGGGTTGTAAGCTTTATAAGAACATAAACAGGGTGTGAAGTCTTAGCACCGTTGTAGCAAACCTGGCGTTGGTGATTTTCTGACTTTTGAGGGGGTATTTGTCAGCTTTTCTATTCAGCCTTTTTTTT
The DNA here is from genome assembly GCA_009769605.1 of Bucorvus abyssinicus. NCBI lineage: Eukaryota > Metazoa > Chordata > Aves > Bucerotiformes > Bucorvidae > Bucorvus > Bucorvus abyssinicus. The sequence continues at coordinate 56,229,506 of CM020024.1, read as the reverse complement.
TTTGGGGGGGGGGGGTGGGGGTATGTTTCTCTGTTTTAGATTAAAAGGGCAAGAAAAGGTCTGTCTGTAAACATGCAAAATTATGTCCCTGTGCTCACTTAAGGTCATCAGGTCTGATGCTTAAACTGGTATGAACTGGGAGAGAGCTGACAGTTTTAAACCTTTCCATCCCTCATATAGTGAAGCAGTGGCATCCACTCTGGCTTTTTCAAGTCAGTTTGCCTTAACAGCTGGGGTTCTTGACAAATGTATCCATAACTGAGATGTCATTAAAGATATTCTTAGTAAATGAATCCCTGGCAAACTCCTTTTAAATAAGGGTTTAAAACTAAATTAAGAAATAGGGAGAGGGGAAAAAATGAAAGAGGTCTACAGAGTATGCAGAAAAATGACAAGTTGATTTAAAACTGCTTAACCAATTTTCTTCAACCCGAGAGCGTTTTCTTGAAGAGGCTGTATCATAAGGCAATATGAAGATTTTTGGCTTGCCATTTTTGACTTAAACAGATGCAGAAGATTTTGATAACAACATATGGAAGATATTTTTTTTTTTCACATCCATGTATCTGAAACAATTTTGTTCAAACTTTTCTGACATAATCCAAGAGTAAACCCAAATATGGAAATCCTCAGTCCCAGAAGAATGTAAGAAATTAATGAGAGGTGCTAAGCTGAAGCTAAAAGGAAACTTGGCACTGAACTCTACCTAAAGAGTCATTAGGTAGGATTTTTAATAGAGCTGCAGCCATCTTGGGTACTTCGTTAAGAGAAAAAAGAAAAAAAGAACCCACAAAAGTCCTCCCTGGGCACTCATGAATCTTTTAAAGGGCAGCCCCGCCAAGCTCATTACCAGCGTTTGAGACGTTCCTCCAGGCCTTTAAAGAAATACCACTTTTACAGTATATGTATTTATATATCTATGTAAAACCCCATATGTCTTGCAGGAGATGAGTATTGGCACAGAGCGCAAATGAACATCAGCTGCAGCTTTGAAAACTGGCATTAGGCATGGCTGCAAGTGCCTTGGTGAACAATGGAAACGGTAATTATAGACGGTAACTGTCGGAACAGAAACTGGTAACGGCATCCCCACAACCCCATTTCAGTCACGGCCTTATATAAAATACTACAACCTCTTTGTCGCTTGTGCACAATAGAGATTTTTATTTCTGAATTTTTCTGTGTGCTTTATGGCTGGGTTGCCGATTTTACCAGGCGAGTTATACAGTGCAGGGCGAGAGCACAGCCATACCTCTGTGAAGCAAATTTTTGCAGCGTAGGTAACTCTCCTCTCTACGGAAGCATGCGAGATAGGGATGCACTCTTTCATCCTTCCAAACACTGTCAGGCAGGGATGAACAGGGAAGCAAGCACCTCGAGTCTTGCACCCAAAGCAGGCCAGTGCCACTCGTGTTACAACCATGAGGACAGTGCTGCGGACAGTACCTGTGTCAACTGTTCCCCCAGCCTGTGGGGACCATCACGAGCAGACAGGCATGGACGTGGTAGCACCCACACCAACGTGTCCTGCAGGAGCAACGTTGGTGGCTGGAAGAGGCGAGGATCCAGCTGCCCTGGCTGGGTCTTCTGGCCACCACCCCAGCCGTGACTTGCAGCATGCGCTTCCCCCAGCTGCAGAGCAGACCGTGCAGCCCTGGGTGGTGGCTGCGCTTGGACTCTGCTCAGAAAACCCTCCTCAGGGATGCTGCGTGCTGCCAGCAGTGTAATGCAGTCTGGCTCCTTGCAGTTGGGGAGCAAAGTTAGCTGGCTTTTGGCCACCCCTTTCACAGGAGCCCAACAGGGGACTACGGGTTCCCTCTGAAGAAACATAATTCTCTGTGGCTTGCTTGTAATTTGATGCGTAGCTGTCAAGAGTGAACGCTGCCCGTACTTCCCAAGATGCATAAAATAGCATGTGTAAGGACGGCCCTTGTTAAGGAACACCCATTGTTTAACTGCATTAAAGAATGGAACAAATCATAGTATTTATACAGAGAGCATTGCTCTAAATCCCCAGCATAAAAATATTGTGTGTGTAAGCCTCAGTTGCTAACTGATTTTATCTTGCTCTGCTTTATTCAGGTTTTGCTGTGATGGCCTGAAATAAACGGCAAGACTTGGGTTTCGTCCCCTGTCGAAGACTGAATTCTGCACGCTCACTTCACGGGAACCCTCTGGCTGACTTCAGGGGCAGCATGCAGAGCACCTGCATGTGACAGGAGCAAGACCTACTTCTCGTGTACAGCACTGTGACGTGGTCAATGCCGACTTAAATACAATTAACGGTATAATTAATGGCCAGACTGGTTGCTTTTCATTTATCTTGTGCAGCTAAGCAAACACATTTCAGAGCTCCAAAGGAGTCAGTCAACGTCCAGAAAAGTTGATTTATCGGTAACAGGCAGACAAAGCTGTGCTGTATCCCTTTCAAACAAATAATGCTTTCCAAAACTAAGTACGGGTATGAACTCCTTTCTGCAAGAAGTGTGTCTGTGCAATGAACAGCACCCAACATGGTTTCTACTGCTTTTTCTGCTTCACCCCTTCAGGTTTTCTATGTTGTCAGCAATTTTAAATCTTAAAAAAACCCCATCAGATTATAAATGATCCAGAAAACTCCATTAAAGCTTCTAATTTTTGCCAAACTGCCCATACGAATTATCTGGTATGCAAGTGAAACAGCTCCAATGGAAACGTCACGTTGTGCTATTGCACAAGTTAGGAAGCATCATCAGCAACCGATTTTAGTTCCTTTTTAACTAAAATACTCAGTTCTTCTCCAAAATTTACATTCTCCTGTTTAAAACCTCAGCGAAGCACCTTTTGCAATTAGTTCTAGGCGTTCACACCCGAAGGCAAACGTGTCTGTCAGAAGAGCTTTACCTAGTAGGGTATGTCAGCCCTTCGTATGGGACAAGCCGGCTGCTCTTGGAAGCAGCTCCTCTCCAACCAGCCTGCAGCCTCTATAGCAGTCACCGCCTTCTAGAGAGAGAGCATGAAAGGGTGGTGTCTTCATCCTGCATGGGATAAAGGGCAAGGATAGACCTAAGGGCCTTCCCAAACAGCAGTGAGTCCCGAGGAGACACGCTGTGCACTGTAAAAAATACTCTATTGTTGTCAAGCGCAAACAGATTTCATTGGCCTCACACAGAGAGACTGCTGGCAAAGAGGAGCTCTGACGGGCAGTCCACGCTTGATAGCCTTCCAGGGACTCTCTGCCCCACCGGGACGTGAAAAGAGGAGGAACTATGTGCACACGAGCCAGGCTTTCTAACGAGGCTCGTCCTACACTGCAGCGTTCACAGCCAGGAAATATTTTCAGGTGGGCCACCCTCGTTTATTTGGGCCATGCGGATACCCTCGGCGTTCGTTCCGACTAAATGTCGCAGAGGTCCTTCTGAGGCGGTGCCATGAGTGGGGTTATTCTGAGAAAAACAAATCTACACGACAGGCTCTGTTCTGGCCTGTCCTATAGAAACACCTGAAGGACAGAAAGGCTGCCATCCTTCTACGGACCACACATCCTTCGAAATGGAGTAGACAACAGCAAGCGCCAGTATCCCTTTCCACCAGGCGGTTCTGAGGCACACGCCCAGACGTTCGTCGCTCTGTCCATGCGCTCATTAAAACGCATCTGTTATTACAGGCCATGAAAACACAGACAGGGCACTCTGCCCCTGGAGATGAAAGCAGGCAAAACCAAGCAGCCCAGGAAGGGAACTCTACACCCCGCAGTGGTCCTGTAGCACCCTTCTGATCCCCATACCCAGGAGCTCCCTCGCTCCCTACAGCTACTGGTTCATCTGCCTCCGGGCAGGGGCGCACACTGCCGGCATTCAGGAAGCTGCAGCCGCTCCCACCGGCGCCTGCAGAGCGATGGGCAGTCCCACCACCGCAGCTGCCTGCCAGCTGCAGAGGGGACGTGCTGGGAGGCTCTGGCGGGATGATCCTTCCCTGTCGCAAAGCTATGGCACTCTACCCACAAAACACCCGTTACCCCCTCCCTCCTTGCCCCTTGTGATTGCTGGAGACCAAGGTCACCAGCTTCCACTTAGCCTGTCCTTCCAAGACACCTGGAGAAAGTGGTTATAGATCCACATAACATCTCTAAGAGCTCGGACTTTCTGGAGGCAACATGTGAAGTGCTCTGTGGGAAAGCAAGCAAACAAGGCAAGGGCTGTGCTGCTCCTACTCTTGCTCTGTTTATTCAACAGAAATAGGATTAGCTAGAAAAGACAGCGTGGAAATACACTTTAGAGGGACAACGTAGAGACAGCTTGTCCATCTCTTCATATTGTGTGCCTTAGGAAGGAAAAAAGAAGAGAATCCTTTCTTTGGCTGTTGCAATTATGCAGCTCGGAGCAGTCAAACTGTCTACTTTGCTACAGGAGATGTGACAGCTCCCAGCGCCAGAAAGCTGCATTCCTCTGCTTTGAAGAGCAGACTTATAATTCATGAGCAGCAAAATCTTAAGGGAGCTATAAAGGTTTTCTCAAATAATAAAAAAAAGAAACAACAGCTACAGCTTCAATTATACATGGAGGCTTTGGATCTGTTTTTAGTATTTTCACAGGATAAAAGGCATTGGCTGAACTAGAAAAAGATGATGTGGGCCAGATGTTGGGGTGCATTACAGAAGACTTCTGTCACTGCCCATGTCAAGCTGTCTTGCCCATCAGCAGACCCATCCTCGGGTCAGGGAGGATCCCACTTGCTCCTTCCGCAGCACACCCTCACGCAGGAAGCGTGGCGAAGGCGGGCAGGAGCCGCAGACTTCAAAGCAGCCACTTGGCTCCAGTGGCCCAAAGCAAGGGAGAGCCCAAAGACACCCATTGCACCTTTCCTCCTTAACTGCCTCATTTTGTGCAAGTCACATTAGTGGGTCTTTCCCAGTTCAGCCGGAAGGAGAAAAGATCTCCAATTATTTTCAAAGATGCCGACAGTTGTCAATGCTCAGAGTTTTTCTCCATACAAATAATGGAATCACAGAATTTTTTTCTTCCCCCCCCCAACCAGTGCAAAAACTTCATCAGGCAGTCACAAAATCTCTCTCAGGCTGTTGTCCCCGTAAGGGCAAATAGCTTTTAAAAATGGGGGCTGAAGTGTGACCACTGGAAACATTTTGGTCCGAACTAGTATCTTGTTAGTAGTGTATGTGCGCAGGTGAGGGACAGAGAGTGCTGTCCTTCCTTCCTCCCAAGGCTCTCTCCTTTTAATGATTAGCCCACCTGGTACAGGAATCAGGCTTTAAGCTCGACCTTTTCTTAGTGACCATGCCAGAGCTCTACCATCTTTATTTTCCTAATGAAAAAACATGCCTGTAAGGAAGGTCTTCCTGCCTCACCATATACATTACATCAAAGTCCCCATTGCTCTTTGCTCTCCTCAAAAGGCCCGTGGTATCAAGCTCCTCATTGGTCCCTGAAGATTTGCCTCCCCTGCCCTACCTTCTCCCCAGAATTATCAAGGACTTGCATGGGGAGGATGGGCAGAGAGAACAGACAGGTCCCCCCAGTCAAAGCATGTAAAATAACAAATGAGGCCACGAGCATCACCATCTACCCTGGCTGCCAACAGCCAGAAAGGAGAACTAGAGTAATCCAGGCATGTGCTCCCTGTCAGGTAAATGTCTATTTTTAGCCAGAATTCTGCGTAAAAACCCATACATCGTTTCCCTGCACAGCACAAACACAGGGACTGCAGTCCACAGAGACACCCCACACACGTTGCCTGCCTGAACCCTGTGTGTCAGGAACACTGCTTTTCATAGCTGTCCAGGAAAATTGGACACAGATGTTCATAAACCCCAAAGAGTGAACTAGACATCTTAAGTTCTACCTAAACAAACTGTCCTCCTTTTTTTTTTTTTTTCCTGAAAATACTGTAGTTCCACTGCAGATTCCAAAGCAGGAGCTCAGTGAATAAGCAGAAAAAGGACCATATATTCCATGGTGCCTCCAACGCACCTGGTTTTTAAGCAGCCATTTGGTCAGAGATGGGGAAGGTAATTAAACCTTTAAGTAATTCTCCCCAGCTGTTGACAGGATCCTATCTTTGTCTCCAAACTGAAGCAAAACAGCCACAAATTAAATCTGCTTTTCCAGGAGGAGGAAAACTAGACTTTTACAACAACTTCCCAAAGACTTTGTAAGAGATAAGAAGACCTAAAAAATAAGGTACCATATGGTTGTTCATCTGTAATATAAGCACCAGTAGATCCGTACTGCAGTTGGTACAAAGTGCCTGCGGTCCCTGGGCAAGACTTCTCTCACGAAGGTGCGTTTGAGAGAGATTTTTAAAGACCGTGTGTAATATCCTACAATTTGTATGGTTAAAGAAGAAAACACAGATACAACTTCCTTACAGCAATTTTCCAGGCTCAAGTGGATCTGGACCTGGGTTTGGGGCATTTCTGCAGAGCCTACCATCTCACACAGGTGCAACACCCCCCTTCCCTGTTGCCTCCTCCCTCCCTGGAAGCTGGAAGGGGTCTCCCTTCCCCATGGTGGAGCGTTTGCTGGGCTGGTGTCCTGATGGTAGTGCTGAGAACGCAGCACATTGACTGGGGTGTCTGCCTGCAGCAATGGCTTGAGGTTGTCCTTCCTGCGTGTCCCCAGCAGCTGTTACACTGATGGCTTATACACAGTGCTGAAGAAAGAAGAGCAGAGCCCTCCGTGGTGTTTGCTGTTCAATGCTAGCACGATGGAAATGATGGTTTAGAAAGTGGAAATTGGTTTCCACTGCCTAACTAACACCTCAAGACGGAACAGATCCCACCTCTGCCGTTCTCTTGCGCAGAGGGAAAGCCCATGTCTGTGTAAAACACTGCGGGCCATCCACCCTTCTTCACTCCGCTGAGGCTGGAGACCTGATTTTCTGCCTTTTGTTACAGTTTACTGCATAGAGGTGGATGTCCCCCAGGAGGTAGTGCTAAGGAGCCCCTTAACTCCCTCGATTTCAGTGACCATGCCTCACCTCGCAGGTGAGCCCTGCGCGAGGTCAAAAGAATGACGGTCTTCAACGCCAATACGAGATGCAAATTAAAGCAAAAGCATAATAGAGACTCTCACATATTCAGGCAATGTTACCTGCTCGTAATCCCTTCTCTTCCCCCCTGCTCTTATTTTCATTCCTGCACACCCTTCTGTTGGGAGTTGGTTTCTGCTGAAATAGACATTTTCAGGAGATCTGGAAGCTGAAGGGCTAAATGTGCTGATATTTGGAACTCATGAGGCTGAAACTGCTGCTGTGCTGGCTGCACGCTGCCAAGCCACTGCATTCCCCACCCAGCAGTCGAAAGAGCTCCAAGCCTCTGTCCCAGAGAAGATTACTGCCTTCTCGTTGGGAACATAGTATTGTTTGGTACGTAGCCAGAAAGGAGAACCTGAGCCCTAAGAGCGTGAGAGAGACTAAGAGATCCCCCTCACACTTAACCTCAGCTGCATCTTCTAATTACCATTTCACTAACATGATGCTTTTTATTAGACCAGGGCTGAATAGGTACAACCAAGATCAAAATTTGGATCTTATTAAATTTCTGCGGCCAAAGAAGACAGGGTTTATGTCCCAGAGGACTGGGAAGGGATGGTCATGGAAACAAAAGAGTAAAAGCTAGGTCATAAAATAGCTCAAAAAATTTTTGTAGTTTTCCTTGAGCCATTCAAGGACAGGAGGATGATGTACATAAAGAAGAACGGATTGAGACCTATCTGAAAGAAGGAGGGCATTGGGTCCATCCCTCATCTCAAAACCATTATCCTGGGAACCATCTTCATTGGAAGGGTGTCTAACCTAAGCCTCTATATTTTGATGAAAATGTTTACCCAACTTGCTATGGCAAAATCAATCTCTGTAATTCTACAGATTAGTTCTCTGTTTAGATTAATTTTTCTCTGCTGCTGCCGCTTTAACCTCATTATTTCCATTCTCTTGTCATTAACTAATGATAGGAGCTTGATTGCAGCCTGTTCTTTTAGTATCTCTTAAAAAAAATTTTAAAAAAAAATCAACAGTCATGTTCGCTCCTGCTTCCCCCGTCAAAATAAATCTTCATTAAGAAGCAATTAAGGTTGTTCAAGCAAAATACCACCGTAACAACAACTGAAAGGCCAGACCTTTCCAGGCCACCCTTTGCCCATTGTTTTTCGCTCATCTCCTCTTGAACACCTCATCTGCATCCACTGCTCAGCCCTCGCAGCCTTTCTGCGAAACTTTTCCATCTTCGCATAATGGCTCTCAGAAAATGTCATCTTTGAACAGGCTGTAATGACGAAGTGGTGAATTTTTGCATGAGTCACGCAGAGCTTTGAGTTCCACTGAACAGCTACCGCTAAAGCCTGTCGTCCCAGCACCAGAGGACTGACGTTGCTAACGGACCTGAGGAGCTACGTTGGTCGCTGCTAGTAAAATTCCATGAAATTAAGCTGAATAGAGGAACGGCTCTTTGCATGACAGGTTCTTGCATTCTGGTGTAGATCAGTGCAACACTCGGGTCACTTGAGGATGGATGAGAAGTGAGCCTGCCGCTTTCAATTCAGAGGTGGCCAAACGCTTCCTTTAGCAAAAGCTTAATAGAACATGTGCACATCTAGAAACGTGCCTTGTCTCTGGCTGTTTAGCAGCTACAGTGGTGGAAACTAGAAATCCATGAAAAAGAGAGTTTTATAGGAGAAACCCTACCATAATTCACAGAATCATTTCGGTTGGAAGAGTCCTTTGAGATCATCAAGTCCAACCATTAACCCTGCACTGCCAGGTCACCACTAAACCATCTCCCTCAGCACCACATCTACACATCCTTTAAACACTTCCAGGGATGGGGACTCCACCACCTCCCTGGGCAGCCTGTTCCAACGCTTCACAACCCTCTCTGTAGAGAACTTTTTCCTAATATCCAGCCTAAACCTCCCCTGGCACAACTTTAGGCCATTTCTTCTCATCCTATCGCTTGTTACTTGAGAGACAAGACTGGCACCACCTTAAGCCAACTTCTTTAAGCTTCCTAAACCTAGAAATCCACCAAAGAGTTGCCCCGGGAGGACACCAGCATTGTCCTTCTCTGACAACCAGCTTACAGCACCCTGAGCTACCAGTGACACTGAGGTGCCCAAGCCCAATTCCACCTCCTGCCTGGTCCCCAGGCGCTCCACGACGCGTGGCCAAGGCTCACCTTGTCTTTTCAGCAAGGAAGCAACAGCCGGTTTCTTCAGGCTTCTTCTCCTGAGGTAGCTGTGATCCAGGTCCTGAGGCAGGAGAGGGCCAGTCGCCTGCACAATATTTTACAACTCTTTCTGTGAAGAAATTTTTCCTAATATCCAGCCTGAACCTCCCCTGGCACAACTTGAGGCCATTTCTTCTCATCTTGTAACTTGGGAGAAGAGACTGACCCCCCACCTCACTACAGCCTCCTTTCAGGTAGTTGTAGAGAGCAATAAGGTCTCCCCTCCCCTTTTCTCCAGGCTAAACAACCCCAGTTCCCTCAGCTGCTCCTCATAGACCCTTCACCAGCTTCATTGCCCTTAATTAATAGCATGGGGCTTGTATTATTGGGTTTTATATATGTTGCCCTTAATTAATAGTATGGGGGTGTTTTTTAATGTATTTTTTAATATTTAATAGTTTTAGTCCTTCCTTTGAGAACATTTGGTGCCTATAGCAAGAGTTGTAGTTTTGGATTTATCTGTCTGTCCCTAACTTACCTGAGTAACTGATGTTTTTGGACAATAGAGCGCTTCAGGGAGCCTGTTCTTTGGCTATTGGGCACAAGAGTAATGATACCTTGACCTCAGCTTTGGACTCAGGTGCCTAAAGAAGGACCTCCCACAGAACAGAGATGTTCAAGTCCTGTTCTGGACCTGTTCCTGAAGAGAAGCCAGCTTAAGGCATAATCCCCTCACTCCCATTTCCAATTAGCTTACAGGTCTGCATCCTGGTCTGCAGACTGGTTTTTGTGGGACTGATTCTCTGAGCTCCCAGGGACCATATTCAGACATCGTAAGTCCCACCTAAGTCCATGTTTCCTCATGGCAGTGCTAAGCACTCAGCGGCCTCTTGCTGACAAGGAACTGTGGGCTCAGGACAAGGCTGGAACTGAGGCCACCTGGATGTGACGCTGATGGCTCTCTGTGTGAGGATCTTGCCCTTTTAAGAGAAGGGGCTGCCGCCACGTTAGGCACTGCAATGCCATTCCTACATCACCCTTGCCAGCGTAGTCCTTTCTTGCCGGGTTTCTAATAAAATAGTCTGTGGAAAGATACCCTCCCAGGTCAGTTTTAAAATAAAATGGAAACCCCATGTTGTAAAGAGGAGAAATCCCAAGCTATTAGCTAGTATTAGAGAAGTTAAGAACCCCGCGGCGGCTTAGCTAGGGAGTGCGTACGAGACTCTGTATCAGAAGCGCTCTGGATTCAGCAACAAACAAAAACAGATACCGGTTGAGACACTGTATTTAGCACTTTTATGGTTCCATAAAAGAAGTACTCCATGAGTTATCCTTTATCTGAATCCTGTCGTTCAGAGAAGAAGGATGATTTTCAAGGTAGGGTAAAAACAACCATCCGCACAAGCTCTTCCTGAATCCCTCTGGTCTCCAGGGAAGCGCAGGTAGTGCACAGTTACATGGACTCCTCCCTACAGAAACTTTCGTGGTAAATTACTGGTGGAGAAAGGGAGACAAACCCGGCCTTCAGAGAGAACCCCAGGGCGGATCTCAAGCCAGCTGAAATACTGCCACTCTGTACGCACATTTTCCTTCTGGAACATTACTGTTACAAGCAGTAACGGTATTTCTTTCCGTTTACCTCAGTGCAGATTGTTTGCCTTTCCCTTTCAAAATGACACTCAGGTTTGTTTCTCCCATGTGCAATCCCTCGGTGCACACTCTGCCGAGTTCTTTGTTAGCCAGTCCTTCGTCGCCTGCCCTAGAAGACTAGAAATTACCAGCCCTGAGATCAAGTTATGTTACTATCGATCAGATTGTCCTATTTCGACCAGAGCAAATGTGCTGTAAGCGACATCTCAGCCACTCGGATAACCAGAAGCTGCTGTAAACAAAATTCTTTTAGCTATAATTATCAAAACATTAATTCAGGAAAGCTGGCCCCGAGTGAGTGGAGTTAACCTGCGTTTGCCCTTCTCCTTACACACACATGTATCTACAGAAAGTTTCTGTCTCTTCTGGTTGTGAAGATAACCTTTCAAGTATAAACCGAGGGGAATGCTGGCTGGACTCTGGAGCCAAACACATGGAAACAATAACACTAGACATAAGCTGCCTTCATTCATCTCAGTGGGACGCTAGCGGTGAAGTCTGCTGGGGACAGTGTAAGAGCCAGCCCTGTTAACTGTTTCACTGCTGCCTTCTGGTAACAGCACATCGAATGCAGCTGATCGAGCCATCACAGCCTGGCGGTCTTTTCCTTTGAAAGGGTCCGCCCTCATCAGATGACTGTGTATTTGAAATATGTACCTAACCCGTCTTTATTTCTGCCTTGTCCAGGCTGCACTTTATTTGACTGTTTTAATAACTGACGTTCTGCATGTCAGAGTCTGCTCTGTACTGAACGCTGAATAAAATCCTTTCTTGAATAAATTTTCTTTTTCAAGGAAATTTTCTTTCCCAAGGTTTTGGTTTGGTTTTTTTTTTCCAAAGTACAGTTGTGGCTGAGCAATCCAAGGACTAAACATGACCATCTGTCCAGATGTCTGTCTGTCCAGTGTTTTTGCCAGGGAGCTGTGTGTCAGTTCGTGCAGAGGGCATGAACACGGTCAGCAAGCAGGGGCGCAGTCGCAGGCAGTTTCCCTGCTTCTCGTAAGGTTCACGGACAGGACCTGTAGGATCTGAAATCAGGCTACCCGAAGCCTCTTTCGACCGGGGTCTTTGGCTGCAGCTACCGAGCTGGGAAGAGCGACGTATGACAGGCTTCATGGCTGCTCAGGAAGGTCCTATGTCACCAAATGAACGCTAAGGCAATGCGCTTTGTAAAAGACAGTAACTTCTCTTTACAGTGAAGTGCATCATAAGGAGAAGCAACCGTCAGTTGTCCCATCCCTACTGTACCCATGGAGGAGTTTGCTCGTTCCCACTGTCTGCTCCAGCTGGAGACAGGAGCAGTGGTTCTCCTTATCGCCTCGCTCCAGTTTGTGTTGAGATTGACAGGAAACAAATATATTTACTAATACCGTCCTTTCATGTTATTTACTCTCTGTTGCTATCTCTGTCCTCTTTCCTCTGTCCCTTGCAAGGGAAATGAAGCTAAAAGGGAACACGATAGCATCGCTCCAAGGACTGGTCTTGTTAATAACATCAGAGGGGTACAAGAACTTGGAGTAGTTAATGTTATAACAGGTTACAATAAAATGCATCCTGGATTTCTAGGGGACGCTGACTTTTCTTAACGATGAAGAGTCAATCCTGTTTGGTGTCTTGCAGTTTATTCCTAAAAAATCCTCAATAACCCTTTACTTCATTCTTGGCCATTTCTTCCCATTGCACAAAATGTTCCGTCCAACTCAGTCCCACTAGAAAATGGGGAGAGGGTTTCTTGATTTCAGTGGATTTGTGATCAAGCTGGTAATGGAGATACTAATGGCTGCGTGGCAGTCTGTCAGTGCAAAACCGCTGGCTTCTGCTGAACGCCATGAAGCTGAGCAAGTCATAGCAACACTGAGACACATTTGAAATCGCTTAGTCTTACCAGAGACATCTGGTTCGCTGGGTCTTGTTTCCCGAAGCTGAAAGTTCTTTCTTCAGAAATTTTTATTCAGGAAAACGGCACTTTCTCCCCATCAAACAGTTTAGCCTAATTCTTAATGATTGCACAGAAATGTTGTGGCGCTCTCTTTCTCCAGCTGCAAGCTGCTGTGTTTCAGAAAGTGTTTAGGTCTGTAGCAAGCATTTACAGAAGTTTACTTTCTTAGAAGTATCACTTATCTAGTTGTTTTTTCGAGCACAAAACATGGTTGTGATCATTGTTTAGTTCTCCGCTTGTGTTTTGGTGAAGGCTGCTGCTGGTGGGCCTGGAGGATGGGAGGTTTAAAGATTCCCTGTCCTCTTCGTTTGGCTTTTGGCCTTTATGTAATCCCCTGAAGATACCCCCCCACACCCCGAATCCAGTCTCGCATACTGCTTTATACACACTAAAAAGTGAGGTCTCGTCAGTAGCTTGTGTCAAATAGGTGGGATGTGCTCAGCCTAACTCCCGGGGCAAGGAGGTCTAGCTGAGAAACACGTGCCCCTTTTCATGCCCTCCCTCAGCGCAGATGGGCAGCTCACTGGGACAGGGGGCTTTAAGATTTTACTTCCCGTCCTGATCTCTGTACGGGGATTTGGGTGTGAGATCCTGTTCACGGACTGCCTGGGGGCTGGTTGCTCACATGCACACCCGTGGAGGGGAGTAGGAGCTTTACGAAATGAGCTGAAGCAGCTCAAAGTGGCTGGTGTCGAGCACAGCCCGTTCAGAGCAGAGCACAGGTATACCGATGGCACAATATGGATTTAGAGCCACTGTTTTCATTCGAATACCTCCTAGTGCTCAAGGTGGGGAGCAGAAACTGTCATTTCGTAAACGTAAACGTACCTGGAAAAAATGCCACTGCTGACAACGTTGGGAAGGTTCACACTTGTAAAACTGTCCATCAGTAAGTGATTTTCTTGTCAGTCTGGGTGCTGCGGAAAAGAGCCAGATCAACAGGCTTACTCCATTTCAGCTTTCTTTTTTGCTGTTTTGTACTTTGTCTCTCAGTGGGCTTATAGGAAATTAAACTGTAAAGTCGTCCACCTAAACGGCTTTCTTCTAACAACGCAGTCCTGGTTGAAATAACCATTTCCAATTTGATTGTGTTGAGATAACAGCATGTGTGCGCACACAAACACACACACGTATGGGTGACTGAAATCTCATCCAGAATACGGTATTTTTTCTGTCGCTGTGATGGGAATAGTAAAAACCTTCCCATTCCCTGTGGACTATTTAATAAGGTAGGTGTTGCAATGTGCTGTTTTCTTTCAGTTTCTCCCCCCTTGCCTGCAGATGTGGTTCATCCCCAGCAGTGAAACACCTACCGCTTTCTCTCAGGGTGGAAGGAATTTAAAGTCCTGGAAGTTTTTGAGCTGTTTTTCTCAGGAAGATGAACATCATCGTAAGGAAGTGCCTTGCCTTCTAACATAACTAGGTTTGGCTAAAGTAATTTCTTCTGCTTCTGTCCACCTCAGCTGCTTGTGTTTCTGTCCCTTCTCCAGCACTGACACAGGCATTTTTCTCGTGAAACTCAAGCTCTTGCAATTGAATGATCATTACTTTTACTTTTGTTTGTACGTACATTAATTTGTGATTCTCTTGAGCGTTTCCTGATGCTCATGATTTAGGTCTCTGTCACTGTGGGGCTTTCAATTTGTGCATTGCAAAGAAACTATTACCTCAGACTAAAAGAACGTTTCTAGGGTTTACAAGTCCACCAGGTCACCAAATTGCTCCTATAGCAAAACTGAAGAGAACAAAACTGTATTTCATAGGGTTGATGTTTGTTAGCTCAAGGCCTTGTCACTATATGGTATAGGAACTATCGTTTATTCTCATAGCTGCAGGTACCTGAGAGAATTTCATTAACTGAACCGCTTTGGAAAATGATGCATCCACAGGATCCACCACAGTGACCATTTCCATAGAAGATTTTTGACACTGGAGAATCCGTGCACTGGTGCTGCCCCACTTGGTGAACTTGATTAACTCAAATCAAAACTAGCCCTAAGCTGCAAACAGCACAGAGCAGTTCCTGGGGCCACTGGGCACATGTGTCGTGATGCACCAGCAGCAGCTTTGGGCAACCACAGAGGGCTCTGATGCAGGACGTGGGGATGGTGCACCATCCCCTGAGCAAAATGGCCTTGGGGATACTTGGGTCCCATCACGAGAACGCCGTGAGCTTGCAAGGCTGGTTGCAATGTTTGGGGCTTTTTCTCCCGTAGACAACAGCAGTAGAAGCAACCAGAGCTCTTGGGGAGCACAGGTTATAAAGGATGCTTTTAACCCATGTATGGTTGGCTTTCCCATACTGCTCTGCTAAACTGAACCAGAAGCTACCGGTATGGTCAGACCACACCGAAACACGCCTGTAAAATCCAAAAGCTCTGCTGCAGGCTTTAAAAACTAACTTCCCTACCTCAGCACTCGGGTTGTAGCATCGCCCCAGCTAAGTGTGAGAGCACGTGCAGAACTGAGCCCGGTATGCTCTGAGGCCTTCTGACTACCTTGTTGACAGCCTAAAAGTTGCCTTCGGCTGGGCTGCCGGGTGGGTCTGAGAGCACCCAGAGGCACCCGGCAGGATGGGGTCCCACCTGCACTAGGGATGGCTTTGGCTGTGCACGGGGCCAGGCTTACTTGTGCCAGAGCTCTTGGGGTGAAATGAAGAACATACTCATTCAGGTTTTTCGTTTCAGTAAGGAGAGCGCTCCAGAAAGTCGACACCGGTTTAGTGAACTTGAGTTCTCCTCTGAGCTCCCGGCACTCTGCTGGGAGGAAATCCAGCCCAACAAACACATGTTGCTTTGCAGAAGGGGTTGCTGCCCAGCAAGGGCATGCTGGGGTGCCCCTGTGGGACAAAGGTGACACCAGGACCTTCTGCAGATGTTACTGCCGTGGATAACATCCACCCACTTTCCGAAATGAAAAGCAGGAAGGTATAGAAATGGGCTGTAACGGCCATTTTTCATAGCAAACAGGCGTTTTCCAAGCCTCTTGCACTAATGGTGATTCTTGAACAAGGGAGTATCTTCACTTCATAGGGCAGGCTTGGGCTGCGGTGTGGGTACGGCTGGGATTAAAGGCAAAAGCCTCACCACTTTGGAGGCTGGGCAACTGCAATACACAGTTCCCGGGGCTCAAAAGCAACAGGGCTTCCATCCATAAAGGCATATTTTAGGGTAACATGACCTTCTATTTCCGCACGGAACACAGAATGAGGACTCTCTAATGGAGGGAACTGTAGCCTGCCACAGACGTCTTCATTTTCAGCTAAATCAGGGGCACGCACAGTTTGAAAGGCCCAAGTAAGTAAAACTTCATAGTTACTGAAATCTCTGAAATCCTTCTTTCATGTCTTTGTAGAGATGGGGAACGTTTCCCGTCACCTACGTGTCGACAGCCTTTATGAGGGGGGAAAAACAAAAGATGCAATAAAAATAAATCCTCTGCTGCGATGTGCCTACAACAGAGTTTGTGCCTACAGTTTAAATGTTCGTTTCTGTTTACCCAAGGAAAAGGAGAGCTGCGATGAGCTCTTTAAAGTGTGAATACTGTACTCTCCTGGGATGTTGTAAAGACCTGTTGAAGCTGTCAGCTTTTCTCCCAGCTCAGCGTTATTCCAAAAAGACTGAGGATGGCATTCTGGTCCCCGAGGCGGGGAACTGTGATCATCTATTACATACTAAGCTTTCGGAAAGAAAATAGGGACTCAGTGCCATCACACCTTTGGGTCAGTTTGACAGCCAGCCAATGGCAATGGTTCAGTTTCCTTGCAGTTATGTTGTTATAATGTCAAGTAATAGACACTGGATTTCAAAGTTGTTTTTCTAGATTTTCATCGGTATAAGAAACAAATCGGGCTTATTAGTTTTAATACCAATTTATCTGTAACTCCCTATCCAGTGTCATACGTATACTCTCATTTTCTGCTTAAAGATCTCTATAGATAATTTGATCACTGCTTTAGCAGTTACGAGGTGTGAAAGCCTTCTTTTAAATTCAACACACGTAGACATTAAATGACCAGCCTTCTCATACGTCTAACCGTTACAGCCCCTGGTTAGCGGATGAGACAGTCACAATCCGTGTGGCCAGATGTAGATGAGGTGAACTTCAGGAGCTCAGAGAGCGCCTAGTGGTCACTGAACTCACCAGGGCAACTTAGATTTCAGCCTTATTCCAAAAAATACTTAGCACTCTGTGTTTACTAGACTAGCATCACAAGGAGAAAATATACTCCAGTTCTAATGGGAGAGCTGACTTCCACCTCCACCACGCCTAATTTAAAGGTCTGGAACATGTAAATATTGGCAGGATGAATGAGAGATGCCACTTACTTCCCACTCCGTTGCGTGGGAATAGCTTTGCTCTGAGCACCTCTAGGAACTGGATGCCAGGCAGGGTCAGGCCTCACATGAGGTCCAGGTTTCTGGTTGTCATTAAACCGCTCCGCACTGCTGAATGCTGGGCAATTCTGCCTTCAGCAAAAATGGGACAGCGAGGATTTCTTCTGGGAGAAATGTAGGAGTGAAGAGACTTGAACCAATTGTTCATATACAAAGCAGCAGAAGATCCGTTTTTACAAAAGCTCACCTGTCCTGGTTTCAGCTGGGGCGGGGGGAGTGAATTTCCTTCCTAGTAGCCGCTGCAATGCTGGGTTCTGGACTTGGTGCGAGAATAATGTTGACAACTCACTGATGTTTCAGTCGTTCCTAGGTAGCACTTGCCCTAAGTTAAGGAGTTTTCCTTTCCCATGCTCTGCCAGCAAGGCGGTGCACAAGAAGCTGGAAAGGAGCAGGGCCAAGACAGCTGACCTGAATTGGCGAAGGGACATTCTTTGCTGTAGAACATCATGCCCAGTCTATAACCTGGAGGGAGGTGGCTGGGGGACTGGATCGCTGCCTGGGGACTGGCTGGGCATCAGCCAGCACGTGGTGAGTGATTGCATTGGGCATCACATGTTTTTCCTGGGTTTTCTTTCCTT
The DNA here is from genome assembly GCA_009769605.1 of Bucorvus abyssinicus. NCBI lineage: Eukaryota > Metazoa > Chordata > Aves > Bucerotiformes > Bucorvidae > Bucorvus > Bucorvus abyssinicus. Next base: position 56,211,782 of record CM020024.1, on the reverse strand, counting down.
CTGTTTTTCTTATCTGACTTTTCATTACAATTATTATTATTACTTTATTATTAATTTAGTCATTAAATGATTCTTATCTCAACCCATGAGTTTTGGGGTTTTTTTTTTCTAATTCTCCTCCCAACCCGCTGGGGGGGGGTGGGACGTGCACAAGTACTGGCGTAAAACCACAACATCACCTCATCTTCCTGTCTCACAGAAGTACGTGCAGCATATTAATGCACGTGGACCCACAAACGTTCCCTGCTCAGCCCCCAGACTGAGGCTCCTCACATCTCAGCAATGAGCTGTGTCCCTGCAGAACGCACGGTGGGGCGTTCAGAGTGGCTGTGCCGGACTGTCCTGGGGCAAGCGGACAAAACGGCACGGGAGGGAGCTGGAAAGGGCCGTGCTGCCACGCTTTTCATCTTCTCTTGCATGTCTCTTTTTGGGACTTTTACACGTAAAATCTTGCATCTCTCACATCCTCCCTAGTCCACACCACAGCGCAAATCCATGGCCATGAGGTGGACGGGGTAGGGGAAACTGGAAACATGACCCAGTTCTTCCTCAAGTAGGGCAACTAACCACCAAAAGAGGGAGTCAAAAAGAAGAGGGCTTTCTTCTTTGCGACGTCTCCCAGTCGGTCCTGGAGATCTTTCTGGAAGGCTCACGCTGGCTTTGCCAACACTCTCGTGACTCCCCAGTGAGTCGGTTTAGAAACCGACGCGGCCAGACTGCTGACCTGCGTGCGAGGGCAAACAGTGACTCTCTGCTTCAGAGCCTGAAGGGTGGGCTTGCCATGGGGTCAGATGCACGCCAGAGCCGGTGCCCCTGAAGGAGCAGGAGCACATCTCCCAGCAGGGCGGCAGAGGAGCCGTGCGCACGTGAACACGAGCGCTGCTCAACCACAGCAATGGGCTCAGCTCAACTAGGCTGTCCACGTGTCGCTGCGGTGACCGTGAGCCCTTATTCCAACCTCAGAGTGTTTGTGGAATTCCAGTACAAACTGTAAGGCATACTTGCAATTAGTTTTTGAGATTGGAACCTCCAGTGATCTAACCGGAACCTGTGCCAGGGGAGTATCTTGGAACTCCTACCCGAGCCAGACTCTAGCACGTGAAGCCCCATTCTGGTTAAACTGGCTGGAAGTGCTGATTGGAGTCCAACTCTTCCCAAAGTTCAGACACATCCAGAGCTGAAGTTTACCTTCGTGATCATCTCAGCTGCAGACTCATCTCAGTCCTATTTATTTCATAGGACATTCTGTCAGCGTAGCCCTGCCACAGATGTAGGGACAGCAAAACATTGTTTGGGGATAGAAGTGAGCTTGGGAGGAAAGTGAGAGCCGAAGGACGGTGCGAAACACTTTTGCTGCTTGGGAAACAGTAATGTGGACTGACAACCTGATGTAAAGCATCAGAAATAGGTTAGAAGCTTCCTAATCAGTAAAGTCCTTTTGGACTCTACCATCATGGCACAGATTCACACCTGAGCTTAGGAGTACTTGTCTCATAAGTCCTAATCCAAGGGATGATCAGGTAAAGGTATCTCTGCAGTGGATTTGATCCAGTGAAAGAAGCAGAGAACATAAATGGATTCACCATTTTACCAAAATTCTGTGCATGGGTAGTAGGTGTGTCCTATTGCAGGGGCAGGTCAGGTTGAAAAGAATGGTGTTTTGTAAGAAATTCGATTTTTACTATTCAGACTTTATCCACATGATTTGTTTGTAAAGAACTACCACACTTATTTAATTTTTGTTAGTTTATTGTTTTCTGGAGTTTGAGGCTTTTTGTAGTTAATGAGAAACACATTCCTGTGACTTTCCCATGTGTTCTCTCACATCGGTGTGCGAGAGAGACTTTATGTACAACTTTGTCATTATTTCAAGTGACAGAAACAGATCAAGTTCAGAAAGTTCCTGGTTTTTCAAATAACAGGATGCCAGGAACTGGGATAACGCAGGTTTGGCTTTTCCAAGAATAATGTTAAGATCTATCTGCATGTCCAAGTGAAGACAGAGAGATAATCACTATACTTAGGATGGCTCTAAACAGGGAAAGAGAGAGCTGGTAGGAAATCCCAGACCCAGCCACTGTACTTGCTGGCGTCCACAGGAGTCAGCTTGAAACTAAAAGATCCGGAACTAATTTCATCACACCTGATCCCCAAAAAGCATGTGCCAACCAGTGCCACAATGCTGGTTGGCACCATATTGCAACAAGCAGCCTCACATCTGCCTCTGGAGCTGTTGCAGCAGCACGAAACCTGTCGGGACTCGGTGAAGAGAAGCGCGGCGAAGGTCATCTCCAATACTCCGACCTTCACAACACATGCTGTGAAGAAGATTGTGGCCATCACGGTGTCTAAATTGACAGTGCTGCACTGCTGCATATTCAGGGGTTAAATCCTCAGAACAGATCACTAGAGGCATGTTTTTCATTTGGCCTTAATTATGCGGGAAGGCCACTGTAATCAGAGTCGTTATTTACACATCCCCTGGCATCTGCTCAAATCCATCTTGCTCGCCATTTCCTAGAAGCAGTTAAAGTGTTTTCATTTCTTAGTAGGGCGGTGCTCTGTTGGTATTTTCGATACAAACGGGGGTTCAGATGGCTGCCTGCACCGTTTTGGATGCTTGTATTACTGAAGCATCCCTTACTCCAAGTACCATTTATCATCCCATCCCAAAAAGTGAGTGTACGCCCAGAAGTACAGCTCTGCCATTACACTCCTTTGAAAAGCATAATAACGGACAGAAGATTTCTTCGGTATTCACTGGTTTCCAGACATGCTTTTTAATGTCCGAGAGGAGGACGAGATTTACATGCAGCCTCCTCTCCTTTCTTTTGATAGAAAAGCAATACGGTTTATTTCAGCATTATAAAACTCAAGGTCCCGTTACACTGAGAAGTATTAAATCCATCCCATAAATCATCATTAGGATAAATGAACGCACTATAAGCAGATCTCAGAAGACTATTCAGGATTCTCCCACGGAGCTAATTTTACATGCATTTTGCCCCTCCCCTGAGATTCACATCTCTTTCTTCAAGGTGGCTAATTACAAATGTAACTGTAAAAGTACGTATCTATCTGTGAAAACACCCCTTTCCCTCTTCGAGGAAAGATCCCATTACAGATACTGGCATGGCTTTTCAGCTGCCAGATCAACAGATTTCATCATACATAGAGACCATGTGATATTTATGCACATCTCTGCCTTCCACGCGAGAGGCAGGCCAGCTCAACAACATCTGGAGGGCCGGTATATTGCACGCAGTTAATAAAGACAGCGACCTGCAACCCAGGTGCAGCTGCGTAGATATTCCCATACACTCACACCTTGGATATCACCCTGCGTTCTGTTTACCCTTATACATACCTCCCCACACCCAACGTGTTCAAACCTTGACAAAGAGAATGGAATCAGGAGTGACCCGAGCGCTGCAGGGAAAGGGGAGACAAGTCTACACCAGAACTGGCAGCAGACCTGTGCTGAAGATGGCAGGGTTTGCTTTTTCACTCACTAGTCAAAGTGAATATTTGCTGGTGTGGGTTTCGGGGTTTTGAGCTTTTTTTTTGCCAACCTTAAAAAACATCCAAAGAAAACGGCTTTTTGTTGACAATGGGAAGTTATAAAGGCAATACATGCAACTAATTCAGGTTTACTTCTGGATTCAAGATTTACCTAAAGGTTGTTAGCATGCTAGGAAGAAGATTTAAAAAAACTCTTTTTAAATTAAATCTTTTACTATTCTGCATAGTTTTAGCTTTTGGAAGTGCTCAACATGGTTTCAGTCGATTCTAAATTATGTATTCTGAGAATAAGAGTAGGATTAGCTTTTTCAGATCTCACTCTGAATGACCTACCTTACAACTAGAACCAGGATTAAAAAAGAAGTCTGGAAACACTTGACAAGTCTTAAGCTTAAGTGAGGACTGGGAGACTGGTTCAGTCTAGCAGGTCATAGCATCCACAATGAGAAAAAGAGAACAGCTTTGCTGCACGCAGAGGTCTGAAATCTGTAGCCTGTTGCGTGTCTAACCAGTCCACTTGAAATAGCAAGCAGAAGGTCTGCCGAGATTGTGGAAAGCCTGGAAAGAATTGGCTCCATAGCAGGAAGGGACTGCAAAACACATTTGATTTTACAAGGCAAAATGGAAGAGAAAAGTTTTCACAACACAGAATTCTGGGCTCTGCTGCTTAAGTGAAAATTATAAACGCAGTTACTGAAAAGCTGCAACGGCAGCATGTAATGTGCTCTGCAAATAGATATCAAGCAGAGAGAAGACACACAGCTCACGTGTTTTAAGGTCAAACAGTTTCACAGCACTAATGCTTTTGCTTTCAAGAACAAACGCTACAACAGAAAGAAAAAATTGAGAAGACGTTCAGTTGGCCCAAAAAAGTAAAGCTATTTTAAGGCCCCTAGCTGAAAATTTCATAGAAACAAATTTCCTTCTCCTAACACAGATCACTTGAGAGAGAACTGTCTAACTTCTCCACTAACTCTCTAATTTCAGGCTCAGCAAATGAACTCAATCGAGGATGTGCTTTTTCAGTAATTCCACAGCACGACTATCAAGTTAGAGTTACAGAAAACTTGAGGTCTCCCAGAAGCGTACAAATCCTCACTTCCCATGCAAGGCTGCGGCAGGTAATACACGGCATGTGCTAAGGCGCCGGGCTATAAAGAAGGATATCGTGTTTTGTTTGGCAGAGGACAACAGAGAGCCTCACGCAGACCAGCAACGCACCAAACACCAAAGGTGTGGAGAATTACAGCCTCCAGCCAAAGGAGAGAAAACTGAGGGAAGTGATGTTTTCCAGGATTGTGTCAGGACCTTCAGAATTACTAACGTAAGTTGGTTTCGAAGAGGGAGAAACGCATTTTGCAGAGGGGAAGGCTAGAAGTAGGATTTGGGCATTTTTCAAAGCCTTGAGTTATTTGCCAAGACTCCTGAAGTGAGAGGGGAACCCACCAGCCACCAGTGGTGGAAAGAATGATGCTGTCCACAGATATGGTGATTTCTCTGTTAACCATTAGCCTATAATAATATGTGGCTCATTCTTCCTTAAAAGAGAGAGTATGCCTGTTCTCTAGACCGCTGAGTATTTCCTCAGGACCTACCTAGATCAACTGTGTGTAAAGCAGACTGAAGACTGCGAGGTACTCTTTGTGACCGACACACACGTACGCACCCTCACAGCCTTATTCTGATACAACAGGAGAACATTACCTGTACCTACAAGCCGTTCCAGGTACCGAGTGTTTCTTGGAAAAAAAGTCAGTCCTACGAGAGCATCTCTAAAGATATTTGCGTCCAAATGCAGTCTTGTATTAAGGAAAAGCATTTTTCTGCTCAAAATTAATGACCTGCTACAGCCTTACAAAGAAGAAAGAAACGAAAAAAAAAGATGTTTCAATCATGACAGAAAAACTGCAGCTTATTGTACATTCTGCTACACCAGACCCTTGGTGGATGGATTGATGAGGTAATCACAGCTTTTACCCAGGCCTTTGCAGCCCTGACCTCTGCAGTCTTTCAAAGAGACAGCGAGCGCAGGCGGTCACACTGCCCTGCTCAAGCGGGCTCAGACATCCCCACACCCTTCACAGGGAAGAAAGAGTCTTAATGAAATAATCCTGAGCTAACACACAGAGACCAGAACCGATAACCTAGAGCCAACTGCATCTGCTGACCGACAGAGCAGAATTAGTGCAGAACGCATCAGGGCAGAGAACCAAACCACCCAACCACCACCCAACCCACCTTCACAACACCTATGTGGCAGAACATTCCCTGCTTACTGACCATCCTGGAAAATGCAGCTTTTCTCTCTTCTGGGGAAAACACCGCGTCTGAACTCTGCCACCCAAGTGGCGAAGGCCTGGAGAGTGGAAGGTTGTAAATAACCGCTCAGCGAGCAAATGTGTCAATGCACTTTCTGGTTTGGTGAATGCTCCACAGAGGATCCAGCAGGGCTGGTGTCAGCAGAGCTGGAGTTAGATACCTCAGCTGAGAATTTTCCCCAATGTCTTGTGCTCAATGTGCTTTTACTGCTGCTCCCTGAACGAGGCACTTCCTCATCATCTGTGGTTGACCTTTTAGTAGATGTTTTGCTGTAGTTTCTGTATTACCCAGCTACTTATTTTTGAATTATTTGTCCCTTTTTTATGGATAGTTACCTGGAAACAGTGTGATCAGTTAATGCAGAACATCCTGGATGCTAAAACAATACAGGTGCCCTTCGAGTGGATTTAACTCAAGCATCAGAGTGGCGCAGGTAATTGTTCTCTCTTGATCCTACAGGAGGTTTAGCATCTTAAATTAAAAAAAAAAAAAAGGTGTTTTCTTCAGCATAGCCATTCCTAGGATAAGAAAAGGAGATCATGGACTTTATCAACAGAACTAGTACAATTACTTTCAGAAAACAATTTTGCAAAGTGTCTGTTTAAGCATGTTAAGCAGTTAAGATCTATCTTTGTCTAAAACACGAACTGAAAGATCCTATAAGCTGTGCAATGGAGTGCCAACAGAGATGTGCAGCTACAGCACAGCAGGGAGGCTGTTTTTTCAGCTAAACACAGATCAGCCATGTCCATGTAGTTCTGCACTGAGCAAGTCTCGTCCTTCAGCAGAACTTAATTCAGGGGAACACCAGCCAATGGGATTACGCTGCATCTAGTTCTAAAGACAGATCAGGAATGTCCTCATCCTCACTCCGGGATGAGATGCTGACATACCCTAAATTTTTTCTTGAACTGGACACCCTTCAAGAATTTCCACATTTCCAGTCCTATCCCTTCTGAACTTCTAGACAGATTTATTTTTGGAAATGCAGCAGGGCCAGTACATTTGCTTTATACGCAGTGCCTGAAGATGCTGGAGAACACCATGAGCACCTATCCATTCTCTGCATTGCCAATACACCACTACCACAGGAGCTTCATCTAGGAAGCCTGTGATGAGATAGCATGTAGTGGGCTGGGGAGGGAGGTAGGAGCAGTAATACGGACAGAAATATATGGAATAAAGTGTTCTGTCACATGCTGTCTTGCTATCCTATACACTGGAGAACGAAAATCATAACGACGCAGGAATTTAAGCAGCCCTATGATCATCCAAGCCGATGCTAACACACTATCTAGTCTTGAAAACACTGCAGTGCAGAAGCACACCGGGTTTCAGAAAGTGGGTCTGTGGAGCACGCTCAGGAAAGGTGAACACCTGGGAGCCTGCCTGATGTTCCTCTGCTTCTCTTATAGGAGAGCCTTGAGCCTTCTGCATCCCACCAGGACACCTACAGGGTATTTCTCCTTCTATGGATCAGTGGTTAGGAAACTCTCCCAAGATGCAAGAAACTTTAGCTCTTTATCTTAATCCTGAGAGAATTCAACCCCACATGGTTTCTGACTTGCAGAAGAGCTAGCCCCAAAGAAAGCAGGATTTAATCATGGCTCTAAAGGCAAAACGACTTGTACAAGCAGCATTAGCCTTTGACCAGCTGTGATTTGCAGAGAGGAAAGAAAAGTACATTTTTTGCTTATTTTAAATTCAAGACTCAGGTACCTACTTTCAGGAGGTCCAGAATAGAGAAATTGGAGGGAAATGGATCACCTCTTGCCGTGTGCCTGCCAAGGGGTGCTTGAGAAGTAGTTTAAAAACCTACATTGACTTGTATTAAAGCCTCCTTTAAGACGCTCTCTGTTCAGTAGGCTTCCAGGGGAATTGCCTCACTTATGGCATACCAAATTTAGGAACAACACTAAAGAACCCACATTCTTCTGGGCAATCCAAATTTAGGCACAGTGATGCTAGAATTCACAACACTTAGATCCAACTTACCCGTGTAACCCTCAGCTCCTCCGTGCAGAGCAGTTTCTTGGCTGCTGACCAGAAACAAAAAGTTGACCTGAAAAAAAAGTCGACATAGTTAAATGAGGAAAACCTTTCTAATGCTTTTTTATAGCATCCACATGATTTTAAAGGAAGTACTCCTTCACTAGAGTATTCCAAATGATGTATCCAAACCACACACAGATCACCATTCCACTTGAGGTTATTTGGCCTGCTATTTCAATAGGATTTTTCTAGAAGACTAGTGCTCTTCGGGGCTTGGGGAGAGGCGTTCAGCTTGCTTAAACCAGGCTTTTTAAAATCCAAAATGCATTCCTGCCCACGTGTATAACAAGGGCTTTTCCTTCCATCTCAGGACTGCGACAGTGTGCTGCAACTGCCTTATTTGTTTTGTGAGGGTGGGGTTTATAAGAAGTGATTTATTTCTCAAGACGCTGCTTTCAAGTAGCACAAGCATTCTGGCATTAAAGGACAAGGGTCAACATGAATGTACGAGTTGCTAATATTTTACCCTATGCTACACATGCTCTTTCAATATCTGGCATTTGTCAGGTCTGCAGCTATTTTCACTAGAATTTTTATCTGTTGTCTACTTCAGACCATAAAAAGGAGACTTGGTGATGGCAAAGAGATGGGGGGCAGGGGGGAAAAGAATTACAAAGAAAAATGAATAGATGATTTCTTTAGTTTGCACTGGGTTAGGACTTGCTAATTGTTGGCTCCCTTTCCCATCCACAGAAAGAAGCAACAGAACTCACCTACCTCACAAGGGCGCTCTCACAAATGTGTACTTGCCAGGGCATCCAGTCAAGTCTTATAAAACAACAACTTTAAGAAGGGACTTGACAATGATAAGTAAATAATTCTGCACATTCTCCATGACTGCTAAGTTCAGATTTCATGATGAATCAGAAAAAGACTCAGCAGTGAAAGTATGACTTTTTTTTTTACCATCCCTAAAGCAGCTGCCAGAAGGCCAAGACAATAGAACATTTGAAGGACGTGTCCAAGTATTTTTGGCAGAGAAATAACACACTGAACAGCACACCGCCCCCCTCCCCCTCCCCGACCTCACCAAGCTGAGAAACTCCGAAGGAATTTACAAACAAACCCTTTGTCCATAACAAAACTTCAGGCAGAAGTGAAACAATAAATAGGACTGTGCATAGTAGCAGGATCGCTACGGCGGTTTGCAACAGCTCTTCAGTGCTTCACGGGTGACACACACCAAGGGAACACGGGTACCGTGCACCAGTATTTCACTGGCCTCACCACCTGGAGCTGGAGAACGTGGACAGAAGGAAAAAGAGCTGAAACAGTCAAAAGATCAAACAAGACAAAGTATTTTGCAGATACTTCACTTTGTTTTCTCAACGCAGCATGTAAGGTTTTACTCTGAAAGAGCAGTCAAGCTTTTATCACTGATTTAACAAGATGCCCTCACTAGAGCAGCAGCCCAGTCGCTCAACAGGAGTTAGGCATCAAACGCTCAAGGCTGCTTTAAATTGGGAACTGTTCTCCTTTCAAAAATCAGATAATATTTTCCAGTTGTCTTATTAAGCAAGGACTTGTTTACTCACCACTTGAACACTGACACTGAAACGACTGGGCATCTTCAATAATGCTGCGTTTAAATTGATGCAGTTTGTACCCTGAAAGGTGAGCCCGGTAAGTAACAAGGAGTGAGGGCACTAAACCCCCCCATTTGACGAGCCTTTCTCTCAGCACTGACACCACATTACATGACCTCTGCCTCTCCCCACCTACTGTCACCTCTGCATGAGCCCTGCAGCAGAGCCAGCCCGTTAGGGAACGGGAGCACCAAACGCACCTTTTGCTGGGTTATTCCAAGTCCCAGACCAATTCCTCAACCCAGCCTGGTTTGTCCCCGAAGACTGGCTCACCAGCACAGGCCGGGGAGGTGTGAGGGCAAGAGAAAAAGAGGTAAAGCAAGCAATGCTTGAGCTGGCGCTACGGAGAGCAAAGCTCCTCCAGTGCTCTCAGTCCTGCTCCACCGAGGTGACGTGGGGATGCTCTGAACAGGTTAGCCTTAAGAAACACACTTCAAATTCCTTCACCAGCACAACAGTGACTTTAATGACCGTTCAGGAGTGCAGGACAAAGGCTGCAGGATTTCACCAGGTGTTTTCTGAGCTTCTTGTCAAAGAAATCAGAAGCAGGTTAGCTAAGTGCTGGCTAATGAAGATTTCGGCTCGGTGTTCTGCTGAATGGGTTCTTGAAGGCCTTGCACATCTTTTCTACGGACTGTGTTTAGATTAACAAGCACGATCACGTGCAGGCAGCCCTTGTTTATGGCATTTCATCGCGAAGGAGCAGAGCTGAGTGAGGTCGTACCTCCTCTGTTTGTCCTGGAGGCAGTGTCCCTGCGAGGGTGACAGCCTAACAAACTCCCACATAACTTCCTGCTCAGGGAAAAGGGAGGGGGTGAAGCCCCTGATTCCTCTTTTGCTGGCTCCCATTTCCTCAGTGGCACAGATGTGTGCTTCCCCAAAATGACTGCAGGTTTTGGTTGGGCACACAAAATGGGTCATGGCCACCAGCTCACACGGAGCAGAACTAAGCTGCATGCTGCCTCACAAGCAGAAGCGATCCGAGAGAAAGGGAACAGAGGAGTGAACCCTGCAACATCGGAAACTCCATTAACATCTCACCCAAAAGCCCTTCTCGCAGGGTTCAGTACCCCTGGTACCTCCCGTATCCTCTCGTCGGATATCCCCTTGCTCAAGCAGGAAATGCTGTGGTTGGGACTGCCTAGGCAGGACCTACTTGGTTTTAAACAAGCACAGATGAGACTGCTGAGGAGGAGAGGGAGGTCCAGGGCTAACAGTGAGAGTCCTGTTGTTGCATCCTCTGATGTGACCAGCAACACCAACAAATTTCCCTCCTATCAATTTCCTTTCTATCACGTATCTTAGTTTCAATCTTAACATTATAGCGTTCAACTCCCTGCTGCTGGGATGCATTCAGCCAGCACCTCAAAAGCATTGTTTCCTGTATACACAAGCTCAGCCTACCTGAGACCTGATTTTAAATCAACCCGAGCTGAACTCTGTCCTGGCACGACTGCTACTGAAAGTTGAGCAAGGTCGTTTCCAGCCCATGTGTTCTAAGAGACGTGCCTTTAGTGGCGGTCTGTCTCAACACTTGTTCCTGCAGGAGCTACTGCAACCATTTCTCAAGGTTTCTATCACTCCAGTCATGGTATCGCGCACCGTTGCTCCTTTGTAGCGTGCCTAGACACGCTTACCATGCCCTAACAATGAATGCGATAGCGACGTGCCAAGGCCTGCATTACAATTCTCCCAGCCTGCTTTCAGAAGACAATTAGCAATCTAAGAAAAGCAAACAAACAATGAACCCATACCAAAGGGGATTTGCAACAGTGCTGGAAACACTTTTAATATTAAAACCAGATATTTGTAAAGAAACTTTACGTGGCCTCATGTAGCAGAGAGGGACCAGACGAGGCATGTATGCAGTAAGTAATGATGGTTACTGTCACGTAACGGCTTAACTCATGGTCCACAATTTTGGTTCATCAATTTAAAAACTACAACATGTTCAGGCTCTCCATAGCAACTTTCTTTTGGAGGCGCTGATTTGCAGAACTGCTGTTTATCTGCCTCTCAACATCGAATCCCGAACAGCTCTTTCAGATTAGGTACCCCATATAGCTCGTATCTTAAATTTAACCCAACGTTTTAAGACTTGAGGCACCATCCATCTGGGAAGAGGGAACATCTAGTAAGGTAAACAGAACAGAAAACAATTTGGTGAAACTTTACAGATAGCAAGGGTTAGATTTTTTTCTTCCTCCAAGCCTACTTCTCTCTGAAACACCAAATATAGCTTTAGGCAGAGGCATGAAGAATGAAGTGGGTTTCTGAACAAAATCCATTTAGGAGCTTATGGGAGTCTTAGAGCTGTCCCCTGCATGCAGTCCAGGCTAAGAAACACCAGCCTGCGAGGGGCAAACAAGGTTAAATTAGGCTCAACAGAGACCCATACTGTTCCCCTTGGACCGCTGCTGAAAGCTGAGCGAGCCCCGTTAAAGGCACCACGTACAAGAGACCTTCGACAGGGTTTGCGGTGCTTCTTCCTCATCCCCTAAGTCAAACACATACAGCACAAATACTTCTGCAAAACACAAAGCCCCAGTGATGAAGGCACTGTTTTTCCTGTGCTCTGTGTGCACACGAAGTCACGGGCTCCTGCTGGTTGGGGGCGGAGGGAACAGGCATTTACGTATCATTCCCACGTTGCCAGCGGTTTAGACCAACACCTGGTCTGACGAGAATGTGCCGCCTTTACTGGCTTTAGTGTTTCACTGTAGATGGAAGAAGCATGTAAGATTCTGCAGGGCAGTTCTAACAACATCCAGCTTTTTTTTTTAATCTCAGGTTTTGACATTCAGGTGCATAGTGCGATTTTGTGAGGCTGGTGACACATGTATCTGCAGGTAGAGCAACACTGTCCGCTCACAGATTCTTTTGGTGCGTTACCACTCACTGACCATAGAATGAAAAAAACACTGCCAAGCCAATAGGAAAAAAAGGAAGAGAAGGGAAAGAACCAAAAAACCCTGCACAGTGATGCAAGTAGGGAAGCATTCCCCTTTCATTTGTGTAATAAAAAGATTAATGTGAAGACTGTTAGCACGGCAAAAGGTTGCATTTAGAAATCCATGGTGCTCAAGTCTTTTTCTTCCAACCTGAGCTGTCAGAAATCTCCCTCATAATTTCAGTTGCCACAGAAAGGTACTTAAGTAGAAACGTTCAAAGAATGTTGCTATTGTGTTTAAAAACCTTCCCAACCACACGAGGCCTCCATCAGCCACACAACAGCGTGGCTTCGCGACTCATAACCCCTCTCGCTCACTCTGATCTTCCCTTCACTTCAAGTTTGAATGCTGATTTGTCTGTCTTCAATTGCTCGCTAGCCTGAAAAAGAAAAGAGTAAATGCTGTTAAAATATTGAGTCAATTTTGTTCTAGGCTTAATACAGCAGCGTGATACCATCGGCAATGATAGAGAATTTTTTCCTCCACCAGCTGAAGTCTCTGGGGCATTTTATGGAATCAAATATTGTTAAAAGCAGCATCACATAAAGTTTTTAAAACAGATTTAAAAAACAAAGAGCAATTCAGCATATGCATTATCCATGTGGAGCTGGTTTGGCAACTGCAACGTGGAACTGCTCAAAGCTTGCCCACAGCTTTTTCTCCTGTTATTTTTTTTTCCTTTCTTCTACTTCTGGCAGCATGATCATGGAAAACATTAGGCTTAGACCATTATTAATACAAGTTTCTAACGGAGGAAGTTATTCTTCACTTCCGCCTGCTGCCATCCACCTTCAAGAGCTAGTCTTGCCAGGTCACCTGTTTACAATGGCTGCCCTTTCAAAAAGGTACAGTATTCTCAAAGGTAAGTTGAAAAGCATTAAACACATCACTAAATTCACTGCTGACTGTGGTATGTAACCTCTTTTTAAATCAGCTCATATAATTCCCTGTTCCATTTGCGTGTACTCTTACAGAGGTGATATGACTAAACGGAATGACACAGGAGAGCCAGGAAAAAAAAAAAAAAGGTAAAGGTTTTGAGGGATTCTTTTACTGGCAAAAAAAGGAGCAAGCTGTCACTTCGAAGACCTTTTCAAACGGCTGCATCCGTCCATGGTTTTAGGGAGCTAAAGAACCATTTTCAGGTGAAAACTCTCTCACTTTAAAAAAAAGACTAAAAGACAGCTGCTTAAGTCACTGCCATAGAGGGGGACGAGGCTGCAGCTACTCTTCTGCTGTGGGATAGGGAACAATGTATTTGGTGGTGCTGAGGAAAGAGCAGCAGAGGGAACAAGGGCAATGCCTGTAGCTTACCTCAGCCCCTGCAAATCCATCATTCCTGCCTGTGCTTCAACCAAGAACAGATGTTTACAATTGCATTTACGATTATATATATATTGAAGTCAACTTTCAATCATTTGGAGTGAATTACAATATGGTCACACATTAGTCTCCATCGTTGATGTCTTCACCTCACCAGTATTTGTAATTATTACAAATTATTACTTTTTAAGAAAGCACACCGTGGTTGGTAACCCTACTGATAATGGGTACTACTTCTGCTGCCACGTTCTGAATTCTATCTTACAGACCATATGTTCACAACGTCTATTAACCATATAGAATAACCCTTTCCTATGGGGTTCAATTTACAGGTTTTAAGGCTCACTGAGAATTTGTCTGAAAAGAGCCACATCACTCCATCTTAAACCTGCATATGTGTGAACAGCAGTAGTCAATTCTAGGCTCTGGGCAAAAGAAATTCTGGGCTCTGAATTCCCTTTCAGATTTTTTTTTTTTTTCTCCTCTCCCCACACACAAACTCACGTTCCCAAAACGCTACTTACTGGAAGAACGGGAAGCTGCGAGTGCATGAAATGTATTTTCAGTGGGGCTTGCAAATACATAAATGCAAACCATGTTATAAGTACAAGGTTTTGGCCAAAAATTCGAGACCATTTTCAAGTAGGTCTTCTAAAAGGAAAAGGTTCCTCCTCTCTGGTTACTTCTGTCCTCCCTGAAAGACCTGCCAAACACTGCATGGTCACTTGGGGTAGAGAACTGAAGAAGGAATCCACATTAAAATGAAAAAAACCCTGCACCTTCTCCCTTCCAAGAAATAGCTGTTGATATTTCATATTTATATTCCTGTTGAACAAAGAGAAATTATCAACACAAAAATCTGTTTCCATCTGTATGCAGACCTACAGCAAGTGTTTCCAAGAACGTCTTGGTCCAGCTACTGCAGCTCATGAAATAGGAACATCTCATATTTCTACCTGAGCAGAAAGGAGCTGCTTACACCAAAACGCAGGCTGCAAAATACCTGAATACCGCATTTTGGAAATCCTCTTGAGTATCTTGAGCTCTTCTTAAGTCCAATTATTCACAAAGTCCTTATGAAGTGACAATATCAAATGTTTTACAAGATCCTTCATAGAAGAACGAAGATAGTAGTAATAAATGAAAGACAAGAAAAAAAGCATTAAAAAACCCTTCAGCATTGATAGCCAGCATAAACATTTATAAACAAAAAAATCCCGTTGTTATTCTTAGATTTCAAGGTTTTAAAAATCGGATGGTGAATGTCAGTGTTTGGAATAAGCAAAAATCTTTTCTTGCATGGGTAAAGCTAAAACCAAATGATGCTTGAGATACAGAGGAGTTCTTTGAAGACAAGGGTAAGAAACTTCCCTCCTGCAGGCACAAACACCAAGCATAAAGTAACTTTACACAAGGCACTGGAGACTGTCAAGTCTTGTGGAGTAAGTCTGCACAAGCTGTACAAGTGTTAGCAACAGCTCAACAGCTTTTAAGGGAGGAGGGTATC